>CM045763.1:49424450-50778709 GCA_025200525.1 Camellia lanceoleosa | reverse complement strand
CAAGAACAAAATATAATCCCACATGCATGGATTCAAATGCATTTCAAAGCTTCAAATCATGATCCATGGCATCATTAAACCCAGAATTTTGATGAATTCATGAACTCTAACAAACATATGGACATGTATGTTAAGTTGTGATGAAAACAAACTCAAATGGCAAGAGTATAAACATGCATACATGATATACTACCAAATTCCACCATTTCCAACTAAATCTAGACTTTAATCTTCTATATGTCATAGAAATATGCAAGAACTAGTTTATTCACATGAATGAGGGGATGAATTTCTACCTTAAACCTTCAAGTTTGAGTGTGAGAGCTCAATTCTTCCAAGTTGCCTACAATTCCTCCAATTTTTTAAGCCAAACCTTGTTGAATCAAGTTCTCTTCACTCTCATTTGTCTCTCCCACGTTGGTCTCTCAAGAGAATGAAAGCAAAATGTTCCAAGACTAAGTCTCCTAATTGTCTAAGTTAGTGGCCCTCAATGGCGTAATCGTAATTAAGCTAGGTTCATTATTAAAATATTATCTAATTAGATTTAAACATTCCAAATCGAATTTTAATTGAACCTACCATAAAATCACATAAAATCTCACTAGCCTAAAACACCAATCAATTTCGGATCCGGGCGCCGATAAGGCTTCCAAATTGCAGTTTAAAGTCTAAAACACGAACAGATATTCCGACACCGAACAGATAAAAACACATAAGTCATGCAATGCACATGCAAATAAATTTCAGATTTTTTCCTTAATTATTATTAGGCATAATTAAGTCCCAATTAGCGTTAATCAGGGTCGGGGTTATTACAGTCTTCCCCCCTTAAGAGAGTTTGGTCCCCAAACTCAAGTTACCTTCATTCGAAGCCAATGTCGGGTCTAGAGAAAACAAATCCGGATATCTCTTCTTCATGTCTTCCTCGGTTTCCCAAGTTGCATAGGTTCCCCCGTGGTTCTGCCAATCAACTTTCACCAACGGTATTTCTATGTTTCTTAGTCTTTTAATCCTTCGATTCACAATCTGAATAGGCCTTTCTTCATAGGTGTAGTTATCTTTCAAAAGTACATGCGTTGGTTCGATGACGTGGAGTGGATCTCGTAGATATTCTCGAAGCATCGATACATGAAAGACATTGTGCATATGTTCCATCACCGGAGGTAAGGCTATTCGGTAGGACACCGGATTGATCTTTTCAAGAACTTCGTAAGGTCCAACATACCTCGGAGCCAATTTTCCTTTAACACCAAATCGGGTTTGACCCTTCATCGGGGTCACCTTAATAAACACATGGTCCCCCACTTCATATTCCCTTTCTCTTCAACATCAGATAACTTTTTCGCTTACTTTGTGCGCTTTTCAAACGCGTTGTCAGACGCTTTCACTTTCTCAGTTGTTTCTTGCACAAGTTCTGGTCCCAACAAAGGTCTGTCGCCTACTTCAGCCCAACATACTGGGGATCGACACTTCCTTCCATACAATGCTTCGTAAGGAGCCATTCCAATACTTGAGTGGTAACTGTTGTTGTACACAAACTCAGCTAATGGCAAGTAGGTTTCCCAATTTTCCTGGAAATCGAACACACACATTCTGAGCATATCCTCCAGAGTTTGCAACAGGCTTTGGGAACAGAATTGAGACTGAGCAGTGCTTACCACCCACAGACTGACGGCCAAACTGATACCACTCTGTCACGACCCAAACCCGCCCCTATAGGTTTGGCACCGTAACCGGCCAGTAATCCGAGGATTACCTACGGCCTCTGAACAAATTAACAAAATATTAGGGGCTAGCGGAAGCAAATAATAATATATAACGTCCATTGAGCTGTGAAGACTTATATGAGACAGAAAAATTTTAAACTTTTTATACACATATATACACATCATCCTCACGTCATAATATATATACAGATTAGGCAAAGAGGGGCTTAGTCCCTTTTTCAAAATACACATGACTTGCTGAACCAAACAAGAAAACAGAACTTAAACTTTAAATCTCATAACAATAACACTTAACACATACGGAACCTCCACGGGAGGCACATAGGTTAGCTGACAAAACAGATTCTAGACAGATGCCTCTAAGCCTGGTCACGCGCCTGATCACCTACATACATAAATAATACAGTAAGCTAAAGCCCAGTGAATAATAATAGAGTAAAGGGTTTTAATGAATGATGCCCATCACAAAGTTAGAAATCAGACTTTATATCAGAAACACAATCTTATCAGAAACAGAGTCTTATGCATATTCAGATTTCAAATCAGATATAGATTCAGGTACATGCTCAATTCATATTCATATTCATATTTTGCATAAGATCATACGTGGTACACCCATTCGCCATGGTTACCCCGGCAAGGGCAGCCCGCCACGGTATTGTTGCCCCCAGGCGAGGGCCATCGGCCACGGTATTGTTGCCTCCAGGCGAGGGCCATCGGCCACGGTATTATTACCCCCGGGCGAGGGCCATCGGCCACGGTATTGTTACCCCCGGGCGAGGGCCATCGGCCACGGTATTGTTACCCCCAGGCGAGGGCCATCGGCCACGGTATTGTTATCCTCGGGCAAGGGCCATCGACCATGGTATTGTTACCATCGGCGAGGACAGCCCACGTATTATTACCCGGCGAGGCCATAGGAACTAAGGGTGCCACAATACTTTTCAAAAAATTGGACATTCATTCATTCATTTCCAACATATCATAGCTTTTCAGGAATCAATCATTTCGTATCATAGTATACTGAAAATACATAACCTTGAACATAACTTTACAAAGTTATTACCCACAGATAGCTGCAGAGGCAAATCAGACAGACTGGACATATCAGATAAATCAGGCAGACAATGACGCGTGACCTACACAAGCACACAACATATACACATAGAAATATAATGTTATTTCCTTGATCAAACTTGACTTTCCTGTCTTTTCTGCCCAAGTAGTCTGAGATTCCACTACGTGTATTCTTTCTTAATTAAATAAACCGGGTTCTTATTTCACATATTCTTTCATTACTAAATCCCTTTTTTTTTTTTTCAAATAGATTGATCCGTTACTTGGCTTCTTAAACAATTACCACTAAATCAATGATTCAATCTTTAACTAACTAATCTATGTTGATTAGTAGCTTATTATTCTTTATTGAGTCATAAATCATGTCTAGAATGCATTGGAAAGAGATGAGGATGAAATTATGAACTAAATGCAACTTTTCAAAATGTGCCGAAAATGGGTCTTCGCTCGAGCGCCACTTTGGTCGCTCGAGCGGACTATAAAATTTGAAAAACTACTGGGAGGTCGATTTTCATGCTCGAGCGGGGATTCCCTCGCTCGAGCGAGCAACGAAAAATTCAGAAATTCTAAAATTGAAATTAAAGTTCAAATTTGGTATTTAAAGCTTCAAAACATGTACCTTAGTATTCCAACATGGAGAACCATTTATTCAAAAATCATTATTCAAAATCATTTGTTCAAAATCATGTTCCAATTTAGTTTTCATTCACCTTATTAATATCAACCCACAATTCTAAAATATAATTTAGACTTCCCAACCTCTTGAAATCCCATGATGTATGTAAAAATAGAACCCAAGTTCATTATTAATAACAAAATCAAACTTAACCAATGAATTACAAAATCAATTCCTACACCATTTTACTAATTCCTTTTTAATGTACATGAAATTGTTTACCTTAAATTCCTCAAAATCCATAGTGCATGTATAAAACACTTATCAAGTCCAACCAATTTTATATCACAATTTAATCTCAAGCTCATAAACCTTAAAATATGAATTAAATTCTAAAATCTAGAAAACTTACCATGCATGTAATGATAAACTTCAATTATGTGAAGGATGAAGAAAATCAAGCTCAAATATTTAATCTCAACATCAATCTCTTAATAATTAATTTCTAATCCATCTTCCATAAACTTGATTTTACATGCAACCCAACTCTTAACAATTCATAATATCTACAAAGCTTTATTTTTTAATTCCTTCAAAATTGATGATGTATGTATCAATCTAATCTAAATCCCTTTCCATAGCTTTCAAATTATAAGATTGAATTTCAACATAACTCAATCCTAGAATGCATGCAACATATAACTTCAAAATCCAACATATTCATGTATGTATGTAAGGAATCGCCTTCTTCTTAACATGCTAAAGCAAAATACATATGATGGCCCATAAATCCAACTCTATACCATAGGATCTTTAAGGTTTGAGAGACAAATCCTTACCTAGAGTCTTTATAGACACTTAAACTTGCACAACTTTAACAAATCCAAGCCAAACTTGAGTTTCTCCTTCCTTTTCTTCACTTTCCTCTTGGTTTTCCTTCAAATTTCCAGCAATGGTTTAAGGAATTGACTCCCTTTCTCACCCACGGTGGTCTCTCTCTCTCCCACGGTTTTGTCCAGACCAAAAACAAGCACAGAATGCACTCACTCAATTAATCAGTGGGTTGCCTACTCTCTCTCTCTCTTCATGTGCACATAAAGAGATTGAAGGTTTAATAATTTATTATATATATAATATATACCCACAATTCTAATTTAGTCCATAACTCAAATTTATCTAGGATTAATTTAATTAAGCATAATTTGATCTTAATAAATTTTTATTAGCATAAAATTAGTTAATTATAATTAACCCCAAATCCCATATAATTAAATTAGTCAAATTTACTTCCATTAGAGCCTAATTAAATATAATTAAATTTATCAATCCGAATAAGATTTTTAATCGAACTCCTAAAATGTTCCAAATATTAAATTAAACTTATTATCGTTATCAATTTTGATTTCTTAAACCATTTAGGTCTTCAATTTCTAATCCGGCCTCAAATTTCCGTCAATTAAGTTACATATTCAAATTGGTCACCTCATAATTACATTAAATTTATAATAACCACAATTCTCAATCCTCATGACTTAATTAACTCCAATTAGGACCTAATTAACAAAATCTCAATTTTACTAAATTGAATCGAATATTTAATTAAACTTCCAAATGGGTCCGTAATTAAAATTAAATTGCTTCAACTTCCTATCTTCACTTCCTTAAGCCATTTGGACCCTTAATTTCTAATTCCAAATAAAATCCTTAATAGAATCATATACGAGTCAGATTCCACAATTCTCATAAATCTCAAATTAAATTATAATACTCGGCAATTAATTTCAAATCCTCTTAATTAATCAAGTACTAATCATTAAACGTGATAGGGTTGTTACAGCCTTCCCCCCTTAGGAAGTTTGGTCCTCCAAACTTAAGATACTTGTACAGAAAGTTAGTCATATAATTTGGTCTCATTTCATTCATTTCCCACATAACTTCCTTTTTCATTGGGCTTTCTCTACATAATTGAACTTATTTCCTAATCACTCAATGGCTAATAACCCAAATTGGCGATTCATTATCGCCTCTATTAATTTTAATCACATACCTCATAAACTTTAATTCACCAATCTGTAATTCATATACTTTCGATAACAGGAGATTTATTTTAAGTAATGTTCATAATTCTCCTTATTTTCAAACTAATCAAAATATTCTGCTATTGACATGATAGATTCTTCAAATTAAATTTAATAGTCAAAGCATTACTAATAACAAGCACAATTCCCGGTGTTTTTAGTCTATTGACAATTAGTCCCAACATTATTTCTACGCAATTCGTAATTCATCATATCCCAAAAGAACGGACATTTGAACTTTCATGACTATGGTCAAGGTTCGTAAGTAAAGCACATAACATGGTTTCCCCAAATAAGGTTTCATATGTTAATCTATAACAGAAATTTCCGAATTATATGGAAACGTAATCACATATTAATGGTCTTAGTTTCAAATAAACATATTGGGTACCAATTATGGTGGCAATTTCAAAACAGAGGAGCACATTGGATTTCAAACAGAAGCAGATTTCACAGAAATTCATTGAGCCTATTGAGTAACAGATGTTGGCTTGCTCTCATATAGTAGGAAACAGTCACACAGATCGGAGCAGAACTTCACATACTTCTGTGAAATTAAAATTACCGTTTTGACAATTTAACTCACACTATCGTTTCAAAGTGATGATTTGATTCACAACAGGTCTATGTTTTATGCGGTCAGTAGCTTCATTATTAGCTTTCTAATCTACTTAAGGTTACATTTACATAAGTAATTCAAAATACCTAGTCTTCAAACTTATTCCAATCCATAGACCTATATAGATATAGTCATTAACTTTCGTAAATTGACACACGGTCACTTAGGGCCAAATTTCAAACTTTCTCAAACCACTACAATTAGCAGACTAAAATTCTTACGTTCCCAAATGTTCTTTAAGCAATATATGTTTGTCATTCTAATGAAATTTATTTGCAACAGGTTAAGCTATCTAATGTCGGATTCAAAATTTAAATTTAATTATGCCTACAAGATCATAATATCATTCATTTCTAATCACTATTCCAATAGGGAATTATTGTGTTTTCCTGTCTAGAAGTCTATACTTTAGCTTTGTAGCTTAAGTTAATTATAAATGTTTCTTTCAACGTTAGAAAATTCAAAAGCGATACGATTCTTGTAAATTGGGTCTTTCCTTTCTAACTCTCATAGGTTTTAGTCTCCTAATGTGGAGTACAATTTCCTTTCTATTCAAACAAGGTCCCAAAAACACATAGCTTTGTTAGACTAAATAGAAATCCCAATTATTTTCGATATTCATCAATTGGTCAAGTCTTGCTCATATTCTTCTAATTTTGACAATGCCAAGTCAAGTCTTAGCGATGTATTAATCATTTTTAGCAATTGCAGGTTGAGTTCTAAATGGTCCAACAAATGGGTTCCATCTATATTAAATAACACATAACATAGCTTGTAGCAAAACATGGGATGAATTGAGTTCATTAATCAAATCTTTCAAAACCTCTTGGGACGTTTAACAGCCTCTACAAAATACTTGGGGTGAGGACATTCTAGACAAAACAAAGGAACAATCGCCTCGGAATCGGGCACACCCGTTCATAGACCGTCGGTGGCGAACCCGAAATCGATTAGACAAATCCACCCGTTCATAGACCGTCGGTGGTACCATCCGTACATGACCG
Organism: Camellia lanceoleosa; assembly: GCA_025200525.1. Taxonomy (NCBI): domain Eukaryota; kingdom Viridiplantae; phylum Streptophyta; class Magnoliopsida; order Ericales; family Theaceae; genus Camellia; species Camellia lanceoleosa. The sequence goes on along the minus strand of CM045763.1, from coordinate 50,771,588 downwards.
TCGATGGCAAAGAGATATCTCAACAAGGGTGCTACATAAGCTTAACGTCCCCTAGCATGAAAGGACCTTTCGAGAATGTCCTCAAAACAAAACTAAGACTTGATACAGAAACTAATGGATAATCATTCAAGTTAAACCAAATACTTTTCCACAACAAGGCAAAGCAAAGCCTTATCCAAAACAAAGCAAAGTAAAGCTTCATCAAAATACTATAACATAGCTTTATAAAAAGAAATGCCACTCACACATAAACTGTTAACTTCAAGCAGCCCTACTTATACTTAAGCACCATCCTTAACTGATTTAATCATTTGAGCTTCCTTGGATTGGGATAGTCTTTTATTTGACGCCCAACACAGTCCCCAATGAATCTTGTGGCATATTGACATACTAGAATAACTTACTTCTCTTACAACCTTGCCTAGAATTACTCATCTTTCTTACCACCAAATTCTTAGTTCTCTTCTTTGATTCACTTTTCACTTCCACACTTATTTTCCTTTTTGATCTTGCCACGCATGGTAGGATTCACAGCTTTCACCACGTTCTCTAGCATTTCTTTTTACTTTACCCGATCACTCTGATAAAGACTCAATTCCCACGCCATTCACACTTTTTCACGATTTTCTCCTAATGACGAAAAAGAAGGGTTAAACACAAGAAGGTGGTTGACAACACTTGGGTTAATTTAATTGACTTAAATTATAACACAAGGCACATATCATATACAAGTAGACATACACATATAAGCTTATAAGGACACTGGTAGGGTATCCTATTCATTCCTCAGGAATTTACCAAGAATTTCTGATTCGAAACTACGCTGGCCGAACGTGATTCCAATCGGACTTTCAAGGTCATTCTACAAAGGCATGAGACTCTATGGTTTAACATTCCACATAATAAGTTCCCACCGAATTGTACTATCCTACACATCAAATGACTTTTCTCGCCCTTAATTACCATAGCTCCACATATTTCATTGATCAACAATTTCCTTAATTTCCAAATATTCTCATAGTCCAATTTAACATATAACCCATATAGCTTTCATGACTTCTGTTAAAGATTCTAATTCTACACAATACTATGTTTCCACAAATCATCATACTCATTCTCACCAATGTACTAGTCAAATATTCTGATTTCTTATAATAGTAGAAATTTCAGTGATGCCACCAAAATTCTTAGCTTTTAACCTCATTGCTAAACTGATTCAACACATTCCATTTTCCTTATAATCCTCACCATTCCATAATAGCTCATAATTCTTAGTTTCAATACTCAAACATATTACACAAACGTATGTACATATTCTTGAATGCACAACTTCTTACTTACTTACTAGATGCATGAAACTTAAATCTGTTGTAGACATTCTAATGCTCAATGGACACGTGTGTGAGGTATTAACGCGTGCTCTGAGTTGGATTTCCAGCAGCTACCTCTCTCTCTCTCTCGGTTCTCTCTCTCTCCTGGTGCTCCTCTTTTTCCCTCTTGGTTCTTTTTGCTTCCATTATATCCTTATTCAACATATATGTTGACTTCACCCTTTTCTTTTTCTTTTCTTTTTTTTCTTTTGTTCCCATTGATCATAAAACTCACCAGCACACACACACCCCTTTGCCTTAACATCACACGTGTACACACACACTTACATAATCAGAATTCTCAGCACACCCACACACTCACAATTCTAGATTCCTTCTTAATTTAATTCATGAATAAGATTAGCTTAATTTAAATAACACTTAGTCTTAATAAATCTTAATTGACACATAATTAAATTAATTACAACTAATCACAATCTCACATAATTTAATTAATCTAATTTGACTCCCATTAGAACTCAATTAATTATATTTAAATTTATCAGTCTGAATCGAATTTTTTGTCAAACTCCCCAAAGGCTCTAAACATCAAATTAAACTTATTTCCCTCATCAATTTTGGTTCCTCAAATTATTAAGGTCTTTAATTTCAAATTAAACTTCAAAATCTTCGCTTAATAAATTACATATTAAATTGAGCGCCTCATAAATAAATTTGATCCATAATAGTCTTAATTCTCGATCCTCATAACTTAATTAACTCCAATTCGGACCCAATCGATCAAACCTTAATTTTATAAATCTGAGTCGAATATTTAATTAAACTCCCAAATGGGTCTGTAATTAATATTAAATTGATTCGACTTCTTAATTTCACTTGCTTAAACCATTTGGACCCTTAATTTCTAATTCCAAAATAAACCTTCAATAAAATCATATACGAGTCAGATTCCACAATTCTCATAAATTCGAAATAAATTATAATACTCGGCAATTAAATTTCAAATCCTCTTAATTCATCAAGTACTAATCATTATATGTGATGGGGTTGTTACAGCCTTCCCCCCTTAAGAGGTTTGGTCCTCCAAACTTAAGGTACTTGTATAGAAAATCAGTCATATAATCAGTCTCACTTCATTTCTCCTGTAGGTAACTCCTTTTTCGTTGGACTTCTTCGTATAAATTGAACTTACTCCCAATCACTTAATGGTTAATAATCCAAATTGGCAATTCATTATCGTCTCTATTAATTTCAATCACATACCTCATATACTTTCGATAACAGGAGGTTTATTTTGAATAATGTTCGTGATTCTCCTTATTTTTTCAAACAGATCCAAATATTTCGCCATGACATGATAGATTCTTCAAATTAAAATTTAATAGCCAATGCATTATCAATAACAAACACAATTTCTCGATCCCTCAGTCCTATTAACAAAAATATAACCCCGACATTATTGCTATGCAATCTGTAATTCATTCTATCCCAAAGAACAGACATTAACTTTCATTAACTATGGTCAAAGTTCTTAAGTTATGCACATAACGTACTTTCTTCAAAGAAGGTTCCACATGTTAATCTATAATAGAAATTTCCGAATTATATGGAAACGTAATCATATATTAATGGTCCCACTTCCAGGAGACGTCTTGGATGACAATTATGATGGTAATTTCAAAATAGAGAAGCACATTGGATTTCAAGCAGAAGTATATTTCACCGAAATTCATTAACTTGATCAATAGTCACATGGTAGTTTAGGGCTACACTTTTAAATTTTCCTCAAATCATTATAATTAGCCAATCAAAATTCTTATGTTCCCAAAGGTCTCTTAAGAAATATGCACTTGTTATTCTAACGATTTTTACTTCCTTATTTCCTATTATGCTTTCTTTCTTCCGTTCGACACTAGAATTGAATTTATTTGCAATATGTTAAGCTGTCTAATGTCATATTCAAAATCTAGATTTAATTATGCCCACCAGATCATAATATTATTCACTTCTAATCGCTATCCCAAAAGGGATTTATTGTATTTTCCTTTCTAGAAGTCTATATTTTGACTTTGTAACCTAAGATAATTATAAATGTTTCTCTCAACGCTAGAAGATTCAATAGTGATACGATTCTTTGTAAGTTGAGTCCTTCCTTTCTAACTCTCATAGGTTTCAGTCTCCTAAAGTGGAGTACAATTTTCTCTCTATTCAAACAAGGTCCCAAAACATATAGTTTGTAACAAAATATGGGGTGAATCAAATTCATCAATCGCAATCTCTCAAAGTTCCTTGGGATCTTTACTAACATCTACATAATACAAAGATGACATTCCTGACAAAATAGAGGAATAACCGCCCCGGAATCGAAGCACACCTGTTCATGACCGTCGGTGGCTGACCCGAAATCGGTTAGACAACCTACCCGAAAAACCGTTGGTGGCAAAAAATAACCCACCCATACAAGACCGTCGGTGGCAAAAAGATATCTCAACAAGGTGCTACATAAATTTAACGTCCCCTAGCACAAAAGGACCTTTCAAGAATGTCATCAAAACAAAGTTAATACTCGATACAAAATTAATAGATCATCATTCCTGCTTGATCAAATACTTTTTCAAAACAAAACAAAGCGAAGCAAAGCTTCATCATAATACTATAGCGTAGCTTTATAAAAAGAAAAGCCACTCACACATAAACTGTTAACTTCAAGCAGTCCCACTTGTAATTAAGCACTATCCTTAACCGATAAAATCATTTGAGCTTTTTCTTAGATTGGGATAGTCTTTTATTTGATGCCCAACTTCTCACATTTCCAGCAATTCGATGGCACAATTCCCAATGAATCTTGTGACATATTGACATACTAGAATAACTTACTTCTCTTACAACCTTGCCTAGAATTACTCATCTTTCTTACCACAAAATTCTTAGTTCTCTTCTTTGATTCACTTTTCACTTTCACACTTAACTCCTCATTTTGATCTTGCCATAGGGTTCACAGTTTTCACCACGATCTCTAGTACTTCTTCTACTTCACTTAATCACTCTAATAAAGACTCAATTTCCACTTCATTCACACTTTCACTATTTATTCCTAATGATGGAAGAGGAGGGTTGAACACAAGAAAATGGTTGATAACACTTGGGTTAATTTAATTGACTTAAGTTATAACACAAAACGCGTATCATATACAAGTAGACATACACATATAGGCATATAAGGACACTGGTAGGGTATCCTATTCATTCCCCAAGAATTTACCAAGAATTTCCGATTCGAAGCTACGCTGGCCGAACGTGATTCCAATCGGACTTTCAAGGTCATTCGGCAAAGGCATGAGACTCTATGGTTTGACATTCCACACAATAAGTTCCCACCAAAATGTACTATCTTACATGTCAAATGACTCTTCTCATCCTCAATTACCATAGCTCCACATATTTCATTGATCAACAACTTCCTCAATTTCAAAATATTCTCATAGTTTAATTTAACATACAATCCATATAGCTTTCAAGACTTTCATCAAAGATTCTAATTTCTCATAACACCATGTTTCCAAAAACCAACATACTTGTACTCCTCAATGTTCTAGCTAAAAATTTTGATTTCTTTATAACATTTGAAATTTCTCCATGTCTCACTAATTCTTAGCTCTTAGCCTCATTTCCAAACAACGTAAACACGTTCCAGTTTCCTTATAATCACCACAATCCCACAATAGCTCATACTACTTAGTTCCAATACTTAAGCATATTACACAAACATATATGCATATTCCTAAATGCACAACTTCTTACTTACTTACTAGATGCATGGAACTTAAATCCGTTCTAGACATTCTAGTGCTCAATGGACACGTGTGTGAGAAATTAACACGTGCTCTGATACCACTCTGTCACGACCCAAACCCGCCCCTATAGGTTTGGCACCGTGTAGACGCGCCCGTGGGGCTTCACTCTACAGTTCGGACTCGATTTTGTGTCGCGGTTCTAAATCTGAACCAAAGAGTCCAAATCCGGCAAATCGTTTTGAAGAAAAACTGATTTTTGAAAAGAAGTGCCAAACATGGACTGCTTTGCCAGATACAGAGTCGCCACCTAAATATTTTTAAAATGGGAAATTTAGGAAACCCTGACTCGGTGTCAAGGCCACGCGTGTCCGTCATAACCAAAGTTGACTTGGCTCGAGCTTGGGTACGATCGGGAAGGTCACTATGAGCATTCTTTTCGCGGTCCAAGACCGCCTCTACTAACCATGATATCCAATTTTGAAAACCTTATATGTTCTTATTCGGTTATTAGCCTAGAATTACTATGTTATGCGACAAAGAAACAAGTATAGACTAGATTGCCCAATTTGGAAATAAGCATTGCATATCCGTCTTTGTTTGGAAAACAGCTTTGAAATTGCTATCATGAGTAGGCTAAAACACGGATTTCAATGAGTATTCCCAACTCGAGCAATCCAACCTCCACCCACAGCATTCAAACAGCTTATATCACATAAGCACTTAGCCTCATGGTAATCATGTGTCATGGCAACACTCACACATGCGATATGCTAAAGCATAAAAGCTCACCTAGTACTCCAAGCCAAAACAGTAAGCTTATTAGAAATCCATGCATGGACCTAAGCATCTTGAAATGTCTAATGCAACACATGCAAAGATGTAATCTAGGCAAAGTTCGGCTATCCTAAATATGGCATATGGAATGCTACAAATAACACGTATTCAATTTGGAATTGAAAGTACGATGCGCTTTGTATGATGTGTTGAGCCCGATGCATGTCAACAAATGCATGGATGCACGCATTGCATAAGGTATGCTAAATTAAATATGCCCTAATCTACCATCCTAAGGTAAATAAAAGGGAGAAAGAAATGGGGTTGGAAGACATACACCCACTCACACACACTTATTACAATTCGCCCGCCGGAGGACCAAAATAATAATACAAATTCAAAAATAAATGAATAAATATTACAAAATTATAACTACTAAAATTATATTAAACGAATGAAATAAATGGGGCCTCAGCCCTGCCTCGGGGTGCGTGAATGGTGCATGCTCGTCGCGACCTGGGCGGAAAACCCGTGTCATGGCAATCGCCGCTTGCTTTTACCGCTTTGCCTCTAAAATTTTCCGTAGTCTCGACACCTTCCTTGAATGTCGATGAGTGCCACCGCCGGAAGAAATCACCACCGGCCGCCAGGTGGCCACCGGTCAAAATGATCTACCGCCAGAAATGCAATGCCGGTCGGCACTACTTCTGCCGGTCGGCACAAAGTTCTATGAAAGCAGTTGGACAAGAAGCAGAGCAATGCATGGCATTGATTTTTGGACATATTTGCATGGCCAATGCTCCCTATCATGTGTAGAACTCAAGGAAGCATGGCTCTTGGTTCTAGGACTATCAATTGTGCACCTTGGTGCATGATAGCCTAAGGGCCAAGATTGCATTTTAATGGTATTATGCAATGCAACAAACAAATGAAATCCAAGGCCTTATCATGTATTAGTCAAAGGTCTTGGTGACCAAGGGTTGGGACAAGTTGCACCACTTAAAGTGTGAACTCCTCTCAACTCTTGCACTTGGTTTGACACCCCAAACCAAGATAATGCAATGCATGTATGCAACATGGCTCCAATAATGCAACCTAATACTAACATGTTAGCATGCCAAATGCAATGCAACATGCAAGGTGCGAATGCGATGTAAACCATAGGCAATTAGACAATGTAACCATCATACTACAACACTTAAAGAACTAAACATGCAACAAGCAAATGATGAACATGCAATGATGGACTTAGCCACAAAGGGGCAGCCCTCAAGCCTCCCCAAAACAGTGGCAAAATGGACCAAAAGATGTAGACAAACAACCATGTAAGCATGCAAGCCAAAAGGCTTAAGGCAAAGGCATAAAGTGATGCATTCAACCTTCCCCTATTCATGACCAAACATGGCACATATCAAGCAACCCAAAATGACAGATTTTCAGCATGCAAAAACACACCCAAAACTCACACACTTGGCATCCCAAAAGCCCTAAACACACAAGCATGCATGAGGGATATTTCAAGGCATAAAAGGACACACCCTTAAAGCATGAAAGAGACAACAAAAATGAACATGTGAGCATGGATTAGGGTCTGAAATAGCATGTAAGAGGGTCCCAAACCCTTGAAATCATGGAGGCAATGCATCCTACACATGCACCTACTTGAGGCATACAAGCTACAATGCAAAGGGGCTATATGAGGCATGTCATGGATGGCCTAAACGACCAAAAACAGATCTTATACATGGAAAAACAAGCACATTTTCAGTTTATGTCAAGCCACAAAAACAAAAAGCAAGATAGGCTAACAAAGCATGCAAAATTACGGTAAATCACATGGATTTCAAAGCAAGTAGCACATGGATTATCCAAACAATGTTGAGCCCTTCAACAATGTTGAAGAAGGGCTCAAAATAAGCCTATCCACAGCTTACATCAGGCCCCAAAACAGATCATACACAAGCCAAATATTCTATGCAAGAAACATGGCATACAAGAGGATATTGAAATAGGTGCTAGATGCAGCCACCAAACAGCAAGGGGTCCTCAATCAAACATGAAGAGGACCCCAAAATAAGACTATTTGAAGTTTGGGTCGGAGCCCAAAAGTGCTTGCAAGCAAGGCTTAAATACGAAGCAAGAAATTGCAAGAAAAGGGAAGATGAGGACTTACCCTTGAAGACCAGAAACCAAAGACCTCTTGGACCAAGTTTAGGTGCTCCTAAGCTCTGAAGAACAGCCCCAAGTCGTTGGAAATGGAAGTGGTGGTGTTGTGCTATGGGTTGGTGAAGGAATGGCCAAGAATAATGGACTTTTGGAGGCTTGGATGAGATAGATATAGAGAGAGATGGATGGATATAGGTATATATCAGAATGTATCTATATCTCCTCTGGTTTTTTGTTCAAAACCACCAACCCTTGAGCAATGGAGAGGGGGCATGCTTATATAGGCAAGCAAAACAAGACTTAGAGGCTAAGTTTCAAAGGGTCAAAGGGTGCAAGGCTTGTAAGGGAAGCTTGGACAGCTGGTAAGGCTTCTTGAGGAAGCCAAGACAAAGGGTCAAGGCTTCCTCAAGAAGCCATGAGCAAAGGGTGCAAAATAAAGGCCAAAAGAGTGCAAAATAGGCACATGGATGCACGTGGATCTGATTCTGTGCATCCCATTGGCACACTGGTATGCAAAGCAGTTTGGGGGTTCAAAGAGTTCAGGTCGGCTAGAAGATTCGATCATTGTCCAAAATAAAGTGCCGGTCGGCACTCTTTTCGGCCGGTCGGCTAAATAGAGTGCCGATGGATGATTCATTGGTCAAATCATGGCCGGTGGGCATGCAAATCGAGGTTCCCGATGTTAGCTTTCCAATGCAGCAAACCCTGCATCACAATTCCTCCTATGCAAAAGTTATGCCCTTTTTCCGTGAAGTCGCGCAGACTCGATCCAACCGGAATGATCCTGCTTCAACCAATCATATCTCCTCCACGGACTTGGCTCTAGGAGATTCTTGAGTGCAAAGTGAAGCCCGGAAGTCTTCTTTCCAATGATGGTGGCCTCATAGCTTAACTCCAAGTATTGAATTGAATAAGCCCGATTTAGCGAGGGTCGCCGATTCCCTTCTACCCGGATCTATGCCGAACTTGTCCCAAACCAGTTTTCTCCTCTCCTTTCTTCTTTTCTTCAACTCCAAACCCCTAGACAAAGTGTTTTGAAGGGTTTTCCTCTCTCCTTGCCGAAGGAATTGAACCTGTGCCCTGCGCATCTCTCAACACCGAGCAAACCATCAGTAATGCCCAAGTCTTGAGGCGGTCAAAAATGGGTGTCTCTGCCCTCTTTGTGACAGAACTCGAAAGTCATAACAATGACGGGAGTGAATGTCAAAGCCCAGAGACGACCCATTTTTGACAAGGCCGAAGACTTGGACAAACAAACAAAATATCGATAAATAAATGGTTGTGCGGAGGTCGCCACGTATCCCTTTGCAAGGAATCAAACCAACAGTAGTTGAGGCAGATGCAAAGTGATGCACAATGCAAGTGCATAACTTATGATCATGCGAAGGATCTTGTGATGAAGCAATTATGCAAAATAAATGCAACATTTTAAGCTTAATGCTATGCAAGCAAGTGAACGTGAACCAACCTACATCTCATGCAGAAAGGATGTAAGAGAATTATGCAATTCTCACGAACATGTGCGTTAGATACACAAAAGTGAACAAAGTGTGATGGTTACACTAAGTGGACAAACATGTGTGATGGATACACCAAAGTGAAGAGAGTATGATGGATACACTATATGAATAAAATGTGATTGATACACTAAGTGAAGCAAAGTGTGACAGATACACTAAGCGAAACAAGCGTGATGGATACACTAAGCAAATATGTGATAGATACACTAAGCGAATGTGTGTGGTGGATATACAAAGGGAGCATGTGATAGATACAAAAAGTGAACGTGTGTGGTAGATACACAAAGTGAAGCGAGTGTGATGGATGCACTCTATGAAGCAAAGCGTGATGGATACACAAGGTGAGTGCAGTGTGATGGATACACTGTATGAAGCAAAGTGTGATGGATACACAAGATGAGCATAGTGTGATAGATATACAAAGAGAAAGTGTGTGATTGATACACAAAGTAAGTGTGTGTGATGGATACACAAAGTGAGCACGTGATAGATACACTACATGAAGCATAATGTGATAGATATGAGTGAAAAGGTGAGCACATGTGATGGATACACAAAGGATGAACACAGAGTGTGATAGATACACTAAGTGAATGAGTGTGATGGATACACAAAGGCAAACACAAAGTGTGATAGATGCACTAAGTGAACAAGGTATGATAGATATACTAAATGTGAACACGAAGTGTGATAGATGCACTTAGTGAACAAGGTATGATAGATATACTAAAAGTGAACACAAAGTGTGATAGATGCACTTAGTGAACAAGTATGATTGATATACTAAAAGTGAACACGAAGTGGGATAGATGCACTTAGTGAACAAGTATGATTGATATACTAAAGGTGAACACGAAGTGTGATAGATGCACTTAGTGAACAAGTATGATTGATATACTAAATGTGAACACAAAGTGTGATAGATGCACTTAGTGAACAAGTATGATTGATATACTAAAGGTGAACACGAAGTGTGATAGATGCACTTAGTGAACAGGAGTATGATTGATATACTAAGGGTGAACACGAAGTGTGATAGATGCACTTAGTGAACAAGTATGATTGATATACTAAAGGTGAACACGAAGTGTGATAGATGCACTTAGTGAACAGGAGTATGATTGATATACTAAGGGTGAACACGAAGTGTGATAGATGCACTTAGTGAACAGGAGTATGATTGATATACTGAATGTGAATGAAGTGTGTGATTGATACACTAAATGCAATAAAGTGTGTGATTGATACACTAGATGCAATGAAGTGTGTGATTGATACACTAAATGCAATGAAGTGTGTGATTGATACACCGAATGAATTGAAGTGTGTGATTGATACACTAAATGAGTATGTGTGTGATAGATACACTAAATGCAATAAAGTGTGTAATTGATACACTGAATGAAATGAAGTGTGTTAGATACACTAAGTGGAGCAAATAACTGTGTGTGATAGATACACAAAGTGAATGGAGTGTGATTGATACACTAAAGCAAATAAAGTGTGTTAGATACATTGAGTGAATGACGTGTGATTGATACACGAAGGGAATGAGGTGTAATTGATACACTATTCTGGCTTGAAGTAGACTTGATCTTGAGCTTGAAGTAGAGGTACACTCATACTTCGGAGCACTGGCAAGGCCTGAAGAGGTACACACGGGATGTAGTCTCGGAACTTACTGAAGTTGAAACAAACTCAGATACCCGACGTTTTCCTCTTTTGCTTTTGTTTTGCAGTCCGGAACCATTATAGCTTCAAATAGGCCCCGGTTTTACTGTTCACACTTATCGGGGGTGAGCCCTGCAGTTTTATGAAAGAACGAATCTGTTTTGCACAAATGTGGAGAATGGCACGGCACTCTGAGCACAAGATGATTTGATTTCTTTTTTGTTGAAATTAAGAAATGAGTTCTTAACCGGGTATTGAGCCTATGACTGAACACAGCGAAAAAGACTCAACAAACAAAAACAAAGGTAAACAACCTAAACACATCTGTTGACATTCGAAACGACTCAAAACAAGAATCGAAACAGACAAAACAAAACACAAGACTCAAATATGCACAGGGAGCCTGTTTCACCGGGTATTATTTCCCACCCTTTCTTATTTGTGATCCTCACATCACTCGGCCCTCAAGCTCTATTTTTCTGAAAAAGCCCTTTTCTCACTTTTTCTCTCATCGCACGTCTCTCTATTCTTCAATCTCTCATTTTCAATCCCTCCCCTGGGTGACTGATGGATAAACAAAAAGTTGTGGGCTCGTGCCCCTAGCATTCTGCTTGATTCTTTTTCTTCTGCACACAGCAGTGAACTTTCCCACAGAGAGGTTGTGTCACAACTGGGTGTGTAGCAAATCTGCAGCTAACATCGGTTGATGATGCCTTGCTGGGGAGTTTGGACGTGGTTAGATCTGTCCAGATGAGGAAGTGGAACGTCTCGCCCCATTCCAATTTATGCTTCGCGCATGGCTTGATACCTCGTTGCTTGGAGGATGAGAGAGCTTTCAGCCCTTTGTTGTTAACTTCAGTTGTGCCCTCTTCTGGCAGGTAGATTGCCCTTCTTGGCAAGTATGTTGAAAATAGGGGAAGACAGAAGCGACTCAACTGTGCCCCTAGTTCATCATTTTGACCATTTTTTGTTTTAAAACAATTTTGACCAACATGAAAGTTAGATTAACATGCTTATTCAACTTTTGATTTTGAAAATCATGCAAGTTAGGTTGTGAGCACTGAAAATTTTCCTTTTTCGGGTCCAAGAAATGGTCCAGTTTTGGAAAAGAGGGAATATTTTTCGAGAGAATTAGTCAACCTCAGTAAAAATTCTCAAAAACTATTTTTGCAAACGGCCAATGCTCAACAAGCACGGAACCTACTCTTGAGATGCGCAACCTCAGATCCATAAGCAATGGAAAATTGCCCTTGTGCGAAGGACTTTGCATGGCAACGGAAAGTTGCCCTTGTTTGAAGTGACACCACGGCGTTTTGAATGGCAACGGAAAGTTGCCCCTTGTTTGGATGATGCCGAAAGACATTGTAGTCGATCCCTCGAGCGATGAACACAACCAGGACTCTCGATCTGAGAGAAGACAAAGATGACCAGAACCATCGCATGGACGCAATCGAATTTGAATTGTTTTACGGCTGGACTTCAAGATGAAGTTGCCTACGTATCCCAAACATGGGAATCAAGCCTTACGTAGTTCGGGGTTAAGGTACACTCGGGTATTTAACCTCTCCTTTTTATGCTCTAACTTTTGCCAAGGCGCCTGTTGCAGATTTTCGACCTTGCGAGCTTTGTCCTTCTCTCTTTTCTTTCTTTTTCATTTATTTTTCATTTTTTCTCTTTTTTTCCTTTTCTTTTAGGCTCTAACTTTTGCCAAGGCGCCCGATGCGGGTTTTCGACCTTGCGAGCTTCTTTTTCTTTTTTTTCTTTCTTTTTTGTATCTTTTTTTCTTTTCCTTTTGTATGTATTTTTTGCTTGCTCTAACTTTTGCCTGGGTCGCCCTTCCGGGTTTTCGGCCCAGCGAGCCTCTCAAAGGGTAAAAGTGTAACAAGTCCATGCCAAATGGTTTTTGAGATTGAAGCCATCCGTATCCAAGAGAGTGGCTGTTGCATCGATTTGCAGAAGGATCCATCTTCGGCTCTTCGAGCACATCGGACATTTGTGCCCCTAGTTCGAGGGGTGTTTCTGATCTGGCCTTGCAAGCTTCTTCTGATGAGGTATGATCTTCTTGATCTGACTTTCTTTGCCTCTAATTCATAGGCTGCTTTGAATTTGGCCACACAGGCCTCACATTGTGATTGACCTTGGAACATTCTAAATGCGAGTTCAAGGTTTGAAGGCAAGGACTCAAGTCTCGAGGTTGAGAGCGATCCTAAGCTGCGCAATCTTAAGAGCGATTCCACACATGTCTTCGCAGGACCGCGCAAAACATTTTTGAAAGTTTTTAAGAAAGCGACAAATCGCTCGCGCTGAAGACAGTGTAGAACCAATCTGGATCAAAGCTAGGATCCTTCCCAGTACTCACACTAACAAGTATGATTTCATTCATTAAGGGCTTAGCACGCCTCTCTTTCTCTCAATTTGATCAAATTTTTGCAAAACCCGAGGAATTCCTCCCTCTTTGTTTTTATCACAATATTTCGAAAAAAGTTTTGGAAAACTTAGGTCGATGCAATGAATTCAAGGCACAGAAAAGACATAGCTTCTAGTCAAATACCGCCATCTCATTTAGAATTTCTGGCACAACTGGCACACGGCAGAAGCAAACGCGAGAGCGTGGAAATCACTGCTGTTTCATTCAAAATCTGTTGGCATAACTGACTCCCTGGCAGAAACAGACTCAAAACAAAACAAAAAGACAAACGCAAAACAAAATGGGTGATGTCCGAGGTAACATCCCCGGAATCACCTGACTCTAACAAAACAGAACTGACTCGATACAACGAGACAGACTCAACAGGGTTGACTCGATACAACGAGGCAGACTCAACAGGGGTGACTCGATATAATGAGACAGACTCAACAGGGATGACTCGATACAACGAGACAGACTCAACAGGACTGACTCGATACAACAAGACAGACTCAACATGGCTGACTCGATACAACAAGGCAGACGCAATACCCAAGTCAGAAGGTAGGATAAACAGCATTCACAAATGCTCAAAATAGTGCGTGCCATCCATCACATCCAAGTAAATCGAGCAGCTGAAGTGGATCATCCCCTGATCACAAAACAACACAGGATTTGAGTACCCGGGGTATATCAGACCCTTCTGAAGCTATGGTTCCAAGACTACTTAGCAAAAGAGAAAATATGTAGCACGACCGATTTCACCGTAAGAATCTGAGCATAGTTGAATGAGTGTGCCCTCATCAATGAATTCGCCCAAAATTCCAAAATCTGAGCATCAATCCCAGTGCAGTGGTCTGATGCCCAAAGTACTGAACCGGTGCCCGTAGGCCTGATGCCCAAACTCAAAAACTGATACATGCATTCCCTGTAGAGACGCACTCTAGCAAGCACACACTAGTTAAAGTAAGAGCCAAAACACCCCTATGTTGGGGTAGGGTTTCGTCCTATTTTGTCGAGCTAGGGTTTCACTACGCACGCAATGGTTTCAAACAACCTATAAACGGGTAAGCAACTGTCCCTAGTTTGGAATGGTCACTATGGATCCGAATATGCACTAGGTCGAATGGTCAGGGTGCCCCAGAAACCGGGTTTGTGTTCTACATCGCAGAGCTCAGAATCGACAAATTTTATGGACATGCCTTGACAAGACAAGCCTCCAAAGAATAGCGAGATGGCAAACACGGTGTCCTAGGCGCACCAATGCAAATGCAATGCAAAGAAACACACAAATGTAGTCAAAACCAGATATCACGAGTTCGAGTCAAGCTCTCTAAATCTCCAGCAGAGTCGCCAGAAACTGTAGACGCGCCCGTGGGGCTTCACTCTACAGTTCGGACTCAATTTGTTTGTCGCGGTTCTAAATCTGAACCAAAGAGTCCAAATCCGGCAAATCGCTTTTGAAGAAAACCGATTTTTGAAAAGAAGTGCCAAACATGGATTGCTTTGCGGATCTGAGTCGCCACCTAAATATTTTTAAAATGGGAAATTTAGGAAACCACGACTCGGTCAAGGCCACGGTCCGTCTATAACCAAAGTTGACTTGGCTCGAGCTTGGGTGCGATCGGGAAGATCGACTATGAGCACCCTTTCACGGTCAAGGACCGCCTCTACTAACCATGATATCCAATTTTGAAAACCTTATGCGTTCTTATTCGGTTATTAGCCTAGAATTACTATGTTATGCGACAAAGAAACAAGTATAGACTAGATTGCCCAATTTGGAAATAAGCATTGCATATCCGTCTTGTTTGGAAAAGCAGGTTTGAAATTGCTACTCATGAGTAGGCTAAAACACGGATTTCAATGAGTATTCCCAACTCGAGCAATCCAACCTCCACCCACGTGCATTCAAGCAGGTTATATCACATAAGCAACTAGCCTCATGGTAATCATCTTTGTCATGGCAACACTCACACATTACGCGATATGCTAAAGCATAAAAGCTCACCTAGTACTCAAGCCAAAAGAAGCTTATTAGAAATCCATGCATGGACCTAAGCATACCGAAATGTCTAATGCAACACATGCAAAGATGTAATCTAGGCAGGCTCGCTATCCTAAATATGGCATATGGAATGCTACAAATAACACGATTCAATTTGGAATTGAAAGTACGATGCGCTTTGTATGATGTCCGAGTCGATGCATGTCAACAAATGCATGGATGCACGCATGCATTGCATAAGGTATGCTAAATTAAATATGCCCTAATCTACCATCCTAAGCAGGTAAATAAAAGGGAGAAAGAAATGGGGGTTGGAAGACATACACCCACTCACACACACTTATTACAATTCGCCCTCGCTCGGAGGGACCAAAATAATAATACAGTCCAAAAATAAATGAATAAATATTACAAAATTTTAACTACTAAAATTAAATTAAACGAATGAAATAAATGGGGCCTCAGCCCTGCCTCGGGGTGCGTGAATGATGCATGCTCGTCGCGACTTGCCCGGAAAACCCGTGTCATGGCACTGCTGCTTCTGTTTTTACTGCCTTGCCTCTCTAAAATTTTCCAGAGTCTCAGGACACCTTCCTTGAATCTCGATGAGTGCCACCGGCCGAAGAAATCACCACCGGCCGCTTGGTGGCCACCGGCCGCAAAATGATCTACCGCCAGAAATGCAATGCGGTCGGCACTACTCGCCGTCGGCACAAAGTTCCTCAGAAAAGCAGTTGGCAGAGACAAAGAAGGCATGGCATTGGATTTTTGGACATATTCGTGCATGGCCAATGCTCCCTATCATGTGTAGAACTCAAGGAAGCATGGCTCTTGGTTCTAGGACTATCAATTGTGCACCTTGGTGCATGATAGCCTAAGGGCCAAGATTGCATTTTAATGGTATTATGCAATGCAACAAACAAATGAAATCCAAGGCCTTATCATGTATTAGTCAAAGGTCTTGGTGACCAAGGGTTGGGACAAGTTGCACCACTTAAAGTGTGAACTCCTCTCAACTCTTGCACTTGGTTTGACACCCCAAACCAAGATAATGCAATGCATGTATGCAACATGGCTCCAATAATGCAACCTAATACTAACATGTTAGCCTGCCAAATGCAATGCAACATGCAAGTGCGAATGCGATGTAAACCATAGGGAAGTAGACAATGTAACCATCATACTACAACACTTAAAGAACTAAACATGCAACAAGCAAATGATGAACATGCAATGATGGACTTAGCCACAAAGGGGGCAGCCCTCAAGCCTCCCCAAAACAGTGGCAAAATGGACCAAAAGATGTAGACAAACAACCATGTAAGCATGCAAGCCAAAAGGCTTAAGGCAAAGGCATAAAGTGATGCATTCAACCTTCCCCTATTCATGACCAAACATGGCACATATCAAGCAACCCAAAATGACAGATTTTCAGCATGCAAAAACACACCCAAAACTCACACACTTGGCATCCCAAAAGCCCTAAACACACAAGCATGCATGAGGGATATTTCAAGGCATAAAAGGACACACCCTTAAAGCATGAAAGAGACAACAAAAATGAACATGTGAGCATGGATTAGGGTCTGAAATAGCATGTAAGAGGGTCCCAAACCCTTGAAATCATGGAGGCAATGCATCCTACACATGCACCTACTTGAGGCATACAAGCTACAATGCAAAGGGGCTATATGAGGCATGTCATGGATGGCCTAAACGACCAAAAACAGATCTTATACATGGAAAAACAAGCACATTTTCAGTTTATGTCAAGCCACAAAAACAAAAGCAAGATAGGCTAACAAAGCATGCAAAATTACGGTAAATCACATGGATTTCAAAGCAAGTAGCACATGGATTATCCAAACAATGTTGAGCCCTTCAACAATGTTGAAGAAGGGCTCAAAATAAGCCTATCCACAGCTTACATCAGGCCCCAAAACAGATCATACACAAGCCAAATATTCTATGCAAGAAACATGGCATACAAGAGGATATTGAGATAGGTGCTAGATGCAGCCAATTAACAGCAAGGGGTCCTCAATCAAACATGAAGAGGACCCCAAAATAAGACTATTTGAAGTTTGGGTCGGAGCCCAAAAGTGCTTGCAAGCAAGGCTTAAATACGAAGCAAGAAATTGCAAGAAAAGGGAAGATGAGGACTTACCCTTGAAGACCAGCAAACCAGCACCTCTTGGACCAAGTTTAGGTGCTCCTAAGCTCTGAAGAACAGCCCCAAGTCGTTGGAAATGGAAGTGGTGGTGTTGTGCTATGGGTTGGTGAAGGAATGGCCAAGAATAATGGACTTTTGGAGGCTTGGATGGGATAGATATAGAGAGAGATGGATGGATATAGGTATATATCAGAATGTATCTATATCTCCTCTGGTTTTTTGTTCAAAACCACCAACCCTTGAGCAATGGAGAGGGGGCATGCTTATATAGGCAAGCAAAACAAGACTTAGAGGCTAAGTTTCAAAGGGTCAAAGGGTGCAAGGCTTGTAAGGGAAGCTTGGACAGCTGGTAAGGCTTCTTGAGGAAGCCAAGACAAAGGGTCAAGGCTCCCTCAAGAAGCCATGAGCAAAGGGTGCAAAATAAAGGCCAAAAGAGTGCAAAATAGGCACATGGATGCACGTGGATCTGATTCTGCATCCCAAATTGGCACAAATGGTATGCAGCAGTTTGGGGGTTCAAAGAGTTCAGGTCGGCTAGAAGATTCGATCATTGTCCAAAATAAAGTGCCGGGCGGAACTCTTTTCGGCCGGACGGGTAAATAGAGTGCCGAAGGATGATTCCTTGGTCAAATCATGGCCGGTGGGTATGCAAATCGAAGCCCCGGAAGTTAGCTTTCCAATGGCGCAAACCTTGCATCAAAATTTCTCCTGTGCAAAAAGTTATGCCCTTTTCCGTGAAGTCGCGCAGACTCGATCCAACCGGAATGATCCCCTGCTTCAACCAATCATATCTCCTCCACCCGGACTTGGCTCTAGGAGATTCTTGAGTGCAAAGTGAAGCCCCGGAAGTCTTCTTTCCAATGATGGTGGCCTAATAGCTTAACTCCAAGTATTGAATTGAATAAGCCCGATTTAGCGAGGGCTGCTCGATTCCCTTCTACCCGGATCTATGCCGAACTTGTCCCAAACCAGTTTTCTCCTCTCCTTTCTTCTTTTCTTCAACTCCAAACCCCTAGACAAAGTGTTTTGAAGGGTTTGCCTCTCTCCTTGCCGAAGGAATTGAACCTGTGCCCTGCGCATCTCTCAACACCGAGCAAACCATCAGTAATGCCCAAGTCTTGAGGGCGGTCAAAAATGGGGTGTCTACAGTTGGGGTGTCCCCAGCAGAGTCGCCAGAAACTGTAGACGTCCCGAAGGAGGGACCTCGCTACTACAGTTCGGACTCCCTTTTGTTGCGGTTCTAAATCTGAACCAAGGAGTCCAAATCCGGCAAATCGTTTGAGAAAACAGATTTTTGAAAAAGTAGTGCCAAACATGGACTGCTTTGCCAGATTACAGAGTCGCCACCTAAATATTTTTTTTTGGGAAATTTAGGAAACCCTGACTCGGTGCCGAAGGCCACATGTCCGCTATCACCAAAGTAGTCTTGGCTCGGGAGCTTGGTACGATCGGGAAGGTCACTATGAGCACCTTCGCCCGGTCCAAGACGGCCTCTACTAATCGTGATATCCTTTTTTGAAAACATTACATGCCCTTATTCCAATTATTAACCTAGAATTACTATGTTATGCGCACAGCAAACAAGTATAGACTAGATCGCCTAGTTTGGAAACAAACATTGCATATCCGTTTTTGTCTCGAAAAACGTGTTGTTTTCTTTTGCTACTCGCAAGTAGGCTAAAATGCGGATTTCAATGAGTCGTTCCAACTCAGACAATCCAACCTCCACCCACAGGCATTCAAACAGTTTATCATGTAAGCACTTAGCCGCATGGTAAGCATACTGTCATGGTAAGCATTCACACGCATGCGGTATGCTAAAGCCGTAAAAACTTACATCGTACTCCGTGCCAAAACAATAAACTAGTTAGCAAAGCATGCATGACCTAGTTCATGTTAAGTGGCTAATGCAACACAGGCATAAATGCAATCTAGAGTAGGCTCGGCTAACCCTAAACATGGCATGTGAAATGCGCGAATAGCACGTGTTCAATTAGGAATTGAAAATTGCAATGCAGTTTGTATGATGTACCGAGCCCGGTGCATGTAAACAAATGCATGAAATGCACGCATGCGTTGCATGAGGTATGCTAAAAATAAGTATGCCCTAATCTACCATAAGCAGGTAAATAAAAGGGTTAGAAAGAAATGGGGGTTGGAAGACATACACCCACTCACACACACTTATTACAATTGCGCCCTCGCTCGGAGGGACCAAAATAATATACACAACCAAGTAAATAATTAACTATTCTAGCTAATTAAATATTACAAATTAATTAAATTAAATAAATAAACTAATTAATCTATTTAAGCGATAAATGCCTCAGAAGGAGGGTCGATGCGCGTCTTGCCGGGACTCGCTCGGAATTGCAGTCTTGAGGTTGCCTCTGTTTCCTCTGCCCTTCAGCTCAGAAAATTCCCAAAACTTCAGGAGTGCCTCTCAGGACACTGAGAAGCATCATCGGCTCAGACAGAGGGCCACCGGCTGAGGAGAATTTCCATCGGCACTGAATTCTCTTATCGGCTGCCAAAGGGCAGTCGATTCGGCACTAAAAGGTGCGGTCGGCACAATTGATACGCAAAATCCGACAAAGTGGCAGAGGGAACAAAAGGCAAGGCAATGCAATTCAAGGTATATATGCACCAAGCACATCCCAAATCATGCTATGAACTTAAGAGAGCATGTGCCTCGATTCCCGGGCCACCAATCGCGCATTTCCATGCGTGATGGCCCTAAGAACCAAGAGTACAACTTTGATTTCAAATGCATGCAATGCAAACAAAGGTGCCAAACCTCTATCAAACTCACTTCAAGAGGTCCAACATGCACAATGTCAATGCAACCCTAGGCATGTCATCTAGCGTGCAATATGGCAATGCAATGCAAGAATGTTGTTGTGTAAACATACAAGCATGCCAAGCAAAGTAGGAATGGACTTACACATGAATTGGACAGCTCTAAAAGGCCCAAGAACAGTGGCCAACATGCTCGAAAATGAAGGCTAGAATGCACACACACATGCATACAATTATGGTCCAACACTTAGGCATTCATAAGCAACTCTCATGCATTCTTAAAGAGGCCAAACATGGACTAATAGCATGCATTGTAAGCTCTGAAAATCAAGCAAAACATGTTGCAAAAAAATGCAACAAAACAAGCCAAGTACAAAATAAATGGACCAAGTAATTGAAACAAGCCATGAAGGCTTAAACCGAAGCCAACCCCACCAAGCCTCACAAGGCCAAGGGGCTCAAAACAGGTCACATGCAGACCTAAACAAGGCTAGGGGCACACCTAGATAGCATCTAGAAGGCTCAAAATCAAGGGCATGCACACATGCACTTTCAAAGGGATGTACAACACATGTAACCAAAGCATTAAAGATGCATGCTAGGCAATCAAATAAGCATGTATGGGGGACTGAAATGGCATGGAAGATGGTCCCAACCATCAAATACAAAGCTAGAATAGCATACCACACATTCATGCTTTTAAGGCCAACAAGCCAAATACAAAGGAGCTACAAAATGCATGCTAAGAATGACCAAAATGATCATGGACAGAGCTAAAGCATGACAAAATAAGCTTATAAACTTCACAAGTCTAAGCCTAAAACATGCTAAAAACTAGGGCTAACAAGCTAGACATGTTAAGGCAATATTAAGGCATTACAAAGTAACTATGCAAATCATGCAAAGAGTACTAAAACCCACTTAAGACCAAGTTATATCATGGCAATATGAGCATGGAAAACAAGCCAAACAAGCTCAATACACACTCAAGCATAGAGCCCCTTAAGGAAGCAAAATTTGTCCTTTTCAAGGACATCAAGGAGAGGGGGTGGCCCTCTCCTTCTTGAGACTTCAAGGCATGCTCTTCACCGAAATCCTCAAGATGTCAATGGTGCAGAGATCCCAAGACCAAAGTCTCGGATCTCCCACAAAATGGCACAAAAAGTGGCCTTTTCAAGGCCTAAAGGTGGTCAAAGTTCCTCAAACCACCAAGCACTCTTAATATACAATAAAGAGGGTCAAAAATCAGAACTTTTATGTGCCAAACACTAAGCTCAAAAACTGTTTTAAACTAAGTAAAAACAAGTTGCAAAATGGGGAATAAAGTGTAAGTTTCTTACCCTTGTTGACTACCTGCACAAAGGTTGTTGTTGTTGCCTCCTTGAGCTCAAAAACCACCAAAAACTCCAAGAACAAGCTGCTGGAGCTTCAGTTCCAAGAGAAAGGTGGAACACTAGGTGCTTTAGTGCAATAGTATGGACTAAACACCTAGAGTTCAATAAGAAAAAAGAGATACAAAGTGTATATCTAACTTAACCCTAAAACCAGAGCTTTCAACTCTCTAACAATGGCTCACCTTACGAAAATTGCTAACCCTCAAGCCAAGAGGAGAGCTTCCCTCTTATAGGCCAAAAGCTTACAAGCTTGGCCACTAAAACCCATCCCTCCATACACATGTATGGAGGAAACAAGTTGCAAACAGTGAGAAAATATCTCACCAAGCAAGTGCAGTGGTCGGCAGGGCAAAATGGTCATTTCGCCCAAAAGCAGTGCCGCCGGCACAATATAGTGCGGTGACAACTCTGACCAGCCGGTAGCCTCCAAATTTCGGTGGTGTGTGGGGATGCCTCGAAGGCATTCCTGCCCCTCAAAGGCAAATCACAGTGTTTGGTGCAAAACCAAACACAAGCGGTCGAGTTCGGAGGTCACGAGGCACGGCACGCGAGCCGAGAACTCGGGAACTCCAAGCGAACACACATGGATGATCACCGAGTGTCCAAGCGGTGGCGCCCAAGTCTTGAGGCGGTCAAAAATGGGGTGTCTACACAGAATCGGCCAAGAATCCGATGTCAGGATTACCTACGGCCTCTGAACAGATTAACAAAATATTAGGGGCTAGCGGAAGCAAATAATAATATACAATGTCCATTGAGCTGTGCAGGCTTATATGAGACAGAAAAATTTTAAACTTTTTATATATACATATATACACATTAACTTTAAGTCACCATATATACACAGATTAGACCAAAAAGGAACTTAGCCCTATTTACAAAATATCCAAGACTTTTTTAACCAAACACGAAAACCGAACTTAAACTTTAAGTTACTAAGCAATAACCACTTGACACATTCGGAGCCTCCACGAGAGGCACATTAGTTGGCTGACAAGACAGATTCTAGACAGATGCCTCTAAGCCTGGCCACGAGCTTGATCACCTATATACATAAACAATACAGTAAGCTAAAGCCCAATGAATAATAACAGAGTAAAGGGTTTAATGAATGATGTCCATCACAGAGTTAGAAATCAGAGTTTATATCAGATACATAATCTTATCAGAAACAGTCTTATGCATATTCAGATTTCCAATCAAAAATAGATTCAGATACATGCTCATATTCATAATCAACTCAAGATTTGCATAAGATCATATGTGGTACACCCATTAGCTAACAGATCCATCGGCCATGGTATTGTTACCCCCGGGCAAGGGCCATCGGCCACGGTATTGTCACCTCTGGGCAAGGGCCATCGGCCACGGTATTGTTACCCCCGGGCGAGGGCCATCGGCCTGATATTACCGGGCAAGGGCCATCGCCACGCGATATTGTTATTACCCCGGTAGAGGCCATCGGCCACGGTATTGTCACCCCCAGGCGAGGGCCATCGAAACCAAGGGTGCCACAAATACTTTTCATAAAACTGGACATTTATTCATTCATTTCCAACATATCATAGCTTTTCAAGAACCAATCATTTCATATCATAGTATACTGAAAATACATAACATTGAACATAACTTTACAAAGTTATTACTCACAGAGGGCTGCAGAGGCAAATCAGACAGACTGGATATATCAGATAAATCGGGCAGACAATGGCGCGTGACCTATACAAACATATAACATATACACATTGAAATACAATATTACTCCCTTGATTAAACTTGTCCTTTCAAGTCTCTAGTCTGTATAGTCCGAAGTTCTACTACGTTTATTCTTTCTCAATTAAGTAAACTGGGTTCTTATTTCACATATTCTTTTGTTACTAAGTCCCTCTTTCCAAATAGGTTGATCCTTTACTTAGCTTCTTAAATAATTACCACAAGATCAATGATTCATTCCTTAACTAACTAATCTATGTTGATTAGTAGCTTATTAATCTTTATTGAGTCATAAATCATGTCTAGAATGTTTTGGAAAGAGATGAGGATAAAAATATGAACTAAATGCAATCTTCCAAAATGTGCTGAAAATGGAGTCTGAGCTTGAGCGCCATTTTGGTCGCTCAAGCGAACTGTAAAATTTGAAAAACTACTGGGAGCTTGATTTTCACGCTCGAGCGAGACTTCTCTCGATCGAGCGAACAACGAAAATTCTGAAATTCTAAAAATTGAAATTAAAGTTCAAATTTGGTATTTAAAGCTTCAAAACATGCACTTTAGTATACCAATATGGAAAACTATTTATTAAAGTCATAAATTACTAAATCATTTATTCAAAATCATACCCCAATTGCCAAATCTAGTTTGAAATCATTTTTTCCATATCAAGCCAAATCCCAACTCAAAATGATTAACTTCTAACTTAAATCTCCATAAATTGAACATGGTTCCAAACTCTCATTTTCTTGCCAATTTTCCTAGCAAACATTGCATACATGTAATTCAAATAAAACTAACTAATTTAATATATTCAATAACATGTTTAAATCCAATAAAACTCTTAAATTACATTACATGCATGGATTCAAATTTAAATTAAACTAATTTCTATCTTTCATAATAAAATTCAAAAATCTTGTCTAACATGAGAATTAACCCCAAATTCTCATAAACTTGATTTTTATAAATTGCATGGCTTAATTCTTAAAACCTTCTTTGTGAATGTAATTATTTCCATAAGGATCAACCCCAACCATGTTCATGAATTAACTCTTTAATCTCTCTAAATTACATGCATGTAACAATAAAATACATATAAAAATAATTAATTTCTAAGTTAATTTCCATAATCATGAACCTAACTTATTTTTTGCTAATTTATTTTTTGTTTACATAAAATCGACCTGAAACCCTTTTCCATCATGAAATTAAAATTAGAAACTTCTTAGATAATCATTTGCATGTATGAAATTAAGACCCAAAACTAACTATTTTATATTTTCAAATCAAAGTTTTATTTCTTGACTTGTTCTAATTTAGGTTTTTATTACTTTTCTTCATATCCATCTTAATTTAAGCTCATGAACCTTTAAATCATGAATTAAGGTCTAGAATCTTAGAAACCCACAATGCATGCAAGGTTAGACTTAAAATTTATGAAGGATGACAAAGATCAATTTAAACATTAAATTACAACATCAATTTCTTAATTATCAAACCCATCTCAAATCTTCTTCATTCTTTTCCTTATTCCTTCTATTTTCATGAAATTAAACCCATCTACTCCTTGAGTTTGGTTGTTAAGAAATCAATCTATAAGGATTAAGCTTGAATTTCTTACCTAAACTCTTGAATTTGATGAACCTTTGATCAATTCTTGAACTCCCCTTTAATTCCACACCTTTCCTAGCTTTTCCTTCCTTATTTCTTCTTCTTCTTGAACTCTTGAGTTGGATTTTCAGCAGCTACCTCTCTCTCTCTCTCTCTCGATTCTCTCTCTCTCCCGGTGCTCCTCTTTTTCCCTCTTGGTTCTTTTTGCTTCCATTATATCTGTACGGGAAAGAAATATACCTTCTCGTATAATCCTGTTGATCAAGTCCGCGTTCCTCTGTACGACGTCGCTCTATCACCTGAAAACACAAACGTGAGCTGGCCGGCGGGTGTGTGCCGGAAACCTCTCCGATGCCTAAGTCAGTAAGCAAGACAAGAAGGCAAAAGCTCTATGTATTCAGGGAGCAAAAGTTGCATTACCTCTCCAAAGGTGATATTGGTGAGCTTATATAGGTTTCACATGGCACAATCCTAGTAGGACTCTAACTCCTCCATGCAGAGTCCTCCTAGGATTCATACTCCTAGAAGATAATGCTTATCCTCCAACACCCCCCTCACTGCTTAAACCAAGTGAGATGGTTCTTCTTATGATCGGACTACTTGGAACCGAAGTGACCACCAATTCGGCCCTTACATTTTACTTTCCCTTACCTCGGCTTTCCCATACTAAGACCGAGCTACCCATAAGGGGGAGTTAAAACCGAGCTATCTTTAGAACCACAGCTTACTTCGGTTCCTCATATGCTATAACCGAAGTAACTATCGAAGACCGAAACCTCCGTGCTACTCCACTCAACCGGAGTAGAGCTAAGTCCCTCCAAGACCGAGCTAACCACCACGGCCGCGCGACCGGTCTATCTTCTAAGTTACCTCTCCAAACCGGAGTATCCTACATGGCCCTTCTTCTCGGCCCTCTTTATTTCGGCCCTAAGGCCCAATACCCAGCTCGGCCCAATTTGCGTATAAATTGCCCTCTCAATTGCCCCTTAATTCCATCTGCAAAGCATGATTGGGATTACATGCCTACGAACCGAACTAAAGTTTTAACTTATCCAGCCGAGCTACAATCCTTTAGCTACTCCGGCCGAACTGAAAACCTTTTTAGCTTCTCTAGCCGAGCTAAGATTAAGCCGAGCTAAGCACGTCCGGTCAAACGTCTCTTCAATCACAGCAACTGAAGCGCTTCTTCTCCCAAGGACACGTGGCAAGCCCCTATTGGCCATTCACAGCTGTCGCGCCGTTCTCGTACTTCTCAATTTTTGAACAGTCCCGCATTTTTTCCCTCATTCTACTTACACAAAACAAACCCTTTCATTTTTCAAATCATTCACCCAACTATTCATTTCCCTCTCACTCTCTTCGAATCCTCCAACCTCTGAGCTTTTTGAGTTCGTGATCTTCATTACTACTTGTTGCTCTCACCTCCAGTTTCTTCCTTTCTACCTGGTAAGCATCTCAAATCTGTTTTGTTTTTTTCATTTGTATACTCTTCAATCCATAGCTTCTTATTTCTATTTTTGAAAAACACCTTTCTGCTTCATATGCGTTCCTGCTTGAAAAGCTTAGCCATAGAACATATGAATGCACATGATAAACCTGTAGAATATCAATTTTGATCCAAAATCACGAAGCAACCGAAATAGGATACTGTTTGTGAGGTATACAAAGATATAGGTGAACTGAAACCGAACTAGCACTTGTACTCATAACAGTAGTTTCAATAGGCCACCAACTGATTCACATTAGTCGAAATCAGAACGCACCGAACTAGAAAATCTTAGTCCTCAACCGAGCTAAGCCTCGGGGCTAAGCCAGCTTTCTCAGTTCCTAAACCGAACTCAGAAGGCTGCCCCTTGATGCTTAGCCGAAGTAACTAAAACCATAGGCGGAGCCGAGATAACCAAACATCGTGCCAAACCGAGATAACAAGCACCTTGTTGAAACCGAACTACATCCTGTGGTACCAAATGTAGCCGAAGTAAGGCATCCTTTCTTGCTTTGTTCTTGTAGCACGGTCAATGATCTGTGCTTGACCACTTTGTTCTTCCACTTTGCAGACTTTAGGTCGCTCAGGCCATTCTCTTTGAAGGCTCAACCGAGCTACTGAGCACAACTTCTCCAGCCGAAGTAATTTATTTCTTATTTATCCGATAAATGGGGAAGTACAGATTCCTAGTAGAAACCCCAGGCAGCCTAGCCGAATTTAGGAAGGATTACAATATTCCAGCTGATGTAAATCTCACTTTAGCCGAACAAGATGTAGACCCATGGGGCAATGAAGGCTTTGTCCCCTTTACCCTCCAATCCATAATAGAAACCGGACTCAGATTCCCAGTCCAACCCCTAATATGTGAATTTCTAAGACAAACCAAACTATGCCCCACCCAGCTGTCTACTAACACATACCGAATAATCATAGGTATAGCCGCACTGAACCAACAGACCGGTCTAAACCTAGGTTTGGCCGAGATACTTCACCAATACTCCATAGGATCAAAAAATGAAGGCTGGTGTTACTACTTGAGAGTACGCGTAGTGGTAGAGAAAATAATAAAACACACACCGGACAAAGACTTAAACGACGATGACTTCTTTTGGGTCTCTGGGAATTTCGAGGACCACCAGGCCCAGATTCCTAGCCGGGCTATAAACTGGAACAAAGGAATTCCTGGTACACTTACTTCGGTTATATTTCACACTTTCCTCTACTTCGGCTCTTTTGTCTTAAACCGAACTAACAGTTCACCTTCTTTTGTAGATAAAGCCCATCTTCTTTCAAACTACGGCTACCCCAACCTCGATCTTCAGGCGCCAAGACTACGAGTAAAGGAGAAGTTGGGCAAAGCTCCTAGCCTTCGAACCGACTCACATTCGTCAGCCAAAGCAAGGGTAACCGACTTTTCTTGAAGACGCACTGTAATCAGGACCCAAACTTGCCTCAGATCAACCTTGTTCCACTCACGGTGAGCAAGAAATGGCCAAGAGGAGCAGTTGAAGGCCCTCCTAACCTAAAACAACTCGGTAGAGGTTCAGGGAATCGGCCGTGCCACCGAGACCGTGGTGGCACTCCTATCTCAACGGCCATCTTCATCACGACCAAGCAAACGTGCCCGGACTAACCAAACCGAGCCACGTCTTGCTGATGAAGACGAGACCGTCCTGCCAGCAAGTCCTCCATCAAGCCCTCAACCGAGCCTCCAACCGGAACCCACCGACCGAACTGCCTCTCCCAAGTGGTCTCCTGTACTCACCTTCAATGATCAAGACATCACCGCGTCTGATTCGGTGGTCTCAGAGAAGGACCATCAGATGGCTTTCAATTTGGCCAAGAGTGTGTGTCTCCCCAAAGACATGGAGCACCACTACAAACAGCTCAACACCGAGCTAAAGTCAATCCGGTCCTCCACCAAGTCCATGATCCTGGTAAGTCAGTATTCCTCTCCATGTAAGATTTTTTTTTCAACTTGGAGTCCGGCTGACGTTACTTCTCCTTTGCAGGCCATCCAAAAAAACCAAGTTACTCACAGGAGGGTCATGGAGCTCAGGAGGAGTACCAGAGAGGCCATGGCTAAGGCTGAACTGAAAACGGCCGAGCTGGAGGAGGCGAAGAAGCAACTGGCCGAGCTCAGGGCAGAGAACGGTCGTCTGACCGAGGTTGCTAACTCGGTTGAGGCCGAGAAGAAAAAAGTTGCCAACGAGGCAAAAGATAGATACCTACGTATCTTGGCTGCGATTGAGAAGAAGAAGGACGCCGAGATAAACCAGTTGAAGGGGGAGGTGAAGAAGGCCGCGAAGCGGGGCTTCAAGGAGGCCGAAGACGCCTACACTCTTCAATGCAATGCGGCCAAAGATCTCTTTTTTAAATGTGGCTGGAGGGCTGCGGTGGAGAAGCTCGGTTGTACGCCTGACACCGAGGTCTACAACGCTCCACCGTACTCCATTCCAGCCTCACTCTTACAATACGCGGCCGATCTACAGAAAGCCTTCCTTGAGGGGTCTGGTGATGATGATGATGATGATGAAGATGAGGAGCAATCTCACACTCCGGTTGTCAACGAGTAACAGAACGATAAGGCAGTTCGGTCTGAGCCAGTTATTGAGGATCCAACTCTTGAGCTACATGTGATCGACATCTGGTTCAGCCGCAATCAAGTCCCACTTCAAACCGTGCTCCCTTCTGATACCGGACTTCAGGCGACTGCTGATGCAGAATTCGATGCCGAACTAGACGCACTTCTTCAATGATTGGTTTTTTTTTTTTTTTTTTGAACTCTTTGTAACCGAGCTGCAGCCTCTTAAATGTACTTGTTCTGTGGTTCAATGAAAAAATCCTTCTTCGACTCTTGCTTCGGTTTTGTGTATGTATGCTTGTTTTTGAAATGAACTTTCCATGAGATCATTTGCAAACTTTGACCTCGGTTCCAACTATCTAACTTACTAGCCAACCACTCTTCAGCCGATATAACTTACTTCGACTGAAGAGTAACAAGAGTTGGTTTAATCCGACCAACCACTCTTCAGCCGATATAGATTACTTCGGCTGAAGAGTACAAAGAGTTGGTTTAATCCAGCCAACCACTCTTCAGCCGATATAACTTACTTCGGCTGAAGAGTACAAAGAGTTGGTTTAATCCAGCCAACCACTCTTCAGCCATACACTTACTTAGGTTCGGCTGAAGAGTACAAAGAGTTGGTTTAATCCAGCCAACCACTCTTTAGCCATACACTTACTTCGACTGAAGAGTACAAAGAGTTGGTTTAATCCATCCAACCACTCTTCAGCCATACACTTACTTCGGCTGAAGAGTACAAAGAGTTGGTTTAATCCAGCCAACCTAGAATACAGTGTTTGGTTATTCAGGCTAAACGCCCCACTGGATCCTTATCCTGGGCTTAGGAGGGGCTGTAGTTGGTTTAATCCGGCCAACTATGTTTACAATGCTACTAACTTACAAAAGTTACTTTCTACTAAAAACAAATATGCTGAAAAAGAATCGATTTGTTTTATTTGATGAAGGGAAAACTTACATATACTTAAAGGGAAAAAAGAAAAAGCTAAAAGTAAAATAACTTAAGATTGGCAGTGTTCCATGGCCTAGGAATTGCTTTGCCGTCCTCATCTTCCAAGTGGTATGCCCATTTGCCTGCTAATCCGATCACTTTGTAAGGACCTTTCCAGTTGGGCCCTAGCTTGCCATCTCCTGGTATCAACGTGTTTCCCATTACTTTGCGAAGTACCCAGTCGCCGATCTTGAACTGTCTTGGATGCACTGTTTTATTATACTTCCTAGATAGTTCTTGTTGATAGGAGGCGATGTGAACCAATGCTCTATTTCTTCTTTCTTCCGCAAGGTCAAGTTCCAATGCTATAGCTTCGCCATTTAAGTCTGGATCAAAATTGTCGCTCCGAATTGTGGGGAGTCCGACTTCTAATGGGATGACAGCTTCCATGCCATAGGCTAAGGAGAATGGAGTTTCTCCTGTTGACCGTCGTGGTGTGGTGCGATAAGCCCATAAAACGTGAGGGAGCTCTTCTGCCTACTTGCCTTTGGCTTTCTCCAACCTTTTCTTCAATCCGTCCAAAACTACCTTGTTTGATGCCTCAGCTTGACCGTTTGCTTGGGGATACGCCGGTGTAGAATTGTAGAATTCTATCTTGTATTCTTCGCAAAAGCTTCTGAAAATTCTGCTGTCAAACTGAGTACCATTGTCTAAGATCAGTGCTTTTGGTATGCCAAAGCGAGTAATGATGTTCTTCCAAACAAACTTCTTCACATCTTTTTCCTTGATTGACGCCAAGGCTTCTGCTTCCACCCATTTTGTGAAGTAGTCCGTTGCCGCAAGAAAGAACTTCTTGTTGCCTGGTGCTGTTGGAAGTGGACCTACTATGTCTAAGCCCCACATTGCGAAAGGCCATGGACTAGTCAAAGGTAGGAGTTCTCTAGCGGGTTGGTGTATTTGGTGCGCAAACTTCTGACACTTTTCGCATTTTTTGACATACTTCTCTGAATCTGCTTGCATGTATGGCCACCAGTATCCTTGTGAAATAGCTCGGTAAGCCAATGATCTCCCTCCTTGATGGCTGCCACATACCCCCTCATGTATTTCGAACAGGAATGCCTCCACTTTGCTGGGGTGAACACACTTTAAGTAAGGTCCTGTGAACGACTTCTTGTACAATGCCAAAGATGGAGAGAGCCAAAACCGCTGCGACTTTGCTCTTATTCTGTTGGCTTCTTTCTTCTCCTCTGGGAGGGTGTCGTCCTTTAGGAATAGTATGATGGGATCCATCCAAGAAGGACCTAACTCTGCACAACATACTTCTTCAGCTTCTAGGTCTTCAATACTTGGTCTAGGCAGATAGTCGATCAGTAGCGGATGGGGAATGGAGGTGTCTGCCATTGAGGCGAAGCCTGCGAGTTCGTCTGCTCTGCTGTTTTCCTCTTTGCCAATCTGTTCTATCCTCACCACTTCGAATTTTTTTATCTCTGTTCTGACCAAGTCTTGGTACTTGGCCATCCTATCATCTTTTGCCTCGTAGTCGCCTGATATTTGGTTTACCATCAGCTGTGAGTCGCTGTAGACCATTAGCTCGGTGGCCTTCATGTAGAATGCTGACTTGAGACCAGCCAGAAGCGCTTCATACTCTGCTTCATTATTTGATGCTGGGAAGCCTAGGTTGATTGCCTGCTCTATTACTAGGCCGTCTGGAGAGATGAGGACTATGCCAAGTCCTGCTCCATGCCTATTGGATGCTCCATCCACGAAGAGCTTCCACATCTCTCCAACGAACAACTTCCAGCGGGTGGAGGGATCGGATGACGTCTTGGGATCTTCCACATTACTGGTGGCTTCTTCAGAGTCGATGTTTGCTGTCTGCCCCTGGTTCTCTGTTTGCACTAAGTCTTTGTTTGTTGGTGAGTCCTGACTTGGTGTAGCATGGTTCACTTCTTCCTCCCTTTCTTTATTCTGGTCTGTCTTGGGGCCTGACTGAGCAACCAGCACTAGGGGTTGCGTTATTCCGACGTCAACCTCCATCCCTAGTTAATTTGCTTCCAGTCGATCAAGCAGATGTGATGACTTCCAGGGGTGAACTCTGCGACAAAATCTGCTAGTGCTTGAGCCTTTATTGCGGTTCGAGGTTGGAACTTGATGTCGTATTGTCCCAACTCTACTGCCCACTTCAGAATTCGCCCAGAGAAATTCGCCCTTTCAAATAAAGCTTTTAAAGGAAAGGCTGTGAGAACAACTATTGTGTGGGCGTGGAAGTAATGCGACAACTTCCTTGAAGCCATCATCAAGGCCAATGCCAGTTTCTCCAGTGGCAAGTACCTTGTTTCGGCGCCCAGTAACGTCTTGCTGACATAATAGATGGGCAAGTGTTGGATCCCTTCTGCGCAGAGCAACACTGCGCTAATTGCATGTTGCGATACTGCCAAGTAGAGGAAGAGTTCTTCTCCAGGTATTGGGGTGACAAGTAGTGGTGGAGAAGTCATGTATTCCTTCAGACTCTCCAGAGCTCGGTCGCATTCTTCGTCCCACTCAAACTTAGCTTTTAATGATGAAAGAATGGACTTCTGTCTCGAAGACCGGTGATGAATCGGTTAAGTCTTAACGCCATGGGTGAGATCTTGCACTTCTTTCCGAGTTAGGCCTTTCTAACTCTGAATTGCTTTGATTTGGGAGGTGCGCCTCAATACCGGTTGGTCACCAGAAACCGAAACTTGCGGACCCTACACGAATCGCACTTAAGCGTTAAAGCAGCTTGTGTTTCTTCAGGATCTGGAACATCTCATCTAGGTCCTTTAGATGGTCATCCGAGTCCTTGCTTTTGACCACCATGTCATCGATGTAAGCCTCCATTGTTCTGCCTAACAATGGTTCGAACATCTTTGTGACCATTCTCTAGAATGTCGCCCCTGCGTTCTTCAGGCCAAAGGGCATGACCTTGTAGCAGTATAGTCCTCTTGGCGTGGTGAAGGATGTCACTTCCTGGTCCGGTTCGTGCATTGCGATCTGGTGATAGCCTCTGTATGCATCCAGAAAGCTAAGTCGGTTGTGCCCCGCCGTCAGGTTTACCAGTTGATCTATCCTTGGTAGAGGAAAGCTATCCTTCGGGCACGCCTTATTGACCGTCTTGTAGTCGACGCATACACGCCACTTGCTGTTCTTCTTTGGCACCACAACAGTGTTGGAGATCCACCTGGGGTAGTGTACCTCTCTGATTGCCCCTGCCTCCAACAAGTTTTCCACTTTTTCTGCCACTATTTCGGCGTGGTGGAGCGCCGATCTGCGGTCTTGTTGAATGGCCCGGCGAAGGGTGGACATTGAGTTGGTGGCGAGATGAAGTTGGGATCGATGCGGTATGTCGTATGGGGTCGGCGAACACTTCGATGTTGGAGGTCAGGCATCCCAAGACTTCCAATCTCTCGATCTTTGGACAACGACGAGCCAAGTAAGAAGAACTTATCCGGGTTCTTCTCATCTATCCCGACTTCCACCAAGTCCTCTGACTTCGACTAGTCTTTGCCAACATCCGCGAATAGTTCATTACTTTCGGGTTCCTCCACCGAATGAACATATCCTTTGGCGGCTCGTTGCCGCTCACCATCCACAAAGCATTGTTTCGACATGATCTGATCCCTATAAACCTCCTCTATTACTCCGGTGTCGTTGGGGAACCTCATCACTTGGTGGGAGGAGGGTGCCACCGAGCGCATGGCATGCAGCCATGTTCTGCCTAAGATGATGTTGGAGGTGGGGGGGACCTTCAATACCCGAACTCCACTTGCTTCACACACTCCTGCCGGACTGGAAGGATGATTTTGCCGACTGGCCACTCTGGCATTGAGTTAAATCCAATCAGGGGTGACACTGCTGGCGCTAAGTCTTTGTCTTGCAGCTTCAATTGTTTGAACGTCTCATAGTACATGATTTCACATGAACTACCCTGGTCAATAAGAATTCGTTTGACGTCAAAATCCTTGACTCGGAGAGTGATGACCAAGGCATCGTTATGAGGGCAATATATTCTGTCCAAGTCTTTGTCCGAAAAAGACATGACATTTGTTGCCTCTGTCTTACTCTTCTTGATAGCAGGTTGGGCACTTAGCACCTCTCTTAAGTGCTCAGCCTTTTTGATTGAACCTCTGAGCTCGTGATACGCTCGGGTTCAAAGACTCCATGTATTACGTTGATGACGCCTTGGTAGGCGTCGATTGGCATCCCATTGGGGTTGTTGTGGTCCTGGGGGGCTGGCTGTGCCCCTCCCTCTATGTATTTGTCTAAGTGGCCTGCCGCCACCAACTCCTCCAAGTGCTGCCTCAATGGGGTGCAGTTCTCAGTGCGGTGCCCCTTTTCTTTGTGGAAGGTGCATCTGGATCTGTCATCATAGTCCTTTTGGGCCTCGCCTAGCTTGGCTGGCCACTTGACGAAAGGCTCGTCTCGAATCTCACTAAGTATACGGTAGATCGGTTTCTTGAATACCGTGGTTATGGCGGTGCGGACTCTTAACCATGTCTTGTCCTGGTCCTCGCCATTGTCTACTTTGCCTCGTCTGTTTCGGTTTTGGCGATCTACGCATTGACCTTGCCGAGGTCTTCTTCTGCAGGGGCGGTCGCGCCAGATTTTGCTTTGGCACGGCGCTATCCTCTTCTACTCGATGTGCCGATGCACTCTCTCCATCGAGGCCTCCATGGTAAGGGGTGGCGTCATGGTGATAGAGTCCTCACTGCTTCCGACGGAAGGCCTCTTTGTATTATGCGCAATGGCGAGGTTAGTCGGCGATCCCCAATCTGGTTGAATGTCTCCCGATGGCGATGTTGTATGACCTCGTGGTCTCCTTGTCGCCCATGTCGATGGAGAGTAATCGGTCGATCTCCACCGGGTTTTTGTGTTTGTTACGAACAGCGTTACAACGCCTCGCCGATTGCCAGAGGCTATCTTTGCCCTCCGTAGTTTTCAAACCAAGTCAAGCCAAGGTCCCCAAGGCTTGAGGGAAATAGGATGCACATCAAGGCCTCATTCCGCCGGTATACAGCCATGACCTGGCGAAAGTGGCGAAAGTGCGTATAGAGGTCCGTCTTCCCCTCATATGTATTGAATTTAGGCTGTAGGAAGCCTGACGGAAGGGGCGCGTTCTCTATTGCTGGGACGAATGGTGAGGTCTGCGACCTCGCCAAAAGCCTTTGTCCATTGGTTCGTATCTTGGGCGCGGCATTGGCATTCCAACCTCGACGCTTCCATGCGTCAGGAGCCAACCGCCGCAAGGCGTAAACCTGTGGATCGCTCTGGCGTCCTCCTTCCATCTTGCTTTCTCTTCTAGCATGGATCGCAGGTCGGATGATCTGGGTAATTCCGTTTGTCTAGACCTTGTCTGGTGTGTATGCGAAGGCCAATAAGTGCTCCCTTCCGTATAGGACCTCTCAGGTCTCGCCCTCTTAGACCTGGAGTGACGAGTCCTGGAAGATACGGATCGCGTGTCGCCTGTCCTGAGACTTCTATTCTCTGGTTGAGAGGGTGTAGAATTCCTACTACGACCCTCTGAGTGGCGAGGGGGCGTCTTATTGTTGCGCTCCTCTCCTGTCGCCACTTCTTTACCCTTCATCTGGCGCTTTAAGGATTCCATGTCAGCCGCCATCCGCCGTATTAATTCGTCTTGTTCCCTGACGCGATCCTCCAGAGCTTGAGGATCTACCCTGCGCCTTTGTCTTTCTGGGCTCTGCGAACGAAAGGGATGAGGGCTGTTATTCCTCCTTCTACCCCTGGCATCCCTCCTAAAATCTTGTCTATGTGGTTCCAGGTTCGCCATGGAAGGGACCAAAGGTAGGCCCTCGCGCCTTGCACCTCCGTCTGGAGTTTGTCCGTCAATGGCGGACTGAGGTAGTTCTTCGTTGTTCGCCATCGAATTTTGAGAGAAAAAGCTTGATCAAGAGGTTGTTTGTCTGACTTCCCACAGACGGCGCCAATTGTACGGGAAAGAAATATACCTTCTCGTATAATCCTGTTGATCAAGTCCGCGTTCCTCTGTACGACGTCGCTCTATCACCTGAAAACACAAACGTGAGCTGGCCGGCGGGTGTGTGCCGGAAACCTCTCCGATGCCTAAGTCAGTAAGCAAGACAAGAAGGCAAAAGCTCTATGTATTCAGGGAGCAAAAGTTGCATTACCTCTCCAAAGGTGATATTGGTGAGCTTATATAGGTTTCACATGGCACAATCCTAGTAGGACTCTAACTCCTCCATGCAGAGTCCTCCTAGGATTCATACTCCTAGAAGATAATGCTTATCCTCCAACATAGGCCTGTCAACGGGTCGGATCCGGATCGGATTTATCGAAATCCGATCCGATCCGATTAACCAGTAATCCGAATCTGAATCCGAATCCGATTATTAAGAATCCGACTACTTACAATCCGATCCGATCCGAGTTAAACGGATATCCGATCCGTATAATCCGATCCGATCCGTTTTTTTTTTTTTTTTTTTTTTTTTATGGTTAGCAGCCATAGCCACTACCAGTGGTGGTTTTGAAGAACTTGCCATATTTGAAACTGCAAGAACAAATGCCCCAAAGGTGATTTAAGAAAAAAACCACCACTTCATCTTGCATATTTGGGAGGAGGTAGAAATTTGAAAAATACAACTGCCATCAAGAAAACATCAACTCTTGAGTTCCAATGAACTGCTGCTAACAAATATAATTGAATTCCAATGAACTGCTGCTAACAAATACAATTGAATTCCAAATATGTCATATTACACACAAGGAAAAATTGAAATTATGGACATCCTGTTTCCATTTGTTTGTGCTATGACTCTGAAGCACACTCTTGTATTTGCCATTGGTGATTACCTGTGTAGAAAATGAATGCATGAAAGTCCACTACACATGCATAAATCCCAACAACAAAATGTAAGCAAATTATGCATTTTGTCATCAAATAGAAACATGAACCTGAAAGTAGGCAGATTTGATAAGCTTGGAAATCTTCCTGAGCCAAGATATTGCACACAAGGAAAAATTGAAATTAAAGGTCATGAAAAGGAAGGGTTTCCCAAGAAGAAGCATCACTACAGCATGTTCCAAGGTAATTGAGAGGACTCAATAATAGACAAAACCACAACCTATACAACGAATTAAGCGTCACGAGAATACAACCGTGAAGAAGAACAGACTATGCCTCAATCTAACAAGATTGATTACGTAAATAGTTTATTTTCAAAGATATTCTTCTCCTCTTCTAAATTTCTTTGGATCAAAACAGGACACCGTAATTGGATAACAAACTGTCAAAAGCAATCTCGTGTTGTCAACAGAGTCAAAAAAGATAATTGCGTGAGTTCTTAGTCATTAAAGCTTCAATTGTCGATTCCAATGATTCAACCTGCATAGAGAAAACAACACAAGCACCTTAATCAATACTCATCAAATAGCCCAAACTTCAAAAGCAGCTATTTTGAACATAAATTAACGACAATATATTCAAGTTCAAAGATTAACTTCACTTTTATCTATATAAATTTAGCATGAGGATGACAATTTTCCATTTAAGTTATTTGTTCTAAAAGCTATAAAAGTCACTGTACTAAAATTTTGCTGCATCAAGACTTTAAGTAACTAAATTTGTGGTTGGATCATATATTATATAAACTATGACACTTTATATAATACAACTGTCAATTTTTTTCTATTTCATATTTTCTATTCCTTTTATTTCAATTGGTTTGGTGGGTATGGTTCAATGGGTATCGTTTGGAAGTCTATTACGATAGGCAATAAGGTAATTATATATAATTTAAACAACCTAAATCATTCATGTAACCAAGCATCTTCATACTTGCACTATATTAGACTACTTACCATTACAACCAAACATCAATAATCTTCTCCATCCATCCCTCATCCTCTCCCTTTCTCTGCCTTATTACTTAGTTGTTCAAATTCTATAATGGCATTTTTGTTCTTCAAATTTGGCTTCAACAATTATTTATGTCTCCAATTCAACTACATGAGCTGAAATAAGAAACTCTAAAGACTAAATAGATGAAATTGATAGTTCAGGATCAAATAGAAAAGGAATAGCGATGGCTTAGAGACAAAAAGAGAATGCATCTCTGTATATATGCATTTATATATGATGAGTTTATTGGGTGCCATGCAGGTGTCTTCTGTAAGTGCTGGTCCTTACCTAATCTTCATCTTTCTATCATTAATGGATAAATTTCATGCAGATATTCTTTTGGGATTGGAGAACCAAGAAGCAAGTTGCATGCCTAGAGGAATCTCATATGGAGGATGTTACTCAGGTGTGATCTGATGTCTGTATGCGATCCTGCAGTATTAGTTTCCAAATAATTGGCTATAATGATACATAATGATTCCTACTAGGAGCTTCCATATATTAATTATGATGTCGGTTCTTGAGATGAACTTGTTCTGAAAACAAAGATTGTGATTTAACTATTTTTAATAGGTTCACTTTGTTCCTGACCATCAAAACAAGCTTGTTTCCGCTTCTGTAGATGGACTAATATGTTTGTTTGATACCAGTGCAAGTATCAATGACGATGATCATCTGGAGTCAGTAAGTGAAACCAAAGCACCTTTTAATTGTAAAAGGCAGAGATGAGAAATATACTGACCTATGTGGCGTTGACAAGGTCAGCACTTAAGATAACTTCTCCTAACGAAAACAAAAGTTCGGTTTAAGATGACAGAAAACAAAAGACAAAAGTTCACTTAAGATGACATAAAACAAAAGTTGAAAAGCAAAACCCACATACGTAACACATTAAGATATTTATAGAAACAAAAGTTCAATCCATCTACTCATGTCAAAGATTCTTCTACATCTGCAATTTCAAAATAATGTGACATTAAGATATTTATAGAACTAAACTAAAGAACATCTAATTATTTAAAAACTTCAATATTTCACTTACTTCTATTTTTGGTTGATTCAATCCAATCATTGCAAGTGATCAAGGCCTCCACAATATCTGGAAGTAATGAAGCACGTGTCTCATCAATCACCCTACCTCCTACACTAAACGCCGCCTCTGATGCAACCGTAGTAGCAGGAACACTTAAAATATCACGAGCCATCCTTGCCAAAGTAGGAAATTTTGCTTTATTCACTTTCCACCAATGTAGAATATTGAAGCTCTCATTACTTGGAAACACCAACTCCTCCAAGTATTGCTCCACCTCTGATTTTTGATAGGCATGAATGTTAGAAGCACGTTCTTGGGCATACCACGCATGAAAAGCAGCCAAACTTTCTTGTGTCGAAGAACCGACAAGCAACTGACTACCACTTGAGCTACTATTTTCAGAAACAAGTGCAATGCTACTCATAGAATCAGAAGAATCACTCCTATACTCATAAAAAAGATCAACAAAACCATTACGGACCCTTTGAATATGCTTATTAGCATCAGCACCATAAATAAGCCCAAAGTAGTATTCCACCAAGTCCATTTTAAATCTCGGATCAAGAACCACTGCAATTGCTAACACCAAAGAACATTCTTCCCAATATTTTTGAAATTTCACTCTCATTGGACCAGCCATCAATTGAATGCAATCATACTCACTTTGCTCCCATTTTTTCATTTCAAGTTGAATAAGACAAATATCGGGAAAAAACACATTTGAAGTAGGAAAAGTGGTACCACTAAAGTGAGATGTAGCATCAAAAAAAATCTTCAAGCACCCACAAATCACATTTGCTACATTCCACTCATCCTCAGAAGGATTGTGCTTATATTGTTTGTCAATTTGCCCTAAGCGGTGGAATGCAGTTTTCAAATCTAATGCAGCTTCAAGCATTGAATAAGTGGAGTTCCATCTGGTAGGAACATCCATGGGGACTTTCTTTTTATGATGTAACTTAACCTGATTCACTGCAACATCAAATTTTTGTTTTCCATAAGGAGACCTCCCCAAATATCTCACACTTTCTCGGATTTTTGAAATAAGACTCCCAATCACCTTCAAACCATCCTGAACAACTAAATTCAATATGTGCGCGCTACAACGCACATGAAACAATTGTCCACCCAAATGTAGTAATCCTTGGTCATGTAGCCATCGCTTTAAGAGTCTCACCATGACATCATTACTCGTCGCATTATCAACTACCATTGAAAACAACTTCTTATCTATGTTCCACTCTAAAATTAGATCTTTGATAAAGCTAAACAAATGGTCTCCATCATGCGGGTAATCAATGCGTCTATAAGCAAGGATTTTCTTCTTTAACTCCCAATCATTAGTCACATAATGGGCAGTCAAACATGTATAGGCAAAATTCTGATGGTCTGAAGTCCATATATCAGTTGTCAAGGTGATCTTAGAAGAGAGTTCATCCAAAAACTGATATAACTTGGCCTTTTCTATTTCATAAACATCAAGGACATCCGCTCTAACGGTGGTACGAGACACAAGTTTGAACATTGGTTGAAGTTTATTGCAAAACATTTCAAAAACTCATGCTCACCATGTTAAGCGGATAATTATGCTTGATTATCATCCTAGAAAAATCCATCGACTTCTCTCTTGATCAAATTTAAAAGTTGCAGCCTTAGGAGTAGATTCAGAAGCAGCCTTACTAGCATTCCTAGGGGCATTTGGTCCTTTAAGTACTGGACATGTCTTTGACAAATGATTTTTTAAATGACTAGTCCCTTTCCTACTCTCTCCAACAAATTCCCTATTGCAATGCTTACATCTGGCTATGTCATTTCCATTAGGTCCTTTAAATTTGACAAAGTCATTCCATACCTTCGAAGTTAGTTTTCGAATCCTCTTTGTAGATCCTTGAGATACATCATCATCCAACTCGACATCATCACCAATAATAGGTTCACTATAATCCGAAGACATCTTTGGCTCAAAAACTCAAATATGCATTGCACAATAAATCAAACATAAAGGAGTAGGAGTTGGCAAGATAACTATGCAGCGAACAGAACTGCAGACAAGCACAAAACAGTGTGCACCAAACACTTCAATTTGGAAATTATATAGATTTACAGTCAAATGATTTGCGCTTCGGGTTCCACGATCGAAACATGTAAAATGCAAAGCATAATCAAATAAACAAGAATTATGAGCATTGAAAAAGATTACAATGTGAACCCTTTACATGTAATAGAATTTGGTGCCTTGATCTTGAACAAATCGCAAAAATGTTTCTAAATTTACCAATACAAGATAGAAAAGAAGCAGGAGTTGGCAAGATGGTGGAGTTCTAAAGATGCATGTACTACAAGGGAATTTAAACCAACATCCTATCATTGAGACCCACAATTTCCAAAACCTATGGACACCAGTCATTTTAATTCAATAATTTTACAGATACAAAATAATTAATAACAAAATTGACCATTGAAACATAGTTAAAAATACAAAGATAGACTAGACCCATGAATCTAACATAGAAGAGAAATTTCAGAATGAAAGTATAGATTATAATACCAATTTTCATCGAGATAAAAAGTGAAAATTAAGATAAAAAATTATATAGATAAACATATTTTCTTGTCTCCACATTGGGTTGAAAAATATAACAACTGTAATCTATAATAGAATTAACATTCACTTGTCCTGCTATGTAGCAATTCTCCTTCCTCATATCCTGAGTTGACTAGATATAAACTGTATTTCGAATTCTAAAAAAAAAAGCTGGACTTTGTTCATGAAGGTTTCAATATGAGGGAAACAGTGGGTAATCTATAATAGAATTAACACTTTCAGATCTTCTTCAACAACATGAATTGTTTTTAAGAGATGAGGGTTTAACATATGAGAGGCTCATTCTATGGTTACATACTCTTGTTGGAGACAGTGGGTAATCTATATAAACATATGAGAGGCTCATTCTATATATGAGGATACAATATATGATATTACATTCAAACAAACAACCCAAAGTACCCATCAAATAACAAATATATAGAGTCCCAAAAACATCCAAGAAAATGTTTCAGAATTGATTTTCCATTCAAACAAACAACCCAGACCTCTTATATAAAGGAGAAACACAAGCACAAGGCTGTAAAAAGTAGATACAATGAGAGCTCACCGAAGAATACCTAGATCAGAAAAGTCGGAGAAGAAGACGATGAGAGCTCACCGAAGAATACCTAGATCAGAGAAGTCGAAGAAGAAGACGATGAAAGCTCACCAAAGAATACCTCAGAGAAGTCGGAGAAGATAGACGATGAAAGCTCACCGAAGAATACCTCAGAGAAGTCGGAGAAGATAGACGATGAAAGATAGATTTCATCGTCGTCAATCGGAGTAGGAAGAGACCCATCAATCATCATCGACCATTCTCGAAGCTCATCCTCTCCGATCACTTCCCAAAACCCATCATTTTCAATCGGATTTGATTATGAGAGAGATCTAGGTATTCTTTGATGAGAAATGATGAAAGAGACGATGAGAGAGATGTGATTCAGAGAGATCTGATTTGGTTTTCCAGGAATTCAATCGGATTAGGCAAACAAATGGACCGGATCGGATTTATCCGAATCCAAACCCGTTTTAAATCGGGCTAAACAGATTCGGATTAAACAGATTTTCGGATTCGGATATGCATAAATGGATCGGGTTAATCGGATCGGATTCGGATCGGATTCGGGTTATACCCGATCCGTTGACAGGCCTGCTCCAACACCCCCCTCACTGCTTAAACCAAGTGAGATGGTTCTTCTTATGATCGGACTACTTGGAACCGAAGTGACCACCAATTTGGCCCTTACATTTTACTTTCCCTTACCTCGGCTTTCCCATACTAAGACCGAGCTACCCATAAGGGGGAGTTAAAACCGAGCTATCTTTAGAACCACAGCTTACTTCGGTTCCTCACATGCTATAACCGAAGTAACTATCGAAGACCGAAACCTCCGTGCTACTCCACTCAACCGGAGTAGAGCTAAGTCCCTCTAAGACCGAGCTAACCACCACGGCCGCGCGACCGGTCTATCTTCTAAGTTACCTCTCCAAACCGGAGTATCCTATATGGCCCTTCTTCTCGGCCCTCTTTATTTCGGCCCTAAGGCCCAATACCCAACTCGGCCCAATTTGCGTATAAATTGCCCTCTCAATATCCTTATTCAACATATATGTTGACTTCACCCTTTTCTTTTTCTTTTCTTTTTTTTTTCTTTTGTTCCCATTGATCATAAAACTCACCAGCACACACACACCCCTTTGCCTTAACATCACACGTGTACACACGCACTTACATAATCAGAATTCTCAGCACACCCACACAAGTTTCTCTTTACACCCACACACTCACAATTCTAGATTCCTTCTTAATTTAATTCATGAATAAGATTAGCTTAATTTAAATAACGCTGAGTCTTAATAAATCTTAATTGACACATAATTAAATTAATTACAACTAATCACAATCTCACATAATTTAATTAATCTAATTTGACTCCCATTAAAACTCAATTAATTATATTTAAATTTATCAGTCTGAATCGAATTTTTTGTCAAACTCCCCAAAGGCTCTAAACATCAAATTAAACTTATTTCTCTCATAAATTTTGGTTCCCCAAATTATTAAGGTCTTTAATTTCAGATTAAACTTCAAAATCTTCGCTTAATAAATTACATATTAAATTGAGCGCCTCATAAATAAATTTGATCCATAATAATCTTAATTCTCGATCCTCATAACATAATTAACTCCAATTCGGACCCAATCGATCAAACCTTAATTTTATAAATCTGAGTCGAATATTTAATTAAACTCCCAAATGGATCCGTAATTAATATTAAATTGATTCGACTTCTTAATTTCACTTGCTTAAACCATTTGGACCCTTAATTTCTAATTTCAAAATAAATTTTCAATAAAATTATATACGAGTCAGATTCCACAATTCTCATAAATTTTAAATAAATTATAATACTCGGCAATTAAATTTCAAATCCTCTTAATTCATCAACCAGCAATGGTTTAAGGAATTGACTCCCTTTCTCACCCACGGTGGTCTCTCTCTCTCCCACGGTTTTGTCCAGACCAAAAACAAGCACAGAATGCACTCACTCAATTAATCAATGGGTTGCCTACTCTCTCTCTCTCTCTCTCTTCATGCGCAGATAAAGAGATTGAAGGTTTAATAATTTATTATATATATAAATATATATAATATATAACCACAATTCTAATTTAGTCCATAACTCAAATTTATCTAGGATTAATTTAATTAAGCATAATTTGATCTTAATAAATTTTGATTAGCATAAAATTAGTTAATTATAATTAATCCCAAATCCCATATAATTAAATTAGTCAAATTAACTTCCATTAGAGCCTAATTAAATATAATTAAATTTATCAATCCAAATCAGATTTTTAATTGAACTCCTAAAATGTTCCAAATATTAAATTAAACTTATTATCGTTATCAATTTTGATTTCTTAAACCATTTAGGTCTTCAATTTCTAATCCGACCTCAAATTTCCGTCAATTAAGTTACATATTCAAATTGGTCACCTCATAATTACATTAAATTTATAATAACCACAATTCTCAATTCTCATGACTTAATCAACTCCAATTAGGACCTA
This sequence comes from Camellia lanceoleosa, assembly GCA_025200525.1. Classification (NCBI taxonomy): domain Eukaryota; kingdom Viridiplantae; phylum Streptophyta; class Magnoliopsida; order Ericales; family Theaceae; genus Camellia; species Camellia lanceoleosa. Next base: position 50,726,627 of record CM045763.1, on the reverse strand, counting down.
ATTAATCAAATCTCAATTTTACTAAATTGAATCGAATATTTAATTAAACTCCCAAATGGGTCCGTAATTAAAATTAAATTGCTTCAACTTCCTATCTTCACTTCCTTAAGCCATTTGGACCCTTAATTTCTAATTTCAAATAAAATCCTTAATAGAATCATATACGAGTCAGATTCCACAATTCAGAGTTAGAAATCAGACTTTATATCAGAAACACAATCTTATCATAAACAGAGTCTCATGCATATTTAGATTTCAAATCAGATATAGATTCAGGTACATGCTCAATTCATATTTATATTCATATTTTGCATAAGATCATACGTGGTACACCCATTCGCTAACAGATCCATCGGCCACGGTATTGTTACCCCCGGGCAAGGGCCATCGGCCACGGTATTGTTACCCCCGGACGAGGGCCATCGGCCACGGTATTGTTACCCCCAGGAGAGGGCCATATGAACTAAGGGTGCCACAATACTTTTCAGAAAATTGGACATTCATTCATTCATTTCCAACATATCATAACTTTTCAGGAATCAATCATTTCGTATCATAGTATACTGAAAATACATAACCTTGAACATAACTTTACAAAGTTATTACTCACTGGGCTTTAGCTTACTGTATTATTTATGTATGTAGGTGATCAGGCGCGTGACCAGGCTTAGAGGCATCTGTCTAGAATCTGTTTTGTCAGCCAACCTATGTGCCTCCCGTGGAGGTTCCGTATATGTTAAGTGTTATTGTTATGAGATTTAAAGTTTAAGTTCTGTTTTCTTGTTTGGTTCAGCAAGTCATGTGTATTTTGAAAAAAGGACTAAGCCCCTCTTTGCCTAATCTGTATATATATTATGACGTGAGGATGATGTGTATATATGTGTATAAAAAGTTTAAAATTTTTCTGTCTCATATAAGTCTGCACAGCTCAATGGACGTTATATATTATTATTTGCTTCCGCTAGCCCCTAATATTTTGTTAATCTGTTCAGAGGCCGTAGGTAATCCTCGGATTACTGGCCGGTTACGGTGCCAAACCTATAGGGGCGGGTTTGGGTCGTGACAGAGTGGTATCATTTACAAACCCATTTTCAAGAACAAAATGTAATCCCACATGCATGGATTCAAATGCATTTCAAAGCTTCAAATCATGATCCATGGCATCATTAAACCCAGAATTTTGATGAATTCATGAACTCTAACAAACATATGGACATGCATGTTAAGTTGTGATGAAAACAAACTCAAATGGTAAGAGTATAAACATGCATGCATGATATACTACCCAATTCCACCATTTCCAACTAAATCTAGACTTTAATCTTCTATATGTCATAGAAATATGCAAGAACTAGTTTATTCACATGAATGAGGGGATGAATTTCTACCTTAAACCTTCAAGTTTGAGTGTGAGAGCTCAATTCTTCCAAGTTGCCTACAATTCCTCCAATTTTCTAAGCCAAACCTTGTTGAATCAAGTTCTCTTCACTCTCATTTGTCTCTCCCACGTTGGTCTCTCAAGAGAATGAAAGCAAAATGTTCCAAGACTAAGTCTTCTAATTGTCTAAGTTAGTGGCCCTCAATGGCGTAATCGTAATTAAGCTAGGTTCATTATTAAAATATTATCTAATTAGATTTAAACATTCCAAATCGAATTTTAATTGAACCTACCATAAAATCACATAAAATCTCACTAGCCTAAAACACCAATCAATTTCGAATCCGGGCGCCGATAAGGCTTCCAAATTGCAGTTTAAAGTCTAAAACACGAACAGATATTCCGACACCGAACAAATAAAAACACATAAGTCATGCAATGCACATGCAAATAAATTTCAGATTTTTTCCTTAATTATTATTAGGCATAATTAAGTCCCAATTAGCGTTAATCAGGGTCGGGGTTATTACAATAAACAATAAAGGAGATAAAAGGTCTCCTTGCCGGAGCCCCCTATAAGTAGGAAAGAATCCCGCTGAAGACCCATTCACAAGAACTGACATCCGCACAGTAGAAATACAAAATTGGATCCAACGCCTCCACCGAACCCCAAAACTGAGCCTGTCCAACATATATAGTAAAAAATTCCAATTAATATTATCATAAGGCTTCTCAATATCAAGTTTGCAAATAAGGCCCACCTGTCCTTGATGGATTCGAGAATCCACACATTCATTTGCCACTAAAATTGCATCCAGAATTTGCCAGCCGCCCATAAAAGCATTTTGAGACTTCGAAACCACCCCTTCCAACACACCTCGTAACCTATTAGCCAACACTTTCGCCAAAAGCTTATACATACCACCTAACAGACTAATTGGACAAAAGTCCCGAATATCCTTCGCCCCACCCTTCTTTGGGATTAAAGCAATAAATGTGGCATTAAGACTACACTCAAACTCACCAGTCTGATGAAACTGCTCAAACATTGCCATCACATTAACTTTCACCACCTCCCAGCAATGTTGAAAGAATGCTAAAGTAAAACCATCGGGACCCGGTGCCTTATCCCCAGGCATACTACGCAAAGCCTCCAACACCTCCTCTTCTGAGAACGGGCTCTCCAACCGACAACTAACTGTGTCTGAAATTACATCGAAAGAAACACCATCCAGGCTTGGCCCCCACACCTCCCCCTCATCCTAAAACATGTGCTCATAGAAGCCCACAATTCCGGCCCTAACCGCATCTGAAGAAGAAAGCTCCACATCATCTACACGCATACGACTTATCTGATTCACCCTCCGATGGGCATTCGCCACTCGATGAAAAAACTTTGTATTACGATCCCCATCTTTTAACCACAAGCATCTAGATTTTTGCCGAAAACTAATCTCCTCCATACGGGCAATCTAGCCAAACTCCTTACAAACCTCAACACAACGACGAAGATTAGCGGCAGACAAAATCCCCTCAAATTCTTTGACGTCCAATTCCTGCAACACCGCGAACACAGCAGCCTTCTGAGCCTCCAAGCGACCAAACACTTCCCTATTTCACCTCTTCAAATCGGACTTAAGAAGTTTCGATTTCTGTGCCAGACGACAACTAGGAAAACCTGAGAGCACATAACTATCTCACCAGCCCTTGACCCGCTCTAGAAAACCCTCAGACAACAACCACATGTTTTCAAACCGAAAACAGTGATGGTCCACTCCGGATACCCCCACTATCCAATAAAATTGGCCAATGATCTGAAACCGGACGATGCAAACGTGTTTGGATCACGTTTGGAAAATGCTCCTCCCAATTCCCTGTGACCAAAAATCTATCAAGCCGAGACATCACCCCACCTCCAGACCATGTAAATGCACCACCCTGCATAGGAAAATCCACTAACTCCGCCTTATCAATGAATGACGAGAACATCCGCATAGAAGCCGTTACCGAAGTTGCCCCACTCTTTTCCTCTAAACTCCGGACCACATTAAAGTCACCACCGACACACCATGGAACCCCCCACTGAAAGGCAATGTAGTGAAGCTCCTCCCAGAAACCAATCCGCTCCCTTCCATGAACCGGTCCATAAACACTTGTGAATGCCCAATGGAAGTCATCCTCAATACAACGAAAAATGCAAGAAATGGAATAAGCCCCCACCTCTTCCTCCTCCTCCTCCTTTACTAGCACCCTCCTGTCCCAACAAAGAAGAACTCCCCCAGCCACCCCTTGGGCAGGTAAAAACGTCCAATCCACAAACCGACCTCCCCATAACTCTCGAACCATCTCGACCCCCAAACTCTCCATCTTGGTTTCTTGTAGACAAACCACATCCGCACGCGCAGTTTTTAACAAAGATTTCACCATCACCCGTTTTCCCCTATCATTTAAACCACGCACATTCCAAGATAACATTTTTAACCACATTGTAACATCAATGGAGTACCACGACCCTTCCTAACAACCGGCCATCCCCACATTCACTCCGATCATAATTGATAGAACACTCCAATCTTTTTAATTCCCTAACACTCCTCTCATTGTGTTTCAAAGGCGTCACCACCTGGCAATTTGGGGCACTCTCCCTCCAGGAGCCCTCAACAGCAGAAAATAAAGCAAAAGCCTCATGCTCATGACCCTCAAAAGACAACACCATGAAATGACTAACCTCATTAATGCGAGAAAGAACCCACCTTGATACCTCTGCCGAGCTCAGAATAACATCCTCGTGAAAATCCAATACCGAACTAGCAAAGCCCTCCTTAACCACAACATCCGCAACATCTACCGCAGCATCCACCACCTCGGGCTGGACCACCAACGCTAGCCTATCTACCTGCGTGGACCAACAACCTGCATCACCATTTCCGTCGGGCTCACAATCTGCCCCACAACTTAGTTCCTGCAAACATGGTTCAACCCCCACAAGTACAGAAAAATTATTCGGGGAAACTGCAACAGAAGACCCAATCGAGTGGGAAGAACCACCGAAATCCTCCACGGCATTCTTCTCCTGAGGTAGCCCAGATTCCAACGACGCGGTCACGGCAGTAAGGGGCCGATTGAGTTCTGGAATATTCGGAGAAACCACTACCGGAGATCCAGAGTCTCCGAAAATCGCCACGGAAGCCGTCACCTGAGGTCGCCCAAACTTCGGCGAAGCGTCGAAGGCAGTATTGACCCAGCGAAGCCCCAATCCGTCACAAAGGGAGGCAAAAACCCGAGTAAGGGTTGGATTGTTTTGACCCCGGTTTGGTAGAACCGGATCTAACACCACTGGGCCTAAACCACTTCCAGAGGCCTTGAAAGTAACCTCCCCACCAGCTAGGCCCATAGCTGGAGGGTGATTGACCTGAGCCTACCTCTGCTGGCCCAAAGAAACATCAACAAAATTATGGGCCTCAGAAAGACACAATTGTGGACCTGGTAAAACCCCTAAAGAGCCCATGACTGAGCTAGCTTGGGTAGTAGGACAAACCCACACCTCTTTACCCTGAAGATCAGTGGGTCACCCAGATTGCCCAAATCGCTGCTTATACTCGTTGACCCCCACAATCTTCGCACAGCCCCGATTCATTCACCGCAGATCTTGTTGTTCCAATCCAAAATCCAAACCACCCTCTTCGCCGTTGGGCGGCACCACAGGCACAACCAACAGCCGGACCTCCACTCAAATTGGTAAGGAAAATGACCACGATCTCTACCGGAGCAAGACAGTCTGCGGCATCTTTTCCAAACCCTTCACACACAAACGAAGAGAACCAAAATCCGCCGATGACTCGTCCGCCTCCAAAAAGCCACCACACTGGTCACCAAGGACTCGATAAACTGCCTCCCCACGAAGATGCAACGGTAAGCCCATCACACAAATCCACCGTCTTGGTCCTGGTAATGAGTCCATTCCCGAAGCACAGAGGGCCAATGGTGTCCACCAGTCCAACAACAAATCTCGGCCATCAAGAGTCCATCGCCGACGCAACACAATTTCTGTCTCACGTCTAGAAGAGCAGACAAACAGAAAGGCCTGATCACCAAGGGGACGCACCTCCACCTGCCCCGACGCCGTCCACCAACGACTGACCCATTCTGACATAGCTGCAAAACTCAAGCCTTTGCCCTGCACGCCTCTCAAATGGCCTACCAATGCCTTATCCAGAAGTTTAAACCATTCCCCTTCCAGTGCTGAATGTACCGCCTGACCCACTGCCGCCAGACCATGATGTGGCACTGCCATAGGTGTAGAAGTAGGTAGCCCCATCTGTCGCGCACCAACAGGGCGCTTAGCCCAACCATCACCTAATCCAAACCCTTCAATAACCAAAGCCAAATCCCCCCACCCATCTCCAAAGGCAGACACTGGAAAGAACAGCTAAGTCCTCCGCTTCCCCTCCGTCACCACTATCTGGATAGATGACCCACCCTCCTCACCCCGAACCCAAACTACAACACTACGGCTGCTGCCACTAAGGCATCCCATAAATCGAAGGGCCCCAGGATCCAATGAAGCCTTCCGTAATTTTGCCACCAGCCAACATACTTCAAATCCAACAAGCAAGACCGCCCGTCGAAGCCCCTGACCCCGTTCCACAATTGACAAACTCCGGCGCCCAATCGCATCCACTACCGCCTCATCCAGTTCAAAAGACCGACCGCCGAGAAAAAGGATTCGCCAGCGTGGCCCTACTTCTGATGTCACAGGTAACATTAAAATGTCCTATATCCTGGTATGTTCCAAGTTTAATGCTTGTTTTGATTACTTATTTCACTTTGTGGTGCTGCATATCACACTTTTCAACTGTTTCATGTCATTTGTTTTCTCTATGGGCCTTTCCTTTGAGGCTATTTCATGAAAAATCCGTATGAACATTTTGCTCTGGTTTTCAGATGAATCCAAGAGCATCACTTATCAAGATTAGTGATTGGAAAAAAAAAAAGAGAAAAAAATAGAACAATTTATTTTCACCAACCATAGGAAAGACCCAATCTGCATGGAATTGGGTGCATATCTAGGGGTTTGACTTATTAACCTCCAAAGCAGAAAGGATCCAAAAATTAGATATGGGTCTAGGACTACGTCGTCTAATTGGGGATGTATGCAATTGTATGTAATATGATAATTTTACTATATTTTTGATGTATTGGTACTGCAAAATACAGAATGTAATGATTTATACTTTTAATATATTGCCAATGCATGCAATTGTATGTAATATGATAAATTTACTATATTTTTTTTATGTATTGGTACTGCAAAATATAGAATGTAATGATTTTACTCCAAATTTTATTTCATTTTTCCTCAAAAAAAGAAAAAAAATAAGAAGTATCCTTTTCAAAACAAAAGGATCAAAATCATGTCCTGTACTTGTACCCTCGTTTTATATTGACATGGGCACTTCAACGAAATTGAAGAGTCCATATAACATAGCATTATTCAAAGTTTAGCTTCATCAATGGATGAGTTTGAGATTAGTCCATTGATAGTGTGACCTACCATAAATGAAAGAGGAAGTTTCCCTTAATGTAACTAATAATTGATGTTGTCATTTGAATAGATGGTTTTTATTGATTAATCATATGCTATACCGGTTCTCCCCCCTCATTTTAAATTCTAATTTTGCTTCCCACTTCATCATGAAATTGCTTTTGTCTCCATTTCTGTCAAGACTTTGGCAAGTTTTAGGAGCTCTACATTTGGTTTTCACAAGTTCTAAATTTTGATTGTGCTTGGCAGGTATTTGTGAGAGACTTTGTCCCAAGTGCCTTGGCTTTTCTCATGAATGGGGAGCCCCAAATAGTCAAAAACAACATTATGCATTTAAACATCGTATATGTATTATGCAATATTATGTAGTGGGATAATTTTGCTAATGTGTTGTAATGAATAAATGCAAGAATATTTTTATTATGGATGAATTGTTATTTTTATACTGGAATTTTTATATTATTATGTAATTATTGGTTTCTTTTTCAATTATTTTTCATTTAATATAGGTAATTTTCATATTTTTAATAATTTTATTTCATTTTTTTTTTCTTTTTTGAGACGGCACCACATTGCCGTCGCAAATGATATTGGTAGAGTTGAGACAAAAGTTTTTTGCGACGGTACTCTTTGTCGTCGCAAATAATCTTTTAGCGACGGCATATCGTGCTGTCTCAAATATTTTTTTTAGCGACGACAGGTATCCCATCTAAATAAAAATTCTTTAGCGACGACATTTTTATCGTCGCAAATAACACCTTTAGCGACAGCAACATAGTGCCGTCTCAAAAAATCTCAGATTTTTTCATATTAATGGCGACGGCAAAATTCCGTCGCAAAAAGGCAACTTTGCCATTGCAAAAAAAGGCGACGGCAATGTGCCGTCGCTAAAACGTTTTTGTAACCCCTTTTGTTGCGACCCCCCACTTGCCGTCGCTAAAAGTCATCTGCCGTCGCAAAAAACCTTTTGAGACGACATTTTGAGTATTAATTTATTTAATAGTTGTTCAATGACTTTAACAGTTGAATGATCTTGGGTAACTAAACTATTTCTTTTAGAACGATTACATCAAAGGTTCAAAACTATCTAAGTGAGAACCAACACCTAGTCAAATAGTCAATTTATTTTTCTTTCTGACGTATCGTGAAGCAACCCAGTGTTACTTCTGTTAAACAATTGTAAGTTATTTTGATTAAAAATGCCGTTGCAAAAAGTCAATTTTTTTGTAATGTCTTATTAATTTAGGTGATATCACGCATTGGAAAGCGGGTCTGCCAATTGAGATATATCACAATGTTTTTTAAAATGCCTTGATGCTAGCACTACCATAAGCTACTTTTTTTGTTGTGAAATACAATAGCTAAAATAAATATAAATAAAAAATTATAATGCATATCAATTGTAAAATTTTGATAATGTTATATCTTATGTGAAATTTGATACATAGCATATTGTTAAATATGCCGGCTCACAAACAAGAGAGAATGGGGTGTGGTTGGAATGTGTTTTTCTTTACCCTGTATTAATGGGATTAAAATGTTAGACACTTGGCGATATGTAGAGTTTTTTTATTTTTTATTTTGTTAAAATGGTTAGAAAAATAGTGATTGAAGTAATTAAAAATTAGTTGGTAGTTAGAAGAATGATAATTGAAAAGAAAGTATGTAAAGAAAAAAGTGATTACGTCAAAAAAAATAACATTTATGCATTGGAATTAAATTGCTAAAATTTAATATTTTAACAAACAATGCCAAAATTCAACAATAACATGTCATTTTAAGTATCATGCATTAGACATAGCTCTAAGGTGATGCTAACCATTTTGACTTGGGGACCCTTTTTGAATCGTCAAACCAACAGGGTAAAGAAAGGCTACGAGTATGAGTGCTTCTTAGGAATATATATATACGTATATATTTTTAAATTTGTTAAAAAGTTAATCTATTGACTTAAAATAAGTCAATAAAAGTTAATATTAAAAATTTAATTCCTTTGGCATGTTCATAGTTTTTTTACTTTCATGCTTGTTTGGAATATTTGTCTCGCGTCTCAATAACAAAATCCTGAATTTGTACATGTCTCATAGCCATGTAAAAAATTGGTAAAAAAATTAATATATATATATATATATATTTTTGTATTTCTAATATGACTGTTAGTTGAAAGAAAAATATTTAATGATTGTAGATATCAGCTATAATAATAATGTGTGTGTTTGGTTTGAGTTTTTTAGATTAAGTTTTTTAAAAATTGAGTTTTTTATTTTTTGTGTTTTTTTTGTTTAAGTGAATATTTTCAAAAATTTTAGTTTTTTTTTTTTTTTTTTTTTTTTTTTTTTTGAGATGCACCTTACTTAGATGTATCTAAAAAGTTAAAAATTTGTGAAAAAAATATTTTAAAAAACTAATAGATACATAAAAATATGAAAAAACATACTGAATTCTCTTTTTTTTATTTACATTTTTGATATTTAGTGAATTTTTAAAATATTTTTTCACAAAAATTATACTTTTTATGTGTATTTATGTTACGTGTGTGTAAAATTAAAAAAAAATTACTTAAAATATTTAAAAAAATTCAATAAAAATAAAAAAAAATATAAAAAAATAGGAAAGTAGAATTTTTTTAAAAGTGTTTTTGAAAAATAAAAAACAAGCAAGCTGAATATTCTTGTGTTTATTAACAGTATGGGTATAATTGAAAAAGCTATACCTTGGCAATCACTATCTTTATATTTAATTCATCTGTTAGCAAGTTTTATTCTTCGTATATTTGTTGAGTTTTTTTATTCCACTTTGAATTTTTTTTTTATTATTAATTATGTATCGTATTTGATATTTTTATTGGAATTGTACTTCTTAAATTTTATTATAACATCACAGATGAATTTTAAAAAAAAAAAACATAAAAAAAAGCAATTAATTGATTGGTAAATATAATTAGAATTCCTATCAACAATACTAAAAATCCAGAAATAGTGCTCAAAATGCTATATTTATGGACCACAATCATTCTAAAGGATGCAATTTCATGCTACATAACATTTTCGATACCACATGACATGAAGAAGAACACTACACTCAGATAAAATTCAATATATGTTCGAGTGTTTTTTTTATTTTATTTATTACATTTAGGAAATTTTAAACTTGATATCTTAGAGGGAACACACCTCCAAGTTCCAAGCCTAACCATCAGGCTAACCACTATATGTTGGAGTGGTATTGTTGCATCATATATATAACTAGTATTTTAAATATTGATCGATATGTATGAAGATTTTAGATTTTTTTGAAATCAATATTCACCTATGTATTTTTACATTGATATCAGTCAATATATGACTGTATCATTAATATCAATACACATTTGAATACAATTACTTAAAACCGTACCTATCTTCTTCTTATTCTTCAAAGCCTTCCTTCTCATTCTCACTAATCACCACTTCCTCTTCATGTAATGATCTTGTTCTTTCTCCCTAATAAACTCTGAAGATCTATCCAGCTTACCTATCACAGCTTTCTTGAAATTAATCATTTCTTGAATTTCTGAACTTGACCTTTGAATTCTAGCCTCACTTAGCCTATTCTTCCTTGCATCCATCATTTGATTCAGTGAGAGCTTCTTCTTTGGACACAGCTCAGGCCTTCGCCTTGGGGCACTTGTAGACCTGAAAAGGTCATCGGCCTGTGTGGGCGGTCCACTCCAATTGACAACCCTAGGGGTATTTTGGGTAGTGGCAAACCCCCAATCGGCAGCACAATGAAAACTCCGGCATTCGGGTATTGATAAATGGGTCAGAACTGGGTCGTTGCCGAAATCGGACACCGAGGTGGTGAATCTCTGGGATCTTGATTTGGACCAACCTTTGTCAACTTCCACAATCTTTGGAGTTTTATGAATTGCATTAGTTCGAGTCTCAAAAAAAGTTGGATGCCTTCTACTACGAATTGTTGCAATATTGTACTCACTTCTCGTATCATCAAACCTTTGCTACATAAATCGATAAAAACAACTAACATTTGTAATCAATTCCCAACAAATTCAATTAGGTGTCATTGTGTTGCCAAGTTTACTATTTATTATTATTTTTTTTTTTTTGTATTTTGTTAACAATGCATTAAATAATATTAACAACGTCCACTAATATATATATATATATAAAATAAAAAAGGTAATAAATATATTGTACTAAACAATTATTTTTTCTCTAATAGGACCAAAATACCGTTTTTTCTATTTCCTTATATTTTACATTTTTATTTATTTTTCTTGACCTTTTCAGTTTCCACCCATGTGCTAGGTTTCACATTATATTTCCAAGAAGGGAAATAACGAATTAGAAAAGTAAGCAGTAGCAGCTATAGCTAATGGTCATCACAACCTTCTTTTTAATGGTATTCTCCATTTGACATAGGCAAAACTTTGCCCATAACAAAGTGGAAACCAATGAGGTACTATAATTGAATTTTATTAAATATATTAAAATTTTACACAAATTGCTTATTCAAACTTGTGTATTCAGAAGTGGCCAAACCTTTTTTAGGGCCTAAGACAAAATTCAAAAGGAGCCTTTTTATATTCAAACGTAAGTATTGATATCTATATATATATATATATATATATTAAGAAAAATGAGATTTTTAATAAGAAAGGAGCCTTTTTTTTTATAAAAAAAAAAAATTAAACAATTAAAAAACTTTCTATTGTTTAACCCAACTAAAAAAAAAAAAAAAAAACGCTAATTATCCTTTATATTTGAATTTCAAAATTCAAATACCCCATTAATATGGAAAATCATTAACATATCCTATATATTTACCTCCCTCTCAACCTTCCAAAATCAAAAATATAAAGTAAAGATAGAAAACATAGAATTTTAAAAACTCTAAACAACATACAGCAATTCAACATTAGAAGGATTTTAGAAAAAAGCAAAACACTACACAATCGAACAATCTAATGCAACATGTATTTTAGAAGATGTTTGTTTTATACTTAATCATTTATTTGTCTATTTTTATTATTAGAAATTGGTATATTTACATTTTAATTAATGTTTGAATATCTCTTCCTTTTGTATTATCTTTTTGAACCTTTTGCCTTGAGTATTTACATGTAATGTTAAACATATGTATGTATAATGTATTTCTAAATAATAATATATGTATGTAATGTTAAATATATTTGCATATGTGTAAATGTATACATTTTGTATTTCTGTATATGTTTGATGTTGATTATATATAATGTATCATAACCTATATTTATACACTTGCATTTAAATTGTTGTACAATTTACATTGGTTGGTTGATTGATCCTCATACATTACTATTTCACAAAATTTGTTCTTGAAATACTATCTTGATTTTAAGGTAATCATCTCTCCAAATTTTATCATTCAAAATATATATAAAAAATATTACTCAAAATCATAAATTTCATTAAAAAAAATTTGTGGTGCAGGAGATAAGGATTGTTAAAATCTTGGCATAATTAGAGGCACCATGCCTCATATTCATTGAGTTCATTTGATTTTTTTTTTTTATAAAAAAAATCATTTTATCAAATAAAACCTTACTTTATGTAGGATTGACTAATCTATCTATATCTATACTATATATTAAGCAAAATCAATTTTTTATTAGTTCTAAAACATTTATTTAAATTTCTTAATTTTTTAAAAACTTGTGAACCTTAAAAAAATACAAATGGCATGAAAATATTAGTCCATCTAATCATATCTATGAGTTTAGAATTTAAAAATCTTAATATAGAAAGTAATAGATAAATAAATAAATCATATCTGACTCATATCTAATTTGAAATTTTAAAATCTTTGAAAGGAAATTTCAAATATAATATTAGTCTTATATAATTTTAAATTTTAAAAATATTACTTCAAAATTTTATATTTTTATTTTTGAAAACTAAACAATACATGTGGTGTCTAAAAAATTAAGAATTTTTTAGGCCTCAAAATATTTATAGCACATTTATTAAATTAAAAAAAAAATTCCGCATGACACATGTAAGCAAATTTTTATGGCACATCAAAAAATACATGTTTTGTGTTTAAAAACGCATGTGTTTTTAATTCTATATTTTAATCATATCTAAGGCTTCTATTTTTTATTTTTAAAAATTAAACTTGCCTGACATAAAAATATACATGGTATAAAACTACCAACTTATCTAATTTTTTTTTTTTTTTTTTTGATTTAATAATTTGATATTTAAAAAAAGAGTCCAAATAAAATTTATTTATTTGTAATTTAAAGGTATTTAAATAGAAAATATGAATGAAAATTGTAGCTATATATAATTGGACAAACTTTAACATAGAATACAATAAATCTGAAAAACTTATAGGATGATAAGTATTTTTATTTTATCAGAAATATAAATTTTGTAATTTATTCTATTTTTTTCATTTTTACCAATTAAATTATGACATCTATTTCTTATTGAGAACTTAAAATACAATTAATGATATAACAACTTCAATATATATATATATATATATTCTAATGAAATGGTTAAAATTTAATTAATTCTAAACTATTTTTCTATACATTTTTAATAAATTTTATATTATTATTTAATTTTAAAATTAATTTTTAATTGTTTGTTTAACCTATGCATAGCACAGTAATATGCTATTTTGAATTGTGAACTTATCATTACAAAATTTAAAATTTATCAAGATGTATTTTATTTATAAAAGTGCCACTGTTGTACAAGAATTCTGGAATAATAGAATTTTCCTTTAAATATTATTTTATTTTTATAACATTATCATATAAAAATAAAATTGACGGAAATGTAAAATAAGAAAAGGAAAGGGGATTTTGGTACCACTAGGAAAAAAAATTGTTTAGTTCTATACATTTAGGTACCGTTTGGTAACACTTACGTTTTCAGTTTATATTTATAAAAATTTTAAAAATTCAAATAAAAATTTGCTTGGTAAATTTTTTATTTATAAATCAATAGTCTCAGTTTATAAATTTAATCAAAAAATATAAACTCAAAAAATAAGTTTACGTTTTGAGTTTTAAGTGTTTTTTTTTTTTTTACCATCCAACACTAGCCAGCACCCGCCACCATTTTCCACCACCGTCTTCCGCCACCACCATCCACCACACACCGCCCACCATCACCTGCCACCACCACTCACCACTCACTACCCACCACCCACCTGCCACCCACTCACCACCACTACCCACCCTTCGCCGCCGCCACCATCACCACCACCTACCACCCGCCCGTCACCATTCACCACCTGCCACTACCATTCACCGCCCGCCACCACCACCCGCCACCACCACCATCACCCAACACCTACCCGCCACCCACCTGCCACTCGTCACCACCACCATCCACTTGCTACCACCCGCCACCGCCACCTATCCACCTACCACCACTACCCGCCACCTACCCGCCACCACCTACCCGCAACCACCCACCACCACTCACTATTCGCCACCCACCTGCCGCCACCACCACCCACTACCTACTACCACCACCACCACTACTGCCACCACCACCACTACCCACCACCACACCCACCCACCCACCCACCACCACTACCCGCCACCACACCTACCCACCACCGCCACCACCACCCACCACCACCCACTCGCCATCCGCCACCCACCTGCCACCACCACCCGCCGCCACCACCGACACCCACTCGCTACCTGGGACGGAATCAAGAATTTATTTACGGGGGGGCCAAGACATAAATAATTTTTTTTTATATGAATTGATATAAATTACTATTTTTTTAATTCAAAAAGTAAACTAAAATTTAATATTAAATTAGATCGTAAAAAATAAAACCATATATTTACAAATGTAATTAAAACAAATTTCATATAAATTTAAAAATTTAGAATTCAGATTCAACACATAAATTTTATACAAGTCTCAATTCATTTTAATTTTGAATTTATAACACTTAATCTGAATAAAATTAAATTTGCCCAAATATGATTAAAAAAAATCCTAGTAATTGAAATCATACGTCCTAATTCATGATTTTTTTTCTTAATATGTAAAATTAAAAAAAATTACAATTGTATCAATATGACATAAAAAAAAAAAAAAAGATAATAAAAGTATTACAAATTGAAAACAACAAAAAAAGATAATATGAATCACATACCTGTAATAATGAGAAGATTAATAGCAGAAGCAAGACTTTTTTTTTTATTTTATATATATATGTATCCCAAGTTGATTTAACTCAAAAAAAAAAAAAAAAATCCTATGGTTGCTTTCAATAAATTGAGATGGCGTCATGACGTAGAGCAGTTCATAAGAATTAGGTCTTCTTTCTTTCTTCTTTTTGTCTTTTTCTATTTCTATTGAGGCTTTCTTAAAAAAAAAAAAAAAGGCACATGGCCCACCCTGGCCATCTAAAGAAGTGATTGAGCCTAGCCCAGCCCACAAAACAAAAATAGGGCCATTTTGCTATTAATATTTTATTGAAAAGATATATATATATATATATAATTTTTTTTTTTTAAAGCAAGGGGCCGTGTCCCCTAATGGTCCCTCCGTAATTCCGTCCTTGCTTGCTACCACCCACCACTCGCAATCGTTACCTACCCGCCCACCACTACCACCACCACCACCACCACCCACTCGCTATCATTTTCCACCACCGTCTTTCGCCACCACCACCCGCTATCATTTTCCACCACCGTCTTTCGCCACCACCACTCGTCTCCACCCACCATCTGCCACCACTTGCCATTTCTCACTTTTTTTTATATTTTTAAATTTTTTTAGACATTTTGTCTAAACCAAACCGTTTGTAATTTATGTTTTTTTAAAAATAAAAAAAAATCAGTTTATAAAATTTTTGTAAATATAAACTGAAAACATAAACGTTACCAAACAAGCCTTTATTATTTTCTTGACTTTCTATAATAGTGGAAATGCATTGGTAATTATTAACAAAAACCCTTTTAATTTATAAAAAGCAAAACAAAAAATGGTCAAGTATACAAAAATAAATATATTTGGTGAGTTGCAAATATAGCAGTCATCAACAAAGAGTGAACGAATGTGATAGTTGACAATGGAAATGGTTGGAGGTGATTGTTAGAGTTGGTGGCCAAGGCCACAGGCGATGATTGAGAGTTGGTCACACGCAAGGTGGCTTGGAACTCGCTCATGGTCAGTTGAAAGGTGGTCGGAGGTTGTCAAATGTCAATTGAAGTTGCTAGAGGTCAGTGGTGATAGAGGAAGAACAAGTAAAAACTTATTTTAAAAATAAATAAAAACAACTTTTTCGTTTCCAAATAAAAAAAAAAAAAATCAATTAATTTTACATCTTTAAAAATAGAAAAAAAAAAAAAAAAAAAAAACAAGAAACGGAAGTGTTAGCAAATGAGGCATTAGTGATCAAAACATTTGTGATAAATCAGTCTGAGACACATAAAGTAAATTAGTGGATAAGATTTTTCAAAAGTGAGTTTCACCGACCAATCTTGTAAAATTCTATCTGTTAAATGAAATTTTTCTTTGCTGATTAAAAAAAAAAAAAAATTTTGTTTTATGTGTCAGATCAATTATGCATTAAATTTTTGTATTACAAGATTTTTGAGTCTTACAACAGATTTAGGGGTTCGAAATTGAGGATGAAAATTGTCGCCAGTGTTGATGAAGCCAAGAGATTTTTGGGCACGAACTGTGGCCTGTGCTCTTATTAGAGCTTGCATACTACGAAACATTGCAGTGGCTTGTTTACGCACCAAATAGCCTCTAACATGTGCTTGTATCTTCACTAACCCTTTTAGTGCCTTTAGTGCTCTTCTCGCCTGTTTAAAATTTAAAAATAAATACAATACAATACTTTGCTTCACTAAAATAAATAAAATATTAGACAAATAATAACATTAGTCACTATAATTTATTCAACCTCGTACTTTTAATTTTATTGTAATATTATCCATTTGTCATGTAAGCTAATAAATGAGAAGAACCGAATTAAATTTTTGAGTGTTTAAACTCGCTTTGTTAAGAATTAGTCAAGCTCGAGTTCGAATCGAATTTAAATAATCGAGCTCGAAAAGTATTTGAAAATCTTGAGTTCGGTTTGAGTCAATTCAATTATATAAATGAGCTTGAGTTTAAAATACAAAATTAAACTTAAATTAAATTGTTTATTAAGATTAAAAAAAAATTAAGAGCAAAATATAAAATTATGTTTATATTAATATTTATCAATTAAATATGTAAATTTGAACAAATACCAAACACAAATAGAATAATAAAATAAATTAATAAAACTTGACTTGATATATTTTTAAAAACAAATAGTAATACATTTCTTTATATTCACAAGTCTTATCAATTTAAGTTTAGGTCTACTTAAGCTCGGTTTAATTATTAAAAATTGAGCTCGAACTCATGTTCATTTAGTAAACGAATCGAATTCAAATGAGTTTTAAACAAGTCAAACTTGCTTAATTTGTTTGCAATCCTATATGCAGATAACCGTTTGCAAGGAAAAGTCCATGTAAAACATTAAGGAACCAGAATGGAATCCAAGAAAAAAATATGTACAGGCTTATTTTGAGAAGTAAGTTAAAAATCAATTTTTTAAATTTTATTGAAAAACATGTAAAAAAATAAATAGTTGATGTGATCAAAAAAAATTAAAAAATCAACATTTTGGCTTTTAATCCAATTGCCAAAATAGGCTATGTATAATTTTTTTGAATTCCACTCTCGTACTTTTTTCCATTAAAAAATCTCAACTAACAAGGGATCATATTACAATAAGATTCAACTTATTCAAATAAAAATTAAGATAATTAAAATGAAACTTTCGCTGTAATTTACCCTAAAACATTTTCTGAAAACACAAAAACAAAGCACTAGAAGAACATGAAAAGTTTACCAAATATCCACGAAAAACAGACTGAATCTTGACCGCAGCCCATCTTTCACGGCCACCACCTGCAAACATGGTTGCTCTGCCGTGGCTACTAGTGAGCCTAACAGCAGCTGCCACCGCCTTGGCGGCGGCGGCGGCTGCATCTGCTGCGGCGGAGGTGGCGGCAGCAACCTCCATTGCATGCTTTCTCTGCAGTTTTTCGGCTGCCATGATGTTTGGTGGTATGGTTTCCGAATTCTGACCCGAACCACTGGAGTCTTTCCCAGAGTGGCCAACATTCCAGCGGTTCTTGTCATTCCGGTCACCGAAATTTGAGTTCTCCTTTTGTTCTTTGTCTTTCTTTATCCCAAGCAGGGTCTTTAACCACTTGGTTGCTCTACCCATTTTGGTCAGTGTGATGTGAGGACTAGTAAAGAGAGAGTGAGAGGGAATGGGGCCTTAAAAAAGAGTGAACATTGAGAAAGGTGTTGTGTACCGGAAAATTATTAAATATTCTCGAAGTAGTACGTGTTTATACTTTTTAATCAATTATCATTTAATATGTCCTTTTATATTTTCTAATTAGCCAACATAATACTCTAACTATCAATCTTCTCCACTAATCTACCACGTGTTTATATTCCAGAATTACTGCCTGATAAGTATTGGTTATTGGGCTCTTGATCTAATGGGGCATGGGGTCTTTTCGCATTATTTTAATTTTTATGCTTATATAGATGAGGGGTACTTCTTGTATTGTGTAAGAAAGTTGTAATCATTTTTAGATTATTGTGAAATTACAGTAATCATAGTTGTAAATTTATTCTAAATTGAACTACATCAATCCTTGTGTTATTATATTTGTGTGATTAACTTGATTTTTTTTCTTTCTGGTTTGTTATTTGTGTCTCAATGATCTTAATTAGGATTTGTCAATTTCTTAATAAAAAATTATCTATACTATTTATTAAAGAACATGGGATTTCTAACAAGGAGCATCGTGCGAGCTCCAAAACCTGAAACTAAATTTCTTAATTTTTATTTTATTTTAAACAATTGCAAAAATTCTATTGGCCAACTCTTATTTAATAAATAGAAAAACTCTAAAAATTCCATAATTAATAAATTTCAAATGGAAAGTATATTAACTAGTATAATACCCGTGCTATACACGAAAGTTTATAAAATAAAAGGCCAAATTAAAAACAAAAATAATTAGGGCATAAGTTTTTGAATTTAATCACAAATAATCTATCAAATTTTCTATCAAACCTCTCACATAAAGTGTGGGATCCACACACATGTGGATTTGTGTGGATCTCACACCTATGTAAGAGGTTTGATAGAAAATTCGGTAGATTATTTGGGATCCATAGTATTGTCCTATATTTAATTATTTTCTAACTTAAGGTATTTAAAATATAAAAAAATTTAAATTAATTTTCATAATAAAAATTAAAATTAAGAATATTTAGACATGTTTTATTTGATTGAATATAAATTAATTTTAAAAATTAAGTGGTAAGTAATTCTTCACAATTAGCTACTATTAGTTACAAAATAATTGAATATAGATATTTTAAGTGGTAAGTAATTCTTCAAATTTTCTAATTCACATGAATAAGGGAATAATCCCCACATTATGAAAGAGGAGCTACAAATATGAGTTAAATAGTTGTAAATTTATCAATTCAATACCTAAAAAATTAATAATATTTTTTATAAATAAAATAAGTTAATTTATAATAGAAGACTCTAAACATATGAATTTGTTTTCTATCGCGTATTTATTATATTTTCAAACATGATTTGGATATTTCATGTTAACATTTTTTCTTTATTTTTTTAATATAATTATGTGTTTTTATTTTTCTTAATTAGCAAAAACCAATATTATACACGTGATTTTATATATAAAAATAAAAAATAAAAGAAGAAGAAGAAGATGATGATGGTGATGAATAAAAAGCTTAGTTATAGTCAAAATAGAAAACAATATTTTTCATAGAAGAAAACATAACTATAACATGGTTGGAGAAATGCTAATTAAATATATACATATATATATATATATTTTTTTTTTTTTTAAATTCTAAACTACTATAATTAAAAAAGTTTCCATCTGCAACTTTCCAAAGTGAAGATTCTTCCCACAAAAAATGACAAAATTGAGAATTTCTTAAGTTAAAAATATTTTTTCCAGTGGTGCTACACACATTAATTGATATACTAATTAATGTAATGATATATGTTATAACATTGTCATTTTAAAATTATGGACCCCACCCATTATACAAATTATAAAGACCTAAAATCTTTAAAGTTATGTCAAATCATCCATTAGTACACTAATTAATATATAAATTGGTGCATATAGTTTTAATCTATTTTTTCAGGTTACCATAAGAAAAAGGCTACCATGTAAATTTTTCACAAATAGTTTTCTTAAAATTTCTAAGATATAAAAGATAATTTGTTTGGCACATTTTTAACTTTTTATTATTATTTTGAGAATAATTATTTCATCGGAATTTTAAACTGGATTTTAAACGCTTGATATGGTAATATTCACAAATTTATGTATATAAAAGTAAACGGGTGCTGTACTATTATTCTATATTTATCTATATCAAATATTTCATCCCAATTTTTATTTATTTATTTATTTACAAAACAAAATCCAATATTATGCTAACAAAATTTTGAATTACAAATTCCTCGAATTTATCCTTTTAATCATCTCATAATCATGTGAACAAATTTTGAATTATAAATTTTTAAATCTCTCTCCTAATCTTTTCAAATAAAGCTATACATATTAATTGGTATATTAATTAATGTATTAATGGATGATAGGAAGTTTTGAGTCTTTCTAGATTGTATAATAGGTGGGTTCCATAGTTTTGAAGTTGTAATGTTATAACATATGTTGATGAACTAATTGATATATCAATTGCAATAATCCTTGGTAGCTCGAGAAACATTTTGCCCGAATTGGCTCGAATACCCAAAACGATCGTTTTGGGTATTTTTTAAAATTTTTTTCCCCTCTTATATCACTGAAAACAGAGAGAGAAAAGAGAAAGAGAGAGAAAGAGAGAAGAGAGAAGAGCGAGGGGAAGATCTGAGAAAACAGAGAGAGAAAAGAGAAAGAGAGAGAAAGAGAGAAGAGAGAAGAGCGATGGGAAGATCTGTGTGTGTATCTCTTGTGTATGTGTGTGTTGATGATGATGGAGGGGAAAGATCCCTCTTGTATCTGTGTGTATATCTCTTGGGAAGATCTCTCTCTCTCTCTCTCTCGGTGGGTGGGTTTGATTTTTGAGTTTGATCGATGGGTGAGTTTGATTTTGATTTTGATTTTGATTTCAATTTTGTGATGGATTTCCTAGTTTTTAGAGAGAGAAAATGGGTTTGCTTCAATTTTGTGATGGGTTTAGTAGTTTTTAGGGAAAGAAAGTAGAGGAAGAAAAAGATGAAGGAGGTTTTGGGAAGCAGGTACTGTTTGTCAATGTTCACAAATGTTTAAGACAGAAAAGAGAGGAAAAGGAAGACAAAGACGAAAAGAAGAAGAAAAAAAAAATACAAAACGACGTCATTTTGTATTTTCAAGCCATTCGGGCCACCTGCTTTCGAGCTACTCAGCAAAACTGTATCAATTGATACATGTAGCACCATTGAATCATTCCTCTTTCCTAAAATCTCTCCTCTCTCCCACTAATCTAAACTTACATACATCATATCCTCCCACTATATATATAGGTGTTAATTGCATTTGTGTTTATGGAGAACTATAAGGTGGTGTTTGTTTTGAGGGATTGATGGGTGAGATTGGACTACTAGTTCATCCGGACTAGTAGTCCATTGTTTGGTTCAAAATTTTGACATCGGACTAATAGTCCCAAATCCATTGGACTATTGTGTCCCGGGGAGAGGGGGGACACAAATGAAAGGATAAGGGAGATGTGGGATTAGGTAGTGAAATTATCATTTTGACTCTCTACTATTTAATTATGTATTATATTTAGTAAAATTCAATAAAATTTAAATGTCTCAATTTAAAAATAAAATAATTTTATTTAATTTTTATTGATGTTTTATTTATTTAATTTTTAAAATAATTTTTTATAAATATTTTGTTGATATTTTATTTTAAATTTTTTTTCATATTTTATTAATTTCATTATTTAAATTTTAATAGATGTTTTATTTAATTTAATTACTTAATTATTATTATTATTTAAAATAAATTTATTTAAAATTTTAATTAAAAAATAATATATATTTTTATTGATATTTTATTTATTTAATTTATTTAATTTTAAAAAGTAAATTTATTTAATTGTGTAAAAAATAAAATAAAATAAAATTTTATTTAATCTAGTTAAAAATTATTAAAATATTAAAGATATGTTTAATATTGCTATTATTTAGTAAATAATTGAAAAGGGTCAAATAGTCATTTGAACATTTATCCTTCTCCATAATTTTCCAAACAAAGATAGGATTCATATCATATCCAACCAAATAGTCATTTCCTGACATCTAATTCAATAATTCAACAAATCTGGGATACAAATCTAGTTCAACCAAATGGGCAGGAGATAATGTATCCCAAAACTAACAGTCCAGTAGATTCCAATCCCCTTTTATCCAGTCCGTCCAAGCACACACTAAAATTATTGAAATTTATGTATACATTTCAATCTATCAAAACATCCATGGTGATACTAAAATGCAAACGTTAGAGGAGGTACTAAGATGCTGAAGTCACAAGATTTTACTCTATTGGATTGACTGTCTCATGAAAAGTTCATTCTTTGTATGTTTTTATTGGAATTCTTTTTATATTTCTATTAGTGAATTTCCATGATACAACTCATAGTCACTTGTATTGTGAATTGGTGATTTTTACCTAAAGGTAATAATTTATACTATTTTTAGGGGCTCTATTGGGATAACCTTTATGCCCATTCAGTTCTTCTCCCCTGATGTTGAATTTCATAGAAGGTATGGATTTATTTTTACTATTTTCAACAGTGACAAAAGTCATTGAAAAATCAAACAAATAATGCAGTTGTTCAGCAATTTTTAATATTTTTTAAATATTTTATTTGATTAATTATCTATTCAATTTTCTCTCCTTTTGATATATTGTGACAAGACATATAGGTCATGTTTGATTAACAAGACTAATAGTGAATTATTAATAATCCTATTAAATTAGTGTGGTATTCACTATCCAATTGGATTAATATCTATTGGATTAATAATCTCACCCCTACCCCATTACTAATAATCCTACAAATTTGTTGGATTAATTATCCGTTAGATTAATAATCCTAAACCAAAATGTTAAAACAAACATAGGATAATTAGACTCATGGATTAATAATTCCAATCCCATGTTTCGATCCATTCAATCAAACATGCCCAGCGTGTACTCAAGCTGAATTTTTTGGTTGTTATGCATAGCATAGAAAATGTGTTGCTAGCAATTATTCTTAAAACTTATATATATATATATATATATTATATTTGGTGTTGGTATTTTATGATTTTCTTCATGAATCATATCTGAAATTTTGACCTTTATTGATAATTATAAAAACACTTCCAATATATATATATATTTTTTTATCAGCGAAGAAAATATTTTATTAATAAAAGAAAGAAGGGAGAGACTTGACTAAATTGCATCATAGCTCAAGAATACATCCCAACTAGGTTGGCACCTATAATTGAGCCCAATCATATGCAAGCCAAGATCAATACAAAAGGTTGACAAGACCTCAACCAAAACTGAAAATAAAGAAAATAAAAACAACTAAAAACATCAACCAGCCAAGAAACTACAACTTATGGTCCTTCAAACCATTCAAACTGTGCATGAAGTCATGGATTGAGTAATGAGGCAAATGACTGGAAAACTTCACCCATGTGACCACTTTGATCTTGATGCTTTCCACAATATTTTCCCAGACAGGAACTTTAGAATTAAATATCATGTTGTTTCTTGCAATCCATAAGCTCCAAAGCACCGCCAATGGAATTGCTTCCCAGATGAGTCTACCCAAAATTTTGAATTTTTGACCATACCACCATAAAAGCAGGCCTTGAAGAGAGCTAGGGGAGACCCACTGAGAACCCCACCAACAAAAAATTTCATTCCAAACCTTCCAAGCATGATTACAATGCAAGAGCAAGTGTGATGCGGATTCATTATCAATACCGCAAAATGCACAATGATTGATTGCGGGAATAATGAGCCTACGGGCAAGAAGGTCGGAAGAGGCGATCCGATTCCACCAAACAAGCCAACCAAATGCTTTGATTTTGGAAGGGGCAACTGATTTCCACATCTTCATAATTGGAAAAGGGGTTAAGCGAAGAGAGCTTTCAAAAATTTCATAAAGAGATTTAACTGAAAAGGATCCAGATGGAGTAGGGGCCCATAGCAAATGATCCTCACAATTATTACTAATGTTAAGAGGTTGTAGCAGTCTGTTGGTCAACTCGAGATGCAGTTCATCTTCCCAAACTCTCAAACTTCTCCTATATGTGATATTCTAATGAGTTTGGTTATCCGCAGTCTGGTGCAAGTACTGATGAATGCATGAATCTTTATTTGTTGCTAGATAGAAGAGTCTAGGATAAAGGTTGGACAAAGGAGAACATGAGGCCCACGCATCAAGCCAAAATCTGATTCTTTTACCATCGCCTAGCTTGAACTAAATATTTTCCAAAAATAATGCAACTGATCGAGATCCATACCTGTCCATAGAGGAGATACTTTTCCACATAGCAGATGAATTTCTGAAGTTAAAGTCATTTGGTAGCCAGCAATCTTCATGCACATGATGTTTGGCACATAAAACTTTCCTTCACAAGGAACCTTTTTCAGTGGCAAATCTCCACCACCATTTGCATAGCAGAGTGTCATTACCTTCCTTAGTCTTTCTAAAGCCCAAGCCTCCAAAAAGCTTGCTAACAGAGCATGTCTCCTAGTTGAGAAGATCTAATTTCCTTTAATCATCACTATCCCCCCATAAAAAGGATCTCTGATATTTATCAATTAAGTTCGCCACTTTGGTGGGGATTTTAAAAATGGACATATAGTAAATTGGGAGAGAAGATAGTACAGATTTGATCAAAGTAATTCTTCCTCCAAAAGAAAGGTATCTCCTTTTCCATGATGCTAATCTTTTCTTCACTTTGTCTATGATAGGCTCGCCTGTAGAAATTCTTTTTGGGTTGGCCCCAAGAGGCATTCCAAGATAATTGATTAGTAGCGTTCTCACCCTGCAATTGAAGAAATCAGCTACTTGAGAGGTGAATTCCCTATTAGACCCAACTCCACAGATTACAGACTTTTGGTAATTAATCTTCAGCCTGGAGATTAACTCGAAGCAATTGAGGATTCTTTTTAGATTTGTTAGCTCATCCCAATCTAGATTACAGAACATGAGGGTATCATCTGCAAATTGCAGATGTGATATGTTCAACCCAGAGCCACCTATATCCACTCCCTTGATAAGATTGAGACTTTTGGCCCTAAGGATGAGAATGTTGAGTCCTTCAACCACAAGATTAAAGAGGAAGGGGGAAAGAGGATCACCTTGTCTTAAGCCTCTCTAAGGAGAAAATTCTTGAGAAGGAGAACCGTTTACCAAAACAGATATATGAGAGGAAGACACACATTCTTTAATCCATGAGATCCATTTTTCACCAAAACCAAATTTTTGAAGCATATGGAAAAGAAAGTTCCAATTGACACTGTCGAAAGCCTTCTGAAAGTCCAATTTAAGGAGGAGCCCACCTGTAGAGTTGTGCTTCCACAAATCAACAATTTCATTGGCAATGAGAATACCATCTAATATTTGCCTACCTTTTACGAAAGCTGATTGAGTTCCATCTATTAATTTGGGCATAACAGATTTCAATCTCCTTGATAAAACCTTGGCTAGAATCTTATAAATACAGCCTATCAAACTGATGGGTCTGTAGTCAGATAGAGAAGATGGATTAGGAATTTTTGGAATCAGTGTTAAGAAAGTAGAAGTCAGACCTTTCTTGAGCCTGCTGTTTTGGTGAAATTCATTGAGGAAGAGACAAATATCTGCTTTTATGAAAGCCCAACATTTTTTGATGAATTTCATATTGAATCCATCAGGACCCGGAGCCTTGCTACCTTCACAATGATTAAATGCATCCCAAATCTCAGTTTCTGAAAAGGGTAGTTCCAGTAATAATGCATCCAAATCTGAAAGTGAGTGTTCAAAAGGTCCTGAGAATGTAGGTCCTAAAGGCCATTTTTCAGAAAAAAAATTCTGAAAATGATACTTGACACCTTGTTTTAACTGCTCCGGATCTTCTACGATTGCTCCATTGATAAATAGGCTTCCAATTGAATTTTTCCTCTGCCTTGTGCTTGTGACCATGTGGAAGTATTTGGTGTTTTTATCACCATTCTTGAACCAAGCCTGTCTTGATTTTTGAAGCCAAATGCTCTCAATCAGCCGTGAGGTTTTCCAGAAGTCAAATTTCAGTTTCCTCTTGTTGTAAGACTCCTCCTCAGATAAAGAACAATTCTCATGGAGAAGATCCAACGAGTGTAGTTGGTTTTCAATGAGAATTAATTTTTTATTTAGATTGCTAAACTCCTCTTTATTCCATTGCTTGAGGGTTGTTTTCACTTCCTTGAGCTTCATGAAAATTCTGTGCCCAGCCCAACCTTGATCCACTCGCGAATTCCATGCAACTTTCACTACATTTAAGAAATTTGGATGGGAGAGACAGGCGTTAAGAAATCTGAAAGGCTTTGGTCCCCAATCTCTATTATCCACCATGAGGAGAATTGGGCAATGGTCAGATAATAATCGTTGAAGACCCCATTGTTTGAAGTCGAATTTGTCCAACCATTGTGAGTGTAGGAGAAACCTGTCTATTCTGCTCCATCTGTCAGCCTCTTAGTTATTTGACCAAGTGAAGGATCTCCCTTGAAGGGGTAAGTCTCTTAGCTCTAGATTGGCCACCATATCACTAAACTTATTCAAAAATTATTAACTACTGATGTGTGATAAAAATCTCATTTATTTTATTTAATATTGATTTTCTCTACTTTGATCCCATTGGAGTTGTTTGAATAAGGGCTTTGGGTCCAATCTAAAATTATCTCTAGAAATTTGAAAATGTTTTACAAGTTATGGAATCAATTTTGGAGAGACAGAGAGGATATTTGTACCACATATTTGGATTATAAGGTTTGGTTGAAGAGAAATTTTTTGAGTTATTTATTTATTAGATTCACACAGTTTTTACAAATTCACGTGTAGAAAGAGAGTTTTTAAAAATTTTATGCGAGGAAGAGATTTAGGAGAAATTTTAGAATACAGTTTATAGTTATATTGGGTGAAAGTTTTAGCAAATTTATGATTAGGGAGTATTTTTTAATAAGAATTGAGAAATTATTGGAGATAACTAAGGATGATTGCTCTTAGTAAAATAGAACAAGTGATACAGAGACTAATTTCAACTATACGATCTGATGAAATAATGGATAGATTTATAGAGGAGAGATCTTTTAAGATTATGTGTAACAAAAAGATTAGTAAAAAATTTTAGTATGCAATCTTATACTATTTATCTATCTATCAATACTATATATTATAGTAAAGTGACATTTCAATAAGAAGACTTTTGGAAACTCTAATAAAATCTCACACTAATTTTTTAGATTTATAAAAGAGTGATGTTATTAGTATCCCATCAATTATTTTAGACCTTCTATTTTTTAGTTTTTTTTATTACAATAATAACCTCAAATGAAATTACTAAAAAAGACATCAATAATTTTAGGACACTCCATCTCACAATTAAGCCCACACACCCACTACATCATGAGTTAAGGTTTATGAGAGCACCCACCTTTATCACCACACATCCATCTTTCCCAAATCTCACCTTCAAAACCTACCTACCCTCAAAATCTTGAAAACCCTTTGACAGCAATATTCTAGCGGCAATGGTGCACTACAAGAAATTGCACTTTTGGCGACTAAATTTTTAGTCGCCAAAAGTCAGATTTTAGTTGCCAAAAAGTTTAAATTTAGTCGCCAAAAGTCAGATTTTAGTTGCCAAAAAGTTTTCCCAACTAAATAGTTTGGTCGCCGGCTTGGTCGCGAGAAGATTCTCGGGGAAGGTATTGAAAATATTTTGTCGTCGAAAGTCCTTAATTGGCGACTACACAATTAGTTATCAATAGGAAAAGTATTGGCGACTAATTTTTTTTAGTTGCCGAAAGTCAACAATTGGCAACCAAAAATTTAGTCGTCCAAAGTTTTCAATAAATGTATTTTTTTTGTTTTAGAGACTAAAATATTTAGTCGCTAAAAATGTGGCACTCCTTTTTAGCTACTAATTTTTTAATCGCTAAAATCATGATGCTCCTTTTCAGCTACTAATTTTTTAGTCGCCAAAAACTTTCATTTTTTTTTGCTACTAACTATTTAGTCGCCAACAAGTTCCCTTTTTATTTTTTGGCTAATAAATGTTTAGTCGCCAAAAGCTCTATTTATTAATTTTTTTTAAAATACATAAATTGAATATTTTTCATTAATTTCTAAATTATATACATTATCCATTATTGTAACGCCCCCAAAATAATATATATGAACCAATCATTCATGACAACCATAAACATAGGAGAAATAAATATGTATTCATTTATCAAAGTATCCATTACAAAAAATATTACATGTTGACAACAAAAGTAAATGTCCTACAGGCTTACAACTTTCCAAGTCAACATTTGGTTTCAACAAAAGAGAGTTCTAACTCTTAACATATTAAGCCATTGGCTTGAATTACATGTAATATAAAAGACAACTACAAAAATAAGCATTCGGCTTCTAAACCTCCCAAGCTACATCCTTGGAGATGGCATATCACCTGTACCTGAAAATGATGTTTCATATAGGCTGAGCCAAAGCCCAGTAAAGATACACTAAACATAATATGAGAATTAACTAAAACATTAGTATTTGATAAATGTTTAACTCCTATAAACCAACGTACATCTCTTTCATAACCAATCCATATTCACAACCATATTTCAATTCCTTTTCGTTTCATTATCCAAATCAATTCATAGATATGGTTCATTGTTTACCCGAACAGTTCAAAATGAGATTACAACTCATACTATCAACACTTCAATCATAATCAATTTAAAATGAGACTACAACTCATATCATTAACTCTTCCATGCTTCAATTCAAAATGAGACTACATCTCATATTAATAATACTTCAATACTTCAATTCATCTACGTTATACAAACGTAAGCAAGATTTCGGGACTTTCACCCTGGACACTCCGGCCAACTAAGTTATCAATGGAGTCCATCCCCTATCTCCTCCAAAACCATGGAGTACATCCCCTTTCTTCTCCCAAACAAAATACATATGCAATGTATTTAAACAGCTTGTCATATACAATGGCATAAACCAATCGATTAGTTTCAATTTACCTAATCATTATGCAATTTCTACAACATTCATGGCTATCCTCCACCAATAGCCCAAAGCAGATATTTCTAAACAGATAAATAAATCTAACAATAGATAATTTATCAACTTTTCCAAAGGTGAGTAATTCATAAATCCAACCACAGCATTTAATCACATGCTCCTTTAATTCCAAAATTTCCGAACCAATCTCGTTATTTATACAAAATAACTTATTTAATCAAATTAGGGCAAATCTCCCCCCTTTATCAAATATTATACCAAAGACCAAATTTTATCAATTCCTTTCAAGCCTTAACATATTCAAAACCCCTCACGCCCATAAAGGACTCAAATAGGAAACCCCTCTTTTATATACATAGGAACTAACCAAAAATTTACCAAAAACCTTCTCAAGTCACACCATCTATACAAGATGACAATATCTATGTTAGAACCCATATAGGAGAGTAGAATATCTTTACCTCAAGTTTAGAAGGGGAAGAAGGAAGAAAAATCCAAAAGTTGACGGAGGAGAAACCAAGTTTTGCTACGATCAAAATGAAGCCCTCGACAAACTCTACACTTTATCTCAAAGGAACAATGTGAGTAGAGGTCTTCAAGCAAGTAGATCTAAGAATCTAAGAGTGAAAAGTGCCTTTTGAGAGAGAGAGAGAGAAGGTGTTTCACGGTTTAGAGGGAGGAAATGGAAGAAAAAGTGAAAGAAAAGGTCAAGTGAGGGCCTTTATATAGTACTAGGTCAAAAATAGATATAAGCTCCAAAGTCAACTTAAAATATCTAGTCAAAATATTCCCAAAAAGTAGGTCCAAACCATGAGAAAAATCTGGGAAAAAGTTGTAGGTGTCGACCCTTCACAACACAAGTGTCAACACCCAAGAAAAAATCTGGAACACTAAGTGTGACTGCACTGCAGGTGTCGACCCTTTCCTAGGCTGGTGTTGACACCAAAATGCAATGGGTAATTTCAGAACAATGGTCGACCCTTCCTCAGATTGGTGTCGACCTTTGTGGCCAATAAAAAGAGAAGGTGTCGACACCACCAAAACAGTGTCGACACCAAAATGCAGTGAACAAATTCAGAACAAGAGTCGACCCTTCCCAGCTTTGGTGTCGACCCTTATGGCAAACGAGAAAGAAGATGTCGACACCACCAAGACCGGTGTCGACCCCATAACATGATTTTCAAGTTTCCAAACAACTTTTCAACGCGAATGAGCATGAACAAGCAATCCCAACAACTTTAAATCAATTTGTGCACCTCCAAAACTAAGGTACAACAACACCAAAGATTTCCAAAATAAAATAAAGGGTTCAAATACATTTACCAAAAGCTTTAAAGGGCTCAAGTGCTACAATTATCAATGCAACCTGTAACCTGTACTTATACAAAATAATACATCTATCAATTTCATCTAAATCCATTATCAATAATACCCATTTCATTATCAACTATTCAAAAACTTTAACTTGTAACATTATATTCCAAATATCATATAAATCCACACCAACCAAGTATAATCCATGTAAATTAAATATTACATAGAAAAACACTGGATTTCCAAAATAGAGGGTTGTAGAAAAATAAATGTCTTCCGTACACAAAAATATATATCCACAATGGCCCACACAAAAGCAATCTGTAAAAATAATAAAATAAGATAAAATAGCCACTAGCACTTATTCAATAAAATTGGCATTTTAAATTGCACTTATTCAACGGTGTAGCAACCATTTGATTACATGTACTTCTCTAGCAATGACAATGAGTTGAAGTTTTTCTGGCAACCACAATTCCATAAAACGAGAGTACAACAATAAAAACTCAGAAGATGTTCAAAACTTTGATGGTGTTCTTAGCTCATAGAAGATTGGCCTTGTAAGGTAAGTTTCTTGAAAAAAATAGCAAAAATAATGAAAATTGTTCACCATTTTTTCAAAATTGAACTCCCGAACATATGACCGAAATTCGGAAACACAAGCCCGAACATTGTTTATTTGTTTGGGAACATGTAACTAAACATTTCCTTTTGTTCGGGAATAGTTAACCAAAGTAGCAACAGAAGCAGGCAAACAAAGGAGGTTGGACCACTCTTGGGTGGTCAACTGGCAGATCGATCAGTAGGTGAAATCCTACCCATTTTTTATCACACAGAGAGCATACAAGTAGGGACAGAACCAGGATTCCATCATTGAGGGGGCTAATAAGAAGGTATTATGATAGTTTCCACATAAGGGAAGGTCCGATTGAGACATATTTAAAAAAAAAAATTCTACCGTTTAAATAACTTAATTAAAAAATAATTATTACAATATTGATTAAGCTCATAACCCTTCATATGTGCTCAATCAAAAATGGTGGAAGCGGGCCATTATAGTTATCGTTAGAACATAAATTTGAGGAATGATAGGAAAGATAAATGTGAGAGAAATGGAGTTAAAATTTAACTTATATTTTATTCACATTTCTCACACTTTGTTCGTTGTTTTCACAAATCTTTACCTAAATTCTATATCTAATCATAACCTAAAGAGAAAAACAAAGAGAGGAATAGAAATATAAATAGAAAGGCATGAAATAAGAGAGGCCATATATCCAAAATGGTTTTACTTGTTATTAAGTTGCACCATATCTATAAGGAGTATTGCCAAGGGCGGGGGGTCACGACCACCCTTAGTCCACGAGTAGCTCCGTCCCCGCATACAAGTACAATGAGGTTATGAATGAATGATAAAAAATCAATCAAAGAAGTGTGGAAGTGGATTGTGTTGTGTGTGTGTAAAAAATAAATAAATAAAAATTCAAAAGGATTGACAAACCTCGTAACTAGTGGCGGAGTCAGAAAATTAAATTAGAGGGGGCACTTATTAATTATAATAATTTTGACAAAAATATTTCACTCAAGTTTTTACGATTGATTTCGAGAAACATAAAAAAAAATAATGTTATTTATAACTAGTGTATCATGGACAATACAAAAAAATATGGATATAAGCCTTAAAATAAATTATGTAATGATAAATTATTTTTTTATACAAAATTTGATTAAAAATTCAATATAATGGTAATACCACGTCATTATTGGTATGTGATATCACTCACTAATGGTAAATAAACACATGTATAAAAAAAATTAAAAAATATACATGTGCAGTGCATATTTTATGCCATGTCCAAAAATACATATTCTGTGCCTAAAAAATACATACATTTTTAATTATGTCATTTTTTACTCATATTTAAGTCTTTATTTATTTTTAATTTTAAAATTTTAAAAAGTAGCATAACATATATATATATATATATATGTATTAAACTATTGGCTTAACTATTTTTAAAATTAAAAATTTGTAAATGAAAAGTCAAAAATAAAATTTTAGCCATGTCTAAATTACATCTTATTTGAGATTTAAAAGAAAAATCAAAATGAATGTTTAATTATATATAATTTTAAAATATTTAAATGAAAATATAAAAAAATTAGCTATAAATTATAATCATCAAACGATCTAATTCTATTGAGAAAAAGATTAAATAAAAAAATGTTACAATTTAAATTTATAATTATGAAATATTTTTTAAACTAAGCCATCACTTTTTGTTCATGTTCTAAGATAAAAATGTAACGCTCCTAATTAATAGACATGATAATTCTCTCTAATACACGATCCTATCTTGATTAATCAACTCCCTCAATTTGTATTTCATTTCATAAGAGAGGTTTATTAAAGTGTTCACATACAATACATATTCAATCTCCTAAAAAGATGAATCCATAGCATGTGTAACAACACGAAAGTAAAAGAAATAATCAACAAGGTAAATGCCAGAGGCTACAAATTCCAAGGCTTAAGACTGGTTTTACAAAAGGTTGTCAACTCCCAAACACATTAAGCCCTTGGCTTGCAAATAAAATCACAATAAAAGAAAAAAAAATAAAAAATGAGAGTCTCTTGCTCTCAAAATACTCCACGCCTTCAACTAATCACCACATTCTTTCTCGCACAAATCCACTAGGGGTAAGCATAAAACCAAGTTGTAATGCCCAAATAATAACAATAATCCATCTTGTAACATTCCTTACAATTGATTAATATCATGCCATGACTGCTCCCTGCATCCAAGGGTTAAGTATCGTGATGGCCAAGAATCAAGTTATCTCCGGCTAATTCTTAAACAAATTACTAAACGTGAGCAAAAACAAATATTTAAGTGAGGGTACCAAAATAATCATTGGAGCTTCTATTTAATTAAATTGTCATAGATGAACTGTGTCTACAAAGTGCTTTGTGCCTACCTACGCACTGGCCCTGACATGTCACCTTAAAATTAATATCTCGTTCTTTCTTTTCACTACCAAAGACCCTTTTGACTTTCAGTATTTTCTTCCCCTTTTCTTAGTTTTTTTTTTTTTCTTTCCTCCTAAGCAACTTCCCCATCCTTTATATAAAAAGAAGACCGTGGGCACCAAGCCACACGGCTGCCCACGTGTCTCAGTCCGTTAATATGCCATTAATTCATGCTTATCTCAATTGCTTAGTTTAGGTTTAATTCTATTTTGGTCCAAATCTTAAACTAATTATATATCATTTTTTTCTGATAATTATAATCTCTAATTTAATTACACTTTATCTCATACACGCATAACATTCAATATTTTAGTTTAGTTTTACGGAATATTTAATTAAACATTTAGAATTTTTCTCGTTTATAATTAAATAATACTAATATAAAATTTAAGGGACAACTTAAATTTTCAGGTTGTTACACATCATATTTAATATTCCACTCATAGTCGTTGATCATACAAAAAATGGCATATGAGTATATACATGAATTGAAATAAAGGGAGACTCAAGTAATTATATGCCCTAATAGCTATATCTTTCCAAGTCAATGCTATCAAAATGAGTTCATCTCAATACAATTAAAATCCAAGGCTTATACAAAAATAATTACGTCAAAATAAACAAAATGAAACCCTTTTGGCTTTAAGTCTTTCTAAGCTATGTCCATGGTGGAGATATATTATTAGTACCTGAAAGTTATTTTTCACATATGGTAAGCTAAAGTCCAGTAGAGATACTTTAATACAATACATGAATCTTAACAAAGTCATGAGGTGAATGTATATGCATGCCATTTGTCAAACGTTTCACATTTCCATCTCAAAACAATGCAATGCCAAATTATATATTAATTCATGAAAATAATCATTTTATATCAGAAAACAGGTCAGTGCATACAAAAACACTAGGAATCTCTAGGTACGGGTCTGCCAATGGGCTATACAAGCACTACTAAAGTCATTTTATCAGTACTAACCGAAAGGATCGACACCTAACCGTGCAGATTTCTAAACTTTTACCAAGGACACACAAGCCAACATAATAACTACAACCACACTCCCTAACTAGATTCCCTAAGATATTTACCCATTTTTCTCAAAACAATACATTTTTCAATGTGTAAGTATGAAACAATGTGTAATGCAAGATGTATATATAATTAGTTTCAATTAACATAATTCTCATGTAATTTCTACAACAATCAAAGTTATCCTCCACTGATAGCCCAAAACAGATATTTCTGTTCAACACATAATTTCCAATAAAAGATATAATCTCATCATTTTCAAAATGAGAGTGATATTACATATCAAACTCCACCATCATCATTAACATATACATTCGTTCCATTCTTGCAAAACCTAACATCATTTCCATTTTATTCCACAAACCAAACATCTATGATTTTATAATAAAAACCCCTTTACTTTCAAAAATCAAATTTAAATAAAGAAATTCACCATTTTAACATATCTCAACCATAAACACATCCCCATAACGTTTCTCAATAATCCATTTAAAAACCCCTCTTTTACAATTAAAAATCAAACCCTAAGTTTAAACCAAAATCCACAAACCACTAGATTCTTTCAATGAACAAATAACTAAGGTAAAAATATACCAAATGTTGAAGAAATTCCTACCTCAAGATTAGAA
This sequence comes from Camellia lanceoleosa, assembly GCA_025200525.1. Taxonomy (NCBI): domain Eukaryota; kingdom Viridiplantae; phylum Streptophyta; class Magnoliopsida; order Ericales; family Theaceae; genus Camellia; species Camellia lanceoleosa. Next base: position 50,691,276 of record CM045763.1, on the reverse strand, counting down.
GACAAGAGAGAGCATGTGTTGAAGTTTGGCAAAGCTTAAAATAGGATTTTCTCCGATTAGAATAAAGCTTGAAACGAGCTCTACTTTTTTTCTCCAAAAGACTAGGGTGAAGAAATTAATGGATGATGGAGTATTTGGGACTTTAAGGCAAGAACTAGAGAGAGAAGATGAAGAACTAGAGTTTTGGAATGTTTTAGAGAGAGATAAAAAGTGAAAATTAATTTAGAAAATCCTTTTCTCGAACTGATATATGCGCAGATCACTCGAGCGACTAAAACACTGCTTGAGCATTAGATACAAAAAGTGACACCGCTCGAACAACCAAAAACACCACTCGAGCGCACAATGATCCTCTCCCAGAAACTCAAACTTCTAAATGACCGCTTGAGCACAAGAAAGACAACTCAAGCGAATAAGTAAAAATTTGGATAGCAACTCTTTGAAAAACTAACCCTCAACCTTTTCCAAATACAACAATAACTCTTAAACAACCAAACTTAATTGTCAACAAGGTGAAAATGAACTGAACAATAGTTAAGGATATGGATTCTTGGATTCAGAAATAAGAAATGGGTCGGGTCTAAACCGAAATTGTTATACCAATAGAGATATCTTAACAAAGTATATATGTTTAAATAGTCTCATATACATGAATGCAATGCCATGCCATGTTCAAATGTCAAAATTCTTCATTTCTTTTGAAAATATATGCAATGTTTCTTTCAAAAGTTCATTTTCTCCATGAGATTCAAATAATGATAAAGGAATGATAAATACGACTCAGGTAATCCCCAGGCTGGTGTCTATAAGTATGCATAACATGCACTACCAATCCCTACTTTGTCGACTCTTAACCAGAAAGCACGTCGTACTTCCATCGCACATATTTTCGGTCTTTCACCCTAGACACTCAGACCAACTTAAATAATACCAGTTACACCCTCTATCCAGACTTACCAAATGTATTTACCCCAAAACATTTCCATAACAACAGTTGTTTTCTCAAAACATTGAATTAATTTCCAATCGTAATGAAACAATATTCAAAATGATGCAAATGGATGAAATGAGAGATAATTACATATAGGTGTCTCAATAATTCTCAACACTTGTTCAAGTAAACTTCCATTGTTTAATAGTTCCCAAAAATAAATAAATAAATAAATATGACAAAATACAACTCCATGTGACATATGACATTCCCTCATATTTACAATCAACATTCATTTTCATTTTCCATAATCTAAGCATACACATAACATATTATCACAATTGCTCAACCACAACTCTTATCCCTTTCATGAGTATCTCAATAACACAACAACATGAGCAAGATTTTTTCAATTTCTCAAAGGATTTAACATCAATTTTATGGATATTTCACAAATTTCACATTTTCCCAAATTATCGAGTTTGATCAGAAGAAGGGTTTTCCTTCATTTTTGAAATATCTTCTTGTAAGCATCCCCAAATAGTTCATAGTTCAAAAAATAATTTATCTCGGACAAAATTCATAAGAAAGAAATCATTTATCTAATATTTCGTATATTCAACACTTTAAAACCCAAAACCCAAACTTGAAATTGTAGTGAAATGAACAAGACATGTTAAAATCATATATATAACTCAAAAAAACTCTCTACCTCAAGATTTTGAGAAGAAAATATAGAAGGCTTCAAAATCATAGTGTCAAAATCCGATCTCTATCGTACACAACGTAGCTCTTGATAAAATTAAAGAAGGCACTATGGTCAAAATCTCAATGGTTAAGGAGAGATCACTGAAGTAAATGAAGTGGGTGAAGGATTTCTAGAGAGAGAGAGAGAGAGAGAGAAGTGAAAAGTATATAAAGGCTCAACTTTTGAGTGATTGGACACATTTTTCGAAGCATATTGCGGACAGATCGCTAGAGCGAACAATTTAAATTTGAGAGCTGCTAAAGCGAACAATTGAGCTCGACTGAAGAATAAGAATACTAACTCCCAGAATCTCTTCCCCCCTGCAAAAGACCGCTCGAGCAATGGAAACTTCACTCGAGCAAAGAACACTTACTTTCAGAAGTTCAAAGTGCAAAATGAGATACTGAAAGGTCGATGTCACCACTCGAGCGACCAAATGACTGCTCGAGCAGTCTCAACTTAAAAGTGAGACAGAACAACCTCAAAACATTCCCACCTCCCTGAGTTCACTTCAACACCCAAAAGTATAAAAAGACATCTTAGAACACACTAAAATATACATACAGGAACAATTGCAAGGAAGAATAGATAACAACACGAGATTCCCAAGGCTCAACAGTGACGAAGACAACTAAAAGAGACAGAAATTACCAATTAATACACTCAATTTGCTTTAAAGGATTCAGGACATCACAAAAAAAAAAAATTTAAAAAAAAAAAAGGATTAGCTTGATCTAGTCTTAAATAATTTTTTAGATGTAAATATATTTTGATATTAGTACAATAGATATAAAATAAATATATATTGTCTTTATTAAAGTTCAAAGAATGTTAACATATATATATAACAAAATATATATTGTCATATTTCCTATTTATGTTATAAAAAATATTTTCCAATGTATTTATCAATTAAAAATTTTACAAATAAATGTACCAGGTAATTTATTAATTAGATATGAACCAAGAAAATTCTTTAATGATTAGGCTTGAATAAAGAATTGTTGGCATAATAATCGACTTAAACTTAATTTTTAAGTTACTTTTAGTATTTTAATCCAATATTGAAACTTCTAAACTAACTCCTTTAGTCACAAACTGAAAAATAATGATATAATTTATATATAAAGTTTAATTTTATTATTAGTTAATTTTAATTTTAAAATTTTGATTATTTATTTTACCCGTATAGCACGGGTATTATGCTAGTTCTATTTATATAAAAATTAATTATAAAACCAAATGTAATTATTTTATATTGGTGTGGACACAATTGAAATTAATCACAAAAAAATATAATGTCACGTGGTATGAGACAAACAATAGAAATTGGATGTTTCCTCTTTTATATTTGTTTTTTTCGTATTGTTTGAAACTAAAGCCTATTTTTGGAAAGTGATTAAAATAATCAAAAATTAAAAAAAGTCACTATAAAAAAAGTTGATTTATTCTCTCTAATTTTTTTTTTTTGTAAAAAATTAAAAAATTACTAAAGAAAAACCACTTCCCATAATATTTTAAAGATAATTATTTTCATATTATTTTTATTTTTGTGTGACAGTTTATAAATTTTTATATTAGGAATAGTGTGTCAAACAAGTTTTTAGTATTAATTTTGATTTTCGGATTAAATATGCAAATAATTCTTTTTTTATAAGAAAACACAAGACTTAATATATTATACATCCGATAATAAGTCGTTTAATAAAATATCTTGGAGTATAAAATAGATCCAAAAAGAATCTCCACACAGGAAGGATACGAAATTACACATAGGGAGAAAAACAAAAATGTCCATGCAGGCAGGAGAAAATCACCATAAAAGAAGGAGACCTCTATAAATGGAGATATTATTACAAAAAAAAGAAAAAAGAAAAAAAAGAAAAAAGAAGAAGATCAAAGATCACCAAACAAACAATACAAATTACCTTCATAATCCGTTAATCACCACAACAAATAATTTTGAGATTTTAATCCCCGTCTTTATGTCACAAAATAAAATATTCTGAATCTGAAGTTGTTTCTTAGTGTATAACATTTAACAGCATTGGATCTTGGTCATAAATTAAATTTGAGCCTAGATCTGAAAGCAACCCCCTATGTCAAGCTAATGGAGGCAAGATGAAAGATAGTGACTAGCATGGTGATAAAAACTACAAGGAAAAGAAACGAATGGGAAGAGGAAGGTTTTGTATTTTATAGAATTTTTTATAGTTTAAAATTTTTTGATTGTCAGCTATGAATTTCATCAAACACGTCCTACCGCTATTGGATACCTATTGGGTTCTAGTACGTTGCATGGTACTTTTCCAAACATATTATATAGAGGTTTTAATAGGTACTTTTTTTTGAAAGAGTTATACGTGTAGGTTTTAATAGGTGAATTTATTGTTTAATAGGTTCTATGATAATTAATGATATTTTTTATCAAATATTATTAAAAAAACGTCACTAATTATTAATTTTCAGTGACAGTTTAAAAATTTTACAAAAAGAAATGTCATTAGTTGTAAGTTCTAATGATAGTTTAAAAAATAGTCGCAAAAAATGTTACTAATTTTTACCTTTTAGCAAGTTTGAAAAATTCATCAAAGAAAAATGTTACTAATTGTAAGTTTCAGCGATAATTTATAAAAACATTGACAAAAAAATTCACTAATTGTCAATTTTTAGCAACATATATAAAAATTATCACAAAAAATTATTTTTAATAATAATTTTACTATAACTTATTTTTAATAAGATTTGATGAGAATTAACTCAAACTATTAAGACATATTGGTAATTTATCCTCTCTTTTTTATTAATTTTTGTTGTACCTTAAAGTTACCTAATATATTCTCAAGTTGTATCTTAGCCGGAATAATTTTTTTTTTTGTTTTAATGTTTAGCATGATTTTAACATTAGGATAGTGTAATTATGTCCAAAGTGTAGGAATGATTATATTTTTTTCAAACCTCATAGAAGGTGAATGTAATTTACCCAAAAAAAAGAACATAAATTGTTGACATTATAAAAAAAAGAACTATTTTCATTTTTTATTTTATCCTTTAAAATTTTGTACAATTACCAAAATAAAAATAAAAAATAAAAAATAAAATACCTATTTTCTCTCTTTGTTATACTTGCAGTTACAGAACGTTGTATAAATACTTTAAGAGATCACGCAACATCTACTATTACAAATCTTCTTTTTTTTTTATTTTTTTATTTATTAACTTGTTTACCTTAATTAGGGGTGTGCGCGGTGCAGTTCGGGCAGTTTAAGAATAAAATTACAAATCGAATGGCGGGTTAGCGGATTAACAGATTGACAAATTATGATTTGGGCGATTTTTGACGGATTAGCGGATTGAAGAATATTTTAACTAATTATCATACATTTGTTTAATATATAATATTAATTTGTATAATATTTTTTAAATATATAACACAAAGTGATTTTACATAATATGTTTCATATATATAACCACTAATTTGTAATAAATTTCATATCTTAAATCTCTCTTACACTCATTTTTACATTGATATTTCATTGAAAGTTAAAAATATATATGTATTAACTAGTGGTGGAGCCAGAAAATCAAATTAGAATGAGCACTTATTAATTACAATATCAAAAAATTTTATAAAAATATTTCACGCAAGTTTTTACAATTGATTTTGAGAAACATCAACAAAATAATGCTATTTATAATTAGTGTATCATGGACAATATAAAAAAATATAAATATAAGTCTTAAAATAAATTATATAATGATAAATTATTTTTTATACAAAATTTGATTAAAAATTCAATATAATGGTAATACCATATCATCATTAGCATGTGATATCACTAACTAATAGTAAATAAACACATAGAAAGTGAACCTTACATGTTAAATGTAATTAACAATCTAATAAATTCCATATCTTTATAGTGAGGTTATTTATATTTGTACATCAATAATAATGACATCACCGTTACATTCAAAAAAATTTATAAAATTTTCATAAATAATATGGTTTATAATAATCTCTTCATTTTTAATCAAAATAACTATTATTGTTCTCATAATTTTTAAAATATTATTGACATTTCACTCTAATAATATTTTTATAATTTTTTTATTTGAAATATTTTCTTTATATTTTGTATAAAAAATAAAATAAACAAATAAATAAATAAAAAGAAGTCAAAAACCCGGGGGGCACGTGACCCCTGATCCTCACTTTCCTCCGCTACTGGTATTAACTATAGCGGAGCGAAGCAGTTTGGTTGATGAATTATAAACTTTTAAGTTTAAAGCGTGATTAGAGATAAAAGCGGTATAAATTAATACAGATCAATATCATTTTAACAAATTAAGTGATATTTTATACAGCCCCAACCTTAAGACTTGGCGGCAACAACTTCATGCTGGTTACAACTCCCAGTGCTGCCTACCTTCTCAACCATAGCCCAGCCACCTCCCAACCATAACCCCAGTCTCTAGCCAATTACAACCCATCATCTGCCCAACCACCACGCAAATGATGAAATGCAGATATTTCCATAATAAAGTCTAAAAAAAATCAATTTTTTTGCACTTTCCAAAACATCCCTAAGATGCATGTGAAACAATTTTCTTAGATAAAAATAAAAATTGTGCAGTAAAATTTTATTATTCAAATATAAAAATATTTTTGCTAACTTTCAACACAATGTCGGCACAACCCTTACCATCTCTAATCACCACAATTATTACGACACTTCTAATTTTTCATACAGTATTGGATTTCTTATAATTTTAATATTAAAATCAAATAAATAATACCCAAGATTGATTAGATAACACAACATTATCTAAAAATTATTAAATTGATTAAATACATTTCTAACACATGTATTTAACATGTAGGAAATACTTTTTTATATAGCATGGATATTTTGACAAACATGTTATACCTATATCGACAGGGGCGGAGGTACTTGGGGACCAGGGGGGTCACGTGCCCCCCTTAGATTTTAGACTTTTTTTTTTTCTTTTTTTACAAATATAAAGAAAATATTTTAAATAAAAAATTATAAAAATAATATTATAGTGAATTATCAATGACATTTTAAAAATTATGAGAATAATAATGGTTGTTTTGATTAAAAATGAAAAAACTACTATAAAACATAATATCTATAAAAACTTTATAAAATTTTTTGAATGTAACGATAATGTCATTATTATTAACATGCAAGTATAAGTAATCTCACTATAAAAATATGAAATTTATTGGATTGTTAGTTACATTTGACATAGAGGTTTACTCTCTATGTGTTTATTTATTATTATTTGGTGATATCACATATTAATGATGACATGGTATTACCATTATATTGAATTTTTAATCAAATTTTGTATGAAAAAATAATTTATCATTATATAATTTAGGATAAATTATAAATACACCCTATGAGATTTGTTTAAAATATAAATTGTCCATGTTGTTTGAAAAATTACAAATACCTCTTTGTTAGTATTTTTTATTTAACAGAATTAACTAAAAAAATGAAATTCATAATTGATCTTCTATACAATAATAAAATTACCTAAATTATTAATTGAAATATATTTCTAATATCATTAAAAACTGTTAATTGACTTGATAATTCATTAATTAAATGAGCTATTTGTTATGAAATTAGAAACCTCGGGTGAAATGTAATTTTCAAAATCACAGGCGATTCGTATTTTAATGAAACCTCGAGGGTGTATTTGTAATTTACCCTATAATTTATTTTAAGACTTATATCCATATATTTTTTATATTGTTCATGATACACTAGTTATAAATAACATTATTTTTTTGATATTTCTCGAAATCAATCTTAAAAACTTGCGTAAAATATTTTTGTAAAAATTTTCGATATTGTAATTAATAAGTGCCCCATCTAATTTAATTTTCTGGCTCCACCACTGCGTATCGGATATTGATATTTTGTATGGTACTTCTACAAAAATACTAGGTACACAAAACACATACCTATTTCTTTTCTTTTTTAATTTTATCTTATCATAGACGTATTTAGTATATACTCAAGTCGTACATCATCCAAAATAGTATTTTCTTCTAATATAAAGGTTAAATTAGTTTCATTAGACTTTTTTTGTTATTATTGTATTTAACATGATTTTAAAATTAAATTATAATTTGTAAGTAATTTAATGTAATAATATTTAATTTTAGTTTGTACTATTATAAGTTGGATCATAACAACCTAACCTTTTAACAAATTTTTAAATTACTTCAAATTAAAAATAAATATTTTTTTACAATCTTCTTCAGCCATATGTACGACTTACTTTTTAAAATTTTGTATTTTATCATACTCACCATGATAGAAATTTTTTTTTTATGTGCAATGCATACCATATGCAATTCTATTACAAAATTACGTAGGTTTTTATGAAATTATATTCGTAATCTCACAAAAATGTGTAAATTAAATACAAATTTACGCAAGTCTTAAATTTTCACAAACTTACAATAATTTATGTTCAATTTATTCGTAAAAATTTATATAATTTTACAATATACATCGGAACATTTCCCACACATGACAATGGCCTTCTTTGGAAAGTTGGCAATTTTATTGGTTATTTGACTTTTTAACTATTTTAGGGTAGCTATGTGTTTGGAAAGTTGGTCTTTTTTTTTTTTTTTTAAAGTTGATTTGATGATTGTAAAAGAAGAAATAAATAATTTTAAATTTGATTTGATATTTTATCTTATTAATTATTTTAATTTATTTTACTTTTAATAAACTATTTTAACCTAACCCTCCAAAAACCAAATGAATATCGTACCAATCTTAATATTTGCGATTCATTTGGGGTTCGTTTGGAAAGTAAGTTAATTTTTTAATTATTTTAATCTAGAACTAAAAAATATCGTTTATGTACGGAAAAGAAATACACCTTCTCATATAATCCTGTTGATCAAGTCTGCGCTTCTCCGTATGACGTCGCTTTATCACCTGAAAACACAAACGTGAACTACCCGGCGGGTGTGTGCCGGAAACCTCTCCGATGCCTAAGTCAGTAAGCTTGACAAATAGACAAAAGCTCTGTGTGTTCAGAAAATAAAGTTGTGTTACCTCTCCAAAGGTGATGCTTGTAAGCTTTTATAGGTTTCGTGTAGCACAATCCTAGTAGGACTCTTAACTCTTCCATGTAGAGTCCTCCTAGGATTCAAACTCATGTAGGATAATGCTTATCCTTTAACACCCTCCTCACTGCTTAAACCAAGTGAGATGGTTTTATCATGGCCGAACTTCCATACGGCCGACCTAACCCTTACTTCGGCTATTACCTTAAGTTCTCTTACCTCGGCGTTCATATGCTGAGACCGAGCTATCCATAAGAGAGTTAAGCCGAAGTAACTCTGACACCAAGTACTTAAGAAAACTCAGCATACCTCGGTTTCATGTACTGTGACCGAGCTAATTCCAGGGACCGACCATCCGTAGTACTTCTCAACCGAACTAGAGTATAAGGCTCTGGACCGGACTAATTTCAAAGCCTTTTTACAAACCGGAGTAACTTCACGGTCATTTTACTCAGCCCTTCGAAGTTCGGCCCAAAACGGCCCATTACTTAGTTTGGCCCAATTTATCCATATAAATTACCCTCTCAATTGCCCCTTAATTCCATTTGCAAAGCATGATAGGGATTATCCGTCTATCAGCCGAGCTACAGTTTTAACTTTTCCAGCCGAATTCACTTTACCCATTAGCTTTTCCAGCCAAGCTAAAATTCTGAAGCCTTTTCGGCCGAGCTAAACTCAAGCCGAAATTTGTTCATGTCGATCAAAACGTCTCTTGATTCTGGCCCGAATCGATTGTCCTTTCAATGACACGTGGCATGCTCTGGTTGGCCAACACAGCTGTCACGCCGTTCTTCGTACTTCACACCTTTTGAACAGTTCCCGCCTCTACTTTTTCACAAAAACAAAAGCCCTTTCACTTTTCAAAAAATCATTTTCCTTACTATTCAGTCTCCTCTCTTTTTTCTTGAGCTGTGTTTTCCTGTTCCTTGCTCTGCAACCTGAAGAACTCGTGTTCTCCACTATCTTGCTTTCATCTCCATTTCTTCCTGTCTTCCAAGTAAGCATCCACAATCTGTTTTGTTTTTGTACTTCTCTTCACCCACTGTAATTTGTTCATGTGTTTTTGCAAAACAATTTCTTTCCTTTTGTTCATTTTGGGAAAAAATCTTCATAAGAACACTATGAATATCATGAAGCAATCCTGTAGAATACTGATTTTGATCCAAAATCACGAAGCAACCGAACTAGGATACTGTTTGTGTTTTAATGTAGATCTACCCAGACCGTAACCGAACTAAAACTTGGCGTGAAATAGCAGTTCCAATAGGTCACCATTTGATTCACATTTAGCCGAAACAAAACGTACTGAACTAGAAATCTTGGCCCTCGGCCGAACTAAGCCTTTAGGGCTAAGCCAGCTTTCTCAATTTCTAAACCGAACTCAGAAAGCTGCCCCTTGATGCCCAACCGGAGTAACAAAACCCATAGGTAGAACCGAGATAACCAAACATCCTTGCTCAATCCGAGCTACCTAGCACCTTTTTAAAACCAAGATAGAACCTGTACCTATCTGTGCGGCCGAAGTAAGACTTCTTTTTTCTTGCTTATTCTGTAGCACGGTCCAATGATCTGTGCTTAACCCCTTTGTTTTCCACTTTGCAAACTTAGGTTGCCCAGGCACTGCGCGCTCAACCGAGCTACTGAGCACAGTTTTCAAACCGAGCTAATTTATTTATAAGTTAAAATAAATGGGGAAATATAGGTTCTTGGTAGAAACACCAGGGGGTTTGGCCGAATTCCGTAAGGATTACAACATTCCTGCCGATGTCCACCTTACCCTAGCCAAAAAAGATACCATACCTTGGGGAAACCCCGGTTTTGTATCCTTTACCCTTTTGTCTATAATAGAAACCGGGCTAAGATTTCCAGTCCAACCCCTAATTTGTGAATTCCTTAGACAAACCAGAATATGCCCAACCCAACTATCCACTAATTCATACCGTATAATAATGGGAATAGCTGAGCTAAACCGCCAAACCAGTCTCAACCTCAGTCTAGCCGAAATATTTCACCAATATTCCTTAGGATCAAAAGAAGATGGGTGGGTCTACTATTTAAGAATCCGCCATCGCCGAGAGAAGATAATAAAAGATACATCGGATAAAGACCTAAACGACAACGATTTTTTCTGGGTGTCTGGGAACTTTGAAGACCATCAAGACCAGATTCCTGGTCGAAATATAAACTGGAACAAAGGGATACCTGGTATAATTACTTTGGTTTTCCATGCACTCTTCTTTTTTACTTCGGTTTCTAATTTTAAGCCGAACTATCAATCGTCTTTTTCATGCAGATCCAGCCCACACTCATTCATTGTATAGCCACCCCAACTTAGGCGTACTTCGCGCCGCACTACGTGTTGAAGAAAGGAGTTGGGCTAAGCTGTTAAGTTTTGAGCCGACCTACCGATACACCGGTCGCCGAAAAGCAAGAGTGACCGACTTTCTTCTGGAAGACGCTCCTGAGCCAGATCCCTCCTTGCCCCAAATCAACCTAGTGCCTCTCACCGCTGAACAAGAGATGGCCAAAAGGAGCAGACTGAAGGCCTTGCTGACCGCAACCAACCCAACCGATGTACCACAAACCGGCCAGACCACTGAGACCGTGGTGGCCCTCCCATCCTAACAGCCGTCGTCATCTCGCCCAAGAAAACGTGCTCGGACTAGCCAAACCGAGCAACGACTTGTGGATGAGAACGTTCTGCCACCAAGCCCACCTCCAAGCCCCCAACGAAGCCCTCAACCGGAGAACTCCGACCGAGCTGGCTCTTCAAAGTGGGTTCCCAATCTCACATTCAACAACCGAGATATACTGGCCTCAGATTCGGTTATCGCTGAGAAGGACCACTCGATGGCTTTCAATCTAGCCAAGAGTGTGTGCCTTCCAAAAGACATGGAGCACCACTACAAACAATCGAACCGAACTGAAGTCCATCCGGTCTTCAACTAAGTCAATGATCCTGGTAAATAGCTCTCTTCTTTCTTTGTAATTTTTCCAACTTTCAGTCCGGCTAAAGAAAAAGTTACTACTCCTTTGCAAGCCATCCAGAAAAACAATGTTACACACAGGAGGGTGATGGAGCTGAGAAGAAACACGAGGGAGGCCATGGCAGAGGCCGAAGCAAAGACGGCCGAACTAGAAGAGGCCAGAAAGCAAATGGCCGAGCTACGAGCTGAGAACGGCCGACTGACCGAACTGGTTAGTTCGGCCGAAGCAGAAAAGCAGAAGGCTGCCATTGAGCTGAAGGATAAATATCTGCGTGAGCTGGCGAAGATGGAAAAGAAGAAAAATGCCGAAATCACTCAGCTGAAGGAGAGTGTCAAAGGAGCCGAAAAGCAAGGCTTTAAGAAGGCAGAGGACGCATACACCCAACAGTGCGAAGCCGCCAAAGATCTTTTCTTTAAGTGCGGCTGGAGGGCAGCTGTGGAGAAGCTCGGCTGCGGTCCTGAGGCCGAAGCCTACAACTCTCTGGCCTACTGCATACCGAACTCCCTGGCGGAGTATGCTGCTGCCCTTCAGCAGCAATTTCTAGAAGGTGAAGGTTCAGGCTTTGATGAAGATTTTGATTCTGAGGATACTCCGGCTTAATGCGACCGCCGGTCTTCGTTGGAACCCACGGTGGAAGACGACCAATGAACAACCAGTGAAACCGCAGCCCGATCGAAACCATTCTCAGAATCGAGACCGAGCTCCTACCTGAAACCGGTCTTCATGCTGATGCCGATGTAAAGTTCGATGCCGAAATTGATGAACTTTTCAACTAACTCTGTAGTTTTTCTTCTTTTTTTTTTTTCTTTTGTTTCGCACTTGTAACCGGGCTGTGGCCCCTCATTTGTACTTATTTTGCATTTCAATGAAAAATCTTTTGTGCTCAACTTTTACTCCGGTTTTGTTCTATATGCTTGTACTTGTAATGAATTTCCAATGTCTTCTACTGCTTCAACTGTTATTTCGGTTTGCTTTCCTGTTTGAGCATGCTCTCTTGCAATACTTTTGATCGAGATATAGTATAAACTTCCTATAATCCAGCCAACCACTCTTCAGCCATAAACTTACTTCGGCTGAAGAGTACAAAGAGTTAGTTTAATCCAGCCAACCACTCTTCAGCCATAAACTTACTTCGGCTGAAGAGTAACAAGAGTTGGTTTAATCCAGCCAACCACTCTTCAGCCATAAACTTACTTGGTGAAGAGTACAAAGAGTTGGTTTAATCCACCAACTTTGTAAGTTGGTTTTTCCAGTCAACTTAGAATATAGTGTTTGGTTATTCCGACCAAACATCCTGCAGCCTGGATCCTTATCCTGGGCTTAGGAGGGGTGTTGGTTTAATCCAACCAACTTGTAAGTTGGTTTTTCCTGCCAACTTGGAATATGGTGTTTGGTTATTCCGACCAAACATCCTGCAGCCTGGATCCTTATCCTGGGCTTAGGAAGGGTTCATAGTTGGTTATTCCGGCCAACTATGTTTACAATGCTCCTAACTTACTAAAATTACCTTATACTGAAAACAATTACGCTGAAAAGAATAGACTTGTTTTATTGAGAAAGTAAAAAATTACACATACTTAAAAGAGAGAAAAAAAAGCTAAAAGTAAAATAACTTAAGATTGGCAGTGTTCTATGGCTTGGGAATTGCTTTGCCATTCTCATCTTCTAAGTGGTATGCCCCTTTGCCTGCTAATCCGACCACTTTGTAAAGTCCTTCCCAGTTAGGCCCTAGCTTACCATCTCCTGGTACCAAGGTATTTCCCATCACTTTGCGCAGTACCCAATCTCCGATCTTGAACTGTCATGGATGCACTGTTTTGTTATACTTTCTGGATAATTCTTGTTGGTAGGAGGCGATGTGAACCAATGCTCTATCTCTTCTTTCTTCCGCAAGGTCAAGCTCCAATGCTATTACTTCGCCATTTAAGTTTGGGTCAAAGTTTTCGCTCAATTGTGGGAGGCCAACTTCTAATGGGATGACTGCTTCCATACCATAAGCTAGAGAGAATGGTGTTTCTCCTGTTGATCGTCGAGGCGTGGTGCAGTAAGCTCATAAAACATGAGAGAGTTCTTCTGCCCACTTGCCTTTTGCTCTCTCTAACCTTTTCTTCAATCCATCCAAGACTACTTTGTTTGATGCCTCTTCCTGACCATTTGCTTGGAGATATGCCGGTGTAGAATTGTAGAACTCTATCTTATATTCTTCACAAAAGCCTCTGAAAATTCTGCCGTCGAACTGAGTGTCGTTGTCTGAGATTAATGCCTTTGGTATGCCAAATCGAGTGATGATATTCTGCCAGACAAACTTCTTCACATCTTTTTCCTTGATTGACGCCAAGGCTTCTGCTTTCACCCATTTTGTGAAGTAGTCGGTTCTGGGCGAGAAAGAACTTCCTGCTGTTCGGTGTCATGGAAGTGGACCTACTATGTCCAATCCCTACATTACGAAGGGCCATGGGCTGGTTAAAGGTAGGAGTTCTCTAGCAGGTTGGTGTATTTGATGTGCGAACTTCTGGCATTTTTCGCACTTTTTGACATACTTTTCTGAATCCGCTTGCATGTATGGCCACCAATATCCTTGTGAAATTGGTCGGTATGCCAATGATCTTCCTCCTTGATGGCTGCCGCATATACCCTCATATATTTCGAACAGGAATGCTTCCACTTTGCTGGAGTGGACACACTTTAGGTAAGGTCCTGAGAACGACTTTTTATACAATGCCAAGGATGGAGAGAGCCAAAATTGCTGCGACTTTGCTCTTATTCTGTTGGCTTCTTTCTTTTCTTCCGGTAAGGTTCCATCTTTCAGGAACAGTATGATGGGATCCATCCAAGAAGGGCCTAACTCTGCACAACATACCTTTTCTGCTTTTGAATCTTCAATGCTTGGTCTAGGTAGGTAGTCGATCAGTAATGGGTGAGGAATGGAGGCATCCGCCATTGAGGCGAAGCCTGCTAGTTCGTCTGCTCTGTTGTTTTCTTCTCTACCAATCTGCTCTATCCTGACTACCTCAAATTTTTTGATCTCTGTTTTGACCAACTCTTGGTACTTGGCCATCCTGTCATCCTTTGCTTCATAGTCGCCTGAAATTTGGTTTACTACCAGCTGTGAGTCGCTGTAGACCATTAGTTCGGTGGCCTTCATGTGGAGTGCTGATTTGAGACCTGCAAGAAGCGCTTCATACTCCGCTTCGTTGTTTGATGCTGGGAAGCCAAGGTTGATCGCTGTAGACACCCCATTTTTGACCGCCCTTAAGACTTGGACGCGACTGATGGTTTACATGGTGGAAAAAGGTGTGTAGGGAAAAGGTTCAGTTTCTTTGGCAAGGAGAGAGTCAAATCTCAACTCCATACCCCTTTTTGGACCAAAACGATCTTGATCGAAAGATTTTAGTCTTAAAACCCTCTCTTTCAAAACGTTTTTGAAATAAAGTTTTTACGATGTTCCGAGGCGTGCATTTTGTCAAATGTTGCGCTTTTCGGTAAACTGAGCAAGGACAAAGTGGAAATGAATGAAAGAGAGATGAAATCTTTGAAAAATCTTTCAAAACACCTTACTTAGGGGTTTGGAGTTGAAGAAAAGAGGAGAAGAGGGAAGAAATCCAATTGGGGGAGAAAATGGGCATGAACCGTTAAGAAGGAATCGAGCAGCTCTCGCCGAATCGAGCCTGTTCATTTGCATACTTGGAATCAAGCTATGAGGCCACCACCGTTGGAAATAAGACTTCTGGGGCTTCATTTTTCACTCAAGAATCTCCTAAATTCAATTCCGGACGGGGGAGATATAGTTGATTGAAGTAGAGCATCACTCCGGTTGGACCGAATCTGTGCGGCTTCACAAAAAAGGGCATAACTTTTTCCACATGAGGAATTTTAATGCAAGGTTTGTTCCATTGGAAAGATAACTTCCGGGGCTTCAATTTGGACACAAGAATGACTTGAAACGGAGTTCACATGAAGGAGTTATATCCGTTTGAAGTTGGACCTTCTGGGCAGATTTTTTTTCTTGCCACCGGCCATTGGCATGGTCGGTCGGCGAGGTTGGTCGGCGAGGTCGGTCGGCAAGGTGGTCGGTCGGCGAGGTCGGTCGGCAAGGTCGGTCGGCAAGGTCGGTCGGCATGGTTCGATCGGCATGGTCGGTCGGCGAGGTCGGTCGGCAAGGTCGGTCGGTCGCATGGTCAGTCGGTCTTCCATTTTGTTTTTTTTTTTTTTTTTTTTTTTTTTTTTTTTTTGGCCGAACCCTTGGTTTTAGCTTCTTCAGGAAGCTTGAACTTTTTGCTCTAGCTTCTCCAAGAAGCTTGAACCCTTTGTTTTAGCTTCTTGAAGAAGCTTGACCCTTTTGGTTTAGCTTCTCTTAGAAGCTTGCACCCTTTGTTTTAGCTTCTTGAAGAAGCTTGAACCTTTTGGTTTAGCTTCTCTTAGAAGCTTGCACCCTTTGCTTGAGGCTTCTCCAAGAAGCCTTGACCCTTTTTCTTCTATAAAACCAACACTCCCCCTCCATTTGCAGGGGTTAGAAAATTTTGTATAAGCCTCCTACATACAATCTCTCTCTCTCTATATTCTAACCATCAAAAACCCTTAAGCTCCTACACCCGTTTCTTCACCACCACCTAGCACCACCACCACCACTCCATACCAGAAGTTTGGAGGTCATTTCCAGAGGCAAGGAGCATCTTTTCTCAAGCCAAGAGGTTGCTAAAGACTAGTCTTCAAGGGTGAGTCTCGTTTTTCCTCTTTTTGCTCTTTTCTTGGTCTATATTTTAGCTCCTTATGCTTGCATAGTTGGGCTCGGACCCTAACTGGAACTAGGATTATTTTGATCCATTCTTCATGTTTCATTAAGGGCCTCTCACTGTTTGAGACTTCCTTCTTGCACTTGCTTCATTACCCCTCTTGTATCCCCCTTTCTTACATAGCATTTTTGGCCTATTTGTAAATTGTTTTGAGCTCTATTGTAAACTGTAAAGTGGCCTATTTTGAGCCCTTATTCAACATTGTTGAAGGGCTCAACACTGTTGGGGACCTCCATATATCACTTGCCATTGTACCCCTCTTTGGTTCCCATTTTTGCATGATTTGTTAGCTTATCTTGCTTTTGTTTTTCGGCCATGATTAGAACTGAAAAGTGGCCATATTTTGACCCCCTTGTCATGTTTGATTAAGGGTCTTTGGCTGATTGATGAATATTTTGTATACTTTATGTTATAGCCTTCTTGTGGCCTTAATCTTGCATTACATTTTGAGCATGTTTGTATACTGATTTGGGCTTGATCATATACTGTAAAATGCTATATTTTGGGACCCTATTCAACATTTTTGAAGGTCCCTCACTTGTTTGAGACCCCCATATATCAGTTACTTCTTTGCCCCTTTGTTGGCCCATTTCTTGCATGAATTGTTTTCCATACTTGTATCTGTTTTTGGGGCTTGTCATCTACTGAAAAGCATCATATTTTTGGCCCCTCTTCAATTTTGTAGAAGGTCCCTTTCCTATTTGGGGCCAGAAGCTGTGAGTTGCTTCATCACCCCTCTTGCGGGCCCATTTTTGCATGCTAATTTAGTCCCACTTGTGCTTACTGTTTGGCCATGCTTTGAACTGTAAAAATGCTTTTCCTGGGGCTGCCTTGCTTCTGATTTTACACTTCATGTCCTAATTATGCATGCTTTGTATAGCTGTAAGCCATTTCATGTACCTAGTTTTGCATCACGGGAGAGACTCCACGCATCGAGTGTCATTTCGCCTTTGTTTCGGCTGTTTTTCTCCTCATTTTGCTACTAATTTTTGCATGTTTGCATATCATATTCCATGTCTTTGCCATGTCTCATTAGAGTGGCATTTCGTTTTGAGGTCGGTTCTGCTTTTTGCACGCGTGTGCACGTATCCCGAGTTGTCTCATTTTCATTATTATGGCCTCTTATGTGAGTGTGACTGAGGTCCACTTGTGTTGGTGTAAGACCATATTGCATTGTGTATGCCATTCCAATACATAGCAATGTGTATGCTAAGATGGATGTTAGTGCATTGTGTATGCCATATTATCTCGTGCATCGTGTATGCCATTCCATAGCATTGTGCATCTTAGGTCCTATCTTAGTTGCATTTCATACATATCAAGCATATTGCATCGTGTTCCCGATAGGAGTTAGCCCGCACGGAACGAGGCACGCTCAGTTACGAGTAACGGAATGTGTCTCAATTCCCCGGCCACCGACACTCCGGATTATCCATGATGGAGTTAGGACTCGTTGTGTTTTCATGTGCATTCATTCCATATTGAGTTGTGCAATTCGGCTCCTCGGCCATCGTGCATCGAGATGCATGATTGGTGGCACGAGGATCGAGACATGCATACATTTGTGAAATACATTGCTATGCCCCTTTCCTGCTCTCTGTTGCAGCAAAATCAAGAATCAGCAGTCTTCCGAGGCTTGGCGCGCTTTCCAAGAATCATTGCAAAACAGAGGCTAATTGGGGCATTCCAGTGGATTTCCGCGCAAAGCAGCCCAAACATGCATCATTCCATCATCCGGAGCAAAATCAAAGCAGTCCCTGGCTTGCATGCCAGTTTTATTATTTTCTTAGTTAATTTGTAAATTAATTAGGAATTTGTACATTATTTGGACTGTACTATTCTTTTATTTGGGAGTGTATTATTTATTTGGACCCTCTGCGCGAGGGCATAATTGTAATAAGTGTGGGTGAGTGTGATGTATGTCTTCCAACCCCACGTCTTTCTTCCCTTTTATTTACCCGCTTACGAGGGTTAGATATAGGACATATTTCAATTAGCATAACAGTATGACAGCATGTTTGCATCATTCATCTGTTTTGCACGCACCGGGCTCGGCGCATCATACAAACTGCATTTGTATTTCAATTCCAAATTGAATACGTGTTAGTTGTAGTATTCCATATTCCATGTTTAGAATAGCCGAGCTTGCTATAGTTTGCATCTTTGCATGTGTTGCATTAGGCAATTCTGTGCATCTAGGATCATGCATGGATTTCTAATAAGTTTCTGTTTTGGCTTGGAGTACTCGGTGAGTTTTATGCTTTAGCATCCTTGCATGCGTGTGAGTGTTGCCATGAATAGCATGCTTACCATGAGGCTACGTGCTTATGTGATATAACTGCCTTGAATGCTTGTGGGTGGAGGTTGAGTTACTTGAAGTGGAACAAATCATTGACTGTTTGTTTTAAACCCACTAGATAGTGGCAAAATCATGTTTTTCTAAGCCCACTTGAGGGTGGCAAATTCGCGTCTTAGTCTACCTGTGGGTAGCACCATCAAACCATTTTCAAACAAACAAACATGAAATGTTTAGTTCCAATTTAGGCGACTCAATCTCTACTTGTATGCTGTGCGCATCACATAGTAACCTAGGCTAAATAACCGGAATAAGAACGCACAATGTTTTCAAAATCTGATATCATGGTTAGTAGAGGCCGGTCTTTGACCGGGCGAGCGGGGGTGCTCACGAAGTGACCTTCCCTAATCGTACCCAAGTTCCCGAGCCGAGGCAACTTTGGTGATGACGGACACGTGGCCTTTGGCACCGAGTCAGGGTTTCCTAAATTTCCCATTTAAAAAACATTTAGGTGGCGACTCAGATTCCGCAAAGCACCATGTTTGGCACTTCTTTCAAAAATCGGTTTTCAAAACGATTTGCCGGATTTGGACTCTTTGGTTCAAGATTAAGAACCGTGACATTTGAGTCCTTCGAACTGTAGTAGACTCAAGCTTAACCGAACGGGGAGTCTAACCTCCCCGGATGCTCGGGGACGTCTACGATTCGCCACTCCATCGGGATTTAGAGAACTTGACTCAAATTCATGATATCTCGCTTTGACTACACTTGTGTGTTTCTTTGCATTGCATTTGCATTGGTGCGCCTAGGACACCGTGTTTGCCATCTGCTATTCCTGAACGGTTTGCCAGAGGCTTGTCTTGTCAAGGCATGACCATAAGGCTGACTAGTTGTGGGCTCTGCCAGTATGGGAACACAAACCCCGGTTTTACCGGGGCACCCTTTTGACTATTCGACCTAGTGCATATTCGGATCCATAGTGACCATTCCAAACTAGGACAAGTTGCTTACCCGTTTATAGGTTGTTTGAAACCGCTGCGTGCGTAGTGAAACCCTAGTTCCTGACAAAATAGGACAGGGAAACCTTACCCCAACATATGGGTGTTTTGGCTCTCACTTATCTGCTATGTGCTTGTTAGAGTGCGTCTCTACAGGGAATGCATGTATCAGTTTATGAGTTTGGGCATTAGGCCTGCGGGCATCACAAGATTCGAGAATCGCTTGTGCGTGGATATCGATTGATTTTGGGGAACAAAGGATACAGAATGTTGATCGATGATTAAGGATAGTGTGTTTTCAGCTTATCAACCGTGTGTTGTATGCCCGACTGTGTGTTGTGTATTTAATTTAAGCTGTTACGCTGCCCGTTTATCTGGTTATTTATTTCCTTTTCGCTTTATTTATCTTTTTGCTAGGGGCAGTTTTAGCACGATTGCTTCCGAGCCAGTAGATATTCCCCAAGCACTTTGGACACGAGGTCGCCGACTTAATCGATCTGAGGATCTGGTTGACGGACATCCAGTGTTCTATTCTTTACCCCCCGTTGTCAGGAGAAAGCCAAGGAAGCGCAGTGTGTCGGAACAGAGGTTGCCAGAACAGTGGGTTACTCCATCAGAGGACAGTAGGACTGAGATCCCAATTGTTGCTATAGAAATAGATCTACCGGTCAGTCAGATGGATCAGCAAAATACGTCAGGGGTGGAAGCCCTAATGCGCCAAATGCGAGAGAGCATGAGACAGATGCAGGAGGATGCTGCCCGTCAAGCGGAATTCTCCAAACAAAGAAAGTCGCGATCATGGCCCAAAGAGTCGAGTTAATCACTAGATCGCAACAATGAATCGGCGTACGCTTCACATCAGGTTACTCCTCCACCAAGGCCTCCATTACGAAAGCAGCACTCATCGCTCGTAATGCTCGCCAAACACCCAGAACATCGTGCCAAATGTCCAGAATATCCAAGAGGACACAAACCTTCCAACAGGGCTAGCTCCTTCGCTTCCACCTCAACGCCCAAGACTCATACACCTAATCACCCGGACTCTCCCTTTGAGTTCGAAATAGACCATACGGCCCTAAAACTGAGCAAGCTTGAGAAGCTTTTCAAGAAATCACAAGGGGTAAAGGCCATTTCGGACATTGAGGACGAATACACCAACGTGGCCGTGACATTGCCCGATAGGTTCAAGATGCCACAAGTTGACCGCTTCGACGGGTCCGGGGACCCCATTGTCCATCTTCGGCTATTCTCAGACATTCTGCGGCCAATGGGCCTAACTCGACCACAAAAGCTTTCCCTGTTTGGCCGAACTTTGTCGGGTGTGGTAGCCATCTGCACGCCGGTTAGAAGATGAGGTAAAAGAAGTTGGGATGAGATGGTGAGGCCTTCGTTGCACAAGACTGTACAATACACGAGATCAAGATTACAACTCGTGATCTCAAACAACGAGGCAGAACCCAAGGAGACTTTCTCGGACCGTAACTTCGATGGAGGGCAAAGGCGTCGATGATGACCTTGAGGCCTACAGACAAAGATCAAATCAGGATGATCCTGCGCAATCTCCAACCGAAATTAATGCAGAAGATGATTGTACTCCCCTTTCCTACCTTCTCAGGTTTACGAGATGGGGGTCTGGACGAGGATGCCATAAAACAAGGTCGATCGACCCGGGATAAGGAGCAACCTGTAAGGACTTTCAACCGTAACAATAACGCAGTTCGAGTGGCGCCAAGAATCAAGACGAGCCAGAGGTGAGCATGGTCACCACCACTCCCCCTCCCCCAAGACCCATGACAGCCACACCTTTCTCTGGCGCATCTGGAAGTAACACCCAAACCGCCAAATATTAGCCCAGAGGCCAAAGAACCTTTACACCCCTCTATATGCCCCTGTCCAAGGCTCTGGGGGTATTAATCATGAAGAAGCATTTGACGCCCCTAGAACCGAGGCCACTACCAAATCCACTCCCTTCCTCTCATGACCCAGCAAAAAACTGCGCGTATCACCAACAGCACGGTCATGACACCGACCGTTGTTACAGATTGCGTCATGAGATCCAGGATCTTATTGACAAGCAGGTGATCGCGCCTCCCGAAAAACCCAACGTCACGACAAATCCTCTCCCACCACATAACCAAGCCCCTCCTCCCAACAGAATCAACTTCATCCAAACTGGGGTCGTGTCTTACGATCCTAGTATCTATATCACCCCATCCCACCTACCTAAGCCGGAGGTGATCCTTCCTATCTGCACTGACTTGTGCATGATGGACATCTCCACAACCCAATCTGAGCCAAAGGTGGTGACCACTGGAGATGAGACAGGGCAGATCTCAGAGGAAAGCGGGGTTGTTGAGTCTGGGATTGAACAGTCTGGGAATCTTACTGAAGGAGCCTATGATCCAAGTGAATACATCCAGTCAGTGGGCCAGTCTGAGCTGAGTGTAGGGTTGCCAGGAAAAGCAGAATTATGTGTGATTCAGGGGGACAGATTTGAATGGGGAACGATCTAACAGCCGTAGGAGAGGACCTTGCCAACCTCCAGTTCTTCAATGACCAAGAATCAGGAGATGCAGCAATCAACTAGTTCGAATATGAGGAGTCGGCAGAAGTTACCGGATGGTTAGATGATCAACCAGACGTCGTAGAATATCGACCAGAACAAAGGCAGGGCGAGAGTATCGATGGTGGCGGAAGGCCGAGAGTCAAAATCCACCGCCGGAGAGCGCCGGCACTAAGAATTTCGCTCAGAATTTGGAGATTGTAAATGCAGGGAATATTGACCAACCAGCTGTACTGACGCAGTTAGAACAACAAAGATTTGAGGATTCCGAGAGAATCAGAAAAGCTAAGGCCCATGTGGGGGTCGAGAGTGCTGTGTGCACAGGAACAAGAAATGCTGCGGGCATGAAGACTGAAGGTGCTGCGAGTACGATCATACTGGAGCCGGACAGGTGTCTGTCGGCTGCCGACAGAATGTGGTGGGAAGACAATGACTATGTCTTGCCCACACAGATGAGGACTGGGGGAGTAGTCAACCAGATGATACCTGGTATATTGACGAGATCGCTCATATGACAAGAAGTGGGCGGTATTTCAAGCCTCCGCACTTAGACCAACCTGAGGCATCTGGGAAAGACAAGGAAGCTGAGAAACAGAGAGAGAAACATATTGAAGAAGAAGCTGTGCTCAAGCAATTGAAGAAGATACAAGCAGACATCTCCATCTGGGGACTGCTTATGGTGTCGCGAGTACACAGACAGGCTGTCCTATCTGCTATGGACAAGGCCAAACTCTCTATAGACACTACACCAGAGCAGCTGGTTGGGCTGGTTTTTCCGGGAGGAGGTTCCCCGGCTTTAACCTTCTCAGACAAAGAACTGCCGCCTGAGGGCGTGAATCATAACAAACCTCTCTACATCTCCGTGGAATGTAGAGACAAGTGGATACCGGTAGTACTTGTTGATACCGGGTCTGCCATCAATGTCTGCCCAGCCAGAACAGCGTATGCAATCGGGTTGAAGCCCGCGGACTTCGTCCCGACAACTCAGGTGATCAGAGCGTACGATAATACTAGCAGAGAAGTGATGGGGACTGTCAAGATTCAGACCCAGGTTGGTCCAGGACAACACAACATCGAATTTCATGTCTTGGACGTTCCCGCAACCTTCAACTTACTCTTGGGGCGGCCGTGGTTGCACCAAGTAAAGGCAGTCTCTTCCACTTTACATCAAATGCTGAAGTACCCTCACGGGAAGGGGGTGGCTATTGTCTTCGGAAATTCATCCATCCATCCGCCGCCGGAAGTGTCTACACCAGTTCTAGAAATCGAGCATGGCACGGAGGATGTGTTCTTATCGGGGTTCACTTTGGCTGAGGCCCGGGTGGTGCAGAATATTATGGCTGTGAATGAAGGTGTGTACGTCAGTGCTCAATCCGTCTACCTCATGAACAAGCTACAACACATGCCCAGGATGGGATTAGGAAGAAGCGGCCGGAAAGGCGTTGCAGCATTGGCCGAAGTGCCACACAACCTTCATACCTTTGGCTTGGGTTATCTGCCCACCAAAGAGGACTGGGTGAGGAAGGGAAAAGAAATGGCCGGAAGAGCCAGAGCAAAGCAGGCTGGGAAGCCTTTTGAGTTAATGCATAGGCCCATTCAGGGTACCCTGAATGGACGCTTTGTCCAGGAGGGGGAGGACTTTCCCTTTTGCAGCTTCCCAGAGCCGTGGATAAATGCGGAGAAGAAGCGCGTACCAAGCTTCGAGATCTTCTTCGACCTGCAACTATCCGGGGATGACATTGCCACAGAGCAGACAGACCCATCAGCTGAGGTTGAGCAGTGCAAGGCAGCGAATCCTGAGGGCACAGAATTTGAAATGGGGGTAGCGCTGGCATGTCTACTCTCTGATCCTCCGATCGACCATAAGTGCTTGGGGGATAACTTCGTGGTTTCCATGATTGGGGATGAAACGGCTGCGAGCCAACCAGCAGCTATCTTGGATGCATCAATCGCACCCTCTCTCACTTGGCAATACAAGGAGGGATTTTTGTCCAGTAGCACCGGGTCAGGTAGTGAGCCGGAATCTGATTCCACCGAGTCTTGTGAGTCAGAATCAGATTCCACTGAGTCCGAGTCAGTCTGACTCCTGGGGATGTTAACCCCGATGCCACAGTCCTGTCTAGGTCGTTTTTTTCCTTTTCATTTGAGTCTGTTGTAAATGAATCGGACGATTTGGATGTGCCTAATGAGAATCAAGCAACTGTGGTTTCTGAGTACTTTTCTGTGCCCTTAATTTATTGCATTAATTCAGACTTTCAAAATTTTGAAAACAACGAGGACGAAGTTCCTCCGGTTTTGCAACGATTAATTGAGCAGGAGCAGGAAAGATTTGTTAAACCCCTAGTGGACGAAATCACTACCGTGAACATTGGTACTGAGGAGGACTCGCGACTGGTCCAGATCGGGTCCACATTGTCTTCGGAGGAACGCGAGCGCTTAGTCGCTTTATTAAAAGATTTCAAAGATGTTTTCGCGTGGTCCTACGAAGACATGCCTGGAATCGATCTTGAGATTGTACAGCATCGGATCCCCCTTGACCCCGAAGCCCGACCTGTCAAGCAGAAACTCAGAAGGATCCGCCCGAACTGGGCTCTCAAGATTAAGGAAGAGGTCACCAAGCAAATCGACGCAGGCTTCCTGCTGGTATCAGAATATCCGACTTGGTTGGCCAACATTGTTCCGGTGCCGAAGAAGGATGGCAGGATCCGGGTGTGCGTAGACTTCAGGGATTTGAACAGAGCTAGTCCGAAGGACGACTTCCCCTTACTGCACATCGATGAGTTGGTAGATTTCACAGCAGGGCATGCTTTGCTCTCATTTATGGATGGCTTCTCAGGTTATAACCAGATAGTGATGGCACCCGAAGACCGGGAAAAGACTGCATTCACCACTTAGTGGGGGACATACTGCTATAGAGTCATGCCATTTGGGTTGAAAAATGCTGGAGCTACTTATCAACGGGCCGCAACCACAATATTACATGATATGATCCACAAAGAGGTTAAGGTGTATGTAGACGACATGATTGTCAAGTCCAAGGAAAGAGAGGGCCATTACACCGCCTTGCATAAGTTTTTCCAAAGGATCAGGGAATTTCGGTTGCGGGTAAACCCTCAGAAGTATACATTCGGTGTTACAGCGGGAAAAATGCTAGGGTTTCTGATTACACAAAGGGGCATCAAGGTCGAACCTTCCAAAATTAAGGCCATCTTAGAAATGCCACCACCAAGGACTGAAAAGGAGGTGCGAGGCTTTCTGGGTAAAGTGCAATTCATAAGACGGTTTATCTCAAAATTAACCTTGACTTGTGAACCACTTTTTGGCCTCCTCAAGAAAGGAAAGAAGTTCCAATGGGACGGCCGATGTCAAGCTGCATTTGAACAGATTAAAGAATATTTACAGAACCCGCCCGTGTTGTCACCACCAGAACCAGGGAAACCGTTGATTTTGTATCTGTCAGTAACTGAAACTACAATGGGCTGCATGCTTGCACAAGAATCAGAAGACAAGGTGGAGAGAGCCATCTACTACCTAAGCAAGAAGATGCTAGAGTACGAAACCCGTTACACTCCGCTGGAAAAGGCTTGCTTAGCCTTGGTATGGGCTACCAGGAAGCTGCGGCACTACCTGTTAGCTCACTCTGTAATGTTGGTTTCACGACTTGATCCCATCAAATATCTTTTCGAGAAACCAGCACTTACAGGTTGGCTAGCTCGTTGGTTGCTGTTGCTCTCCGAATTTGATCTAAAGTATGTAACACGCAAGTCGGTCAAAGGCAGAGCAGTGGCAGAATTTTTAGCCGACCATCCAGTGGAAGGGGGTGAAGCAGTCGAGTATTTATTCCCAGATGAAGCCATTTTACACATCGATGACGAAACTTGGACGATGTACTTTGACGGAGTGTCAAATCAACACGGGTATGGGATAGGAGTGTTGTTGATAGCACCCGACAATTCCCGTATCCCTCTAGCCTTCAAACTCCGATTCAAAGTCTCGAACAATGAAGCAGAATATGAGGCGTGTATTGCTGGTCTAGAAGCCGCCCTGGAACTAGGGGTAAGACGGTTAGACGTCATTGGGGACTCGAACCTTGTTATGTCTCAAGCTAAAGGAGACTGGAAAGTAAAAGAGGAAAAGATGATGATGTATCACCTGACCTTGGATTTGCTGATTCCTCGGTTTGAGAAGCTAAGTTTTACTCATCTACTAAGAGAGAACAACAGGTTCGCAGATTCTTTAGCAACTCTATCTTCTATGATAGACATCCCGTGTGGAGTCCGGATGCGTCCAGTCATCATCGACCAGAAATTTGCACCTGCCTACGGGTCGATTGCCGCTATAGATGAAACTCAGGACGAAAACCCCTGGTATTACAACATCTGGAACTTCTTGGAGAAAGAAGCATACCCGCCAGAGACAAAAGGGCAATCAGGAGAATGGCAGTTCAGTTCATCATCTGCGGGGGTAAACTGTATAAAAGGGGTCATCTGGGAATGCATAAACTGTGCGTTGATGCCGAAGAGTCAAAGCGTCTGATGGAAGCCATCCACGGGGGAGAATGTGGTGCGCACATGAATGGGGTAATGTTGGCACGGAAGATCCTCAGACAGGGTTATTACTGGTCCACTATGGAGGAGGATTGTATTGGTTTCGTCCGGCGATGCCACAAATGTCAAATTCATGCAAATTGCATGAACATTCCGCCGTCAAAACTGTACAACATGACTTCGCCATGGCCATTTTCAGTCTGGGGAATTGATGTAATCGGGGCTGTTACGCCAAAGGGGTCGAATGGGCATGAGTTCATCCTGGTTGCGATAGATTATTTTACAAAGTGGGTTGAGGCCCAATCTTACGTGGTGTTGAAGGCTTTGCACGTTGCAAAGTTTATCAGAAACAACATCATCTGTCGCTACGGGGTCCCAAATGAGATAATTTCAGATAACGGTTCCCATTTCAAGAAGGAAGTGATAGACTTGTTGGAAAAATACAACGTGGCTTTTCATAAGTCATCTACCTATCGGCCGCAAACCAATGGAGCGGTTGAGGCCGCCAACAAGAATATCAAGCACATATTGCAGAAGATGGTGGAAACTCACGGATCGCCGATAAGCCGCTTGTTTCTCAGGCTACCGACTTCAATCAACTTCATCGGGCGACTCCGTACTCATTGGTTTATGGGATGGAGGCCGTTCTACCTATTCAGATTGAGGTTCCGTCATTACGAGTATTGGCCGAATGTCAAATAGTCGAGGCGGATTGGCAGCAGAGCCGATTTGAGGAACTCATGCTTTTCGATGAAAGAAGACTGAAAGCGCTGTACCATGTCCAAGGTTATCAACGCAGAATCGCCCGGGCTTTCAACAAGAAGGTTAAGTCTAGGAATTTAAAGGAAGGAGATTTGGTACTCAAAGACAACCGAGCTCCCATCCACGACCCAAGGGGCAAGTTCAGACCCAATTGGACTGGTCCCTACATCATCAAGTCAATCTGGTCAGGTGGAGCTGTGGTTCTGATGGATCTAGATGGCTTAGAGCTCTCACAACCGATCAATATGGACAAGTTGAAGAAATATTACCCATGAGAGGCTCGCTAGGCCGAAAACCCGAAAGGGCGACCTAGGCTAAATTCAAAGCACAAAAAATTTGAAATTATAAAAACTAATCTCGCAAGGTTGAAAACCCGCAAAGGGCGGCCTTGGCAAAAGTTAGAGCGCAAAAGGAGAGTGAAAATACCTGAGCGAACCTAAGCCTGAACTACGTAAGGCTTGATTCCCATCTTTGGGATACGAAGGCAGCTTCATGCTGAAGTTCAGCCACAACATTTTCCCCGATCAACTTTGTCCATATTGATCATCTCAGTCATCTTTGTCCGTCAGCATTCATCGTGATCTCCGGTACAGTGCTATTCAGACTAGGGGCAACTTTTTGTTGCCATAACAGTGCTGCCGTATCATTCAGATTAGGGGCAACTTTCCAGTTGCTAGGATCTGGGGTTGTGTATCTCAGTGACAGATCTTAGGCGTGTCCAGTTCTGATCCATATCGAAAATAGTTTTGAAAAGTTTTAATAAGAGTTGACTTTGTTCAAATTAATCTTTTTACAACTAAGACCATTTTTGGACCAAAGCGAAAAATTTTCAATACCACAACCTTCAATTTCATTGATTTCAATACAGAGTTCTCTTGCTCTTGCATACAATTGAAGTTGCTTTTTTATTACACTCATAAAGAAAACTTGAAAGTACTAATAAAGCAATAAATCCAGGGCATAGTCAAGTCAGGTGTCCTTGCGCCCCCTTCCAGAGCTAATCGAAGCCTCTGATGCCAAGCTGGGCCCAATCTGTGCCTCTTCATTGAGCCAATCTATGCACTCATCAAACAAAGTACAACTGAAAGTGGGAGCGGGGGCTAAGAGCTCTCGAGTCCTCCATGCTGTGGCATAACGGGCAAGCTGTGCGCCTCGAACCGGGAATGCGGCAGGATACTCTATCCTTCGTGGACAAGTTCGATCATGGCCGAATCAAGCGCTGAACCGCACGGAAAGTAGAACACACAAGGGTCGACTAATCACCGATCTCGCCCGCCGACATGCCATAGCTCATTGCTGGGAGATTGAGCCAAGGACAGCGCCAAGCAATGCGATCTGCGGACAAATTGCACATCCATTCGAACCACCACCCCTCATCAAGGGCATCAACTAGACGTTGTCAAAAGAAATAGTCGCGGGCTGAGTAAGCAGCGCAAGAGTCCACAACTTGCAATTTATCCATCAACCATATCTGGGGAGGGATAAAAATGAGAGAATAAAGAATAGAGAGATGTGCGATGAGAGAAAAGTAAGATGAGGGTTCTGTGAGAAAAACCGAGCCTAAGGGCCGAGCGACGTGAGCAAAGACATATGTGAGCTTGGGTGGGAAACATTACCTGCAGCAGTAGTGGACTCCCTGCAAATCTAGTTGTCTCCTGGCGGTGGAAAGCATCTAAGCCCATCAGTGTCTCAGCCAATGTCATGGCAATGCAGCTCTTTCCTTCCTTCCTTCAAGCCTTGAGCAACTTCAATCAGACGAATGCTAGATCCACTAAAGCCCGGGACAAGCAAAAAGTGAGATAGCATGCACAAGCAAAGGGCATGTTGCCGAAAACCTTGCCAATGATGGTTACCGCGGTCACTGGCATCATAAAAGCGATGAATCAAGCCGAGGATGTCCAGTTCCCCATTACGCATCGAGACCGAAGGCCATGCATTGTGAGCCCACACATCCGCCTAAGGCTTGGGCATGGCCAAAGCGGCCGAGGCAAGATTTCTTCGCTATGCTCAGATTCCATCAAAGCTTGGAAATCTTCAAGGTAGGACATACCTCTTGACCGCCAAAGCTAAAGACATGTGTTAATGGATTCCAAAACCTTGCAAGATGGAGAAACAGAAAGTGCAGCGGAGTACGACTCAGAGTGAATAGTGCGTTTATATCAAAGCCCCGGAAATTCAGCTTTTCCGAGCCGTTCAAGTTGGAAATCCAAGCTATGAGATTCTGGGCAAGAAACTCTTCCATTTGGAACAAATCAGTGTTGGATTGAGAAAAACTACGAAGCTGAGGCTTTTTGTAGGGGATAAGGTGTGAGTGGATGACAGATGTCAACATTCCGTGATTTTGTAGGAGATAAGGTGTGGAGGATGATGTCAACATTCCGGTGATTTTGTAGGGGATAAGGTATGAGTGGAGGATGATGTCAACTTTTGGTCGATTGGTCAAGTCTCATATCGATGGCCATTTCTCGAGGCCGGTGTCCTTTCCTTATGACCGAGGGACTTCCCTCTTGCTCCATTAGCTGTTTAGAAGTTGAACATGCTGAGAATTTGGGGAATGCCACGACTTCCAATGCCCTCCAATGATGATTTTTGCGGCGTCACGCCCATTTGCTTATCGAGTTGTTGTAAATTTGCTTATCGAGTTGTATTTCACTCTCCTTAAGTCTTTGATTTGCTTATCGAGTTGTACTCGCACTTATTTGGCTTATCGAGTTTCCTTGTTTTGTTTATCGAGTTGTAAGTCGGTTCACTACCTGATTATTTCGATGCAAGTGCTCAATTTTCAAACGAATTTCAATTTCATTCACATTGTTATGTGATGCCATGCGATGCGATGCATAGAACGTGCAAATGTAACACCTTTTGAACAAAATAGTCGCTTTCATTTCCTCATGTGTTTTGGTAAAAAATACACACTTTTGAAAAAAGTAAACCGCATAATGTCAGTACAATGTGCTACAACTACTAGTAAAAAAAAAGGCAAATAAAGCAGGAACATCTGTGCTCTCAAGTGCAAGAATAAGAGGCCCACTTCGTCCTCTTCGGCTGAGAAGTCCCTGCACCATCTCTCCACAAGGGCGCTCATCAACGTCTTGCTAGCAGGGTAGCGAGAAATCCCAGCGTATGGGTCCAAACCTGCTGGTCAACCTAATCCCGAATGGCCGGAGCTCGTGATACCACTCCTCACAACAATGGAGCAGATCCTCGTGTAACACGGGAAGACACTTGCATTCATAATGAACACATGTATTGAGTTTCAGAATGAAATGAGTAAGCTGCGTGCAAATGAAGTGAGTAAGCTGCGTGCAAATGAAAAGTTTGAGCTGTGTGTTCAGATTTCAAGAAAGTGTGTGCTGTGTGTTCACCTTCAAAATAGGCTGCGTGTTCATCATCAAAGTTTGGGTTGCGTGTTCAACTTTCAACAAGTGTATGCTGCGTGTTCACTTTCAAAATGGGCTGTGTGTTCATCATCAAAGTTTGGGCTGCGTGTTCAACTTTCAACAAGTGTGTGCTGCGTGTTCACCTTCAAAATGGGCTGTGTGTTCAGAAATTCAAAGTTTGGGTTGCGTGTTCAACTTTCAACAAATGTGTGCTGCGTGTTCACCTTCAAAATGGGCTGCGTGTTCATCATCAAAGTTTGGGCTGCGTGTTCAACTTTCAACAAGTGTGTGTCGCAGATTCACAATCAAAATGGGTGGTGTTCAAATTCAAAGTTTGGGTCATGGTTCAACTTCTTTTAACAAGTGTGTGCTGTGTGTTCACCTTCAAAATGGGCTATGTGTTCATCATCAAAATGGCTGCGTGTTCAACTTCTTTCAACAAGTGTGTGTCGCGTGTTCACAATCAAAATGGGTCAGGTGTTCAAATTCAAAGTTTGGGTCGTGGTTCAACTTCTTTCAACAAGTGTGTCTTGTGTGTTCACCTTCAAAATGGGCTGTGTGTTCACCATCAAAATGGGTCATGGTTCAACTTCTTTCAACAAGTGTGTGTGTGTTTACAATCAAAATGGGCCGTGTGTTCAAAATTCAAAGTTTGGGTCAAGGTGGTTCAACAACTTTCAACAAGAGTGTCTACTGCTCACAATCAAAATGGGTCGTGTGTTCAGAATTCAAAAGTTTGGGTTGCGGTTTAACTTTCAAAAGTATGAACTGCGTGTTCACGACAAAAAGTTTGAGTGCGTGTTCAAATGTCGAAAAGGTGGGTCATGTGTTCAAGACAAAAAATATGAGCCGTGTGTTCAGAAATTCAAGTGCTTGAGCTGTGTGTTCAAAATGCAAACCAAATGCTGAGTTATGGACTGAGTGTTCAGATTAAGTAATGTTATGAGTCAGGTGTTCAAAACGAGTCAAGGTGTCTTAAAAATGAGTCAGATGTTCAAGAATGAGCTGGTGCTAAATGAATGGAATGCTATGTCGTAAGTTGTGTACCAAGTCCCGTGCATGCATGCATTTCATCGTTATTTTGTGCCCCCACGCCGGTCTAGGAGACCTTAAATCCTCTAAAGGTGCAATTCCTTTGGTGTTTGTCGCGCCCGAACGACTCCCAGCGGTCTGGTATAGCCACCTGCTTGTGTTAGTAGTGAGTTCCTAGGAGACCAACCGAGACGGTGGAAACTAGAGTTCAATGGCTCATGCCTAGAACGCAAAGGTTCGGATTTCGAGACTAAAGTCCGGTTTAAATACTAGGGTATATCTTCTTGAAATCAGATGGCACCCCATAGATTGAGATAGCATCCAGATGCGCCTCAATTTCGATATCGATCCAACCTAGTCTGTCACCCTGTTGGAGAATAGGAAAGTCACACCATAGTCAGGAGAAAAGTATTACCTATGGTTCAATTAAGATGCGTACAGGAGATCCCCAATGACCGAGGTGAGTCATCACCAATTGCCCTCAGAAGGTACCTCCTTTTCCTAGCTATCACATTGCATTTTAGTCATTACATTGCATTGCATAAATCCTCAATTTTCAAACCGGCCACAGAGCGATAAGTCCAATCATCAAAATCTTCTCAAGATATCATTTTGCATCCCGCCTCGAACTACGCAGTTTGATTCCTTGCAAAGGGATACGAGGCAGCTCAAGGCACAACCATTTATTTATCTATATTTTGTTTGTTTGTCTAAGTCTTCGACCTTGTCAAAAATGGGTCGTCTCTGGGCTTTGACACTCACTCCCGTCACTTCTTGACTTCCGAGTTTTGTTAAAGAGGGCAATCAGAGACACCCCATTTTTGACCGCCTTAAGACTTGGACGCATCGATGGTTTACATGGTGGAAAAAGGTGTGCAGGGAAAGGTTCGGGCTTCGCAAGGAGAGAGTCAAATCTCAACTCCATACCCCTTTTTGGACCAAAACGATCTTGATCGAAAGATTTTAGTCTTAAAACCCTCTCTTTCAAAACATTTTTGAAATAAAGTTTTTACGATGTTCCGAGGCTCGCATATTGTCAAATGTTGCGCTTTTCAGTAAACCGAGCAAGGACAAAGTGGAAATGAATGAAAGAGAGGTGAAATCTTTGAAAAATCTTTCAAAACACCTTACTTAGGGGTTTGGAGTTGAAGAAAAGAGGAGAAGAGGAAAGAAATCCAGTTGGGGGAGAAAATGTGCACGAACCGTTAAGAAAGAATCGAGCAGCCCTCGCCGAATCGGGCCTGTTCATTTGCATACTTGGAATCAAGCTATGATGCCACCACCGTTGGAAATAAGACTTCTGGGGCTTCATTTTTCACTCAAGAATCTCCTAAATCCAACTCCGGACGGGGGAGATATAGTTGATTGAAGCAGAGCATCACTCCGGTTGGACCGAATCTGCGCAGCTTCACAAAAAAGGGCATAACTTTTTCTATAGGAGGAATTTTAATGCAAGGTTTGCACCATTGGAAAGATAACTTCTGGGGCTTCAATTTGGATACAAGAATGACTTGAAAAGGAGTTCACATGAAGGAGTTATGTCCGTTTGAAGTTGAACCTTCTGGGCAGATTTTTTTTCTTGCCACCGGCCATTGGCTTGGTCGGTCGGCGAGGTCGGTCGGTAAGGTGGTCGGTCGGCGAGGTGGTCGGCCGGCGAGGTCGGTCGGCAAGGTGGTCGGTCGGCGAGGTCGGTCGGCAAAGTGGTCGGTCAGCAAGGTCGGTCGGCGAGGTCGGTCACAATGAGGTCTGGCCTAAGATGGGTCAACAAGGTGGTCGATTCGGCAAGGTCGGTCGGCAAGATGGTCACTGTGCCTTCCATTTTTTTTTTTTTCTTTTTTTTTTGGCCGAACCCTTGGTTTTAGCTTCTTCAGGAAGCTTGAACTTTTTGCTCTAGCTTCTCCAAGAAGCTTGAACCCTTTGTTTTAGCTTCTTGAAGAAGCTTGACCCTTTTAGTTTAGCTTCTCTTAGAAGCTTGCACCCTTTGTTTTAGCTTCTTGAAGAAGCTTGACCCTTTTGGTTTAGCTTCTCTTAGAAGCTTGCACCCTATGCTTGAGGCTTCTCCAAGAAGCCTTGGCCCTTTTTCTTCTATAAAACCAACACTCCCCCTCCATTTGCAGGGGTTAGAAAATTTTGTATAAGCCTCCTACATATAATCTCTCTCTCTCTCTCTATATTCTGACCATCAAAAACCCTTAAGCTCCTACACCCGTTTCTTCACCACCACCTAGCACCACCACCACCACTCCATACCAGCAGTTTGGAGGTCATTTCCAGAGGCAATGAGCATCTTTTCTCAAGCCAAGAGGTTGCTAAAGACTAGTCTTCAAGGGTGAGTCTCGTTTTTCCTCTTTTTGCTCTTTTCTTGGTCTACATTTTGGCTCCTTATGCTTGCATAGTTGGGCTCCAACCCTAACTGGAACTAGAATTATTTTGAGCCATTCTTCATGTTTTATTAAGGGCCTCTCACTGTTTGAGACTTCCTTCTTGCACTTGCTTCATTACCCCTCTTGTATCCCCCTTTCTTGCATAGCATTTTTGGCCTATTTGTAAATTGTTTTGATCTCTATTGTAAACTTTAAAGTGGCCTATTTTGAGTCCTTCTTCAACATTGTTGAAGGGCTCAACACTGTTGGGGACCTCCATATATCACTTGCCATTGTACCCCTCTTTGGTCCCCATTTTTGCATGATTTGTTAGCTTATCTTGCTTTTGTTTTTCGGCCATGATCAGAACTGAAAGTGGCCATATTTTGACCCCCTTGTCATTTTTAATTAAGGGTCTTTGACTGATTGATGAATATTTTGTATACTTTATGTTATAGCCTTCTTGTGGCCTTAATCTTGCATTGCATTTTGAGCATGTTTGTATACTGATTTGGGCTTGATCATCTACTGTAAAATGCTATATTTTTGGACCCTATTCAACATTGTTGAAGGTCCCTCACTTGTTTGAGACCCCCATATATCAGTTACTTCTTTGCCCCTTTGTTGGCCCATTTCTTGCATGAATTGTTTGCCATACTTGTATCTATTTCTGGGGCTTGTCATCTACTGAAAAGTATCATATTTTTGGCCCCTCTTCAATGTTGTAGAAGGTCCCTTTCCTATTTTGGGCCAGAAGCTGTGAGTTGCTTCATCACCCCTCTTGCAGGCCCATTTTTGCATGCTAATTTAGTCCCACTTGTGCTTACTGTTTGGCCATTCTTTGAACTGTAAAAATTCTTTTCCTGGGGCTGCCTTGCTTCTGCTTTTACACTTCATGTCCTAATTATGCATGCTTTGTATAGCTGTAAGCCATTTCATGTACCTAGTTTTACATCTCGGGAGACTTCACGATCGGTGTCATTTCGCCTTGTTTCGGGGCTGTTTTCTCCCTCATTTTGCTACTGATTTTTTGCATGTTTGCATATCATATTCCATGTCTTTTCCATGTCTCATTAGAGTGGCATTTCGGTGCTTGAGGGTCGGTTCTCGGTTTGCGTGCACGTGTGCACGTATCCCGAGTTGTCTCATTTTCATTATTATGGCCTCTTATGTGAGTGTGACTAAGGTCCACTTGTGTTGGTGTAAGTCCATATTGCATTGTGTATGCCATTCCATTCCATAGCATTGTGTATGCTAGGTTGTATGTTAGTGCATTGTGTATGCCATATTATCTCGTGCATCGTGTATGCCATTCCATAGCATTGTGCATGTTAGGTCGTATCTTAGTTGCATTTCATACATATCATGCATATTGCATCGTGTTCGGGATAGGAGTTAGCCCGGGCACGGGAAACGAGGTACGTTCCGTACTCCGAGTAACGGAATGTGTCTCAATTCCCCAGTCACCGACACTCCGGATTATCCATGATGGAGTTAGGACTCGTTGTGTTTTCATGTGCATTCATTCCATATTGAGTTGTGCAATGCCTCGCCATCGTGCATCGAGATGCATGATTGGTGACACGAGGATCGAGACATGCATACATTTGTGAAATACATTGCTATGCCCCTTTCCTGCTCTCTGTTGCAGCAAAATCAAGAATCAGCAGTCTTCCGAGGCTTGGCGCGCTTTCCAAGAATCATTGCAAAACAGAGGCTAATTGGGGCATTCTAGTGGATTTCCGCGCAAAGCA
The DNA here is from genome assembly GCA_025200525.1 of Camellia lanceoleosa. Lineage (NCBI taxonomy): Eukaryota > Viridiplantae > Streptophyta > Magnoliopsida > Ericales > Theaceae > Camellia > Camellia lanceoleosa. The sequence goes on along the minus strand of CM045763.1, from coordinate 50,654,995 downwards.
GCCCAAACATGCATCGTTCCATCATCCGGAGCAAAATCAAGGCAGTCCCTGGCTTGCATTGCCAGTTTTATTATTTTCTTAGTTAATTTGTAAATTAATTAGGAATTTGTACATTATTTGGACTGTATTATTCGGATCATTTATTCTTTTATTTGGGATCAGATATTTATTTGGACCCTCTGCGCGAGGGCATAATTGTAATAAGTGTGGGTGAGTGTGATGTATGTCTTCCAACCCCACGTCTTTCTTCCCTTTTATTTACCCGCTTACGATGGTTAGATATAGGGCATATTTCAATTAGCATAACAGTATGACAGCATGTTTGCATCATTCATCTATTTTGCACGCATTGGGCTCGGCGCATCATACAAACTGCATTTGTATTTTAATTCCAAATTGAATATGTGTTAGTTGTAGCATTCCATATTCCATGTTTAGAATAGCCGAGCCTGCTATAGTTTGCATCTTTGCATGTGTTGCATTAGGCAATTCTGTGCATCTAGGATCATGCATGGATTTCTAATAAGCTTCTGTTTTGGCTTGGAGTACTCGGTGAGTTTTATGCTTTAGCATCCTTGCATGCGTGTGAGTGTTGCCATGAATAGCATGCTTACCATGAGGCTACGTGCTTATGTGATATAACTGCCTTGAATGCCTGTGGGTGGAGGTTGAGTTACTTGAAGTGGAACAAATCATTGACTGTTTGTTTTAAACCCACTAGATAATGGCAAAATCATGTTTTTCTAAGCCCACCTGAGGGTGGCAAATTCGCGTCTTAGGCTACTTGCGGGTAGCACCATCAAACCATTTTCAAACAAACAAACATGAAATGTTTAGTTCCAATTCAGGCGACTCAATCTATACTTGTATGCTGTGCGCATCACATAGTAACCTAGGCTAAATAACCGGAATAAGAACGCACAATGTTTTCAAAATCTAATATCATGGTTAGTAGAGGCTGGTCTTTGACCGGGCGAGCGGGGGTGCTCACGAAGTGACCTTCCCTAATCGTACCCAAGTTCCCGAGCCGAGGCAACTTTGGTGATGACGGACACGTGGCCTTTGGCACCGAGTCAGGGTTTCCTAAATTTCCCATTTAAAAAACATTTAGGTGGCGACTCTGTATCTAGCAAAGCAGTCCATGTTTGGCACTTCTTTCAAAAAATCAATTTTCTCAAAATGATTTGCCGGATTTGGACTCTTTGGTTCAAGATTAAGAACCGTGACATTTGAGTCCTTCGAACTGTAGTAGACCCGCAAGCGAACCAGAACGGGGGGGAGTCTAACCCTCCCCGGGATGCGTTCAGGGACGTCTACAATCGCCTACTCCACTACAAGGCCGTCTGAGGAGATTAGGACTATGCCAAGCCCTGCTCCATGCCGGTTGGATGCTCCATCCACGAAGAGCTTCCACATCTCTCCCACGAACAACTTCCAGCAAGTAGAGAGATTAGATGATGCCTTGGGATCTGCCATGTTGCTGGTGTCTTCTTCAAGGTCCATGCTTGCTGTTTGCCCCTTGCTATCTGGTTGTACCAAGTCTTGTCTTGTTGGTGAGTCCTGACTTGGTGTAGCATGGTTTGCTTTTTCCTTCCTTGCTTTACTCTGGTCTGCCTTGGGGCCTAACTGGGTTGTCAGTACTAGGGGTTGCGTTATTCCGACGTCAACTTCCATCCCTAGTTCGGTTGCTTCAGTCAGGTCAACCGGGCAAATATGATGACTTCTTAGGGTGAATTCTGCGACAAAGTCTGCCAATGCTTGTGCCTTTATTACGGTTCTGGGTTGGAACTTGATGTCGTATTGCCCCAACTCAACTGCCCACTTTAAGATTCGCCCATAGAAGTTAGCCCTCTCAAACAGAGCTTTTAATGGGAAGACTGTGAGGACAACTATAGTGTGGGCGTGAAAGTAGTGCGACAACTTTCTTGAGGCCATCATCAAGGCCAATGCCAGTTTCTCCAGTGGCAAGTACCTTGTTTCAGTGCCTAGTAATGTTTTGCTGACATAATAGATGGGCAGATGTTGGATTCCTTCTGCACAGACCAACATCACTGATTATGCGTCAGCGAGATCGCAAGGTACAAGAAGAGTTCTTCTCTAGGAATTGGAGTTACGAGTAGTGGTGGAGAAGACATGTATTCCTTCAAGCTTTCCAGAGCTTGGTCGCATTCGTCGTCCCATTCAAACTTGGCTTTCAGAGCATGGAAGAATGGTCGTAGTTTGTTTGATGACCGGCTTATGAACCGATTGAGCGCAGCGGCCATGCCGGTGAGATGTCAGACTTTTTATCGAGTTTGGTCTCCAGTCTGAATAGCCTTGATCTGGGATGGGTCTGCCTCAATACCCCGGTTGGTCACCAGGAAGTCCAGGAATTTGCCAAATCCTACTCCGAAGGCACACTTCGACGCGTTGAGGCTCAACTTGTGCTTCTTCAGGATCTCAAACATCTCCCTTAGGTCCTTCAGATGGTCATTCTCATCTTTGCTCTTGACCACCATATCGTCAATGTACGCCTCCATTGTCCTGCCTAACAACGGTTCGAACATTTTTGTGACCATCCGTTGGAATGTCGCCCCTACGTTCTTTAGGCCAAATGGCATGACCTTGTAGCAGTATAGTCCTCTTGGCGTGGTGAAGGATGTGACCTCCTGGTCTGGTTTGTGCATGGCAATTTGGTGGTAGCCTCTGTATGCGTCCAGAAAGCTAAGTCGGTTGTGCCCTGTCATTAGGTCTACCAATTGATCTATTCTTGGTAGAGGAAAGCTGTCTTTTGGGCACGCCTTGTTGACTGTCTTGTAGTCGATGCAGACGCGCCACTTGCCATTCTTCTTTGACACTATGACTGTGTTGGAGATCCATCTGGGGTAGTATACCTCTCTGATTGCCTCAGCCTCCAACAAGTTTCCTACTTCTTCCGCCACTATCTTGGCGTGGTGGAGTGCCGATCTGCGGGTGCGTTGGATGATTGGTCTGGCGGATGGGTGGACGTTGAGTTGGTGGAAGATGAAGTTGGGGTCAATGCCTGGCATGTCGTATAGTATCCAGGCGAACACTTTGATGTTGGAGGTCAAAAATTCCAAGACCTCCAATCTCTCGGTGCTGGACAACGACGAACCGAGCAAAAAGAACTTATCCGGGTTCTTTTCGTCTATTCTTACCTCCACCAAGTCTTCCACCGCTTTCTGACTAGCCGCTTTGCCGACATCTGCAAACAGTTCATTACTCTCTGGTTCCTCCACCGAATGAACGTATCCTTTGGCAGCGCGGCTGCCGTTTACCGTGACAAAGCACTACTTCAACATGATCTAGTCTCCATAGACTTCTTCTATTACTCTGGTGTCGTTGGGGAACCGCATCACTTGGTGGTAGGAGGATGCCACCGAGCGCATGACATGCAGCCATGTTCTGCCCAAGATGATGTTGTAAGTGGAGGGGACCTTCAACACCCAAAACTCCACTTGTTTTGTCACACTCCCTACTCTGACTGGGAGGATTATTTTGCCGACGGGCCATTCTGGCATGGAGTTGAATCCGATCATGGGAGATACGGCAGGTGCCAAGTCTTTATCTTGTAACTTTAATTGTTTAAAGGTTTTGTAGTACATGATTTCACATGAACTACCCTGGTCAATCAGAATCCGCTTGACGTCAAAATCCTTGACTCGGAGAGTGACGACTAGGGCGTCATTGTGAGGGCAATACATCCTTGCCAAGTCTTTATCCGAAAAAGACATGACATTCGTGGCCTCTGTCTTCCCCTTCTTGATGGTGGGTTGGGCACTTAGCACTTCTCTCAAGTGCTCAGCCTTTTTAATTGATCCTCTGAGCTTGCATACACGCTCAGGTTCAAAGACTCCATGTATTACGTTGATTACGCCTTGAGGTGGGGCGTCAATTGGCATACCATTGGGGTTATTATGGTCCTGGGGGGCTGGTTGCGCCCTTCCTTCAATGTATTTATCTAGGTGGCCTGTTGCCACCAACTCCTCCAGGTGCTGTCTTAATGGCGTGCAATTTTCAGTGCGGTGCCCCTTTTCTTTATGGAAGGTGCACCGTGACCTGTCATCGTAATCCTTCTGAGCCTCGCCTAGCTTGGCTGGCCACTTGACGAAAGGCTCGTTTCGAATCTCGCTAAGTATTCGGTAGATCAGTTTCTAGAAAACCGTGGTTATGGCAATGCGGACTCTCAACCATCTTTTGTCCTGGTCTTCTCCGTTGTTTCTTCTGCCACGTCCGTTTCTGTTTGGACAGTCTACCGTGTTGACCTTTGCTGAGGTCTTCTTTTCTGGTGCTGTGGTCGCGCCAGATTTTGCTTTGGCACGTGCGCTATCCTCTTCTACCCTGATGTGCTGATGCACTCTTTCAATCAGGGCTTCCATAGCGAGGGGCGGTGTCATGGTAATTGAGTCCCTTAGTCTGTTGCCGACTGAAAGGCCCCTTTTATACTGTGCAATGGCGAGATTGGTGGGGCAATCCCCAATTTGGTTGAAGGTCTCCCAGTAGCGACTGTTGTATGATCTTAGGGTCTCCTTGTCGCCCATGTCGATGGAGAGTAGCTGGTTGATCTCCACCGGGGTTTTAGTGTTTGTTCGGAACCTTGTCACGAACGTCTCGTAATTGCGCCGGAGGCTATCTCGCCCTCGAAGTTTCTCAAACCAAGTCAGGCCTAGGTCGCCAAGGCTCGAGGGGAATAGGATGCACATGAGGGCCTCGTTACGTCGATATACAGCCATAACCTGGCGGAAGTGGCTCAAGTGTGAGTAGGGGTCTGTCTTCCCTTCGTATGTGGTGAATTTGGGCTGTAGGAAGCCTGATGGTAGGGGTGCATTCTCTATTGCTGGAACGAACGGTAAGGTCTGCAGCCTCGCCAATGCCTTGTCCGTTGGTTCGTAGGCAGGGCGCGGTATTGGCATTCCAACCTCGACGCTTCCATGCGTCCGAGGAGCCAACCGCTGTAAGGCAGAAATTCTATGTGGATCACGTGCCCTGGCGTCCTCCATCCATCGTGCCTTTTCTTCTAGAACAGATCGTAGGTCGGACGATCTGGGCAACTCCGTCTGTCTAGACCTTGTTTGGTGCGTATACGAGGGCCAATATGTGCTTCCCTCGGTGTACGACCTCTCAGATCTTGTCCTCTCAGACCTGGAGTGACGAGTTCTGGAAGATCTAGACTGTGTATCGCCTGTCCTGAGGCTTCTGTTCTCTGCTTAGGAGGGTGTAGTATTCCTACTACGACCTTTCGAGTGGCTAGGGGACGTCTTGTTTGTGCGCCCCTCTCCTGTCGCCACTTCTTTTCCTTTTACCTTGCGCTTAAGAGATTTCATGTCCGCCGCCATCCGACGAATCAATTCGTCTTGTTCCCTAACACGATCCTCCAAAGTTTGAGGATCAATCCTTCGCCGTTGTCTTTCTGGGCTTTGCGAACGAGAGTGATGAGGACTGTTAGTCCGCCTTCTACCCCTCGCATCCCTCTTGAAATTTTGTCTTTGTGGTTCCAGGCTTGCCATGGGAGTGACCAAGGGTAGACTTTCGCGCCTCGCACCCCCTTCTGGAGTTAGTCCATCAATGGCGGATTGTGGCAAAGCTTCGTTGTGCGCCATTGATTCTAAAGAAAAGCTTGATCAAGAGGTTTCGTTCTTGTCTGTATTCTCACAGACAGCGCCAATTGTATGGGAAAGAAATACACCTTCTCGTATAATCCTGTTGATCAAGTTTGCGCTCCTCTGTACGACGTCGCTTTACCACCTGAAAACACAAACGTGAGCTAGCCGGTGGGTGTGTGCCGGAAACCTCTCCGATGCTTAAGTCAGTAAGCTTGACAAATAGACAAAAGCTCTGTGTGTTCAGAAAACAAAGTTGTGTTACCTCTCCAAAGGTGATGTTTGTGAACTTTTATAGGTTTCGTGTGGTACAATTTTAGTAGAACTCTTAACTCTTCCATGTAGAGTCCTCCTAGGATTCAAACTCATGAAGGATAATGCTTATCCTTCAACACCCTCCTCACTGCTTAAACCAAGTGAGATGGTTTTATCATGGCCAAACTTCCATACAGCCGACCTAACCCTTACTTCGGCTATTACCTTAAGTTCTCTTACCTTGGCGTTCATATGCTGAGACTGTCACGACCCAAACCCGGCCCTAAGGGTTTAGCCCCGTAACCGGCCAGTAATCCGTGATTACCAAAGGCCTACTGAACAGTCAGACAATCAATCAGAGTACATGGCCTGGCGGAAGCCAATACAATAAATAACTAGTGTCCATTGAGCTGTGGAAATCTGTATGTCAAAAACATTTTTCATACATTTATGCATTCGCATCAAGACAAGAACACAAGCATTACAGATATTCAAGACGGAACTCAATCCTCAATAACAAGACAAGAAAAGTCTATACAAAAAGTACCACAAGACAAAACAAGAGGAGACTAGTGGGGACACAAAACACCCCAAGCCATGGCATGGCGCCTGAACCTCACAGTGAGGCACATAGGTGGTGACAAATCGGGACCCATCCCACGCTCCTAGCTTGATGCCGAGAACCTACATATATATATAACGGTGAGCTAAAGCCCGTGAATAACATAAAGCGAAAGAGGTTATGAATGAATGTCCTTGCAGAAATGAAATCAATTCATTAAACAAGAGTTCGCCTTTTCAAGATTTCAATCAATCACCATATGTGGTACATCCAATAGCCTATAACAAGAGGGTCCAAAAGGACCGCCTTAATAGACCCAACAAAGAATGATGGCCAATCATTCAAGAAATGATGGTTCCACAAGGAAACCGACAGAGCTCAGAATACCAATAAATGAGAGGTGCTAAGGATGCCACAATACGGTTTAAATAGGACATACATTCATTCGATAAATAACATCGATTCCAAAAACAAATGATTCAAAAGATAACCATTTTGAACATATCTTTACACATCATTACTCATTGATTGGGCTATCAATAGCTAGAGCGCCCCTCGTAAGCCAACCCTAAACAAATCAATCAATAGAACACACACTAAGTTTACGCTTGGAAAGGATGATAATTAAATCTCTAAATTCCCTGTGGTTCCATGTCTAAGTCCTCATTAAGATGCATTAAACTAGGCCTAAGAATGCCTAGGATGAGATGAGGATGCAAAAATACGCTTGGAAGGCACTTTTCAAAAGTTGAAAACAGGGTCTCGCCAGCGAGCCTTCCTTCGCTCGAGCGAGGTTGCAAAATCAAAGGCTTCGCCGAGCGAACAATCCTTCGCCGAGCGAAAACTTCGTTGCTCGATTTTTACGCGATACCACGCTCGATGCTCGCCGAGCGGATCCTCGAATAAAGGTGCTCGCTCGGCGAGAATCCTTCGCCGGCGAGGAAGCAAAACTGGATTTCAGATTTGTCTCCCAAGTTCGAACCAAGCATTCAATCATCCAAAACTCAACCTCTTGGCCCCAATTTCTGGAAAAACACTTCAAACTCAATGCATAACAAGTTTCAAAAACTATTTTGCACATGCAAGGGCCAATGGTTGGTCAATCAAAGTCATTTTCAAACCCAATTTTAAGAGCAATATGTAACATGCAATGCATGGGTTCTAAACCAATTTCAATCTTCAATCCTTGCTCTAATGAGCTCCAAACTTTGAAGACAACTTGAAAACATGGACCATGATGAAAACATGAGCATGCATGTACAATTCTTCAAGAATTCAACCTCAAAAACACCAATTCAAGCATGCATGGATGGATTATGCTCTAATTCAAGTTATATGAGCAAAATCAAGTCTCAACTCCACAATGATGCATGAACCATGAGAGAGGAAGCTTAAGGACAATAAGAATGCAATGAATTCTCTTACCTAAGTGTTGATTCAAGGTAAGGAAGCTAAATTAAGCCAATATACACTTCAATTCCAAGCAATCTCCAAGTAATTCTTCAAGGTGAGCTAAGATCTCTCACTCTTCCTCTATTTCTCTTGTTGGTCGGCAGAAAAGAAGTAAAAAGGGTGATCAAATGCTTTGCTATGGTGATAAGGCTCACTAACAATAATAAACTAATGGTCACTAACTATGGCAATTGTGTAATTAAGGCCAACTCTTCAATTAACTTATTTAATCTAATTTAATCATTCCTAATCAATTTTCAGATAAAAATATCATTAAATCACAAATATTATCGATTATAAAACATCAAGCGGTTTAAATCGTCACGATAAGCCTTCAATTAATGATTTAAACACATGCATTTAAACAGTAGTCAAACAATCAAGATAAAACATGCAATTCAAGATGTAAACTTATTCGCTCCCGCTCATTCAAAGATTTAAATCAGTTCAATTATCGGTCATTAATCCCATGGTTTCAAGAATGTCGATATAATTCAGTGGCTATACGGTAATCAATACGAGGGTTGTTACAGAGACCGAGCTATCCATAAGAGAGTTAAGCCGAAGTAACTCTGACACCAAGTACTTAAGAAAACTCAGCACACCTCGGTTTCATGTACTGCGACCGAACTAATTCCAGGGACTGACCATCCGTAGTACTTCTCAACCGAACTAGAGTATAAGGCTTTGGACCGGACTAATTTCAAAGCCTTTTTACGAACCGGAGTAACTTCACGGCCATATTACTCAGCCCTTCGAAGTGCGGCCCAAAACGGCCCATTACTTAGTTTGGAACAATTTATCCCTATAAATTACCCTCTCAGTTTACAATAAACTTTTTAACTTTTTAAATTTTTATAAAAAAAAAAATAATAATAATTATAATTTAAATATAATATTTTATCTTATTTAGGGTTGATTTGGGATATTCTAAAAAAGTGTACTTTTTGACTTATTGGCTTATATGGGTTGGGTTTGGGTTGGGTTTGATATGATGTGTTAGAGAAGTGATGTGATTTAAATAGAATGATGTGAGTTAAATAGAATAGTGACTTTTTAACTTTTTATATTATTTAAATTATGTCAAATTTGACCTTAATTAAAAAACTTATTTTATTTTATTTTATTTTTATTAAAATAACTCTAACCTAACCCAAACCAACGTGCTAATCTATCAGTCCGTCACAGAGAAAGGGAAGTTGGACGAAAAGTGAATGATCAACTTGTGACATATGCGTCCGATCACACAAAACACACAAAAAAACAAAAAAAAAAAGAAAACAAAAACAAAACATCTGACATTTGCAGAATTATGATAGTGAAAGATTAACTGCGGCTCTGACTTTTCCGGAATTCAAATTAAAATTTCGTTGAACAATTATACATTTTAATCAAAAAAAATAAAATAAAAAATTATTACGGTATTGTTTGGGAAGTGATTTATTGGGCTTTTTTGACTCTTTGAGTCATAAAAGACAGAATAGGCTCTTTGAGTCACAACAGACAAAATATCACATTCAACTCATAATCATTACACTCTTCTCTTACAAAAAAAATCAAAAAAATCAAAAAGCTAAAAAATCCTTCCTAAACCAAGCTTTTGAGCCCAGGCTCATATAGCCAAAAAATTCAAAAATTCAAAAAGCCAACCCACTTTTCAAACAGAGGCTACATCACTATTTTTATTTTTTATACATCTTTTTATAAAAAATTAAAAAATTACTAAAATAATTTGTTTTCAAACTAGACTTGAATTCTAGAAAACAAAATTAGAAAACAAAATTTTGATTAAGTAGGTGTTTGGCATCCTTTAAAAAAAATCAAAAAATCATTGAAAAAGTAAAAAAATTAACATTATACAGATATTTGGACTGAAAAAAATGCTGAGTAGACAGAGGGCAAAATTATGAATTTTCTCCCTTTTGAATTCAACAGCCAAAAGTGTATGTCAGTCTTGTCATGTGTACTTTCCACATCTTATCAAATGCACTTGACCTGGTTAAATGTAAGCCACGAATTCTAAAAGTCAATTTTTTTTTGAAATGCACTAAATGCATAGTGTGTGTGTCAGGAAGAGTACCAGAGTGATTTTAATATTTGATACAATATTTTATTATACATTTTTTTTTTATAAAGAGTAGGGGTGTAATCGGTTCGGAATGGTCGGTGTTTAGGTGAAATTTTACACCGAACCGATAATGTCGGTTTTATTATATTGAAAATCAATACAGACCAAATTTTTTATTAAACCGCACCAAACCGCACCGATTCAAACAGTTCAGTTTAATGCGGTTTAATCGGTTTAAGTACTTTCAAAATTAAGTCATTTATTAAATTTGTAATATAATAAATAATTTATGTAAAAATATTAAATTAGCCATTTGTATACAATTTTAACCATATCTAATCTAACCATTCACAAAAATACAAATAAAAAAATTAATAAATACTAAGCCTTGAAACTTTTACTGAATTAGAATTAGAAACAAAATATAATCTCAAAACCAACGTCTTGACATCAAAACAAAATCAAAACTTAAAATAGTCATCCAATAAGTCTAAACCATAAGTCTATCAAATAGAGTCAAAATATTCATTATATATTTAATATATATTATATGTTAATATATTCGGTCGGTTTCGGTGTAAATCGGTGTATAGTATATCAAAACCGGCACCGAACCGAAAACTGAAAAAAATTAATTTCTAAAACCGAACAAACCGATTCATATTAAAGACCGACCAAATATGACCGGTTCGATCGGTTTAGTCGATTTTTTCGATTTTTCTTACATCCCTAGTAAAGAGTCAAAAAATTATCTCAAACATATATCTTTTTTCTCTTTACTTTTTTGGCCAAAAATTCAAAAAATGAACTTACATAGATTATTCTAAACAATCTCTAAAAGATTATGTATCAAATTTTGTTTTAAATTTTTACATTTCATAAAAAGATTATTAAATTTTATTTAAATGTATAACAAAATTTCTAATAATAAAAAATCTAAAATATAAGTTGGAGTACCTTTGTTTTTTGTTTTTTGTTTTTTTCCCCCTTGTCTAAAATTATACTTTCTATGAATAGTGACATGTTTGATATACTTTATCAAAAATTATTAACATCTAACTTAATTCTCAATCATTACAAATCAAATAATTAATTAAATGAAACATAAAAAATAATAAAAATATATAATCGTAATAGACAAAAAATATATATATATATATATATAATCAATGATCAAATAAATATATATTTTTTTAGAGGGTGATCAAATAAATATTTAATCAAACAAAATAAGAATTCATCTCTATTATAGAGTTTGTATCTTGAAAGTCAACTTTATATTATAAATTTGAGAATTTTTTTCATAGTTGAACAAATAAAAAAACAGAAAAAAAAATATAAAAAAAAATTAACACATAAAAAGCTAAAAAATATGATAGTTCTTTAATTAGTTAAAAGAAATAATTAGATGAATACTTCTAATTCTTGTTGCTGACAGAAACCAACTGGTATGTGTTTGTAATTATTTCTCAAATGTATTTAAAATATAAATTGAGGGCCTCAAAATGTTGGGCATTTTTATTCAGATTTAGTCTCTTCTTATAAGAAATTTTAGATCTTTCTAACTCAAGTGGATCTTTTTTTTTTTTTTGGATTACTAAGGGTGTGTTTGGTAACGTTTACGTTTTCAGTTTATATTTACAAAATTTTATAAAGCGATTTTTTGTTTATTTTAGAAAATATAAACTACAAACGTGTTTGGTAATTGACAAAATGTTTTAACAAATTTAAAAATATAAAAATGAGAGAAATGAAAAGTGGTGGCAAGGTGGTGGTGGTGATGGCGGGTGGTGGGTGGTGGTGGTGGTGGGTGATGGTGGTGGTGGATGGGTGGGTGATGGTGGCGGTGGTAAGTGGTGGCAAGGTGGTGGTGGCGGTGGTGGTGGTGGTGGGTAGGTGTGGAGATAGATGGTGAGGTGGTGGTGGTGGTGGTGGTGGGTGAGGAGTGGTGGTGGCAGGTGGGTGGCGGGTGATGGTGGTGGTGGTGGTGAGGGGTGGGTAGTGGTGGCAGTTGGGTGATGGTGGTGGCGAGGGGTGGGTGGTGGTGGCGGAAGACGGTAGTGGAAAATGGTGGCGGGTAGTGGCTAGTGTTGGGTGATAAAAAAAAAAAAAAAAAAAACTTAAAACTTAAAACTCAAAACGGAAACACATTTTTTGTGTTTTCATTTTTTAGCCAAATTTATAAACTGAGACCATTGATTTATAAATCAAAAATTTTACTTGAGTTTTTTTAATTTTTGTAAATATAAACAAAAAATTAAAAACGTAAGTGTTACCAAACGGCACCTAAAGTTTTGATACCCTTTCTTTGAGTATTTTTTGGGTGCCCAAAATGGCTGCTTTGAGGGTTTTGCCCCAAAGTCGGCCCTAATTAACTATCATCTACACACATTTTTCTTTTTAAACCTAGGTTAACGGTTTTCCTGAGAATATACATCAATATTTTAAACATTAGATCGATAAGTGAATCGAAAAATGGGCTGAATGAGTGTGTCATTAATTTAACCGTAGAGTCAAAACGTGATATCCTAATTATTTCATAAATATTTAAAAAATAATATATAAATACAAATGTTTGAAATAATTTTTTTAAACTAAATATTATGAATTAAAATTTGATTTTTACACTCTTTAAATTTTAAAAAGTAATATATAATTACATATTATAAGAGCATCACCAACCGTTCATTTTTTTTTTTTCCACTAAATCTGAGTAAAAAATAGGTTGTTTTCTTAATTTGATACGGCTTCCTCTAACGGTAAGCATCAAACTTGTCGAACAAAATATATGCAGAATTGAGGGAAGGGTCGATCGGCCGGTCGACCAGTAAGACTAATTTTTTTTTTTTTAATCTGTTTGAACCTTTCGACCTGTTTGATCCTACCTATTTGAAAGGGAACCGGTCGACCGGTTGGTCAACCGGCCATACATCTGACTGGTTGACCGGTTGGTCTCCTCCAACGGTAAAGCACAGTAAAATAGTGAAATCTGGAGCCTGTTCTCACTTTGATGAATTTTTTGTTTCATTCTCATTTTAACACCAATTTGCTAAAACCATTGGAGCTCCAAAAAGTGATTTTTTTACCAAATTTCAAATCTGATGCAAGGTTTGATGAATCGTTGGAGATGGCCTAAGTTCTTGATACAAATAATATATTACAAATAGATATACAAAAAACTAAAGTGCCTCAGTGGTCACAGAGGTGTTACTTCTACCATAGTAATTTTTAATACAGGGAAGATATCAACATAACCGACTGGTTCAAAACTAGGTTAACCAATTCGGTGATTTAACCTCAGATCCAAGCGAATTTCAAAAAATAGTACGATTCTTTATACAAAACAGTTCTAGCATAAATCCGAATTGGACCGGACCAAGAACCGATCGACGGGTCAACCGGTTCAATCGGCATTATTTGGTATATAATTTTTAATGCAAGGAAAACATCAACATAACCGGACCGACTCTTTCGAATTGTGACCGAGTCAACTAGTTCGGAGGTCTAATTGCGAATCCAATTGAATTTGAAAAAATACTCTAGTTCTTTATAGAGAACAGTTCTACCATAGACCCAAACCGGACCAAGGATTGATTGACGGGTCAAACCGTTCAACCAGTTGGTCCGATCCAATTTTGAAAACCATGATATACTTTTTAACTATTAATATTCTTTTCATATTTTACTTTCTTTGTTTTGGCACCCCACAGTGGAGAGTAATTATTCATTGCTCCAAAGTCATTAACGTGGCAATGTTACAAATCAATTTAAGCCATTCACGAAAACACTTTTTTTGTTTTTGTTTATTTAGATAAATATGTATATCTTGTAAAATATAAATTTAATTTTAATAAAATTAATACCCTCGAGAAAATATCGATGATATCTTTGAAGTAAAATTAATATTATATATGTTTAATAAAAAATTTAAAAATAACTAAAAAATTATATTATTTTAAAATATTTAAACAATTAAAATGAGATGTATGATTAAAGTTTAAATGAAATAAAAATAATAAAACTACTTAAATAGAATATATTATTTTCAAAGAAAATGAGTTGGAACCCTAGTGGCGGTGCTGGGGTCATCTCTGGCCCAAAAATTGGTTTTTTTTTTTTAGTTTTAAGCCATTGAGAGTGTGCCAACTGTCACTAAGGGATGCTGGGGTGGGGTCCCCAGCATTGCCCTTATTTTCGAGTCCGGATCCTCTCCAGTGGAAATTTTCGTCCGGTCCTCCGGGCGACGGCGCAGATGAAGCCACGTGGCTCTACAATAAATGCATGGTTCAGATTTGTTTCTTTAAAAAAAAAATTCAAAACATACCACACTCAATCATTTCCTCTTCTCTGACCCTTCTCTCTCTCCCTCCTGCACGCACACATCCCACCACACTCTCTCTCTCTCTTCTAATAAAAAATTAAAAAAATTATTTTAATCTTTTTTATTTTATTTTCATAATATATAATTTTTAATATAAAATTTAAATTTTATAACATTAATATCATTAAAAATATACCTTTAAAATAAGATTAATATTAAATATATTTAATAAAAATTTAAAATAAATAAAAATTAATTACGATGTTTAGTTATGTTTTCAAATTATTATTATTTTAATTTAATTTTATTAACCAAACGGATTTATAATTTTTTGTAAACGAAATAAAAAAATTCTATATTTGATTTACATCTATGCATAGATTGAATGACGATTATTTTCATATATGTAAAATAAAAAATTTACAAAAAATTTTTTATATTTGATTTACACCAATGCATAGATTGATTTACATTTAAAATTTTTATATTTGATTTACACCTATGCATAGATTGATACATTTTTTTTATATTTGATTTATATTTAATTTATAAATATTTGATTTACATTTAAATTTTTTATATTTGATTTATATTTGAAGATTATTTTTATATTTTTTATATTTGATTTACATTTAAATTTTTTGTAAATTTTTTATTTTACATATATGAAAATAATCTTCATTCAATCTATGCATAGGTGCAAATCAAATATAGAATTTTTTTATTTCGTTTACAAAAAATTATAAATCCGTTTAGTTAATAAAATAAAATTAAAATAATAATAATTTGAAAACATAACTAAACATCGTAATTAGTTTTTATTTATTTTAAATTTTTATTAAATATATTTAATATTAATCTCATTTTAAAGGTATATTTTTAATGATATTAATGTTATAAAATTTAAATTTTATATTAAAAATTATATATTATGAAAATAAAATAAAAATAATTAAAATAATTTTTTTAATTTTTTATTAGAAGAGAGAGAGAGTGTGGTGGGATGTGTGCGTGCAGGAGGGAGAGAGAAGGGTCAGAAAAAAGGAAATGATTGAGTGTGGTATGTTTTGAATTTTTTTTTAAAGAAACAAATCTGAACCATGTATTTATCGTAGAGTCACGTGGCTTCATCTGCGCCGTCGCCCGGAGGACCGGACCAAAATTCCCGCTGGAGAGGATCCGGACTCCTTATTTTCAGTCTCCAAATGTACATAGACCAATTGGTGCTCGTGTGCAAGTCCACCATGTGGATGGTTGCAAATCCACTCTTTACATTGGTTGAAGTCATACTAGTACAGTAAATTTTTTATTATTGAAATATAGTAATTTTTTCAAAATCTAGAAATAAAAAATAAATAAATTAGAGGGACTTATGCGTAGACCCTAATGGGTAAACTTATTATCTAATAAGTTCTATGATAATTAATGACGTTTTTAATCAAACACTATTAAAAAATGTCACTAGTTATTAATTTTTAGCAACAGTTTAAAAAAAATTCATAAAAAATGTCACTAAATTTTAGTGACAGTTTAAAAAAATTATCACAAGAAAAGTCACTAATTTTTAATTTTCAACGACAGTTTAAAAAATTCGTCATAGAAAAAGGTCACTAATTGTAAGTTTTATCGATAATTTATAAAAATCGTAATAAAAAAAGTCACTAATTATCAATTTTTAATGACATGTGCAAAAAAATATCACAAAAAACAATAATTTTATTAAGACTTATTTCAATAAGACTTGATGAAAATTAAATTTAACTATTAAAACATATTAATAGTTTACCTTTATAATAAATAAGTAGTTTATCTTTATAATAATTAAGGTAGTCTAAATTTTTATTATATTAGTATATGCCTGTTTGGCAGAGTTTAATTACAGTTTATTTCAGCTTTCAGTTTAATTTAAGCTATTTTGATGTGTTTGGTTTAGCTTATAACTTATAACTTATAGTTTTTTGAAAGTCAGAAATCAGCTTATTCTTTGAGTGGGGCAGGAGATACTTTAAGAATAAGCTAGAAATCAGCTTAAACTGAAAGTTATAAAGTATAAGCTGTTTAAGTATAAGTTATAAGCACTTTTCCACAACTCTACTAAACAGGGCCTATGATTCCACCCATGCACAAGTTGAACTTGCACCCGATGTACCCATGCACATAGCGAATTGGCACCCCACTTATTAGACTTGCACCCATGCATGTGTATTTGCACTAATGCACAGGTTGGACTTGCAGCCGAGCACATAGTGGATTTGTACCCATACACAAAGTATGTACAAAGTGAATTTGCACCCATGCACAAGTTGGACATGCACCTGAGAGCACATATAGATCATATTTGTTTAGACGGACTAGATTAGCTTGGATTAATATTCTTATGACTAAATAGTCTTAGGACTACGAATCTTTTAGATTATGTATCATATCTTATGTTTGGATTGACTTAGGATTATAAGGACTAATAGTCCAGACTTTTGCTTAGTCTTTCAATTTATATCCCACCTCCTTCTGTGAGATTGAATAGTCCATCATATGTGGGATACCATATCCAGATGGATTATTAGTCCGTACTTCAATTATTTAACCAAATATCGGATTAATAATTTTATTGGACTATTAATCCAATTCCAAACTCATATCTACCCAAACAAACATGGCCAACTTACACCCATACATTGAGTAGACTTGTGGCAACATTGCACAAGCTAGATTTGCACCCGAATACAAATTGTATTATTTTTTAATATTTTTTTGTCAACTAATTTGTATTTTATCTGTTGATGTTTACTTTTTTCAAATCAAATATAAATTAGTTAAAAAAACAATGCAACTTGTGCATGGTACAAATCCAATATGCCCATGGGTGCAAGTCTAATATTTGTGTTATGCAAGTCTAATATTTAGGGAAAATTTTAGCATCTCACTTAAATTATTTTTATTTTAAAAATATATAAATTAATAAAACAATTTAGGTGCATTTGGGTCAATTTCTTTTATGTTTTTTTCCTTTCAAAAAATTAAAAAATCATTTGGTGAATAAAATGAAATAAATTTTTTTTTTTTTGGAATGAAGATAAGAATTTCCAAAACATAATTTTTGTGTGTTTATTTTCATTAGATTAATTTTTATATTTAAAAAAGAATAATTTGAAAACATAACTAAATAGTGTAATTACCTTTTATTAATTTTAATTTTTTTATTAAATATATTTAATAGTATCATTTGAAAAGATATTGACGATATCTTTTCAAATGATATTACTTTTTAAAAAATAAATTTATATATTAAAATTTACGGTCCAGTTTGTCTCTAGTTAGAGATCAAGACTGGACCATCCATTCCCGCCTATAGGCTCATTTTTGGGCCTCGTTTCGATAATTTAAACTGTTCAATGTGTAGAACTTGTTAAGTACTATATTATTATAAAAAATCATGTTGAACGGATATCGATAACTATTTGATCAGATTAATTTTGTATTAAAAAAAATGAACGATAAAAAATAAACAGTTGATAGAAATTTGATCCGATCAAATTGTTATCAATATCCGATCAACGTGATTTTTTCAAGAATATAGTAATCGATAAGTTCTACATATTAACGGTTTGAATTATCGAAAAGGAATCCAAAATGGAGCCCACAAGCAAGACTGGACGGTCCAATCTTGAAGACGAGTTAGACCCTAAAATTTATATGATAAAATAAGGTAAAATGATCAGGATTAAAATAATTTTTTATTTTTGTCATTATTAGAAATGTGAGGTGTGTAGTAAGTGTGTGAGAGAGAGGGATTGAGAGAGTCGCGTGAGTATGGGATGTGGTATGCTGTTGCGTGGGTTGCGCAGTAGTGACTGTTGTGTGGTAAAATAGGCCTATTTGGAGCCCATTTTGATAATTTAAACCGTTCATATTTTAAAATACATTAAGTAGAATACGCCTGTAAAAAATCAAGTTAATTGGATATCGTTTACTCATTCATCCACTTACATTTATATCTACAAAAATAAATATTAATTGTGATTTAAAGTATTAAAATGAATGCAAATATGAGTGGATGAATAGGTAAACGATATCCGATTAACTTGATTTTTTATAAATATATTCTACTTAATATATTCTAAAATATGAACGGTTCGAATTCTGAAAATGAGTCCCGAAATGGGTCCATTGTGCCACAGACAACCATCTTGTGCATTTAAATCTTGACCTCCTCACTTCCGTGAATATGTGCGTGTGTCAGAGAGAGAGAGTGTGTGTGTGTGTTGTGTTGTCTCAGCGAATTAAAAGTGAGAAAAAAGATGCATGATTTTAAAAAGGTAAATTATTCATAGATTCTAATTGTTAGACTTAAATCTTGTTTAAAAATACATTATTTTAGTAATTTTTTTTTAATTTTTTATAAAAAGATATATAAAAGAGTAGAGAGTGATATGATAATTTATACTAAGTTTTTGGCTAAAATATTTAATACTCAAACGAGGCATTAATTCTCATTAAATCATATTTAAAGTTTAGTTCCAATAAAATTGTCGTTAAAAATATGTTTTGGTGATATTTTTTTGCATATATCGTTAAAAATTGATAATTAATTACTTTTTTTTGTCATATTTATTATTAATTGTTGCTAAAACTTACAATTATTAATTTTTTATGTGACGAATTTTTTAAATTGTCGATAAAAGTTAAAAATTAGTGATGATTTTTTAAAGTTGTCGCTAACTTATAATTAGTGTCGTTTTATATGATATTTTTTCAAACTATCACTTAAAATAAACCATTAGTAATATTTTTTAATAATATTTGATGAAAAACGTTATTAATTATTATAAGACCTATTAGACAATAAGTTTACTCATTAAAATTTACACGTAAGTTTTCTAAGTAAATTATAAATGTGTTGGAAGTTTTCAATGAATAATGTACAAAGATTATAATTGGGGTGTATTATGAAGCTCTAATGTTGATCACCCAATCTCATATTTTTTTAAGGTAAATTATAAATACACTTTTAAAAAAAAAAAAAAATTTATTTAAAATATAAATTGTTTCTTATAATTTTAAAAATTATATCACGTTCTTTCAAATTTTTAATGGCATAACAAACAAACTCTTTTATTAATAAGTCATCTAACAATTTTTCATGATGTCATAAATATATTTTAATTGACAATTTTGATAATTTTATTGTTACATAGTAGAATAATTAGAAATTTCATTTTTTTAATTCTAATTCTATTAAATAAAAAATTATGATAAGGGAGCATTTATAATTTCTAGAATTATAGGAGACAATTTATATTTTAAACAAATTCAAGGAATATATTTGTAATTTACCTTATTTTTTAATAGAAGGAACTTGTAATTAAATAAAAAAAAGGGCAAAAAAAAGTAAAACATAAGTCTATTAGAGCATCTCCAATTAACTATTTAAATACAACTTGTTAGCTAATATAACTACTATAATCATATTTAAGACCTCGTTTAGAAACATACTATTTTTGTAATTTTTTAATTTTTTGACTAAAATATGAGGTAAAAAAAAGTTAATATGTTTGGAATGATTTTTTAAATTTTTTACAAAAAGATGTGCAAAAAATAAATTTTTTTTTTTTTACTTTTGGTATATGTTATAAATTTTTTAATTTTTTTAATAAATTTTTTAATTTTAAACTAAAAGTGTTGCATGCCAAACGAGACCTACGTCACTCAAATTGACTAGCTACTTATAATTGCTATTTTAATAATAAAAAATAATAAAATATTAGTTACATTTGAAGAGTCTTATAAGACTATTTAAACAGTAAAATAAAGAGTAAAGTTAATAAAAATAAAGTTAGAATATAATTTGTAAACTAAAGAATAAAGTTAGAATATATAATAAAAAATAAATTAAGCAAAATAAAAGAAATATATTTTTATATTTTAATTAAATAAAAAAATATGATTAAACTTGCTCTTAATAATTAAAAGAGGGAATTACATCACAATGAGAAATTTTTTTTTTTACACAAAGTCACACTTGTACCCCCATAATCTTTCACTTATACTCCATTACAAAATTATTTACATCCTATATATTTTTATAATTTTTTTTATCTGTCCCATTGTGTTAAAATTTTCCCTAATTAAAATGTATATTCTCAGTCTTGTTTGGTTTAGTTTTGGGAGATAAGTTTTTAAAAAAAATATAGAGAAAAAGTTAAGAAATTTTTTTGGTTTGTTTAGGTATATATTTTGGAAATAATTTTGAAGTATGAGAGTTTGAGATAATTTGATATTTTATTATAGTTGAGTAGATGTGTGTAAGAAAAAACGTAATTGAGAAAGAAAAAGAAGAGAGAGAAAAAGTAATTGATTAATATATAAAAGATAGAAAGTGATTTAAATTTTTTTTTTCAAATCATTAAACCAAACAAAATTTAAAATATATATTTTTAATTTATTTCGCAAAATCAAACCAAGGCGGTTAATTTTAATTTTTTTAAAAAAAGAATGTGGATGACAGTTTCACTGTTGGTCAGTCACTTTCCCTCCGGACGTGGCGGGGTTCGATGCGGGTGTTTGGATAGAATATTGGGTTAAAATAATTTATTAAAAAATAAAATATTAAGTTAAAATAATTAAAAAAAGTTCTATTAAGTGGTTTTTTTGGCATGTACTAACGTTATTCTGTTTACGTTATAATTATCTTATTTAAGTCATATTATTTCTCTATCACATCATTTTAAATCTAACTCATATTTTAAGTTTTTTTTTTTTTTTTTTTTTTTATAAGAAGTCAAAAAATATATTAATATAGCACTTTCCAAACAATCTCTATGTGAACTTATTAATTAATAAATTTTATAATAATTAATGATATTTTTCATTATATATTATAAAAAAAAGTCATTAATTGTTAATTTTCAGTAATAATTTAAAAATTTTGTTATAAAAAATGTCATTAATTATAAGTTTTAGTAACAGTTTAAAAAAAATATAACAAAAAAAGTCACTAATTTTTAATTTTCAACCACAGTTTTAAAAATTTATCACAGAAAAATGTTATTAATTGTAAATTTTAGTGACAATTTATAAAACCGTGACAAAAAAGTCATTAATTATCACTTTTGACGATATAGGTAAAAAATCATTATAAAACATTATTTTTAACAATAATTATATTAAAACATATTTTCAATAAAACTTTATAATAACTAAATCCAACTATTAATATCTATTACTAGTTTACTCTTTATTTAGCACCTCCCAGATCAGTGTCTTGTTACTTGGAAGTCATCGCTTGACATCAAACAATCAAGTTGCCAACATCATTAAAATTGCAGGGGCCAAGCCAAGAAACAAGCAATGCCATCCATTAAAAGTGCAGGGGCCAATCCAAAAAAACATGTATATTAATTTTGAAAGTAACATAATATATATATATATATATAATGTTAAAAACAGTCTTTAGAATTATTGTTAATACAATAAGTTTGGAAAGTCGTACTTATCTATTCAGATTTTTTCTGAATGAATGATTGTGCAGTGAAGATTAAACTTGTATAATGTAGAGTTCATATACAGAATAAATTTAAACCACAAAATGATAATTCTAGATAATTTATGAATAATTAAGTTTAAATTCGTAATATTACTAATTAAAATTATAATTTTTTTTTTAATAATTTTTACTTGTTAAAGAGAACTCTTAAATTATCATTCTATAGGAAATGGTAACTTTTGTATAGTACAATGCTTGGTTTTTGTCTTTATTATCAAGAGTAGGGTTGAGTAAGCAATTCGTAAAATTCGCAAATCTATCTGGTCTAGTCCAAGTTTGGACTGATTTTTTAAATTTGTAATTCGGTTCTAAATTAAAAATTGAGGAATTGTGTTTCACGGATCAATTCAAGATTACATTTTGCAGATCGTATCACCCGTGATACATACTATCATACCTCTTATATACATATATATATATATATAACCAATTCTGCTATATATTGATGTTGCTGTGGAATTTGTTGTTACGAAGCTGCCGCTACTATGTAATTTTGTTGTTATTGTTGTGCTTTTTGTAGTTTTAGTTTTGTAATAGTCTAATGGTGGAACTAGTTTTAATTTATTTTCTTTGAAAATTGGTGATGGTTGCTGCTACTGTGGAACTAGATATTATGTTTGTTTAAATTAATGATGGAACAATATGCTTATTTATGTTTTAAAAAATTATGAAATGAAAATGTTATATGATTTTTCTTTGTTAATAGATTATGTGAATCCGTGGTTTCAAAACGAGCCGAATCGTGTTTAAATGGTCTGATTCGAATTGGTTCCACAATTTAAATAAATTAAATTGATTCTAATTTTTATAAAACCATAAATAATGAATTAATTCTAATTTTATCACAAACTAAATTAATCTGGATCATGATCACCTCTAACAGAGATTACTCTTTGGTGTGTTGCTTGCTTCTGGAGCTGTCCATTTATGAAATGCTAAAATGCTGTCCTTTTATCCAGATGTAGCATTGTTGTTATTTATAAAGTTTATAAATATCAATAATTAAAATTATAAGTTTTTTCATGAATTTGTAATAATTTTGTGAAACTACCATTGTGTTATAATTTCACAATAAATATTTTCACAAAAAATATAAAATCATTTTAAATTTTAAATATATTAACAAGTATCTATAAGACATACGTTAATAAGATCTGTTTGTCATGCTTTTGTGGTGCTTTCAAAATGTTTACATATTTTTGCTAAAAACTTTTATTGTGAATGAAAATTAACCCGATAGAAGTTGATACTTTTTGTTAGAAAGATGCTGCTCTTCATAGTATTTGTCAACCCTACATTAGAAATGTTATAATCTTTTAGAATAGTCACGAACAATTTTTGTGTAATTAAATAATCTATTGTAGTTCAACACTTGATATTTTGTTGTTGTTTGGAAAAAAAAACTTTTTAAATTGGCTCTTTTGAGTTGAGACTTTTTTTAGCTTAGAACTAAAAAGTTCGTTTGGCTTAGTTTTTTTGAATTTTTTAACTTTTGTGAGAAAAAAAAAAAAAAATTATGATTTAGATGTGACATTTTATTTTATTAACTTATTTAACCTATTTTATCTTTTGTGTTTTTTTTTTAGTTCCAACTGGCTTATTTAGCCTTAGCCAAAAGAAACTTGTCAAATAGCTTTTCAATTTAAAAAATTCAACATTCAATTTTTAATTTTATCAAATAGCACCTAACAACAGCCCTAAAAGTTATTTTTAATATTTGTTTTATATTTTTATATGAAATCTAAAATCTAAATATAGCATAACTATTTTTTTCCACAATCGTTTTCTCTAATTTATGAATCTATTGATGGACATGAAGAAACTTGGACTATTCTCGATGCTGTTCTACATTTGGTGGGTGATTGGTTTACATCAAAGCGTCTCTCTTTTTCTTGGTTATTTTGATGGACATTTATGAAGAAACTTGGTCAATGCTGTTCTACATTTGGTGGGTCATTGGTTTACATCAAGGTGTCTCTCTTCTCTCTTTAGCGTGAGTGGTTATTGGATGGTTTTGCAACAATGCTCTATACTATTTAACGCACCACATTTGTCATGTTATTTTTTAAAAAATTAACAAAAAATATTAAATCATACTATTTTAACTAATAAAAATCAAATTAGAGTACCATATAAACATTTTCATACAGGACTTTGCCTTGAGTTTAATTGAGAACCCGCAAATGAACAATATAATTAGTTCCCAAATTAGTTAGTGCAATGAGTTAAGAATCGAGTTTTAAAAAAAAACTAATCCAAAAGGACTGAATAATTTTCCCTTTTGTATTGTACGGTTCAAAAGGTGGGTCACTAATTAGTCCCAAGAGGCCAACAATATTAGCCTTACATTTTTATTTTAGGAGGAAATCTCTTCTTAGTGAGAAATGGGGTAAAAATTTACAAATGATATTTTTGGAGAAAAATGTTATATCGATGACACTACAAGAATCTTTTTAGAAATTATTGTGAGATAACTTATATTTATTGTACGCTCAAAGTAATGTAAAGGACTTTGTAAAGACAAAGGGTCCAGGCATGAAGGCATAAAGAGGAATTTCTAAACACATGCACATGGTGTATTATTTTTTTAATAAAATTTATTTAAATTTAAATAAATTCATGGAGTTACCATTTTATTTATTAGGGCCAAAGCCGAACCAGATTCGCTCAGAATTTAGACCAAATATTCTAAGAATAGCCATGTCTACTCCATAGCATTTCTTCCGATATAAAGAAGCAATTGATCGTTCTGATTAGTTACCCACGATTTTCCAAAAAGCCACTTGTTCACCTATATAAACAGCCCTTTGTTGCATTCATTCTGCACTGAATCATCTTGCCTTCTTTCTCCTCTCTACACTTCGTGTGTTTTTTTTTTTTTTTTTTTTTTTTGAGTACTGTACTATGTTGGTTCGCCAGACTCGAAGATTGGAGTTCTGCATTCATGAGGTTTCCTTATTGTTGTACCCTAAAAGACGGACGTTCATTCAACTCATAAACACTATAATAATGGGCGAATTTCATTTCAAGGACATTGTATCAAATACAAGACTTGATCTCTTACTACCTTATTTTTCAAAATATAACATTCTGTCTATAAATTCATATATTGTCTACCAACAAAATGTATAAGATTCTTCTTCATATAAATTAAATTTCCAATCTCACGTTACAAAAAATGTTACATAACCATTAAGTTAAATATCCGCATTCCTAGTTGTTATCAGTTACAGACCAATAAGCATAAGATTGTCAAATATTTAGCACCTCCCATCATATCAGTGTCATGTTATTTCAATCAAATTCATCAGCTGAGCGCAAACAATCAAGTGGCCAACATCCATTAAAAGTGGAGGAGACCAAAACATTAACTTTGAAAGAGACATATTATATTATGTTATATATATATGGAGAATTTTATATATAACACTTGCCACACAGGCTGAGGGTTATTGTGCCCCTCATGATCTCATAGTAGGTGTGTTATTGTATTTTGGTACATATGTATTTTAAAATTTTTGTGGAAAAAATTAATAAAAGAAATTGATTGGAGATAATTGTTGATCATCGAAGATGGTGGCCTAAGGTAGTTGCCATCGGTAGGTGCTGTTAAAGTGGGTTATTGTCGATAGAAAGTGATTGGAGGTATAATGGACAAAGTTGGGATGACTGGTGGTAGTGATGAGTTGTAGGTGGTGGCCAGAGGAGGTGTGAAGGAAAGGAATGAATGAAAATGTGCTCTTTTTTTTTTTTCTTTTGATTACAATAATTTAGTAAATTTTGTAAACTATTTGTAATTTTTTAAATAGAAAAAGAGACACGGAAAAAATTTTATTTACAATTTTATAAATTTTTGTAATTATAAACAGTAAAACATAAATACCAAATGGGCCCAATATTTAGACCTACTCAACTATAAACCCATTGATGTCGGGTTTGAAATTGAAGTTCAAGTTTAATGTGAGACTGGGCAGGATTTGAGCTTGAGAATGTTTTGTTTTTTATTTTGTACTAACAGTCCAGTCCATGGTGGTGCTCAGCCCGATCTATTATTGCCTGCCCTTTCGTACAAAATGATCAACCACTTTTTAGACCAAGGCGGTCTGATGGTAGAGTAAAACTTCAATGCAACATTGTACAGCGTCATTATTGATATGTGGCATTATTGTTCAATTATAAAACTAGTTCACTCAATTTTTTCTCCTGGTAGTGGTAATCAATCTCTCTGTTTTTGGTGTGTTGTATTAAATTATGAGGTCTTGTGAGTAAGTTGCCAAGGTTTTATCTAGGAGATATTTTAGGTTTTGGGCTTGATGTTCTGCTTCGTCCCATATATAATACTAGAGAATGATATTCCATTTGGATCTTTTTCTATTTTTTTTTTTTAAATTTAAGAATAATTAACATGCTCACAGCAGAAGCTGATAATCAGAAAGCAGGGGGTGAGCAGTTTCTTATAATCAACTTTTTTGAATTAAAATAAGTTGGTAGAATAAAAAACTGTTTGAAATAAATTTAACCAAACAATCCAAAATAACTTTTTCAAAATTAAAATCTATAAGCTGGCCAAAATAAACTGCACCAAACACCAAATTATCTCGAGTTTGTGCTTTAAAATTGGTCCAAGGGACCCTCCTCAGTATTGATTTTTGATTTAGAAAATTTTTTTAAAAAATTATTAAATATTCAACACAATACTTCAATAGTTGTGGAATTTACATCATATGAGACCTACACCTATATGAATATTGTGTAAAATATTTGATATATATATATATTTTTTTGAATCTTTAGCATTTTGTTCGTTGATTATAAAAAAATAATAAATAAATAAAATAAAAACTATAAGATATGGTGAGGTTTGCTAGGTATATTCATAGCCAACAAGTGACGAGCACAATTAACAAAATTATTAGGTAGTTCTGGAGTATATCATATGGTGCTTCTAATAAATAATGAATTGTAAAACTCAGTAGACGGTTTGTTATTTCTCAACTATTTAATAAAAGTAAGGCAATATAATTTTTTCCACTGTGTATTTATTAAGAACACCAATTTATTGTGAATTAAAAATTGATAATCCAAAAGCAGAAGTCAATAGTACTTATCACCCAACTTTTAGAAATCAAATTTTTTCAGCTTATTTAAATTATTTTTGCCTAATGAGCTATAAAAACTATACCGAACAGTCTAAGACGGACTCTCATAATTTATAATAAAAAAAAAAAATCTATATGCAACTCAGATAAATTGCATCAAATATTTTATATTGATATTCTAAACTTGCTAAATAATTACTAACAAGTGATCTATATAATGTTGACATTACCGTGTGATTTATTTTGTACATCTATCTTGTATCTCGTACTCTATACTCATGTATGATATGGATTTCAATATTATTTAATGAAGAAGAATGCTAAAAAATTCAAGAAAATTATTAATTTTTTGTTTTATCAAACACTCACATATGTGAAAAAAATAAATAAGTAAAAATGTCATACAAATATAGTTAATCCTACTTTGTAGATGTGGAAGCTAGTAAATTATTAAGGGGGCAATTTTTACTCCTTGAATTGATGGTATATAGGAAATTTTTTGAAAAGTTTGTTTATAAACAAAAAATAGTTTATAAAACAGTTAATACTAAAAAAAAGTAATTTATTTCGTGTATTTCTAATTTTGTGACTTTTCTCACAACTTTTTAACTTAAACAAGTGTGGGGAAGTATTTTGTGAATAATAGCATGTGGTTAAGATGATGCCGAAGTGTCAACCGAGGTGCCATGTGGCCTGGTTATACTGCCAAGATGATCTCGAATAGGCCGAGGTTATCTGCAGAGATATCGGAATTCGAGATGAGCAAATAAGTGATAAGAGTTCTAGAACAGGGGAGGATCTCAATCTGGATAGAAATAAGGCTCAAGAAGAGTTTATGTCTATCTAGATGAGAGTCTAAGATGAGCATAGAGCCTGAGTTCATTGAAGTGAGGCTTTTAAAGGGATTAGAACACTGATCATTATAAAAGTGAGGCACCCTCGTGGGTCTAAGGTATGTTTTTATTTGTGAAGTTCTTTCTTGTAAGGTTAAGAACAATTTGCTATGTTTGAGAGATGTTGATTACTGACTTGAAACGTCGGAGTGCCCCCGGATGGATGAACCACTACGGATTCTTATCTTCTTGTTACAGGTTGTTGGGCTTAATCTATTTTGCCAGTGCTCTCCAGTTAAGTTCCCTTTTTGGTTGTATGGTCGGAAATCAACACCCATAATTTGGTGGTGTCTGTGGGAACTTGAGGAGAATAGATGACCAACAATAGATAGGGAGAAAAGATCGGAAATGACGTCTCAGGTAGGAGTGGTAAACATGTCGATCCTAACATCGAGGAAGAAAACCGTAATGAAGGAGCACGGGATTAGAATCCTAGGGAGAAGGACGTCGGCAAAGAGGGAGACGCCCCGAAGAAAATAGACCGAGATAAGTATTACAACGAAAGCGACCTCCAGGTATGGAAGGATAGATGCCTAAGGAGGGACGGCGAGATAAAGGGGGATGGCAAACAAGTTGGCAGACTTACAATCAGTTGTTAACTTCATGATACAGAACAACGTAATGTAACCACTGTACCTGTTGTAGGACACATCGATACCAGTGGCCAAGATCGACTTCTAGAAAAGGGAATAGAAAGCAATCCCACTAGTCCCTCAGCATGACAAGGAGAAAAAAACGTTCACATCGGCCTTCATGGGATGTCGGGCGAGCAGAGTTAGTAAGGGGTGAGTCGTAGAGGACGCCTCGTACCAAGGGAACCTATGTCAAAGAACAATGGCATGTCTAGGAAAGGGGACTTTGCTTTGATACAGTGAATGAAGAAAAGTCCAAAAGGACACACCATGACGCCGGGAGCAGGGCACCAAAAAGGCTGAAATCTGTTGATAACTGAGCTCCCGGTCGAATGAAGGAGGATCTAAGAGACTACCTCCAGAGGAAGCGACTCAATGCTAAGATCACATCCCCCATCAAATCGAGAAGTCCGTTCTCAATGGAGTTGGATAGGTTTGAGGCCCCGAAGAGGTTTCATATGCCGAGGTTCCAGATTTGTGACAGTAAGTCTGATCCGAACTTTTATGTCGGCTTATATTTAAATTCAATGGCTTTGTATAATGGGAACGAGAAGCTGCTCTGCAAGATGTTCCCTTCATCCTTTGGAAAAATTACATCGGATTAGTTCCACAAATTATCAAAAGAAACTGTAAAGAGTTGGGAAGGCCTGACCGAGATGTTTGTGGCCAGGTTTGTAACAAATAAATTGTAACCACTAAGGGTAGACTCCCTGCTGACTTTGAACATTAGCGAGGGTGAAAGCCTCAAGGCTTATGCCAAACGATATTATGAGATGTTCAACTGAATACCGGCATGCAACTAGGAGTTGGCGGTCGTATCTTTCAAAAACGGCCTGGAGGATGAATGCCCACTTCGAAAGTCACTTACAAAAACTCTACCAAAGAGTATGGAGGAGCTCATGGCACGAATTGAGCAATATGCTAAAGTGAAAGAAGACACGGCAGGAAACAAGGTTAAGGGCTGCACAGGCAATCACCACTGTATTCGGGATCCCGGTCTATAAAGTTCTAGAAAGGATCAGAAACCAACCGTATTACAAAGCGTCGGAGAAGGTCCCTGGCGAGTTTATGAGAAGAAGCCTTGGGAAGTATTGTGCTTACCATAATGAGAATGGACACTTGACTTAGAGATGTAGGGCTCTGAAGGCACATTTGGAGGATTTGGTCAGATAGGGTCACCTGAGAGACCTAGTAGATGAGGCCAGAACAAGGGAAGAGCAAGCAAGGCTACCCTAGGCACTGGCAGCACCACCTCCACCACCACCACCACAATAAGCAGATGGACCTCAGGTGATCAATGTGATTCACTCGAAGGTTAATGAGAATGAGTTGAATGGGGAGACTCAAAGAGTGAGGCACCTGTAACATGTGTATTAGATTCAGTAAAAGAAGCCTAGGACCAATGAATACCACGGACCAATGGTCTTTTTTACCAATGCAGACCTGCATATAGTGCAACATCCGCATAATGATGCCTTGGTGATAACACTAAAGATTAGGGAGTGCCAGGTAAGGTGTATACTGGTTGATCAAGGCAGTTCTTGTGACATCATGTATGTTAGATATTACAAGGAACTGGGCCTTCACCCAGATGATCTCGAATAGTCCAACAGCCTGATGGTCAGGTTCAATAGAATGCCGACGTGGCCTCTAGGAGCCACGAATTTGGGGTGCAAGCAAACACGAAGAAGGTAATCACAGAGTTCATGATAATTGATACCCCCTCCTCTTACAATGTTATCTTGGACAGACCGTGGTTGTATGCAATGAGGGTTGTTCTTTCAACATTGCACCAACTATTGCGATTTCCAACTGAACATGGGATTAAGGAGGTCAAAGGGGATTAGGTGCAGGCAAAAAATTGTTCAATGGTAGCAATGAAGTCCACCTGTAATGTGCGAGAAACAAAGATAGTGGAAATTGAAGATGAGGAGATGGAGGTCCTAGATGATGTCATCAAAGAACCAGCCGACAAGAGTGAGGAAGCTTTGAAGAAGGTTCTAGTAAAAAAAAGATGATGAAGAGCGCTTTTTCCTTCTCGGCTCAAGCTTAGCTGAGGAGGAGAAAAGGGAGTAAGAGGCTTTTTTGCGAGCAAACATAGAAGTGTTTTCCTAGACGCCATACAAGATGCCTGGCATTGACCCCGGGGTCACTTGCCATAGACTTAATGTAGATAGGTCGGTTAAACCTGTCATCCAATAGGCAAAAAAGTCGACATTGATTCATGCGGAGGCAGTAGAGGAGAAAGTGGACAAACTGTTGGAAGCCAAGGCCATTCGAGAGGTAAACTACCTAACCTGGTTGTCCAATACAGTAGTTGTGAAAAAGAAGAATAGAAAGTGGAGGGTCAGTGTGGACTTCACTAACCTGAATAAGGCTTCTTCCAAAGACAGCTTCCCTCTACCAAAATTTAATCAACTGGTAGATGCCACTTCAGGGCATGGGAGGATGAGCTTCCTAGATGCTTACAGGAGATAACACCAAATAGCAATGTATCCCCTTGATGAGGAGAAGACTGCATTCATTATCCCAAAAAGGCTGTACTGCTACAAAGTGATTCCTTTCGGGTTGAAAAATGTAGGAGCAACGTACCAGAGGTTAGTGACCAAGATGTTTAAGCATCTGATTGGGAAGATAATAGAGGTCTACATTGATGATATGGTTGTGAAGACCAAAGAACCTAAGAATCATCTAGCTGACTTGAGGCACCTTTTGATATCCTAAGAACATATCACCTCTGACTTAATGCTTCGAAATGTGCATTTGGAGTTGGGTCTGGTAAGTTCCCAGGATACTTGGTCACCAGAAGGGGCATTGAGGCAAGCCCAGATCAAATCAAGGCCATCCTTGACTTGAAGAGCTCAATGTTAGCCAAGTAGATCCAGATTTTGACCGGTAGGGCGGCAGCCTTGAAGAGGTTTATCGGTCTAAGTTCTGATAAGTGTAAACCATTTTTTAGTTTGTTAAAGAAAGTTACAAATTTTTTATGGATAAAAGAGTGTGTAGTCGCCTTGGCTGACTTAAAAGGTACCTAACAACAGCTTCAATTCTGTCAAATCCAATACTTAGGGAAGAGTTGTTCCTATACTTGGTAGTTTTAGAGCACGTAGTGAGTGCAGTGGTAATCATGAAAGATGAATGAGAGCAAAATGAAGTATACTATGTAAGTAAGACCCTAGCAAGTGTAAAAACCAAGTACCTGTCCTTAGAGAAATTGACACTAGCCCTGGTGATGGCTTCGAAAAAACTGACTCACTACTTCCAAGCCCACAAGATTGTGGTGCTGAATAAGCATTCCCTGAAGTCTCTGTTGTAACATGATGATTTGACAGGTAGAGTAGCTAGACGGGCAGTGGTACTAGGCTAATACAACTTGGAATTCAGGCCTAGAACAATGATCAAAGGTCAGGTTCTGGCCGACTTTGTGGCTGAGTTTACCTTTGGTGCCATCCTATGTCGGGCTCCAGTGAGCCGCGGCTTAGGTTGTCTAGGCGAGCTAGAGTAAACCCAATTAGGGCCCAAGAACCTGTGACAACCCAGACTTGTTAATCGTGATTTTAATTAATTAATTAATTATGTGTTAATTCTAATTGAACTAAGTGCCTAGTAATTTAATTTGTGTCTATCTGTCCAAATTGGAAAATTACCTACTAAGGTTACAACTTTGAAACTAAAATCGACAATCTTATTAGGTACACAAATTGAAATTGAGTGCATAGATGGGCTCATGGAAATTTTTACAACCATTTGCGCAATTTAGTTGAAAATTAATTCAGTTTACTAAAATTGTCTGTGCTTGAATTGAACCTTAATTGGAACTATTAATTATGTTCCTACATGTTAATTATATGATTAAGTGTTATTGATTGTTATGAGATTTATTGACTTTGAACAGATAGGCTAGAATGAAAATTAAACCTGTCCGATTCGGTAATTTTAACAAGTAAGAATTAAATAATTGGATAGGAATTAGAGCCTAATTCACCTTAGTATAATTTAATTTAGTGTAATTAAGATTATAAGATGATGAGATGAATTTAATTTTAGTGAAGTTAATTTGTTTAATTAATTTCTTAGCCTAATCAAGTCAAGCCTAATGTATGTATAATTAAAGGGTTAGTGGAATAGTGTTTTATTCATCTATGCTCATCAATTGAATAAAGAAGAAATAATTAGAATGAAGAGTTAGTGGCCTTGGTGAACCACACGTAGACACACACAGAGAGAGAGAGAGAGAGAGAGAGAGAGAGAGAGAGAGAATGTGCTAGAGAAGAACTCAAGAAGAAGAGACTTGGAAAGCTAGGCAAATCTTTAAGATTCAAGCAATCAAGGTAGGAATTCTACCCCAATTTTATGAGTTTAAGACATTACACTTACAATCTTTTAGACCTTGAGTTGATTTATTAAGAGATCAAGACTAATTATGAGATTAGTGGTGTAACTTGAAGATTTGGACTTCATATGATCACACAAAGAAGGAATTGTGGAAATTCATTCAAATTAGTAACATGCATGGCAAGATTCATAAATATTCATGATCATACATTCATGTTCATGCATACACCTCCAAATTGAAGTGAAAACTCCATAGGAATTGAAAATTTGAAGCTTATTATGGAAAACTATATTTGTATGTAAATATATGATCATAAAAATAAGAAATTAGATGTATTGGTTTCTTTGTATCTTTAACACTTACCATGCATGGCATGAATTCATAATATTCTTGTTATATCATATAAATTCTTGCATGAACTTCATGGATTCTAAAGTTTGACCCTTGTATGGCATAGATTTCATGAAATCCATGATCATTCTTTTGTTTCTTACATAAGTGGCGAAAATTGAGAGGAAATGTCATGTGTCTTGAAAATTTGAAGTTCAAATATACAAGCTCTATGAACTTTCATAACAATATAAAACTTGAAACTTTTGCATGGAAAATGTAGTTTTGATTTGAAGTTATAATTTTGTTTAAAGTTAAATATGTAAAGTTCAATATGTTCATGAAAGGTTTTGGGTCTTGAATTGCATGAAATAGAGTTGCAATTGAAAAATGAAGACTTCAATAATGAGGCAGATTTTCGAACCAACTAGACCTAGAACTGCACGTGCGGCCTGGGGTCTCATACATGTGGAAAACAGGGCAGTTTTGAAATGTATTCTAAAATAATTGCACCTGCTGGAGCAGGTGTAGGGATGGTCCCACGCATGCGGCCAAGACCTTCGCATGTGTGGCCCCTTTGAGTAGTCCCGGTTTCGTTTTTCACTCCGCTTTTCCACCTTCCGGACCTCTTCTTGCATCGTCTTAAAATGTTTGTCATGTGCATTGCATTCATGTATGTTTGATAGACACAAAACAAAATAAAGATCCGAATGAGAACCGAACAAGAGAAAACGAATAGAGATCAAACTATCGAATATAGTAGTATTGTAAGAATGCGATTGTAATTGTGTTATGCTTGAATTTGTTTGTTTAGATCGGACGCCGCATCTTTAGTGCATTTTAGCATGTGTTTCAGGAAGCCTATTGTGAGTAACAATAGGAATGGCAGTGAGGCGGGGCCGGGATCACACTCCCGATCCCGATCTTCAATTTTCCCGACCTGGCCCGATCCCGACGAGGACTCATAGCTTGTCCCATCCGCCGATCGGGGATCGGGGATCCCCGACCCCGAAAATTCCCCGGTTTTTTTTTATCTATAAAAATCTGTAAATAATGAACAATGAACATCATAAATAAATTTATCATCTACACAGAACCAATGAACTAATGAACAATGAAAATCTGTAAATTTATCATTATTCACCTTCAATAATGAACAATGAACTAATGCACAATGAACATCATCAGATCTGTCTATAAATTTAGAAAAAAAAACAGATCTATATACTCATTCAGATATATATATATATATAATCAGATATATTTGTATAAACAGATCTATATATATATAATATACATATATGTAAACCCTAGATCCAATCCAGATACGGAGAAGCTCGGCGGAGATCGGAGATCTGAGATCTGTGTATCTGTGAGATCAACACAGATCTGAGAAAAGGAGAGTGGTGACAGCGATTGCGACGGTGGCTGCGATCTGTGACGATGGCTGCGACGAACAATCAATGACGGAGGACGACGGCGACTGAGACGAACAATGGAGGACTCCGGCGACTCCGGCATCGCGGACAGTGACGGAGGCACTGAGGAGAAGCGAAGGAGAGGTGGGAGAGTAGAGAGAAGCATCGCGGAGGCATCGAGGAGGCACTGTGTATCTGCGAGAGTGATAGAGAGTAGAGAGAAACGAAGGAGAGGGAGGCACTGTGTATGAGAGAGAGAGAGAGTTTGTGTGAATGAGTAACACAATACACATATATTATATATATAAACGGGGGTATATTAGTAATTTCATGTCGGGGAACCTGGGCGGGGATCGGGGCCGGGGATCGGGGTCGGGGTCGGGCCGGGGCGGGGCTTGAACACTGATCACCGTCCCCGACCCCGAACAGATCGGGGATTGATTTTCAAATACCGTCCCCTCCCCGTCGGGAGTATTTTTCGGGGAAAAACCGCTTAAATCGGGGTCGGGATCGGGGATCCCCGTCGGATCGGTTTCAAATTGCCAACCCTAAGTAACAATGTTATAAAGATATGTTCAATTGTATTTATTTTCTGATTGATAAATCATATTGTTTTCTGAAATGATATTTTTATTAATTGAATGATGATCCTCTTTTGAATTGTATTTGTGGCATCCATAGCATATTGTTATTGTTATTGTTATTATTATTGTTATTGTTACAGAGATCTCTGTCAGTTCCAAATCTTGAAACTATTGTTATTGTTTGATGGCCATCAATTGATTGTTCAGTCTTTATAGGACCTATTATATTGCTGCTATCAAATGTATCACGTATGACCTATATGAGTATTGATTAATTGAATTAATTGAATCGAACGATTGATTGACTAATGATATCGATTGAAAATGTTCTAATGATAATCAATTGTTTCAAAGACTAAAGGACATCATTCTTAACCTCTTTACACATCTATTATTCACTGGGCTTTAGGTCATAGTTTATTATATATATGTAGGTGATTGAGCACCAGAACAAAGCTAGTGGCGACGACCCAAACCCTTGTTTTGTCAAGCCAGCTATTTTGCCTCATTGCGAGGTTCCGAACTAGTATGTGTCAAGGCTTTTTGGGTGGTTCAAATTCACCTTTTTGAGTTTGTTAAGTGAAAAGAATGTTTTAAGACAATTGTTAACACTATTTTTGATGATGGGATTAAGTCCCAAACTTGTAATTTGCCTTGTATACATGTGTTTATGGCTATGGATATGGCTATGTATATGAAAGTTTAATTACATTCAGGTCCTCACAACTCATTGGACGATGTATGTTATTATTGATTGGCTTTCGTCAGCCCTTTTATATTGTATTATTGTCATTATTGTAAAACAAGCCTTCGGTAATCACGAATTACTAGCCAGTTACGATGCTAAACCTATAGGGGCGGGTTTGGGTAGTGACAGAACCCCACACCAGCAGCGCAAAGGAAGAAAGAGAAACCAAAGCCCTGCGACATCTACATCGGCGACTCATTAAGTCTGTTTGTTAATGGAAGTACAAATCGTCAAGGAGCGGGAGCAAGAGTGGTTTTGGTATCGCTAGATGGGCGAATGATTGAGCAATCTATTCGTTTGGGGCTCGAGGCCTCAAACAATGAAGTAAAGTATGAGGCGCTGATTGCAGGACTAAAACTAGCAGCAGCCATGGAAGCTGATGAGGTGGTAGTCTTCTGTGACTCCCAGCTTATTGTAAATCAAGCAACGGGTGAGTATGCAGCCCGAGATGAAAGAATGATAGCCTATGTTAAGGAGGTTGTCAAGCTGCTAACACTATTTGAAAATTGTCATCTACAACAGGTTAGCCAAGATGACAATAGCCATGTTGACGCCTTAGCTAACCTGGCCAACGCTATAAAATCAAGTGAGGCTAGGACAATAATGATTGATTATTTATCAGGCCTAAGTGTAGAGCCTTTGATAATGGAGTACAAAGCAATGTGTGTGGAAATGGGTCCTAGCTAGATGGACGCCATAGTTGTGTTTCTCAAAGAGAGTAGACTTCCAGAGGACAGAAAAGAGGCACACAAAACCAGGTTGAAGTAGGCCGGGTTCTGTCTATCAGCAGAAGGCCATCTGTATCGAAGATCTTTCTCTGGACCTCTACTCCGATGTGTGAATCCTTCTTATGTAGAGGACTTTTTATATGAAATCCGTGAAGGAGTTTGTGGAGGCCATGTAGGAAGGAGGCCACTTGCCCATAGAGCCATTACTCTGGGATATTGGTGGCCATACATACAAAAGAATGCTGAAGCCTATGTCAGAAAGTGTGAGAAGTATCAAAGGTTTGCACCTTTGATACATCAGCCTGCAGCAGATCTGAACCCAGTGACCAATCCTTGGCTGTTTGCCTAGTGCGGTATGGACCTAGTGGGACCACTACCCCAGGCAATTGGACAGAGAAAGTTTTTGCTAATAGCCACAGACTACTTTACAAAGTGGGTAGAGGCTGAACCTCTTGCGAAGATTCGAGATATTGATATAAAGAACTTCATCTGGAAAAACATAATAACTAGATTCGAGATCCCAAGGGCCATTATAGCAGACAATGACACTCAATTTGACAGTAAGCTGATTAAGAGCTTTTGTGCAAAGTACAAGATTAAGAACTATTACTCTACTCCAAGTTTTCCCTAAAGTAATGGTCAAGCAGAATCATCCAACAAGACCATCTTGGATGGGATTAAGAAGAGGCTGGAAGAAACCAAAGACAAGTGGGTAGAAGAATTGCCCAATCTTCTGTGGGCATATCGAACCACGTCGAGAAGATCAACTTGGGGAGTCCCCTTTTGCCATGGCCACTGAAGCAGTCATTCCACTAGAGGTCGGCATCCCTGGAATCAGAACCTAGGGAGTAGAGAATAAGACCAACGAGGCATTCCTAGCCCAAGATCTGGATCTATTGAAGGAAAGAAGAGAGAGAGCAGCAATTCGGCTGGGAGTATACCAGCAGCAGCTTGCTAGGGCTTACAACAAGAAGGTCAACCCAAGAGAGTTCAAGGTTGGGGACCTCGTCCTAAGGAAAGTTGTCGGCAACAAGAAGGATACTAAGAAGGGAAAACTTAGCCCAAACTGGGAGGGGGCCTAATAGAATCATCTCGATTGCCGGCAATGGGGCATATTGGCTTGAAGACACTGATGGAAAAAAGTTGCCGCGACCCTAGAACACTTGTAATCTGAAGTTTTTTTTATCATTAGTTTTTATTTTTTGAGATTTATGTAATATTAGCTGGAGTTTTAATAAGGTGCTAGTTTGATTTTGTGAATAATTGTTGAAATTTGTGCAATAGGACTGAACAGTCTTATGACAATATTTCTGATTGAAACATGACGAGTAACTTAGACTTATCATATGGTAGAGTTGAATTATACTTGCCATCCGATAGAGTTGAACTATGTTGGTGATGTTTCTGATTGAAAGATGATGAGTAACTTAGACTTGTCATATGGTAGAGTTGAATTGTACTTGCCATACAATAACGTTGAACTAAGTTGGCAATGTTTCTGAATAAAACATGACGAGTAACTTAGACTTATCATATGGCAGAGTTGAATTATACTTAAACTTATCATAAGGATGAAAATTGATTAATTTGCGACATGCCAATAAAAAACTAGCATATTTTGGGAACTCCGCTACAAGTTAGCTTTTTGATTTTTTTGGGTCATTTTACCTTTCTATTTTTTTACATGTTTTTTCAAAAA
The DNA here is from genome assembly GCA_025200525.1 of Camellia lanceoleosa. NCBI lineage: Eukaryota > Viridiplantae > Streptophyta > Magnoliopsida > Ericales > Theaceae > Camellia > Camellia lanceoleosa. The sequence continues at coordinate 50,616,727 of CM045763.1, read as the reverse complement.
ACCACAAAAATAACTTTTAACCTATTTCCCCAAATAAAATGTTCTATGTGCAAGAAAAAAATCTTAATCCTTCAATAAGAATAACAAAGAAATTAAGCAAAATATTACAAAAAAAAAATATTGTCTTAATTTATACATAACTAGACCTTAATTTCACAATATGAAATGTTCAAAAAAAGAAGAGCACTTGAGCCATAAGTCTAATTTTAAAACTTTTAGGATAATAGTCCAAAACTTTATTCTTTTGGGGCCAAAATGACAAAATAATTTAAAAGATCACATTATCCCTATCTAGTTGTATATATGTCCACTTATTTATCCAATTGTCATATATCTATCAATGTGTCATCACTCTATTTGTCCACATGCAAGCCACTGCTAACAACTTTTGGCATCAATGGCCGCCTGGCGGTGATCTAGCCAATACGGAGTAAAAAAAAAAATTATAATTTGTATTTCCCACCGAACAATTCTATTAATCATATCATTATCTGCATAAAAATGTCATATCCACATCAAAATGGACTTATTACCAATAAATTCAAAAAAGGACTAGAGTGAGAATTCTAATTTTTGTAAATATCGGAATCATATGGTGTGTAAATAAAATTTGAATTAGTTTAGATATTTGAATAAAATCAGTAAGTCGGGCCAACAATTAAAATAGGAACAATAAATGGTTCATGCTTCGTGTATGCAATTTGGTTTGAATTAAGTGTTGGAATTTATGGTTTTTATAGGCTTATTTTGGACCAACTTTGAGTCCAAATTTGAGTGAGGTCCACACGTCTTTTGAGGTTGGTCCAAAGAGATGGTGTGTTCCTTGCCGCATGGCAAGTCACATGGTGAAGATGGTTCATCAAAACCATTTATGAATAAATGGGAAGTTGACGTCGTTTTAGGGTTCGTGGAATGGACTATTAAAGAAGTAAAACATGGGTTTCTTTGAAATAGGTATCCCACATTAGAAACTTAAGAGAACTTATGTGTGTATATAAGTTCTGGGTGGCAACACTGGGGTTGGGCCCCAAAGGGCACCCCAAGTTTGTAGAAGGGAGGAGTTACGGACAAATTGAACCTTGGCTCAAACCACCACACGCGGATATGGGTTGTGGGTCTAGTCGGTTCTAACATTAATTTTTTGGACAAAAAGTTATTTGAATTTTTTCAAATTCTTGCAGGAAATTATTTGAATTTCAAAATTAAATTAATTCAAATTTTTTGTCTAAAAATTGTGCCTCTTCCAAGTTCGAATTCCATAACAGATTAAACTGTCGAAACAGTTTTTTAACCTGTTTTGCACCGGACAGATTCAGTTATTCCCAAACAATTTAAATCTACCCAGGCAGGTTTAAACAGATTCAAACTAGGTTCAAACAGATCTTGCACCTGTTTTTGTTTGAAATCATACCTGTTCAGGTTTGAAAACATACCTATTCGGCCCTATAAATACAAACCATCTTCCAGCATTGTTCTTCATTCCGAAAATCTGTTTTATTCTCTTCCTTTGTGTTCTTTTGTACATATATTCTACATATTATTTTAGGAAAATTTTTTAGAGTATAGAACACAAGTTTGGTTCACCGTACAAATTGTTTGGAGTGCTACTACAATTTATGAAGATCATTATATCTTGGGAGATAGACGCCTTTTATCCGTAAGCATCATAGCAGCGCGAATCTGTCTTAAAGACAGAGTGTCACACATTCAACTTAATCTTTTTAATTATTTATTTGGTTCGATAAATAAATTCTGTAAGTAATTTATTTTATTTGTTTGATTTGGTTTCAACTTATTTATTTTACATAGAAGATTGTTTCAACAATCTTAAGACAAATTCGAATTATTCTGCTTATACAAAAATTTTCGTTTATTTCCTTTTCTCTTTCTTCTTCTTACATAAATTATTTTCTGTGGTTTTACAAAATAATATTCTGGTTGGAAAAACAAATAGTAGTAATATACTGTTTGACAAATAGTAATAATATACTATTTATTTTCTTTGACAACTAGTAGTAATATACTGGTAATCATTAACAATTCATAATATTTATTTGTAAAGTTGGTCAGAAATTAATTTTGATTTTCAGAAATAATTTCTAAGTTTTCATTAATTAAAATTTTGTTTCAGTATTTTAATTTTTGAAGTGCTACAGAAATTTAATTTTCTGTATGGAATTAATTTGTTTAAATAAATTTTTTTTTAAAGTAATTGGAAATAAAAGTTATAATTCTTGTTTCTTTTATTTTTACAAAATTTAATTCTGTGGTTTTGGTTTAAATTTCATGTGTAGTAGAAAATTCTAATTATAATTTTGTTTTATGATTTAGAGAACAGTCACTATGGCTTACTATATACACTAAGGCCAAATGGTCGAAAGGGTACCTCAGCAAGACTACCTAATATACCTCTTACACCTAACACCGAAAAGTGAAAGAAGGATCAAGTGGTACAGCGGTAATCCAGATCTAAGGGTTGTGTTCCCAACATGGCAAAGCCCACGACCGGTCATCCTTTTGGGCGAGCCTCTGGCAAACCATTCAAGAATAGCAGATGGCAAACACAGTGATTTAAGCGCACCAATGCAAATGCAATGCAAAGAACATATAACTGTAGATAAAATTTCACATTATGAAGTTCGAGTCAAGTTCTCTAAATTTAATAACAGAGTCGTCAAAAACTATAGCTTGCTTTTCGTGCTCCTTTCGGATATGACTAGCCCTATAGTTCAGACTCTCATAGTTCTGAATCTGATTCCACAAGTGCAATATGAAATAGATAAACACAAATGAGTCCAAATCTGGCAATTCTTTTGGAAAATCAATTTTGAATCAAAATGTCAAAAATGGACTGCTTTGCCAAGTATAGAGTCACCACCTAAATATTTTTAAGAAATTTAGAAAACCCGTGACTTGTGCTAAAGGCCACATGTTCGTCATTACCAAGATTGTCTTGGTTCAGGAACTTAGGTACGAGAGGGGAAGGTTATGAAATGAGTACTCCACTCGCCCAATTAAAGATCGGCCTCTACTAATCATAATGTGATTCTTATTTACATAATATGCCATTGTTTCGATTATTTAGGTTATCATTACTATGTGACGCACACAAGCATAGACTAATTTGCAAAAATTGGAACACTTTGGTTTCATGTTTGTTTGAAAATTGTTTTAATTACGCGTCACTTAAAAAAGTGAGTTTATATGTTCATTAATCAATTTATTCCAATTCAAGCAATTAGCCTTCATCCACCAGCATTCAAATAGATATATCACTTAAGCACTTAGCCTCATGGAATCATGCTTTGATGACATGGCAACAATCACATACATGCGGTATGCTAAAGCAATTAAATGCTCATCTAGTACTCCGAGGCAAGCCAAAAAGACAAAGGAGTTAGAGAAAAATGCGTGCTCCTAACTAATGCAATATGACTAATGCAACACATATAATTATGACTAATGGGCTCGGCTACTAACATGATATTTAAATCACTTTGATAGTATGAGCTCTAAACACGTATTCAAAGAGATTTAAGCAAGAACAATGCTTGGTTAGAATGATGAACTGAGCTTTTATGCATACAAGACGAGTGGATGCAAATCATGGAAAATGCTAAGGAAAACATGATGGTATATATTATCCATCATATGCGAGTAAATAAAAGGGAGAAAAAATGGGAGTTGAAAGACATACACAATATTATAATTTTTTCCTCATGCAAAGGGGTCCGAACAAATGTCCTAATTAATTAATTACACTAACTAATTATTACAACACCAAGTAAATGAATTAACTAAGTATTACAAATTAGACTAAATAATAAATAACTAACTAGCTATCTAACTTGCAACAATAATATTACAACAATAATAATATGAAAAAGTAACTACAACAATAATAATTTGACAACCATAATTTACAACAATAACATGAACTATGATGCACAAGGATTACATGCACGTGACTGTTTTCAAAAGCAACTCTGTCTGCCTCTCTAGGAATCTGCCCTGTTTCACCTTCAGCCACCGCCCTCTGTTTTTGGAAAAACACACTGTTTACCAAACATTAGAGCTCAGCTGGGCCAAAACAAGGCCGGCCGTGCCCTAATTTCATGCAAAAGTTTGTTTTTGTGCTCTGAGTTGAAAACAGTGCAAACAGAGCTTTTCGAAGCTCTATTTGTCCTTTCTGGTATTCTCAATCATGGAGAGGCTCAAGAGAAGAACAAATCGGTTCCAAAACCATCAATAAGCAAGTTGATCGCTTGATTGATTTCAGAGACAATTGGACAAAAAATCAATAAATGCAATGAATGACCACTCATCCTTCCTATCATGAAGTGATCTCAAAAAGGGAGGTGGAGACGCTTCAAATTTCATTAACGCATCATGAATTAGTGCGTGACGACTCTTGACACTATGGACCTGGTATAACGTCTGGCCGTATCCAAGTAATCTTACTCATTTTTTTACGTCAGTTTCATTGGTTTTAAGCCCATTTTATTAGTCCTTTCCATTCTTTAATCAATTTGTCCCAAAATGATAGTTAAGTCCACTACATGAGAAGAAATGCCAAATGAGAAGTGACCTGAAGCATGAAAGAGGGACTATGCCCTGACAATGAACCTCCGAAGAGGTTAAGCCATTGAGCATAGGTCTCTTTTCCGTGCCTTGAATAACCATCAATCCTTTGATATAACTGTGACGGCCCAAAAGTCGGGAACATCAGATAATATATTAACCATTAAATACAAGGTTTATCTAAGGTTAGCAAGATCCCAAGAAGGTCAGAGGAGTCAAAATAGCCTTCCTTCAAAGTCCAACCACCTTAGATAGCAAAGCTACATTTTTGACAGATCTTGACAATGTACATGAGTTGACGGGGTATAAGGATAGGTTACAAATGTTATATATATACAAATTACAAAATCATTTCTTAAATACAACATGGGATCTATCACTTACAATTTCAAACACGTTTACAAACTAGTTTCTAATCCTCCTAGAGGTAGCCGTACGTCCTCAAATGCTTCAGCTTTGCCTTCGACCAGTCTAATAGTCTTCAATACTTGACATGAAACGCCATGAGTTTTGAATGCCCAGTAAACACACACACACACCCCGTCTCTTTTTCCCAATCCAATACACCATCATATTTATAATAAGCAAGTAGTGAAGCATGATATCCAAGTCAATAATAGCAATTTCAATAATAGAGGAAAGGAACATGTCATTCAAATAAATAACAAGGTTATTAGTGGTTAGTATTCTAGAAATCCCCCAAAGCGATTTCATCCTCCCAACCACAAGAATTGGACACAGGACTATTTGGAACTCCCCCTTTTGCTGCTTTGTTGCAGAACTAACCTCGGATGCCTACTAATGGTTATATACCGCGTAGCGCCAACCGTAGGGCCTCAAAAGGGACAGCGAAAAGAAAAAAGGTTTTATCTCCTGAATCTAACCTTATCCTTCCAAAAAAAGTTTTATCCTCTTGAATGTCCCATCCGAACCCAACCTTATCTCACCAATCAAACCATCGCAAAGAGTCTGAATACGTCTATTCCATTATAGGGTTTACGCGACAACTGCTTGCGCAAGACTTAACCTCCAATTAGGGCACACGTTCCATCAATCCATACATAATACATTATCATCTCTTCATTATTCAAGTGATCGAAAACCCAATACCATCCCAATTAAGTTTTCCATTGGGATCAATGTTTTAAGTCAAGTTGGAACAAACTCAACAAGATAATAATCTCCACATAAGCATGAGCATCATTAAAATGAAGATGATAAGGAACATAATCATAACACATGCAATATCATACCAAGACATGATCATAAACTAATAAGCATATTCATGCACACAAGAGCATAAAACACCTATGCAAAACTAAATTTTCAAATTCAATACCATTTAAAGATTAAAATCAAAAGGGCTATTTCAGATATTTCTCGAACCTAGCCTTCCTATGGTTCATAGAGAATGTAATCTAGTTTTAGAACATGTTTTGGAAATGTGACAGCTTTTCTAGATTTTTAGTTATTTAAGTAATGTTCCAGCGCTATCTAGATTCGTCGACAGTTATGAAAATTGGAGTTTCTCACAAATCCCTCACTTGTTTTCAATGAAACCCATTTTAGTTGAAAGCTAACTCCTTAAGGAAGATTTTGACATAAAATGGAGGTCCAGATGATTTTTATACATTTTTATAGAAAATTCTAAAGTTGGATGAAAAATAGATTTTTCTGGCACAGTTCTTGAAAATAGAAATTTGGTGAGAAAAGAGGTCAACTAGGGGAAATTTTCCACTTATCTTGTGATGAAAACTTGCTAAATAATATGTATTAAACCCAAAAAATTAAGGTGAAGGTGTGCCTTTGGAAATTTTGAGAGTTTGATATGGAAAAAGGTAGTCTTATATCGATTAAGAGAAATACAAGAAGGGTAGAATCAAGGCTCGACTTCTTTCATTTTTAACATAAGAATACCATCAAAACACATCTGAAAATACCATTTAAAACTTCTAATAACATGTATTTGAAAAAGGAAAATGAAAGAGAGAGTTGTGTTGTGGCTTACTTGATTGCATAGTGAAGTGTTTGCACAATTGTCTCCTCTTTTCCTCTCCTCTACTACCAATGTTCGCTCTCTTCCTCTTCTTTCTTTCTCTCAACTGAATGTGTAGGTGTGTGAGTGTATGAGATGTGTAACATGTGGAGGGTGGTGGTGTTTTTATAATAAAATTGATGTAAAAGGTCCAAAATGCCTATTGGTTGGAATGGAATGGAATGGAATTGAGATGTATTTAGTTGGAATGTAATGGAATGAAGGATCATTAGGGAGCCTAATTATGTATTAAGGCACGATCTAGTTAGGGTTAGGCTTAAGTAGAACCAAGATAGTTACAAGTATAAGACAACTTTCCTTGATTTGGGGGTACCAATGATACTTTTTCCATGATTTAAGGGATTTGTCTCTAAAGTACCTATGATTGTAGCCTAGAGAGGGTGATGGATGGCCATGTGCTCAAGATTTGGGAAGATTTTTGTTGATTTTATATATAGATATGAAGATATTTGTGTATAAAATTATTTATTTAAGAGAGGTACAAATATATATATGTATATATGTGTGTAACGGTACTAGTTTGAGGTCAAAATGTGATTTAAGAAAAATATGAGGGCATTGGGTTTAATTTGTGAATTGGAACATTTATTTTAGTGTAGAATTAAATTAAATCGGGGTTAGAGAGTCTAATTCGGTTTGGATTTCTTGTTTCGAACAAAAACACGATCAATCAATGAACATGATAAAAACCAGAAAGCCTAGGGTTTCCAAGTGGTAATTTCATAATTAGGGAGTCAATTAGAGTATTAAAAATTATTTCTAAGTGTAGACGCGCCCTTGGGCTTCTTTCTACAGTTCGGACTCTCTTTGTCACGGTTCTTAATCTTGAACCAAAGAGTCCAAATCTGGCAAATCATTTTGAGAAACAGATTTTTGAAAAGAAGTGTCAAACATGGACTGCTTCGCCAGATACAGAGTCGCCACCTAAATATTTTTTAAATGGGGAATTTAGGAAACCTTGACTCGGTGCCAAAGGCCACGTGTCCGTCATCACCAAAGTTACCTCGGCTCGGGAGCTTGGGTACGATCGGGGAAGGTCAGCTATGAGCACCCCCTCTCGCCCGGTCCGAAGACCGGTCTCTACTAACCATGATATCCGTTTTTGAAAACGTTTATGTGTTCTTATTCCGGTTGTTAGCCTAGAATTACTATGTTATGCGCACAGCAAACAAGTATAGACTACATCGCCTAATTTGGAACCATATTGCATATCCGTTTGTTTTAGAAAATGCTTTGGGATTTGCTACTCGCAAGTAGGCTAAAACACGGATTTCAATGAGCTGTTCCAACTCAAACAATTCAGCCTTCGCCCACAAGCATTCAAGCAGTTTATCTCACATAAGCATCTAGCCACATGGTAAGCATTCTGTCATGATAGCATTCACACGCATGCGGTATGCTAAAGCATGAAAATACTTACATCGTACTCCGTGCCAAAACAATAAACTAGTTAGCAGATATGCATGGTCCTAGTTTATGTCAAATTGACTAATGCAACACATACATAATGCAATTAGGGTAGGCTCGGCTAACCTAAACATGTTAGGTGAAATGCAATCAATTGATGCACGTATTCAATTTGGAATTGAAGTACAAATGCAATTAGCATGATGCACCGAGCCCGGTGCATGCAAGGCAAGTGTATGGATGCACGCATGCGTAGCATAAGGTATGCTAATTTAAACATGCCCTAATCTACCATCATAAGCGGGTAAATAAAAGGGAAGAAAGAAGTGGGGATTGGAAGACATGCACACACACGCACCCATACTTATTACAGATTCGCCCTCGCTCGGAGGGACCAAAAGAATAATACAAATTGATTAACTACGAGCTAATTAAATATTACAGATTACCTAATTAGTTAACAAACTAACTAAGCTAGGAAAAACAGTAAACCGCCTCGGGAGGAGGGTCTGGTGCAATGCATGCTCGGATCTTGTTCGGAAGCGCACTGCCATGCATAGGCTGCCTCTGTTTTCCCTGCTTTGCTCCTTTGAGGACTGCCAAAGTCTCTGAATTGCTCCCCTGGACACTAGGGAATACCACCGGCTGAGTGGAATTACCACCGGCTGCTAGATATGGCCATCGACACAAGATGCATCCATCGGCTACCAATGGATGGCCGGTCGGCACTATATGTTGCCGGTCGGCCAAAAATGCCTGCAGAACTTGCAACTTACAGCAGTAGAGGACAGAACTTGCATGGCAATGCAATTCAAACCATGTATGCCCTAACCATGCCCCTCATCATGTGTAGAACTCAAAGGGACATGGTCCTTGGTTTTCGGGCCACCAATCAAGCATTTCGATGCATGATGGCCCAAAAACCAAGTGTGCATATTTCAATTTCAAATGAATGCAATGCACATAATCACATAAAAAGGCCAACCTCTATCACACTCACTTCAAGAGGCCAAGCATGCACATTGATGCAATGCAATCCTAGGAACATTGACTAGTATGCAACCATGGCCATGCAAATAAGCATACAAGCTAACAAGCTAACAAGCATACAAAACATGAAACATCAATGTTAACCAACAAGCATGCAAGATGTAATGTGGATGTTCAAGCATGCAAACAAGCATGTGACTTCATTCAATCATGCAAATTCCAACATGCAACGACTTACCAACATGCTACAACACACAGGGAGCATATGCAACCAATGAAGGGATGGACTTAAACATGAATTAGGCAGCTCTAATTAGGCCCAAAACAGTGGCCAAAATGCTCAAACATGAGGGTTAAACACACGTACACACATGCACATGTTGAGACACGAACCTAAGCATTAAGCAAGTAACTCTCAAGCACACTTGAAAGGAGTATAACATGGACACTAGGCATGCAACATAAGCTCTGAAAATCATGCTATAACAGGTGCCAAACCAACTCAAACAAGACAAACATTAGCATGCAAATAGTCCAAGTACTTGAAGCAAGTCAAAGAGGCTTAAACCATGGCTAAGCCAACCAAGCCCCGTAAGGCCAAGAAGGCTTAAAATAGGTTCAAGGCAGTCCTTAACCATGCAAAAGGGACCCTTAGATGGCATCTAAGTGGCTCAAATTCAAAAGCGTGCACGATGGCCAAAACATGGAGCATATAACACAAGCTTTCAAAGCATCAAAGAGGTGCCTAAGGCAAGCATACAAGCACATCAAAGGGGCTGAAATGATGTTACAAATGATGCCAAACCACTTAAACTGAAGCAAGTAATGCAAGCTACACACTTATACACTTAAGGCCAACAAACCAAAATGCAAAGGAGCCACACAAAGCATGCCAAGATCGACCCAAACAACTATGGACAGACCTTAAACATGGTGAAATAAGCACAAAAGCTTCACAAGACCAAACCTAAAACATGCTAGAATAAGGACTTACAACCTAAGGCATATTAAGGCCTAAACATGGCATTACAAGGTAGGTATGCTAAGCATGCATGGTGTACCAAAACCAACACACAACAATGTTATATCATGGCATAATAAGCATAAAAATTATCCATGGCATGATCAACAAACACTTAAACATGATGCTCCCTCAAGAGGCCAAAAAGTGCCCTTTTCAAGGACAACAAGGAGAGGGGGTGGCCCTCTCCTTCTTGGGACTTTAAGGCACCATCCTTACCACTGAAATCCCTCAAGATTTTAGTGGTGAGGAGGCCCAAGCACCAAATTCTCGGAGCTCACCAAAAATGGCACAAAATGAGGCCTCTCAAAGCTTAGGAGGGGTCTAACACCTCCAAACCACAAAACACTCTAAATAAACTATTAAGAGGACTTAAAAATAGAACTTTTTTGTATTATACACTAAACACAAAAATAGTTACAAGATGGTCAAAAGTAGGGTGCAAAAATGGGGGTAAAAAGGGCTAGTTTCTTACCCTTGAAGCCTTTCTTCAACAATGGTGATCTTGTTGCTCCCTTGAGCTCAAATCCAGCCAATAACAGCAAGAACAAGCCTCAGGTCTCTCAAGAACCAAGAAAAGGTGAAAGACTAGGTGTTTATGTGCAATAGTATGGACAACTACACCTAGAACACACACAAGAGAGATATAGAGATAGGTTATGTATGGAACTCAAGCCCTAAAACTAGAGCTTCTCCCACACTTTTCTAACCAAAATTTCTCTCACCTAAAGCCAAGAGAAGAGCCCTCTTCTTATAGGCAAACAATCTTGTAAAGCTTGTTCAATAAGCTTACAAGAGGAGCATCCCTCCATACACGTGTATGGAGGGGAACAAAATGCCACACAATTTGTCTAAAATATCTGCAAAAGCGAGATGAGCGATCAATGCTCAAAATTGCCATTTTGACAAAATTGATGGCCGGTCGGCCAAAAAGAGTGCTGGTCGGCCAAATATATGGCCGATGGGCACAAACAGCAACCGGTGGCCTCAAGCCATGGCCGGTGGAGTGTGGGGAGACCTCACAAGGCATCCCCTGCCCCTCCAAGGCAAAACACAAGTGTTTGGTGCAAAACCAGACACTAAACGGTCGAGTTCGGAGATCCTGAGGCAAGGCGCGTAGCCGAGACCTCCGAGAACTCCAAACGAACACAAACATGGATAATCACCGGGTGTTCAAACGGTGACGTCCAAGTCTTGAGGACGGTCAAAAATGGGGTGTCTACACTAAGTTTCTAAAATCGATTAGGGTTTGCGATTTTTTGTTGGCACATGTATTTTGATCCTAAGGTTGCAATTAATTAAGAAACTGAGGGACTTCAAGGAAATAATTTAAAAGTAAGGGACTTTTATGAAATTAAAATTTTCACGGGCCTCACAATAACTCTCAAACAAAAAGAAAGAAGAAAAGAGAGAGGTTGCAGACATGATTGTACAAGATTGATTCGAAAAACGAAACTCTTAATATGAAAACCAAGCAAATAAAAGCTATCAACTTAAATGGCTTGATATCTAAGGCCTAAACAAGCAAAGCCATGAGGACTTACAACATGATAGGCAAAGCATTCAAAGCATAAACCAATTAAATGAATTAAAACAAGTCTAAACAGCCCTTAATATGTAAAAACTATTGACTAAAATTATGTTTAAGATAGGAACTAGCAAGGAATCACAAGGCTAGTGAACAACAGTAAGGAGAGATGGCTAACCCATTCATTTTTGAAACCTCAAACCATGTTTTTTATCCTATTTTCAACTCTAAAAACTTAGTTTGAAAACTAAACCAAAAGTATAAAGACAAAGGTGTGAGCTATGAAGTAAGGTGTAAGAAAGGGTGTTAAGCCTTTCTACCTTTGGTAACGATTCAAACCCAAGTTCTAACACTTGAAATGGATTCAAAACAATACAAAGACATAAGAAATTAATGGTAAGGGACTGAAATGAAAGCCAGAGAAAAGGTGGTAAGCTTATACCTCTTAAAGAGGACAAACTCATGTTGTGAATCAAACTTGGTCCAAGCACACTCTCAAGCTTGAATTATGATGGTCAAGGCTCAACCAAGGCTCTAAGGCTTTGCTCTAAAGTTGTATGTGGTGCATAGATATGTTTCAAGGGTGATAGGTTTGCTCAAAGGTGGCTTGCACAAGAAGAAGGGGTTCTTAAGTGTGTATATAAGCTCTTTGGAAATTGTTCAACCCTCCAAACAGAGATATAACCTCGTATTTATAGAATTTGAGCAAAATAGGTTGCAAATATTTGCAAAAATAGGCAGCTAGCGGCTCCTATCCAGAACAGTATTTATCGCCACCAAGGCACGGCTGGCCCCAAATGGCCACGGCCGGCTCCCAATGAGGCACGACTGAGCCCCAATGTATTGCCCTGTTCCTCTGTTTCAGGCTCAATGTAGGGTGGCACATTGCTATATGATGGATTTTTGTGGTCTAGAGGCATAGAAACAACTTGGCATGGAAGGTTGTGATGTGTTTAGAAGTCGAAACCGGATTCCTTCGTTGAGCATTCAAATCACACACAATGTAACTTTCATCATCGAGTGCACATGACAAAGCGCACGAGTCTTACAGATGGTCAAAAATGGGGTGTCTACAGAGGGTGACCTTGGTATCCTTCTAGATGATGGGAGATGTAGGTCAATGGTGGAAGCATGCGCGTGGAAGCATTAGAGTGACTTGGGAGGCTTTCGTTGATGCCTTCTAGGACAAATTCTTGCCTCCTACCATTAAGAAGAAGTTAAGGGATCAATTTTCTCAGCTCGTGTAGTTGAGCACACCTGTGGCCGAGTTTAAGGACGCATTCCCTAGTCTCTCTAGGTTTGCACCAGAGTTAGTGGCGAGTGAGGAGCACTGTTGTCTGGAGTTTGAGAAAAGGGTAAAGACCGGGCTCATGTTTAAAGTGGTCGAGTCAATGATTAAGGATTATGGACACCTTGTAGAGGTGACAGCTCATCTGGAGACCATAATGCAGATAGATGAGGAGAGGATGAGAGGCTCCAAGAGAAGTCAGGATATGTAGGGGAATAGTAAAAGGCAGAGGGGTTCTAACCCACAGTTGTCCTAGGGAGCTTAGTTAAGGTCTACTTTTTCAATACTGAGTTTGGGCTCTAGAAGGGGTGGTCAGGGAGACATTACTTGTTTCAAATGTGGTCAGTTAGGACATAAGTCTCCAGTTTGCCCGTAGAGAGAAGGAGGGCAATGGTCTACACCATCTTCGATTCATTCTCAAAGCCAGAGTCAGGGGAGAGGGTAGCCGCTCACTTGTTATTAGTGTGGGCAGGTGGGGCACATGAAGAGATTTTGCCCACAGTTGGGTGGCACACCTAATGTATCTGGTTTAAGATAGACACAGAGCCATCAGCCAGCATAGTCAGCACAGGCCTCAAGGGCCAATCAGGGAGCCTCTTCGGCTCAATTAGTGCATCAGACTTATGCTCCGAAGGGTAAGAAGGTTAAGCAGAGACCTACAGGGCATGTGTTTGTCGTTGCTGCACCGAATCTTGTACCAACGCCTTTTGTAGTGAGAGGTACCTTCTTATTTTGCAATTTGATTACTAATGTATTGATTGATACGAGTGCATTCCGTTCATTTATTTCGTCTACATTTGCATCAATTTTGGGGTTAGAGTTGGCTCAGTAAGCATCTCCCCTCTGTGTAGAGTCACCTATTGGTGGTGAGATCATTTTGAAGCAAGAGTGTCGAGGTTATGACACGGAGGTTGCCCGTCACCGACTTCCTTTTGCATTTATTTTGATTGATATGTCTGGCTGTTATTTTGGGTATGGACTGGTTGTCTTCATATCGAGCGGTTATAGATTGCTACCGTCAGAGAGTTACTGTATGTACTCTGAGCGATGATTACTTTTACTTCTTGGGGAACCGAGTGGATAGAGTCTTATCACTGGTATATACTCCGCGTGGTCGGAGTGAGCTTAGTTGTCTTTTTGCTAACTTCCTGAGTACTAAGTGTGATGAAGTCCGAGTTGAATTGCCAAGGGAAGTTTGTGAATACCCGGATATTTTTTTCGAATGATCTTACCAGTTTACCACCTTATCGAGAGATCGAGTTCACTATTGATTTAGTGTCGGTCACGACACCAATTTCTATGGCACCGTATAGATTTGCACCTACTGAGTTGAGTGAGTTGAAGATTCAACTGCAGGAATTGTTAGATAAGGGTTTGATTCGCCCTAGTACTTCACTTGGGGAGCACCAGCTCTTTTTTGCCAAAAAGAAAGATGGTGCTTTACGACTTTGCATAGATTATCAAAAGTTGAACCAGGTAATTGTTAAGAACAAGTACCTAATGCCTCATATAGATGATTTATTTGATCAGTTGAAGGGGTTTTGTTACTTTTCTAAGATAGACCTGAGATCAGGTTACCGCCAATTGAGAGTGAGAGATGAGGACATCCCGAAGACGGCATTTCATACGTAGTATGGCCATTATGAGTTCCTAGTGATACCCTTTGGGCTAACCAATACACCAGCTATGTTTATAGACTTGATTAACCAGATCTTCTATGAATTTCTAGATCGTTTTGTGGATGACATTTTGATTTATTCACCCTCTGAGGAGAAGAACGAGGAACACTTGCGGGTAGTACTTGAATTGCTTAAAGCCCACAAACTGTATGCTAAGTTTGGAAAATGTGAATTTTGGCTGAAAGAGGTTAAGTTCCTAGGCCATGTGATATACAGGGAAGGGGTGACTGTAGATTCATCCAAGATAGAAGCAGTGCAAGATTGGGAACCACCTAAGAATGCTTTTGAGATCCATAGTTTCTTGGGGTTGGCCGGGTACTATTGTAGATTTGTGAAGGATTTCTCTAAGCTAGCTTTACCATTGACTATACTAATGAGGAAATGGTCAAGTTTGTATGGAGTGAGGCGTGTGAGAAGTCATTTCAAGAGCTTAAGGTTAGACTTACCACTGCTCCAATGTTCATTATTCCAAAGAGGGATTTAGGCTATTCGGTATATTATGATGCCTCACGGGAAGGTTTAGGCTATGTATTAATGTAAGAGGGAAAGGTAGTAGCCTATGGCTCGCGGCAGTTGAAAACACATGAGAGGAACTACTCTACTCATGACCTGAAGTTAGCGGCGGTGATCTTTGCCTTGAAGATTTGGAGGCATTAACTGTATGGTGAGAAGTTTAAGGTGTTTTTTGATCACAAGAGTCTGAAATATCTATTTACACAGAAAGACTTATATTCAACAAATATTTTAAAACAAGGCAACTTTGCTCGTTAGACCGAAGAAAATAACAATCGCACAAGGCAAACAAAAAAAAAAAAGAAAAAAGATTCGCATAATATGGAGAGCAGAAAGTCAAACTTTTCATTGATTGTAAAGCGGGATTACAAAGGTCGGGCATAGCCCGGTTACAAAAAAAAAAAAAACAAAGAGATCAATCTAGATTGACAGTGTCAGCCTGTTCGGTTGCCCTCATCTCGGCATCACCGACTTGAGTGCCGACCACCGCATCAACCTCCTGCTCGGTCTCACGATCTCGAGCCCCTTCCTCAGAAGCTTCAGACAGAGGATTTTGCTCGGTCGGTTGCGCAGTGGTAGCTTCTGCCGCAGCTGCCAGCTTCGCCTCTTCAATTAGTTTCTTCTGCATGACGCTGGCATAAGCTTGCATGTGGACCAGGATGAAGGCAACAAGTGGGTTTTGGAACACGTCGGAGTCTTGGCCAAGGCCAAGTTTTTCCACAACAGCTTTCCAACTGCACTGGAAAAAGAAGTCCTTGGTCCCCTCCACCTGCCGTTCATAAGCTTTCTCGCCCTCCGCATAGCCATCTTCAGCATCATCGACCTGCTTGTTTAGCTCGGCTTTGTGGGCGTCGCAGAGTTTGCGCAGTTCGGCAATGTATTGGGACTTGGTCACTTGGAGGGCGCTCTGCTTATCTTCGTCTGCCCGGGCTAACTGCTCAGCAAGTCTGTCGCACTCGACCGCCATTTCTTCTTGCACGACCTTCAATTTCGCCAGTTCAGTAGTCTTAGCCTTATTGTCGGCAATGGCCTCCCGTAAACTTTGCCTCACGGCGGTCATTCGCTCGTGGGCCAGGTAGTTTTTCTGCACAGCCAGCAAAACAAAATAGAAATGTCAACACGACCAAAATCGGGCAATAAGTTAGCAGGATGGAGCTCGCTCACTTACTAGCATGATTGACTTTGCTATCGAGCGGATGACTTTTAAGTCGGACAGCTCCTCGTGCTTTTTCATGTCGGCAGGGTGGAGCAATCCCTTGGTTATGTTAAAACCGAGAGAGTAATCCTTGTTGGCATAGACCGAGTCGGCGGTAGTGACTACCCAGCCTTTATATGTCATCGCAGGCAACCAGACTGGATGGGCACTAGAGCGAGCAGATGGCTCGATGATCGGTTGTTCAATCTGGTCCCCCAAGTTAGCAGACGGATGCTCAGTGGAATCCTCGTCCACCAACTATTATTCGCCTTGATTTCTTCTCGGCCTCTTCTTTGACCGACCAGCAGCTTGTTCACTAGCGAAAGCCAGCACTGCCCCTTTGTCTTGCACGGCTGGCGTAGAAAATGGTCCCCCAGCTGCCTCCGGTGGGTGAAAGTCGCTCGGCTCACCGGTGATCATAGACTTGATAGCCCGAATTTTGGCCATCTCTTGTTCAGCTGTCAAATGAACCAGTTTGATCGGAGGAAGGTTGGGATCTGGTTCTGGAAAAGGTGCTCGAAGGAGTCGATCACCCTGCTCGCCATGTAGCGGTAGCTCAGTTCGAAGCCGAGCAACTTGTGGGACTCTCACTCCTCGGCCGGATACCGTAAAGCAACCCTTATGGCCTCTTGGTTTGCGTGAGAGTAATCATCTGCCACGAGTTTATAGTCTGCAATAGGAAGGCAAGTGTTAGATCGGTAGTAAAAAGAAGCATTTCAAAAAAAAAAAAATGCCGAGATGCTCACTAACACTCCCAAATCTTTCCTAATGT
The DNA here is from genome assembly GCA_025200525.1 of Camellia lanceoleosa. Classification (NCBI taxonomy): domain Eukaryota; kingdom Viridiplantae; phylum Streptophyta; class Magnoliopsida; order Ericales; family Theaceae; genus Camellia; species Camellia lanceoleosa. Next base: position 50,599,697 of record CM045763.1, on the reverse strand, counting down.
ACCAGCCTGGTATAGGCGCTTTGGTGTCCTCATAATTACCGGACACCCACAAAAAATCGACGTCATTGGTCTCTTTGTTCAGTTTACCTTCGATGAGTTTTGCTCAGCCTTTCCTGACCTTGGGATACCAGCAAAACCCTCATTTATTTTTGCTAAGTGTGCATTGATGAAATATCTCAGCGAGGCCGAGATTCAGACCGAGTATCCTATTCAGCGCGGCCACGCCGTTTATTATTTTGTGTGTATTGTTGGAGACTTGGGTTGGGAACAGCCTAGTTTGCCTTAAAAACTCGCAGATTAGGGGTTGGACCGAGAAGCGCAAACCTCCTTCCACAATGGATACCACCATGAAGGGGCATTTGTCCAGCTCGCCCTAGGGAGTGTCTCCTTTCTTGGCCAACTCCAAATGGATGTCGTCTGGAATATAGTACTCTCTACGGAACTCGGCTAGTGCCCTAGGAGAATTAACCATGAACTGGTACTTCCCCATCTATCCCGGTTTTATTTAGTTGGGTAATTTTGGTTGTATCTCAGTCAAAATTTGGTGATTGTTTGCTCGGACTTTGAGCCTCACCGATTGTAATGCTAAGTGGGCCTAGTCGATCCTAGTTTGTTCTGCATTATTAAGAAATAAGTCCAAGTATTAGTGCGGCATAAATTGTACGGCTCTTATGAGGAAGTTTCTAGCTCGGTAATAGATCCTGGGGCGTTTGACCGATTCAGTCTTTTTATCTCGGTTCAACTATCTAGAGAGGACCACAAACCAGTTTTTGCTCAGTTAAGTCCTATTTTCGGATCTAAAAGTTGGAATTTTCTCAGTCTTGTTCAAGGTCTATGCGATTTATCCTACAAGGTGAAGTATATGTATTGAAGCTAAGGGAAACGAGGGGCACGAAGGCCCCATCAGCCTCTTTGATTCCAGTTTTACCTAATGTATACCCATCCACCAATTCTACCCCAAAGAAGGGGCACTAGTAGGATACCAACAATCCTAGAAAAGAACTCAAAGAACATGAATGGAGAATGCAAAGGAATGGCAGAAAAACTTACGGATATAGATGCTAAGCGAAGACCCAATCATCCACGACCTTACCTGAAGCCTTCGTGAGAACGAAGATGGTTGAAAACGAGTCGAAAAGTGGCGATGGTAGCGGTGGCAGAAGCTTGGCAATTTGAAGGCAAGGGTTTGGCTTGATAGGGAAGATGAACAGTGATGGTGTATTTGGCCTCCCATGCATGAATAAAAATGGGGGGAAGAGAAGAAGTGGCAACCTTTTGAATTTTGTGCGTGATGAAGACAGCTATGGAGCTGCACGAAACCATTGAGGTGAAGCCACATAGCATCAAAGAGATGGTTTGTCAGTACGGCTGAACGATTGATGACAAGACTACTGGTGCAATCCTCAATGACTGACCAAATCATGTAGCTCGGTCAAAACAAATAATCCCAACCACACTCAGCTCGGATGGGATTAAGGGGCAATTGAGAGGGGGATTTACGCCGACCAGTAGGGCCGAGCCATGATAGCGCGGGTACGACGCTGAGCCTTGCAAGGGCCAAGCCCCATTTCAGACCGAGCTAGGCCAACACGGTCCTTCGGCCTACCACGTTGGACCGGGCAGACTGTCTACGGAATTCGGAGGCAAGCAGGTATTTGACCGAGCTGCCATTCGGCCCGTTATTCGGTTAGATCCGCAATAATGCGTTCGGCCGAGCTGCAGACGGCTCAGATTGGATATAGGCCGTGATGTTGTGTAAAGATACCAAGCGTGACCAAGATACCAAACTGCGCATCTCACAACTGGTCAGCTTAGATGTATCGATATAGTTCGGCCGTCTTAACTATTGTGGTGTTTCTCCCATTTGATAGGTTGGTCCTTTTAGCCCCGATTGTGTATGCCACCTGGACCAACGATGTGATAAAGGGGAAATCCACTCCTGGTACGCGTCAATACCATTTGGCGGTTCGACAAACACTGTTTGGAAGTTTTGGTCTCTACACGTGTAAGAAAGGTAGATGGGAGCACAGTCGCCTGTCCATGGAAGGACAGCAGAGGTATTGCGCCCACAATCCCTGAGGCTGCATGGCCAGCCTAGAAAAGGAGGAATGAAGGAACGTTGGAGGTAAGCAATCTAAAGGAATTCACAACCCTCTCTCCCTTAAGAGTGCTCTTGTAGACACCCCATTTTTTACCGACCTTAAGACTCAGACGTCACCAATTGAGTGCTTGGTGATACTGCATATTGTGCTCGTTTTGAAGTTGCGGAATCTCTGCCGCGAGCCTTGCCTCCGGACTTCGGGGCTCTTTTATGCTTTGCCTCAGTTTGTAAATCGGGTCCCGTTTTCTCCGTTTTGTCTTCCCAAAGGGAGGGAGAGGTCTCGTAGATCATCTCTCAGTGGCCGTAGGGTACGTTTCATGGTCGTAGGCCATTTTTCCCGTTTGGAGCCCAATTCCCGATTTTCAGAGCCGTCGGCTGTGTGCCTCGGTTCGGGACCGCTTAACCACCTCCGTTTGCTCCGATTTTTGGCATACACCTTGTTTCCTTCCTTTTGAGGGACACTGTGGCCCGAGAGACCAACTTCGTGGTCGAACGCCACCTCCCGTGCTTAATAGTCAGTTTTCGAGCCCCCAGACCGCGCGTTTTGGCCCCCGAACCTTCGTTTTGCATCGGTTTGGGTTCATTTTTGGCGGAGACCTTATTTTCATTGTTAGAGAGGTTGTAGGAAGGTGGGAGGCCAGCAATTGTTCTGAAAAGCCAGCTTTATTCCTTCATCGCTCTTCATCGCCCGTTTTCTTCACTAGAAAGCTGACTTTTTCCATTCCCGGGCCACTTTTTCCGACTTTCCACCACACCATTGTGTTGTATACACCTGGGAGGCCACCAATATGGATAGACTGGCCATCAATTGCTCTTGACCCTTTTGAACCCCTCTAAAAAGTTGGTTTTTCTCTCTCCTGGGTTACATTTTCTGGGTTTTGACCATACAGCTGTGTTGTACACACATGGGAGACCACCTTTCTGGGGTGGCTAGCCAGCAGCTTTGTTGACCCTTTTGACCCCTGGCCGGCTGGCCAGGGGAGGTGGCCGGCTGGCCACCTGAACTTTCTGCACTTGGTCGGCCATTCTTCTCTCTCCTGGTGCATTACAGCTGTGCCAGCTGTTTTGCACTAGACCCCTGCCCGAGAGTCTACCCTTTTATGGGGGAAATTTAAATTTGGTTCTCCCCCCTTTTCCTTTGGCCTCTCTTCTCTATAAAGCCAAAACTTGAGCTCCATTTCTAGGGGTTAGAAAAACCAGCTAGGGCATATGTACATACTCCCTCTATATCTATACTTCAACCCTCCAAACACTAAGATTCTTGCACCATTTGCACTACAACCCATAGCACCACACCACCATCAACCATTCCAGCCCCTTGGAAGTCATTTGCAAAGGTTGAAAGCTCATTTCCTTGGACCAAAGGCTGCTGGAGGTTGGCTCTACAAGGGTAAGCTTCTATTTTCTCCATTTTTACACTATTTTGTGCTATATCTTAGCCCCTCTTGCTTACATTTTTGGGCTCCGACCCAAACTATAAATAGTATTATTTTGAGCACATCTTCATGTTTGATCAAGGACATTTCTTTGTTTGAGGCCATCTGCTGCCCCTTTCCTTTTATCTCTCTCCTTTAGGGCTATTTCTTGCATGATGTATTAGCCCTATTTGTAAGCATTTCTGGGCTTCAAGCCAAATTGTAAAGTGTTTTTTTTTTAGCCCTTCTTCAACTTTGTTGAAGGGATCTTCACTGTTTGAGGCCAGCTACTGCCTCTTGCTCTCTATCTCTCTTTTGGGGCTATTTTTGCATCATATTTTAGCCTTACTTGTGAGCATATTTGAGATTTTCCATAAATTGTAAAGTGTCTTGTTTTGATCCCCTCTTCAACTTTGTTGAAGGGATCTTTTCTTTTTGAGACCTTTTGCTGCCCTGTTTGTTCAATCTCTCTTTTAGGGCTTATTTTGCATGATACATTAGCCTTATTTGTGAGCCTTTTTGGACCTCAACCTAAATTGAAAAAAGTATTTTTTTGACATCATCTTCATATTTGGTTAGGTCTATTCTCTGTTTGGGGTCATCTTCCCCCTATGCATGCTTCATCTCTTCATGATTAGGGCTATGCATTAGAACACTTGCATTGGCAATGGTTTGGCCTCTTAGCCACTGAAATCCAGTGAATTTTCAGTGGCTTAGATGTGTTCTTGAAGGCCAAAATCAGAGGGGGTTGACCCCCTCTCTCCTTGTTTTGCTTGATGGTCTTTTTGGCCTTCCAAAGAGGCCCTATCTTACATGCTTTGTTGACTGATTTCAGGGCCAATTTAATGAGTTTTAGGACTATCATATTTGATTTCCAGAGTTTATTTTTCCATGCTAAGTGTCTTTGATGCATGTGCTTAATAACCCCTTGTATGCCCCTCTAAAAGAACCCATCATTTGTGCATGTGTTGGCTGCATTTCAGAGGTTATTTGGGCATGTTTTGGCATGTTTTATTCATTGATTTTTTATGTTTTGATGAGTTCTCACCTACTTCATATACATGCCATGTAAATCATGTTTGCTAGTCAAAGTTGCATGCTATTTTAGTCCATCTTGCTAGCATCTTTTGGCCATGCTTTGAACTAGAAATGTTCATGTTTTGGGACTGCCTTGGTTCTGTCTTTATGCTTCATGATCAAATAATGCATGCTTTGTATAGCTATAGGTCAATGCATGTACCTAGTTTTGTGTTTCGGGACCATTCCATGCATCGGGTGCCATGTATCCATGTTTCGGGAATCATTTTGCATCACATTTCAGTGCTAGAACTTGCATGTTTGTATGCCATATTTCATGCCTTGCCATGCCTTGTTAGAGTGTCATTTGTGCCTTAGGATCGGTCCTCAATTTGCGTGCATGTGTACGCACATATCGATAGTCTCATTTTCATCTTATGGCCGCTGATGTGAGTGTGGCTGAGGTCCACTCATGTTGGTATAAGTCCATCATGCATTGCGTATGCCATTTCATTTCATAGCATTGCGTATGCTAGGTTGCATGTTAGAGCATTGTGTATGTCGTGTTACATCGAGCATTGTGTATGCCATTTCATAGCATTGTGCATGCTAGGTTGTATATTAGTTGCATTCATGCATGTCATGCATATTGCATTGTGCTTGGGATAGGAGTTAGTCCAAGCACGGGAAACGAGGGACGTTTCATACTTTGAGTGACAGAACGTGTCTCAATTGCATGTCGTCGACACTCCGGATTATCCATGATGGAGTTTAGGCCTTGTTGTGTTTTCATGTGCATTCATTTCACATTGAGTCGTGCAATTCGAATCCTCAGCCATCATGCATCGAGATGCGTGATTGGTTGCACGAGGATCGAGAACTACACTCCCTGAAAAGTAGTCAAGCATACATATGTGAAAATACATTGCCATGCCCCTTTCTTGCTCTCTGTTGCAGCAAATCAAGAATCAACAGCCTTTCAGAGCTTCGCGCAATATTCCGGGCTTAATTGTAAACAGAGGCTAATTGGGGCATCGCAATGGATTTTCGCACAAGTAACCCGAACATGCATCATTCATCATCCGGAGCAGAGTTAAGGCAGTCCCTAGCTTGCATGCTAATTTACTACTTTCCTAGATTAATTTGTTAATTAATTAGGATTTTGTACTCATTTGGACTGTATTATTTATTCGGGACTGTATTATTTATTCGGACCCTCCAAGCGAGGACACAACTGTAATAAGTATGCGTGTATGTGATGTATGTCTTCCAACCCCACGTCTTTCTCCCTTTTATTTACCAGCTTATGATGGTTAGATTAGGGCATGTTTCAATTAGCATACAGTATGATAGCATGTTTTCATTCATTCATCTGTTTTGCATGCATCGGGCTCGGCGCATCATAACTCACTGCATTGTATTTCAATTCCAAGTTGAATACTTGTTAGCTGTAGCATCCCATATGCCATCTTTAGAATAGCCGAGCCTGCTATAGTTGCATTTTTGCATGTGTTGCATTAGGCATTTCTATATAGTTAGGATCATGCATGGATTTCTAACATAGTTTCTATTTTGGCTTGGAGTACTCGATAAGTTTTTACGCTTTAGCATCCTTGCATGTGTGTGACTGACTGCCATGATAGCATGCTTACCATGAGGCTATATGCTTATGTGATATATCTGCCTGAATGCCTGTGGGTGAAGGTTGGGTTATTTGGATTGGGACAAATCATCAACTATGAGTTTTAAGCCCACTAGATAGTGGCAAAACCATCTTTTCTAAGCCCACCCGAGGGTGGCAAAATCTGTATTTTAAGCCTAGCTGCGGGTAGCAAACCATCTTTCAAAAATAAACATGAAATGTTTTGTTCCAATTCAGGCGATCCAGTCTATACTTGTATGCTGTGCGCATCACATAGTAAATCTAGGCTAATAACCGGAATAAGAATGCATAATGTTTTCAAAACTAAATATCATGGTTAGTAGAGGCCGATCTTTGATCGGGCGAGCGGGGGTGCTCACAAAGTGACCTTCCCCAATCATACCCAAGTTCCCGAGCCGAGGAAACTTTGGTGATGACGAACACGTGGCCTTAGGCAAACGAGTCAGGGTTTCCTAAATTTCCCAAAATAAAATATTTAGGTGGCGACTCTGTATTTGGGAAAGCAGTCCATGTTTGGCACTTCTTTCAAAAATCTGTTTTCTCAAAATGATTTGCCGGATTTGGACTCTTTGGTTCAAATTAAGAACCGTGACAATTAGAGTCCTGAACTGTAGAGAGCCCAAAATGAACGAACGGACTCATCCTCCGGCGTTCGGGACGCTTACTCTGGTTCTGGCGACTCTACTGGGGAGTTAGAGAACTTGACTCGAACTCATGATATCTGGTTTTGACTACACTTGTGTATTTCTTTGCATTGCATTTGCATTGGTGTGCCTAGGACACCGTGTTTGCCATCTGCTATTCCTGAGCGGTTTGCCAGAGGCTGCGTGCCATAAGGCTTACTGACACGGCTCGCCAAGATAGAACCCAAACCCGGGTTTTACCGGGGCACCCTTTTGACCATTCGACCTAGTGCATATTCGGAATCCTTAGTGACCATTCCAAGCTAGGACAGGTTGCTTGCCCGATATAGGTTGTTTGAAACCGCTGCGTGCATAGTGAAACCCTAGCTCCTGAACAAATAGGACAGGGAAACCTTACCCCAACATAGGGGTGTTTTGGCTCTCACTTATCTATTATGTGCTTTTAGAGTACGTCTCTACAGGGAAATGCATGTATCAATCTATGAGTTTGGGCATCTGGCCTGCGGGCATCAGTCAGTGTTTGAGAATCAGTTATCTGCGAATTATCGATTCGATTTCGAGACGATGATTCGGGATAATGATCAGTGTTTAAGGATAGTGTGTATTCAGCTTATCGACTGTGTGTTGTTATGCCCAGCTGTATGTTGTGTGTTTATTTTAAGCTGTTATAATGTTCGTTTATCTGGTTATTTATTTCCTTATTGCTTTATTTATCTTTTCGCTAGGGGCAGTTTTAGCACAATTGCTTCAAACCAAGCAGATATTACCCAAGCACTCTGGACAAGAGGTCGTCAGCTCAATCGATCTGAGGATCTGGTTGACGGACAGCCAGTGTTTCATTCTCTACCCCCGGTTGTTAGATGGAGGCCAAGAAAGCGTAGTGTGTCTGAGCAAAGGTTACCAGAGCAGTGGTCTACCCTAGCAAAGGAATGAAATTTGAGGTCTCGCTTTTGCCATAGAAATACACATACCGGTCGATCGAGGATCGTGAGAACATGGCCGGAATGTAAGAAATGATGCGCCAACTCCAAGAGAGTATGAAGCAAATGCAGGAGGACGCTGTCCGCCAAGCAGAGTTCTCTAAACAGCAGGCCACAATCATGGCCCAGTAGGCGGAGCTAATTACCCGGCTACAGCAGCAAGCCGGAGCATCAGCCTCACATCCAAATCCTCCCCCACTAGGGGTCCCAATACCCAAGCAGACACCAACTACCCAGAATATCCCGCCAAACATCCAAAACACCTTGCCAAATGTCCAGAACATCGAAGAGGACACAGACATCCCAACGGGGCCAGTTCCGCCCCCGCTTCTACCTCAATGATCCAAAGTACATACACCCGTCAACCACCCGGACTCTCCCTTCGAGTTCGAAGTAGACCCTACAGCACTGAAATTAAGCAAGCTCAAGAAGGTATTCAAAAAATCCCAGGGGGTAAAAGCTATCCCGGATATCGAGGAAGGATATTCCGATGTGGCTGTGACGTTGCCGGATAGATTCAAAATGCCGCAGATCGATCGCTTCGACGGATCTGGGGATCCCATGGTCCACCTCCGGCTATTCTCAAATATACTACGGCCAATGGGCCTAACTGCACCCGAAGCTAAGTTATTATTTGGACCGCCGGTGTGGCCGCTATCTGGTATGCGAAGTTGGAGGATGATGTCAAGCGGAGTTGGGATGAAATGGCCGAGGCCTTTGTTGCGCAATACTCTTACAACACCCAAATCGAGATTACAACCCGTGATCTCGAAACAACAAGGCAGGAGCCCAAAGAGAGTTTCTCGGATTTTGTGACCCGGTGGAGGGCGAAGGCCTCGATGATGACTTTAAGGCCCACCGATAAGGACCAGATCAGGATGATTGTGCGCAATCTCCAGCCAAAACTGATGCAAAAACTGATTGTGCTCCCCTTTCCCACCTTTTCAGATCTGCATGAGATGGGGGTACAAATTGAAGATGTGATGAAACAGGGTTTGATTGACCAAGACAGAGAGTAACCTCGAAGAACCTTTAACCGCAACAACAATGCAAGCCCGAGTGGTGCTGCAACTGCAAGAACTTCGGAGGTAAACATGGTCGCCACCATTCTCCCTCCCTTTCCAAGGCCCATGGCAGCCACACCCTTCTCCGGTGCATCCGGAAGCAATACACAGATCGCTAAATACCAACCTAGAGGCCAAAGAACCTTCACCCCATTGTACATGCCCCTGTCCAAGGCTCTAGGGGTCTTAACCAGAAAAGGGCATCTAAAACTCCTGGAGCCGAGGCTGTTACCAAATCCACTCCCCCCCACTCATAACCCAGTCAAATATTGTGCATATCACCAGCAACACGGTCATGACACCGACCAATGTTTCAGATTGCGTCACGAGATTCAAGATCTCGTTGACAAACAGGTGATTTTGCCACCAGAAAGACCCAATGTCACAACCAACCCACTCCCTACACACAACCAAGCTCCACATTCCAAAAGAATCAACTTTATCCAAACTGGGGTCGTGTCTTACGATCCTAGCATCTATATCACTCCTTCCCATCTACCTAAGCCGGAGGTGCTCCTTCCTGATTGCACTGACCTTTTGTGCATGATGGACATCTCCACAACCCAACCTGAGCCAGTGGTGGTGGCTATTGAAGAGAGTACAAAGGAGGTTGCAGAGGAGGATGGAACTGTTAAGTCAGGGTTTGAACAGTCTGGAAATTTTGCTGGGGAAGCCTACGATCCGAGCGATTACATTCTGTCAGTAGGCCAGTCTGAACCAAGTGTAGAGTTGCTGGAGAAAGCAGAACTGTGTGTGATCCAGGGGGATAGATTTGGGCAGGGAACGGATGATTTAATGACTGTAGAAGAGGGTTTTGCCAACCTCCAATTTTTCAATAACCAAGAATCAAGGGACGCAGCAGTCAACTGGTTTGATTATGAGGAATCGGCAGAGGCTACCGGATGACTGGATGATCAATCGGATGTTGTAGAGTTCCAACAGGCGTAGGGTATCGCCAGTGGCGGAAGGGCCGGAAGTCAGAGTACATTGTCGGAAAGCGCCGGTACGAAGAATTTCGCTCAGGATAGGAGCATTGTGAATACAGGGAAAGCTGAACAACAAACTGCGTTGACGCAGATGGAACAACAGGATTCTGAGAGAACCGGGAAACCCAAAACCCATGAGGGGATTGAAAATGCTGTGGGCACAAGGATAGAAGATGCTGTGAACATGTGGGCTGACAGTACTGCGAGTACAATTACGCCGGAGCCAGACAGATGTCTGTTGGTTGCTCACGGGATGTGGTAAGAAGACGATGATTTGTGTTTTGCCCACACAGACGAGGATTGGGGGAGCAATCAACCAGATGACACCTGGTATCTCGATGAGGTTGATCACATGACAAGAAGCGGGCGGTATTTCAAGCCCCCGCACCTAGACCAACCAGAGGCATCTGGGAAGGATAAGGAAACCGAAAAGCAGAAAGAGAAGCAGATCGAAGAAGAAGCTGTACTGAAGTAACTGAAGAAGATACAAGTAGACATCTCCATCTGGGGACTGCTTATGGCATCACGAGTGCACAGACAGGCTGTCCTATTTGTAATGGACAAGGCTAAACTATCGATAGAAACCACGCCGGAACAACTGGTAGGATTAGTCTTTCTGGGAGGAGCTACCCCGATGCTAACTTTTTTTGACAAAGAACTGCCACCTGAGGGTGCGAACTACAATAAGCCACTCTACATCTCTGTGGAGTGTAGAAATAAATGGATATCGGTGGTTCTTGTTGATACCGGATCCGCCATCAACATGTGCCCCACGAGGACAGCGTATGCAATCGGTTTGAAGACAGCGGACTTCATACCGATAGCCAAGGTAATTTGAGCATATGACAATACGAGCCGAGAAGTCATGGGGATAGTAAAGATCCAGACCAAAGTTGGGCCGGGACAGCATGAGATAGATTTTCATGTCTTAGAAGTTCCGGCAACCTTCAATCTACTTTTGGAGCGGCCGTGGTTGCACCAGGTGAAGGCCATGTCGTCCACCTTACATCAGATGGTGAAATACCCCCATGAGAAGGGAGTAGCCATTGTGTTCGGGAATTCATCAATCCACCCACCGCCGGAGGTGTCTACACCAGTCCTGGAAATTGAGCACAGCATGGAAGATGTGTTTGTGTCAGAGTTTACCTTAGCTGAGGCTCGGGTTGTGCAAAACATCATGGCTGTTAATGAGGGAGTATATGTCAGTGCTCAATCTGTATACCTCATGAACAAGCTACAACACATCCCCGAGATGGGATTGGGAAGAAGCGGCCGGAAGGGCGTCGCAGCATTAGCCGAAGTGCCACATAACCCTCATACCTTTGGATTGGGTTATCAGCCTACCAAAGAAGATTGAATAAGAAAGAGGAAGGAAATGGCTGGAAGAGCCAGAGCGAAGAAGGCAGGGAAGCCTTTTGACTTAATGCACCGGCCCATTCAAGGTACCCTAAATAGACGCTTCGTCCGGGAGGGGGAGGACTTTCCATTTTGTGGCTTCCCAGAGCCGTGGCTAAACGCGGAGAGGAAGCACGTGCCAGGTTTTGAGGTTTTCTTTGACCTACAATTATCCAGGGATGACGTTGCCGAAGAGCAGATAGACCCATCAGCTGAGGTTGAGCAGTGTAAGGAAGTGGATTCCGAGGGCACTGAAATTGAAATGGGGGTAGCATTGGCTTGTCTACTTTCAGATCCTCCAATCGACCAGAAGTGCTTGGGGGATGACTTCTCGGTTTCCATGATTGGGAATGAAATAGCTGCGGGCTTACCAGCAACTATTTTGGATGCATCTATTGCACCCTCTCTCACATGGCAATACGAAGAAGGGTTTTTGTCCAGCAGCACCGGGTTAGGTAGTGAGCCGGAATCTGATTCCACCGAGTCTTGTGAGTCGGAATCAGGTTCCAGCTCGACTGAGTCTAAGTCTGGTAATCCTGGGGATGATAACCCGGATGCCACAGTTTTGTCCAGGTCGTCTTTTTCTTTCTCTTTTGAGTCTGTTGTAACCGAGGAATCGGAGGATTTGGATGTGCTTAATGAGAATCAAGTAACTGTGGTTTCTGAGTACTTTTCTGTGCCCTTGATTTATTGCATTAACTCAGACTTTCAAAACTTTGATGAAAACGATGAGTAAGAAATTCCTCCGGTTTTGCAACGCTTAATTGAACAAGAGCAGGAGAGATTTGTTAAACCTTTAATGGATGAAATCACTACTGTGAATATTGGTACTGAGGAGGACCCGCGGCTGGTCCAGATCGGGTCCACGTTGTCTTCGGAGGAACGCGAGCGCTTAGTCACTTTATTAAAAGATTTCAAAGATGTTTTTGCATGGTCCTACGAAGACATGCCTCGAATCGATCCTGAGATTGTACAGCACCAAATCCCTCTTGACCCCGACGTCCGACCAGTCAAGCAGAGACTCAGAAGGATCCGCCCGGATTGGGCTCTCAAGATCAAAGAAGAGGTCACCAAGCAAATCGACGCAGGCTTCCTACTGGTATCCGAATACCCGACTTGGTTGGCCAACATTGTTCCGGTACCGAAGAAGGATGGCAGGATTCGAGTATGCGTGGATTTCAAGGATTTGAACAGAGCCAGTCCGAAGGACGACTTTCCCTTGCCGTATATTGATGAGCTAATGGACTTTACAGCAGGGCACGCTTTGCTTTCATTCATGGATGGCTTCTCAGGGTACAATCAGATAGTGATGGCACCAGAAGACCGGGAAAAGACTGCATTCACCACCCCGTGGGGGACGTACTGCTACAGAGTGATGCCGTTTGGGTTAAAGAACGCTGGAGCTACTTATCAACGGGCCACGACCACAATATTGCACAACATGATCCACAAAGAGGTCGAGGTGTATGTGGACGACATGATTGTCAAGTCCAAAGAAAGAGAAGGCCACTACACCGCCTTACAGAAGTTCTTTCAAAGGATCAGAGAATTTCGATTCTTGGTGAATCCTCGAAATGTACGTTCGATTATTCTGGGAAAAATCTTTGGGGTTTCTGATTACACAAAGAGGTATCGAAGTCGACCCTTCCAAAATCAAGGCCATCCTAGAAATGCCCCCACCAAGGACTGAAAAGGAGGTGCAAGGCTTTCTGGGTAAAGTGCAATTCATAAGACGGTTTATCTCAAAATTAACCTTGACTTGTGAACCATTTTTTGGTCTCCTGAAGAAAGGAAAGAAATTCCAATGGGACGGCCGATGCCAAGCTACTTTTGAACAGATCAAGGAATACTTACAGAACCCGCCCATGTTGTCACTGCCAGAGCCGGGGAAACCGTTGATATTGTACCTTTCAGTGACTGAGACTACAATGGGCTGTATGCTCACACAAGAATCAGAGGACAAAGTGGAGAAAGCCATCTACTATCTGAGCAAGAAGATGCTAGAGTATGAGACTCACTACACACCGTTTGAGCAGGCTTACTTAGCTTTGGTATGGGTTGCCAGGAAGTTGCGGCACTACCTGTTAGCTCACTCCGTAATGTTGGTTTCACGACTCGATCCCATCAAATATCTTTTCGAGAAACCAGCACTTACGAGTAGGCTAGCTCGTTGGTTGCTGTTGCTCTCCGAATTCGATATGAAATATGTGACACGCAAGTCAGTCAAGAGAAGAGCAGTAGCAGAATTCTTAGCCGACCATCCAGTGGAAGGGGGTGAAGCAATCGAGTACTTATTCCCAGATGAAGCCATTTTGCACATCGACGATGAAACTTGGACGATGTACTTTGACGGAGCATCAAACCAGTACGGGTATGGGATAGGGGTGTTGCTGATAGCACCCGATAATTCCCGTATCCCTCTAGCCTTCAAACTCCGGTTCAAAGTCTCGAAAAACGAAGCAGAATATGAGGCATGCATTGCCGGCCTAGAAGCAGCCCTAGAACTAGGGGCAAGACAATTGGACGTCATCGGGGACTCGAACCTTGTTGTGTCTCAAGCAAAAGGAGACTGGAAGGTCAAAGAAGAAAAGATGATGTATCACCAGACCTTGGATTTGTTAATTCCTCGGTTTGAGAAGCTAAACTTTGCTCATCTACTAAGAGAAAACAACAGGTTCACAGATTCTTTAGCAACTCTATCTTCCATGATAGACATCCCGTTCGGAGTCCAGATGCGTCCAGTCATCATTGACCAGAAATTTGCGCCAACCTACGAGTCGATTGCTACTATAGATGAGGTTCAGGATGAAAACCCCTGGTATTACGACATTTGGAATTTCTTGGAGAAAGAAGCATACCCGCCAGGGGTAAATGCCAAGGATAAAAGGGCAATCAGAAGAATGGCCGTTCAATTCATCATCTGTGGGGGTAAACTGTATAAGAGAGGTCATCTGGGAATACATAAGCTGTGTGTCGATGCCGAAGAATTGAAGCGCCTAATGGAGGCCATCCATGGAGGGGAATGCGGTGCGCATATGAATGGAGTAATGCTAGCACGGAAAATCCTTAGACAGGGTTACTACTGGTCCACCATGGAGGAGGACTGTATCAGTTTTGTTCGGCGATGCCACAAATGTCAAATTCATGCAAATCGCATGAACATTCCGCCGTCGGAGCTGTACAATATGACTTCGCCATGGCCATTTTCAATCTGGGGAATTGATGTGATCGGGGCTGTCACTCCGAAGGGGTCGAATGGGCATGAATTCATCCTGGTCGCAATAGATTACTTCACGAAGTGGGTTGAGGCCCAATCCTATGCGGTGTTGAAGGCTTCACACGTTGCAAAGTTTATCAGAAACAACATCATCTGTCGCTACGGAGTCCCAAACGAGATAATTTCAGATAATGGTTCCCACTTCAAAAAGGAAGTGATTAACTTGTTGGAAAAATGCAACGTGGCTTTTCATAAGTCATCTACCTATCGGCCGCAAACCAATAGAGCGGTTGAGGCCGCCAACAAGAACATCAAGCACATATTGCAGAAGATGGTGAAAACCTACCGGGACTGGCCAGATAAGCTGCCGTTTGCTCTGTGGGGCTACCGGACTTCAATCAAAACTTCTACTGGGGCAACTCCGTATTCATTGGTTTATGGGATGGAGGCCGTTCTACCTATCGAAATTGAGGTTCCGTCTTTGCGAGTATTGGCTGAGTGTCAAATAGTCGAAGCAGATTGGCAGCAGAGCAGGTTTGAGGAACTCATGCTCTTTGATGAGAGAAGACTGAAAACACTGTACCATGTTCAAGGTTATCAGCGCAAAATTGCTCGGGCTTTCAACAAGAAAGTTAAGTCCAGGAATCTAAAAAAGGAGATTTGGTACTCAAGGACAACCGAGCTCCCATCCACGACCCAAGGGGCAAGTTCAGACCCAATTGGACTGGACCCTACATCATTAAGTCTATCTGGTCAGGTGGAGCTGTGGTTCTGATGGATCTAGATGGCCTAGAGTTCTCACAACCGATCAATATGGACAAGTTGAAGAAATATTACCCTTGAGAGGCTTGCTAGGACGAAAACCCAAAAGGGCGACCTAGGCAAAACTCAGAGCACAAAAAATTTGAAATTATAGAAACTGAGCTCGCAAGGTCAAAAACTCGCAAAGGGCGGCCTTGGCAAAAGTTAGAGCGTAAAAGGAGAGTGAAAATACCCGAGTGAACCCGAGCCTGAACTACATAAGGCTTGATTCCCATCTTTGGGATACGTAGGCAACTTCATCTTGGAGTTCAGCCATAAACTTTCCCCGGATCAACTTAGTCCATTTGATCATCTCAGTCATCTTTGTTTATCAGCATTCATCGTGATCTCCGGTGCAGTGTTTTTTAGACTAAGGGCAACTTTCCGTTCTTTGTCGCGATCTTCTTGGTACCTTCGGACTAGAGGCAACTTTCCGTTCTTTGTCTTGCAGTACTATTCAGACTAGGGACAACTTTCCATTGCTAGGATCGAGGTTGTGCATCTCATTGTGCGGATCTCGAGCGTGTCGGTTCGATCCATATCGAAAATGGTTTTGAAAAGTTTTAATAAAAGTTGACTTTGTTCAAATTAATCTTTTTACAACTTAGACCATTTCTGGACTAAAGCGGAAAATTTTCAGTACCCACAACCTTCAATTTCACTGATTTTAATACAGAGTTCTCCTACTCTTGCATACAAATTGAAGTTGCTTTTTATTACATTCATAAAGAAAACTTGAAAGTACTGGTAAAGCAATAAATCCGGGGCATAGATAAGTCAGGTGTCCTCGCCCCCTCAGTGGTGAAGCCTCGATGCCAAAATTTGGACCCAATCTGTGCCTCTTTATTGAGCCAATCCAAGCACTCATCAGACAAAGTACAACTGAAAGCAGGAGCGGGGGCCAGGAGCTCTCTAGTCCTCCATGCTGTTGCATATCGGGCAAGCTGTGCGCCTTGAACCGGGAATGTGGCAGGATACTCTATCTCCTCTGGCGGGCAAGTCTGATCACGACCGAACTGGCGCTGGAATCGGAACGGAAAGTAGAACACACAGTGGGTCAAACCAATCAGCTGGATCTCGGTCTGCCGGGACATACTATAGCCCATTGCCAGGAGATTGAGCCAAGGACAGCGCCAAGCAATGTGATCTACAGACAAATTGCACATCCAGTCGAACCACCATCCTTCATCAAGGGCATCGACTAGGCGTTGTCGAAAGAAGTAGCCGCGAGCTGAGTAGGCTGGGCAAGAGTCCATAACCTCCAATTTATCCATCAACCATACCTGGGGAGGGATGAAAAATAAGAGAATAAAGAATAGAGAGATGTATGATGAGAGAAAAGTAAGAAAAGGATTTTGTGAGAAAAACTGAGCCTGAGGGCTGAGTGATGTGAACAATATATATGTGAGATTGGGTGGAAAACATTACCTGTAGCAGTAGTGGACTCCCCGCTAATCTGGTCGCCTCCTGGCGATAGAAAGCATCTAAGCCCATCAGTGTCTCGGCCAATGTCATGGCAATGCAGCTCTTTCCTTCTTTCAAGCCTTGAGCAACTTCAATCAGATGAATGCTAGATCCACTAAAGCCTGGGGAAAGCAAAAAGTGAGATAGCATGCACAAGCAAAGTGCGTGTTGCCGAAAACCTTGCCAATAATGGTTGCCACGGTCACCGGCATCAGAAAAGCGATGAATCAAGCCGAGGATGTCTAGTTCCCCGTTGCAGATCAGAGACCGAGCGTCATGCATGGTGAGCCCACACATCCGCCCTAAAGCTTGGGCGTGGCTGAAGCGAAACTAAGGCAAAATTTCTTCATGGCGTTCAGATTCCATCAAAACTTGAAAATCTTCGAAAGTTGGACATACCTCTTGCCCGCCGAAGCTAAAAACATATGTTACTGGGTTCCAAAACCTCACCGCGGCATGAAGGAAGGGAAGGTGCAGCGGAGTACGGCTCAGCGTGAATAGTGCATTCAAGCCGAAGCCCCGGAAGTTCAACTTTTCCGAGCCATCTAGAGAGGCGATCCAAGTTGTGAGATTTTCGACAAGAAACGCCTCCATTTTGGTGCAAAATTGAGATGAAATGAATCAACTACGAGGCTGGGACTTTTAAAGAGGATAAGGCACTGTTCGGGGGACACGTGTCGAAAAATTGATGGGTGCCAAGCTAGGTGGCCGGCCGGCCACCTTTTCTGGTAGGCCGGCCACCCCTCTCCCATCCAATGTAAAAAGTTGGTCGGCCAGCTCCCAAAGGTGGCCGGCCATGTTGCAAAATGTATCTTTGGTCCTGTTCTACCCTCTAGAAGGAAGTTCCCAGCATTTGCCTGCATCGGGAGTGTCGAAGGCCTCCATCTCCCTCTGTTTCGGATGCGTTCCGTGACTCAGATCGTCCGAAATGTACTTTGTTTATAAAGTTGTTGTTAAGTCTTGGTTATGGAGTTGTTGCCTTACTTATCGAGTTGTTGTTTTGTTGGTTGAGATGTCTTGTTTATCGAGTTGTTAAGTTTTGTCGAGCTGTCGAGTTTCGTGCATTGAGTTGTTACTTTTTGTTTAAACAATTTTGTTGTGCCTTACTTATCAAGTTATCAATTTTGTTGTGTTTTGCTTATCGAGTTGTAAACTTGCTAAGGTTTTGTTATTTCTTAGTAAGTTAGGTTGTTTAGTTTGTTGCGTCGGTTCACTACCTGACTTGACAAATACACGATGCACATTTCCATTCAATCTCATTTTGGTGCAAAATGATGCGATACGATGCTAAGAACATAAAATACAACACTTTTTCAAAAGTTGTTTCATTCCATCATGCTTCATTTGTTACAACATTTTACAACAAGGGTACAAGTTTTACAAAAAATAAAACTGCCTAACAATGTACAATGTGCTACAACTACTAATAAAAAGGTAAGTAAAGTAGGGAACAACTACATCAATGCTCTCAAGAGCAAGAATGAGAGGCCCTCTTCGTCCTCTTCTGCGGAACAGACTCTGCACCATCATCACCATTATCTGAGTCGGGGTTGCCATCCTCGGAACCCTCCTCAGCCTCATCTCCACTATCAAAACCGGGATCAGAGCCACCCTCTCTGTCAGCAGATGTCTCTGATTGGGGATCTGCAGCCTCCTCCTCCTCACTAGACTCCTCCTCTATAATGTGCGTCGTGCGTCTGCTTCGTCCGTGAGACGACTCCCCTCTCCCAGCTCCTCGAGGAGGCCTAGATGGCCCAACTCCTCGGGAAGGCCCAGGTGGCCCGGCCTGTGGCCCGGTATATATCGACAGCTGTAGACGTCCCCGAACGCCCCGGGAGGGATGACTCCCCTGTTCCATTTGTTTTGGGCTCACCACAGTTCAAGGACTCAAATTGTGTCACGGTTCGTAATCTGAACCAAAGAGTCCAAATCCGGCAAATCGTTTTGAGAAAACATATTTTTTGAAAGAAGTGCCAAACATGGACTGCTTTGCCAGATACAGAGTCGCCACCTAAATATTTTATTTTGGGAAATTTAGGAAACCTTGACTCGTGCCTAAGGCCACGTGTCCATTATTACCAAAGTTGCCTCGGCTCGGGAACTTGGGTACAATTGGGGAAGGTCACTTCGTGAGCACCCCCGCTCGCCCGATCAAAGATCGGCCTTTACTAACCATGATATCTAGTTTTGAGAACATTATGCATTCTTATTCCGGTTATTTAGCCTAGATTTACTATGTGATGCGCACAGCATACAAGTATAGACTGGATCGTCTGAATTGAAACAAAACATTTCATGTTTGTTTTTGAAAGATGGTTTGCTACTCGCAAGTAGGCTTAAAATGCAGATTTTGCCACCCTCGGGTGGGCTTAGAAAAGATGGTTTTGCCACTATCTAGTGGGCTTAAAACTCACAGTCAATGCATTTGTTCCAATCTAAATAACCCAACCTTCACCTACAGGCATTCAAGCAGGTATATCACATAAGCAAATAGCCTCATGGTAAGCATGCTATCATGGCAGTCACTCACACACATGCAAGGATGCTAAAGCATAAAAACTTACCGAGTACTCCAAGCCAAAACAGAAGCTAATTAGAAATCCATACATGATCCTAACTATACAGAAATACCTAATGCAACACATGCAGAAATGCAACTATAGCTGGCTCGGCTATTCTAAACATGGCATATGGAATGCTACAGCTAACACATATTCAACTTGAAATTGAAATACAATGCAGTGAGTTATGATGCGCTGAGCCCGGTGCATGCAAAACAAATGAATGAATGCAAACATGCTATCATACTGTATGCTAATTGAAACATGCCCTAATCTAACCATCATAAGCTGGTAAATAAAAGAGAGAGAAAGACGTGGGGTTGGAAGACATACATCACACACACGCACACTTATTACAATTTTGCCCTCACTCGGAGGGTCCGAATAAATAATACAGTCCCAAATGAATAAATACAAAATCCTGATTAATTAACAAATTAATCTTGGAAAGCTGTAAACTAGCATGCAAGCTAGGGACTGCCTCGACTCCGCTCTGGATGATGAATGATGCATGTTTGGGTTGCTTGGCACGGAAATCCATTGCGACGCCCCGATTAGCCTCTATTTACAGTTTATGCTTGGAATATTGTGCAAAGCTCGGAAAGGCTGTTGATTCTTGATTTGCTGCAACAGAGAGCAAGAAAGGGGCATGGCAATGTATTTTCACATATGTATGCTTGACTACTCTTCAGGGATTGTAGTCCTCGATCCTTATGCCACCAATCACGCATCTCGATGCATGATGGCCGAGGAGTCGAATTGCACGACTTAATATGAAATGAATACATACATAAACACAACAAGACCTAGACTCCATCATGGATTATCCAGAGTGTCGGCGACTGGGAATTGAGACACGTCCCGTCACTCGGAGTACGAAACGTCCCTCGTTTCCCGTGCTCGAGCAAACTCCAACCCCGAACACAATGCAATATACATGACATGCAAGAATGCAACTAATATACAACTTAGCATACACAGTGCTATGAGATGGCATACACGATACTGTAACAAGCCCGCGGGGGACCTCGCTACAGCACGGACTCAATTTGTGTCACGGTTCTTAATCTTGAACCAAAGAGTCCAAATCCGGCAAATCGTTTTGAGAAAACAGATTTTTGAAAGAAGTGCCAAACATGGACTGCTTTGCCAGATACAGAGTCGCCACTTAAATATTTTATTTTTGGGAAATTTAGGAAACCCTGACTCGTTTGCCTAAGGCCACGTGTTCGTCATCACCAAAGTTGCCTCGGCTCGGGGACTTGGGTACGATTGGGGAAGGTCACTTCGTGAGCACCCCCGCTCGCCCGGTCAAAGACCGGCCTCTACTAACCATGATATCTGATTTTGAAAACATTGTGCGTTCTTATTCCGATTATTAGCCTAGGTTACTATGTGATGCGCCTGACATACAAGTATAAATGAGAGTCGTCGAATTGGAACAAAACACTTCATGTTTATTTGTGAAAATGGTTTGCTACTCGCAAGTAGGCTTAAAATGCGGATTTTGCCACCCTCGGGTGGGCTTAGAAAACATGATTTTGCCACTGTCTAGTGGGCTTCAAACAAACATTTGATGAATTGTTCCAATACAAATAAACCAACCTTTACCCACAAGCATCCAAGGCAGTTATATCACATATGCAGTTAGTCTAATGGTAAGCATGCTATTCATGGCAGTCACTCACACGCATGCAAGGATGCTAAAGCATAAAAACTCACCGAGCACTCCAAGCCAAAACAGAAACTATATTAGAAATCATGCATGATCCTAAGTATACAGAAATGCCTAATGCAACACATGCAAAAATGCAAACTATAGCAGGCTCGGCTATTCTAAACATGACATACGGAATGCTACAGTTAACATGTATTCTACTTGGAATTGAAATACAAATGCAGTTAGTATGATGCGCCGAGCCCGGTGCATGCAAGACAGATGAATGAATGCAAATATGCAATCATACCGTATGCTAATTGAAACGTGCCCTAATCTAACCATCATAAGCAGGTAAATAAAAGGAAAGAAAGACGTGGAGTTGGAAGACATACATCACACACACGCACACTTATTACAATTATGCCCTCGCGCAGAGGGTCCGAATAAATATACAGTCCTGAATAAAAGAATAGTACAGTCCAAATAATACTGTCCAAATAATGTACAAATTCCTAATTAATTAACAAATTAACTAAGAAAGCTGTAAAACTGGCATGCAAGCCAGGGACTGCCTTGATTCCGCTCTGGGTGATGAATGATGCATGTTCGGGTTGCCTTTGTGCGGAAATCCATGACGATGCCCCAATTAGCCTCTGTTTGCACCTGTTCTTGAGATGCGTGCCAAGCTCCGAAAGTTGCTGATTCTTCACTTTGCCTTGAAGACTAGTCTTTCATCAACTCTTGGCTTGAGAAAAGATGCTCCTTGCCTCTGGAAATGGCCTCCGAACTGCTGGTATGGAGTATGGGTCGGTTGGCTTGGAGATGGAGTAGAAATGGATCCAAGAATAAGGGTTTTGGTGCTTGGAATATAGAGAGAGAGAGAGATTGGATGTAAACAAAATTTTATAACCCTTTTTCCAGAGCTGGAGGGTCAATTATATAGACAAAAGAGGGGGAGAAAAGAGGGGGAAAAATGGGGGGAGGGGAAATGAAATTCAAATTTCCCCCTAAAATTGGCCTAAAGGGAGATAAAGGAGCAAGTGATAGTAGGAGATCTCAAACCGGAGAGAGCCCTTCAACAAAGTTGAAGAGGAGCTCAAAATAAGACACTTTTTAGTTTATGAAAAGCCACGAAAATAAATACAAGTAGGCCTAAACTATCATGTAAGAGAAGGGCCAAAAGGGGGCAAAGAGGAAAGTGACAGTAGGAGATCTCAAACAGCAAAAGGTCCTTAATGAAACATGAAAAGAACCTCAAAATATGACTACCTCAAGTTTGGGTCGGAGCCCAAAAATGCAGAATGAAGGTTCGGGAGCCAAAACACGTAGTTTGGGGCCTCGAAAGTGGGCTGTTAAGCACCGGAAGTGGTGTCCGACCACGAAGTTGGTCTCTCGAACCACAGTGTCCCTCAAAAGGGAGGAAATAAGGTGTGTGCCAAAAATCGGAGCAAACAGAGGTGGTTAAGCGGTCCCAAACCGAGGCACACAGCCGACAGCTCCCAAAAACTAGGAACTGGGCTCCAAACAGGAAAAATGGCCTACGACCACAAAACGTAGCCTACAGCCACTGAGAGATGGTCTACGAGACCTCTCCCTCCCTTTGGGAAGAGAAAACAGAGAAAACAGGGCCTGGTTCGCAAACCGAGACAAAGCACAAAAGAGTCCGGAAGTCCGGAGGCAAGGCTCGCAGCCGGGACTCCGCAACCTCAGAACGAGCACAATATGCAACATCACCAAGCGCTCAATCGGTGACGTCTGAGTCTTAAGGTCGGTCAAAAATGGGGTGTCTCTGATTGCCCTCTTTGTGAACTTCGAAAGTCATAAGAATAGCGAGTGAATGTCAAAGCCCAGAGACGACCCATTTTTGACAAGGCCGAAGACTTAGACAAAGCAGACAAGATAGACAAAGATGTGCCCGCAGGCAAGGGCAAAATGCAAATGATAATGCAAGAAGCCGAACATAACTTATGATCATGCAAAGAAACATAGGGACGTATCCCGGTGTTTCGGAAAGGTATACATTGGAACGTATTCCAGATGCTCTTAACCAAAGATGGAGAAACAATGAGATGTATCCCGGTGTTTAGGGACGTATCCCAAGGTTTAGGGACGTATCCCGGTGTTTAGGAACGTATCCCAAGATTTAGGGACGTATCCCAGAGGTTAGGGATGTATCCCAAAGATTAGGGACGTATCCCAAAGGTTAGGGACGTATCCCAAATATTAGGGACGTATCCCAAAGGTTAGGGACGTATCCCACAGGTTAAGGACGTATCCCAGAGATTAGGGACGTATCCCGGTGATTAAGGACGTATCCCAAAGGTTAGGGACGTATCCCAGAGGTTAGGGACGTATCCCAAAGATTAGGGACATATCCCAAGGTTTAGGGACGTATCCCAGAGGTTAGGGACGTATCCCAAAGATTAGGGACGTATCCCAGTGGTTAGAAAAGAAGGAAAAACATAGGGACGTATCTCGGTGTTTCAGGAGGAAGGAGAAACATAAGGACGTATCTTGGTGTTCTGCAAGGAATGTGAAACATAGGGACATATCCCAGTGTTCCGCAAGAAATGTGAAACATAGGGACGTATCCCGGTGTTCTGCAAGGAATGAGAAACATAGGGACGTATCCCGGTGTTTCGGAAAGGCAAGAGAAACATAGGGATGTATCCCGGTGTTTCGAAAAGAGAGAGAAACTTAGGGACGTATCCCGGTGTTTCAGAAAGAAAAGAGAAACGTAGGGACGTATCCCGGTGTTTCGGAAAAGGGATAAGCATTGGAACGTATTCCAAATGCTCTAA
The DNA here is from genome assembly GCA_025200525.1 of Camellia lanceoleosa. NCBI lineage: Eukaryota > Viridiplantae > Streptophyta > Magnoliopsida > Ericales > Theaceae > Camellia > Camellia lanceoleosa. The sequence continues at coordinate 50,575,928 of CM045763.1, read as the reverse complement.
ACCAGAGGAAGTTTGACCCGTCGCACGTGCGAGGAGAAGGAAAGACAATTGCAAGTGAAAATGTGCATAACAATGCAAGATAGATGTGCGTAATCAATGCAATGAATGAGAATAACAATGCTAGTGAAGTGGGTGCATAACAATGCAATTGGAATGGGCATTACAATGCAAGCATGAGAAGTGCATAACAATGCGGGTGGAAGCATGCATAACAATGCAAGTGGAATGTGCGTGACAACGCATATTTAAAACAAAATGCCGAATAAGGGAATACAAACCTTAACGAGACCAGATTAAAACGCGACCTCCGATTTACCTTTCGGAGGGGTTTGCAACACATTTAGCTCAAAAATGGGCACACCCTGTTCATATTAGAGAGAGATAACATCTGTTGTTGCTTTAATCGCCATTCTGACTTGAAGCAGGCTTACACTTGGGATAGAGGCACGCTCATTCTTTGGAACATTGACAAGGTCTGAAGAGGTACATCCGGAATACAATCGTAGAATTCGCTGAAGGTGAAACACACTCAGCTGCTTCGATTTTTCCTCTTTTCTTTTGCTTTGCAGTTTGGAACCCATAGAGCTTCAGATAGGTCCTTGTTTCACTATTCTCACATGACCTGGGTTAAACCCTACAGTTTTCGAAAGAACAAATTCCTTTTTTGCACAAATGTGGAGAATGGCACAGCACTCTAAGCACACAACAAATCATTTTTGAGATTGAGAAAATGAGTTCTCGACCGAGTATTGAGCCTAAAACTGAACACAGCAAAGACAACCCAACAACAAAAAATAAGGGTAAACAACCTAAACACACCGAGACACACTCGGAATGACTCAAAGCAAGAATCGAGAAAAACAAAACAAAAGACACGACACACAGACGTGTTACAGAGACAAGAGACCTCTTAGTGCACGAGGAGCCAGTTTCTTTGGGTATTATTTCCCACCCTTTCTCATTTGTGATTCTCACATCACTCGGCCCTCAAGCTCTGTTTTTCTGAAAAAAGCCCTTTTTCCTCACTTTTCCTCTCAGTGCACATCTCTCTATTCTTCAATCTCTCATTTTAAATCCCTCCCCTGGGTGGTTGATGGATAAACAACAAGTTGTGGCCTCGTGCCCCTAGCATTCTGCTAGATTCTTCTTCTTCTGCGCGCAGCTAGTGAGTTTCTCCCACAGAGGGGTTGTGCTATAACTGGGTGTGTAACCGTCTGCGGTGACCTCGGTTGACGATGCTCTGCCGGGGAGTTTGGACGTGATCAGATATGTCCAGATGAGGTAGTGGAATATCTTGCCCCATTCCAGTTCGTGCTTCGCACGTGGCTTGATACTTCGTTGCTTGGAGGGTGAGAGAGCTTTCAGCCCTTTGTTGTTAGCTTCAGTTGTGCCCTTTTCTGGCAAGTAGAGTGCCCTTTATGGCAAGTGTGTTGATAAAGGAAAAAAGACAGAGAACTTAACTCAACTGTGCCCCTAGTTCATCATGTTGACCATGTTTTGTTTTTGCTTTCTACTAAAACAATTTTGACCAAAATGAGAGTTAGATTAACATGCTTGTTCGATTTTTGATTTGAAATCATGCAAGTCAGGCTATGAGCACTGAAAATTTTCCTTTCTTGGGTCGAAGAAATGGTCCAGTTTTTGGAAAAGATGAAACAATTTTTGAGAAAATTAGTCAACCTCAGTAAAAATTTTCAAAAACTATTTTTGCAAATGGCCACTGCTCAACGAGCATAGAACCCACTCTCGAGATACACAACCTCAGATTTGAAGGAAAATTGCCCCTTCTTTGGAGGGCGCATGGCGGAAAGTTGCCCTTGTTTGAAACGCAGCATGGCGCATTGAATGGCAACGGAAAGTTGCCCTTGTTTGAATGGCGCGGCTTCTTGAATAACGAAGAGTTGCCCTTGTTTGGATGGCGCCAAGGCTTCTTGAATGGCAACGGAAAGTTGCCCCTTGTTTGGATAGCACCGCGGCGCATTGTAGTCAGTCCTCAGAGTGACGAACACAACCAAATCCTCAGATGCAGAGAAGACAAAGATGACCAGAACCATCGCATGGACACAATCAAATTGAAGTGTTTTACAGCTGGACTTCAGGATGAAGTTGCCTACGTATCCCAAAGATGGGAATCAAGCCTTACGTAGTTCGGGGGTTAAGGTACACTCGGGTATTAACCTCTCCTTTTTAGGCTCTAACTTTTGCCAAGGCGCCCGTCGCGGGTTTTCGACCTTGTGAGCTTTGTTCTTCTTTCTTTCTCTTTTCAATTCTTTTCTTCTTTTTTTTGATATTCTTTTCTTTTTCTTCTTTTTTCTTTTTTCTTTTTTGTTCTTTTTGTTCTTTTTCTTGCTCTAACTTTTGCCTGGGTCGCCCTTTCGGGTTTTTGGCCCAGCGAGCCTCTCAAAGGGTAAAAGTGTAACAGGTCCATGCCAAATGGTTTTGAGATCCTGAAGTCATCTGAATCTTGGAAAATGACTGCTGTATTGATTCGCAGAAGGATTCATCTTCGGCTCTTCGAGCACATCGGATATTTTTGCTCCTAGTTCGAGGGGTGCTTCTGATTTGGCTTCGCAACCTTCTTCCGATGAGGTCTGATCTCCTTGATTTGACTTTGGTGCCTCTTGTTCGAGGGCTGCTTCAAATCTGGCCACACAGGCCTCACATTGTAGTTGACCGTTGAACATTCTGAATCCCAGTTCAAGGTTTGAAAGTGAGGGGTCAAGTCTCGAGGCTGAGAGCGATCCTAAGCTGTAAGATCTCAAGAGCGATTCTACACAGGTCTTCACAGGACCGCGCAAAACATTTTTTGAAAGTTTTTAAGAAAGCGACAAATCGCTCGCGCTAAAGACAGTGTAGAACCAATCTGGATCAAGTCAGGATCCTTCCCAATACTCACACTAACAAGCATGATTTCATTCATTAAGGGCTTAGCACCCCTCTCTTTCTCTCAATTGATCAAAATTTTGCAAAACCCGAGGAATTCCTTCCTCTTCGTTTTCACCGTAGTGTTCAAAAAGCTTTTGGAAAACTTAGGTCGATGCAATGAATTCAAGGCACAAAAAAGACACAGCTTTTAGTCAAATACTGTCATCTCATTTGGAATTTCTCGTACAACTGGCACACGGCAGAAGCAAACACAAAGGTATGAAAAAAAACACTGCTGTTCGTTCACATCTGTTGGCGTTACTGGCTCCAAGGCAGAAACAGACTCAAAACAAAACGAAAAGACAAATACAAAACAAAATGGTGATGCCCGAGGTAACACCCCCCCCCCCGGCCGGAATCACCCGACTCCTATACAATAGGACTGACTCAATACAATAAGACAGACCCGAGACAAAAGAGATTGACTCAAAACAAAAGGACAGACTCAAAAACAACAAGACTGACCCAATACCCAAGTCAGAAAGCACAAAAGCTGGCGTTCGCAAATGCTCAAAATAGTGTATGCCATCCACCATATCTAAAATAAACTGAACGTCGCCCGCAGGTGGTTCATCCCTCGATCACATCACATTATCTCCCACAAGTTCATTGATCAAGTGCCGATAGACCTTGCATGACCTGGTGTGGGGATGACCCCGTTGTCAATCAAATTTTGTATCTCGTGGCGGAGACAGACGCAACTGTCGGTGTCATGACCGGTTTGTTGATGGAAAGCACAGTACTTAGTCGGGTCATGCTTTGGAGGGAAAGGATCGGGTAGAGGCCGTTGCTCTAACGGTTTCAGATGTCCTTTCCTGAGTAGGACCCCCAGGGCTTTAGACAAAGACATATAGAGTGGGGTGAAAACCCTCTTGCTTCGGGGTAGATAGTCTGAAGTTCGGGGGTTTGAAGTGGATACACCAACAAAGGGGGTGGCTGCTCTTGGTGTGGTGGTGGCGACCATGCCCACTTCGGAAGATCTTGCAGCTGCGTCACCGCTGGTGGTCGATTGAACTGCGAACGCCTCTGGTGCTCCTTCTCCTGGTCAATGAGGCCCTGCTTCATAGCATCCTCGATCTGTACTCCCATCTCATACAAATCTGAAAAGGTAGGGAAGGGGAGCACGATCATTTTCTGGATTAGTTTGGGCTAGAGGTGTCACGACCCAAACCCGGCCCTATGGGTTTAGCATCAGAATCGCCAAGAATCCGAGATTATCAAGGCAACAACAAGAATACAGCTAAACATGTGTATTGGCGGAAGCCAATACAGTAAGTAACTAGTGTCCATTGAGTTGTGAAAATCTGTATGCCAAAAACATTTTTTATGCATTCATATAGTTCAAAACAGTACGATCTATACAATTATTTACAAACATTTAGTACGGGGACCAAGTCCTCGATAACAGTACGGTAAAACAGTAGACAATCTATACAATAGTACAAAACAATAAGGAGACCGACAGGGGACACAAAAACACCCCAAGCCATAGCATGGCAACTCGGAACCTCACAGTGAGGCACATAGGCTGGCTTGACAAAACTGGGGACCAACCCACGCTCCTAGCTCCGGTCTGGCTGCTGAGAACCTACATATATATATAAACAGTGAGCTAAAGCCCAGTGAATAACTTAATGCGTAAAGAGGTTATGAATGAATGTCCTTACAGTAATGAAATCAGTTCATTAAACAGTATTTGATCTTCAAGATTTCGATCAATCGGTCATATGTGGTACATCCATTAGCCTATAAACAGAGGTCCAAAAGGACCGGGTTAATGAACCCCACATAATGATGGCCATCGATCAGTAAACAGTATGGTTCCACAAGGAAACCGACAGAGCTCTGTAACAGTAAACAGTATGCTAAGGATGCCACAATGTCTGATTGAATACAGACATACATTCATTCAGTAAACAATAGCAGTTCAATAAACAATTTAGTTCAGTATTCAAAAGATAACCATTTTGAACATATCTTTACACAATTGTTACTCACAGAGATTGGGCTAATAGCAGCTAGAGCGCGTCCCCGAGAGCCAACCCTAAACAGTTAACAAATAGAACACACACTAAGTTCACAGTTGGGAAGGATGATAATTAAATCCCTAAATTTCCTTGGTGTGGTTCTATGTCTAAATCCTCATTAAGATGCCTTAAACTAGGCCTAAGAATGCCTAGAATGGGATGAGGATGCAAAAATACACTTAGAAAGCAATTCCAGAATTTTCAGTGAAACAAGGCCTCGCCGGCGCAGTTTCCCTTTCGGCGTACATAAGCAAAAACAAGGTCCCGCTCGGCGTCAACTTCCCTTTCGGCGTGACACTAATCCTCCGCTCGGCGCACATTACTCCGCTTTCGGCGCGATAACGATACAAGATCTTTGGATGCTCGATTTCTCGCCGGCGTGAAACACTCCGCCGGCAGCATCAGAAACAAGTCGAAGAAAATGCTTGGAGCATGAATTCCCCGCTCAAGCGGCACTTCCCCCGCTCGAGCGGACATCAAAAATCTGGAAAATCCATATTCAACCTCCAAGTTCCAAACCAAGTTTTGATGCTCCCAACTCGATCCTCTTGGGCCCATTTTCTGGAAAACTCTTTCAAACACATAGAATAACACGTTTTAAAGCTCAATTTAAGAAATCAAGGCCCAAGGGTGTTTCAATTAAACTCAATTTCAAACTAATTTTCAAGAACAATCTCAAAACATGACATGCATGCACTTTCAACAATTTTAAGCTTCAATACTAGCTCAATTGAGCTCAATACTTGGAAAACAAAGTGAAAACATGAACTTAAACATGATTATGAACATGCATGTCCAATTCTAGCATGAATCCAACCCTTCAACCAACAATTCAACCATGCATGCAACAATGGAGTTCCAATTCAACATGTTTGCACTAAAGCATGGCCTAACTCTCTAATTGGGCATGAACCATGCGAAATGAGGCTCAAAGACAACAAGAAGAAGATGATTTCCTTACCTAGAATGTCAATTACAAGTCTTGCAAGCTCAAATTAGCAATCTATGTTATAAATCTTCAAGTTCCTCTAGCAATTCTACAAAATGAACTCAACTCTCTCTAATTCTCCTCTCTTCTAAGGTCGGTTATGGGGAAGAAATGGCTGATGAAATGAAGTTGTTCAAGTGTAAAACAAGCCCTTAATTGTGTAGGATAGTGGCCCACTTAGTGGCACTATGGTAATTAAGTCCAAGTTTACAATTAACTCATTTTAATCTAATTTAATCATTCCTAATCAATTTTCAGATAAATATATCATAAAATCACAAATATTCTACTGAGTACAAAACACTAAACGGTTTCTAATTCGGCCGCCGATAAGGCCTTCAATTAGCAGCTTAAACATACAAATTCAAACAGATAATCAATCAATCAAACAGATGCAATATGCAATTCAATAGATAAACTTATTCAATTTCAGTTTCGATTTCAATCAGTTCATTCAGTACTTCAGTTAATTCAATTAGCAGTCATTATCAGTTCAGTTTAGCAATAATCAGTACGTAATTCAATGGTTATTCGGTAATCGGTACGAGGGTTGTTACAGGAGGTTGCGCACAACCATCCGTATTTGATCCTTATCCGTTGGCCTAATGGTCATCATTGAGGCTTTGGCCCTCCAGCGGGCCACGAATTCTGAGAAGCTCTCCTTAGGCTCCTGCCTCGTTGTCTCAATATCACGGGTCATAATCTCAATTTGGGTATTGTATGAATATTGTGCGACGAAGGCCTCGGCCATCTCCTCCCAGCTTCGTTTCACTGAATCCTCCAATTTGGCGTACCAGATGACCGCAATACCCGACAAGGTCCTGCCAAAAAGGGAAAGCTTCTGTAATCTTGTCAAGCCCATCAGGCGCAGAACATCTGAAAACAAACTCAGGTGGACCATGGGATCTCTTGACCCGTCAAAACGGTCGATGTGAGGCATCTTGAACCTGTCTGGCAGTGTCACAGCTGCGTCGGTGTACCCGTCCTCAATATCCGGGATGGACTTTACCCCCTGGGATTTCTTGAACAACTTTTCAAGCTTGCTCAACTTCAACGCTGTGGGGTCGACCTCGAACTTGAAGGGAGAGTCCGGTAGATTGGTAGGTGTTTTGGATAGTTGGGGTAAAATTGGAGGCGGAGCCGGCCCTACCGGAATGTCCGTACCTTCCTGGACATTTGGCGTCTCCCCAGGTGCTGGAGCTCCTGCTGGGGAAGCAACTTGTTGTGAAAGCCAGACGCCGCTTTCGCTGTTGACCTAGTGATGAGCTCGGCTTGAGCCATGATTGCGACTTCTTTGCTTGGAGAATTCTTGGCGAGGCAAAGCATCTTGCTGTATGAGTTTCATAGTTTCCTGCATCTGACGCATCATTGCCTCCACCCCTAACGTATTCTGTTGATCCATCTAAGCGTGGTATCTATCCTCTGATGAGAAATTGAGACCTCGGCATGTTGTTCCGTGGGGTAGATAAGGGCCCTCGATCGTAGCTCTTTGAGGCTGGTGATTTGTGCCTGACTAGCCCTTTTACCCTGCCACTGATTGCCCTTGAACTGAACCTCTGACCTGACAAAGTCTATTAGCACAAGTTCGATGAACCTCGGGGGATATCGGAGCCTTCTGAAGCTATGGTTCCCAGACTACCTAGCAAAAGAGAAAACAGACATCTCGGCTGATTTCATACGAGCAGAATCTGAGCATAGTTGAATGAGTGTGCCCTCATCAATTTCGCCCAAATCTACGTCAAATCGATACCCTCGTAAAAGCTGAATCCCAAAATACTGAACCGGTGCCCGCAGGCCTGATGCCCAAACTCATAAACTGATACATGCATTCCCTGTAGAGACGCACTATAACAAGCACATAACAGATAAGTGAGAGCCAAAACACCCCTATATTGGGGTAGGGTTTCCCTGTCCTATTTTGTCAGGAACTAGGGTTTCACTACGCACGCAGCGGTTTCAAACAACCTATATCGGGTAAGCAACCTGTCCTAGTTTGGAATGGTCACTATGGATCCGAATATGCACTAGGTCGAATGGTCAAAAAAGGTGCCGTGGTAAAATCGGGGTTTGTGTTCCCATACTGGCAGAGCCCATAACCGGTCAGCCTTATGGTCTTGCCTTGACAAGACAAGCCTCCGGCAAATCGTTCAGGAATAGCAGATGGCAAACACGGTGTCCTAGGCGCACCAATGCAAATGCAATGCAAAGAAACACACAAGTGTAGTCAAAACCAAATATCATGAGTTCGAGTCAAGTTCTCTAAATCCCCAGCGGAGTCGCCAGAAACTGTAACAAGCCCACGGGGGGACCTCGCTACAACTCGGACTCGATTGTTGTCACGGTTCTTCATCTTGAACCAAAGAGTCCAAATCCGGCAAATCGTTTTGAGAAAGCAGATTTTTAGAAAAGAAGTGCCAAACATGGGCTTTGCGGAATCTGAGTCGCCACCTAAATATTTTATTTTTGAGAAATTTAGGAAACCACGACTCGTTTGCCTAAGGCCACGTGTCCGTCATCACCAAAGTTGCCTCGGCTCGAGGACTTGATACGATTAGAAGAATCGCCGTGAGCACCCCGCTTGCTTGGTCAAGACCCGCCTCTACTAACCATGATATCTGATTTTGAAAACATTGTGCGTTCTTATTCCGGTTATTAGCCTAGGTTACTATGTGATGCGCCTGACATACAAGTATAAATTGAAATGCGAATTGGAACAAAACACTTCATGTTTGTTTGTGAAAATGGTTTGCTACTGCAAGTAGGCTTAAAATGCGGATTTTGCCACCCTCGGGTGGTCTTAGAAAACATGATTTTGCCACTGTCTAGTGGGCTTAAAACAAACATTTGATGAATTGTTCCAATACAAATAACCCAACCTTCACCCACAGGCATTCAAGGCAGTTATATCACATAAGCAGTTAGTCTCATAGTAAGCATGCTATTCATGGCAGTCACTCACACGCATGCAAGGATGCTAAAGCATAAAAACTCACCGAGTACTCCAAGCCAAAACAGAAACTATATTAGAAATCATGCATGATCCTAAGTATACAGAAATGCCTAATGCAACACATACAAAAATGCAAACTATAGCAGGCTCGGCTATTCTAAACATGGCATATGGAATGCTACAGCTAACATGTATTCAACTTGGAATTGAAATACAAATGCAGTTAGTATGATGCGCCGAGCCCGATGCATGCAAGACAGATGAATGAATGCAAATATGCTATCATACCGTATGCTAATTGAAACGTGCCCTAATCTAACCATCATAAGCAGCTAAATAAAAGGAAAGAAAGACGTGGAGTTGGAAGACATACATCACACACATGCATACTTATTACAATTATGCCCTCGCGCAGAGGGTCCGAATAAATATACAGTCTTGAATAAAAGAATAGTACAGTCCAAATAATACAGTCCAAATAATGTACAAATTCCTAATTAATTAACAAATTAACTAAGAAAGCTGTAAAACTGGCATGCAAGCCAGGGACTGCCTTGATTCCGCTCCGGGTGATGAATGATGCATGTTCGGGTTGCCTTTGTGCGGAAATCCATGACGATGCCCCAATTAGCCTCTGTTTGCACCTGTTCTTGAGATGCGTGCCAAGCTCCGAAAAGTTGCTGATTTGCCTTGAAGACTAGTCTTTCATTAACTCTTGGCTTGAGAAAAGATGCTCCTTGCCTCTGGAAATGGCCTCCGAACTGCTGGTATGGAGTATGGGTCGGTTGGCTTGGAGATGGAGTAGAAATGGATCCAAGAATAAAGGGTTTTGGTGCTTGAAATATAGAGAGAGAGAGAGATTGGATGTAAACAAAATTTTATAACCCTTTTTCCAGAGCTGGAGGGTCAATTATATAGACAAAAGAGGGGGAGAAAAGAGGGGGAAAAATGAGGGGGAAATGAAACTCAAATTTCCCCCTAAAATTGGCCTAAAGGGAGATAAAGGGGCAAGTGATAGTAGGAGATTTCAAACTGAAAAGAGCCCTTCAACAAAGTTGAAGAGGAGCTCAAAATAAGACACTTTATAGTTTATGACAAGCCACGAAAATAAATACAAGTAGGCCTAAACTATCATGCAAGAGAAGGGCCAAAAGGGGGGCAAAGAGGGAAGTGACAGTAGAAGATCTCAAACGGCAAAAGGTCCTTAATCAAACATGAAAAGGACCTCAAAATATGACTACCTCAAGTTTGGGTTGGAGAATGAAGGTTCGGGAGCCAAAACACGTAGTTCGGGGCCCCGAAAGTGGGCTGTTAGGCACCGGAAGTGGTGTCCAACCACGAAGTTGGTCTCTCAGACCACAGTGTCTCTCAAAAGGAAGGAAATAAGGTGTGTGCCAAAAACCGGAGCAAACGGAGGTGGTTAAGCGGTCCCGAACCGAGGCACACGGCCGACAGCTCCAAAAAATCGAGAACCGAGCTCCAAACAGGAAAAATGGCCTACGACCACAAAACATAGCCTACGGCCACTGAGAGATGGTCTACAAGACCTCTCCCTCCCTTTGGGAAGAGAAAATAGAGAAAACAGGGCCTGGTTCGCAAACCGAGACAAAGCACAAAAGAGTCCGGAAGTCCGGAGGCAAGGCTCGCAGCCGGGACTCCGCAACCTCAGAACGAGCATAATATGCAACATCACCAAGCGCTCAATCAGTAACGTTGAGTCTTAAGGTCGGTCAAAAATGGGGTGTCTACAGATGCACGATATAACATGGCATACACAACGCTCTAACATGTAACCTAGCATACACAATGCTATGAAATGAAATTGCATACGCAATGCATGATGGACTTACACCAACATGAGTGGACCTCAGCCACACTCACATCAGTGGCCATTAGATGGAAATGAGACACTCGAGATGCGTGCACACATGCACGCAAACCGAGGACCGAACCTAAGGCACGAATGCCACTTTACCAAAGCATGGCAAGGCATGGAATATGGCATACAAACATACGAATTTCAGCGCTAAAATATGATGCTAAACAGCCCCAAAACATGGCAATATGGCACCCGATGCATGAGATGAACCTCGAAACACAAAACTAGGCATACGCAATGACCTATAGCTATACAAAGCATGCATTTTTTGATCATGAAGCATGAAGACAGAGTTAAGGTAGTCCCAAAAAATGAAATTTCTTAGTTCAAAGCAAGGCCAAAAAGTGCTAGTAAGATGGACTAAAATAGCATGCGATTTTGACTATCAAACATGGTTTACATGGCAAGTATATGAAGCACATGGAATCTCACTATACCAGAAAAAATCAGTGAACTAAACATTCCAAAAGATGCCCAAATACACATGGAAAGGCAGCCAACACATGCACAAATGAGGGGCTCCTTTGGAAGGGCATACAAGGGGTTATTAAGCACATGCAAGATAGACATGAAGCATGACCAAAAAAAACTCTGGAAATCAAATATGGTAGTCTCAAAATTCACCAAATTGACCTTGAAATGTGACTTCAAAGCATGCAGGATAGGGTCTCTTTGGAAGGCCAAAATGACCACCAAACAAGTCAAGGTGAGAGAGGGTCACCCTCCTCTGATTTGGAGGCTCAAAACAGCATCAAAGCCACTAGAAATCCACTGGATTCCAGTGGCTAGAAGGTCAAACAAGGCATGCAACAAAGGCTAGGGTGTAAGGCTCAAAACAAGGGACAATCAAGCATTCAAGGAAGCATGTGACCTCAAATAAGAAAATGCCCTTAATAAAACATGAATATGATGTCAAAACAAGCCTTTTTTCATTTTATAACAAGTCCCAAAAATGAACATAAATAGGTCTAATCTATCATGCAAAAATGGCCCTAAAAGAGAGAATAGAGACAAGGGACAACAAATGGCCCCAAATGGCAAAGAGCCCTTCAAAAACATTGAATAGGGGCTCAAAACATGGCACTTTACAATTAACATCAAGTCTTGAAAATGAACACAAGTGAGGCTAAATCAACATGCAAGAAAAAGGGCCAAAAGAGGGATAAAGAGACAAGTGGTAGAAAATGTCCTCAAACAGATGAGAGCCCTTCAACAAAGTTGAAGAGGGGATTAAAATATGACATTTTACAGTTCATGATAAAGTCCAAAACAGATCACAAATAACCCTAAAATACCATGCAAAAATAGGCCTAAAAGAGAGTTTAAACACAAAGGGTGAGGAGGAGACCTCAAACAGAGAAAGACCCTTAATCAAACATGGAGATGAGCTCAAAATATGACTATTTATAGTTTGGGTTGGAGCCCAAAAATGCTTTTAAGCAAGGCTTATAAATGAACCAAGAAAAGGCTAGAAAAAGGAGGAAGAAGACTCACCCTTGTAGAGCAGCAACACAGCAGCTTTTGGACCAAGAAATGGTGCTCCTTTCCTCTGAAAAAATAGCCTCAAGTTGCTGGAATGGAGTGTGGAGGTGTTGTGTTATGTGTTGTAGTGTATATGGTGCAAGGCTTTTAGAGTTTAGAGGGTTGAAGTAGAGAGAGAGTGAGAGTTGTAGGCAAAGGCTCAAAACCAATTTTCTAACCCTCTAAAATGGAACTGGGGGGGTTTGGTTTTATAGAGGGAGGAGTGGAGGAAAAGGGGAGAAAATGAAATTCAAGTTTCCCCCCCCCAAAAGACCCCCCCGGATACAGGATCTGAGGGGAAAGGGAGGGTGCAGCTGTAAGGAACCAGGTGAGGGGGTCATGGACGGCCAAGTTCAGAGGGTTCAGGTGGCCAGCCGGCCACCTCCCCTGGCCGGCCGACTAGGGTCAAAAGGTTCAATGAGAATTAGTGGCCGGCCACCCCAGAAAAGTGGCCTCTCATGTGTGCACAACACAGCCATGTGGAGAAAAACCAAGAAATGTGACCCAGGAGAGAGAAAAACCCATTTTTTAGAGGGGTTCAAAAGGGTCAGGGAGAGTTGCTGGCTGGCCATGTCATATTTGTGGCCTCCCATGTGTGTACAACACAAATATGTGGTTGAGGGCCAAAGAAAGTGGCCCGAGATTGGTCAACACCAGCTTTTTAGCGTGGAAAATGGGCGACGGAGAGCAATGAAGGAATAAAGCTGGTCTTCAGAACAATTGCCGGCCTCCCACCCTTCTACGACCTTCATAACAATGAAAATAAGGTCCCTGCCAAAAATGAACCCAAACCGGTGCAAATTGAAGGTTCGAGGGCCGAAACACGCAGCTCGGGGCCCCGAAAACTAACTATTAGGCACTGGAGGTGGTGTTCGACCAGGAAGTTGGTCTCTCGAGCCACAGTGTCCCTCAAAAGGGAGTGAATGAGATGTGTGCCAAAAATCAGAGCAAACGGAGGTGGTTAAGCGGTCCCGAACCGAGGCACACGGCCGACGGCTCCGAAAATCGGGAACTGGGCTCCAAATGAGAAAAATGGCCAACGACCACGAAACGTAGCCTATGGCCACTGAGAGATGATCTACAAGACCTCTCCCTCCCTTCGGGAAGAGAAAACAGAGAAAACGGGGCCTGGTTCGCAAACCGAGGCAAGGCACAAAAGAATCCGGAAGTCCGAAGGCGAGGCTCGCAGCTGAGACTCTGAACCCTCAGAACGAGCACAATATGCAACATCACTGAGCACTCAGTTGGTGACATTTGAGTCTTAAGGTCGGTCAAAAATGGGGTGTCTACAGCAGCATCTGAAAAGGAAGAGTGTAATTTGAATACATCAGCTCAAATATGTATATTAGATGCAGATGCAAGAAAGCTACGTGAAGTAGGTGCATGCAGGTACAGTACGTAAGTGCGGTGTGTGTCAGACGTGCTCTACACTGGCAGCCTATCAATGCAGTAAAATGTTCAAGATCAGCATGTCATCAGAAGTATGATAAATGCAAGAAAACTAAAGGGTACCTGGACACCTATGAGGGACAACTGCGACTCTCTCCGTAGGACCATGCCCTCAAGTGAGGCTACCATCCCAAGCACCTCATCCATGTACTCCCTGGGTGGCTGCAGATACAAGCTCAAGTCATCAATGAATAAACAAATGCCAAAGTATCTGTGTGATAAGCAGAAAAGCGATGGAACATCTGGAGTGGTGAATCAGGGTCACTGACATATCGGTGGTTAGGCATAGGAGGCTCTATCGGAATCGGGTAGGAAGTCCCATATCGCCATCCCGTCAGCTCAGTCAGCATATCTGGCCACCCAGGATGATGATGAGTCGGAGGAATCGGGGGAACCAGTCCAGCCCCACCTCTGGATGTGCCAGCCATGCTGGTGGAAGGGACATCTGCAATCCGAGCCCGGCTCGATGAAGGCATGCCAGCAGAACTCCTCGTCGGAGTACGGACCCCCGTCAATGGAGGCATCAAGTATGTGTGACGATAGGTCGCATACTTCCCCTGCTCTAGATGTAAGAATGCATCGGTACCCTGCATAGCATTGACGACATCTTGGGGAGAGAGCCTATCAGCGGTCTGCATGTCGTCTGGAGGTACTGAAGGAATGTCTTGATCAGGGTAGCCCCATACTTGATGCAAGAAGCGATCCCTCAAAAACCAGGCCCTACCAACCGGCCCCTCGAACAGGATCCTATATTGAGAGGCACCCCATGCTCTAGCAAACTGGAATCGGAGGTCCCTGCCTAAAGACGCCCAGGGCTGCCACGAGATCTGTGGATAACCGATGTATAAGCAAATCAGAAATTATGAATGTGCAAGATAAATCAAAGATCAGAAACATGAAGAACTAAGAGTTCTGAAATACCTCTGACGACCGCACTGTATCAAAGTACTGTCGTAGGTAGAGGAAAGACTCCCGAGGTCTCAGCCGGTACTGGCCCTCGAATACGAGTGAATAAGGGGTCGTGAGGGGCACCTCCACCTCAAGCTCTAGGGCTAGCGTCGAAAAGTACGCATAGATCCATAGCTGTGAAAAACAAAGCAATAGCCATTAGAATCTGAGAATCTTTGAGTCTGAGGATGTAAATACAAAATCTTTGAGCAAAATGCAAGGTCTGAGAATGTAAAGTCGCCGTGTGTGCAATGTACAAGTAATGAGAAGTAGAAATGTAAATCAAGAGGCGAAAGTACCTCCTGGGCCCTCCAATAGCCACCGACCATGTTCCCGTCTGGTGGAGGTTGCTCATATAGCAATAGAGTAGCAGTGGCGCCGTCCCAATCATATCGGTGACGACTGTGATAGGTCCACTAGAGCTCAAAAGATATAGCAAAGTGTTCCCCTATCGTGACAGTGGTCCCGAAAAGGAACATCAGAAATCCACGGGTGTACTGTGCCACCTCCTCAGGAGTCTCAGGCTCCATCTCCGCCCTCCTAAAATGGGAAGAGAACCAGGTGTATTGGACTTTGCCTGAAGATCTGTCAACTGGCGGGTGAGCCCCCAATAAGTATATCCAGGCGGCCTCCCACTGGCCCATATCCTCGTTATATGGGATGGCCCAGCCTCCGACATCAAGGCCGTCGATCTGGTGATCAAGCAGGGGTCATGGTCATGTCCCCGGTGGCAGAGAAATGGAAGGAGTTGGTGGTGTCCCACCATCTCTCTACCAAAGCACCCATCAGCGTCTTACTAGCAGGACAGCGGGAGATCCCAGTGCAAAAGGGCCCAAACCCTGCCACGTCAACCAAATCCCGGACAGCCTCCGGGAGCTCTACGTACCACTCTCTCGCCGTGATAGAGCCATATCCTCGCGCCGTACGAGAAGTCACCTGCATTCAGGATGAACACATGTATTCATTTTCATAATGAAATATATAAGCTGCGTGCAAATGAACTGACTAAGCTGCGTGCAAATGAAATGCATAAGCTGTGTGCAAAATCAAATCAGATACAGAATCTGGGCTGTGTGTTCAGATTTCAAAGTATGGGCTGTGTGTTCATCTCAAAGTTTGGGCTGCGTGTTCAACTCTCAATCAGTGTGTGTTGTGTGTTCACCTCAACAATGAGTTGTGTGTTCGACATCAAAGAGTGGGCTGTGTGTTCATTTCAAAGTTTGGGCTGCGTGTTCAACTCTCAATCGGTGTGTGCTGTGTGTTCACCTCAACGACGAGCTGTGTGTTCGATATCAAAGTGTGGGCTGTGTGTTCATCTCAAAGTTTGGGCTGCGTGTTCAACTCTCAATCAGTGTGTGCTGTGTGTTCACCTCAACGATGGGCCGTGTGTTCAGAATTCAAGTGTTTGGGCTGCGTGTTCACCTTCAATTTGGGGCTGTGTTTAGAAATTCAAAGTTTGGGCTGCGTGTTCAACTAACAACAAGTGTGAGCTGTGTGTTCAGTTTTGAAAATCAGTGGGCTGTGTGTTCATCCCAAAGTTCGGGTTTTTCAGATTTCAAAATCAGTGGGCTGTGTGTTCATCCCAAAGTTTGGGTTGTGTGTTCAATTCTCAAACAAGTGTGTGCTGTGTGCTCACAACCAGAAAAATGGGCTGTGTGTTCATCATCAAAGTTCGAGCTGTGTGTTCAACATCAAGTATTTGAGTTGTGTATTCAAATTTCAAAATCAGTGGGTTGTGTGTTCATCTCAAAGTTTGGGTTGTGTGTTCAATTCTCAACAACTGTGTGCTGTGTGTTCATAATCAATATATGGGCCGCATGTTCAAAAAGTCAGAGTATTTGAACTGTGTGTTCAAGATGCAAACGGAATACAGTGTTATAGACTAAACATTCAAAACAAGCTGTGTGTTTGAGTGAGCAGATAAACATAGCGAAAGCGCGAAATGCACAGAAAATGCAGAATACATTACAGAAAATGTAAAAGAGAAGTAAATACCTCTCGTGCCTGATGAGAGAGGTGGGACTCCGGCTCTCGCAAAAGCAGATCCCCAGGTGCTCGATCATCGAAATCAGTAAAATGGTAGAAAACTGTCTGCGGGAGGATGTGCGCCGGAGGGTCGTACCTCTCGGGAATGAATGGCCGAATCCTCGGGGGTAAAGACATAATGTTTGGCTCACCCCCGGCACTTGGAGAACCTCCACCTTGGGAAAAATGACCCGCCATCTTGAAAAATCTGCAAAAACGAGCAAAATAAGCCAAAATTGGAAAAAGTCAACTCTCGGGAAATGAAAAAGTCAACAAAAGTCAACTCCCGAGAAAATCTTCCAAATGTTGAGACAAACTTACCTCAAGTTTTGAAAATGAAGAAAGAAGCACCGAAATCAAAATCTAATCGGTTCAAAGTGACGAAAACTGAAAGATTTCGCGAAAACAACTTGCGTGGGGCGTTGGAAAACGTGTATAGAGCACAAATCTGAGAGAGAAAGTGGTCTAGGAAGGAAAAGGAGGAAATTTCAGAGCTGATGTTATGAGGACAAGTGCTTTGGATAAGCACATTTAAAGAAAAGAGAGCAATATGACAAAACTGCCCCGGATTTGGGCTAGGTGGCCGGCCGGCCACCTTTTCTGGCAGGCCGGCCATCCCTCTCCCTCACCTATGGCCGGCAGCCTCTCCCTTAGGCAAAACATGGCTGGCAGCATTCCCAACATGGTCTCCAAGGCCTCTGCAAATTTTGGTAATGATTAGAGTCCCCGGCACTCGAGAAAGTACAAAGAAAGTGCACTTTTCGTCGCGAAATCCCTCCGCGAGAACTTCAACTCCAACTTTCAATGTGTGTTTCATCATTACTCGCCGAGAGCAAGATGTATCCTGTTTGAATATGTTGTGACCCCTCCGGGAGGTAAATCGGAGGTTGCGATTGAGCCATCTTCGTCGAAATTTGCATTACTTTGCTCGTTATTTCGTTTCAAAATGTGCATTCGAGTTTGCACTTATCCTGCATTGTTATGCACGTCACTTGCATTCCCATGCACACCACTAGCACTGTTCTACACGAGCATTGTCATACCCTTGTGCTTAACTTGCATTGTCACGCACGTCGCTTCTCGCATTGCGATGCACTCATCCATCAACACTGCGTTTGTCTGTACTCGATATCACACTGAACATATGTTGCTAACTATGTTGTGCTTGTTGAGTTTCTTCCTTTTTCAGGCACGATATTGTATGTACGGTTCATTTGAGGCTGGTGCGACCAGACGTGCCACACAGGTATTGTATCTTTTCCGTGTGAGACGTGGTGAGAATTCAATGATTCTCCGCATTCTCCAACTACATGAAATATAGTATTGCTTTGCATTCTTGCTTAAAACTGTTGCATCTATTGTGAATATTTGCTTCATTACAGCTTGCTGCTTCGCATGATCATTGAGTTACATCCAGCTTTGTGCATATCGTTTTGCATTTTTCCCCCACCTACGGGCATGCCTGCGAGCACATTTCTCTATTATCTAGTATGTTTGTCTAAGGCTTCGGCCTTGTCAAAAATGGGTCGTCTCTAGGCTTTGACATTCACTCCCGTCACTTATGACTTTCGAGTTCTGTCAAAGAGGGGCAACTGTAGACATCCCATTTTTGACTGACCTTAAGACTCAAACGTCACCAATTGAGCGCTTGGTGATGTTGCATATTGTGCTCGTTCTGAAGTTGCGGAATCTCGGCCGCGAGCCTTGTCTCCGGACTTCGGGGCTCTTTTGTACTTTGTCTCGGTTTACAAACCGGGTCCCGTTTTCTTTGTTTTCTCTTCCCGAAGGGAGGGAGAGGTCTCGTAGATTATCTCTCAGTGGCCGTAGGCTGCATTTCGTGGTCGTAGGCTATTTTTCTTGTTTGGAGCCCGGTTCTTGGTTTTCGGAGCCGTCGGTTGTGTGCCTCGGTTCAGGACCGCTTAACCACCTCAGTTTGCTCCGGTTTTTGGCATACACCTTGTTTCCTCTCTTTTGAGGGACACTGTGGCCCGAGAGACCAACTTCATGGTCGAACGCCACCTCCGGTGCTTTATAGTCAGTTTTCGGGCCCCCAGACCGCGCGTTTTGGCCCCCGAACCTTCGTTTTGCATCGGTTTGGGTTCATTTTTGGCGGAGACCTTATTTTCATTGTTAGAGAGGTTGTAAGAAGGTGGGAGGCTAGCAATTGTTCTGAAAGCCAGCTTTATTCCTTCATCGCTCTTCATCGCCCGTTTTCTTCACTAGAAAGCTGACTTTTTCCATTCCCGGGCCACTTTTTCTGACTTTCCACCACACCATTGTGTTGTACACACCTGGGAGGCCACCAATATGGATAGGCTGGCCATCAATTGCTCTTGACCCTTTTGAACCCCTCTAAAAAGTTGGTTTTTCTCTCTCTTGGGTTACATTTTCTGGGTTTTGACCATACAACTGTGTTGTACACACATGGGAGGCCACCTTTCTGGGGTGGCCGGCCAGCAACTTTGTTGACCCTTTTGACCCCTGGCCGGCCGGCCACCTGAACCTTCTGCACCTGGCCGGCCATTCTTCTCTCTCCTGGTGCATTCCAGCTGTGCCAGCTGTTTTGCACCAGACCCCTGCCCGAGGGTCTGCCCTTTTGGGAGGGAAATTTGAATTTGGTTTTCCCCCCTTTTCCCTTGGCCTCTCTCCTCTATAAAGCCAACACTTGAGCTCCATTTCTAGGGGTTAGAAAAACCAGCTAGGGCATATATACATACTCCCTTTATATCTATACTTCAACCCTCCAAACCCTAAGATTCTTGCACCATTTGCACTACAACCCATAGCACCACACCACCATCATCCATTCCAGCCCCTTGGAAGTCATTTGCAGAGGTTGAAAGCTCATTTCCTTGGACCAAAGGCTGCTGGAGGTTGGCTCTACAAGGGTAAGCTCCTATTTTCCCAATTTTTACACTATTTTGTGCTATATCTTAGCCCATTTTTCTTACATTTTTGGGCTCCGACCTGAACTAAAAATAGTCTTATTTTGAGCTCATATTTATGTTTGATGAAAGACTTTTCTCTGTTTGAGGCCATCTGCTGCCCCTTTCCTTTTATCTCTCTTTTAAGGCTATTTCTTGCATGATATATTAGCCCTGTTTGTAAACATTTATGGGCTTCGAGCCAAACTGTAAAGTAACTTTTTTTGAGCCTTTCTTCAACTTTGTTGAAGGGCTCTTCACTGTTTGAGGCCAGCTACTGCCTCTTGCTCTCTTTCTCTCTTTTGGGGCTATTTTTGCATCATATTTTAGCCTTACTTGTGAGCATATTTGAGATTTACCATAAACTGTAAAGTGTCTTTTTTTGAGCCTCTCTTCAACTTTTTTGAAGAGCTCTTTGCTGTTTGAGACCTTTTTCTACCCTGTTTGTTCAATCTCTCTTTTAAGGCTTATTTTGCATGATACATTAGCCTTATTTGTGAGCCTTTTTGGACCTCGACATAAAATGAAAAAAGTATTTTTTTGATATCATATTCATGTTTGGTTAAGGTCTATTCTCTGTTTGGGGTCATCTTCCCCCTATGCATGCTTCATCTCTTCATGATTAGGGCTATGCATTAGAACACTTGCATTGGAAATGGTTTGGCCTCTTAGCCACTGAAATCCAGTGGATTTTTAGTGGCTTAGGTGTGTTCTTGAAGGACAAAATCAGAGGGGGGTGACCCCCTCTCTCCTTGTTTTGCTTGATGGTCTTTTTGGCCTTCCAAAGAGGCCCTATCTTGCATGTTTTTTTGACTGATTTCAGGGACAATTTGATGAGTTTTAGGACTATCATATTGGATTTCCAAAGTTTATTTTGCCATGCTAAGTGTCTTTGATGGATGTGCTTAATAACCCCTTGTATGCCCCTCTAAAAGAACCTATCATTTGTGCATGTGTTGGCTGCATTTTAGAGGTTATTTGGGCATGTTTTGGCATGTTTTATTCATTCATTTTTTCTGGTTTGATGATTTCTCACCTGCTTCATATACATGCCATGTAAACCATGTTTGTTAGTCAAAGTTGCATGCTATTTTAGTCCATCTTGCTAGTATCTTTTGGCCATGCTTTGAACTAGAAATGTTCATTTTTTAGGACTGCCTTGGTTCTGTCTTTATACTTCATGATCAAATAATGCATGCTTTGTATAGCTATAGGTCAATGCATGTGCCTAGTTTTTTGTTTCGGGACCATTCCATGCATCGGGTGCCATGTTTCCATATTTCGGGATCATTTTGCATCACATTTCAGTGCTGGGACTTGCATGTTTGTATGCCATATTCAATGCCTTGCCATGCCTTGTCAGAGTGGCATTTGTGCCTTAGGATCGGTCCTCGGTTTGCGTGCATGTGTGCGCACATATCGATAGTCTCATTTTCATCTTATGGCCGCTGATGTGAGTGTGGCTGAGGTCCACTCATGTTGGTATAAGTCCATCATGCATTGCATATGCCATTTCATTTCATAGCATTGCGTATGCTAGGTTGTATGTTAGAGCATTGTGTATGTCGTGTTACATCGAGCATTGTGTATGCCATTTCATAGCATTGCGCATGCTAGGTTGTATATTAGTTGCATTCATGCATGTCCTGAATATTACATTGTGCTTGGGATAGGAGTTAGTCCAAGCACGGGAAACGAGGGACGTTTCGTACTTTGAGTGACGGAACGTGTCTCAATTCCATGTCGCCAACACTCCGGATTATTCATGATGGAGTTTAGCCCTTGTTGTGTTTTCATGTGCATTCATTTCACATTGAGTCGTGCAATTCGACTCCTCGGCCATCATGCATCGAGATGCGTGATTGGTGGCACGAGGATCGAGGACTACACTCCCTGAAGAGTAGTCAAGCATACATATGTGAAAATACATTGCCATGCCCCTTTCTTGCTCTCTGTTGCAGCAGATCAAGAATCAACAGCCTTTCAGAGCTTCGCGCAATATTCCGGGCTTAATTGTAAACAGAGGCTAATTGGGGCGTCACAATGGATTTCCGCGCAAGTAACCCAAACATGCACCATTCATCATCCGGAGCAGAGTTGAGGCAGTGCCTAGCTTGCATGCTAATTTACTGCTTTCCTAGATTAATTTGTTAATTAATTAGGATTTTGTACTCATTTGGACTGTATTATTTATTCGGGACTGTATTATTTATTCAGACCCTCCGAACGAGGGCACAACTGTAATAAGTGTGCATATGTGTGATGTATGTCTTCCAACCCCACGTCTTTCTCCCTTTTATTTACCAGCTTATGATGGTTAGATTAGGGCATGTTTCAATTAGCATACAGTATGATAGCATGTTTGCATTCATTCATCTGTTTTGCATGCATCGGGCTCGGCGCATCATAACTCACTACATTGTATTTCAATTCCAAGTTGAATACTTGTTAGCTGTAGCATCCCATATGCCATCTTTAGAATAGTCGAGCCTGCTATAGTTGCATTTTTACATGTGTTGCATTAGGCATTTCTGTATAGTTAGGATCATGCATGGATTTCTAATATAGTTTCTATTTTGGCTTGGAGTACTCGGTAAGTTTTTACGCTTTAGCATCCTTGCATATGTGTGAGTGACTGCCATGATAGCATGCTTACCATGAGGCTATATGCTTATGTGATATATCTGCCTGAATGCTTGTGGGTGAAGGTTGGGTTATTTGGATTGGGACAAATCATCAATTGTGAGTTTTAAGCCCACTAGATAGTGGCAAAACCATCTTTTCTAAGCCCACCTGAAGGTGGCAAAATCTGTATTTTAAGCCTACTTGCAGGTAGCAAACCATATTTCAAAAATAAACATGAAATGTTTTGTTCCAATTTAGGCGATCCAGTCTATACTTGTATGTTGTGCGCATCACATAGTAAATCTAGGTTAATAACCGAAATAAGAATGCATAATGTTTTCAAAACTAAATATCATGGTTAGTAGAGGCCGATCTTTGATCGGGCGAGCAGGGGTGCTCACGAAGTGACCTTTCCCAATCGTACCCAAGTTCCCGAGCCGAGGCAACTTTGGTGATGACAGACACGTGGCCTTAGGCAAATGAGTCAGGGTTTCCTAAATTTCCCAAAATAAAATATTTATGTGGCAACTCTGTATCTGGCAAAGCAGTCCATGTTTGACACTTCTTTCAAAAATCTGTTTTCTCAAAACGATTTGCTGGATTTAGACTCTTTAGTTCAGATTAAGAACTGTGACAATTAGAGTCCTGAACTGTAGAGAGCCCAAAATGAACGGAACGGGACTCATCCCTCCCGGGGCGTTCGGGGACGTCTACAGCTCTATTCCCATTTTTCTTCTAGAAGTGTTCTGACTTGATCGTCGGAAGGTTTATCCGGCAGCGCACCACCAGGCAGCTCACCGTCTTTCTGCTTTCAGGTCAAGTGACGTTACGAAAAGCTCGAGTTCAAGGAGTACGGAGAACGGAGGATATTTCACCCATGTACATATATTAAGAAAAATGAGATTTTTAATGAGAATTCTTGTAGAAGTTTCAAATTTTCATTCTAATTTTCTTTATTTTTAAATAATTAAAAAACTATCTATTGCTTAACCCAACTAAAAAAAAAAAAACTCTAATTATCCTTTAAATTTGAATTTCAAAATTCAAATATCCCATTAATATGGAAAATTATTTATATTTTTTTTATATATTTGCCTCCCTCTCAACCTTTCCAAATAATGCCAATCAAAAATATAAAGTAAAAATAGAAAACATAGAATTTTAAAAACTCTAAACAACATAAAGCAATTCAATATTAGAAGGATTTTAGGAAAAAGCAAAACACTACACAATGGGGCAATCTAATGCGACATGTATTTTAGAAAATGTTAGTTTTACAAATAATAATATATGTATGTGATGTTAAAAATATTTGGATATGTGTGAATGTATTTTGTATTTATGTATATGTGTGAATGTATTTTGTATTTATGTATATGTTTGATGTTGATTATATATAATGTATCATTACTTGTATTTATACATTTACTTTTAAATCATTGTACAATTTACATTGGTTAATTGATTGATCCTCCATACATTACTATTTCACAAAATTTGTTCTTGAAATACTATATTGATTTTAAGTTAATTATCTCTCCAAATGTTTATCATTCAAAATATATATATTTTTTAAAATATTACTCAAAATCACAAATTTCATTAAAAAAAAAATTGTGGTGCGGGAGATAAGGATTATTAAATCTTGGCTTAATTAGAGACACCATGTCTCATATTCATTGAGTTCATTTGAATAAAAAAATTAAAAAAAAAAAAAAATCATTGTATCAAATAAAACACTACTTTAGGCAAGATTGACTAATCTATCTATATCTATATTATATATTAAGCAAAATCAATTTTTTATTAGTTCTAAAACATTATTTAAATTTCTTAATTTTTTAAAAACTTGTGAACCTTAAAGAAATACAAATGGCACGAAAATATTAGTCCATCTAATAATATCTATGATTTTAGAATTTAAAGATCTTAATATCAAAAGTAATAAAAAAAATCATATCTAACTCATATCTAATTTGAAATTTTAAAATCTTTGAAAGGAAATTTCAAATATAATTTGTCTTATATAATTTTATATTTTAAAAATATTACTTCAAAATTTTATATTTTTATTTTTGAAAACTAAACAATACATGTGCTGTCTAAAAAATTATTTTTAGGCCTCAAAATATTTATAGCACATTTATTAATTAAAAAAAATCCGCATGGCACATGTAAGCATTTAAAAACGCATGTCTTTTTTGACTGTATATTTTAATCATATCTAAGGCTTCTATTTTTTTATTTTTAAAAATTAAACATGCCTGACATAAAATACACATGGTATAAAACTATCAGTTTATCTAATTATTTTTTTTAATTTAATAATTTGTAGATGGAAAAAAATTAACCTTATCTAAATTCTAATTTGAGATTTAAAAAAAGAGTCTAAATAAAATTTATTTATTTGTAATTTAAGAATATTTAAATAGAAAATATGAATGAAAATTGTAGCTACATATAATTGGACAAACTTTAACATAGAATACAATAAAACTGAAAAAGTTATAGATGATAAGTATTTTTATTTTATAAATATAATTGTTGTAATTTATTCTATTTTTTTTTTCATTTTTACCAATTAAATTATGACATCTATTTCTTATTGAGAACTGAAAAATATACAATTAATAATATAACAACTTCAATATATACATATTCTAATGAAATGGTTAAATCTTAATTCATTATAAATTATTTTTCTATACATTTTTAATAAATTTTATATTATTATTTAATTTTAAAATTAATTTTTAATTATTTGTTTAGCCCGTGCATAGCATGGGTGAAATGCTATTATATATATATATATATTTAATGATATTTAGAATTGTGAACTTATCATTTCAAAATTTAAAATTTATCAAGATGTATTTTATTTATAAAAGTGCCACTGTTATACTAGAATTCTGGAATAATAGAATTTTCCTTTAAATATTATTTATAATTTTAAATATTATTTTATTTGCACAACATTATCATGTAAAAATAAAATTGACAGAAATGTAAAATAAGAAAAGAAAAGGGGATTTTGTTACCACTAGGAAAAAAAAATTGTTTAGTTCAATACATTTATTATTTTCTTGACTTTCTATAATAGTGGAAGTTGTTAATCTGATTTAATGTTTTCGTACTTGTTAATAAACCCTTCTAACTCATAAAAAGCAAAACAAAAAAATAATCAAGTACACAAAAATAAACATATTTGGTGAGATGCAAATATAGTGGCCATCAACAGAAGGTGGACGGATGTGGTAGCTGACAATGGGGGGTGATTGGAGGTATTTGTTGGAGTTGGTGGCCAGGATCACAGGCCATGATTAAGAGTTGTTCACACCAAAGGTGGCTTGGAGCTCGCTCATGGTCAGTTGGAAGGTGGTCGGAGGTTGCCGAATGTCAATTGGAGTTGCTAGAGGTCAGTGGTGATGGAGGAAGAACAAGTAAAAACTTATTTTAAAAATAAATAAAAACAACTTTTTCTTTTCCAAATAAAAAAATTCAATTAATTTTACATCTTTAAAAATATAAACAAAATAAAAAACAAGAAACGGAAGTGTACGCAAACTGAGGCATTAGTGATCAAAACATTTGTGATGAGTTAGGCCAAGTTTGGCATACATTAAATAATCTATCTTTTTATCTTTTTTTCATCACATCACTTCTTTACTTTTTTGCATATCTTTTCGTAAAAAGACAAAAAGTACACTTATTTAGGTCATCTCAAACTAGTCTGAGACACATAACGTAAATTAGTGGATAAAATTGTTCAAAAGTGAGTTTCACCTACCAATCTTGTAAAATTCTATCTGTTAATTTGTTTTGTGTCAAATCAATTATGGAGTGTTTGGAAAAGATGGTTAAAATTTAATTTTTTGTCTTTTTTTACTGTTTTATGTGACATGTGATGTGATTCAAAATAGGTCAAAAATTAACTTTTGACTTTTAATTCATGTTTTCAAAATTGATCTATGTATTAAATTTCTGTATTACAAGATTTTTGAGTCTTACAATAGATTTAGGGATTCGAAAATGAGGATGAAAATTGTCGCCAGTGTTGATGAAGCCAAGAGATTTTTGGGCACGAACTGTGGCCTGTGCTCTTATTAGAGCTTGCATACTACGAAACATTGCAGTGGCTTGTTCACGCACCAAATGTCCTCTAACATGTGCTTGTATCTTCACTAAGCGATGGTTTGGAATGATCTAAATAAATGTATTTTTTAATTTTTTATGAAATATGAGTTCAGTTTAAAGTAATGTGATAGAGAGATGATGTGACTTAAATAAGATAGTGACTTTTTGACTTTCTAACTTTTTTATGTTATGCCAAACCTAGCCTATGTTGGAACAATCTTCAGTGTAAATAAAATAACTTGAAATAAATTCAAACAAAATAAATAAATAACATACCAGATTTATTTTGTCGAACCAAATAAAAATTACAAGACTAAGTCGAGTGTGTGACACTCTATCCTTAAGACAGATTCGCCCCGCTACGGTATTTATGGTTGAGTGGCGTCTATCTTCCAAGATACAATGATCTTCACAAATTGTAGTAGTACTCCAAACAATTTGTTCGGCGAATTAAACCTGTGTTCTTACTCTCTGAATTTTATTCTAATACTAAAATGAAGAATAATGCACCAATGCACCAAAGATTACAAGTCAGACAACAAGAAATATTTTTAGACTGTTTTTCCGAATCCCAAACCACTGCTAGAAAGATAGTATATATAGGCACAAGGAACTCACCCGAAGAGGTTTATTTCCAAAGTGAAAAGGTGCACACCTTGGACAACCTCTGAATTTGAATTCAAAAAGCCGTTGACCACACTTTCAAATAATTTGAATAGTGATCCGTAGGTGCAACAGTTAATCAAACTGTTTGAAACTTATATAATTAAACTATTAGAATAGTTAATTCAATAAAACCTTTCACTGAATGAAATAACTTTATTAAACTATTTAAATAGTTTAATCAATTTTTAGGAAATCACTTAGGAACTAAAAATTAGAATTTAGAATTAAATTAAATTCCTACAATTACAAACTTTAGGAAACCACATATGAACCCAAAATTTGAATTTAGAATTAAATTAAATTCCCACAATAATTTTTATTGAAAAAAATTCAAAAGAATTTTATCTAAAAAATTAATGTTAAACCCGAAAACGACGTCATCTTCCCATTCACTCATAAATGGTTTTGATGTTCCGTCTTCACCACTTCACCTCTTCGGACCCACCCCAAAACACGTTTGGGGTCCACCCAAATTGGGTTAAAAAATATGCCTATATAAAACCATTTTTTCTAACAATCCCCCATATGAATGGAAGTTGACGGAGAGAAAATGCAACAACATGATCTAATCAGAGAGTTTAGAAATTGAAAATATTCTGCAAAGGATAGGTAGCTTTTGGCTTTGAACCTTCCCTTGTGAGACACTATTGGATTTACTAGCTAATTAGTGAACACGATGTCTTGAACTGTTCAGCCGTTTGTGTAAACCAAGACAATAGAACTCACACAGTATATTCTCAAACACAGTTTAGTTCTCACTATTGTGTTCATTTTGGCCCTGAACAACCTGGTCTTCATGAGTGCTCTAAAGACTTGTAGCCCTTCACAAATCTTATAGAACCGGCCCAGTTCACACTCACATAGGTAATTCTTATGAAAAGTATCCTGCCATACTTCACCAGGTTTACCTAGATATAAGAATCATTAAAAGTTTTACTTTAACCTAAAACGCTACAGACATCACTATTTCATCAAAGAAATGGGTAGGAGTTAGACTCCCCAGTGATCCTTCTGAGTCAATCACAACTCGGTTGTCCCTTTGAACCTAGATCTTGGGATCTCCAGTCAACTAGGTTGGGTTGCCGTTGTGGTAACTCTTATTTAATAGGCTTAAGTCCCATTCCCCTCGATGAATTCTCAACTAACTCTTTTGCTAACCCTTTGGTTAGTGGATCCGCTATGTTGTCTTTAGACTTAACATATTCTATGAAAATAATTCCATTAGAGAGTAGTTGTCTTACGGTGTTATGTCGACGACAAATGTGTCGTGACTTACCGTTATACATATGACTCTGTGCTCTACCAATTGCTGATTGACTATCACAATGTATGCATATAGCAGGCACCGGTTTTGGCCAAATTGGAATATCTTCAAGGAAGTGGCGAAACCATTCTGCATCTTCCCCTGCTTTGTCTAAGGCTATGAATTCAGATTCCATGGAAGACCTAGCAATACAAGTCTGTTTGGAAGATTTCCAAGATACAGCCGCCCCACCAAGAGTAAAGACATACCCACTGGTGGACTTCGAGTCTTTAGTATCCGATATCCAATTTGCATCACAATATCCTTCAATCTTCTTTGGATATCTAGTATAATTCAGCCCAATATTACAAGTGAATCGGAGATATCTTAGAACCCTTATAATTGCTTTCCAGTGTTCTACTTCCGGAT
Organism: Camellia lanceoleosa; assembly: GCA_025200525.1. Lineage (NCBI taxonomy): Eukaryota > Viridiplantae > Streptophyta > Magnoliopsida > Ericales > Theaceae > Camellia > Camellia lanceoleosa. The sequence continues at coordinate 50,547,195 of CM045763.1, read as the reverse complement.
TACTCGTATATCTACTTAATTTACTTACTGCATAAGTTATATCTAGGCGAGTGCAGTTCATCAAGTACATTAAGCTTCCAATAATTTGGGCATACTCTAATTGAGAAATACTTTCCTGTATATTCTTAGAAAGATACAAATTAACATCTACAGGAGTTCTAGCAAGATGATCATCATCTTTGCTGAATTTGTCAAGTATTTTCTCAATGTAATGAAATTATGACAAAGTATAACCTTCTGATGTTTTAGTAATTTTCATACCAAGAATTACATCAGCAATGCCCATGTCCTTCATGTCAAAATGTTTATTCAACATTTTCTTAGTAGTTTTAATCATATCATTATTACTACCAATGATGAGCATATCATCTACATAAAGACATACAATGACAAAACCTTTGTCTATGTTTTAATATAAACACATTTGTCACACTTATTAATTTTAAAACCATTTGACATCATTGCCTTGTCAAATTTCTCATGCCATTGCTTTGGGGCTTGTTTTAAATCATATAATGATTTAACCAATTTACACACTTTCTTTTCTTTCCCTGGAACAGAAAACCCTTCTGGTTGTTCCATGTAAATTTCTTCATTTAACTCACTATTTAAGAAAGCGGTTTTAACATCCATTTGATGAATTTCTAAATTGTATAAAGATGTTATGGCAATTAGCATTCTAATAGATGTTATTCTAGTAACCGGTGAGTATGTATCAAAGTAATCAAGACCTTCTTTTTGTCTAAACCCTTTGATCACAAGTCTTGCCTTGTATTTATCAATTGATCCATCCGCTTTCATTCTCCTTTTGAAAATCCACTTCTACCCAAGAGGTTTACAACCTGGTAGCAAATCCACCAATTCCCAAGTGTGATTTTGCAAGATGGATTCAACTTCACTGTTGACAGCTTCTTTCCATAAAGGAGCTTCAGGACTGGACATAGCCTCTTTAAAAGTTAAAGGCTCATTTTGTAACAAATATGTTAGAAAATATGGACCAAAAGATTTTGAAGTTCTAACACGTTTACCACGCCTAGGTTCTTCTTCCTCATTTTGATCTAACTCTTGTTCTTGATCATGTTCTTGATCCTGACTAGTAATGGCATCATGAGATCTTTTATTGTTACTAGTCTTTTGTTCAGTCTTCTTTGGAAATACATGTTCAAAGAATGATGCATTCCTTGATTCAATAATAATATTTACATGCATTTCGGTATGTTCTGATTTATGAATCAAAAACCGATATGCACTACTATTCTTAGCATAACCAATGAAAATGCAATCAATGGTCTTAGGACCTATCTTAGTCTTTTTAGGACTAGGAATAGCCACTTTAGCCAAACACCCCCACACTTTTAAGTATTTGTAGGATGGTACTCTTCCATGCCACAATTCATAAGGTGTTTGATTTACTTTCTTTCGGGGTATTTTATTTAAAATATAATTAGCAGAAAGTATTGCTTCCCCCCACAAGTTCTGAAGTAATCCAGAACTGATTAACATGGCATTCATCATTTCTTTTAAAGTCCTATTTTTCCTTTCAACAATTCCATTTTGCTGAGGTGAGTAAGGAGCGGTGGTTTAATGAATTATTCCATGTTCTTTACAAAATTCACCAAAAGGTGATTCATATTCACCACCTCTATCACTTCTAAGTTTTTTGATTTTCTTACCAAGTTGATTTTCAACTTCATTCTTATATTGAATGAAAGTTTCCAAAGCTTCATCATTGGTTCGAATTAAATAAATATAACTATATCTAGTATAGTCATCTATAAAAGTGATTACATACTTTTTTCCACCTCTAGTTTGAATTGATTTAAAATCACAAATGTCACTATGAATTAATTCAAGTGGTTCCGTACTTCTTTCAATTGAATGAAAAGGAGTTTTAGATAATTTTGCCTCAATACAAATTTCACATTTATGATTTGAATCAATGTCAAATTTAGGTAAATATTCCATATTAATTAATCTACGCAAAGATCCATAATTAACATGTCCTAGTCTACCATGCCATAAATTTGAAGACTCAAGCAAGTAAGAAGAAGATGTAGTATTATTAATAACTGAGGGTATAACGGTCATTACATTTAACTTGAAAAGGCCATCAGACATATAACATTTTCCTACATACATCTCATTCTTAGTAAGTACAAACTTATCACTCTCAAATACTAGCCTAAACCCATTCTTACTCAACAAAGATCTGGAAACAAGATTCTTGCGAATGTCCCAGTATGCAAAGACATTGATGAGAGTGAGTTCCTTTCCTGATGTCATATTGAGAACAATCTTTCCTTGTCTTTCAACTTTGGAAGTTGAGGAGTTGCCCATAAAAAGTTGTTCACCATTGTCCACTGTAGAGTAAGATGTGAACATCTTTTTGTCGGCACAAATATGGCGAGTAGCACCAGTGTCTACCCACCATTCTTTAGGATTTCCGACAAGATTTGTCTCGGAAACAACTGCAGAAAGATTGATGTCATCTACACCGTTGGAAATATTGTCCACTTCGGTCATATGGGCTTGAGCAGGCTTCTTGCTTGTTCTTTTCTTACTTTTGCCTTTGCTACGGCAATCTTTGGCCCGATGTCCCTCTTTGTCACAGATGTAACATTTGCCATTAAACTTGTACTTTTTATTATCCCTCCCTTTAGAGCCTTGTGATGAACTTTCTCCAGAAAACTTACGTTTCTTGGTTTTTGAAGCATGTTCCACCACATTTGCCTTAGACTCCATAGGATTCTTACCAGCTCGCTTTTCAGAATTGCGGTTGTCCTCCTCAATCCTTAAACGCACAATTAACTCATCCATAGAAATTTCTTTGCGCTTGTGTTTAAGGTAGTTCTTGAATTCCTTCCAGCCTTTGGGTAATTTTTCAATTAAGGCTGCAACTTGGAAAGATTCACTGAGAGACATGCCTTCTGTGTGAATGTCATGCAGAATGAGTTGGAAATCTTGAGCTTGGCTAATCACAGTTTTTGAATCAACCATTACAAAATCCAAGAATCTGTCAACCACAAATTTCTTTGAGCCGGCATCTTCTGTTTTGTACTTTTTCTCCAACGATTCCCAAAGTTCCTTTGCTGTCTTAATTGGACTGTAGACGTTGTATAATGTGTTGTCAAGTCCGTTCAAGACGTAATTCCGGCAAAGGAAATCAGCATGTTTTCAAGCATCAACCACAGCAGCCACTTGCCGGTCGGTTTCATCCTCTTTCAGGACAGGATCATCTTTACGGAGGAAACGTGCCAGGTTCAAAGTTGTAAGATAGAACAACATTTTTTGTTGCCATCTTTTAAAGTCAATTCCTGAGAACTTCTCTGGCTTTTCACCGTGATTTACTGGTACTGTCATCACAGAAGAGGGGGTTGGTGCAATCGCAGCCACCACAGTAGTACTTGTTTGGGCATTTGTTTTAGTAGCCATCAATTCTAATTTATAAAACAAAATTAGAATTAGAATTTATACTATACAGAAAATTAAACCAAATGCACAGAATTAAATTCTGTAAAAATAAAAGAAACAAGAATGTAACTTTTATTTTCCAATTAATTTGAAAATAAAATAAAATTTTATTTAAACAAATTAATTCCACACAGAAAATAAAAGAAATAAAAACTATAACTTTTATTTTTCAATTAATTTGGAAATAAAATAAAATTTTTTTTAACCAAATAAATCCACACAGAAAATAAAATTCTGTAAAATAAAAGAAATAAGAAAATAACTTTTATTTTTCAATTAATTTGGAAATAAAATAAAATTTTATTTAACTAAATTAATTCCACACAGAAAATAAAATTCTGTAAAATAAAAGAAATAAGAATATAACTTTTATTTTTCAATTAATTTGGAAATAAAATAAAATTTTATTTAACCAAATTAATTCCACACAGAAAATTAATTTCAGTAGCACTTCAAAAATTAAAATACTAAAAACAGAATTTTAATTAATGAAAACTCAGAAAATAATTTCTAAAATCCAAAATTAATTTCTGAAAAAATTCCACAAAAATATATTCTGAATTGTTAATGACACCAGTATCATACTACTAGTTGTTGTCAAAGAAAAGAGACAGTATATTACTACTATCTGTCAAATGGCATATAATCACTATTTGTTTTTCCAACCAGAATATTATTTTGTAAATCCACAGAAAATAATTTTCTTTCGAAATTATTTACGAAGAATGAAGGAAAAAAAAAACAAACGAAAAATTCTGTAAATAGAATAATTCGAATCTGGCTTAAGATTGTTGGAACAATCTTCAGTGTAAATAAAATAACTTGAAATAAATTCAAACAAAATAAATAAATAACATACCAGATTTATTTTGTCGAACCAAATAAAAATTACAAGACTAAGTCGAGTGTGTGACACTCTATCCTTAAGACAGATTCGCCCTGCTACGGTACTTACGGTTGAGTGGCATCTATCTCCCAAGATACAATGATCTTCACAAATTGTAGTAGTACTCCAAACAATTTGTTCGGCGAACTAAACCTGTGTTCTTATTCTCTGAATTTTATTCTAATACTAAAATGAAGAATAATGCACCAATGCACCAAAGATTACAAGTCAGACAATAAGAAATATTTTTAGACTTTTTTCCGGATCCCAAACCACTGCTAGAAAGATAGTATATATAGGCACAAGGAACTCACCCGAAGAGGTTTATTTCCAAAGTGAAAAGGTGCACACCTTGGACAACCTCTGAATTTGAATTCAAAAAGCCGTTGACCACACTTTCAAATAATTTGAATAGTGATTCGTAGGTGCAACATTTAATCAAACTGTTTGAAACTTATATAATTAAACTATTAGAATAGTTAATTCAATAAAACCTTTCACTGAATGAAATAACTTTATTAAACTATTTAAATAGTTTAATCAATTTTTAGGAAATCACTTAGGAACTAAAAATTAGAATTTAGAATTAAATTAAATTCTCACAATTACAAACTTTAGGAAACCACATATGAACCCAAAATTTGAATTTAGAATTAAATTAAATTCCCACAATAATTTTTATTGAAAAAATTCAAAAGAATTTTATCTAAAAAATTAATGTTAAACCCGAAAACGACGTCATCTTCCCATTCACTCATAAATGATTTTGACATTCCGTCTTCACCATTTCACCTCTTCGGACCCACCCCAAAACACGTTTGGGGTCCACCCAAGTTGGGTTCACCCAAATTGGGTTAAAAAATATGCCTATATAAAACCATTTTTTCTAACACCCTAACCCTTTTAGTGCCTTTATTGCTCTCCTCGCCTATTTAAAATTTAAAAATAATTACAATACAATACTTCGCTTCACTAAAATAAATATAATATTAGACAAATTATAACATTAATTGCTAATAAAAAAAATTATAACATTAGTCACTATAGTTTATTCAATTTGAACCTCATACTTTTAATTTTGTTATAATATTGTTAGCACCATAAATCTGCAATTTTTATTATTTATATAATTGCAGGACACGTGGCATTCTCTTATTCATTTGGAAGTTAAAAGAAGTTATAAAGATGATGGAGAATATGAAGGACAAAGTGGATGAGTGGAAGGACACATGGCAAGACAAGAATGAAGATGGAAGAGTGGGTAGTTTTAGGTGGTTACTGGGTAGTTATTGCTGGAAGTTTTTTTTACAAATATTTGCCTATAAATAGCCATTCATGGCTACATTGTAAAGGATCCAGAACTCAAATCAAAGACAGTTGATTTCAATATTTCTTGTCATTTTCCTTATCTTAGGAGTAGTTTAACATAGATTTATATTTCGAAGCATTTATTTTCATGCACTTTCATTTCGAAGCATAGGAGTAGAGGTAAGTAATTATTACTTTGATTGTTCACTCAATCGTCTTTCTCCGTCCCCCTTTCTTCTTTTAATTTTTCTTTTCGTTACACTTGGCAATTTTGAAGTCCTCTTCGTTGAGGCAAAAGAACCGTCAACGCAATCGCTTGATAATTGGCTTGAATTTAATCTGTAAGGATTTTTCAATCCTTGCTGGCACGCTCGCATTTATAATATTTTCCTTCGTAGGAAAAATAAGCCAACATTTTTGGCACGCCCAGTGGGACAGCCAAGTGTAAGAAATGACAAACAATTTAGATTTCGCCATTCGAACTTGTCAATTCGAAATATATTGGCGTGAAAGAAAAATTTTGGATCTTCAAGAAGAGATCCATTTTCTTGATGAAATAAACTTTCATCCATTACAATATTATTTGGTGGAAGAAAAAAGACACCATTTAATTGGAGAAATTCATCAACTTGATATGGAAATTCGACAATGGAATGATGAGTTATCAACTCTTACTATCAAGTCTTTAACTGAGGCTTTAATGGCCGGAATTGGTGAATTTTTTCAGAATTTTTCCATGGTTGAAAATAGCAAAAACAAAGAGTTGATTTCATCAATGGCTCGGGGGGTTCAAGAGTCCGTTTTTAAAGAGCCAAGTTATGAAATTAACATAACGAAAGAACATATTTTTGAGCCAAATTTGGCTAAGAATAATGTTTCATACATGACTCGGGGGGTCCAAAAACCAATTTTTAGAGAGTCGAGTCATGAAACTAAAATTCTTATGGGGGATTTTCATAAGCCATTAATAGCTAACATGGAAAAACAACCCACTTTGCCAAAGAATTATAAAAATCAATTCGGCGAAAGTCATGTTTTTAAACCAAACATGGTCAAGAATAATGAACAAGCCACTGTTCATGAATTCAAAATTTTTGACATTTTTCAAAATGTAAAAAAGTATGAATTTTCATGCTCACACTATACCATGACTTTTGGTGTTCAAAATCCTTTTTGGATTTGTGGTTCACATCAAAATATAATTCTGATGATGTGGCTAATAAAATTAACAAATTGTTCTTATGAGTTTGAAACACTAAGAACAAGGGATGACCATTTAAAATGCATGAACTTGGCTAGAAAAAGCCTGTGTATTTAAATAAATGGTTGAAAATGGCTTATCTTTTCAAATTGATGGCCAGTTGTTTGTATGTACACAATCAAAGCATCAAAGATACATTCGAAGCATCAAGAGTTGTTTCGAAGGTTGATTACTTCACCTTCGAAACTGTATAAAGCTTTGAAAACTTTCGAAATGTGTACATCTCTTCAAATATATGTAAAATGACAATTAATTAGTTGTCGAATAATGCATATTTTTGGCATGATAAGTTGGTTCGAAGAACAACAGTTTTTTGGTGTCTTCGAAGAATTAATAATTGGTTCGAAGCACAAAATTAATATTTTCATTAATTATGTACGAACCAGAACAGACAAAATTTGAATAACCACAATGTTGGCCAAAAGCTGCTTCGAAGGCCCTTTTGCCATAATTTTACAAGCTTCGAAGCACTCCATCTTTCATTAACAGCTTCGAAGAAACAATAATGGTGGTTGTGAACCTTCGAAGCTTTGCCGAATATTTCCAAGGATGTAATTTGTCCTTTGTCGGCACTTTCAACTTTCGAAAGATGATTTTGGTCCTTTGTACCACCTTCGAAGCTTGTTACTAGTCCATAATAGCTAGCATTCGAGGCATCTAGTCATAATTTCATACTCATTCGAAGCACTTCATTGGTGCTATTACATCATTCAAGCACTTTGTTGGTATTATTCGAAGCATTTTATTGCTTAGATTAATCATGTGTTGGTTCGCCCTTCAAAAATTCAAATAAATATCATTTTTAAGGGTCATGGGGGTAATGTTAACACCATAAATCTACAATTTTTATTATTTATATAATTGCAGGACACGTGGCATTTTCTTATTCATTTGGAAGTTAAAAAAAGTTATAAAGATGATGGAGAATATGAAGGACAAAGTGGATGAGTGGAAGGACACATGGCAAGACAAGAATGAAGATGGAAGAGTGGGTAGTTTTAGGTGGTTATTGAGTAGTTATTTCTGGAAGTTTTTTCCTACAAATATTTGCCTATAAATAGCCATTCATGGCTACATTGTAAAGATCCAGAACTCAAATCAAAGACAATTGATTTCAATATTTCTTGTCATTTTCCTTATCTTAGGAGTAGTTTAACATAGATTTATATTTCGAAGCATTTATTTTCATGCACTTTCATTTCGAAGCATAGGAGTAGAGGTAAGTAATTATTACTTTGATTGTTCACTCAATCGTCTTTCTCCGTCCCCCTTTCTTCTTTTAATTTTTCTTTTCGTTACACTTGGCAATTTTGAAGTCCTCTTCGTTGAGGCAAAAGAACCGTCAACGCAATCGCTTGATAATTGGCTTGAATTTAATCTGTAAGGATTTTTCAATCCTTGCTGGCACGCTCGCATTTATAATATTTTCCTTCGTAGGAAAAATAAGCCAACAAATATTATCCATCTATCATGTAGGCCAATAAACGAGAAGAACCGAGCTAAATTTTTGAGTGTTCAAATTCATTTGCTAAGAATTAGTCGAGCCTGAGCTTGAATCAAGCTTAAATAATCGAGTTCAAGTGTTGTTTTGAGAAATTTGAACTCGGCTCAAATTAACAGTTTGAATGGAAAAGTTCTTGTAAAAAATTAAGGAACTAGAATGGAATCGCAAAAAAAATTTACACTGGTCTATTTTGGGGAGTAGGTTAAAAGTCAATTTTTTATCTTTTTTGAAAAAACATGTAAAAAAGTAGAGAGGTGATATGATTTTAAAAAAAATAAATAAAAAATTAACTTTTTAACTTTTAACCCAATTGTCAACATAGGCTATTTGTGATTTATTTTAAATTCCACTCTAGTACCTTTTTCCATTGAAAAATCTTAACTAACAAGGGATCATATTACAATAAGATTCAGCTTATTCAAATAAAAATTAATAATTAAAATGAAGCTTTTGTTGTAATTTACCTTAAAACATTTTCTCAAAACACAAAAAACAAAGTATTAGAAGAACATGACAAGTTTACCAAATATCCACGAAAAACAGACTGAGGGCTGGTGATAAGCTTCTAGCAATTAATCTCAAAATTAGAAAGGAAACTCAACTTCTGTTTATTCAATTCTCATCAAAACGAAAGGAAGAACTCTTCCATGGAGTTTTACAATAAGAGAGAAAAAGAAAAACAAAGAACAAAAGAAGATACAATGACCCCCCATATCTGTAACTCCTTTCCCCTTTTATAATCCCTTTCTTGTAACAGATCCTAGAACTACCCACAATAACTGTCTAACAGACTACCCATAACTGTCTAACAGATCAGTTCCTATCATTCCCCACCCCTTAAAAGGAAGCTTGTCCTCAAGGCTGGAAATGAGGAAAACGCTGCTGCAAGGAGTACCAAGTCTCCCAGGTGGCATCCTCAGGAATAGAATTAGACCAGTGAACCAAAACCATGGTAAGAGGCCGGCCATGTTTCTTGATCAGTTTTCGATCCAAAATCGCAAGGGGTTCCAATTGTAGTGGCCATCAAGACCGGTAGGGGAAGGAAGGTCATAACAACAAGACCTTGACCCGCTTTTAGGCTTCAATAAAGAGACATGGAAAATCGGATGCGGTTTGGAGGAAGATGGCAAATCAAGTTTGTAGGCAACAGTCCCACTTCTGCAGAATTTGGAAAGGACCAAAATACTTGGGAGCTAGTTTAGCATTCCTCCGTAATGCCAGAGAAACTTGCTTGAAAGGTCAAGTTTAAGGAAAACCCAATCGCCAATCGAAAAAACTTCGCCGCACTGCTTATCTGCTTGTTGTTTCATTCGATGCTGGGACTGAACCAGATGTTCTTTTAACAACTTCAAAATAGCAGCTCTATCCCGCAACAAAGTATCGCCATTTGCCACAGTGAGTCCCCAAATATAATGGTTCAAGCCGGAGGGTTTGACCATATAAAGCCTCATATGGTGTGACTCCTGTAGTGATATGGTAGGTAGTGTTATACCACCATTCAGCGAGAGATAGCCATTTGGTCCACACAGTAGGTCTGTCTCCTGCTAAGCACCGCAAGTACCCCTCAAGGCATCTATTAACGACTTGATTTGGCCATCCGTTTGGGGGTGATAAGAAGAACCCATACACAAACTAGTACCGCAATCGAATAATTCCTTCGAAATTTACTAGTAAACACCGGGTCCCTGGAAACAATAGAAAGAGGCATCCCATGAAGTTTAAACACATTATCTAAGAACGCTTGAGCCTGCGATGGCGGTGTATGGATGGAGTTAAGGGAATGAAATGAGCATATTTACTAAGCCTATCCACAACCACATAGATCACGCTTTATGGGAAGAGTGGGTAACCCTTCAATGAAATCCATCGAAATATCACTCCAAAGCTTAGTAGGAATGGGAAGGGGTCAGAACAACCAGTGTGCCGCCTTGTTTGAGACTTATTCCGTGACACACATCACATTCACCACAAACCAAGTACATCGATTTTAGGCCTTGCCAATAAAAACCTTGTTTGATTCTTCTATAAGTTCTCTCTCCTCTGAATGCCCACCGTGGGAGTAGCATGATGTTCCTTGATGAGTGTGGTCTTTAGTTGAGGTGAATTACCCACTACCAACTTTGGTTTTGTAATAGAGCATTTCATCCGCCAAAGAAAATGAGGATGACTGGTTGGATTCTGAGTCAAATCTGCGATAAGTTGTTGGATAGAAGGGTCTTGTGCCCAACTAGTTTGCAGATCCTTAACCCAATGGCAGAGGACAACGGAGAGAGCGGACATACTACTCATATCTTCCTCTCCTTTTCTGGACAAGGCATCTGCAGCGTAGTTAGTTTTACCACTCCGGTATACAATTTCGTAATCAAAACCCATGAGTTTGGGAAGCCATTTTTGTTGCACGAGAGTGGTAATTCTCTGCTCCAGCAAGAATTTGAGGCTTTGGTGATCTGTCCTAATGTGGAAATGTCTACCCAAGAGATAATGCCTCCATTTGGTAACAGCTAGAACGATAGCCAAGAATTCCTTCTCATATGTAGACAACCCAAAACTGCGGCCAGACAATGACTTACTAAAATAGGCTATGGGCTGTCCCTCTTGCATCAATACAGCTCCCAACCCCTTATCAGAAGCATCACATTCCAGCACAAAGGTTTTATCATAATTGGGTAAAGCCAATACAGGAGCAGTAGTCATAGTTCTTTTCAATAGAATGAAAGCTTGTTCAGCATCCTCTGACCATTTAAAGGCATCCTTTTTAAGCAATATAGTAAGGGGTTGGCTGATCTTGCCATAGTCTTTTATAAACCTGCGGTAATAGCCAGTCAAACCCAAAAATCCTCGAAGAGCTTTCAAAGATTGAGGTCTAGGCCAAGTAGACATAGCGTCTATTTTAACGGGGTCCGCAGCCACGCCAGAACCAGAAATAATATGTCCCAAATACTCCACTTGCTCCTTCCCAAAAGCACACTTGGACATCTTAGCATATAGTTGATGAACTCTCAATTTTTCCAAGGTCAAAGTCACATGAAACATATGTTCAAATTTCTTTCATCAGATAATGAGGATATCATCAAAAAATACCAACACAAACTTCCTCAAAAATGGCCTAAACACATCATTCATCAGGCTTTGAAAGGTGGATGGAGCATTGGTCAAGCCAAATGGCATGACCAAAAATTCATAGTGGCCTTCATGCGTTCGAAAAGCTGTTTTTTCAATGTCAGGAGCATGCATCCGGATTTGATGGTACCCAGATCTTAAATCCAACTTAGAGTAGAATTGAGCTCCATGCAACTCATCAAGTAATTCATCAATCATGGGAATAGGGTATTTGTCCTTGATAGTGTCCTTATTTAAAGCTCTGTAGTCAATACACATTCGCCAAGTATTGTCCTTCTTTTTGACCAAAAGGACTGGTGAAGAAAAAGGAGACACACTCTGCCTTATAACCCCTGAGTTCAACATCTCTTTTACTATTTTCTCAATCTCATTTTTCTGAATATAAGGATATCGATAAGGCCTGATATTTGGGGGATGACTACCATCCTTGAGAGGTATTTTGTGATCATGTGATCTACTTGGAGGTAAGTCACTGGGTTCCTGAAACACATCAGTATAATCATGTAAGATTCTATCAAGATCCGAATGAACCTCATGGGCAACTTCCACTGAATTGGAATTGGAATGTAGGTCAAAGATGAGCTATGAGTCCTTGTGGTTTTTTCTGCATCAACTTCTTCATTGCCTTAACTTCAATTTGTTGTATCTCCTTTGTTCCACCTCAAAGTGCATGTTTTTGCCAAATGCAAGAATTCCATCTTCAAATTTCAAAATCCCACAACACCGGGTCCCAAAGTAGATAACCACTGGACTCCCAATACCATGTCACAACCCCCCAAAGGTAATAATCTCATGTCACCAGAAAAATTGTACCTGATAACCCATCGAAATCTTTTCACCACAAAGATTGGCATGTAACTTGGTACCATCACCACCACCAAGTAAAGGATTGGTGAATTGGATTGATGCTCCAGTTCGTTTTGCCATTACTGGGTCTAAAAAATTGTGGGTACTACCTGAATCAATTAATATAGTGACCATATTCTTTTTAACCTTTCCTTTAATTCTCATAGTCTTATAAGAGAAAGAACCTGATAGGGCATGAACTGAGATTTGCAATTCTTCTTGCACATTTTCTGGCCCATTTTCTTTGTCCATGTCCTGCACCACCTCCTCAAAGACATCTTCCTCATCTTCAGCTTCGAGCATAAAGAGTTGCTTCTTCTTGCAAACATGGCCTCTGAAATATCTCTCGTCACATCCATAACATAATCCTTTCATTCTTCTCTCCTCCAATTCCTTCTGTGTCAGGCTTTTTACGAAGCCATCGACTCCACTGTGTTTTGAGGTCGGCTCCATTGATTTGCTACTTGTAGGAAAGCTGCATCAGAGCTTTTGGAATAAACTCTATTCTTTTTAGCTAAGGCCTCAATTTTGTCTTCTTGTAACCTTGCTAAACCCATGGCTTGTGACACATTTCTTGGCATAAACATCTGTACTCCTGCCTTGATTTCATCCTTCAAGCCACTTATAAAACAACTAACAAAAAATTCTTCTGATAACCCATTTGTTTTATTTGCCAATTCTTCGAATTTTCCTTGATAAATTTGGACGGTTGATATCTGTCTTAATTTTGATAGTTGTCCCATGGCATCATCAAATAGGCTATCTCCAAATCTATCAACCAGGGCCCCAACAAATTCTCTCCAAGATCTGAGAACATGAGTCTTTTCATACCATCGAAACCAATGAATAGCCCTATCCTCCATGTGTATTGAAGCCAATCGCACTTTTTGTGTTTCATCGATCGGATTAAATTCAAAAAACTTCTCACACTTGTATACCCAAGCCTCAGGGTCTTCACCGAAAAATTTCGGAAAATCCAATTTGGCAAATCTAGTGTGCCACTGATTTGGATTATTGATGGGTTCTTGTGTAGGAATGATCGGAGGAATCGAAGAAGAAGAACTCACCTTTTCTGCAATTTGTTCGTACTTCAGGTTCAAGGCTAAAACCAGATCCTTGATTCCTGCCATGGCTTCTACCGCTTATCCGAACTTTCTTTTAGATGCCGAATAGCATCCTCGATTCGTTTGATATCCTGAGATCGTGTACCGTCCGCCATTACCGAAGTGATTTGCCCAAGTCCGAAGAACGGTGGCTCTGATACCACTGATAAGCTTCTAGCAATTAATCTCAAAATTAGAAAGGAAACTCAACTTCTGTTTATTCAATTCTCATCAAAATGAAAGGAAGAACTCTTCCATGGAGTTTTACAATAAGAGAGAAAAAGAAAAACAAAGAACAAAAGAAGATACAATGACCCCCCATATCTGTAACTCCTTTCCCCTTTATAATCCCTTTCTTGTAACAGATCCTAGAACTACCCACAATAACTGTCTAACAGACTACCCATAACTGTCTAACAGATCAGTTCCTATCAGCTGGTTTGGTTTAGCCTAAATAAGTTAAAAAGCCAAAAAGTTACTCCAAAATCCAAAAAAATATCACTATTCACCCCAAAAAAATTAAAAAATCAATTTTCTTCAAAAAAAAAGTACACACCGAATTGATGTGTGTGCAGCTGCTGTGTGCGACAGTGGAGAAAAAAGAAATGATTGGGTGTGGTTTTTACACACATCGTTGTTCGTCCCATGGGGGCCATTACGGGTCCCGTTTTGATAATCTGAACCGTTCAATGTGTAAAAATCGTCGAGTACTATATGTCTACAAAAAATCACATTGATCGGATATCAATAACTATATGATCAAATCAGTTATGTACAAACAATGGATGGTGTTATAATTAATGATTGAAAAATAAATAAATCTGATCAGATAGCTATCGATTTTCGATTAACGTGATTTTTTAAAGGTACAAGTGTTCGACGAGTTACACACATTGAACGGTTCAGATTATTAAAATGGGACCCGTGATGACCCCCACGGGCCAAACAAAACCGTCCAGTGCTTTGTACAAAAATTAGCCAATAATTTTCAACTCCAATTCTCTCCTGCCGATTATACGGCTGGGGCCCACCCCTCTCTAATCATCTCCTACACACTTTTTTTATACAATTTTTTAATACACATTTTTCCATAAAAGTCAAAAAATTAACCCAAACCTCCATATTTTTTTCTCAACTTTTTTAGTCTAAAAAGATAAAAAGTGCACTTTTTTAGGACACCCCAAACCAGCCCTGAATCTTGAGGGCAACCCATCTTTCATGGCCACTACCTCCAAACATGGTGGCTCTGCCGTGGCTACTAGTGAGCCTAACAGCAGCGACGGCTGCATCTGCTGCGGCGGACGTGGCGGCAGCAACCTCCATTGCATGCTTTCTCTGCAGTTTTTTGGCCTCCATGATGTTTGGTGGTATGGTTTCCAGATTCTGACCCGAACCACTGGAGCCTTTCCCTAAGTGGCCATGACTCCAGCGATTCTGGTCATTCCGCTCACTGAAATTTGAGTTCTCCTTTTGGTCTTTGTCTTTCTTTATTCCAAACAAGGTCTTTAGCCACTTGGTTGCTCTACCCATTTTGGTCAGTGTGATGTGAGGAATAACACAAAGAGAGAGAGAGAGAGAGAGAGAGAGAGAGAGAGAGAGAGAGAGAGAGAGGGAGGGGAAATGAGGCCTTAAAAAAGAGTAAACATCGAGAAAGGTGTTGTGTACCTGATAATGTGGAATCCTATGACTATTATTTTAGAGGTTGAAATTCTATTTAAATGGGAATATATTTCATAAGGTGGTATGAGTTGTAAATGAATGATAATAGTGTACTATTATATTCCTAATTTGTTTTCATATTGTACCTTATTTTCTTATTCATCGTATGACGTTTGTGAAGGCTTTTAAGAAAGACAAATTTATAGACAACAACCGTACGTGTTTTTTTCACCTTGATCGCCGTATTCCGGTGCATTTTCAAAATGTTTCTTGGATGGATGTGGATATGGTCGATGATATGATGAAGTTTGAGGATTATGTGTTGATTCCTTTGACAGTTTGACAGATTTCGACTCCAATCGATTGAGAGGGAAATGTATTTTTTTTTTTTGAAATGTGTTGTTGTTTGTTGAGGCGTGGATTGTTTAACTTTTATAGGACATTGACAATCTATTACACTCATTGATAGGCATACTTTGACCAATGTTCTGATTAAATGTGTGTATTTGACATTGTGATGGTTAATTTTTTTTTTTTATATGTTCGATGTGTGGGGTGGTGTGTATGGGTTCTAGGGTTGGGTTGAGGATATTTGGTTTTGGTTGTTAATTGGATGTCGAATGTGAATGACGTCATAGGATAGCAATTGTACATTGAGACCGGGATAATCGTGTTACAATGCATGTTACATTTAATGTGTAATGTTAATTCACATACACCATGTAGTAAATGACATTTGTGTGTTTGTTCGGTTGTATATGTGTTTGAATGTGTATCGTGTCTTTGTTATAATTAGTGTTTACATACATGTCACAGTACGTTGCGCAAAATTATTGGGAATTTGGGTTTGTAATTGAATATGGATTTAATCCCATCGCTCGATGTTGAAGTTTCACTGGGTTGGGGGTGATGGTGGTTCAATACATGGGTTGGATTGAGATGTTACATGTTATATTTAGGAGGTTACATTATTCATAATTCAATGGTGGAGTATTAGAGTGTCACGTTGTGTTTGGGATGAGAAGCATATGGGAATGTTACGATGGGTTTGGGATGTTACATGTTATATTTGCGTTGGATTTGAGATGAGAAACATATGAGAATATTACGTTGGATTTGGAAATATCGCATTGGGTTTGGAATGTTACATATTATATTTATGTTTTGAATTTCAAAATTTCAACCATATAGATATGATCATAATTTACGATAACATTAGATTTTTTATATATGGTATTGTCATTAATCAAATTATTTTAAATTTCAAAAGCATATAGGAATATCACATTGGGCTTGAGAATGTCACATTGGGGGGATGTTACATGTTACACTTACGTTTTGCATTTCAAATTTCTAACCATATAAATATGATCACAATCTATGGTAAAATTAGATTTTCCATATATGGTATTGCCATTAATTAGGTTATTTTGAATTTCCAATTTATAACCATATAGATATGATCACAATCTATAGTAATATTAGATTTTCCATATACAATATTGCCATTAATTAGGTTATTTTGAATTTCAAATTTCTAACCATATAGATATGATCACAATATATGGTAACAATGAATTTCTCATATATAGTATTATCATTAATCAGATTATTAATTAATTAAGATTGGGGATAGATGTGTCCACACAAAAAAAAAAAAAAAACCACAAGACCTATTAGGTTATAAGTTTTTTCATAGGACGATATCTTGTATAAGTTTTTTAAATATGACCTATAAATAATTTACCCCTTCTTGTATTGTGTAAGAAAGTTATAATCATTTTCAGATTATAGTTAAATTAAGTAATCATGGATGCAACTTTATTCTAGAGTGAACTGTATCAATCCTTGTGTTATTATATTTGTGTGATTGATTCGATTTTCTTTTCTTTGTGGTTTGTTATTTGTGTCTCACCAATCTTAATTAAGAATTGTCGATTTCCTAATAAAAAGTTATCTATGTCATATATTAAGGAAAAATATTTCCAATAATGAGCATTGCAAGAGCTCCAAGACCTCAAACTAAATTTCGTAATCTTTATTTTATTTTAAACTACTACAAAAATTTTAGAAAAATTTATCTATAAATTTCATTTTGAGAAATGGTGATCTATTTAGTCCCAAGGATTTTCTTATAGACCAATTAGTCCCATTAATCTTGGAAATGTGATTTAATATATTATTTAAAATTTTGATTTACGATTATACCCTTATTTCTATTATATTACCTTCTCTCTTTTTTTTCTTCTGTGCTAGAAAAGGTAAGGTACATTGTATATGAGAATCAAATTTGGGATAAATTTTTGTATGAGAATTTTTTTTATTTAGAAAACATTTCAAAGGCGTACAAAAATAAGTTAAAATATGGGATTTTTCAAATATTTCAAACGAAGAAAAAACTCTTTTAAGTTTTGGAAAAATGTATAATTTTAAATTGTAACACTCCAATGTAACATTTCAAAAAAAATATTTTGTGTATTTTTTTTCCAAATATAACACTCCAAAAAAACTTCTTAGTATAACACTCTAATGTAACACACAAAAAGATTATTTAGTGTACTTTTTTCAAATGTAACACTCCAATATAGCATTCCAAAAAAATTCTTAGTGTAACACTTTAATATAACACACGAAGAAAATTCTTATTTTACTTTTCCAAAATGTAACACTCCAATATAACACTCCAAAAAAACTTCTTAGTGTAACATTTTAATATAACATACCAAAAAATTTCTTAATGTATTTTTTCAAAACGTAACACTACAATACAATACTTCAAAAAAAACTCTATAGTTTATTTTTTTCAAACATAACAATCTAATATAACACTAAAAAAAAATAAGAAAAAAAAAAAGATGTGGAATTTTTCAAACCATTTCAAAAGGAGCACAAAAATTCCTTAGTAAGTTTTAGACAAATTTATAATTTCAAATTGTGAGTATTACATTTAGAAAAAGTACATTAAGGAGTTTGTAGTGTTTTTGTAGGTGTTACATCGGAGTATGTTACATTGGAATATTACGTTTGGGATTACATTTATTGGAGTGTTACGTTTGGGAAAAGTACACTAAGGAGCTTTTTTTTTGTGTTATATTAGAGTGTTACATTTACGAAAAGTACACTAAAAGTTTTTTTTTTTAATGTTACGTTGTTACGTTTGGCAAAAGTATACCAATAAATTTTTTAGTGTGTTACATTGGAGTGTTATATTAGAGTATTACGTTTGTTTGTAATGTGAGATTTATTTTAGAATTAGGAAAAATCTAAAACTTTTATAGTGCGAATTGTTTAAATGTGTAATTTTATATTTGGAGAAACATTTTTTTATCCCTAAAAAAAGCTCCTTACGTTTAGAAAAAGTATATTAAGGAGTTTGTAGTGTTTGTAGGTGTTACATCGGAGTATGTTATATTGGAATATTACGTTTGGGATTACATTTATTGGAGCGTTACGTTTGAGAAAAGTACACTAAGGAACTTTTTTTGTGTTACATTGGAGTGTTACGTTTAAGAAAAGTACACTAAAGAGTTTTTTTTTATTTAATGTTACGTTATTACGTTTGGCAAAAGTATACCAAGAAATTTTTTAGTGTGTTACATTGGAGTGTTATATTAGATTATTACGTTTGTTCGTAATGTGAGATTTATTTTAGAATTAGGAAAAATCTAAAACTTTTATAGTTTGAATTGCTTAAATGTGTAATTTTATATTTGGAGAAACTAATTTTTATCTCTGAAAAATTAAACCCAAACACGTAAGTGATTACTTTTTTGTGTAATTTCCACTTTAATGGAACCTTTGAGTTCATAAGAAAAAGTGAAGGACTAAATGGTTTACAACATCACATTCTAGGAATTGTTGGTACTTCACCGCTTTTTTATTTTACTTAAATAATTTTAAATATTTTTTTTGTTCATATTAACTTCTGACATATATTTTATTTTAATTGTTTAATTTTTTATATCTATTTTAAGTTATTATTTTTCAATTTTGAATTTTATATATTTAATATTTTTCTTACTTTAAAGATATCATCGACATATTTTCAATGGTATTATTTTTATAAAAATTAAAATTTCATATTAAAAGTTATATATAGTTTATTAAAAGCTATATATATAAGGAAAATAGACTTTTTAGTGAGAAACTTTCTAGGAGCTCGAAACCCTCATTCTAATTTTCTTGATTTTCTTAATTTTAAATCATTACTTTTATTTGATAATCTCATATCAGAAAATCTTATACTCCTATCCTATTTAGTGAAAAGTTTCAATATCTTTTCCTATTTTTCTTGATTTTCTTAATTTTAAACATTTTAGAAAATCCCTATTGGCTAACTTCTATTTAATTTTTATTTTACAATCCTACATAATTTTGATTTTAAAAATAATTTTGTATGAAATTTTGAAACTCTTATAATATTTAACTTTAAAATAATTATAATTTCACATCGAGAAAAAAGAAAAAGAAAAAGAAAAAGTGAGTTGTTTCACTTATATAAAGTGTTACAATCCCACATCGGGAAAAGAACGAAAAAGTGAATTGTTTCACTTATAAAAATGAATCTTATAAAGAGAGTTTTAAGGGATAAGCCTTTTAGAATGTCCAAATTCTGATTTTAAAATTATTGAATTTTCTTAGTCTTAAACAATTAAGAAAATTCCTATTAGTTAGCTTTCATTTACCTTTTATTTTACAATTTCAAATCGGAAAAAAGAAGAAGGAAAAAGTGAATTGTTTTATTTACATAAAGAGAATTTTATGCTCCAATTTATATTAATTATTGAAATTTCTTAATTTTAAACAATTAAGAAAATCCCCATTAGTTAGTTTTCATTTAACTTTTATTTTACAATCCCATATCGGGAAAAGAAGAAAAAAGTAAATTGTTTCACTTATATAAAGTGAATCTTATACTCCTATTTATATAAGTAAAAGAAGATTTTTAGTGAGAAACCCTATAATCAATACTAATTTTTTTGTTTGTGTATTTAAGAACACATGTATAATACTCCTAGTATATCACTCGTCCTATGTGAAGATACTTTTGTAAACACAGTTTCAATTTGCGATCCAATGTGCATAACTATTTAATTTTTATTTTACAATCCCGCATCGAAAAAGAAGGAAAAAGTGAATTGCTTCACTTATATAAAGTAAATCTTATACTCCCATTTATATAAGCATTTTCAGTAAGAAACCCTATAATTAATACCATTTTTTTCTTAATTTTAAATAATTAAGAAAATCGCCTTTGGTTAACTTACATTTAACTTTTATTGTATAATCTCACATAGACGTTTTTATTTTAAAAATAATTTTGTATGAGATTTGAAACTCTAATAATATTTAATTTTAAAATAATTACAATCTCACATCGAGAAAAGAAATAAAAAGTAAGTTTGTTTCACTTATATAAAGTGATTCTTATACTTTCATTTAATATTATAGTATTATGCATGTTTCCGTTTAAGATGGTTTAAATTTTAAAATAAAATTTAAAGGTTTTAATTAATTAATTAATTTTGTTATAAATTAGTTGGTCTTTTAACTTAGCTAATTAAGATTAATCGTTTTCGGTTTGACCGATTCACCGGTTTAACCACGGTTTTAGTTGTTTTATTAAAATACATTGCTTAGATTTGTTTGATTTGAAATAAACTAAAATTGAACTTATTAAAAATTAAACAATTAGGATTGTTTGATTAGAAATGAACTTTCATCCAAACAACTGTTAAATTTTATTTTACAATCCCACATTAGGAAAAGGAGGAAAAAATGAGTTGTTTCACTATATAAACCTTATACTCCCATTTAATATTGTAGTGTTGTATATGTTTCAGTTCAAGACAGTTTAAATTTTCAAATTAAAGTAAAATTTAAAAGTTTTAATTAATTAATTTTTGTATAAATTGGTTGGTCCTTTGACCTAGCCGATAGAGTGAACCGTTTTCAATTTGACTGATTTGCTGGTTTAATTGCGATTTTAGTGATTTTATCAAAATATATTGGTTAAATTTGTTTGATTTAAAATAAATCAAAGATTAACCTAATTAAAGATTAAACGACTAAGATTGCTTGATTCGAAATAAACTTCCAGCCAAACAATTGTTAACTTTTAAACAATTAAGAAAATCCTTATTGATTAGTTTTCATTTAACTTTTATTTTGTAATCTCACATCAAGAAAAGAAGAAAAAAGTAAATCTTATACTCTCATTTATATAAGAAAAATGAGATTTTTAGTGAGAATTCTTATGATCAATATCTCATACTAATTTTCTTAATTTTAAACAATTAAAAAAAATCTCAATTGGTTAATTTTCATTTAACTTTTATTTTACATAATATAAAATATTTAATATAATTATTATATTTTTATAAAATAATATATTATTTTATTTTGTACATAACACGAGTGATATACTGGTAAATAATAATTTAAAAGTAATGATAAAAGAACAAAAGACAGAAAGGAAAGATGCAAGAGAGACATCAGAAAAAGAAAGAGAAAAGAGCGTGCTGAAGAGAGAGAAAGAGAGTAGAGAGGCGTGAGGGGAAATGATAGGATAGGCGCGTGAGTGGGGTAAATTCTCCATTATTTGATAATGGGAGCTTTTTTCATAAATCCATCTTTAATTACTTATGTTCCATTCAACCCACATTCTTTTTTACTATTCCATTACGTCCTATATGAGATAAGAAGACCAAAATACCCTTTTCATCTACTTATGTTCTATTTAGTACATATTATTTTCTTATGTTTCAACAAGTTCTATAGGTGACATAATTACTAAAATATCCATAATGTATCTACTTATGTTCTATTTAGTTCATATTATTTTCTTATGTTTCAATAAGTCCTATGTGTGACATAATTACCAAAATACCCCTAATGTGAATGTTCACACCGTCAATGTGAATGTTCATATCGTCAATGTGTAGGGGCCCGGCCCGTGTACAATGTGAATATTCACATTGACATATTAACATTCACATTGATAGGAGTGTAAAATTAGCCCGCGGCTCGGGGCGAGCCCGGTCCGGCCCGTGACAATGTGAATATTCACATTGACATATTAACATTCACATTGATAAGACTGTAAAATTGGCCCAGGGCCCGGGGCGAGCCCGGCTTGGCCCGTGACAATGTGAATATTCACATTGACATATTAACTTCACATTGATAGGAGTGTAAAATTATTAGCCCATGGGAGCCGAAACCCGCCACGCCGGCCGGCCAGTGACAATGTGAATATTCACATTGACATGTTATCATTCACATTGATAAGAGTGTAAAATGACTCTGCCCATGGGCGGCTCGCCGACGCCATTTGACAATGTCAATATTCACATTAACATATTAACATTCACATTGATAGGAGTGTAAAATTAGCCCCCGGCCTGTGGGAGGCCCGGCTCAAGCCGGGAGGCCCATTGGCCTGTATGCCCAGAAACAGGACAATATGAATATTCACATTGACATATTAATATTCATATTGATAGGAGTGTAAAATTGGCTCGCGGCCCGAAAATGACAACCTTGGGTCGGGCCGGTGGGCTTGGGCCTAGGCTCGAGCTTAGGCCGGGCTTGGGCGAGCCTGGCTATTTTTTTTTAATTCTTTTTAATTTTTTCTACCAAAATTTTATTATTTTTCACAAAAAAAGACATTGTGCCTCAGGTGGGCTGGGCCTCAGACCGAGCCTTGAATGGGCCTTAAACGGACCGATGGGCCGGGCCGGGCTTCAAAGTGATGGCCTAGGCCCTAACCTAGGGTCTCGGACATGCTCGGGCCCGGACCCAAACGAGCTGCCTACCATGGGTGGGCTTCGAGCATTTCACGAGTCAGGGTCAATTTTACATTCTTATCAATGTACATGTTAACATGTCAATGTGAATATTCACATTGTCAACGGGCCAGGCCGGGCCTACCCCGGGCCGAGGGCGAGCTTCGGGCAACGGACAAATTTTACACTCCTATCAATGTTAATGTTAACATGTCAATGTGAATATTCACATTGTCACGTTAGCAAACCAAACATCGTCAACCGGATCGGTTTTGCCGCCTACCGTCATGAGCTAATTTTACACTCTTATCAATGTGAATATTCACATTGTCAACGGGTTGGGCCGGGCCCGCCCCCGGCCGCGGGCAGGCTTTCGGCACCCCATGGACCGCGAGCCAATTTTATACTCTTATCAATGTGAATGTTAACATGTTAATGTGAATATTCACATTGTTAACAGGCCGGGCCCACCTCGGATCGCCCACGGGCCGTGGGAGGGTTTCGGGCAGCCACGGGGCGCCGGCTAATTTTATACTCTTATCAATGTGAATGTTAACATGTCATTGTGAATATTCACATTGTCAACAGGCCGGGCCGGGCCCGCCCCAGGTGGCCCACGGGCCGTAGGCGGGTTTTGGGTAGCCACGGGGCGCGGGCCAATTTTATACTCTTATCAATGTGAATATTATCATGTCAATATGAATATTCACATTGTCAATGGGCCGGGTGGCGGGTTTCGGGCAGCCACGGGGTGCGGGCTAATTTTACACTCCTATCAATGTGAATGTTAACATGTCAATGTGAATATTCACATTGTCAACGGGCCGAGATGCCCGGCCATTCTTGCGCGAGCTTTTGCCGCCTACGGACGCCGCCAATTTTATACTCTTATCAATGTGAATGTTAACATTTCAATATGAATATTCATATTGTCAACGGGCCGGGCCCGCCCCGGGCTGCGGGTGGGCTTTTGGCCGCCCATGGGCCGCGGACCAATTTTATACTCTTATCAATGTGAATGTTAACATGTCAATGTGAATATTCACATTGTCAACGGCCCGGACTGGGCCCGCCCCGGGTCGCCCATGAACTGCGGGCGGGTTTCGCACCGCCACGGGATGCGGGCCAATTTTACACTCCTATTAATGTGTATGTTAACATGTCAATGTGAATATTCACATTGTCAACGGGCCGGGTCTGCCCCGGCTCGCTGACGGGTTTCGGGTCGTCCACGGGCCAATTTTACATTCCTACCAATGTCAATTTTAAAATATGAATGTTCACATCATAAATTGCTAACCGTTCAAAAAATATTTATAAGGGTATCAAAATTAACTATAAGGCCATAAGTGTCCAAGAAAATAGTGTAAACCAAGAAAAAAGACTTTATGGAATAAAACTATACATACATAGGACTAAATGGGTTAAAAAATTCCTTCATAGATTTCTTGAGCTAAAACACTTCTAAATAAGATTTATCAATAATTTTCCCTTTGATAATTAATTTAGATAATGTTAAAAATATTAATTTTTTTACTAAATAAATATTTAAATATCTCACACAAATCATATAAAATATTTAATTATTTATGTGATAAAAAATTTAAAATTTATAATGTTTTCTAATTAATTTTGAATTTCCCACTTAGGTATGAAAATGCTGCAACACTTCACGCACAACAGTGACTTGTGTGATTAAAGTCAAGTTTGACATACTTAGTCAAAAAGTCACTATCCTATTTAAGTCATACTATCTTATTTAAATCATATCACCTCTTTAACATATCACATCACATCAAATCCAATCTAAATCCAATCCATATAAGTCAATAAATCAAAAAATACATTTTTTAAAACATCCCAAACTAACCCTAAATTATTTGGTTTCGATTGTTTTGAGCATCATATTCGTACCGTACATATTAATACATTCTTAGGCCTCGTTTGGGGAGTAGCAAAATTAGCAAATTAGCCAAAAAGTTACCTTTTTAGCCAAAAAGCCAACAACCCATACCAAAAAGTCAAAGATTCTCTTTTCTCTCTACTTTTTGCACAGCTTTTCGTAATTAGCCAAAAAGTCATCCCAAACATACAAGTTTTTTTTACTTACTTTTTTAGCCAATTAACCAAAAAGTTACTAAATTAACCTGTTCCCAAACGAGGCCTTAGTCAAAATCCCGTAGCTTTCTCAACTCCCTTTGGCAGACTAAATAAAATATAATAAATTATACTTATCTGTTTTAAAATTTTAAAAAATATAATTAATGCTACATTTTAAAGTAATTATATTAGTTTTTTCTTTGAAATTTTAATTTACATAATAATTAAGAATTTTTAATTAATAATTTATTAGTAATAGAAATGATATTGTAGTCTCTTTTATTCTAAAATATATATTAATCTTTATTTATTTTAATATCTGCACATCATCTACATTAGTTTTAGTCGCACTAACCTTACTAAAATGAATGTTAATTTAACTATGTCGGAAATATATGATTAACTGTATTTTCAACAAGATGATTATCAAATATTTCACATGTTTTTTTTTGTTGGGGGGGGGGGGGGACTGATTTCACCACATATTATTTCTAAAATTTGAGGTATACTATTTATGACATAAAAATAATGGTTCATAATTTTCAAATCCTTCGTGTGTATGGTATAATTATTTTTTTAATATTTTGGTGCAATTATTTTGTGCGTGCCAAACATGCATCAAAAAAATAAAAAATTATGTACAATTATTTCGCATAATTTTCAAATCACATGCACAATTCAGATTCACTCCTACGCAATTTTTATTATAAAGTAGCATAATTAACATTACGTAATGTCTTTTTTAAAATGCATAACATAAAGGAAAATTTTCATTTTACTTGCACAACCGGAAAAATAATCTCATCATTTTTATAGGATACAAGTCCTTCGTGTGTATGGTATAATTATTTTTTTAATATTTTGGTGCAATTATTTTGTGTGTGCCAGACATGTATCAAAAAAATAAAAAATTATGTACAATTATTTCGTGATTGTTTCAATGCTATTTCTTCTAACATAAATTTCTTCAATTTTTATATTTTAATGGATGGTGACTAAATATTAAAATAAATAAAAATAAATATATACATTAGAGTAGATAAGAGATGATAACAATATTTTTTTCATTTGTACAATTAAAGAATTATTGATGAAAAATAATTTAATTGTTATATAAATTAAAATCTTAAAGATTGCCAATGCAATTATATCAAAAAACAAATCGCTTTTTTTTTTTAAAATACATTAAAAGAGATGAGATTTAAATACATTAAAAGAGATGAGAAATAAAGTGAAAAGAGGTACAATAGACATACAGAGTTCAAACCAACTAAAAATGATGTCATTTAAGCTCATTTTGGGAACATAAGTTAAAAGTCAAAAATTAATTTTTAATTAATTTTAAATTATATCATCTCTCATATAAAATAATTAAAAAATTAAAAAAATAACTTTTAACTATATTCTCAAAACCCATTACAATTCCCAATCCCTTCCACTCATTTTGAAATTCTAGATCTTTTTGCCCAATAAATAAAATCTCCTGCCCCAACTGGGGCGGAATTGTCCTTACAATATTTCAATTGTCCGTACGCATGTGGATATTAATACTAAGGGTAAACTGTCTGTTACGGTCAAAATGATAAATTTTTTTTTAAAAAAAGTAAAATTGTACGCATGGCTGAAGAAATTCGTAAAAAATATCTATTTTTAATTTAAAATAATTTAAAATTTTGTAACAAGATTTAGGCAGCATTTGAATTTTAAATTCAAATTATGATTTGAATAAAAAAAATTAAAACTATTTTCAAAACTCATAATCAAATAAAATTTTTAAAATTCAATTAAAAAATTCTTATCAAAATTCATAATCAAATAAAGTTTTAAAAACTCAATTCAAAAATTATTTTCAAAACTCTATTTAAAAAAATTCAAAAAAATATTATTTTATTTTATTCTTTAAAATTATATTTTGTTTGTTTTTTTAAAAAAACATATTTTTATTATTGAAGAAAAAAATATTTTTTCAAAAAAATATTTTGTTATTTTTTTAAGTACTAACCAAATAATTTGTTATGATTTAGATATATATAGGTTATCCAAAATTTTTAAAATTTTAAAAAAGATTTAATATTTAAAAAATAAATAAAAATTATTCAAAAAAATTTAAAAGAAATAAAATATTTAAAATTAAAAAATTAAAATATATTTAAAATAAAAATTATATCATTAAAAGAAAAAAAGAAAACTTTTAAAATTTTTAAATATTAAAAATTTTTTAAAAAAATACAGCACTTATTAAAAAAATAAATATTTACAATAAAAAATATTTACCCCAAAAAATAAAATAATTTTTTTTTCAAATATTTAAAAAAAAAGGAAACTAAAAAATGTTCAAAATATAACTCAAAACTCTTTTCAAAATTCATTATGAAACAATTTTTTTTTTTCCCAAAACTCATTTCAAAAACTCAAAAAGCACGAATGACAAAACATGATAAATAAGCCAATAAAATAAAATGGTAGACTCGATAAAGAACAAGGCCTAAAATGAAAATCAAAACCCTAATCAAATGTAAATATAATAATTTTCAATAATAAATTTGACCATATATGAAATCTAGTAAATGGAATACAAATAAAGATTGTTACCATGAAAGCTCTGCATCTTAAATGAACTCAGCAACTCCAAATCAAGAGCGATTGGATACTTGAATCCATGAAAAACAAAGATCTAGATCAGCAAAGATTAAGGGAAATCAAAAAATCTCAATGGAAAATATCAAATCCTAAAACCTAGTACACAAATCGAAATTGAGATCTAGATTGAACAAGAAACCTTTGAGATTAGAAGCATCATCTCTCTGTAGATCTATAAACTTCGGGAAGTCTTCATTACTGGTTGCATCCACGACTCCTTTTAGGGCTGGTGAGAGAGAACCATTTTAGAGAGAGAGAGACAGAGAAAGAGAGAGCCATTTGAGTTGTGTTATTTTTGATTTATTATATTTGGCAATTGGAAAGGTTTGAATAAATATAGGGTTAAGTCTCTGTTAATTTAAACAAACTTAGCTTATTGGGACTATCAAAAGACATCTTATTAATTTAGGTGGTATCACGTTTTGGAAAGTGCGTTTGCCGATTGAGATATATCACAATGTTTTTTAAAATGTCTTGATACTAGCGCCACTATAAGCTACTTTTTTTGTAGTGCAATACAGTAGCTAAAATAAATATAAATAAAAAATAAAAAATTCTAATGCATATCAGTTGTTATATTTTGGCAATGTTATACCTTATATGAAATTTGATACATAGCATATTGCTAAATATGCCGGCTCACAAACAAGAGGGAATGGGGTGTGGTTAGGATGTGATTACTTTCATTTCATCTTCTTCTTTTTTCTTTTTTTCCTTTATATTAATGGGATTAAAATGTGAGACTCTGGATAATGTTAAATTATGAGAATTTTTTATTTTTTTTTGGTATTAATGGGATTAAAATGGTAGACACTCGGCAATATGAAGAGTTTTTTTATTTTTTATTTTGTTAAAATGGTTAGAAAAATAGTGATTGAAATAATTAAAAAATAGTTGGTAGTTAGAAGAATGATAATTGAAAAGAAAGCATGTAAAGAAAAAAGTGATTACGTCAAAAAAATAACATTTATGCATTGGAATTAAATTACTAAAATTTAACTTTTTAACAAACAATGCCACAATCCAACAATAACATGTCATTTTAAGTATCATGCATTCGACACAGCTCTAAGGTGATGCTAACCATTTTGACTTGGGGACCCTTTGTATCGTCAAACCAACGGGGTAAAGAAAGGCTACGAGTATGAGTGCTTCTTAGGAATATATATATATATGTTTAAATTTGTTAAAAAGTTAATCTATTGACTTAAAATAAGTCAATAAAAGTTAATATTAAAAATTTAATTCCTTTGGCATAGTCATAGTTTTTTTACTTTCTTGTTTGTTTAGAAATTTGTCTCGCATCTCAATTACAAAATCCACAATTTGTATATGTCTCACACACATATGAAAAATTGGTAAAAAAATTTAATATATATATATTGTATTTCTAATATGACAGTTAGTTGAAAGAAAAATATTTAATGATTGTAGATATCAGCTATAATAATAATATTCTTTTGTGTTTATTTACAGTAAGGGTATAATTGAAGAAACCATACCTTCGCAATCACTATCTTTATATTTAATTAGAAGATTAGTGGTTTAAGTATTTTCATTTGTTAGCAAGTTTTATTCTTCGTATATTTTTTGAGTTTTTTTTATTCCACTTTGAAGTTTTTTTATTATTAATTATGTATTATATTTGATATTATTATTGGAATGGTACTTCTTAAATTTTATTATAACATCATATATGAATAAAAAACAAAACATAAAAAAGCAATTAATTGACTGGTAAATATAATTAGAATTGTTATCAACAATACTAAAAATCCAAAAATAGTGCTCAAAATACTATATTTATGGACTACAATCATTCTAGAGGACACAATTTCATGTTACATAACATTTTCCATATCACATGGCGTGAAGAAGAGCACTACACTCGGATAAAATTCAATATAAGTTCGAGTGTTTTTTTTTATTTTATTTATTACATTTAGGAAATTTTAAACTTGATTTCTTAGAGGGAACACACCTTCAAGTCCCAAGCCTAACCATCAGGCTAACCGCTATATGTTGGAGTGGTATTGTTGTATCATATATATAACTAGAATTTTAAATATTGATTGATATGTATGAAGATTTTAGATTTTTTTGAAATCAATATTCACCTATGTATTTTACATTGATATCAGTCAATATATGACTGTATCATTAATATCAATACATATTTGAATACAATTACTTAAAACCGTACCTATCTTCTTCTTATTCTTCAATGCCTTCCTTCTCATTCTCACTAGTCACCACCTCCTCTTCATGTAATGATCTTGTTCTTTCTCCCTAATAAACTCTGAAGATCTATCAAGCTTACCTATCACAGCTTTCTTGAAATTACTCATTTCTTGAATTTCTGAACTTGACCTTTGAATTCTAGCCTCACTTAGCCTATTCTTCCTTGCATCCATCATTTGATTCAGTGAGAGCTTCTTCTTTGGACATAGCTCAGGCCTATGCTTTGGGGCACTTGTAGACCTGAAAAAGTCATCGGCCTGTGTTTGCGGTCCACTCCAATTGACAACCCTAGGGGTATTTTGGGTAGTGGCAAACCCCCAATCGGCAGCACAATGAAAACTCCGGCATTCGGGTATTGATAAATGGGTCAGAACTCGACGTGGGTCGTTGCCGAAATCGGACACCGAGGTGGTGAATCTCTGGGATCTTGATTTGGACAAACCTTTGTCAACTTCCACAATCTTTGGAGTTTTATGAATTGCATTAGTTCGAGTCTCAAAAAAAGCTGGATGCCTTCTACTACGAATTGCTGCAATATTGTACTCACTTCTCGTTTCATCAAACCTTTCCTACATAAATCAATAAAAGCAACTAACATTTGTAATCAATTCCCAACAAATTCAATTAGGTGTCACTTGGGGGATTTTGTTGACAAGGCATTGAATAATATTAACAACTTCCACTAATTTATATATATAGAAAATAAAAAAGGTAATAAATATATTGTACTGAACAATTATTTTTTCTCTAATAGGACCAAAATACCTTTTTTTTTCTATTTCCTTCTATGTTACATTTTTATTTATTTTTCTTGACCTTTTCGGTTTCTTTTTAATGGTATTCTCCATTTGACATAGGCAAAACTTTGCCCATGACAAAGTGGAAACCAATGAGGTATTATAATAAAATTTTATTAAATATATTAAAATTTTACACAAAATGCTTATTCAAACTTGTGTATTCAGAAGTGGCCAAACCTTTTTTAGGGCCTAAGACAAAATTCAAAAGGAGCCTTTTTATATTTAGACGTAAGTATTGATATATATATATATATTAAGAAAAATGAGATTTTTAATGAGAATTTGTGTAGAAGTTTCAAATTTTCATTTTCTTTTTTTAATTTTTAAACAATTAAAAAACTTTCTATTGATTAACCCAACTGAAAAAAAAAAACTCTAATTATCCTTTAAATTTGAATTTCAAAATTCAAATATCCCATTAATATGGAAAATCATTAACATAATATAAAGTAAAAATAGAAAACATAGAATTTTAAAAACTCTAAACAACATATAGCAATTCAATATTAGAAGGATTTTAGAAAAAAGCAAAACGCACAATCGAACAATCTAATGCAACATGTATTTTAGAAGATGTTAGTTTTATACTGGATCATTTATTTGTCTATTTTTATTATTAGGAATTGGTATATTTACATTTTATTAATGCTTGAATATCTCTTCCTTTCGTATTGTCTTTTTGAACCTTTTGCCTTGAGTATTTACATGTAATGTTAAACATTTGTATGTATAATGTATTTCTAAATAATAATATATGTATGTAATGTTAAATATATTTACATATGTGTGAATGTATACATTTTGTATTTATGTATATATTTGATGTTGATTATATATAATGTATCATAACTTATATTTATACATTTGCTTTTAAATCGTTGTACGATTTACATTGGTTGATTGATTGATCCTCCATACATTACTATTTCACAAAATTTGTTCTTGAAATACTATATTGATTTTAAGGTAATCATCTCTCCAAATGTTTATCATTCAAAAAATATATAAAAAAATATTACTCAAAATCATAAATTTCATTAAAAAAAAAAATTTTGTGGTGCAGGAGACAAGGATTGTTAAAATCTTGGCATAATTAGAGACACCATGCCTCATATTCATTGAGTTCATTTGATTTTTAAAAATAAATCATTGTATCAAATAAAACCCTACTTTATGTAGGATTGACTAATCTATCTATATCTATACTATATATTAAGCAAAATCAATTTTTTATTAGTTCTAAAACATTTATTCAAATTTCTTAATTTTTTAAAAACTTGTGAACCTTAAACAAATACAAATGGCATGAAAATATTAGTCCATCTAATCATATCTATCATTTTAGAATTTAAAAATCTTAATGTAGAAAGTAATAAAAAAAAAAAAATCATATCTAACTCATATCTAATTTGAAAATTTAAAATCTTTGAAAGGAAATTTCAAATATAATTTTAGTCTTATATAATTTTAAATTTTAAAACTATTACTTCAAAATATTATATTTTTATTTTTGAAAACCGAACATGTGGTGTCTAAAAAATTAAGAATTTTTTAGGCCTGAAAATATTTATAGCACATTCGTTAAATAAAAAAAAAAAAAAATCGGCATGACACATGAAAGCAAATTTTTATGCCGCATCAAAAAATACATGTGTTGTGTTTAAAAATGAATGTGTTTTTAATTGTATATTTCAATCATATCTAAGGCTTCTATTTGTTATTTTTAAAAATTAAACATGGCTGACATAAAATATACATGGTATAAAACTACAAGTTTATCTAATTGTATTTTTTTTTTTTTTGATTTAATAATTTGAGATTTAAAAAAGAGTCCAAATAAAATTTATTTGTTTTTAATTTAAAAATATTTAAATAGAAAATATGAATGAAAATTGTAGCTATATATAATTGGACAAACTTTTACATAGAATACAATAAATCTGAAAAACTTATAGGATGATAAGTATTTTTATTTTAACATAAATATAATTTTTGAAATTTATTCTATTTTTTTCATTTTTACCAATTAAATTATGACATCTATTTCCTATTGAGAACTTAAAATATACAATTAATGATATAACAACTTCAATACATATATATATATATTCTAATGAAATGGTTAATTCATTCTAAATTATTTTTCTATATATTTTAATAAATTTTAAATTATTTGTTTAACCCGTGTATAGCACGGGTGATATGCTATTTTAATGATATTTTGAATTGTGAACTTATCATTTCAAAATTTAAAATTTATCAAGATGTATTTTATTTATAAAAGTGCCAGTGTTGTACAAGAATTCTGGAATAATAGAATTTTCCTTTAAATATTATTTTATTTGTATAACATTATCATATAAAAATAAAATTGACAGATAAGTAAAATAAGAAAAGAAAAGGGGATTTTGGTACCACTAGGAAAAAAAATTTGTTGAGTTCAATACATTTATTATTTTCTTGACTTTCTATAATAGTGGAAATGCATTGGTACTTGTTAACAAAACCCTTCTAATTTATAAAAAGTAAAACAAAAAATGGTCAAGTATACAAAAATAAATATATTTGGTGAGTTGCAAATATAGTGGTCATCGACAGAGGGTATGTGGTAGCTGACAATGGGAGTGGTTGGAGGTGATTGTTGGAGTTGGTGGTCAGGGCCACAGGCGATGATTAAGAGTTGGTCACACAAAAGGTGGCTTGGAGCTCGCTCATGGTCAGTTGGAAGGTGGTTGGCGGTTGTCGAATGTCAATTGGAGTTGCTGGAGGTCTGTGGTGATGGAGGAAGAACAAGTAAAAACTAATTTTAAAAATAAATAAAAACAACTTTTTCGTTTTCAAATAAAAAAATTCAATTAATTTTACATCTTTAAAAATATAAACAAAATAAAAAAATAGAAAAAATAAAAAAACAAGAAACGGAAGTGTTACCAAACTAAGGAATTTTTTTTTTTTAATCAGTAAAAAAGAACCTTTATTGATGAAAAATCATACAAGATATGAGTTTACATCAAAAAAGAGGGGGAGAGCAGCATGCATCATAGCGACCTAACCCAATCCCAACTAGGTTGGCACCGAGAAGATAGTCCAATCATTTGTAAGCTTAACCCCAAGAGATTGGTGAGAAACCAAACTTGGAAGGAAGGACAACAAGAGAAAACAAAAGCCAAAATCCAGGCACAACACAAACAAGAGATACCAACAATCCAGCAAGGCAGATTGCCAACAAAACCAAGTTAATTTGTGATGAGTTAGTCTGAGACACATAAAGTAAATTAGTGGATAAAATTTTTCAAAAGTGAGTTTCACCGACCAATCTTGTAAAATTCTATCCATTAATTTGTTTTATGTGTCAAATCAATTATGGTGTGTTTTGGAAAGATGGTTAAAATTTGATTTTTTGGCTTTTTTAGTTTTTTTTACTGTTTTTTTTGACTTTTAACCCATGTTCTCAAAATAGATCTATGTATTAAATTTTTGTATTACAAGATTTTTGAGTCTTACAATAGATTTAGGGATTCGAAAACGAGGATGAAATTTGTCGCCAGTGTTGATGAAGCCAAGAGATTTTTGGGCACGAACTGTGGCCTGTGCTCTTAATAGAGCTTGCATACTACGAAACATTGCAGTGGCTTGTTTACGCACCAAATAGCCTCTAACATGTGCTTGTATCTTCACTAACCCTTTTAGTGCCTCTAGTGCTCTTCTCGCCTGTATAAAATTTAAAAATAAATACTATACAATACTTTGCTTCACTAAAATAAATATAATATTAGACAAATTATAACATTAGTTGCTGATAAAAAAATTATAACATTAGTCACTCTAGTTTATTCAATTTGAATTTCATACTTTTAATTTTGTTGTAATATTATTCATCTATCATGTAGGCCAATAAACGAGAAGAATTGAGCTAAATTTTTGAGTGTTCAAATTTATTTGCTTAGAATTAGTCGAGCCTGAGCTCGAATCAAGCTTAAATAATCGAGCTCGAGTGCTGTTCATTAAGGCCTCGTTTGGGAACATACATTTTTAATAATTTTTTTGGCTTTTTAATTAAAATATGATGTAAAATATTAGAATGTTTGGGATGACTTTTTAATTTTTTACGAAAAAATGTGCAAAAAATAGAGATAAAAGAGAATTTTTGATTTTTTTGTATAAGTTATTGGTTTTTTGATTTTTTTTTTTAGTGACTTTTTGACTTTTAGTTTAAAAAGTGATATTACCAAACGAGGCCTAAGTATTTGAGAAATTTGAACTCGGCTCAAGTCAATGCGATTATATAAACGAGGTAAGCTCGAGTTAAAATTAAACTTAAATTAAATTGTTTATTAAGATAAAAAGAAAAAAATTAAGAGCAAAATATAAAATAATGTTTATATTAATATTTATCAATTAAATATGTAAATTTGAACAAATACCAAACACAAATAGAATAATGAAATAAATTAATAAAACTTGACTTGATATGTTATTAAAAACAAGTATTAATACTTTTCTTTATATTCACAAGTCTTATCAAGTTAAGTTAGATCTACTAAGCACGGCTCAATTACTAAAAATTGAGTTCGAACCCGTTCATTTTGTAAACGAATCGAATTCAAACGAGTTTTAAATAACTCAAGCTCACTTAATTCGTTTGCAACCCTATATGCAGATAATAGTTTGAATGGAAAAGTCCATGTAAAAAATTAAGGAATCAGAATGGAATCCCAAAAAAATATACATCGGTCTATTTTGGGAAATAAGTTAAAGTCAATTTTTTAACTTTTTTTGAAAAAACGTATAAAAAAAGTAGAGAACTGATATGATTCAAAAAAATTTAAAAAATTAACTTTTTAGCGTTTAACCCAATTGCCAACATAGGCTATGTATAATTTTTTTTTTAAAAATTCCACCATAGTACCTTTTTCCATTGAAAAATCTTAACTAACAAGGGATCATATTACAATAAGATTCAGGTTATTCAAATAAAAATTAATAATTAAAATGAAGCTTTCGTTGTAATTTACCTTAAAACATTTTCTCAAAACACAAAAAACATAGTACTAGAAGAACATGACAAGTTTACCAAATATCCACGGAAAACAGACTGAATCTTGAGGGCAGCCCATCTTTCACGACTACCACCTCCAAACATGGTGGCTCTGCCGTGACTACTAGTGAGCCTAACAGCAGCCACCACCGCCTTGGCGGCAGCAATGGCTGCATCTGCTGCGGCGGAGGTGGCGGCAGCAACCTCCATTGCATGCTTTCTCTGCAGTTTTTTGGCCTCCATGATGTTTGGTGGTATGGTTTCCGGATTCTGACCCGAACCACTGGAGTCTTTCCCAGAGTGGCCAAGACTCCAGCGGTTCTTGTCATTCCGCTCACCGGAATTTGAGTTCTCCTTTTGTTCTTTGTCTTTCTTTATCCCAAACAAGGTCTTCAACCAGTTGGTTGTTCTACCCATTTTGGTCAGTGTGATGTGAGGAATAGCTAAGAGAGAGAGAGAGGGAATGAGGCCTTAAAAAACGAGTGAACATCAAGAAAGGTGTTGTGTACCTGATAAGCAGTGGAGGAGTGAGAAAAACTGTTCAGCGACACACTTATTAATTACGGCCTCAAAAATTTTTTTTTTCATAAGCGATATAATAATTTTTTAAATTTAATATTAAGCACAAATATTTATTAATATAAAAATTATTATTATTGTTTATTTTTTTTACAATTGACCTAGCCAAAGATCATAATTAGAAATATAATATTACTTGTAACTAGTGTATTATAAACAATACAAAAGAGTCATATATTCCTTATGATAAATTATATAATACATAAATAATAGTAATATCACATCATCATCTATGCATAGTATCTGTACGGGAAAGAAATGTACCTTCTCGTATAATCCTGTTGATCAAGTCTGCGTTCCTCTGTACGACGTCGCTCAATCACCTGAAAACACAAACGTGAGCTGGCCGGCGAGTGTGTGTCGGAAACCTCTCCGATGCCTAAGTCAGTAAGCAAGACAAGAAGGCAAAAGCTCTATGTATTCAGGGAGCAAAAGTTGCATTACCTCTCCACAGGTGGTGTGGGTTAGCTTTTATAGGTTTCGCATGGCACAATCCTAATAGGACTCTTACTCCTCCATGTAGAGTCCTCTTAGGATTCAAACTCCTGGAGGATAATGCTTATCCTCCAACACCCCCCTCACTGCTTAAACCACGTGAGATGGTTATACTAAGGTCAACTCAATGTAACCGGCAACTGCTACTTTCGCACATTACTTTCCTTTCTCTTACCTCGGCTTTCCCATGCTTAGACCGAGCTAACCACAAGAGAGTTGAACCGAACTACCGTTAGAACCGAGTCCTTTAGGACTTACCACATCTTGGTCTCCATACGCTACGACCGAAGTAATCACTAAAAACCGAACTACCCCACAACACATTGCTCAACCGAAGTAGAAATAAGGCCTCACGCGACTGGGCTAATCATCACGGTCGTGAGACCGGTCTAACTCCAAAGCTACTTATTCAAACCGGAGTAACTTATATGGCCCTTCTACTCGGACCTTTGTATTGCGGCCCATAACGGCCCTATACGCAGCTCGGCCCAATTTAGTATATAAATTACCCTCTCAATTGTCCCTTAATTCCATCTGCAAAGCATGACTGGGATTACCTGCCTACCAATCGAGCTACAGTCTTAACTTCTCCAACCGAGCTAAAAACTTCCGTTAGCCTTTCCAGCCGAGCTAAGACCCTTTCCAGCCGAGCTGAGCACGTCCGGTCAAAATGTCTCTTCAGTTTGCAGAAACTGAATCGATTGTCCTTCCAATGACACGTGGCATGCTCTGATTGGCTCTCCACAGCTGTTTCGCCGCCCTTGTACTTCGCAATTTTTGAACAGTTCCCGCTTTAGGGCTTCTTACCTAAACAAAAAAACCCTTTCATTTTTCAAATCATTCACCAAACTATTCACTTCCCTCTCACTCTCTTCGAATCCTCCAACCTCTGAGCCTTCTGAGTTCGTGATCTTCATTACTGCTCGTAGCTCTCACCTCCAGTTTCTTCCTTTCTATCTGGTAAGCATCTCAAATCTGTTTTGTTTTTTGCATTTGTATACTCTTCAATCCATAGCTTCTTATTTCTATTTTTGAAAAACACCTTTCTGCTTCCATATGTGTTGTTTTTGAAAAACTTAGCCATAGAACATATGAATGCACACAATAAACCTGTAGAATACCGATTTTGATCCAAAATCACGAAGCAACCGAAATAGGACACTGTTTTTGGCATATACGAAGACTTAGGTAAACTGGAACCGAACTACCACTTGCTCTTATCACAGTAGTTTCAGTAGGCAACCGTCGTATTCATAGTAGCCGAAATAAGACCCACCGAACTAGAAATATCGGCCTTTGACCGAGCTAAGCCTTGGGGGCTAAGCCGCTTACGAAGTTCCTAAACCGACCTGTATACGCTCCTTGATGCTTAACCGGAATAACAGGAACCATAGGCAGAACCGAGATAACCAAAACATCTTGTTGAACCGATATAACAAGTACCATGAGAAACCCGAGGTAGGTCCTCCAGTATACTCGAGTCAAGTAAGAATTCCTTTCTTGCTTTTATTTCTATAGCACGGTCCACCGATCCAGGCTTAATCCTTTGTTTTCCACTTTGCGACTTAGGTTGTCCAGCACTCCTTCATGCACTCAACCGAGCTCTCGAGCACATTTTTCAAATCGAGCTAATTTATTTGTAAGTTATACCATAAATGGGGAAGTACAGATTTTTGGTAGAAACCCCAGACGGCTTAGCCGAATTCAGAAAGGATTACAACATCCCAACAGGTGTAAACCTCACCCTAGCCGAACCAGATGTAGATCCCTGGGACAACGAAGGCTTCGTCCCCTTTACCCTCCAATCCATAATAGAAACCGGACTCAGATTCCTAGTCCAACCCCTAATATGTGAATTCTTAAGGCAAACCAGACTATGCCCCACCCAGCTGTCCACTAACACATACCGAATAATCATGGGTATAGCCGCACTGAACCACCAAACTGGTCTAAGCCTAGGTTTGGCCGAGATACTACACCAATACTCCATAGGATCAAAAAACGAAGGCTGGTGTTACTACTTGAGAGTACGCCGTGGCCGAGAGAAAATAATAAAACACACACCGGACAAAGACTTAAACGATGATGACTTCTTCTGGGTCTCGGGGAATTTTGAAGACCTTGAAGCCCAGATTCCTGGCCGAAGAATAAATTGGAAAAAAGGAGTGCCCGGTATACATACCTCGGTTACATTTCACATTTTTTCCTCTTTTCTTTATTTCGGCTTTCTGCTATAGACCGAACTAACACTTGTTTCTTGTTGCAGATAAAGCCCATCTTCTTTCTAACTACGGGCACCCCAACCATGGTCTTCTGCGAGCCGCACTAAGAGTAAAGGAGAGAAGTTGGGCAAAGCTTCTAGACTTCGAACCGACATACCGCTATACCGGCCGCCGAAAAGCGAGGGTAACAGACTTCCTACTTGAAGAAGCACCAGAACCGGACCCTTCCCTGCCTCAGATCAACCTTGTTCCACTCACAGCCGAGCAAGAAATGGCTAAGAAGAACAGATTGAAGGCCCTCTTAACCGAAACAACCTCAGCCGAAGTACAGGGAACTGGCTGTGCCATTGAGACCGTGGTGGCACTCCTATCTCAACGGCCGTCTTCATCACGTCCAAGCAAACGTGCCCGGACTAGCCAAACCGAGCCGCGTCTTGCTGATGAAGACGAGACCGTCCCTCCACCAAGTCCTCCACCAAGCCCTATGCCGAGCCTCCAACCGGAACCCACCGACCGAACTACTTCCTCCAAGTGGACTCCTGTACTCACCTTCAATGACCGAGACATCACCGCGTCTGATTCGGTGGTCTCAGAGAAGGACCATCTGATGGCTTTCAATTTGGCCAAGGGTGTGTGCCTCCCCAAAGACATGGAGCACCACTACAAACAGCTCAACACCGAGCTAAAATCAATCCGTTCCTCCACTAAGTCCATGATCCTGGTAAGTAGTATTCTTCTCTATGTAAGATTCTTTTCCAACTTGGAGTCCGGCTAACGTTGCTTCTCCTATGCAGGCCATCCAGAAAAACCAAGTCACTCACAGGAGGGTCATGGAGCTTAGGAGGAGTACCAGGGAGGCCATGGCGGAGGCCGAACTAAAAACGGCTGAACTGGAGGAGGCAAGGAAACAACTGGCCGAGCTTCGAGAAGAGAACGGTCGGCTGACCGAGATCACCAATTCGGTGGAGGCCGAGAAGAAAAAAGTTGCCATCGAGGCTAAAGATAGATACCTACGTATCTTGGCCGCAATTGAGAAGAAAAAAGACGCCGAGATAAACCAGTGGAAGGGTGAGGTGAAGAAGGTCGAGAAGCGGGGCTTCAAGGAAGCCGAAGACGCCTACACCCTGCAATGCAACGCAGCCAAAGATCTTTTTTTCAAGTGCGGCTGGAGGTCTGCGGTGGAGAAGCTCGGTTGTACGTCAAACACCGATGTCTACAACGCTCTACCGTACTCCATTCCAGCTTCACTCTCACAATATGCTGCCGATCTGCAAAAAGCCTTTCTTGAGGGGTCCGGCGATGATGATGATGATGATGATGATGATGACGAGGAGCCATCTCTCACTCCGGTTGTCAACGAACAACAAAAGAACCAAAGCTTGATTCGAGCCAGGTCATAGAAGATCCTACTCGAAGCCGAAATGACCGATACACCGAAGTTCAGGTTGACACCGAACTCCCTCATCAAACCGTGCTCCCCTCTGACACCGGACTCCAGGCGAATGCTGATGCAGCTTTTGATGTTGAGCTTGATGCACTTCTTGGTTGATTTTTTTTCTTTTTCTTCTTTTTGAACTTTGTAACCGGGCTGAAGCCCCCCAAAATGTACTTCTCTGTTTTTGAATGAAAAATTTCCTTCATCTCTTATCCCGGTTTTGTGTATGTATGCTTGTATTTGAAATGAACTGTCCATGTGATCATTTGCAAACTTTGATCTCGGTTCCAGCTATTTAACTTACTAGCCAACCACTCTTCAGCCGATATAACTTACTTCGGCTGAAGAGTACAAGAAGTTGGTTTAATCCGGCTAATCACTCTTCAGCCGATATATCTTACTTCGGCTGAAGGGTATAAAGAGTTGGTTTAATCTAGCCAATCACTCTTCAGCCAATATATCTTACTTCGGCTGAAGAGTATAAAGAGTTGGTTTAATCCAGCCAACCACTCTTCGGCCGATATATCTTACTTCGGCTGAAGAGTACAAGAAGTTGGTTTAATCCAGCCAACCACTCTTCAGCCGATATATCTTACTTCGGCTGAAGGGTATAAAGAGTTGGTTTAATCCAGCCAACCACTCTTCAGCCGATATATCTTACTTCGGCTGAAGAGTATAAAGAGTTGGTTTAATCCAGCCAACCACTCTTCGGCCGATATATCTTACTTCGGCTGAAGAGTACAAGAAGTTGGTTTAATCCAGCCAACCACTCTTCGGCCGATATATCTTACTTCGGCTGAAGAGTACAAGAAGGTGGTTTAATCCAGCCAACCAC
Source organism: Camellia lanceoleosa (assembly GCA_025200525.1). NCBI lineage: Eukaryota > Viridiplantae > Streptophyta > Magnoliopsida > Ericales > Theaceae > Camellia > Camellia lanceoleosa. The sequence continues at coordinate 50,505,865 of CM045763.1, read as the reverse complement.
TCTTCAGCCATACATTTACTTCGGCTGAAGAGTACAGAGTGTTGGTTTAATCTAGCCAACCACTCTTCAGCCATACACTTACTTCGGCTGAAGAGTACAGAGTGTTGGTTTAATCCAGCCAACCACTCTTCAGCCATACACTTACTTCAGCTGAAGAGGACAAAGAGTTGGTTTAATCCAGCCAACCACTCTTCAGCCATACACTTACTTCGGCTGAAGAGTACAGAGTGTTGGTTTAATCCAGCCAACCTCTAGGTTGGTTTTTCCAGCCAACCTAGAATATAGTGTTTGGTTATTCCGACCAAACGTCCTGCAGCCTGGATCCTTACCCTGGGCTTAGGAGGGGTCATAGTTGGTTTAATCCGGCCAACTATGCTTACAATACTACTAACTTACAAAAGTTACTTTCTACTAAAAACAAATATGCTAAAAATGAATTGATTTGTCTTATTGATGAAGTGAAAAATTACATACACTTAAAGAGAGAAAAGAGAAAGCTAAAAGTAAAATAACTTAAGATTGGCAGTGTTCCATGGCCTAGGAATTGCTTTGCCGTCCTCATCTTCCAAGTGGTATGCCCCTTTTCCTGCGAATCCGACCACTTTGTAAGGACCTTCCCAGTTATGACCTAACTTGCCATCTCCAGGGACCAATGTGTTGCCCATAACTTTGCGAAGTACCCAATCGCCGATCTTGAATTGCCTTGGATGCACAGTTTTGTTATACTTCCTAGATAGTTCTTGTTGGTAGGAGGCAATGTGAACCAATGCTCTGTCTCTTCTTTCTTCCGCAAGGTCAAGTTCCAATGCTATAGCTTCGCCGTTTAAGTCTGGATCAAAATTTTCGCTCCGAATTGTGGGGAGTCCGACTTCTAATGGGATGACTGCTTCCATGCCATAGGCTAAGGAGAATGGAGTTTCTCCTGTTGACCGCCGTAGTGTGGTGCGATAAGCCCATAAAACATGAGGGAGTTCTTCTGCCCACTTGCCTTTGGCTTTTTCCAACCTTTTCTTCAATCCGTCCAACACTACCTTGTTTGATGCCTCGGTTTGACCGTTTGCTTGGGGATACGCTGGTGTAGAATTGTAGAATTCTATCTTGTATTCTTCGCAAAAGCCTCTGAAAATTCTGCCGTCGAACTGAGTGCCATTGTCTGAGATCAGTGCTTTTGGTATGCCAAAGCGAGTAATGATGTTCTGCCAGACAAACTTTTTCACATCTTTTTCCTTGATCGACGCCAAGGCTTCTGCTTCCACCCACTTTGTGAAGTAGTCTGTCGCCGCAAGAAAGAACTTCCTATTGCCTGGTGCTGTTGGAAGTGGACCTACTATGTCTAAGCCCCACATTGCGAAAGGCCATGGACTAGTCAAAGGTAGGAGTTCTCTGGCAGGTTGGTGTATTTGGTGCGCAAACTTCTGACACTTTTCGCATTTTTTGACATACTTTTCTGAATCTGCTTGCATGTATGGCCACCAATATCCTTGTGAGATAGCTCGGTATGCCAATGATCTTCCTTCTTGATGGCTGCCACATACCCCCTCATGTATTTCGAACAGGAATGCCTCTACTTTACTGGGGTGGACACACTTTAAGTAAGGTCTTGAGAACGACTTCTTGTATAATGCCAAGGATGGAGAGAGCCAAAATCGCTGCGACTTTGCTCTTATTCTGTTGGCTTCTTTCTTCTCTTCTGGGAGGGTGCCGTCCTTTAGGAATAGTATAATGGGATCCATTCAAGAAGGACCTAGCTCTGCACAACATACTTCTTCAGCTTCTGGGTCTTCAATGCTTGGTCTAGGCAGATAGTCGATTAGTAGTGGATGGGGAATGGAGGTGTCTGCCATTGAGGCGAAGCCTGCGAGTTCGTCTGCTCTGCTGTTTTCCTCTTTGCCAATCTGTTCTATCCTCACTACTTCGAACTTCTTTATCTCTGTTCTGACCAAGTCTTGGTACTTGGCCATCCTATCATCCTTTGCCTCGTAGTTGCCCGATATTTGGTTTACCACCAGCTATGAGTCGCTGTAGACCATTAGCTCGGTGGCCTTCATGTATAATGCTGACTTAAGACCAGCTAGAAGCGCTTCATACTCCGCTTCGTTGTTTGACGCTGGGAAGCCAAGGTTGATTGCTTGCTCCACTACTAGGCCGTCTTGAGAGATGAGGACTATGCCAAGTCGTGCTCCATGCCTATTGGATGCTCCATCCACGAAGAGCTTCCACATCTCTCTAACGAACAACTTCTAGCAGGTGGAAGGATCAGATGAGGTCTTGGGATCTTCCACGTTGCTGGTGGCTTCTTCAGAGTCGATGCTTGCTGTCTGTCCCTTGTTCTCTGTTTGTACCAAGTCATTGTTTGTCGGTGAGTCCTGACTTGGTGTAGCATGGTTCACTTCTTCCTCCCTTTCTTTACTCTGGTCCGCCTTGGGGCCTGACTGAGCAACCCGTACTAGGGGTTGCGTTATTCCGACGTCAACCTCTATCTCTAGTTCGGCTGTTTCAGTCAGGTCGACTGGGCAGGTGTGATGACTTCCAGGGGTGAATTCTGCGACAAAATCTGCTAGTGCCTGAGCCTTTATTGCGGTTCTGGGTTGGAACTTGATGTCGTACTGTCCCAATTCTACTGCCCACTTCAAAATTTGCCCTTTCGAATAAAGCCTTAAGTGGGAAGGCTGTGAGAACAACTATGGTGTGGGCGTGAAAGTAGTGTGACAATTTCCTTGAAGCCATCATCAAGGCCAATGCCAGTTTCTCCAGTGGCAAGTACCTTGTTTCGGCGCCCAGTAACGTCTTGCTGACATAATAGATGGGCAAGTGTTGGATTCCTTCTGTGCGGACCAACACCGCACTAATCGCATGCTGCGATACTGCCAAGTAGAGGAAGAGTTCTTCTCCAGGTATTGGGGTGACCAATAGTGGTGGAGAAGACATGTATTCCTTCAAACTCTCCAGAGCTCGGTCGCATTCTTCGTCCCACTCGAACTTAGCTTTTAGTGACTGAAAGAATGGACGCAATCTGTCTGAAGACCGGCTGATGAATCGGTTAAGTGCTGCTGCCATGTCGGTGAGATGCTGTACTTCTTTTACTGAGTTAGGCCTCTCTAACTCCTGAATTGCTTTGATTTGGGAGGGGTCTGCCTCAATACCCTGGTTGGTCACCAGGAAAGCCAGAAACTTACCAGACCCTACACCGAACGCGCACTTAGAAGCGTTAAGGCGCAGCTTGTGTTTCTTCAGGATCTGGAACATCTCATCTAGGTCCTTTAGATGGTCATCCGCATCCTTGCTTTTGACTACCATGTCGTCGATGTAAGCCTCCATTGTTCTGCCTAACAACGGCTCAAACATCTTGGTGACCATTCTCTGAAACGTCGCCCCTGCATTCTTCAGGCCAAAGGGCATGACCTTGTAGCAGTATAGTCCTCTTGGAGTGGTGAAGGATGTTACTTCCTGATCCGGTTCGTGCATGGCTATCTGATGGTAGCCTCTGTATGCGTCAAGGAAGCTAAGCTTGCTGTGTCCAGCCGTTAAGTCCACTAATTGATCTATCCTTGGTAGGGGGAAACTATCCTTCGGGCATGCTTTGTTGACCGTCTTGTAATCGACGCAGACGCGCCACTTGCCATTCTTCTTTGGCACTACAACGGTGTTGGAGATCCATTTTGGGTAGTGCACCTCTCTGATTGCCCCTGCTTCCAGCAGGTTTCCTACCTCTTCTGCCACTATTTCGGCGTGATGGAGTGCCGATCTGCGAGTGCGCTGGATGACTGGCCTGGCAGAAGGGTGGACATTGAGTTGGTGGCAAATGAAATTGGGATCGATGCCTGGCATGTCGTATGGGGTCCAGGCGAACACTTCGATGTTGGAGGCCAGGAATTCCAAGACTTCCAATCTCTCAGTGCTGGATAACGACGAGCCAAGTAAGAAGAACTTATCCGGGTTCCTCTCATCTATCCTGACTTCCACCAAGTCCTCCACTGCTTTCTGACTAGCCGCTTTGCCAACATCCGCGAATAGTTCATTACTCTCTGGTTTTTCCACCGAATGAACATATCCTTTGGCAGCGCGGCTGCCGTTCACTGTTACAAAGCACTGCTTTGACATGATTTGATCCCCATAAACTTCTTCTATTATTCCGGTGTCGTTGGGAAACCTCATCACTTGGTGGTAGGAGGACGCCACTGAGCGCATGGCATGCAGCCATGTTCTGCCCAAGATAAGGTTGTAGGTGGAGGGGACCTTCAGCACCTAGAACTCTACTTGCTTCGTCACGCTCCCTGCCTTGACTGGAAGGATGATTTTGCCGACTGGCCACTCCGGCATAGAATTGTATCCAATCAAAGGGGATACGGCAGGGGCTAAGTCCTTGTCTTGAAGCTTTAGTTGCTTGAAGGTTTCATAGTACATGATTTCGCATGAACTACCTTGGTCAATCAGAATCCGCTTGACGTCAAAATCCTTGACTCGGAGAGTGACGACCAAGGCATCATTGTGAGGGCAGTAAATCCTTGCCAAGTCTTTATCCGAAAAAGACATGACATTTGTGGCCTCTGTCTTGCCCTTCTTAACGGCCGGTTGGGCACTTAGCACCTCCCTTAAGTGCTCAGCCTTTTTGATTGAACCTCTGAGCTTGCATACACGCTCAGGTTCAAAGACGCCATGTGTTACGTTGATGACGCCTTGGGGCGAGGCGTCGATCGGCATCCCATTGGGGTTGTTGTGGTCCTGGGGGGCTAGCTGCGCCCCTCCTTCTATGTATTTGTCCAGGTGGCCTGCTGCCACCAATTCTTCCAGATGCTGCCTCAGCGGCATGCAATTCTCAGTGCGGTGCCCCTTTTCTTTGTGGAAGGTGCATCTGGATCTGTCATCATAGTCCTTTTGGGCCTCGCTTAGCTTTGCTGGCCACTTGACGAAAGGCTCGTCTCGAATCTCACTAAGTATACGGTAGATCGGTTTCTTGAATACCGTGGTTATGGCGGTGCGGACTTTTAACCATCTCTTGTCCTGGTCCTCGCCATTGTCTCGCCTGCCTCGTCCGTTTCGGTTTTGGTGATCTACCGCATTGACCTTTGCTGAGGTCTTCTTCTCTGGTGTTGCGGTCGCGCCAGTTTTCGCTTTGGCACGAGCGCCATCCTCTTCCACCCTGATGTGCTGATGCATTCTCTCCATCAGGGCCTCTATGGTGAGGGGTGGCGTTATGGTGATAGAGTCCCTCAGTCTGTTCCCGACTGGAAGGCCTCTTTTGTATTGCGCAATGGCGAGGTTGGTTGGGCAGTCCCCAATCTGGTTGAATGTCTCCCAGTAATGGCTGTTGTACGACCTTAGGGTCTCTTTGTCGCCCATGTCGATGGAGAGTAACTGGTCGATCTCCACCGGGGTTTTTGTGTTTGTTCTAAACCGTGTTATAAACGCCTCAGCCAATTGCGCCCAGGAGGCTATGCTGCCCTCTGGAAGCTTCTCAAACCAAGTCAAACCAAGGTCGTCGAGGCTAGAAGGGAATAGGATGCACATCAAGGCCTCGTTTCGCCGGTATACAGCCATGACCTGGCGAAAGTGGCTTAAGTGCGTGTAGGGGTCCGTCTTGCCCTCATACGTTATGAATTTAGGCTGTAGGAAGCCTGACGGAAGGGGCGCGTTCTCTATTGTTGGGACGAATGGTGAGGTCTGCAGCCTCGCCAATGCCTTGTCCGCTGGTTCGTATGCCGGGCGCGGCATTGGCATTCCAACCTCGACGCTTCCATGCGTCCGAGGAGCCAACCGCTGCAAGGCAGGAACCCTGTGTGGATCGCGCGCTCTGGCGTCCTCCTTCCATCGTGCCTTCTCTTCTAGCATGGATCGTAGGTCAGACGACCTGGGTAATTCCGTCTGTCTAGACCTCGTCTGGTGCGTATGTGAGGGCCAATAGGTGCTTCCCTCAGTGTATGACCTCTCAGACCTTGTCCTCTCAGACCTGGAGTGATGAGTTCTGGAAGATACGGATCGCGTGTCGCCTGTCCTGAGGCTCCTGTTCTCTGGTTGAGAGGGTGTAGAATTCCTACTACGACCCTCTGAGTGGCGAGGGGGCGTTTTGTTGTTTCGCCCCTCTCCTGTCGCCGCTGCTTTTCTTTTCATCTGGCGTTTTAGAGACTCCATGTCCGCCGCCATCTTACGGATCAATTCGTCTTGTTCTCTGACGCGATCCTCCAAAATTTGAGGATCAACTCTACGCCTTTGCCTTTCTGGGCTTTGTGAACGAGAGGGATGAGGGCTATTATTTCGCCTTCGACCCCTCGCATCCCTCCTGGAGTTGTGTCTTGGTGGCTCCAGATCCGCCATGGGAGCGACCAAGGGTAGGCCTTCTCGCCTTGCACCCCCATCTGGAGTTTGTCCGTCGACGACGGACTGAGGTAACTCTTCATTGTTCGCCATTGATGTTCGAGAGAAAGCTTGATCAAGAGGTTGTTCTTGTCTGTATTCCCACAGACGGCGCCAATTGTACGGGAAAGAAATATACCTTCTCGTATAATCCTGTTGATCAAGTCTGCGTTCCTCTGTACGACGTCGCTCAATCACCTGAAAACACAAACGTGAGCTGGCCGGCAGGTGTGTGCCGGAAACCTCTCTGATGCCTAAGTCAGTAAGCAAGACAAGAAGGCAAAAGCTCTATGTATTCAGGGAGCAAAAGTTGCATTACCTCTCCACAGGTGGTGTGGGTTAGCTTTTATAGGTTTCGCGTGGCACAATCCTAATAGGACTCTTACTCCTCTATGTAGAGTCCTCTTAGGATTCAAACTCCTGGAGGATAATGCTTATCCTCCAACACCCCCCTCACTGCTTAAACCACGTGAGATGGTTATACTAAGATTGAACTCCAATGCAACCGAAGTAACCGTTACTTCGGCACATTACTTTCCTTTCTCTTACCTCGGCCTTCCCATGCTTAGACCGAGCTAACCACAAGAGAGTTGAACCGAACTACCGTTAGAATCGAGTCCTTTAGGACTTACCACATCTTGGTCTCCATACGCTACGACCGAAGTAATCACTGAAAACCGAACTACCCCACAACACATTGCTCAACCGAAGTAGAAATAAGGCCTCACGCGACCGGGCTAATCATCACGGTCGTGAGACCGGTCTAACTCCAAAGCTACTTATTCAAACCGGAGTAACTTATATGGCCCTTCTACTCGGACCTTTGTATTGCGGCCCATAACGGCCCTATACGCAGCTCGGCCCAATTTAGTATATAAATTACCCTCTCAGTATCATTAATTGGTAGTAAAATAACACATAATCCTACTTGTCAACATAGTTAACAATTCAATAATTTTACATTTTCGTAGTGGAATTGATTATGTTTAGATGTAAATGATAATATGGTTCATTGTTGCACTGAATTTTTTTACAATATTTTTATATATAATAATGTGACTTGTTATAATTTTTTCATTTTCAATCAAAATAACCACCATTATTTTCGTAATTGGAAAAATGACATTAAGAAATCATTCTAAACATTATTTCTATATAATTTTTTTATTTGTTAATTATTTTCCTTACCCGAAAAAAAAAAAAAAAACTTACAAAATTGAGAAGGGGGGGGGGGAGGGGGGGATAGGTGCCCCTTGGCCCCTTCATAATTCCGTCTCTGCTGATAAGTATCGGTTATTAGGCTCTCGATCTAATGGGGGTATGGGGTCTCTTCAAGGATATTTCGGTAATTTCCCTGTTAATTTCATATTGTTTTAATTTTTTTGATTGTATAGATGAGGGTCTTGTAGGGAACTTATTTATAAGTCCTATTTAGAAAATTTATTTAATGTGAAATTCTATGAATATTCTTTTAGAGTTTGAAATCCTATTTAAATAGGAATATATACCATAAGGTCCTATGAGTTGTAAATGAATGATAATACTGTACTATTATATCCCTAATTTGTTTTCATATTGTACCTTATTTTCTTATTCATCATATTACGTTTGGGAAGGCTTTTAAGAAAGACAAGTTTACAGACAACAATCATACGAGTTTTTTTCACCTTGATCGTTGTATTCCAGTGCATTTTCAAAATGTTTCTTAGATGGATGTGGATATGGTCGATGATATGATGAAGTTTGAGGGTGGTGTTGATTCTTTTGATAGATTTCGACTCTAATCGATTGAGAGGGAAATGTTTTTTTTTTTTTTTGAAGTGTATTGTTGTTTGTTGAGGTGTGGATTGTTTATCTTTAATAGGGCATTGACAATCTATTACACTCATTGATAGGTATACTTTGACCAATACTCTGATTGAATATGTGTATTTGATATTGTGATGCTTGATTTTTTTTATATGTTCAATGTGTAGGGTGGTGCGTATGGGTTCTAGGGTTGGGTTGAGGATATTTGGTTTTGGTTGTTAATTGGATGGCGAATGTGAACCATGTCGTAGGATGGAAATTGTACATTGAGACTGGGATGATTGTGTTACAATGCATGTCACATTTAGTATCTAACGTTAATCTACATACACTATGTAGTAGATGACATTTGTTTGTTTGTTCAGTTCTATATATGTTTGAATGTGTATCGTGTCTTTGTTGTAATCAGTATTTACATACATGTCACAGTACGTTGTGCAAAATTATTGGGGATTTGGATTTGTAATTGCATGTGGATTGAATCCTATCGCTCGATGTTGAACTTACACTGGGTTGGGGGTGATGATGGTTCAATACATAGGTTGGATTAGGATGTTACATGTTATATTTAGAAGGTTACATTATTCATAATTTAATGGTAGAGTATTGGAGTGTCACGTTGGGTTTGGGATGAGAAGCATATGGGAATGTCAAGGGTTTGGGATGAGAAGCATATGAGAATGTCACGTTGGATTTGGGGATGTCACATTGAGTTTGGGATGTTATATGTTATATTTATGTTTTGAATTTCAAATTTTCAACAATATAGATATGATCGCAATCTATGATAATAGTAGATTTTTTTATATATGGTATTGTCATTAATCAAATTATTTTGAATTTCAGAAGCATATAGGAATGTCACATTGGGCTTGGGAATGTCACATTGGGTTTATGATGTTACATATTACATTTACGTTATGAATTTCAAATTTCAAATTTTTAGCCATATAGATATGATCACAATCCATGGTAATATTGGATTTTCCATATATGGTATTGCCATTAATTAGGTTATTTTAAATTTCAAATTTCTAACCATATAGATATGATCACAATCTATAGTAATATTGGATTTTTCATATACAAAAATGCTTTAGACCACTAATTAGTGGTGGCTCTAATGATGTGGCAGTGGGTCCCACTCACTGCCACATGTGTTTTGTGCCTTGGGTTTTGTTTTTTTTGTTTATTTTTTTCAATTGCCACCTCACTAGTGGTGGAGTTAGTGATGATAAATTAGTGGTATGTAGCATTGCTCTTTTCATATATGGTATTGCCATTAATTAGGTTATTTTGAATTTCAAATTTCTAACCATATAAATATGATCACAAACACAATCTATGGTAACATTGGATTTCTCATATATGGTATTATCATTAATCAGATTATTAATTAATTAAGATTGGGGGTAGATGTGTCCACAAAAAAACCACAGGACCTATTGGGTTATAAGTTTTTTCATAGGACCATATCTTCGTGGTCAAACGCCACCTCCGATTATATGACTTGTTTTGGGGGCCCCGGGCTGCGTATTTCGGCCCCCGAACCTTCGCTTTGCATCGGTTTGGGTCCATTTTTGGCAGGGACTTTATTTTCATTGGTATGAAGGTCGTAGAAGGGTGGGAGGCCAACAATTGTTCTGAGGACTAACTTTATTCCTTCATCGCTCTCCGTCGCCCGTTTTCCTCGCTAGAAAGCTGGTGTTGACCATTCCCGGGCCACTTTCTTTAGCCCTCAACCACATATTTGTGTTGTACATACCTGGGAGGCCACCAATATGACATGGCCGGCCAGCAATTGTTCCTGACCCTTTTGAACCCCTCTAAAAAGTGGGTTTTTCTCTCTCTTGGGTCACATTTCCTGGTTTTTCTCCACATAGCTGTGTTGTGCACACATGGGAGGCCACTTTTTCAGGGTGGCCGACCAAGAATCCAGCCTTGACCCTTTTGACCTGGCGTGGCCAGGAGGTGGCCGGCCACTCGAACCCTCTGAACCTGGCCGGCCATGACCCCTTCACCTGGTTCCTTACAGCTGCACCCTCCTTTTTCCCCCCAGATCCTGTATTCGATGGGGGGTCTTTTGTGGGGGAAATTTGAATTTGATTTCCCCCCCCCCCCTTTCCTCCACTTCTCCCTCTATAAAACCAGACCCCCAGCTCCATTTTAGGGGGTTAACAAAATTTGTTTAGAGCCTTGCTTACATCTCTCCCTCTCCCTCTCTTCAAAGCCTCAAAACCCTAAGCTTCTTGCACTATTTACCCTACAACTCATAACACCACACCTCCACACTCCATTCCAGCCCTTTGAAGCTGACTTTCAGAGCCTAGGAGCTCCTCTTCTTGGTCCAAAGGCTGCTGGTTCATTGCTCTTCAAGGGTAAGCACACTTTTCCCGTAAACTAGTCTTTTCTTGCTTCATTTATAAGCCTTGCTTGCAAGCATTTTTGGGCTCCAAACTGAACTAGAAATAGTCATATTTTGAGCTCATATCCATGTTTGATCAAGGGTCCTTCTCTGTTTGAGGTCTCCTCCTCACCCTTTGTGTTTAAACCCTCTTTTAGGCCTATTTTTGCATGATATTTTAGGCTTATTTGTGAGCTGTTTTGGACTGGTCATAAACTGTGAAATATCTTTTTTGGAGTCCCTTTTCAACTTTGTTGAAGGGCTCTCATCTGTTTGAGGTCAGCTGCTACCACTTGTCTCTTTATCCCTCTTTTAGGCCTTTTTCTTGCATGTTGATTTAGCCTCACTTGTGTTCATTTTTGAGGCTTGATGTAAACTGTGAAGTGCCATGTTTTGAGCCCTTCTTCAACTTTGTTGAAGGGATCTTTGCCATTTGGGGCCAGCTGCTATCCCTTGTCTCTATTCTCTCTTTTAGGGCCATTTTTGCATGATAGATTAGCCCTATTTATGTTCATTTTTGAGACTTGTTATAAATTGGAAAAAGGCTTTTTTTGACATCATATTCATGTTTTATTAAGGAAATTTTCTTATTTGAGGTCACATGCTTCCTTGAATGCTTGATTGTCCATTGTTTTGGGCCTTACACCCTAGCCCTTGTTGCATGCCTTGTTTGACCTTCTAGCCACTGGAATCTAGTGAATTTCTAGTGGCTTTGATGCTGTTTTGAGCCTCCAAATCAAAGGGGGGTGACCCCCTCTCACCTTGACTTGTTTGGTGGTCATTTTGGCCTTCCAAAGAGACCCTATCTTTCATGCTTTGAAGTCACATTTCAGGGTCAATTTGGTGAGTTTTGGGACTACCATATTTGATTTCCAGAGTTTTTTTGGTCATGCTTGATGTCTATCTTGCATATGCTTAATAAACCCTTGTATGCCCTTCCAAAGGAGACCCTCATTTGTGCATGTGTTGTCTGCCTTTCCATGTGTATTTGGGCATGTTTTGGCATGTTTAGTTCACTGATTTTTGTTGGTATGGTGAGATTCCATGTGCTTCATATACTTGCCATGCAAACCATGTTTGATAGTCAAAATCGCATGCTATTTTAGTCCATCTTGCTAGCACTTTTTGGCCATGCTTTAAACTAGAAAATTTCATGTTTTAGGACTGCCTTGACTCTGTCTTCATGCTTCATGATCAAAAAATGCATGCTTGGTATAGCTATAGGTCATTGTGTATGCCTAGTTTTGAGTTTCGGGGACCATTCCATGCAGCGGGTGCCATATTGCCATGTTTCGGGGCTGTTTAGCATCATATTTTAGTGCTGAAATTTGCATGTTTGTATGCCATATTCCATGCCTTTCCATGCTTTGGTAGAGTGGTATTCGTGCCTTAGGATCGGTCCTCGATTTGCGTGCATGTGTGCACGCATCTCGAGTGTCTCATTTTCATCTTATGGCCACTGATGTGAGTGTGGCTGAGGTCCACTCATGTTGGCGTAAGTCCATCATGCATTGCGTATGCCATTTCATTTCATAGCATTGCGTATGCTAGGTTGCATGTTAGAGCATCGTGTATGTCATGTCACATCGAGCATTGTGTATGCCATCTCATAGCATTGCGTATGCTAGGTTGCATGTTAGGATTGCATTCATGCATGTCATGTATATTGCATTGTGCTTGGGATAGGAGTTAGCCCAAGCACGGGAAATGAGGGACGTTTCGTACTTTGAGTGACGGAATGTGTCTCAATTCTCAGTCGCCGACACTCCGGATTATCCATGATAGAGTTTAGGCCTTGTTGTGTTTTCATGTGCATTCATTCGATATTGAGTCATGAAAATCGACTCCTCGGCTATCATGCATCGAGATGCGCAATTGGTGGCACAAGGATCGAGGACTACGCTCCCTGAAGAGTAGTCAAGCATACATATGTGAAAATACATTGCCATGCCCCTTTCCTGCTCTTTGTTGCAGCAAATCAGAAACCGGCAATCTTTTGGGGCTTCGCGCAACATTCCGGGCTTAATTGTAAACAGAGGCTAATTGGGGCATCACAATGGATTTTTGCGCCAAGCAACCCGAACATGCATCATTCATCATTTGGAACAGAGCCGAGGCGGTCCATGGATTTGTGTGCCATTTATTGCTTTCCTAGATTAATTTGTTAATTAATTAGGATTTTGTACTTATTGGGACTGTATTATTTATTTGGGACTGTATATTATTTTGGACCCTCCGAGCGAGGGCAATGTTGTAATAAGTGTGTGTGTGTGTGATGTATGTCTTCCAACCCCACGTCTTTCTCCCTTTTATTTACCAACTTATGATGGTTAGATTAGGGCATGTTTCAATTAGCATACAGTATGATAGCATGTTTGCATTCATTCATCTGTTTTGCATGCACCGGGCTCGGCGCATCATAACTCACTGCATTGTATTTCAATTCCAAGTTGAGTACTTGTTAGCTGTAGCATTCCATATGCCATGTTTAGAATAGCCGAGCCTATCTTAGTTGCATTACTGCATGTGTTGCATTAGGCATTTCTGTATAGTTAGGATCATGCATGATTTCTAACTAGCTTCTGTTTTGGCTTGGAGTACTCGGTAAGTTTTTATGCTTTAGCATCTTTGCATGTGTGTGAGTGACTACCATGATAGCATGCTTACCATGAGGCTATGTGCTTATATGATATAACTGCCTGAATGCCTGTGGGTGAAGGTTGGGTTATTTGGATTGGGACAAATCATCAACTGTGAGTTTTAAAGCCCACTAGATAGTGGCAAAACCATATTTTCTAAGCCCACCTGAAGGTGGCAAAATCTGCATTTTAAGCCTACTTGCGGGTAGCAAACCATCTTTCAAAAAACAAACATGAAACGTTTTGTTCCAATTCAGGTGATCCAGTCTATACTTGTATACTGTGCGCATCACATAGTAAATATAGGCTAATAACCGGAATAAGAATGCACAATGTTTTCAAAACTAGATAACATGGTTAGTAGAGGCCGATCTTTGATCGGGCGAGCGGGGGTGCTCACGAAGTGACCTTCCCCAATCGTACCCAAGTTCCCGAGCCGAGGCAACTTTGGTGATGACAGACACGTGGCCTTAGGCACGAGTCAGGGTTTCCTAAATTTTCCAAAAATAAAATATTTAGGTGGCGACTCTGTATCTGGCAAAGCAGTCCATGTTTGGCACTTCTTTAAAAAAAAATCTGTTTTCTCAAAACAATTTGCTGGATTTGGACTCTTTGGTTCAGATTACGAACCGTGACAATTAGAGTCCTGAACTGTAGTGAGCCCAAGATGAACGGAACGGGGGACTTATCCCTCCTGGGGCGTTCGGGGATGTCTACAGTTTCTGGCGACTTTGCTGGGGATTTAGAGAGCTTGACTCGAACTCATGATATCTTGTTTTGATTACACTTATGTGTTTCTTTGCATTGCATGTGCATTGGTGCGCCTAGGATACCATGTTTGCCATCTATTATTCCCGAGCGGTTTATCAGAGGCTGCGTGCCATAAGGCTTACCGGTTACGGGCTCTGCCAGTATGGGAACACAAACCCCGGTTTTACCGGGGCACCCTTTTAACCATTCGACCTAGTGCATATTCGGATTCGTAGTGACCATTCCAAACTAGGACAGGTTGCTTACCCGATATAGGTTGTTTGAAACCGCTGCGTGCGTAGTGGAACCCTAGCTCCTGACAAAATAGGGCAGGGAAACCCTACCCCAACATAGGGGTATTTTGGCTCTCACTTATCTGTTATGTGCTTTTAGGAGTGCGTCTCTACAGGGAAATGCATGTATCAGTTTATGAGTTTGGGCATCAGGCCTGCGGACATCAATCAATGTTTGAGAATCAGTTATCTGCGGGTATCAGATTCAGTCTTGGGGAACAGTGATTCAGGGATAATGATCAGTGTTTGAGGACAGTGTGTATCCAAATTTTATCGACGTGTGTTATTATGCCCAAATTGTGTTGTGTATTTATTTTAGGTCATTATCTTTGTTCGTTTATCTGGTTATTTATTTCCTTATTGCTTTATTTATCTTTTTGCTAGGACAGTTTTAGCACAATTGCTTCAAACCCAGCAGATATTCCCCAAGCACTTTGGACAAGAGGTCGTCGGCTCAATCGATCTGAGGATCTGGTTGACGGACAGCCAGTATTCCATTCTCTATCCCCAGTTGTCAGAAGAAGGCCGAGAAGGCGCAGTATGTCTGAGCAGAGGTTACCAGAGCAGTGGCCTCCCCTAGTAGTGAACAGTCGGGCTGAGGTCTCAGTTTCTGCCATAGAGATACACATACCAGTCAGTCAGGAAGATCAGCAGAATATGGCCGGGATGGAAGAAATGATGCGCCAACTCTAAGGGAGTATGAGGCAGATGCAGGAGGACAATGTCCGCCGAGCGGAGTTCGCTAAACAACAGGCCACAATCATGGCCCAACAGGCAGAGCTAATTACCCGGCTCCAGCAGCAAGCTGGAGCATCAGCCTCACAACCAATTCCTCCCCCACCAGGGGTCCCAATACCCGAGCAGACACCAACTACCCAGAATGTCCTGCCAAACATCCAAAACACCTTGCCAAATGTCCAGAACATCTAGGAGGACACAGACCTTCCAACGGGGCTGGCTCCGCCCCCACTTCCACCTTAATCATCCAAAGTACATACACCTGTCAACCACCCGGACTCTCCCTTCAAGTTCGAAGTAGACCCTACCGCACTGAAATTGAGCAAGCTCGAGAAGCTATTCAAAAAATCCCAGGGGGTAAAAGTTATCCCGGATATCGAGAACGGATATACCGATGTGGTTGGGACGCTACTGGATAGATTCAAGATGCCGCAGATCGATCACTTCGACGGATCTGGTGATCCCATGGTCCACCTTCGACTATTCTCAGATATATTACGACCAATGGGCCTCACCAGACCCCAGAAGCTTTCGCTATTTGGCCGGACCCTGTCGGGAGTGGCCGCTATCTGGTATGCGAAGTTGGAGGACGATGTCAAACGAAGTTGGGACGAAATGGCCGAGGCCTTTGTTGCGCAATACTCTTACAACACCTAAATTGAGATTACAACTCGTGATCTCGAAACAACAAGGCAGGAGCCCAAAGATAGTTTCTCGGATTTCGTGACCCGGTGGAGAGCGAAGGCCTCGATGATGACTTTAAGGCCCACCGATAAGGACCAGATCAGGATGATTGTGCGCAATCTCCAGCCAAAACTAATGCAAAAGATGATTGTACTTCCCTTCCCCACCTTTTCGGATCTGCACAAGATGGAGGTACAAATTAAAGATGTAATGAAACAGGGTCTGATTAACCAAGACAGGGAGCAACCCTGGAGAACTTTTAATCGCAATAATAATGCAGGCCCGAGTGGCGCTGCAATTGCAAGAACTTCGGAGGTTAGCATGGTCGCCACCATTCCCCCTCCCCTTCCGAGGCCCATGGCAGCCACACCCTTCTCCGGTGCATCCGGAAGTAATACACAGACCACTAAATAGCAACCTAGAGGCCAAAGAACCTTCACCCCATTGTACATGCCCCTGTCCAAGGCTCTAGGGGTCTTAATCAGAAAAGGGCATCTAAAACCCCTGGAGCTGAGGCCATTACCAAATCCGTTACCCCCCACTCACAACCCAGCCAAATATTGTGCATATCACCAGCAACACGGTCATGACACCAACCAATGCTTCAGTTTGCGTCACGAGATTCAAGATCTCGTTGACAAACAGGTGATCTTGCCACCAGAAAGACCTAATGTCACAACCAACCCACTTCCTACACACAACCAAGCTCCACCTCCCAAAAGAGTCAATTTTATCCAAACTGGGGTTGTGTCTTACGATCCTAGCATCTATATCACTCCTTCCCATCTACCTAAGCCGGAGGTGCTCCTTCCCGACTGCACTGACCTTTTGTGCATGTTGGACATCTCTACAACCCAACCTGAGCCAATGGTGGTGGCCGTGGAAGACAGTGCAAGGGAGATTGCAGAGGATGATGGAACTGTTGAGTCAGGGATTGAGCGATGCAGGAATTTTCTTTGGGAAGCCTACGATCCAAGTGAGTACATCCTGTCAGCGAGCCAGCCTGAGCTAAGCATAGAATTGCCAGAGAGAGCAGAACTGTGTGTGATCCGGGGGACAGATTTGAGCAGGGAACGGATGATTTAACAGCCGTGGAAGAGGGCTTCGCCAACCTACAGTTTTTCAAAGACCAAGAATCAGGGGACGTAGCAGTCAACTAGTTTGATTATGAGGAATCGGCAGAGGCCACTGGATGGCTGGATGATCAACTGGATGTGGTGGAAGAGTTCCAACCAGAACAGGGCCCGGCAGAGGTGAGGGTATCAGTGGTGGCCGGAAGGGCCGAAAGTTAGAGTACATTGCCGGAGAGTGCCGGTACGAAGAATTTCGCTCAGAATACAGGGAAAACTGAACAACAAACTGCGCTGACGCAGGTAGAACAACAGGGTTCTGAGAGAATCCAGAAAGCCAAAGCCCATGAAGGGATTAAAAGTGCTGGGGGTATGAGGACAGAAGATGCTGTGAGCATGTGGGCTGAAAGTGCTGCAAGTACAATCATGCCGGAGCTAGATAGGTGCCTTTTGAATACCAACGGAATGTGGCGGGAAGATGATGATTTATGTCTTGCCCACACAAATGAAGATTGGGGAAACAATCAACCAGACGACACCTGGTACCTCGATGAGGTTGATCACATGACAAGAAGCGGGCGGTATTTCAAGCCCCTGCACCTAGACTAGCCAGAGGTATCTGGGAAGGATAAAGAAGCTGAAAAACAGAAGGAGAAGCAAATCGAAGAGGAAGCTATGCTGAGGCAGTTAAAGAAGATACAAGCAGACATCTCCATCTGGGGACTTCTTATGGCATCACGAGTGCACAGACAGGCTATCCTATTTGCTATGGACAAGGCTAAACTCTCTATAGATACCACACCAGAGCAGCTGGTTGGATTGGTCTTTCCGGGAGGAGGTTCCCCGACGATAACCTTTTCAAACAAAGAACTGCCGCCTGAGGGCGCAAATCATAACAAGCCCCTCTACATCTCTGTGGAATGTAGAGACAAGTGGGTGCCAGTGGTTCTTGTTGACATGGGATCCGCCATTAATGTGTGCCCGTCAAGGACAGCATATGCAATCGGGTTAAAGCCCGCGGACTTCGTGCCGACTACTCAAGTGATCAGAGCCTATGATAACACCAGCAGGGAGGTGATGGGGACTGTCAAAATTCAAACCCAGGTTGGTCTAGGACAACACAACATTGAATTCCATGTCTTGGACGTTCCTGCAACCTTCAATCTACTCTTAGGGCGGCCGTGGTTGCACCAAGTGAAGGTAGTCTCTTCTACTTTACATCAGATGGTGAAATACCCCTATGGAAAGGGAGTAGCCATTGTTTTCAGGAATTCATCAATCCATCCACCTCCAGAGGTATCTACACCAGTCCTAGAAATTGAGCACGACATGGAGGATGTGTTCTTATCAGGGTTTACTCTGGCTGAGGCTCGGGTTGTGCAGAATATCATGGCTGTTAATGAGGGAGTGTACGTCAATGCTCAATCTGTATACCTCATGAACAAACTACAACACATCCCTGGGATGGGATTAGGAAGAAGCGGCCAGAAGGGCGTCGCAGCATTGGCCGAAGTGCCACACAACCCTCATACCTTTGGATTGGGTTATCAGCCCACCAAAGAGGATTGGTTAAGAAAGAGAAAAGAAGTGGCTGGGAGAACCAGAGCAAAGAAGGCGGGGAAGCCTTTTAACTTAATGCACCGGCCCATTCAGGGTACCCTAAATGGACGCTTCGTCCAGGAGAGGGAGGACTTTCCGTTCTGTGGCTTCCCCGAGCCGTGGCTGAACGCGAAGAAGAAGCGCGTGCCAGGCTTCGAGATTTTCTTCGACCTACAATTATCTGGGGATGACGTTCCCGAAGAGCAAATAGACCCATCAGCTGAGGTTGAGCAGTGTAAGGCAGTGGACTCCGAGGGCGTTGAAATTGAAATGGGGGTAGCATTGGCTTGTCTACTTTCAGATCCTCCGATCGACCAAAAGTGCTTGGGGGATAACTTCTCGATTTCCATGATTGGGGATGAAACGGCTGCAAGCCTACCAGTAACTATTTTGGATGCATCTATTGCACCCTCTCTCACTTGGCAATACGAGGAGGGATTTTTGTCTAGCAGTACCGGGTCAGGTAGTGAGCCGGAATCTAATTCCACTGAATCTTGTGAGTCGGAATCAGGTTCCAGCTCGACTGAGTCTGAGTCTGGTAATCCTGGGGATGATAACCCGGATGCCACAGTCTTGTCTAGGTCATCTTTTTCTTTCTCATTTGAGTTTGTTGTAACCGAGGAATCGGACGATTTGGATGTGCTTAATGAGAATCAAGTAACTGTGGTTTCTGAGTACTTTTCTGTGCCCTTGATTTATTGCATTAATTCAGACTTTCAAAATTTTGATGAAAACGATGAGGAAGAAATTCCTCTAGTTTTGCAACGCTTAATTGAACAAGTGTAGAAGAGGTTTGTCAAACCCTTAATGGATGAAATCACTACCGTGAATATTGGTACTGAGGAGGACCCGCAACTGGTCCAGATCGGGTCCATGTTGTCTTCGGAGGAACGCAAACGCTTAGTCGCTTTATTAAAAGATTTCAAAGATGTTTTCGCGTGGTCCTACGAAGACATGCCTGGGATCGATCCTGAGATTGTACAGCACCGGATCCCTCTTGACCTCGAGGCCCGACCCGTCAAACAGAAGCTCATGAGGATCCGCCCGGATTGGGCCCTCAAGATTAAGGAAGAGGTCACCAAGCAAATCGACACAGGCTTCCTGTAGGTATCCGAATACCCGACTTGGTTGCCCAATATTGTTCCAGTGCCGAAGAAGGATAGCAGGATCCGAGTATGCGTGGATTTCAGGGATTTGAACAGAGCTAGTCCGAAGGACGAATTTCCCTTATCGTATATTGATGAGTTGGTGGACTTCACAGCAGGGCACACGTTGCTTTCATTTATGGATGGCTTCTCAGGGTACAATCAGATAGTAATGGCACCAGAAGACCGGGAAAAGACTGCATTCACCACCCCGTGGGGTACATACTGCTACAGAGTGATGCCGTTTGGGTTGAAGAATGCTGGAGCTACTTATCAACGGGCCGCGACCACAATATTGCACGACATGATCCACAAAGAGGTTGAGATGTATGTGAATGACATGATTGTCAAGTCCAAAGAAAGAGAGGGCCACTACATCGCCTTGAAAAAGTTCTTTCAAAGGATCAGAGAATTCCGGTTGCGGCTGAATCCTCAGAAATGTACGTTCGGTGTTACAGTGAAAAAAATGCTAGGGTTTCTTATTACACAAAGAGGTATCAAAGTCGACCCTTCCAAAATCAAGGCCATCCTAGAAATGCCCCCACCAAGGACTGAAAAGGAGGTGTGAGGCTTTCTAGGTAAAGTGCAATTCATAAGACGGTTTATCTCAAAATTAACCTTGACTTGTGAACCACTTTTTGGTCTCCTGAAGAAAGGCAAGAAGTTCCAAAGGGACGGCTGATGCCAAACTACTTTTGAACAGATCAAGGAACACTTACAGAACCCGCCCGTGTTGTCACTGCCAGAGCCGGGGAAACTGTTGATATTGTACCTTTTAGTGACTGAGACTACAATAGGTTGTGTGCTCGCGCAAGAATCAGAGGACAAAGTGGAAAGAGCCATCTACTATCTGAGCAAGAAGATGCTAGAGTATGAGACTCGCTACACACCATTGGAAAAGGCTTGCTTAGCTTTGGTATGGGCTACCAGGAAGCTGCGGCACTACCTGTTAGCTCACTCTGTAATGTTGGTTTCACGACTCGATCCCATCAAATATCTTTTCGAGAAACCAGCACTTACGAGTAGGCTAGCTCGTTGGTTGTTGTTGCTCTCTGAATTTGATTTGAAGTATGTGACACGCAAGTCGGTCAAGGGAAGAGCAGTAGTAGAATTCTTAGCCGATCATCCGGTAGAAGGGAGTGAAGCAGTCGAGTACTTATTCCCAGATGAGGCCATTTTGCATATCGACGATGAATTTTGGACGTTGTACTTTGACGGAGCGTCAAACTAGTACGGGTATGGGATAGGAGTGTTGCTGATAGCACCTGACAAGTCCCGTATCCCTCTAGCCTTCAAACTCCGGTTCAAAGTCTTGAACAACGAAGCAGAATATGAGGCATGCATTGCCGGTCTAGAAGCAGCCCTAGAACTAGGGGCAAGACGGTTGGACGTCATCAGGGACTCGAACCTTGTTGTGTCTCAAGCAAAAGGAGATTGGAAAGTCAAAGAAGAAAAGATGATGATGTATCACCAGACCTTGGACTTGTTAATTCCTCGGTTTGAGAAGCTAAACTTTGCTTATCTACTAAGAGAGAACAACAGGTTCGCAGATTTTTTAGCAACTCTATCTTCCATGATAGACATCCCGTTCGGAGTCCGGATGCGTCCGGTCATCATTGACCAGAAATTTGCGCTTGACCTCTGGTCGATTCTCGCTATAGACGAAGTTCAGGACGAAAACCCCTGGTATTACGACATTTGAAATTTCCTAGAGAATTAAGCATACCCGCCAGGGGTAAATGCCAAGGATAAAAGGGCAATTAGAAGAATGGCCGTTCAGTTCATCGTCTGCGGGGGTAAGCTGTATAAGAGAGGTCATCTGGGAATGCATAAGTTGTGTGTCGATGCCGAAGAATCAAAACGTCTAATGGAAGCCATCTATGGAGGAGAATGTGGTGCATACATGAATTGAGTAATGCTAGCACGGAAGATCCTCAGACAGGGTTACTACTGGTCCACCATGGAGGAAGACTGTATCGGCTTTGTTCGGCGATGCCACAAATGTCAAATTCATGCAAATCGCATGAACATTCCGCCATCGAAGCTGTACAATATGACTTCGCCATGGCCGTTTTCAGTCTGGGGAATTGATGTGATCGGGGCTGTCACTCCAAAGAGGTCGAATGGGCATGAGTTCATCCTGGTCGCGATAGATTATTTCACAAAATGGGTCGAGGCCCAATCTTATGCGGTGTTGAAGGCTTCACATGTGGCGAAGTTCATCAAAAACAACATTATCTGTCACTACGGAGTGCCAAACGAGATAATTTCAGATAACGGTTCCCACTTCAAGAAGGAAGTGATTGACTTGTTGGAAAAATACAACGTGGCTTTTCATAAGTCATCTACCTATTGGCTGCAAACCAACGGAGCGGTTGAGGCCGCTAACAAGAACATCAAACACATACTGCAGAAGATGGTGGAAGCCTACCGGGACTGGCCAGATAAGCTGCCATTTGCTTTGTGGGGCTACCGGACTTCAATCAGAACTTCTACTGGGGCGACTCCGTATTCATTGGTTTATGGGATGGAGGCCGTTCTGCCTATCGAGATTGAGGTTCCGTCATTGCAAGTATTGGCTGAGTGTCAAATAGCCGAAGCAGATTGGCAGCAGAGTAGGTTTGAGGAACTCATGCTCTTTGATGAGAGAAGACTGAAAGCACTGTACCATGTTCAAGGTTATCAGCGCAGAATTGCCCGGGCTTTCAACAAGAAAGTTAAGTCCAGGAATCTAAAGGAAGGAGATTTGGTGCTCAAGGACAACCGAGCTTCCATCCACGACCCAAGGGGCAAGTTCAGACCCAATTGCACTGGTCCCTACATCATTAAGTCTATCTGGTCAGGTGGAGCTGTGGTTCTGATGGATCTAGATGGCTTGGAGTTCTCACAACCGATCAATATGGACAAGTTGAAGAAATATTACCCTTGAGAGGCTCGCTAGGCCAAAAACCCGAGAGGGCGACCTAGGAAAAACTCAGAGCAAAAAAGATTTGAAATTATAAAAACTGAGCTCGCAAGGTTGAATACCCGCAAAGGGCGGCCTTGGCCAAAGTTAGAGCGTAAAATGAGAGTGAAAATACTCGAGTGAACCTGAGCCTGAACTACGTAAGGCTTGATTCCCATCTTTAGGATACGTAGGCAACTTCATCCTGGAGTTCAGCCATAAATTTTTCCCCGATCAACTTTGTCCATTTTGATCATCTCAGTCATCTTTGTCTATTAGCATTCATCGTGATCTCCGGTGCAGTGCTTTTCAGACTAGGGGCAACTTTCCGTTCTTTGTCGATCTTCAGTGCCATTCAGACTAGGGGCAACTTTCGATTCACGAGTGCGGGTTGTGCATCTCAGTGATAGATCTCAGGCGTGTCCAGTTCTGATCCATATCGAAAATGGTTTAGAAAAGTTTTAATAAAAGTTGACTTTGTTCAAATTAATCTTTTTACAACTAAGACCATTTTTGGACCAAAGCGGAAAATTTTCAGTACCCACAACCTTCAATTTCATTGATTTCAATACAGAGTTCTCCTGCTCTTGCATACAAATTGAAGTTACTTTTTATTACATTCATAAAGAAAACTTAAAAGTACTAGTAAAGCAATAAATTCGGGGCATAGATAAGTCAGGTGTCCCTGCGCCCCCTTCCAGAGCTGGTCGAAGCCTCTGATGCCAAGCTGGGTCCAATCTGTGCCTCTTCATTGAGCCAATCCAAGCACTCGTCAGACAAAATGCAACTGAAAGTGGGAGCGGGGGCCAGGAGCTCTCTAGTCCTCCATGCCGTGGCATACCGGGCATGCTTTGCGCCTCGAACCGGGAATGTGGCAGGATACTCTATCCCCTCTGGCAAGCAAGTCTGATCATGACCGAACTGGCGTAGGAACCAGAATGGAAAGTAGAACACACAGTGGGTCAGACCAATCAACTGGATCCCGGTTTGCCGGGACATGCTATAGCTCATTGCCGGGAGATTGAGCCAAGGACAGCGCCAAGCAATGTGATCTGCAGACAAATTGCACATCCAGTCAAACCACCACTCCTCATCAGGGGCATCGACTATGCGTTGTCGAAAGAAGTAGCCGCGAGCTGAGTAGGCTGGGCAAGAGTCCACAACCTGCAATTTATCCATCAACCATACCTGGGGAGGGATGAAAAATGAGAGAATAAAGAATAGAGAGATGTACGATGAGAGAAAAGTAAGAAAAGGGTTTTGTGAGAAAAAACCGAGCCCAAGGGCCGAGTGATGTGAGCAATACATATGTGAGATTGGGTGGGAAACATTACCTGCAGCAGTAGTGGGCTCCCTGCAAATCTGGTCGTCTCCCGGCGATAGAAAGCATTTAAGCCCATCAGTGTCTCGGCCAATGTCATGGCGATGTATCTCTTTCCTTCCCTCAAGCCTTGCGCAACTTCAATCAGATGGATGCTAGATCCACTAAAACCTGGGGCGAGCAAAAAGTGAGATAGCATGTACAAGCAAAGAGCGTGTTGCCGAAAACCTTGCCAATAACGGTTGCCGTGATCACCGGTATTAGAAAAGCGATGAATCAGGCTGAGAATGTCCAGTTCCCTGTTGCAGATCAGAGACCGTGCATCATGCGTGGTTAGTCCACACATTCGGCCTAAAGCTTGGGCGTGACCGAAGCGAAACTGAGGCAAAATTTCTTCAAGACGTTCAGATTCCATCAAAACTTGAAAATCTTCGAAAGTTGGACATACCTCTTGCCCGCCGAAGCTGAAAACATGAGTTACTGGGTTCCAAAACCTCGCCGCGGCATGAAGGAAGGGAAGGTGCAACGGAGTATGGCTCAGCATGAATAGTGCACTCAAGCCAATGCCCCAGAAGTTCAACTTTTCCGAGCCATCTAGAGAAGTGATCCAAGCTGTGAGAGTTTCGACGAGAAATGCCTCCATTTTGGTGCACAACTGAGATGAAATGAATCAACCACGAGGCTAGAGCTTTTAAAGAGGATAAGACACAGTTCGGGGGACACGTGTCAAAAATTTGATGGTTGCTGGGCTAAGTGGCCGGCCGGCCACCTTTCCTGGCAGGCCGGCCACCTCTCTCCCCTCAAATGCAAAAACCTGGCCGGCCATCTCCCAAAGATGGCCGTCCATGCTGCAAAGTCTGCCTATGGTCCTATTCTACCCTCTGGAAGGAAGTTCTTAGCATTTCCATGCATCGGGAGTGTCAAAGGCCTCCGTTTCCCTCAGTTTCGGATGCGCTCCGTCACCCAAATCGTCTGAAGTGCACTTTGTTTTTCGAGTTGTTGTCTTGCTTATCGAGTTGTTGTTTTGCTTATCGAGTTGTTAAGTTTTGTCGAGCTGTCAAGTTTCGTACATTGAGGTGTTACTTTTGTTTAAACAATTTTGTTGTGCCTTACTTATCGAATCATCAACTTTGTTGTGTTTTGCTTATCGAGTTGTAAACTTGCTAAGGTTTTGTTATTTCTTAGTAAGTTAAGTTGTTTAGTTTGTTGCGTTGGTTCACTACCTGACTTGGCAAATACACAATGCACATATCCATTCAATCTCATTTTGGTGCAAAAAGATGAGCTGCGATGCTAAAAAAAATAATAAAATGCAACACTTTTTTAAAAGCTGTTTCATTCCATCATGCTTCCTTTGTTACAACATTTTACAACAAGGGTACAAGTTTTACAGAAAATAAAACTGTCTAACAATGTGCAATGTGCTACAACTACTAGTAAAAAGGTAAATAAAGCAGGGAACAGCCGCATCTATGCTCTCAAGAGCAAGAATAAGAGGCCCTCTTCGTCCTCTTCTACGGAACGGACTCCACACCGTCATCACC
Source organism: Camellia lanceoleosa (assembly GCA_025200525.1). Taxonomy (NCBI): domain Eukaryota; kingdom Viridiplantae; phylum Streptophyta; class Magnoliopsida; order Ericales; family Theaceae; genus Camellia; species Camellia lanceoleosa. The sequence continues at coordinate 50,480,574 of CM045763.1, read as the reverse complement.
ATCATCTGAGTCGGGGCTGCCATCCTCGGAACCTTCCTCAGCCTCATCTCCACTACCGGAACCAGAATCGGAACCACCCTCTCTGTCAGCGGATGTCTCTGACTGGGGATCTGCAGCCTCCTCCTCCTCCTCGCTAGGCTCCTCCTCTATGATGCGCGTCCTGCGTCCACCTCGTCCGCCAGACGACTCCCCTCTCCTAGCTCCTCGGGAAGGCCTAGATGGCCCAGCTCCTCGGGAAGGCTTAGATGGCCCGGCCTGTGACTGAGCATACACCGGAGGCATCTGAAAATGAAGAATGCAGTTTGAGTACATCAGCCAAAACATGTATATCAGATACAGATGCAAGCAAACTACACAGAGTGGATGGGTGCAGATACATAGCGTAAGTGTTGTGTGTGTCAAATGTGCTCTACACAGGTAGCCTATCAATGCAGTAAAATGTTCAAGATCAGCATATCATCAGAAGTATGATAAATGTCAGAAAACTAAAGGGTACCTGGAAACCCATGATGGACAACTGCGCCTCTCTCCGCAGGACCATGCCCTTAAGTGAGGCTACCATCTCGAGCACCTCATCCATATACTCGACAGGAGGCTGCAGATGCAAAGGCAAGAGTATCAGTAAAGGAATGAACATCCAAGTATCTGAGTAATTAATCAAAGCTATAAAGCATACCGGTGGTGAGTCGGGGTCTCTGACATATCGGTGGCCAGGCATCGGAGGCTCTATCAGAATCGGAATCGGGGAAGTGGTCCCATATTGCCATCCCATCAACTCAGTCGGCATATCTGGCCATCCAGGATGATGATGAGTCGGAGGAATCAGGGGAACCAGTCCACCCCCACCTCTAGACGTGCCAGCCCTGCTGGTGGAAAGGACACCTGCAGCCCAAGCCCTGCTCGATGAAGGCATACTAGCAGATCTCCTCGTCGGAGTACGGACTCCCGTCAGTGGAGGCATCAAGTAGGTGTGGCGGTAGGTCGCATACTCCCCCTGCTCCAGATGTAGGAAGGCATCGGTACCTTGCATAGGATCAACGACCTCCTGGAGAGAGAGCCTACCAGCGGTCCGCATATCGTCGGGAGGCGCCGAAGGAATGTCCTGCTCAGGGTAGCCCCATACCTGATGTAAGAAGCGATCTCCCAAAAACTAGACCCTCCCAACTGGCCCCTCAAATAGGATTCTATACCGAGAGGCCCCCCATGCTCCGGCAAAATGAAATCGGAGGTCTCTGCCTAAAGGCGCCCAGGGCTGCCAGGTGATCTGCGGATAACCAATGCATAAACTGATCAGAAATTGCAAATGTGCAAGATAGATCAAAGGTTGGAAATATGAAGAACTGAAGGTTCTGAAATACCTCTGACGTTCGCACTGTGTCAAAATACTGTCGCAAGTAGAGGAAAGACTCCCGAGGTCTCGGCTGGTGCTGGCCCTCAAATACAAGTGAATACGGGGTCGTGAGGGGCACCTCCACCTCAAGCTCTGGGATAGTATCGGGAAGTATGCGTAGACCCATAACTGTGAGAAACAGAGCAATAGCTATCAGAATATAGAATGCTAAGTGCAGAATGTAAGTACAAAGTGCTGAAAGCAAAGTACAAGGTACAGAGTGTAAAGTGCGTTGTGTGAGAGGTAGAAATGTAAATCAAGAGGGCAGAAAGTACCTCCCAGGCCCTCCAATAGCCACCAGCCATGTTCCCCCGTTCGCGGGAGGTCGCGCTCATATAGCAATATAAAGTACCCAGGCTGGCACCACCCCAGTCATATCTGCTGACCTGTGATAGGTCCACTAGAGCGCTCAGTAGATGAGGTCCGGCAGTGTTCCCCCTATCGGTAAACAGAGTGGTGCCGAAGAGGAACATCAGGAATCCGTGAGTATACTGTGCCACCTTCTCGGGAGTCTCAGACTCCATCTCCGCCCTCCTGAAGTGGAAAGAGAACCAGGTGTATCGGACTCTGCCCCGAAGATCTGTCAACAGGCGGGTGAGCCCCCAATAAATATATCCAGGCGGCCTCTCACTCGCTCATGTCCTCGTCGTATGGGATGACCCAACCTCCCACATCGAGGCCCGTCAGTATGGCGAAGTCGAACGGGGTCATGGTCATGTCCTCAGTGGTAGAAAAATGGAAGGAGTTGGTGGTGTCCCACCATCTCTCTACCAAAGCACCCATTAGTGTCCTACTAGCAGGACAGCGAGATATCCCGGTACAAAAGGACCCAAACCCTGCCACGTCGACCAAATCCCGGACAGCCTCCGGGAGCTTCGCATACCACTCTCTCGCCGCGACGGAGCCATATCCTCGCACAGTACAAGCAATCACCTGCATTCAGGGTGAGCACATGTATTCAGTTTCAGAATGAGATGAATAAGCTACGTGCAAATGAAATGAATAAGCTGCATGCAAATGAAATGAATAAGCTGTGTACAAATGAAATGAATAAGCTGCGTGCAAATAAAATGTATGAGCTGTGTGCAAAATTGAATCAGATACAGAATCTGGGCTGTGTGTTCAGAAAATTCAAAGTTCGAGCTGTGTGTTCAACATTAAGTATTTGAGCTGTGTGTTCAGATTTCAGAATCAGTGGGCTGTGTGTTTATTTCAAAGTTTGGGCTATGTGTTCGCAATCAAAAAAATGGGCTGTGTGTTCATCTCAAAGTTTGGGCTGCGTGTTCAACTCTCAATCAGTGTGTGCTGTGTGTTCACAATCAGAAAAATGGGCAGTGTGTTCATCTCAAAGATTGGGCTGCGTGTTCAACTCTCAATCAGTGTATGCCATGTGTTCACTCCAACAACGAGCTGTGTGTTCAACATCAAAGTATGGGCTGTGTGTTCATCTCAAAGTTCGGGCTGCGTGTTCAACTCTCAATCAGTGTGTGCTGCGGGTTCACCTTCAGTTTGGGCTGCATGTTCACCTCAAAGTATTGGGCTGTGTGTTCAATTCTCAACAAGTGTATGCTGTGTGTTCACAATCAATATACGGGCTGTGTGTTCAGAAAGTCAGAGTGTTTGAATTGTGTGTTCAAGATGCAAACGGAATACGGTTCTATGAACTAAACATTCAAAACAAGCTGTGTGCTTGAGTGGGCAGATAAACATAGCGAAGGCACGAAATACACGGAAAATGCAGAATACGTTGTAGGAAATATAAAAGTGAAGTAAATACCTCTCGTGCCTCATGAGAGAAGTGGGACTCCGGCTCTCGCAAAAGTAGATCCCTGGGCGCTCGGTCGTCGAAATTAGTGAAATGGTAGAAAATCGCCCGCGGGAGGATGTGCTCCTGAGGATGATATCTCTCGGGGTCAAACGGCCGAACTCTCGGAGGCAAGGACATGATGTCCGGCTCACCCCCGGCACCTAGAGAACCTCCACCATGAGGGAAATGATAGGCCATCTCGCAAAATCTGCAAAAAGGAGTAAAAATGAGCGAAATGAGCCAAAATTGGAAAAAGTTAACAAAAGTCAACCCTCGGAAAATGAAAAAGTCAACCAAAGTCAACTCCCGAGAAAATCTTCCAAATGTTGAGACAAACTTACCTCAAGTGGTGAAAATGAGAAAAGAAGCTCCGAAATCAGAATTTAATCGGTTCAAAGTGATGAAAACTGAAAGATTTCGCGAAAACAACTTGCATGGGGCGTTGGAAAACGCGTATGGAGCGCAGATCTGAGAGGCAAAATGCTCTAGGAAGGTAGAGGGATTGATTTCGGCCTTGGAGTTATGAGGAAAAGGTGTTTGGCCGAGTGTATTTAAAGAAATGAGGGTGAAAAGTCAAAAATGCCCCGAATCTAGGCTAACCTTTTCTGGTAGGCCGGCCACCCCTCTCCCAAAAACATGGCCGGCAGCCTCCCCCTGAGAATAAAACTGGCTGGTGGTGTCCTCCATGTGGCCTCCAAGCTCTCTGCAAATTTTGGTGATGATTGGAGTCCTCGAGACCTGAAAAAGTACAAGAGAAGTGCACTTTCCGTCGCGAAATCGCTCCGTCGAGACTTCAACTCCAACCTTCGATGCGTTTCTCATCATTACTCGTCGAAAGTGAGATGTATCCTTTTTGAACATGTTGTGACCCCTTCGGGAGGTGAACCGGAGGCCGCGATCGAGTCGCCCTCGCCGAAACGCGCATTTCTTTGCTCGTTGTTTTGGGACAAATGTGTATTCTAGTATATCACTTGTATTCTCATGCGTATACTTGCATTGTTATGCACGTTTGCTCGATATTATCATGCCTCCATGCTTAAACTTGCGTTATCACGCATGTTGCTCCTCGCATTGCGATGCACCCACCCATCGACACCACATTTGTCTGCATTCAATATCACATTGAACATATGTTGTTAAAAATGTTGTGCTTGTTGAGTTTCTTTCTTTTACAGGCACGATATTGTATGTACGGCTCATTTGAGGCTGGTGCGACCAGACGAACCGCACAAGTATTGTATATTCTCCGTGTGAGACGTAGCGAGAATCCAATGATTCTCCGCATTCTTCAACTGCATGAAATGTAGTATTGCTTTGCATTTTTGCTTAAAACTGTTGCATCTATTGTGAATATTTGCTTCGTTATAGCTTGCTGCTTCGCATGATCTTTGAGTTACATTCGGCTTTTTGCATATCCTTTTGCATTTTGCCCCCCGCCTGCGGGTATGCCTGCGGGCATGTTTCTCTGTTATCTAACATGTTTGTCTAAGTCTTTGGCCTTGTCAAAAATGGGTCGTCTCTGGGCTTTGACATTCACTCCTGTCACTTATGACTTTCGAGTTCTGTCAAAGAGGGGCAATTGTAGACACCCCATTTTTGACCGACCTTAAGACTTAGACGTCACCAACTGAGCGCTCGGTGATGTTGCATATCGTGCTCATTCTGAAGTTGTGGAGTCTCGGCTACGAGCCTTGCCCCCGGACTTCCGGACTCTTTTTGTGCTTTGCCTCGGTTTGCGAATCGGGTCCTGTCTTCTCCGTTTTCTCTTCCCGAAGGGAGGGAGAGGTCTCGTAGACCATCTCTCAGTGGCCGTAGGCTACGTTTTGTGGTCGTAGGCCATTTTCCCGTTTGGAGCCCGGTTCCCGATTTTTCGGAGCTATCGGCAGTGTGCCTCGGTTCGGGACCGCTTAACCACCTCCATTTGCTCCGGTTTTTGGCACACATCTTATTTGCTCTTATAAACCTTAAGAACCAAAAAGAAGATCTGGAGGAATTTAGGAGTAGTCTAGTTTTGGGAGTAAACCAACTACTTATAGAAAACCAAAAGTAATCCTAGTTTCAAAAGAAAACCAACTCCTTAACAAATCTGGAAATCTGGGTTCACGCGGTCCGCTCGAGCGTGGGACTTCCAGCTCGAGCGAAGACTTCAAATTCCGTGATTTCATACAGGCTCTACACTCGAGCATCGGTTTCCACGCTCGAGCGTCGAATTACACCATCCAGTATTTTTTTTTAGGCAAAGCAAAGATGCTGTGAGCTTGCAAACCCCGCTCGAGCGTCACTTTCCTTGCTCGAGCGGGAAGACCAAAACTAGAAAAACTGGAAAAGTATAACATGAGCATACAGGCAACTTTGAATGCATTTTTGCATTTTGCTTCGGGCTGCGAGCTGACCCCCGTCATAATCAGTGAAGTGGCAATCTTGAAAGCATTAACATCACAAACTTCTCTGCAAGGCTCGATTCAGGTTGGATTCGCATCTAATAAACTCATAGCCTCACTGAAATAAAAATGCGAATAAAATTGCAACTCAAAGGTGTTTTGTCAAACGGGGTTGCCAAAAATAAAAACCTAACAAATCCAAAGATTGTTACCAAGAAATTGTTGTTTGTTTGATCTTCTTTTAGAAATATATAGTCATGTAGCAATCTGGTTCAAAAAATGGTCAGTGCACATGGAAAGCTTTTCTGGGGAATAAGATTTGTTCTCACTTCCTAGCTCTGTTATGAAATCAGGTCAAGGTTAGTTGGTGGTAGTCGGAAATTTTGTGTGGATACTGATTTGGTGTTAATTTGCAGGTTACTCTGATTTGTGAGCTGGCCGATTTGTAGGGATGTGGGTTTAGTTACGTGAGGCTTTTCCATAAATATTGAGTGAGAGGGTGAGCTTGTAGGTTGAGTGACTGGAGCATTATCATTTATTTTATCTCACAATTTGTTAATACAGGTTCTTAACTGGCCATTGTTTTTAGGAAATGTGGGTTTAGTGATGGTGAGCCCCTATATTAGGCTGTGTCTGAAGAGTTCAATATTTGGTAGAGTTTATGGAATCTTGCACCATCTTGGAGAGGTGAGCTTTCTTATTCTATTTGAGTAAATATGTATGGTAAATTGGTAATCGCCTTACTCGTCTTTCTTTGAATAGATTCAGACATTGGTATGCTGAGAAGTAGATTCTAGTCTTTGCCATCTACATTCAATGTTTTCCTAGTCCCACCCCCATCAAGTAATGATAAAGATGTCAAAAAAAAAAAAAAAGAGTTTTTTTCAACAGAGATTTCAGAAGGTACGAGCTTTTCTAATGACCTATGGCTAATTGCTTGTACTCTTGCTATGTTTCTGATGTAGTTATTGTGCGGTCATTGTGTTAGGTGTCTGCAACTGAGAAGAACAGTATTGTTAAGTTCGTTCTGGTATGGAACCAAATAATCAAAATAGCTTTCGAGAAGAGGATGTGATAAGTAACAGGTCTTTTTGTAATTTACAACAACATTCTTCTTCTATGTCTTTATACTTATTAAAATTTAGTAAGAATATGTTCATTGACAACAGGGAGATGGATTTGATGAAAATACCTTTGTCATGTGTGCTTTTTGCAGTTAACTATTGTTGAATTGTCCAATTGATTTGTTGATTGCTTAGCTCTTTTAGGATCTTTTGACTGAATGATGGCCTTGAGCAAGCAATCCATTTTGGTGAATCTTGAATGAAGTTTACTTGCATATGCAGGAAATAATTATGAAAGAGGAAGATGGTTGCTTATCTTTAGTTCATTAATTATGAAATTGTACTACTTTTTGGAGGATAAACTAACAGAAAGATTACATAAATGTCTGTGCTAGCTTTCAGTTGAAGTCCAATGATCTTTATAAATTATAACTTGAAGTTTGATTCTGTGAGACACCAAATCTAAAAGATTTCATGGTGCTTTGTGTTATGTTGCCTTATGGATTTGACCTATACATTTTAAAATGTTAGCATCTAGTGCTTCAAACTTCAGAGTCCCAGATTTCATGATAATTTAAAATTTTAATGGACATCACTTGGTAAACTTATTTTCAGAAGAATTAATAAAATGAAAACATTAGATGACTAGTTATTCCAGATCATGAAGATTTATTCTAATTTGTTAGGTTGGTGGTCGCTGCAATTAATTTATTGTGGCCTTGCGTATTACTAGCAGTTCTGTCGAAAAGAATAATGAGAAGGAAAAGCCATGCTAGCATCACCTTTTTAATTACTATTTTTATTTGATTTTTGCATTGGAATAATTTGGCTCCATGGATTCTCTGCCTATTTATTTATTCCCTTGCAGGATCCTAAATTACTAGCAGCTTTAGTGGAAAGTTGAAAAAGACAGGCCCCATATGCTGGGGCTTTCCTTCTTAATGATGAGCCATGGACTGATCCTAGTGTGGTTTCTGGTTCAGATACAGACAAAAACATATATGTGCTCAAAGGAAAAGAGTTGTTTAACCGCCTTAATGAAGTTGGTACATTGGCCCAGGTAACTCATTGTTTAGGGGTTAAGTTTTTAGCCTGGGTAAACTTATTGTTTCATAACCCATTTACTAGTTCTGCTTTAAATTCATTGATTGAGTTGAAATGCAATAGTAATAGATGCATATCCATGACTAATGCTGTTTTATGATAATGTGATTCACCAGATTACACGTATCCAAGGAGACCAGGTAGTCCTTATTGGTCATAGACGACTTCGAATAACAGAGGTGGTGAGTGGAAGTTCTACTTGGTGTCCTAAAAATTTGTATTATCCATAGCACTCATTGTGTCTCGGTGTATGCATCTTTTGCATCCAATTATCTTTCCCATCAATAATTTTGTTTATTTTGGTGAGGTATATTTGACTTCTTGTTGATACCAAGTTTCCTAGACTGAAGTAATTGTCCTCTATGCAGGTCAGTGAGGATCCCCTTACAGTCAAAGTAGATCATCTCAAGGCATGCACTTTTAAAAAAAAAAAAAAAAAAAAAACTTTCCCCCTTCTATTGGATTATTGGCTTAAATCTAGAATTGAAGCGACCTTCAAAATTCTAGGTTTCTTTTGCAATTACTTTTCTCTTATTAGGCTGTTCTTTATGTTGTAGGATAAACCATATAATAAAGATGATGATGTTATAAAGGCCACATCATTTGAGGTTATATCAACCCTGAGGGATGTCTTGAAGATGAGCTCCCTTTGGAGAGATCATGTTCAAACTTATACTCAGGTGTGCCCCTTCTTCCAGAATTGTGTCAGTAAGATTATACTACTATTTTTCTTCACAATTCTTGAAAAACTTGTCTTTGTTGGAACATTTCTTTTGTGGATTTTCTAGTGAATCTTGTGGTTGATGCTTAATATACTTCTTTTTCACTTGAGGGAGCCTTTCATTGCATAATCTAAATCATTTGGTTAATCTTTCTACTTGGTTCATAGAGCTTGTCGCATATGTTGTGTTTGTGCATTCTTGGAGACTGAAGAACAATCTCTACAAATAGTTGGTTTATTTATATGCTTGTAGCAGTTTCTAAATTAATTTGTGTTTTCATTTTTCAAGTCAGAAATTTCTTGGAGAGATGTAAAATATGGTCAAAGAATTCAAGAACTTAGTTTTTCAAGTTTTTTCATTTTTTAATATATGTAAGCACAGATTAAAATTTTTTATTAATTCCTTTGTATATACTTTTGAACATATTTAACTTTTACTTAAAAGATGTGATCTAAATGTTATTAATTATACTTAAAGCGTGTGATTAAAAATGACCTTTTTTAATCACGCTCCCAAAGATCACACTTTGACAAAACTTAAAAAGTGTAATTAAATAACATAGATCACACAAAAAAAGTATGATCTTTATATGTTTTTGTAGTAGTGATGTTGAAATATTTGTCATCTTTGGTTTTTAGAGTTATGTGGAAAATTGCAATATACTCACATAATTTTTCTTCTAAAGTTATGAGTTAGATTGGATTGCAGACTAGCTGTTTTTTATTATGCTCCATAAACACTAAGCAATTTGGTGATGCATGTTCATTGCTTTTATGGGGCCATTGAATTATCTTATTAATTTTGGAAATGTTTTGTTGATGTTTTAAAATTTATTGATCATTTCTTAATACCTAAAGAAATCTTTTAGTCTCTTAGTCGTTGGTTTTTGTGTTTATGTGAAGTTTCCTTTGTGATGCAGACAAGAAATGCAATATCTAGAACTTATTTAGCATCACAGAGGTTTGCTAGTTCAGCTGCTCTTTTGGTTGGAGACCCTACTGCTATGCATGATCATGAGATGTTTGTGCTTGAGGATACTACTGGAAGCACTGTTGCTTGACAATCCATTTCATCAGCTTTGACTTTGAGTAGAAATTCTAACATCTATGGATAGTTTTTGATATGGCATTGACGAATGGATTTCTCTAATCTTTGGATAATTTTGGATTTTGTTTGTAATATAGTTTTTGGATAGGTTAGAACTTTTTGGAGAATTTAGAGCTTTAGGATTTTTAGATGGTTTTGAACTTGAGGATAGTTTTTAGATGTTTGGAATGTATAGACAATTGTTGAATGTTCATAATTTATGAATATAGTTTCTTTTTGATACTTGAAACAATATTTTGGTGATTGATTGATATTTTGCAAAGCTTGTTTGTAATTCTTGTTAGATTGTACAGAAAAGGTAAAATAGAACCTGCTGAAAAAAAAAAAAAAAAACTATGGCCTTGTTTGGTTTGTTTCTAAGAAAATTTTTTGGGAAAATTCTTTACAAACAAATTTTTAAGAGTAATCAAACCAAATAATTTTTTTCAAAAAAAATCTCAGAATTTTGTTTGGTTACCTACTTTCCAAAATCTCTCTCTCTCTCTCTCTCTCTCTCTCTCTCATACACATCAAATCAATCACTTTTTTTTAAAACTCTCTCCCCAAAACAATTTTTCAAAATCATTTTTACAAAAAGGGAAACCAAACAAGTTTTTATACTTTTTATTTCAAAAACCACTCTACAAACACAAACCAAACACACCCTATATATTCTACGGTAGGCATAATAAGTCGTCATATCACATATTTTATGGCGCGCAATCAGCGTCGTTATTTGCCTCACCAATTAATGGCGTGCAAAAGTAATCATAGAAAAAGTAATAACGGCGCACAAAATCTATCGTTAAATAGTTTTTAACGGTGTACTATAGCATGTCGTAGAAAAAGTAACAATGACGTATAAAATCTACCGTTAAATAGTTTTTAACGACGTACGAAGCATGTCATTGAAAGTGAATGACTTTCTATGACTAGTCATAATATGACGCGCGCTACACGTCGTGGAAGGGTTTTTACGACGTACATTGCGCGCCGTAAAAACCCTTTTTTGTTGTAGTGATTGTATATGTATGTTTGATTGGGAGAAGAAATGGGATGTACTCCATAAGTGATTATGTTTTAAATACATTGTATATGTACATTTGTCGGGAGGAGAAAGGGGATGAACTCCGTTGAAAATAAGTTGGCCAGAGTGTCTTGGGTGAAAGTCCCAAAATCTTATATATATATATGGCTGCCAATTCCCGTGGACCAAATGTCCGTAAAATGGTAGATTAGAGAAGTTATGTGTGTTTTGTATGATTGGGAAAGACCATTGAGTTGTAGTCTCAGTTTGGTTATTGAAAGATAATGGACTTAACTCATGAATTGAGAAGTATATTGGTTCTTGAAAGATAATGGACTTAACTCATGAATTGAGAAGTATAGATGAACTGGTAATGAATTGAAGGAAAATGAATTAAGGTTTGAACAACTTAGCATGATATGAATATACAAGGTTGTGGATGTTTTAGTACTGGTATTGTTTGTGCACATGGTACTTATATCTTTGCTAAACCTCATATATTGTGTTAGATTATTTGTACTGGGCTGTGGCTTACCCTATATGGGGACATCATTTTCAGGTGTAGGTGATATGCTTCCGCCAAGGCAATAGCGTGGACGGACTTTTGGGAAGCAAGAGCTTCTTTATTGTGTTGTATTATATGGTGTTGTGTTATATGTATAGCCAAGAGCTTTATTTGTAATGAGTTGTGCTCGCTTTTGTGTAACCAAGCAATGACTTAGAAAGATGTAAGTCTACAGGGCATTTAACTGTATTTAGACTTTTATAAACAAACTCTGATGAATGAAAGTATTTTATTTCTATTATATCTTCCGCATAACAGTTGGATTTATTGTATATTTTGGGGGCGTTACATCCACTATGGCCATTGGATGTAAATAATTGCTCAAAATAATCCACCGCAATGCTCCTCAACTTCGACTCCCCAATGCACCATTGACCTTGAGCATCTTTCAAGCCCGAAATTCGCTTCTTCTTGTGCCGCTGTGAAGCCTTAGCATGAAAAAAAGATATGTTGCGGTCCCCATCCAGCAACCAGTTTGTTCGGGCACACTGAAACCAGAAAACCTCCTCTCGCTCAAGGAGTTCATCAACTTCTGTACGTAACTTGGTCCTAGCCAACTGCGCACTGTCGGCAATGGCGGAGGGACATTGGGGCAATGGAGGTCACGTGCCCCCCCTAACTTTTCAAATATTTTTTTATTTTTTATTTTTTTATTTTTTTTGGGTTTGGTCTTGCTTACAGTGCCCCTACTACACAGCCCTCCCAAATGCATACTAAACACAATGACACCACACGCACCCACGTTTTTTTTTTTTTTTTTTGAATCTTAATTTCAACCAAACATTGACATACAAATTTGTTTTTTGGTGAGTGCACACAACTCCAATTATGGCAAGACTAAAACACTAAAGCCCTAAAAGTGTATGAAATTCTTTATTTTTTATTTATTTATTTACAGTACTTGTTAAGTATCTTCGTATTTTCTTTGTCTTCTTTGTCTCTCTTTGTTGCTTTGCAATTTACCGACTCGCAATTCACCAAATTAGGATCACACAACACAGATTTGGGACCACACTACAACCTTGGTCTTTTTTCTTCATTGTTTATAGGTAACTTTATTTATTTATTTTTACTTTTAAATAAAAATTGTGAGTATTAATTTATAGTTACTTGTTAAGTTTTGATTTGTAAATTTTTTGATTTGTTATTATTTATGTAAAAATAAGAGATTTTGACATGCTAAAATTATGAATCTTAATTGGTGGTGATATATATTAAAATTAGGGATTTTGGTTTGTTGTTGTTTGTACTAAAATTAGGGATTTGATTTGTGCTAAAATTAAAAATATTAATTTGCAGTGATTAATATTTAAATTTGGGATTTTGATTTGTTATAATTTGTGCAAAAATTAGAAATTTTGATTTGTAGTGATTTGTGCTAAATCTAAATTTTTTGATTTGTATTAAAATTGGAGATTTTGATTTGTGGGGGTTTATGATTTTGATTATGAATTTTGATTTTGATTTTTAGTTTTTTCAAACAATCATGGAGAAATATTTCAAAAGAAAGTCAAAGTTGGAATCATCTCTTCCCCAAGAAGAAGATGATAATTATTCTTCTACAAAACAAAGTCGCATAGAAATCAACTTAGTAGACCTTCCTGCAGATCTAGGACTACGGCCTCGGATTATGGACTATAATACTAATGATTGAGACCAAATTCATAGGGCATATCTACAAAAAGGTCCTTGTCAACCTCATGATCATAATTTTTCACAAAAATCATTTGGACAAAAACTTCAGCGATTTAATCAGGCTTGGTTTAGTGAATTTCCTAATTGGTTGGAGTATAGCATAGCAAAAGATGCAACATTTTGAGCATGAATATTAATTTTTAATGTTTAATATTAGCTCGAAAAATTATTATTATGTTATTGTTATTGATTGGGGAAGAAAAATTTTGAGATTATAATTAATAGGTGCCCCCTATATTAAATTCCTGGTTTCGCCACTGACTGTCAGTTCTGATGTCCACATTCTCAATATTCTGTAACTCCTTCACCTTGTCTCGAACTCACCTGTGGACATCCCAAAATTTTGATCGACTCCATGAGATCAAACCCATATGAACAGCCTCTAAATTACGATGTAACCCCTTCATTGTGTAATCTTCATCCACTGACCAATTATTACGAACAATTCCCTCACACTTCTCATTCCGAAACCACATGGCCTTAAAGTGATAAATCGAAGAATCCTAGCCTCTATTACGATGAATTTTCTTATTCCCAAAAATATCGACTAGTAATGGAACATGGTCCAATGTCGTACAAACAAGATGGAACACAATAGCGTTTGGAAAAGCTCCCATCCAATCAACATTAGCGAAACTGTGATCCAATCTTTTATGCACCAACCCACCCTGCTTATTATTACACCATGTATACTTAGAGCCAACAAACCCCAAATCAACAAGTCCACAATCATTCATCGTGTTGCGAAAAGCATCAATTTGACATCGGCTTCGCTGTCTTATCCTAATTTTCTCATTACTAAATAAGAGTTCATTGAAGTCCCCAACGATCATCCACGCCAAGTCCGACAAGCCTGCCAACCGTCGCATCAAACTCCAAGAAGCCTCTTTCAGAGACCTATTTGGATTGTCGTGAAACCTAGTTAATTGCTACGGAACCAACCTAATCCCAGAGTCCATAACATCATATATATGGCCACATGAGTAGCTTTTTATTGACACAAGAACACCATTTTTCCAGAGTAACGCCAAACCTCATGATCTCTCAATTCGATCCACTGAAAAGCCCCTGACAAATCCAACTTGCATCGCAACCCTTCAATCCTCTTTGAATCACAAATGGTTTCCATATGGAACACCAAACTTATAGCGATCCCGGTTTTGACTCGTTTCTTGTGGTGTTCCAGACTCGGGTTTATATGGTTTAGATGGTTTTACGTATCTTATTTCCTTTGTCTTCCCCTTATTGTTGGTTATTGGGTTGTAGTTGTGTGTTTGGAACAGGTTTGTTGCTTGTTTTTCCAAACCTTTGTTGCTCAGAATTTGGCTTTTCCGCTTGAGTGGGCATTATTACGCTCGAATGGGCTTCACAAATCTTGCATCACGCTCGAGTAGGCATTCTGGCACTCGAGCGGGGTCTATGTCTACAAAACTGTTGAAAGAACGTATTTCATGCTCGAGTGGACCTTTGTGTCTGATGCTCGAGTGAGGCTTTCCACGCTCGAGCAGACTGCGTATATAATAGTCCGAGAGAGTGACATTTCAGGTCACTTTTTTAGCTCTCTCTCTCTCTCTCTCTCTCTCTAAAACACTCCAAAAACCCAAATCTTGAGCTTCTCTCTTTAAAACCCACATTCTCTCTATATTTTCATCTTGATCCATTGAGATCTTCACCCTAGTGTCTTGGAGAAAAAGGTAGAGTATCTCAAGAGCTTTGTTTTGATCCAAGTAGAACTGGGTTTCGACATTTTTGGAGTTTCAACCTTGCTTGCTCGTCCTCTCTTCTTGAGGTAAGGATTTTCTACACTCTCATATGGTCTTTAGCTTAGTTATTTGTTATTGTGTATAGATGATGAGATTTGGTTATGATTTGGACAAATCTAGGATTTGGGTGTAAAATGAAAAGAGGGGTTTTTGATGAATATGAGATAAATGGGTATGGGGTTTGAATATGAGGTCATGTTGTGCCAAAATAGTTGATTTTGGTATTTGGTTTGATATTTGGAAAAAGGGAGATTTTGCCCTAATTTTGATTAAATCATTATTTTGTATAAATAATTGAGATTAACATTGAAAATGTGAAATTGGACGGTTATGGATATAGATGGTGGAATTAGATATGTATTTTCTTACACTTTTGGAAATTTTGAATAAATTGTTTATCTTCAGATTGAATATCTATTTAGAAATAACTGTATTGGGCTATCGGTGGAGGATAACTATAATTGTTGTAGAAATTACATGAGGATTAAGTGATTTAAAACTAGTCCAATGTTGGTTGTCATTGAATATGACCATGTTTATAAATACATTGTATATGTATGTTTGTTGGGAGAAAAAAGGGGATGAACTCCAGCAAAAGCAAGAAAGACCCGAAATCTTATATATATATGGGTGCCGATTTCCGCGGATGCAATATCCGTAAAATGGTAGGTTTGAAGTGTTTATGTATGTTTGTATAATTGGAAAACCATTAAGTTGTAGTATCAGTTTGGTTGTTGAAAGACAAGTGGAAATCCCGAAATCTTATATATATATTTTGGGTGCCGATTCCCGCAGATGAAATATCCGTAAAATGGCAGATTGAGAAGTATATTGGCTATTGAAAGATAATGGACTTAACTCATGAATTGAGAAGTATAGATGAACTGGTAATGAATTGAAGAAAAATGGATTAAGGATTGAACAACTCAGCATGATATGAATATGCAAATTTGTGGATGTTTTAGTACCAGCATTGTTTATGTACATGGTACTTATACCTTTGCTAAACCTCATATATTGTGTTAAATTATTTCTACTGGGTTGTGGCTCACCCTATATGGGAACATCATTTTCAGGTGCAGGTGATATGCTTTCGCCAAGGCAATAGCGTGGACGGACTTTTGGGAAGCAAGAGCTTATTTATTGTATTTTGTTTTATGTGTAGCCAAGGACTTTCTTTGTAATGAGTTGTGCTCACTTTTGTTTAACCAAGTAATGACTTGGGAAGATGTAAGCCTACATGGCATTTAACTGTATGTTAACATTTTCTAAAAGAACTCTGATAAATGAAATTCTTTTATATCTTCCGCATAACAGTTGGATTTATTGTATTATTTTGGGGATGTTACAAAACTAGGATATTTTATCTACAACATCCAGTGAAGATCTTGAACTATCTGCTGGTTCCCAAGCCTACAACAGTTCCAACTTAGGCACCTCATTGGAATTCGGCGAGTGCGTCCTGACCACCGTTGATTGTTGATCCAAATCATCTTCCATCACTTCGATAATCACTTTTGATCTCTTTTCCAACACAATCACATCATCCTTCAACCCCAATGTACTGAACTCCCCCTTTCGTTTAAAGCCCACAGTTGTCTTAGACGCCTCCTGACCACGTTTCTCCTGAGCTAGCCTCTTCTAATTCTTCGTTTTCTTAGCATTCAAACTCTGAGCTTGATCACCACCCATCTCAGCAACAACAGACAAAACACCACCTCCATCACTTGTACTTCTGGCTTCCTCCAAGCCTATCCCACCTAAGGGAGTATTACTTACAAAATCTACACCATACTCAGTTTATAGCCCACATTAGCATCCATTTGAGGCCCATCTATAGCCCAATGATTGTTACATTGCATGGCTTGGTCCACAAGTCCCAAAGATGGGCCCGCTGCTTCCCGCCCAACCAGCTTTTGATTTTGTTGAGATTGCACCACGTTAGGCAAGTTCCCATGCAATCTGCTAAGATTTGATTCCATCTCCAAGCGCAATGTCTCAAGACCATGATTTAAGCTTGTAGAATCTATCCTCTTTTTGCCAATACTGTTCCCACCCCTCCTTCACCGGTGCCAGAGTGGTGCTCGTTTCATGAACAAAACTCTGGTTTTGGCTATACCAGAGGTCTCCCCTTTATTCTCTCCGTTTGTCGGCTCCCCAACCGAAGCACCACTCCCTGGTTTGTACTTCCCGGTTCTCCTTTGACCAATGGCAATTTCTGCCCACAACCACGGTCCATATTGCCCATGAGCGCCTTCTTGCGTTGTTTGTCCGACCAACTTTAGTTCACACTCTCTTTGAATGTGATCCAGAATACCACAAGCAAAACAAAAATTTGGATGCCTCTCATACTTGAAAGAGACCCATACTGGGTCCTTCTAGCCAAATGTAATCTTCATACCTTGTCTTAGAGGCTTGTTAATATCGATTGCAACCCAAATTCGAAGGGATTTTCCCTAAGCCACACTCGACCTCAGCATAGTCCATATCATCAAAAGTGCTAATAGTATTACCAATCAACATCCCAACCTCTCTAGTCATGCTAATAATAGGCAAATCAATTACATGTACCCAAAAAAAAGCATTTGTAAATTTCACTTTGGATGGCTACAACGACCTATCCAACTTCTCCAGAAGAACCAATTGTTTATGAAAGTTTTGCGATCCTCGCGACAATACTCGCTTTTTGTCAACAATATGATTGAACTGAAATAAAAATAAATTATCACCTAAAACTTTAAAGTGCATACCTTTAGTAGGCTTCCAAACCGCAGCCATAGTGGACCAAAAAGCCTCAGCATTAATAGGTCGGTGAGTGAGTATCCTCCTGACTAGACAGAGCCAAGACCACTCTGCAATCAACTTTGTATAAGCCTCCTCCACAACCATTACTGCCTCCTCCTACTCTATTAATAGGAGCTGGTTAGCAACATCTTTAAGTGCCGACTCCATTCCTATCGATCCTCACTCCAAATCAAACCTTTCTATGAGAGAAGATGAAGCTTGCACAGAGGCAAGGGAGAGAACTCCTACGAGAGGAGGGCAGGACCTTCACAATTAGCTACTATTAGTTACAAAATATAGATATTTTAAAATTAAGTGGTAAGTAATTCTTCAAATTTTCTAATTCACATGATTAAGGGAATCATTCCCACATTATGAAAGAAGAGTTGCAAGTATGAGTTAAATAGTTGTAAATTTATTAATTCAGTACCTAAAAAATTTATAATATTTTTTACAAATAAAATAAGTTAATTTATAATAGAAGTCTCTAAACATATAAATTTATTTTCTATTGTGCATTTATTATACTTTCTAACATGATTTGGATATTTCATGTTAACATTTAAAAAAAAAAACTTTTATATATAATTATGTGTTTTTATTTTTCTTAATTAGCAATAATCAATATTGTACACGTGATATTATACTTATAAAGAAGAAGAAGGATATGAATAAAAAGGTTAGTTATAGTCAAAATAGAAAACAATTTATAAAACAAAACATACTTATAACATGATTGGAGAAATGCTAATTGAATATATGTATATATATATATTCTTAATTCTGAACTACTATAATTAAAAAAGTTTCCATCTACAACTTTCCAAAGTGAAGATTCTTCCCACAAAAAAATGACAAAATTGAGAATTTCTTAAGTCAATAATATATATTTTTTCCAGTGGTGCTACACACATCAATTGGTAAATCAATTAGTGTACCAATATATGCTATGACATTATCACTTCAAAATTATGGATCACATCCATTATACAAATTACAAAGACCCAAAGCCTCTAAAATTATGCCACATTATCCGTTAGTACACTAATTAGAATACAAATTAGTGTGTATAGGCACTACAGGAAATCGCATTTTTGCCGACTAAAAATTTGGTCGACAAAAGTCCATTTTTAGTCGGTAAAAGCTATTCGCGACCAATAGCGACCAAAACTTTTGTTAGTCGGGAAAAAGTTGAATTTGCCGACTAAATTTTTGGTCGCTAAATATATCATTACTGCGACTAATCCATTTAGTCGCTAAAACACTTTAGTCGCGAAAAGTGACATATTCCCGACTAAACATGTTAGTCGCCAATTGTCACATTCCACGACCAAAATAAATGGTCGCCAATTATCATATTCCACGACCAAAGATTTTGGTCGCCAATTATGACATTCTACGACCTCTTAGTTTGGTCGCCAATTGTCACATTCCACGACCAAAACGTTTGGTTGCCAAAAAGAATGTTTGCGCCAACATGCAACAAAATAAACCTGTAATTCATAATAATCTATCCAATCCATTCAATACAATCTGTAATTTACAATAATCAATCAAACCAACAATTCACCTTAATCATGAACATTCAACAAAATATATAAATCATCAAATTCTAAACCTGTTTAATTAAAGTTAGCAACTATTATAAGTTTTCATTCACAAGTAATTCCAAACTACATATTCCTTCAATTAAAAATCCGCTTGTAATCTATATAATCATCCAACTCACATCTATCTAGCATTAAAATTTAAAACATATTCCTTAAGTGAAGAGTAAAACTCCATTCGCAGAACATCAATAACTTTCATTGATTGAGCAAAAAGAAAATTCTTCCAGCGATATTCATATCCAGCTACGTCTCTTTCAGCTTCTTTCCAACCCTCATAAGCTCAAACAAAAACAAGGTGATCATGGTAATCACGTGAAAATTGTGCTTTCGCTGCTTCTGCTAGCTGCAAAGAGAAAGGCACACAAATCAATTAGTGAAACAGATAAGATAAGATACTTAATTTTTCAGCTAAAGCTATCTATTAGTGAAATCATAATGCCTTGTTACACATCACTTTGAATAATCTAGAAAGGAGTTACAAGTTAAAACTACATAGGCATTAGCCATAAGCTAAATAGCCAATAGAGTTCTTCATTTCTCAGATTTAGATAAGGAATTAAAAACTATTTGAACAACTATATACCATATGCTCAACAACTTCCTAAGAAAATAAAAGAAAAAAGAAAAGGGAAAAAAGGAAAATCTTCGAGTTTATATGCTCAAGTGCCTGCGATGATATAACAATTGTGCAAATTCTGTCAACTTGGAGTTTATATGCCAAAAGATGGCATTTAAGTGATCATATTAAAAAATAAAAAAAGGAGAGGAAAAAGAAACTTTAAAATGTCATATATACCACAACCCCTTTATATTGATGATATACAATTAAATTATTTACAAATTATACCCTTTTCTGCAAAAATATATCAGTGAGATGTGAATATATTTTCAGGTGACACTACTTCAACAAGTTTTTTGACCTTATTCAATGGGTGACCCAATACACAAGGCTCCCACTAAAGCAAGGTTTGAAAAGGGAAAAATGTACTTATTCCCATTTTTGGAGAGGCTGTTTCCATTGATCTTAATTGCATGTGGACAATCGAGCATGCAAGAGAAGTAATGTAACAAAAATCACATAATGAATTTTTGTGAAAGAGGACATGACTTCAATTAAAAACTACAGTGGAATTGACCAAGATTCAAGAATTGCATGAGTAAATTAAATTCATCAGATAGGAACAGATTTAAATTAATCATCAATGCTAGATCTTAAATCCAGATTTCCTTAGCTTCTTCATTTCCATTGTTCTTATATTTCTAAAGCTGCAACCTACATGCAAGTGGTACATCAATTTTTTGTAATCCAAGGACCATTATATAAATCTAAAGAGAACTAATTATGTGTGACATGAAAAATGCTGTTTGCAATGGTCTGTTGTTAGAAAATGCAAATAATGTTGCAGGTGATTCATATTTAAAAAAATAAAAAATCATTTAACAAAATTTTTGGGATTTAGAACTTCACATTAGTACATAAAAAAGGGCTCCAAAAGCAAATCATAGATGGTTGGGATTTAGAACTTCACATAGCGATCCAGGTTTCTCCCCGACTTTCATTGTGTCCGGACTCGGGTTTAGTGGTTGTATATTGTTGTCTGTATTTTGTTTCCATCCTTTAAATTCCTTGTATTTGAGTTTTGGGATGTGTTGGACGAGTTTGGAATAGGTTGGTTGTGATTTGGTGTATGGGGCTGTTGTCCAGGTTTTGGTCTCTTCGCTCGAGCGACACTTCTTGCGCTTAAGCAAGCCTTGTTTGGTGTGTCTCTTTGCTCGAGCGAGCACTCTTGTGCTCGAGCATGCGTCTGCATCTCTGTGAAGACCTGAAGGTTGGTATTCTTCGCTCGAGCGAGTCCTGTGTTTTGTGTTCCTTCGCTCGAGCGAGAACTCTTGCGCTCGAGCGTGCGTCTACGTGAGTGGCAGACTTGAAGCTTTGCATTGTTCGCTCGAGCGAGGCTTCTTGCGCTCGAGCGAGGTCCTTTGTTGTGTCTGGTCACTAGAGCAACAAGTCCTTCGCTCAAGTGAGCCTCGCATATATCAATTCGTAGCAGCGTGATTTTTATCACTTTTTCATCCCCTTTTCACTCCAAACCCTAATCCAGCTGTCTCTCTCTCTCTCTAAAATGCCCCTTCTCTCTACAAATACTCTTGATCTAGAGTTCTTCTACCCTATTTCCTTTGTAAGAAGGTAGAGTGTCACGTGGGCTTCCTTGTGATCCGAAAAATGTGGGATTTAGAGTATCTTGGGTTTCACTCTTCTTCTCCTTTGAGCTTCTCCATTTGAGGTAGGGATAATCTACTTATTACTATGAGCTTTAACATAAATATTGGTTATTTTGTATAAATGGTTGGTTTGGGAGAAGTTAGGGTTTTGAGTTTGAAATTATGAAAGAAGGATTTTCTATTTTGGGGTTCTATAAGTATGTTGAAAATGGTGTTATTCGTGTATAATGGGTGAAATTTGGCCTTGGGTGCAATATTTGAGAAAGGGGGGAAAATGCCCTAATTTGAATTAAATAACTATTTTGTATAAATAGTGAAATAAATGTGGAAATATGAAATTGGTTTGGGAATCATGAAATTGGGAATAGTAGTGATTAAATGGTGTAGTTGGATTGATAAATCACGCACCCATAGTAAAGTTGATTATTTATCTGTTTGATAAATTTATTTACCTGTTTAGAAATATCTGCTTTGGGTTATCAGTGGAGGATAGCTATGATTGTTATAGAAACTGCATGATGATTAGGTAAATTGAAACTAATCAATTGGAATATGTCAGTGAATATGACGGTTGGATATAAACATTGTAAATGTGATTGAATTAGTCATTGTATATGACAACGTGTTTAAATACATTGTATATATATCTTTGTTTGGGAAGAGACAAGGGATGTACTCCATTGTTTGGGAGGAGATAGAGGATGGACTCCATGGATAATTAAGTTGGCCAGAGTGTCCAGGGTGAAAGTCCCGAAATCTTATTTATATTTGGGTGCCAATTCCCTCGGACGTAGTTCCGTAAAATGGCAAGATAATGGAAGTGTATGGATGATATTTATGATTGAAGTGTTAATAATATGAGTTGTAGTTTCATTTTGAAATGTTTTGATATCAATGAACTAAGTCAATGAATTGATTTGGATGAATAAATTGAAGTGGATTGAAATATGGATGTCAATGTTAATTGGTTATAGAAAGGATGTACGTTAGTTCACAAGTGTTAAACATTTATCGGATGCTAATGTTTTAGTTAATTCTTATATACTGTTTAGGATATCTCTATTGGGCTTTAGCTCACCCTACTTGGGACACCATTTTTCAAGTACAAGGGACATGCCGCCTCAAAGGTCTTAGCTTGGGAGGTTTAAGAGTTGAAGGCTCGATTTGATGATTTATTTTTGATGTTAATTGTAAACTCAAGCTGAGGGCTTTATATGTAAAAGAGTTAGAACTCCTATTTTGTTGTAACCAAGTGATAGCTTGGAAAGATGTAAGCCCTTAGGGCATTTACTTTGTTATTAGGATTTAGAATTACATGCTATAGTTTCAGGATAAACATCAATGAAAATGTAATGCATGTGATATCTTTTATAGAGGAGACTTTGATTTGTTGAATGAAAATATTATATTTTTCTCATGTTTGTGGTTTTATGAATGATTGATCTATACTGTATTTTGAGGGCGTTACATTAACTGAATCTGAGAAATTGAACATTAAAAATAAAAACAAGAAGCTGAAATTAGACCCAGAGTAATGACTCTCTTATCATTAGAGCATAATTGAAATTTGAAAACTAATTATGTTAACAGTCCAATTTTGTTGAAGACTTGAAATGTCTCAAGTTAGTTAAGCCTTATTGCTTTAGAATTGTGATTTTTCACAAGAGTTCTTTGTGTCTCTAGCTTCTAAGATAAATGCGGCTATTCAAATAAATGACGCTATTCAATATAGTTGTTCAAAATGAATTAGTTTTTAGAATAGGGGCGTTTTATTTAATTTCCTCTTAGGGCTCCTTGTTTGGTTGTGGGTCATTTAATTCTTATTTTTACTTTGGATTAGTTATGTTATTATAGACTTTAGAAAGTCATGTTTCCTACAAATTTTTAGTAAGGCAGTTGTTACAGTTGTTATAGTTTCAGAAAGTCATCTTTCATTTTGTTCCAAGCTAGAGAATGAAGGTGTAAAATAAATAAATTCCACCACTTCAAGAAAAATCAAATATGAAAATTAGTGGTTTCACCAATTGATTGCTCACCATGGTGCATTATTCAAAACAGAATCAACAAGATTCACACCAACATCATCTAACTTAAAGATCAATCCAACTCATTCATGTAGAGTTGAAAGATCTGGTTGTGTTCCAAGGCAATTACCCCCAAGACTTTCCAAATATCACCTTTAAATTCATTGAAGAAATTAATTCATCAAATTAAAGTTCAAAAATTTGGGATTAACAAAACAAACACATCCTGTCATAATGTACATTCTTGAGAAGTAAAGAAATTAATATTTTCATATAAAAATGCATAGAGAAATTTGTTACTTTTTCCTTCCTTTTTTCCTTTCCCTCAACAAATTCCAACCCAAATTCAAAAAAAATCCAAACATAGCCTTAATGTATTAGATTTCTTAGCAAAATTTGCAATTTTCAATTGAAGATCTATAGATGTACAGATATACTTATATATATATAAATAGAGAGAGAGAGAGAGAGAGAGAGAGAGAGAGAGAGAGGGAGAGCATACATCAGACAGAGCATTAATGGAGCAGTTCTCAGCGATGAAGCCTTTGGATCTCACGGCGGTGGCGGTGGATCTGTGAAGATGGGTGGAGAAGGAGGAGACGACAGTGTGAAATGTTTTAGACAACGATGGGGTGTGGATTTGCAATATGTGTGGCTCACTCACAGAATTGTGTGGAGCGACTCAAATCTCGGTCTACAGTTGTTAGATCTACGTCGGAACGTGGCTGACCTCACCGTATCTCGCAGCATCGACTAGGGTTTCACGATCAGAATTGTGTGTGTATGTGTGTATGTGAGAGAGAGAGAGAAATGAAGTAGAAGATGTAGAGAGAGACGGTGGTTCTGGTGGCAAAGTAGGTGAGGAGAAAGCGCGTTGCCGGAGGGAAGGGGATGTGGTGGTTTTGGTCTGCGTATTTTAGAGAGGGAGAGGAATGGGTTTAAAGAGAGATGAGGTTTGGTTGTGAATCTGTGTGAGAGAACAATCTGTTTTGTTTAAATAGAGAATAGGCGGGCCTCATTTCCCTCTAAAATTTTCATACCTTTGGCGACTAAAATTTTGTTTTGTCGTTAAAAATAAATTTTTGACAACCAAAAAGTTAGTCGCCAAAGATAAAATATAATTTTTTATTTTTCATTCAGCAACTAAATAATTTTAGTAACCAAAACTAACTGTACAACAACTAAAAGATATTTTAGTCACTGAAAATACATTTTTAGCGACCAAACTTTTAGTCGCCAAAGATAAAATGTAAATTTTTGTTTTTCATTTGGCGACTAAATAATTTTAGTAGCCAAAAATAACTATACAGCGACTAAAAGATATTTTAGTCGCTAAAAATAAATTTTTGGCGACCAAAAGGATAAACAGAAAATTTTTGTTTTTCGTTCGGCGACTAAATAATTTTAGTAGCCAAAACTAACTATACAGCGATAAATATTTTTTAGTCACTGAAAATAAATAAAATAAATTTTTGGCGATCAAACTTTTGATCGCCAAAGATAAAAAATAATTTTTTGCCTCCCGCCTATATTTTTAGCGACTAATATTTTAAATTGGTTGCAAAAAATCATTTTTTTGCAACAAAATTACTTTAGTTGGCAATAGTATTAACTTTTAGCTACGAAATTTTGTTGTGGTCAGCAAATGTCATTTTTTTGTGATCAAAATTTTTTTAATCGACAAAAGTGGTCGGCAAATGTATAATTTCTTGTACTGAGGTTTAATCTATTTTTTTTGGTTACCATAAAAAAAACAGGCTACCATGTAAATCTTTTACAAATAGTTTCCTTAAAATGCTTAAAACTTTTAAGATATAAAAGATAGTTTGTTTCATACATTTTTAACTTTTTTATTATTATTATTTTGAGAATAATTATTTCAATTGAATTAAACTGGATTTTAAACACTTGATATGGTCATATTCAAAAATTTATGTGTATAAAAGTAAACGGGTGTTATAGTATTATTCTATATTTATCTATATCAAAACATTTCATCTCATTTTTTTTTTTAAATTTTAAATTTACATAGACAAAACCCAATATTATGCTAACAAAATTTTGAATTACAAATTCCTCAAATTTATTCTCTTAATCACCTCATAATCATGTGAACAAAATTTGAATTATAAATTTCTAAAATCTCTTTCCTAATCTTTTTTAATAAAACTATAACCACTAATTGGTATACCAATTAGTGTACTAATGGATGATATGACATAATTTTAGAGATTTTGAATCTTTGTAATTTGTATAATGGTACCAAGTAGTATACCGACATATGTTATGATATTGTCATTTCAATACTATGATCCCACCTATTATATAAATTACAAAGACCCAAAACTTTTAAAATTATGCCACATCATCTGTCAGTATACTAATTGATATACCAATTGATGTATATAACATTATTCTATATATAATGGGTGAAGTCCACAGTTTTGAAATGATAATGTCATAACATATATTGGTGCATTAATTAGTATACCAGTTGATGCATATAACACTAACAAATCTTTTCTCTTTCCTAAAATCTCTCCTCTCTCCCACTAATCTAAACTCACATACATCGTATCCTCCCACTATATATAGTTGTTAATTGCATTTGTGTTTATGGAGACCTATAAAATTATAGAAGTTTATGTATCCATTTAGATCTATCAAACACATCCATGGTGATACTAAAATGTATACGGTTGAGGAGATACTAAGATACTAAAGTCTCAATATTTACTCTATTGGATTGGCTGTCTCATGAAAAGTTCATTCTTTGTATGATTTTATTGGAATTTTTTTTTTTTTTAATCTTTCTATTAGTGAATTTCCTTGATACAACTCATACTCATTTGTATTGTGAATTGGTGATTGTTACCTAAAGGTAATACCTTATACTATTTTTAGGGGCTTTATTGGCATAACCTTCATGCCCATTCAGTTCTCCTCCTCATGATGCTGAATTCCATAGAAGGTATGAATTTAGTTTTACTATTTTCAACAGTGACACCAAAAGTTACAGAAAAATCAAACAAATAATGCAATTGTTAAGCAATTTAATTAAAATTTTTTTTTTGGATATTTTATTTGTATACAACTCATACTCATTTGTATTGTGAATTGGTGATTGTTACCTAAAGGTACTATTTCTAGGGGCTTTATTGGCATAACCTTCATGCCCATTCAGTTCTCCTCCCCAAGATGTTGAATTTCATAAAAAGTATGGATTTAGATTTAATATTTTCTACAGTGACACTAAAAGTAATTGAAAAATCAAACAAATAATGCAGTTGTTAAGCAATTTTTAATTTATTTTTTTTGGATATTTTATTTGTTTTGATTAATTATCTATTCAATTTTCTCTCCTTTTGATATATTGCGGCAAGACATATAGTTTGTACTCAAGCTGAATTTTTTGGTTGTTATTCACAGCATACACTACAAGAAAAAGCAGTTTTGCCGACCACTTTTAGCTACCAAAACCAATTTAGTCGCCAAAAGTCATGGAATTGGCTACCAAAAATAATTTTAGTCGGCAAAAGTCAACTTTTTAGCTACTAATTTTTTTTAGTAGGGGAATGTTGATTATTGGCTACTAAAAAAAATTTAGTAGCTAAAGATATTACAATTGGCGACTAAAAAAATTTTTAGTAGCTAAACATATCACAATTGGCGACTAAAAAAAATTTAGTAGCCGTAGAGGTGCCTTTAGCTACTAAATGTTTGGTAGCCGAATGAAAATAAAAAAAATTAATTTTTAATCTTTCCCGACCAAACTTTTGGTCGCCAAATGTCAAGTTTCGGCGACCAAATTTATTTTAGTCGCTATAGACCTACTTTCGGCTACTAAATGTTTGGTAGCCGAATGAAAATAAAAAAAAATTAATTTTTAATCTTTCCCGACCAAACTTTTGGTCGCCAAATGTCAAGTTTCGGCGACCAAATTTATTTTAGTCGCTATAGACCTACTTTCGGCTACTAAATGTTTGGTAGCCGAATGAAAATAAAAAAAATTAATTTTTAATCTTTCCCGACCAAACTTTTGGTAGCCAAATGTCAAGTTTTGGCGACCAAATTTATTTTAGTCGCTATAGACCTACTTTCGGCTACTAAATGCTTGGTAGCCGAATGAAAATAAAAAAAATTAATTATTTATATTTATATTTATATTTTTTTTATGAAGAGGTTGTACACCCACCATCCAAAAATATTAATTTTTTAAAAAAAATTAATTATTAAAATAATATGAATTTCTTATTTTGTCCTTTTTTTAAATCCATTAATAATAAAAAATTTACAATTATGACAATTGATATTTCTAAAAAAATATACTATGAAAAGGTAATTTTGATAAATTAATATTTTTAAAATGTAATAATTGTATTATAAAAAGAAATTAAATTCTAAAAATAGACTATTATTTTCAGATGAAAAGTACAATTAAACTATTTATACTTTTTACATCATCATATTTCAATAACACTAATAAATTAAGAATAAATCAAAATTCACAAATAAAAGACAAAATATCCCAATTATTTATCATTTCAATAAATTTTTCAATATTATTACCAGTACTAATAAAAGACAAAATATCCCAATTATTTGTAAGACTTATTGATATTATTTCAGATTTTAAATATTTTCTTAATTTTTTAATAATTAATTTTTTCAACTTTTTAAAATTATTTTTACGTTATACACGGTTAACAATAATCAAACACTAGACAACTAGGGTCTTTTGACTTTCTAGACAACTAGGGTCCTCTGTATTAGTGCATGTGTTCTATTTTCACAAATAAAGCCTTTTTAAATCACTTTGGTTAAGAGGTTGGCTCTGTATCTATTGTGTTTTTTAACTATTCTCAATTTTCCATATGAGTAGCCTATTTATGGATGTAGATATTATAAAAAAGAAATTAAATTCTGAAAATATACTATTATAAGAGATGGAAGAAGTAGTCGGCTTTCATTTGATGGGTTGAACACATCTTTTAATAATTAGGCCCTCACGCGAAAGGTATGCTAAAATGGGCAACTTGTTATTGTCTGTTTGTCGATAGTTTTACATTCCACTACTACCATTACTACCACTGTTGCCACTTCACCTCTACGACTACCATTACTACTACTATTACTACCATTACCTCTCCTTCACCCCTGCCACTCCATCTATTCTACCGCTACCACAGCTTCACCACTAATAAATTTTTCAATATTATTACCAGTACTAATGAAATAATCATTTCACAGACATATAATTTTTTTAAACTAAAAAGTATAAACAATCAATAAAATTAATTTAACAAGCCTGATTAATTTTTCACATCTCTAAAAAAATTAGCAGCAAATATTTTCACAAAATTTCATCTAAATTTGAAATTCCCTCTCAAATTGGGGATTCCCCCAAAATTGAATCTAAATTTTGACTGCTAGTTACAACTGAATAATAAATTAATTAAATCCACTTGACACATGATTTCTTCATCTGTCTTTATCTATGACCAAATATACATATTGCATGTTCTAAAATTCTAAAAAAATTGATAGTTGCCTAGTTAAAAAAAAAATTGACTCATGCAGAAGTCCCAAAAAAAAAAAAAAAAACGCGGGTTGAGCTGGCTCATAAAAATTCTAATTTTTTTTTTCTGATTGCATTTTTAATTTTCTTTCTTTCTTTTCTTTTCTTATTATATATATATATATATATATATATAATAAGAATATAAGAAAATATAAGAATATAAGAATATAACAATATAAAATTTAAAAATATATTATTATATTTTTCAGTAAAAAAATATTAGGGCAAATATTTAAGATAATTTAATATTTTTAAATTATAATTTTATTACTTATATTTTTATTTTAATATAATTTTAATATATTTGTTACTTTTATTAAAATTTTTTTTAAATAATGAATTTTTTTCGTTACTTTTAATATATTTTTTACCGACTAAATTTTAGTCGGCGATTATAATTACAAAATTTAAAATTTGTGCTTCAGGCTTTGGAGGAAACTTCGGAGGGAAATTTCACTTCGGAGGGAAACACGGGTTGAGTCTCTTTATCTCTATTTTGTCCTCTCTCTAACTTTCAGTCTCTCTTCCCCTAATTTCAGTCTCTAGGGTTTTCATCTTCCATTTGCAGCTCTGTTCTGATAATAGCTATGTTCTTGACACTGGCGAGCTCGGATGCCTCTTTCTCAGAGGGGTCCAGTGGCGTATAGATTTGGGAATTTTGCCTTCTTCCTCCTTCATCGATGATCTTTACCGAGTCACCACAGATTCACGTCGGAGGTATAAATGGATGTTTTCTTGATTATATATATTGGGAATTCTATAAACATATATATATATATATATATATTTATGTCTTTGTAATTTGGAGGCATAATTTGTTGTTTTCTTGAAATTACTCTAAAATGCTTTGTTTGTGTTTTGTTAATGGGTTGAAATGATCACCTGGGTCAGCTTGAAAGTACTTGAAATTTGTTGTGTATGAGTATTCTTTCCCTTCTGGTGGGGCTCGCCTGTAACAACCCTCATCTTGATTTAGCTATGCTTACGTACATCTTTGTATGACCTTCTCTTGCCATGATTATAAATCTTGTTATTTTGTTTTGTCTTGCTTGTTAAGTACTGCTTGCTTGCTTGATCTTGTACCTTGCTTGATGTATAGCCGAGGTCAGCTTAGCTTAGCTCGCCTTTAAACCTTTGTACTTGGAATCGTTTTGGAACCTTGGTTGACCTCTATCTTCACCTCGGCATGTTTGCCGAGATGTCACCCTTTGGGCCGATGTGCTTAGAGCCGAGGCCGAGATGTTTTGTGCTTTGTGATTTCTGTCCTTGGGTAGGTGTAGCCTAGACCGAGGTGTGGCACACCCAGGCCAAGGTGTGGCACCACTTAGTCAAGTGCCGACCTCCCTAGCCGATGTTCTTGTTATCCTTGTAGAAGCTTTGACTTTAGCCGATGTCCTTACTTGCCGATGTGTTTTGCCATCTAGCTTGTTGTATACGCTTTGTCAGAGACTCGTCTTGTCAATCAGTCACCTTTTTGAACTGAACCAACCCGGTGATGCCACGTGTCTGAGCTGGAGGCTAAGTCAGCCGACAGGCCTATAACACATCATTTTGTATCCTTTTTGGCATCATTTGGTCTCAAATCTTTGTTTTAGAGAGAGAAGCTCTCAAGGGAGAAGGAAGAGCTTTAGAGAGGGAGAGGTGACTTTCAAGCTTGGTCTTGGTTGATCGAACCGTTGGATTTGAGTTTTGAGGTTAGATTCTTGCTTTACTTTGATTGTTCGTATCAAACACCTAGCTGCATTGCTTGATCGAATCTGTTTTGTATGCCATGCATTGATTTGAAGTTGGTCTTGAAAGAGAAAATGGTGTTTAAATGTTCTTGGAAGGAAAACCTTGATTTGATCCGAAAGTTTGAAACCAACATCATGTTTTCGTGTTTGTTTTTGCATGGTCTTCTTGTAAGGGTACCCAGGTCCATATTTTGAACACTTGGCGTGGTGTCTCAGTTGTGACCTTAGCATGCACATTTTGATGATCTTGTCCCTTGCATTTTCCGAGAAACCGGGTTTCCGATTTCGTTTCGTACGTGGCCAGGACCACACCTCGGCTAGGAGGTGCGGGACCTCGGCGGGGCCTGGGCAGTACCCAGTTTGACTTAGCATGTTTTGTCTCGTTATTGATTTGGATTCGGTGGTAGTACCGAGATCATTATGTGTAAATAAAGCTTGTTTTGAGAATGTGATTTGCTATGTGATTTGTCAGGACCTTGATCTTGCTTTGAGCCTACACCTGAAGAGCCAGGTGAGTGGTGCTTCTAGTAAAGCTATGTTATACCGTTTTGCTAAATCTTGTTTTGCCTTGTTTTTGATGAAAGTATTTTGTTAAGCATGAATGGTTAGCCTCCTTCGATGTATCAAGTATGAGCTTTGTTTTGATGTATCTTGAAAGTCCCTTGTACTGGAGGACTATAAACTTTCGCAGTATTAAGTGTAAAAGTCCCTTAGCTGGAGGACTCTAAACTTTCGCAGCATTATGCATAAAAAGGATACGGTCCTTTCTTGAACACAAGTCCCTTAGCTGGAGGACTCTAAACTTTCGCAGCATTATGCATAAAAAGGATACGGTCCTTTCTTGAACACAAGTCCCTTAGCTGGAGGACTCTAAACTTTCGCAGCATTATGCATAAAAAGGATACGGTCCTTTCTTGAACACAAGTCCCTTATTTGGAGGACTCTAAACTTTCGCAGATTATGCATAAAAGGATACGGTCCTTTCTTGAACACAAGTCCCTTATTTGGAGGGCTCTAAACTTTCGCAAACATTATGCATAAAAGGATACGGTCCTTTCTTGAACACAAGTCCCTTAGCTGGAGGGCTCTAAACTTTCGCAAAGATCATTTGTCAAAAGGGCTACGGGCCTAAGTGACACATCTCTTGTATATGAAGGATACGGTCCTTCTTTGGAAAGGTTATTGTGTTAAAAGGGCTACGGGCCTAAGTAACATAAGTCCCTTGGGTGGAGGACTCTAAACCTTCGCAAAGACCATCTTGTATAAAACGATTACGGATCGTACAAATCTTGTTTTGCCACTAATGGGTTACTACACGTATTGTTTGTTCGAACAGCTTTTGATTATGTTTTGCCGATGTCAGTGAGCATCCCCCGAAATTTGTAAGCCTTAACAGATGAATACGGTTCATCCCTTGATTCGATGCTTTTGATGTGCTTTGCTTGATAGAACCTCGGCTAATGTTTTGATGGTTTTGATATGTTTTGTTTTGAACAGACTCCGGCTATATTCATGCAAACCTTTATTATTAGTATCATTCACTGAGTTTCCATACTCACCCTCTATATATATATGTAGGTGATGAGCAGGACGGCGGTGACGCCTAGATGTGTTTGCAAGCTTATTTTTTGGATTCTTGATTTCGTCGGCCTTGTTTTGTATTCTTGTCGGCAATGCTGTTTCTACTCCGGCATTTTGTGTTTACGTCGGCATTTTGTATTTATCTCGGCAGATCTTGAAAATCATGCTTCTTGGCTCATATTCATTGTATTTTGTACTTGTCGGCTTAGAAGCCTTTTGATCAAGATTTGATTTGTATTTTGATAACTTGGACTGGTTGTAAGACTATATTGAATATGTCTTTTCATTTGACTTATGCATGGCTCTTATGGACCACTTGTATTTTGGTTTATTGCTTCCGCATTTTGTAAGCCCCCTACGTGTACTCTGTTGTGTGTGGATTTTGGTAAGTTGGCCTTCGGTAATCACGGATTACTGGCCATCACGGCACCATCCTACTAGGGGCGGGTTGGGGTCGTGACAGAATGGTATCAGAGCACAAGTTCCTTATTATACGATGTTCACACACTTGAGTCCTAAAGAGCATAGGACTTCCCTTAGAAAGATGCTAGGGTTGCATCATATTGCTTGCTATTTGAACAAGGTGTGCATTGTCTTGACTCACTTATTTGTCACTTGCCAGCATGGTTATTTGTTATTTGCTTAAAGAATCACACTTTGTATACTCATAGCATCATGAGGAGAGGTAGACCACCAGTTGCCCGGGGTCAACCCAAGACAGATTTGACAGATGAAAGATTAGTGGAAGGTTTGGCCCATGAGTTGAGGCAAACCAGCAAGAAAGACGCTTAGTGCCACTTCGATCCCTACGAAAGGCATTTAACGGCGAAAATGTAGTTCCACCTCTCCAAGGTTGTTCCTCCACAACCAAATTTTATATGGAGATGGCACGATAGCTTTGATCGTGAATTTAAGAAGATGAAACCACCGAGGTTCTCTGGAGGTATTGAGCCAATGAAGGCCGTGGGTATTAGAAATGGAGAAACTGTTTGAGATTTTCCAAGACCGATGTTCGAAGGTGACATTAGTCGATTTACCTTGGACGGCGATGCTCGGAGATGGTGGATGATGATCGAGAAACTAACCTGGTTTAACTTGGGCAAGGTTTTGAAGCTTTTACAACAAGCATTTTCCTCGATTGTGGAATCGCAAGGCTACCGAATTCGATTTTGACACAAGGCAAACGAATGGCGGAATATGATCGTGTTTTCTTGAATTGGTAAGGTTTGTACCTCACATGATCAACGATGAATACATGAAGGCTAGAAAGTTTGAAAGTGGCTTCATGACCGATTCAAGACCGGGTTAGCCTACTCAATATGCCGACCTATCTTGAAGTGCTAGACAAAATTTTGGTTAACTTGAAGCAGAGATACGAGAACTTCGAAGAGAATCAGAACCATGATAGTCATCGAAACGGTTGCGCCAAGAAGAAGAGGATGAATAAGGGCGTCTTCGATATCCAAGGCGGAGGGTAATACTAAGCGATGTGTTGATTGTGGGAAGCAACATTTCGGGTTTGTCGTCGGACGTCGGGAGCGTGCTATGAATGTGGAGAAATGGGTCACTTTGTGAGAGATTGTCCTAAGACAAAGGCGAAGAAAGAAGAAAGGTGAGAACACCTCAAAATCGGCCCGTATGGGTAATGGAGGAAAAGGACAGATGAGACAGGCGAGTGTTTGGTACGGCAGGAGACACTCGAACACCGAGGCAAAGGTGTCGTGTACACTCTATTTGCTCTCAAGATGCTTATGTGTTGATTGATTCAGGTTCTACGCATTCGTTTGTATCTACTAAGTTTGCCGAGAAGATTAATAGAAAACTAGAACCCCTTGAACATGTATTATCTGTGTCTACTCCATCTGGGAAGCCTATGATTGTTGCATCTATTTATAGGGCGTGTGTTGTCATGATTGAGAATGTTGAATTGTTAGTTGACTTAATGCCATTGGATATAGCTCATTTTGATATTATACTGGGAATGGATTGGTTAGTAGCAAATTACGCATCTATAAATTGTGTTTCGAAGAGTGTCACTGAAACCCCAAATCTAGCCGAGATTATTTTTCAGTAAGGGTAGTGCCCCACCTTACTTAATATCATCCATGAAGGCCGTAACGTAAGTTGATCCAAAAAGGGTTAGTAGGGTCTTCGTGTAGTATCGAATGGAAATGCCATCTTAACCGACATTCCAATTGTTAATGAATTCCAACGTTTTCCGAATGACTTGCTCGCCAATTAGTTGATAGAGAGTTAATAGAGTTGATGTCATATTGAACACATGTCATATTGAGATCTCCAAAACACCATATAGAATGGCCCCAGCCGAACTTAGAGAATTGAAACTACAGTTGCAAAGAACTGTTGGACAAAGGATTTATTAGGCGAGCAACTTCACCAGGGGAGCACCCGTGTTATTTGTTAAGAAGAAGGATGGTTCACTCCGCCTTTGTATCGATTATAGGGAACTCAATAAGGTCACCATTAAGAATAAGTATCCATTACCTAGGATTGATGATTTGCTCGATCAGCTACAAGGAGCACCGTATGAATGGACTGAAGATCGGGAGTCAGCTTTCCAGGAACTGAAGACGAGACTAGTCACAAAGACCAAGATTTGTACTTCCTCGTGTAATGAAGAGTTTCACATCTATAGTGATGCATCGCATAAGGGTTTGGGTTGTGTATTAATGCAAGGGGGTAAAGTCATAGCATATGCATCTCGTCAATTGAAGCCACATGAGAAGAACTATCCTACCCATGATTTGGAACTAGCAGCCGTGGTATTCGCTTTAAAGATTTGGCGTCATTACTTGTATGGAGCTTCTTGCCAGGTTTTTACAGATCATCAGAGCTTGAAGTACCTGTTCACTCAGAAGGAATTGAACTTGAGACAAAGAAGATGGCTTGAGTTGTTGAAGGACTATGATATGCACATTCAATATCACCCAGGAAAAGCTAACAGCGTGGCCGACGCTCTGAGCAGAAAGTCAGTTGGAAATTTGGCATGTCTAACCTTGATTTCAGCAGAACCAACCATCGTTGAAGAAGTAAAGGCAAGACAAATGGATGATGAATTCTTCAGAAAGGTAGCCGATGAGATTGTTACGAAGCCGAGGTCAGGGTACACTTTTGAGAATCAAGTACTCAAGTTTGAAGGGAGATTGTGTGTGGCCGATGTTCCAGAGTTAAAAAGGAAAATTTTGCTGGAAGCTCATAATTCCAAGTTTGGTTGCTCATCCAGGAACACTAAGATGTACCAAGACGTGAAATGACATTTTGGTGGCCGACATGAAAAGAGAAATAGCCGAATTCGTGTCTCAGTGTTTGCATTGTCAGCAAGTAAAAGCAGAACATCAAAGACCAGCAGGACTCCTACAACCTCTGCCGATCCCTGAGTGGAAATGGGAACACATCTCCATGGATTTTGTAGTTGGGTTGCCGAAGACACAGAAATGTATGGATTCGATTTGGGTTGTTGTTGATAGACTAACTAAGTCAGCACACTTTTTGCCTATTAAGACTACCTTCAGCGCCGATCAACTTGCCTTGGTATATGTGAACGAGATTGTCAGACTTCATGGAGTGCCGATGTCGATCGTGTCGGACAAAGATCCTAAATTTGTTTCCAGATTTTGGCAGAGTCTACAGAAAGCGTTTGGAGCCGAACTGAGATTTAGTACAGCTTTTCATCCCCAGACGGATGTACAAACAGAGAGAACGATTCAGACACTTGAAGATATGCTTAGACTTTGTGTATTGGACTTCCAAGGAAGTTGGGGAATGCATTTGCCATTAGTGGAGTTCGCCTACAACAACAGTTATCAAGCGAGTATTAGTATGGCACCGTATGAGGCTCTGTATGGAAGAAAATGCAGGTCGCCGATATGCTGGACCGAAGTTGGAGACAGAGCTCTGCTTGGTCCCGAACTGATTCAAGTAACAACAGAGAAGATTAAACTTATCCAACAGAGGATCAAAACTGCCCAGAGCCGACAAAAGAACTACGCCGACCAGAGAAGGAATGAGTTAGAATTTGAAGTTGGGGATCATGTATTCCTGAAAGTTTCGCCAATGAAAGGAGTTACCAGATTTGGGAAGAAAGGTAAGTTAGCACCCCGTTATATTGGTCCATTTGAAGTTCTTGACAAGGTTAACCCCGTTGCCTACAGACTTGCTTTGCCACCAGAACTGAGCCAAGTCCATAATGTATTTCACATTTCAATGTTAAGGAAGTATATACGGGATCCACTGCATGTGATTAATTTCTCTAGAATTGAAGTTAACGAGAATTTAGATTATGAAGAGAGGCCGACGTCTATTGTTGACCGACAAGTTAGACAATTGAGAAACAAGTCAATACCAATGGTAAAGGTGGAATGGAAAGAGCATTACGGCAAGGATGCCACATGGGAAATGGAAGAAGAAATGAAAATTCGACATCCAGAATTATTCTTGGAACAAGGTAACTTAAGTTTGGGGACCAAACTTCTTTAAGGGGGGTAGGATGTAACAACCCTCATCTTGATTTAGCCATGCTTACGTACATCTTTGTATGACCTTCTCTTGCCATGATTATAAATCTTGTTATTTTGTTTTGTCTTGCTTGTTAAGTACTGCTTGCTTGCTTGATCTTGTACCTTGCTTGATGTATAGCCGAGGTCAGCTTAGCTTAGCTCGCCTTTAAACCTTTGTACTTGGAATCGTTTTGGAACCTTGGTTGACCTCTATCTTCACCTCGGCATGTTTGCCGAGATGTCACCCTTTGGGCCGATGTGCTTAGAGCCGAGGCCGAGATGTTTTGTGCTTTGTGATTTCTGTCCTTGGGTAGGTGTGGCCTAGACCGAGGTGTGGCACCACTTAGTCAAGTGCCGACCTCCCTAGCCGATGTTCTTGTTATCCTTGCAGAAGCTTTGACTTTAGCCGATGTCCTTACTTGCCGATGTGTTTTGCCATCTAGCTTGTTGTATACGCTTTGTCAGAGACTCGTCTTGTCAATCAGTCACCTTTTTGAACTGAACCAACCCGGTGATGCCACGTGTGCAGTGGAGGCTAAGTCACCGATGTGCCTATAACACATCATTTTGTATCCTTTTTGGCATCATTTGGTCTCAAATCTTTGTTTTAGAGAGAGAAGCTCTCAAGGGAGAAGGAAGAGCTTTAGAGAGAGAGAGGTGACTTTCAAGCTTGGTCTTGGTTGATCGAACCGTTGGATTTGAGTTTTGAGGTTAGATTCTTGCTTTACTTTGATTGTTCGTATCAAACACCTAGCTCCATTGCTTGATCGAATCTGTTTTGCATGCCATGCATTGATTTGAAGTTGGTCTTGAAAGAGAAAATGGTGTTTAAATGTTCTTGGAAGGAAAACCTTGATTTGATCCGAAAGTTTGAAACCAACATCACGTTTTCGTGTTTGTTTTTGCATGGTCTTCTTGTAAGGGTACCCAGGTCCATATTTTGAACACTTGGCGTGGTGTCTCAGTTGTGACCTTAGCATGCACATTTTGATGATCTTGTCCCTTGCATTTTCTGAGGGAAACCCAGGTTTCCCGATTTCGTTTCGTACGTGGCCAGCAGGACCACACCTCGGCTAGGAGGTGCGGGACCTCGGCGGGGCCTGGGCAGTACCCAGTTTGACTTAGCATGTTTTTTCTCGTTATTGATTTGGATTCGGTGGTAGTACCGAGATCATTATGTGTAAATAAAGCTTGTTTTGAGAATGTGATTTGCTATGTGATTTGTCAGGACCTTGATCTTGCTTTGAGCCTACACCTGAAGAGCCAGGTGAGTGGTGCTTCTAGTAAAGCTATGTTATACCGTTTTGCTAAATCTTGTTTTGCCTTGTTTTTGATGAAAGTATTTTGTTAAGCATGAATGGTTAGCCTCCTTCGATGTATCAAGTATGAGCTTTGTTTTGATGTATCTTGGAAGTCCCTTGTCTCGGAGGACTATAAACTTTCGCAGATATGTAAAAGTCCCTTAGCCGGAGGACTCTAAACTTTCGCAAAGATTATGCATAAAAAGGATACGGTCCTTTCTTGAACACAAGTCCCTTATTTGGAGGACTCTAAACTGCAAAGATTATGCATAAAAAGGATACGGTCCTTTCTTGAACACAAGTCCCTTAGCTGGAGGACTCTAAACTTTCGCAGCATTATGCATAAAAAGGATACGGTCCTTTCTTGAACACAAGTCCCTTAGCTGGAGGGCTCTAAACTTTCGCAGCATTATGCATAAAAAGGATACGGTCCTTTCTTGAACACAAGTCCCTTAGCTGGAGGGCTCTAAACTTTCGCAGCATCATTTGTCAAAAAGGGCTACGGGCCTAAGTGACACAGTCTCTTGTATATGAAGGATACGGTCCTTCCTTGGAAAGGTTATTGTGTTAAAAAGGGGCTACGAGCCTAAGTAACATAAGTCCCTTGTGCTGGAGGACTCTAAACCTTCACAGCACCATCTTGTATAAAACGATTACGGATCGTACAAATCTTGTTTTGCCACTAATGGGTTACTACACGTATTGTTTGTTCGGACAGCTTTTGATTATGTTTTGCCGATGTCGGAGCATCCCCGAAATTTGTAAGCCTTAACAGATGAATACGGTTCATCCCTTGATTCGGTACAGTTTTGATGTGCTTTGCTTGATAGAACCTCGGCTAATGTTTTGATGGTTTTGATATGTTTTGTTTTGAACAGACTCCGGCTATATTCATGCAAACCTTTATTATTAGTATCATTCACTGAGTTTCCATACTCACCCTCTATATATATATGTAAGTGATGAGCAGGACGGCGGTGACGCCTAGATGTGTTTGCAAGCTTATTTTTTGGATTCTTGATTTCGTCGGCCTTGTTTTGTATTCTTGTCGGCAATGCTGTTTCTACTCCGGCATTTTGTGTTTACGTCGGCATTTTGTATTTATCTCGGCAGATCTTGAAAATCATGCTTCTTGGCTCATATTCATTGTATTTTGTACTTGTCGGCTTAGAAGCCTTTTGATCAAGATTTGATTTGTATTTTGATAACTTGGACTGGTTGTAAGACTATATTGAATATGTCTTTTCATTTGACTTATGCACGGCTCTTATGGACCACTTGTATTTTGGTTTATTGCTTCCGCATTTTGTAAGCCCCCTACGTGTACTCTGTTGTGTGTGGATTTTGGTAAGTTGGCCTTCGGTAATCACGGATTACTGGCCATCACGGCACCATCCTACTAGGGGCGGGTTGGGGTCGTGACATCGCCTTTCAACCTTTCCAAATTTTCAAAACAAACATTTTACTATTTTGGTGAGCAAGGTGCTCGACAAAAT
The DNA here is from genome assembly GCA_025200525.1 of Camellia lanceoleosa. Lineage (NCBI taxonomy): Eukaryota > Viridiplantae > Streptophyta > Magnoliopsida > Ericales > Theaceae > Camellia > Camellia lanceoleosa. The sequence continues at coordinate 50,441,120 of CM045763.1, read as the reverse complement.
GTCACAATGGCAACTGAATTTGCATTTTGTTTAGGTGAGTCTTTTGACTGAAAATGGAAACACCAAGGATGATTTGAGGCTCCCCACTGATGATGCTCTGCTCACCCAGGTATATGGTTCAACTTTTTTAGTACCTTGTTGCTGGAATGAAGTCTTCTCCCTCTCACCCCAAAATCCTTTTTTTTTTTTGGGGTCCATTTTTAGCTCCATCTTCTTCTATATGTAGAACTAGAATAATTTGAAATCAAGAGTTTTGTGTTAAGGAAAAGAAATTGCCATTCTAGATGTGGGGGTTTCTTATCAGTTGTGCATCATGCACTTTGGATTATTATAATGTTGTAGATGTTTATGCATGATGGTTGGAGTTGGCAGGTAATCATAAATTATTTCCTTGTAGAGGGGTTTGCTACGAGTTTGTCAATTGAAGGTGATTGTTGAGTGTAATTGTCTTCTATTTCAATTCCTCCCGGTGCAAATGTTGCAGCAATAGCTGATGCTGCTATTGCTGTGATTTTTTAGTGTTTAATCACTCACTGAAGGACACGTGTAGTTTAATCATAAATTAAGTGATCTCTACACTTTGAGTCTAGTTTCAATTTGGTCTTTCCGTTCAAGTCGGAAGTTATTGAGACACATGTCTATCTCCTGATGGGTACATGCGGAAACAATTAATGAAATTTGGACCATATGACCTAAATTGAAATTGAACTTAAAGTGTAGGGACAAAGTGAAACAATAGGGACCAACTGAAATTTGGATCAAATTATATAGGTGAAAAGCATAATTTCTAGCCTAAGAAAGTTATTCATATTATATTTGGTCTTTAAAGGTGATGACTTGGAGCGATGGCAAGTGGTATCTATTTCTAGCTTTGTGCACGGTTTGAGTCATGAAAATCAGTCATTCCAAAAAAAATAAATAATAACGGGAAAGAATGTCTACCTATTATCTCTTCTAGACCATGTTGTATCTGCCTTGTAGCTATTACAAGTGCTTGAGATTGGTAGTGTTTCATGGCCTGAGAATTGCTTTGCTGTCCTCATCTTCTAAGTGGTATGCCCCTTTGCCTGCTAATCCGACCACTTTGTAAGGTCCTTCCCAGTTAGGCCCTAGCTTTCCATCTCCTGGTACCAAGGTATTTCCCATCACTTTGCACAGTACCCAATCTCCGATCTTGAACTGCCTTGGATGCACTGTTTTGTTATACTTTCTGGATAATTCTTGTTGGTAGGAAGCAATGTGAACCAATGTTCTATCTCTTTTCTCTTCCGTAAGGTCAAGTTCCAATGCTATGGCTTCGCCATTTAAGTCTGGGTCAAAGTTTTCGCTTCGAATTGTGGGGAGACCAACTTCTAATGGGATGACTGCTTCCATGCCATAAGCTAAGGAGAATGGTGTTTCTCCTGTTGATCGGCGAGGTGTGGTGCGGTAAGCCCATAAAACATGAGGGAGCTCTTCTGCCCACTTGCCCTTCGCTCTCTCTAACCTTTTCTTCAATCCATCCAAAACTACTTTGTTTGATGCCTCTGCCTAACCATTTGCTTGGGGATATGTCGGTGTAGAATTGTAGAATTCTATCTTGTACTCTTCACAAAAGCCCCTGAAAATTCTGCCGTCAAACTGAGTACCGTTGTCCGATATCAATGCCTTTGGTATGCCAAATCGAGTGATGATATTCTGCCAAACAAACATTTTCACATCTTTTTCCTTGATTGACGCCAAGGCTTCTGCTTCCACCCATTTTGTGAAGTAGTCGGTTGCTGCAAGGAAGAATTTCCTATTACCGGGTGCTGTTGGAAGTGGTCCTACTATGTCCAATCCCGACATTGCGAAGGGCCATGGACTAGTTAGAGGTAGAAGTTCTCTGGCAGGTTGGTGTATTTGATGTGCGAACTTTTGGCATTTTTCGTACTTTTTGACATATTTCTCGAAATCTGCTTGCATGTATGGCCACCAATATCCTTGCGAGATTGCTCTGTATGCCAGTGATCTTCCTCCTTGATGGCTGCCACATACACCCTCATGTATTTCGAATAGGAATGCTTCCACTTTGCTGGGGTCAACACACTTTAAGTAAGGTCCTGAGAACGACTTTTTGTACAATGCCAAGGATGGAGAGAGCCAAAATCGCTGCGACTTTGCTCTTATTCTGTTGGCTTCTTTCTTCTCTTCCGGTAGGGTGCCGTCTTTTAGGAACAGTATGATGGGGTCCATCCAAGAAGGGCCTAACTCTGCACAACATACCTCTTCTGCTTCGGGGTCTTCTATGCTTGGTCTAGGTAAGTAGTCGATCAGCAATGGATAAGAGATGGAGGTGTCTGCTATTGAGGCGAAGCCTGCTAGTTCGCTCGCTCATTGCTTTCCTCCGCCGATTTGTTCTATCCTGACTACATCAAATTTTTTGACCTCTGTTCTGACCAACTCTTGGTACTTGGCCATTCTGTCATCCTTTGCTTCGTAGTCACCAGATATTTGGTTTACCACCAGCTGTGAGTCGCTGTATACCATTAGCTCGGTGGCCTTCATGTGGAATGCTAACTTGAGACCTGCAAGAAGCGCTTCATACTCTGCTTCATTGTTTGATGCTAGGAAACCAAGGTTGATCGCTTGCTCCACTACTAGGCCGTCCGGAGAGATGAGGACTATGCCAAGCCCTGCTCCATGCCGGTTGGATGCTCCATCCACAAAGAGCTTCCACATCTCTCCCACGAACAACTTCCAACAAGTTGAGGGATCAGATGATGCCTTGGGATCTTCCTTGTTGCTGGTGTCTTCTTCAAGGTCCATGCTTGCTGTCTACCCTTCGCCATCTGGTTGTACCAAGTCTTGTTTTGTTGGTGAGTCTTGACTTGGTGTAGCATGGTTTGCTTTTTCCTTCTTTGCCTTACTCTGGTCTGCCTTGAGGCCTGACTGAGTTGCCAGTACTAGGGGTTGCGTTATTCCGACGTCAACTTCCATCCCTAGTTCGGTTGCTTCAGTCAGGTCGACTGGGCAGATATGATGACTTCCTGGGGTGAATTCTGCGATGAAGTTTGCCAATGCTTGTGCCTTTATTGTGGTTCTGGGTTGGAACTTGATGTCGTATTGCCCCAACTCAACTGCCCACTTTAAGATTTGCCCAGAGAAGTTAGCCCTCTCAAACAGAGCTTTTAATGGGAAGGCTGTGAGGACAACTATAATGTGGGCGTGAAAGTAGTGCGACAACTTTCTTGAGGCCATCATCAAGGCCAATGCCAGTTTCTCCAATGGCAAGTACCTTGTTTCGGCGCCTAGCAATGTCTTGCTGACATAATAGATGGGCAGATGTTGGATTCCTTCTGCACGGACCAACATTGCACTGATTGCGTGCTGCGAGACTGCTAGGTACAAGAAGAGTTCTTCTCCAGGAATTGGAGTTACGAGTAGTGGTGGAGAAGACATGTATTCCTTCAAGCTTTCCAGAGCTTGGTCACATTTGTCGTCCCATTCAAACTTGGCTTTTAGAGCATGGAAGAATGGTCGTAGTCTGTCTGACGACTGGCTTATGAATCGATTGAGCGTAGCGGCCATGTCGGTGAGATGCTGCACTTCTTTTACTGAGTTCGGTCTCTCCAACTCCTGAATTCCCTTGATCTGAGAAGGGTCTGCCTCAATACCCCGGTTGGTCACCAGGAAGCCCAGGAATTTGCCAGATCCTACTCCGAATGCACATTTCGATGCGTTGAGGCGTAACTTATGCTTTTTCAGGATCTCAAACATCTCACCTAGGTCTTTGAGATAGTCATTCTCATTCTTGCTCTTGACCACCATATCGTCGATGTAAGCCTCCATTGTTTTGCCTAACAATGGCTCAAACATCTTGGTGACCATTCTCCGGAATGTCGCCCCTGCGTTCTTTAGGCCAAAGGGCATGACCTTGTAACAGTATAGTCCTCTTGGAGTTGTGAAGGATGTCACTTCCTGATCTGGTCCATGCATGGCGATTTGATGGTAGCCTCTGTATGCATCCAGAAAGCTAAGTCGGTTGTGCCCTGCCGTTAGGTCGACCAGTTGATCTATCCGTGGTAGAGGAAAGATGTCTTTTGGGCATGCCTTGTTGACTGTTTTGTAGTCGACGCAGACATGCCACTTGCCATTCTTTTTAGGCACTACGACCGTGTTGGAGATCCATCTTGGGTAGTGCACCTCTCTTATCGCTCCGGCCTCTAGCAGGTTTCCTATTTCTTCCACCACTATCTCGGCGTGGTGGAGTGCCGATCTGCGGGTGCGCTGTATGATTGATCTGGCGGACGGGTGGACGTTAAGTTGGTGACAGATGAAGTTGGGATCAATGCCTGGCATGTCGTATGGTGTCCAGGCAAACACTTCGATGTTAGAGGTTAAAAATTCTAAGACCTCTAATCTCTCAGTGCTGGACAACGACGATCCGAGCAGAAAGAACTTATCCGGGTTCTTTTCATCTATTCTTATTTTTACCAAGTCTTCCACTGCTTTCTGGCTAGCCGCTTTGCCAACATCTGCGAATAGTTCATTACTCTTAGGTTCTTCCACCGAATGAACGTATCCTTTGGCAGCGCGGCTGCCATTCACTGTGACAAAGCACTGTTTTGACATGATCTGATCTCTATAGACTTTTTCTATTACTCCGGTGTCGTTAGGGAACCGCATTACTTGGTGGTAGGATGACGCCACCGATCGCATGGCATGCAGCCATGTTCTGTCCAAAATGATGTTGTAAGTAGAGAAGACCTTCAACACCCAGAACTCCACTTGTTTTGTTACACTCCCTGCTCTGATTGGAAGGATTATTTTGCCGACGGGCCATTCTGGCATGGAGTTGAATCCGATCAGGGGAGATACGGCAAGTGCCAAGTCTTTATCTTGTAACTTCAATTGTTTAAAGGTTTCGTAGTACATGATTTCACATGAACTACCCTGGTCAATCAGAATCCGCTTGACGTCAAAATCCTTGACTCGGAGAGTGATGACCAGGGCGTCATTGTGAGGGCAATATATCCTTGCCAAGTCTTTATCCGAAAAAGACATGACATTCGTGGCCTCTGTCTTCCCCGTCTTGATGGTGGTTGGGCACTTAACACTTCTCTCAAGTTCTCAGTTTTTTTAATTGATCCTCTAAGCTCGCATACACGCTCAGGTTCGAAGACTCCATGTATCACGTTAATTACGCCTTGAGGTGGGGCGTCAATTGGCATACCATTGGGGTTATTATGGTCCTGGGGGGCTGGTTGCGCCCCTCCTTCGATGTATTTATCCAGGTGGCCTGCCGCCACCAATTCCTCTAAGTGCTGTCTCAATGGCGTGCAATTCTCAGTGCGGTGCCCTTTTTCTTTATGGAAGGTGCACCGTGACCTATCGTCGTAGTCCTTCTGAGCCTCGCCTAGCTTGGCTGGCCATTTGACGAAAGGCTCGTCTCGAATCTCGCTAAGTATTCGGTAGATTGGTTTCTTGAAGACCGTGGTTATGGCAGTGCGGACCCTCAACCATCTTTTGTCTTGGTCTTCTCCGTTGTCTCTTCTGCCACATTCGTTTCTGTTCTGACGGTCTATCGCGTTGACCTTTGCTGAGGTCTTCTTTTCTGGTGTTGCGGTCGCGCCAGATTTTGCTTTGGCACGTGCGCCATCCTCTTCCACCCTGATGTGCTGATGCACTCTCTCCATCAGGGCTTCCATGGTGAGGGGCGGTGTCATGGTGATAGAGTCCCTTAGTCTATTTCCGACTGGGAGGCCTCTTTTGTACTGCGCAATGGCGAGATTGGAGGGTGTAGACACCCCATTTTTGACCGTCCTCAAGACTTGGACGTCACCGCTTGAACACTCAGTGATTATCCATATTTGTGTTTGTTTGGAGTTCCCGGAATTCTCGGCTACGCACCTTGCCTCAGGATCTCCGAACTCGGTTGTTTCGTGTCTGGTTTTGCACCAAACACTTGTGTTTTGCCTTGGAAGGGTAGGGAATGCTTTGTGAGGCATCCCCACACACCACCGGCAGTGGCTAGAGGCCACCGGCTGGTTGGTGTTGCCACCGGCACTATATTGTGCCGGTCGGCAGTCAATTTTGTCAAAATGACAATTTTCCCCTGCCGACTACTGTGCAGTTGCTTTTTGAGATATTTTTAAGCAGCTGTCTACCACTTTCTTCCCCTCCATACACGTGTATGGAGGGATGAGCATCTTGTTTGCTTAGTTGCTAAGCTTACAAGATTGCCTCCTCTATAAGAGGAGGCCTTGTCTTCTTGGCTGAGGGGTTAGCCATTTTCCAACACAAAAACCAGAGCTTATATATTCTCTCTCTCTATATCTCACTCTCTCTCATCCTTGTGTGTGTGTTTTGTGGCCAAATAGTGCACTTTTACCTTACTTTTGCACCATTACACACATTATTACACCTTATTTCGAGATTGAGGGACTTGGAGGGTTGTTTGTTGTGATTTTGGACTGATTTTGATCACTAGAGGAGGGCTGCTCCACCTGTTCTTCAAAGGATCTTCAAGGGTAAACTCTTTACTTTAGTTTCCCCATTCTTGCAACTAGTTTCTACCCCTCTTGCTTTGTGTTTTAAGCTTTGTGTATAACATAAAAAAATCTTGTTTTTACTTTCTTAAGAACTTTCATTAAGGTCACCTTTTGATTTGAGTAAGAACTCACCCTCTTAGGCCTTGTTTTGGCCCTTTTAATGCCTTTTCTTTGAGCATTGTTTAACTTGGTGTTTTTGGCCTTCTCACCACTGAAAACCAGTGGGTTTTCAGTGGTGAGGGAGATGGTTTCAAGTCCCATATAGGGGAGGGACACCCCTCTCCCCTTTGTCCCTTGTTTGCCTTTGTTTCTTGGCCTAATGGATAGCATGTGTGCATGGTTGATTTTGGCTTCATTTCAAAGCATATTTGTGGTTAATATGATATGTTATACCTCTGTTTTGGGTCGGATTTTTAGCCCTTAGCATGTCTCTCATACTTGCTTTGAAATGCTCTCTTATGCTTAAAAGTATGCCATGCATCTAGGCCATGTTCTTTGCATATTTTAGCATAATTCCATGAGGGCATTAGCATCATATTGCTATGTGTAAGGGCTGTTGGCCACTGTTTTTACCATGTTTGGCATGTTTGGCGTTGTTATCTTGCTTGTTGGCTTGCAAGCCTTGGGTGTGTGAGTCCCTAGCATGTTCAACCTACCTCGATCTTATGGTTTGGCATCATTTTAGATCACATTTCAGTCCCTATTCCATGCCTATATGTCTCAATCTATCACCTCTTCCATGTCTTGAAGTGTTGGTCTCTTATGCTTTAAAGAGGGTATTGTGCATGCTTGCATGATTAATGCATTTTGGGGGTGCCATGTCAAGGTTTGTGGGTGTATTTTTGCATGATGGAACTCTATTTTTCCTTAAATAATTCATGCCATGATTGGTCCTAGTAGTGGTGGAAGGGTGCTCCCTTTTTGTGCCCTAATCTTAGGCTATTTTGACTTGCATGTTTACATGAGTATTGGTCACCATTTTGGGCATGTTTTGCCACTGTTTTGGGGAGATTTGGAGGCTGCCCCATTCTAGTTAAATCCACCATTGCATGCTTGCCTCATGGTGGTTGCTTAATTGATTCATTAAGTGTTACTACATGTCATTCCCATTGCCTTAAGTATCTATGTTTGCATTACACCTTGCATTTTGCATACCTAGTATCGCACATTAATATCATGTTGCATCACATTTGGTATGCCTCGCATTTTTTTGCATTATTGTTGCATTGTTAAGCCTTGTTGCATACATGCATTCCATGTCTTGGTTTGGGGTGTCAAACCAAGTGTAAGGGTTGAGAGAAGTTCACACTACAAGTGGTGCAACTTATTTCAATTTTTTTGGTCAGCAAGGCCCTTGACCAACACATGATAAGGCCTTGGTTTCATTTGTGTGTTTGCATGCATTTTTACATTGAAATGCAAACTTAGTTCCTTAGGCTATCATGCACCAAGATACATAATTGATGGCCCAAGAACCTAGGGTCATGCTCCCTTGAGTCCCAAACATGATAGGGAAGCATTGACCATGCTTACATATGCCTAAAAATTCATGCCATGCACTGCTGGTCTGCTGTTGCTGTCAAAACTGTCTTCTGCAGGAATTATTTGCCGACCGGCAGTATAGAGTGCCGACCGGCACTGTATTTATTGCCGACAAGCTCCTCAGCAGCCGATGGATATTGTACATGGCCGGTGGACATTCTATGCAGCCGGTGTTGATCTTCAGTGTGCAGGGAGCATTTTTTGAGATTTTGACAGTTTTCCAGAGAAGCAGGGCCACAAAAGCAGAGCCAACAGTGGTATGGTGCGGACTTTCCGGCATGGCGGGCTCAAGCATACATCATTTACGATCCCGAGGCGGTGGGGCCACCTTTCTTTTTTTTTTTTGCATTTATTTGTTAAATAATTAGGAATTTTGTAATAATTAATTTATTTATTATTCGGACTGTAATATTCATTCGGTCCCTCCGTGTGAGGGCATAATTGTAATAAGTGTGGGTGAGTATTGTGTCTTCCAACCCCATTTCTTTCTTCCCTTTTATTTACCTGCTTATGATGGTAGATTAGGGCACGTTTATTCTAGCATACCTTATGCTATGCATGCGTGCATCCATGCATTTGTTGACATGCATCGGGCTCGGTACATCATACAAACTGCATTGTATTTTCAATCCCAATTTGAATACGTGCATCGAATAAAGTGCATTTCACATGCCATCTTTAGGGTTAGCCGAGCCTACTCTAAATTGCATCTTTGCATGTGTTGCATTAGCCACTTAACATGACCTAGGGACATGCATGTCTGCTAACTAGTTTCTTGTTTTGGCACGGAGTACGCTGTAAGTATTTTACGCTTTAGCATATCGCATGCGTGTGAATGTTAACATGACAGTATGATTACCATGCGGCTAAGTGCTTATATGAGATAAACTGTTTGAATGCCCGTGGGTGGAGGTTGGATTGCTTGAGTTGGGAAAACTCATTGAAATCCGTGTTTTAGCCTACTTGCGAGTAGCAAACTCAAAGCATTTTCAAAACGAACGGATATGCAATGTTTGTTTCCAAATTAGGCGGTCTAGTCTATACTTGTTTGCTGCGCGCATAACATAGTAATTCTAGGTTAATAATTGGAATAAGAACATGTAATGTTTTCAAAATCGGATATCACGGTTAGTAGAGGCCGGTCTTCGGACCGGGCGAAAGGGGGTGCTCATAGCTGACCTTTCCCGATCGTTCCCAAGCTCCCGAGCCAAGACCACTTTGGTGATGACGGACGCGTGGCCTTCGGCATCGAGTCAGGGTTTCCTAAATTTTCCATTTTAAAACATTTAGGTGGCGACTCTGTATCTGGCAAAGCAGTCCATGTTTGGCACTACTTTTTCAAAATCTGTTTTTCTTCAAAAACGATTTGCCAGAGTTGGACTCTTTGGTTCAGATTACGAACCGCAACAAACAAAATCGAGTCCGAATTGTTAAATGGAAGCCCACGGGCACGTCTACAGTTTCTGGCAACTCTGCTGGGGATTTTAGAGAGCTTGACTCGAACTCGTGATATCCTGTTTTGACTACACTTATGTGTTTCTTTGCATTGCAAGTGCATTGGTGCGCCTAGGACACCGTGTTGGCCATCTGCTATTCTGGCGGTTTCTCGGAGGCTTGTCTTGTCAAGGCATGTCCATAAGGTCGACGGTATGGCTCGCCAAGATGGGAACACAAACCCCGATTTTTACCAGGGCACCCTTTTTGACCATTCGACCTAGTGCATATTCGGAAGCCGACCGTGTTGTCACCACCAAACCCAGGGAAGCCGTTGATATTGTATCTGTCAGTAACCGAGACTACATTGGACTGTATGCTCGCACAAGAGTCGGAAGATAAAGTGGAAAGGGCCATTTACTATCTGAGCAAGAAGATGCTGGATTATGAGACCCGCTACACTCCGCTAGAGAAGGCTTGTTTGGCCTTGGTATGGGCTACCAGGAAGCTGCGGCACTACCTGTTAGCTCACTCTGTAATGTTGGTTTCACGACTTGATCCCATCAAATATCTTTTCGAGAAACCAAGACTTACGGTAGGCTAGCTCGTTGGTCTTTGTTGCTCTCCGAATTTGATCTCAAGTATGTGACGCCGTAAGTCCGAAAGGGAGAGCGGTGGCGAGTTCCTGCCGACCACCCGGTTGAAGGGATGAAGCGGTTGAGTACCTATTCTGATGAAGCTATTCGTACATCGAAGATGAAACTTGACGATGTACTTTGACGAGCGCCAAATCAATACGGGTATGTGATAGGAGTGTTGGCGATAGCCGACGATTCGTAGATCCCTTTAGCATTCAAGCTTCGATTCAAAGTCTCGAACAATGAGGCAGAGTATGAGGCATGTATTGCCGGTCTAGAAGCTGCCCTAGAACTAGGGGCAAGACGATTGGACGTCATTGGGGATTCGAACCTCGTTGTGTCTCAAGCTAAGGGAAATTGGAAAGTAAAAGAGGAAAAGATGATAATTTACCACCAGACTTTGGATTCGTTAATTCCTCGGTTTGAAAAGCTAAATTTCACTCACCTAGTAAGAGGGAACAACAGGTTTGCAGATTCGCTAGCAACTCTATCTTTCATGATAGACATCCCATCTGGGGTCCGGATAAGGCCCAAATATTATTGACCAGAAATTTGCACCTGCCTACGAGTCAATCTCTGCCATAGATGAAGTGCAGGATAACAACCCTTGGTATTACGATATATCGAACTTCTTGGAAAAGGAGGCATATCCACCAGGGGGAAATGCCAAGGACAAAAGGGCAATTAGAAAGATGGTACATTGGTTTATCATCTGCGGAGGTAAATTGTACAAAAGGAGTCACCTGGGAATGCAAAAGTTATGTGTAGAAGCTGAAGAGTCGAAGCGCCTGATGGAGGCCATCCATGGGGGAGAATGTGGGGCACATATGAATGGGGTGATGCTGGCACGAAAGATCCTCAGACAGGGCTACTACTGGTCTACCATGGAGGAAGATTGCATCGGCTTTGTTTGGCGATGCCACAAATGCCAGATTCACGCAAACCGCATGAACACCCCGCCGTCAAAGCTGTACAACATGACGTCGCCATGGCCATTTTCAGTTTGGGGGATCGATGTGATTGGAGCTGTTACTCCGAAAGGGTCGAATGGGCATGAGTATATCTTGGTAGCAATAGATTACTTTACGAAGTGGGTCGAGGCCCAATCTTACGCTGTATTGAAGGCTTCGCAAGTCACAAAGTTTATCAGAAACAACATTATCTGCCGTTATGGAGTCCCGAATGAGATTATTTCGGACAATGGTTCTCACTTCAAGAAGGAGGTGATTGATTTGTTAGAGAAGTACAATGTGGCTTTTCATAAGTCGTCCACGTATCGGCCGCAGACCAACGGAGCAGTTGAGGCCGCCAACAAAAACATCAAGCACATACTGCAGAAGATGGTGGAAACCTATCGGGACTGGCCAGATAAGTTGCCGTTTGCTCTGTGGGGCTACTGAACTTCAATTAGAACTTCTACCGGGGCGACTCCGTATTCCTTGGTATATGGGATGGAGGCCGTTCTACCTATAGAGATTGAGGTTCCGTCTTTACGAGTACTGGCTGAGTGTCAGATAGCCGAGGCAGATTGGCAGCAGAGCAGATTCAAGGAACTCATGCTTTTCGATGAAAGGAGATTAAAAGCACTGTACCATGTCCAAGGATATCAACACAGAATTGCCCAGGCTTTCAACAAGAAGGTTAAGTCCAGGAATTTGAAGGAAGGAGATTTGGTACTCAAAGACAACCGAGCTCCCATCCACGACCCAAGGGGCAAGTTCAGACCCAATTGGACGGGTCCCTATATCATTAAGTCTATCTGGTCAGGTGGAGCTGTGGTTCTGATGGACCTAGATGGCCTAGAGTTCTCCCAACCGATCAACATGGACAAGTTGAAGAAATATTACCCCTGAGAGGCTCGCTAGGCCGAAAACCCGGAAGGGCGACCTAGGCAAAATTCAGAGCACAAAAAAATTAGAAAATATAAAAACTGAGCTCGCAAGATTGAAAACCCGCAAAGAGCGGCCTTGGCAAAAGTTAGAGCGCAAAAGGAGAGTGAAAATACTCGAGTAAACCCAAGCCTGAACTAAGGCTTGATTCCCATCTTTGGGATACGTGGCGACTTCATCCTCAAGTTCACCATAAACTTTTCCCCAATCAACTTTGTCCATTTGATCATCTCGGTCATCTTTGTCCATCAAGATTTATCGCAATCTCCTGATGGTTATTCAGACTAGGGGCAACCTTCCGCTGCCGTACAGTGCCCCGGTACCATTCAAACAAGGGCAACTTTCCGCTGGTTAGATCCGGGTTTGTACATTTCAGCAACAGATCTCAGGCGTGTCCAGCTCTGATCCATATCGAAAATAGTTTTGAAAAGTTTTAACGAAGATGACTTTGTTCAAATAAATCTTTTTACAACTAAGACCATTTCTGGACCAAAACGGAAAATTTTCAGTACCACAACCTTCAATCTCATTGATTTCAAATAGAGTTCTCTTGCTCTTGCATACAATCGTAGTTGCCTTTTATTACATTCATAAAAGAAACTTGAAAGTACAAAAAAAGCAATAAAACCGGGGCATGGTCAAGTCAAATGTCCTCGCGCCTCCCAGCCGGGTCGAAGCCTCGATGCCAAAGTGGGCCCCTCCGTGCCTCTTCGTTAAGCCAATCAAGCACTCATCGACAAAGTGCAACCGAAAGCGGAGCGAGGCCGAGTTCTCTCGCCCTCCATCTTTGTGGCATACCGCCACCAGGCGCCTCGAATCGGGAATGTAACCGGGTACTCTGTCTCTTCCGGCGGACAAGTCTGATTATGACCAAACTGGCGCAGAATACGGAATGGAAAGTAGAAGACACAGTGAGTCAAACCAATCAATTGGATCCCGGGTTGACGGGTCATGCTGTAACTCATCATTGGGAGATTGAGCCAAGGGCACCGCAAAGCAATGCGGTCCGCGGACAAACTACACATCCATTCAAACCACCAACCCTCATCAAGGGTGTCAATTAGGCGTTGCCTGAAGAAGTAGCCACGAGCTAAATATGCTGGGCAAGAGTCCACAACCTTCAGTTTATCCATTAACCACACCTGGGGAGGGATGAAAAATGAGAGAATAAAGAATAGAGAGAAGTACGATGAGAGAAAAAGTGAGAAAAGGGTTTTTGTGAGAAAAACCGAGCCTGAGGGCCGAGTGATGTAAGCAAACATAAATGTGAGATGGGGTGGGAAACATTACCTGCAGTAATAGTGGAATCCCTGCTAATCTGATCGTCTCTCGACGATAAAAGGCGTCTAAGCCCAGCAGTGTCTCAGCCAAGCCTTGGGCAACTTCAATCAACCGGACACTGGGCCCTCCGGAACCAGAGATGAACAGAAAATGGGAAAGCAGGCATAGACATAGGGCGTGTCGCCGAAAACCTTGCCAGTGATGGTTGCTGCGATCACCAGTCTCGAAAAAACGACAAACCAAGCTCGGAACATCTAATGTCCCGTCACAAATCAAAGAACGAGCATCGGGCATTGAGAGCCCACACATTTGTCCTAAGGCTTGAGCATGGCCAAAACGAAGTTGGGGCAGGATCTCCTCATCGCGCTCAGATTCCATTAGAGCTTGGAAATCTTCAAAAGTGGGACACACCTCTTGCCCGCTAAAGCTAAAGACATGTGTTACCGGGTTCCAAAACCTTGCCGCGGCATGGAGGAATGGAAAATGCAGCGGGGTACGGCGCAAAGTGAATAGTGCGTTTATGCCGAAAGCCCAGAAATTCAGCTTTTCCGAGCCATCCAAGTTGTTAATCCAAGTTGCGAGATTTTGGGCAAGAAACTCCTCAATTTGGAGCAAATCAGTGTGGAAATGAAGAGAACCGCGAAGTTGAGACCCTTTTGAAGAGGATAAGGTTGAGTGAAGGACAGATGTCAACATTCTGCTGGTGCTGACATTTTAGTGCCGACCGGCCATCTGTTTCGGCCGGTGGATCCCCATTTCGGCCGATGGCCATTCCTCAAGGCCGGTAGCCTTTCTGCTTGGCTGGTGGTTCTCTTCCTTGTCCCCTGAGCTGTGTATGCTAGGAATTTGGAAGATCCTACCACTTTCGATACCCTCCAATGATCAATTCTTACGAGGGCGCGCCCATTTGCTTATCGAGTTGTTGCATATTTGCTTATCGAGTTGTATTTCACTCTCTTTGAGTCTTTGTAATGTTTATCAAGGTGTACTCGCATTTGGCTAGTTTGCTGAGTCCCCCTGTTTTGCTTATCGAGTTGTAATTGGTTTACTACCTGATTATTACGATGCGATGCTTTGGTTTTCAAAACACAGTTTCAATTTCAGTCACATTGTTGTGTGATGCCTTGCGATGCGATGCATAGAACACGCAAATGTAACACCTTTTGAACAAACAGCTGTTTCATTTCCATCATATGGTTCTACAAAAAAAAAAAAAAACACACGCTTTTGAGAAATAAACCTGCCCGAAGCAGTGCAATGTGCTTAAACTCCTAGTAAAAAGGAAAGTAAAGCAGAATAATAGCAGGGTAGCAGAGTGCTGGGTTTGACACCGGTAACCTCCCCCTTTCGGTCATCGTACCTTTTGCACCCTTGTTCAGGTCACTCCTAGTAAAAAGGAAAGTAAAGCAGAATAATAGCAGGGTAGCAGAGTGCTGGGTTTGACACCGGTAACCTCCCCCTTTCGGTCATCGTACCTTTTGCGCCCTTGTTCGGGTCAGTCATGTGATTTGGCACCTTCATCACTTAAGGCAGTCCAAGAAATTGCGCCTTCAGAACATAAGTGGAGCTTCGAGTTGACCTCGTACCACAACTTTTGTGAGCGATGCTCTGGACATGCGAAGGATGTCCCTTCCCGTATCCTTTTATATCTTGTGAATTCTCTAAATCATTTCAAACATATTGAGTTGCAATACGTTGCATTCCAGCATCATGTTTACCACGATCAGTGTTCAAGTTTCTCTATATACACATTGCATTGTATGCGTGCATTGCTTTACTGATATGTGTTCAAGTTTCTCTATATACACATTGCATTGTATACGTTTTGCTTTCTTGATATGTGTTCAAGTTCCTTTTATACACATTGCATTTTATGCGTGCTCGCTTTTACTCACATGTGTTCAAGTTTCTCTATATACACATTGCATTGTATCGTTCGCTTTTACTCACATGTGTTCAAGTTTCTCCATATACACATTGCATTGTATGCGTGCTTTGCTTTACTCACATGTGTTCAAGTTTCTCTATATACACATTGCATTGTATGCGTGCTTTGCTTTACTGATATGTGTTCAAGTTCCCTTTTATACACATTGCATTGTATGCGTGCTTTGCTTTACTGATATGTGTTCAAGTTCCACTTTTATACACATTGCATAGTATGCGTGCTTTGCTTTACTCACATGTGTTCAAGTTTCTCTATATACACATTGCATTGTATGCGTGCTTTGCTTTACTCACATGCGTTCAAGTTTCTCTATATACACATTGCATTGTATGTGTGCTTTGCTTTACTGATATGTGTTCAAGTTCCACTTTTATACATATTGCATTGTATGCGTGCTTTGCTTTACCGATATGTGTTCAAGTCCCTTTCTATATACATTGCGTGCACGTGTGCATTGCTTTACTCACATGTGTTCAATCCTACTATCTTGCTGTACACATTGCATGCATTGTCACGCACTTTCGACCGCTTGTCATGCATGGTACTAACAACATTGTACCTGTTAAGTTCGTTTTCTTTGCAGGCACGATATTGTATGTACGGCTCATTTGAGGCCGGTGCATCCGGACGAGCCGCACAGGTATTGTATTCTCCGCGTGAGACGTTTTGAGAATTGCATAATTCTCTCACATCCTTTCTGCATTGTAGTGTAGATTGGCGTATGCTAGCTTTTAACTGTTGCACGCGTACTTCATTACGGCTTTCTTTGCGTGATCATAAGTTACGCTCGGCTTCTTGCATCGTCTCACATTTTGCCCCTGCCTTCGGGCGCATACCTTGTTTTGTCTTGCATGTTTGTCCAAGTCTTCGGCATTATCAAAAATGGGTCATCTCTGGGTTTTGACATTCACTCCCGTCATTGTTACGACTTTCGAATTCTGTTAAAGAGGGTCAACTGTAGACACCCAATTTTTGACCGTCCTCAAGACTTGGACGTCACCGCTTGAACACTAGGTGATTATCCATATTTGTGTTTCTTTGGAGTTCCCGGAATTCTCGGCTACGCGCCTTGCCTCAGGATCTCCGAACTCGGCTGTTTCGTGTCTGGTTTTGCACCAAACACTTGTGTTTTGCCTTGGAAGGGCAGGGAATGCTTTGTGAGGCATCCCCACACACCACCGGCAGTGGCTAGAGGCCACCGGCTGGTTGGTGTTGCCACCGGCACTATATTGTGCCGGTCGGCACTCTTTTGTGCCGGTCGGCAGTCAATTTTGTCAAAATGAAGATTTTGCCTTGCCGACTACTGTGCTGTTGCTTTTTGAGATATTTTTAAGCAGCTGTCTACCACTTTCTTCCCCTCCATACACGTGTATGGAGGGATGAGCATCTTGTTTGCTTAGTTGCTAAGTTTACAAGATTGCCTCCTCTATAAAAGGAGGCCTTGTCTTCTTGGCTGAGGGGTTAGCCATTTTCCAACACAAAAACCAGAGCTTATATATTCTCTCTCTCTATATCTCACTCTCTCTCATCCTTGTGTGTGTTTTGTGGCCAAATAGTGTACTTTTACCTTACTTTTGCACCATTACACACACTATTACACCTTATTTCGAGATTGAGGGACTTGGAGGGTTGTTTGTTGTGATTTTGGACTGATTTTGATCACTAGAGGAGGGCTGCTCCACCTGTTCTTCAAAGGATCTTCAAGGGTAAACTCTTTACTTTAGTTTCCCCATTCTTGCAACTAGTTTCTACCCCTCTTGCTTTGTGTTTTAAGCTTTGTGTATAACATAAAAAAATCTTTTTTTTACTTGCTTAAGAACTTTCATTAAGGTCACCTTTTGATTTGAGTAAGAACTCACCCTCTTTGGCCTTGTTTTGGCCCTTTTAGTGCCTTTTCTTTGAGCATTGTTTAACTTGGTGTTTTTGGCCTTCTCACCACTGAAAACTAGTGGGTTTTCAGTGGTGAGGGAGATGGTTTCAAGTCCCATATAGGGGAGGGACACCCCTCTCCCCTTTGTCCCTTGTTTGCCTTTGTTTCTTGGCCTAATGGATAGCATGTGTGCATGGTTGGTTTTGGCTTCATTTCAAAGCATATTTGTGGTTAATATGATATGTTATACCTCTGTTTTGGGTTGGATTTGTAGCCCTTAGCATGTCTCTCATACTTGCTTTGAAATGCTCTCTTATGCTTAAAAGTATGCCATGCATCTAGGCCATGTTCTTTGCATATTTTAGCATAATTCCATGAGGGCATTAGCATCATATTGCTATGTGTAAGGGCTGTTGGCCACTGTTTTTACCATGTTTGGCATGTTTGGCGTTGTTATCTTGCTTGTTGGCTTGCAAGCCTTGGGTGTGTGAGTCCCTAGCATGTTCAACCTACCTCGATCTTATGGTTTGGCATCATTTTAGATCACATTTCAGTCCCTATTCCATGCCTATATGTCTCAATCTATCACCTCTTCCATGTCTTGAAGTGTTGGTCTCTTATGCTTTAAAGAGGGTATTGTGCATGCTTGCATGATTAATGCATTTTGGGGGTGCCATGTCAAGGTTTGTGGGTGTATTTTTGCATGATGGAACTCTGTTTTTTCCTTAAATAATTCATGCCATGATTGGTCCTAGTAGTGGTGGAAGGGTGCTCCTTTTTGTGCCCTAATCTTAGGCTATTTTGACTTGCATGTTTACATGAGTATTGGTCACCATTTTGGGCATGTTTTGCCACTGCTTTTGGGGAGATTTGAGGCTGCCCCATTCTAGTTAAATCCACCATTGCATGCTTGCCTCATGGTGGTTGCTTAATTGATTCATTAAGTGTTACTACATGTCATTCCCATTGCCTTAAGTATCTATGTTTGCATTACACCTTGCATTTTGCATACCTAGTATCGCACATTAATATCATGTTGCATCACATTTGGTATGCCTCGCATTTTTTTGCATTATTGTTGCATTGTTAAGCCTTGTTGCATACATGCATTCCATGTCTTGGTTTGGGGTGTCAAACCAAGTGTAAGGGTTGAGAGAAGTTCACACTACAAGTGGTGCAACTTATTTCAATTTTTTTGGTCACCAAGGCCCTTGACCAACACATGATAAGGCCTTGGTTTCATTTGTGTGTTTGCATGCATTTTTACATTGAAATGCAAACTTAGTTCCTTAGGCTATCATGCACCAAGATGCATAATTGATGGCCTAAGAACCTAGGGTCATGCTCCCTTGAGTCCCAAACATGATAGGGAGGGAGTGACCAGGCTTACATATGCCTAAAAATTCATGCCCTGTCGCCAAACTGCCTTCTGCGAGAATTATTTGCCGACCCGGCAAGATAGAGTGCCGACCGACTTTGTATTTAATGCCGACAAGCTCCTCAAATGATGGATATTGTACACGGCCGGTGGACATTCTATGGAGCGGGTGTTGATCTCCAGTGTGCAGGGAGCATTTGCTGAGATTTTGGCAGTTTGCCAGAGAAGCAGGGCAGCAAAAGCAGAGCCAACAGTGGCATGGTGCGGACTTTCCGGGCATGGCGGGCTCAAGCATACATCATTTACGCATCCCGAGGCGGTGGGCCACCTTTCTTTTTTTTTTTTGCATTTATTTGTTAAATAATTAGGAATTTTGTAATAATTAATTTATTTATTATTCGGACTGTAATATTCATTCGGTCCCTCCGTGTGAGGGCATAATTGTAATAAGTGTGGGTGAGTATTGTGTATGTCTTCCAACCCCCATTTCTTTCTTCCCTTTTATTTACCTGCTTATGATGGTAGATTAGGGCACGTTTATTTTAGCATACCTTATGCTATGGATGCGTGCATCCATGCATTTGTTGACATGCATCGGGCTCGGTACATCATACAAACTGCATTGTATTTTCAATCCCAATTTGAATACGTGCATCGAATAAAGTGCATTTCACATGCCATCTTTAGGGTTAGCCGAGCCTACTCTAAATTGCATCTTTGCATGTGTTGCATTAGCCACTTAACATGACCTAGGGACATACATGTCTGCTAACTAGTTTCTTGTTTTGGCACGGAGTACGATGTAAGTATTTTACGCTTTAGCATATCGCATGCGTGTGAATGTTAACATGACAGTATGATTACCATGCGGCTAAGTGCTTATATGAGATAAACTGTTTGAATGCCCGTGGGTGGAGGTTGGATTGCTTGAGTTGGGAAAACTCATTGAAATCCGTGTTTTAGCCTACTTGCGAGTAGCAAACTCAAAGCATTTTCAAAACGAACGGATATGCAATGTTTGTTTCCAAATTAGGCGGTCTAGTCTATACTTGTTTGCTGCGCGCATAACATAGTAATTCTAGGTTAATAATTGGAATAAGAACATGTAATGTTTTCAAAATCGGATATCACGGTTAGTAGAGGCCGGTCTTCGGACCGGGCGAAAGGGGGTGCTCATAGCTGACCTTCCCCGATCGTACCCAAGCTCCCGAGCCAAGACCACTTTGGTGATGACGGACGCGTGGCCTTCGGCACCGAGTCAGGGTTTCCTAAATTTCCCATTTTAAAACATTTAGGTGGCGACTCTGTATCTGGCAAAGCAGTCCATGTTTGGCACTACTTTTTCAAAATCTATTTTTCTTCAAAACGATTTGCCAGAGTTGGACTCTTTGGTTCAGATTACGAACCGCAACAAACAAAATCGAGTCCGAACTGTTAGATGGAAGCCCACGGGCGCGCTTCTCGCCGCACTCTGCTGGGGATTTTAGAGAGCTTGACTCGAACTCGTGATATCCTGTTTTGACTACACTTATGTGTTTCTTTGCATTGCATGTGCATTGGTGCGCCTAGGACACCGTGTTGGCCATCTGCTATTCCTGAGCGGTTTGCCGGAGGCTTGTCTTGTCAAGGCATGTCCATAAGGCTGACCGGTTGCGGGCTCTGCCAGTATGGGAACACAAACCCCGATTTTTACCAGGGCACCCTTTTTGACGATTCGACCTAGTGCATATTCGGATCCATAGTGACCATTCCAAACTAGGACAGGTTGCTTACCTGATATAGGTTGTTTGAAACCGCTGCGTGCGTAGTGAAACCTTAGCTCCTAACGAAATAGGACAGGGAAACTCTACCCCAACATAGGGGTGTGTTGGCTCTCATTTACTTGCTATGTGCTTTTAGAGTGTATCTATATAGGGAATGCATATACCAGTTTGCGAGTCTGGGTATCAGGCCTGAGGGCACCAAGAATTGATTTTGGGAATCGATTATCTGTGGGTACAGATTGAGACTTAGAGGCGATGATTGAAATAGTGATCGATTTGAGGAACAAGCAGTATCGAGTTCAAAGGTGCATGCTATGATATCCAAACCGTGTGTTGTATGTTTATTTTATGCCATTGTGCTGTCCAATTGTCTGTTTATTTATACGCTTTATTTATCTTTTTACTAGGTAGTTGAGCACGATTGCTACCGACCCAATAGATATCCCCCAAGCACCCTGGGTCAGAGGCCATCGACTCCTTCGATCTGAGGATCTGATAGACGGACAACCAGTGTACTACTCACTACCCCCAGTTACTAGACGGAGGTCAGTCAGGTAGAGGACATTAGTACAGCAGTTAGTTCAGAGGGCTTTATCTACCCCACCTGTGTTCAGTAGGGATCAGGACTCTGTGTCACCAAAGGAGAGAGAATACATACCAGTAATCCAACCAGAGCAGGATAGCATGGCTAGTTTGGAGGAGATGGTGCGCCACCTTCAAGAAAGCATGAAAGCAATGCAACAGGATGCCGTCCGTCAGGCAGATTTCGCCAGACAACAGGCCACAGTTGTGAGGGAACAGGCAGAGACAATTGCCAGGCTAGAGCAGCAAACCGGAGCATCCGCTTCGCATCAAGCTCCTCCCCCACCAGGAGTTCCTAATGTCGGGGAGACAGCCAATGTTCAGACTGACACAGAATTGCCCACAGGACCACCCCCACCTCCAACCTTACCTCAAATCCAACCTCAGCTATCAAAAACACCCACCAACCTACCGGACTCTCCCTTTGAGTTCGAGACTGATCCCACCGCACTAAAGTTGAGCAAGCTTGAAAAGTTGTTCAAGAGATCCCAAGGGGTCAAGACTATCCCCGACATTGAAGATGGTTACACCGACCTTGTTGTGGACGCCCGACAGATTCAAAATGCCTCATATTGATCGATTTGACAGGTCCGGGGACCCCATGGTACACTTAAGACTATTTTCAGATGTTCTAAGGCCAATGGGCCTCACCAGACTACAGAAGCTGTCTCTGTTTGGCCGGACCCTGTTGGGTGTGGCGGCCATATGGTATGCTAAGCCAGAAGATGACGTCAAGAGGAATTTGGACGAAATGGCTGAGGCCTTCATCGCACAGTATTCATATAATACACAGATTGAGATTACGACCCGTGACCTTGAGACGACTAGGCAAGAGCCTAAGGAGAGTTTTTCAGAGTTTGTAACCAGGTGGAGGGCCAAGGCTTCGATGATGACCTTGAGACCTACGGACAAAGACCAGATTCGGATGATTGTGCGCAATCTTCAGCCGAAGTTGATGCAAAAGATGATAGTACTCCCCTTTCCTACTTTTTCTGACCTACATGAAATGGGGGTGTAGATTGAAGATGCCTTGAAGCAAGGCTTGATTGATAATGACCGGGAGCAACCCCGACAAACTTTCAATCGTGGTAGCAATGCAGGCCCGAGTGGCGCCGCTACTACGAGAGCCACCGAAGTAAGCATGGTCACCGCCAACCCCCCTTCAAGAAATACGGCATCTGCACCATTCTCCGGCGCGTCCGGAAGCAACCCACAAACAACCAAATACCCACCCAAGAACACCCGAACCTTCGCCCCACTTTATATGCCCCTGTTCAAAGCTCTGGGGGTTTTGATCAAAAAAGGGCACTTGAAGCCCCTGGAGCCGCGGCCCCTACCAGAAAAACTTCCCCCTACCCATAACCCAGCCAAGTATTGTGCGTTTCACCAGCAGCACGGTCACGACACCGACCAATGCTATTGGTTACGCCATGAAATTCAAGATCTTATTGATAACGGGGTGATTTTACCTCCCGAGAAACCCAATGTTACTACAAATCCCCTCCCCACACATAACCAAGCTCCACCACCCAAAAGACTTAATTTCATCCATACCGGGGCCGTGTCCTACGACCCTAGTATCTATATCACACCTGCCCACCTGCCTAAACCGGAGGTGCTTCTTCCCGATTGCACCGACTTGTGCATGATGGATATCTCCATGACCCAACCCAAGCCAGCAGCGGCGACCACCAAGAATAAGGAGAGGAAGATTCCAAAGGAGAAACAGGTTGTGGAGTCAGAGTTTGCGGAATCTGGGAGTTACGTTGGGAAGGCATATAGTCCGAGTGACTACATTTCATCAAAAAGCCAAGACGGGCCCGGAGTAGAATTGCCAACCCGGGGAGAGTTGTGTGTGATCCAAGGGGATAGTCTGGGACAGGGAACAGATGATGTAACAGCTGTAGGGGAGGACCTGGCAGATCTCCAATTTTACAGTGACCAATACCCAGAGGACGCAGCAGTTGCGTGGTTCGATTATGAGGATTCAGCGGAAGTTACCGGGTGGTTGGACGATCAGCCCGATGTGGTAGGAGAATTTCAAGCAGAGCAGAGTTCATGAGAATGAGAATATTAGCGGCGGAAGGGTCGAAGAGCGTAACACATCGCGGGGTGGTGTCAAGAATTTCGCCGAGATTGGAACATTTTGAGTCTGGAGATGATTGAAGTCAATCATGTCGGAACAAGCAAGTTTTGAAGATTCCGAGAGAATCGGAAAGCAAAGGCCCATGGGAGTTGAAATTCTTTGTGCACGGAAGCGAGAATACTCTGACAGATGGGTGGAAGGTGTCATGAAAGAAGAAACACACACGAACGGACAGTGTCTCGGTCGCTGATGGAATGTGGTGGGAAGATGAGGACCTATGTCTTGCCCACACGGATGAAGATTGGGGGAATAACCAACCTGATAACACTTGGTACCTTGGAGAGGTCGACCACATGACGAGGAGTGGGCGATATTTCAAACCCCCACACTTGGATCAACCAGAGGCCTCAAGGAAGGATAGGGAAGCCGAGAAGCAAAAGGAGAAGCAACTTGAGGAAGAAGCTGTACTCAAACAGCTGAAAAAGATACAAGCAGACATCTCCATTTGGGGACTGCTCATGGCCTCGCGAGTACACAGGCAGGCTGTTTTGACAGCCATGGATAAGGCCAAACTCTCCATAGAGACTACACCAGAGCAGCTGGTCGGACTGGTCTTCCCGGGAGGAGGTTCCCCTACATTGACTTTTTCGGCTAAAGAACTTCCACCTGAGGGTGTAAATCACAATAAACCCCTCTACATCTCCGTGGAATGTAGAGATAAGTGGATACCGGTGGTACTTGTTGATACCGGGTCTGCCATCAACGTCTGCCCAGCAAGGACGGCGTATGCAATTGGCTTGAAAACTGCAGATTTCATACCAACAGCCCAAGTCATCCGGGCATATGACAACACAAGTAGGGAAGTAATGGGAACAGTCAAAGTTCAGACAAAGGTTGGGCCAGGGCAGCACGAGATAGATTTCCATGTCCTAGAAGTTCCCGCAACTTTCAATTTGCTTTTAGGGCGGCCGTGGTTGCATTAGGCAAAGGCAGTATCATCTACTTTACATCAAATGGTAAAATACCCCTACGGGAAGGGAGTAGCCATTGTCTTTGGGAATTCATCAATCCACCCGCCACCAGAAGTATCCACGCCTGTACTAGAGATTGAGCATGGCATGGAAGATGTGTTCATATCAGGTTTTACCTTGGCTGAGGCTCAGGTTGTACAGAATATCATGGCCGCTAACGAAGGAATATACGTCAGTGCTCAAGCAGTGTACCTCATGAACAAGCTCCAATACATCCCCGGGATGGGATTAGGGAAGAGCGGCCGTAAGGGCATTGCAGCGTTGGCCGAAGTGTCGCACAACCCTCATACCTTCGGCTTGGGTTATTTACCCACCAAGGAAGATTGGGTAAGAAAAGGAAAAGAGATGGCAGGAAGAGCCAAAGAAAAACAGATGGGGAAACCTTTTGAATTGATGCATCGGCCCATCCAGTAGTACTCGAATCTGACGCTTCGTCGAGGAGGGAAGACTTTCCATTCTGTGGTTTTCCTGAGCCATGGCTGAATGAAGAAAAGAAGCGCATGCCGGGGTTCGAAATTTTCTTTGACCTACAGTTATCAGGGGATGATGTTGTTGAAAAGCAGACAGACCCAACAGTTGAGACTGAGCATAACAAGGAAGTGGAATCTACAAGCACAGAGTTTGAAATGGGGGTAGCACTGGCATGTCTACTTTCAGATCCTTTGATCGACCAGGTGTGCTTGGGGAATGACTCCTCGGTGTCCATGATCGGAGATGAAACGGATGCGGGCCTACCATCAGCTATTTTGGATGCATCCATCACACCCTCCCTCACCTGGCAGTACGAGGAGGGATTTTTGTCAATCAGCACCGGGTCAGGTAGTGAGCCGGAATCTGATTCCACCGAGTCTTATGAGTCGGAATCAGGTTCCAGCTCGTCTGAGTCTGAGTTCGGTATTCCTGGGGGTAATAACCCGGATGCCACAGTCCTGTCCAGGTCGTCTTTTTCTTTCTCTTTTGAGTCTGTTGTAACAGAAGAATTGGACGGTTCGGAAGTATCTAATGAGAATGAGGTGACTGTGGTTTCCGAGTACTTTTCTATGCCTTTGGTTTATTGCTTAAATCAGGACTTTCAAAATTTTGATGAAAACGACAAGGACGAAATTCCTCCGGTTTTGCAACGACTAATTAAACAAGAGCAAGAGAGGTTTGTTAAACCCTTAATGGATGAAATCACGACCGTGAACATTGGTACTGAGAAGGACCCGCGGCTGGTCCAGATCGGGTCCACGTTGTCTTCGGAGGAACGCGAGCGCTTAGTCGTTTTATTAAAAGATTTCAAAGATGTTTTCGCGTGGTCCTACGAAGACATGCCTGGAATCGATCCTGAGATTGTACGCACCGGATCCCTCTTGACCCCGAGGTCCGACCTGTCAAACAGAAACTTAGAAGGATCCGCCCTGATTAGGCCATCAAGATCAAGGAAGAGGTCACCAAGCAGATTGATGCAGGCTTCCTGCTGGTATCCGAATACCCGACCTGGTTGGCCAACATTGTTCCAGTGTCGAAGAAGGATGACAGAATTCGGGTATGTGTGGATTTCAGGGATTTGAATAGAGCCAGTCCAAAGGATGACTTTCCCTTGCCGCATATCGACGAGTTGGTAGATTTCACAGCGGGGCATGCTTTGCTTTCGTTTATGGATGGCTTCTCAGGCTATAATCAGATAGTAATGGCACCCGAAGACCGGGAAAAGACTTCTTTTACCACCCCGTGGGGTATATATTGTTACAGAGTGATGCCATTTGGGTTGAAGAATGCTGGGGCTACATATCAACGGGTTGCAACTACAATATTACATGACATGATCCATAAAGAGGTTGAGGTGTATGTGGACGACATGATTGTCAAGTCCAAAGAAAGAAAGGGCCACTACACCGCCTTGCAAAAGTTCTTCCAAAGGATCAAGGAATTTAGGCTGCGGCTGAATCCTCAGAAGTGTACATTTGGTGTTACAGCGGAGAAAATGCTGGGGTTTCTGATTACACAAAGAGGCATCGAGGTCGACCCTTCCAAAATCAAGGCCATCTTAGAAATGCCCCCACCAATGACTGAAAAGGAGGTGCGAGGCTTTCTAGGTAAAGTGCAATTCATAAGGCGGTTTATCTCAAAACTAACCTTAACTTGTGAACCACTTTTTGGTCTTCTAAAGAAAGGAAAGAAGTTCCAATGGGACGGCCGATGCCAAGCTGCGTTTGAACAGATTAAAGAGTATCTACAGAATCCGCCCGTGTTGTCACCACCAAACCCAGGGAAGCCGTTGATATTGTATCTGTCAGTAACCGAGACTACAATGGACTGTATGCTCGCACAAGAGTCGGAAGATAAAGTGGAAAGGGCCATTTACTATCTGAGCAAGAAGATGCTGGATTATGAGACCCGCTACACTCCGCTAGAGAAGGCTTGTTTGGCCTTGGTATGGGCTACCAGGAAGCTGCGGCACTACCTGTTAGCTCACTCTGTAATGTTGGTTTCACGACTTGATCCCATCAAATATCTTTTCGAGAAACCAGTACTTACGGGTAGGCTAGCTCGTTGGCTGCTGTTGCTCTCCGAATTTGATCTCAAGTATGTGACGCGCAAGTCCGTAAAAGGGAGAGCGGTGGCAGAGTTCCTTGCCGACCACCCGGTTGAAGGGGATGAAACGATTGAGTACCTATTCCTGGATGAAGCTATTCTGCACATCGAAGATGAAACTTGGACGATGTACTTTGACGGAGCGTCAAATCAATACGGGTATGTGATAGGAGTGTTGCTGATAGCGCCTGACGATTCCCGTATCCCTTTAGCATTCAAGCTTCGATTCAAAGTCTCGAACAATGAGGCAGAGTATGAGGCATGTATTGCCGGTCTAGAAGCTGCCCTAGAACTAGGGGCAAGACGATTGGACGTCATTGGGGATTCGAACCTCGTTGTGTCTCAAGCTAAGGGAGATTGGAAAGTAAAAGAGGAAAAGATGATAATTTACCACCAGACTTTGGATTCGTTAATTCCTCGGTTTGAAAAGCTAAATTTCACTCACCTAGTAAGAGGGAACAACATGTTTGTAGATTCGCTAGCAACTCTATCTTTCATGATAGACATCCCATCTGGGGTCCGGATGCGTCCAGTCATTATTGACCAGAAATTTGTACCTGCCTACGAGTCAATCTCTGCCATAGATGAAGTGCAGGATAACAACCCTTGGTATCACGATATATCGAACTTCTTGGAAAAGGAGGCATATCCACCAGGGGCAAATGCCAAGGACAAAAGGGCAATTAGAAGGATGGCTGTTCAGTTTATCATCTGCGGAGGTAAATTGTACAAAAGGAGTCACCTGGGAATGCACAAGTTGTGTGTAGAAGCTGAAGAGTCGAAGCGCCTGATGGAGGCCATCCATGGGGAAGAATGTGGGGCACATATGAATGGGGTGATGCTGGCACGAAAGATCCTCAGACAGGGCTACTACTGGTCTACCATGGAGGAAGATTGCATCGGCTTTGTTTGGCGATGCCACAAATGCCAGATTCACGCAAACCGCATGAACACCCCGCCGTCAAAGCTGTACAACATGACGTCGCCATGGCCATTTTCAGTTTGGGGGATCGATGTGATTGGAGCTGTTACTCCGAAAGGGTCGAATGGGCATGAGTATATCTTGGTAGCAATAGATTACTTTACGAAGTGGGTCGAGGCCCAATCTTCTGTCAGTATTGAAGGCTTCGCAGTCACAAAGTTTATCGAAACAACATTATCTGCCGTTATGGAGTCCGAATGAGATTATTTCGACAATGGTTCTCACTTCAAGAAGGAGGTGATTGATTTGTTGAGAAGTACAATGTGGCTTTTCATAAGTCGTCCGTATCGACGCAGCACCAACGGAGCAGCGATTGAGGCCGCCAACAAAAACATCAAGCACATATCTGCGAAGATGGTGGAAACCTATCGGATCGGCGATAAGTTGCCGTTTGTTCGTGGGGCTCTTGAACTTCAATTAGAACTTCTACCGGGCGACTCGTATTCCTTGGTATATGGGATGGAGGCCGTTCTACCTATAGAGATTGAGGTTCCGTCTTCTGATCTTGGCCGAGTGTCGATAGCCGAGGCAGATTAGCGTGAGCAGATTCAAGGAACTCATGCTTTACGATGAAAGGAGATTAAAAGCACTGTACCATGACCAAGGATATCAACACAGAATTGCCCAGGCTTTCAACAAGAAGGTTAAGTCCAGGAATTTGAAGGAAGGAGATTTGGTACTCAAAGACAACCGAGCTCCCATGCACGACCCAAGGGGCAAGTTCAGACCCAATTGGACGGGTCCCTATATCATTAAGTCTATCCGTCGTGGAGTCGTGGTTACGATGGACCTAGATGGCCTAGAGTTCTCCCAACCGATCAACATGGACAAGTTGAAGAAATATTACCTCGAGAGGCTCAAGGCGAAAACCCGGAAGGGCGACCTAGGCAAAATTCAGAGCACAAAAAAATTAGAAAATATAAAAATTGAGCTCGCAAGATTGAAAACCCGCAAAGAGCGGCCTTGGCAAAAGTTAGAGCGCAAAAGGAGAGTGAAAATACTCGAGTAAACCCAAGCCTGAACTACGTAAGGCTTGATTCCCATCTTTGGGATACGTAGGCAGCTTCATCCTGAAGTTCAGCCATAAACTTTTCCCCGATCAACTTTGTCCATTTGATCATCTCGGTCATCTTTGTCCATCAGCATTTATCGCAATCTCCGGTACAGTGCTATTCAGACTAGGGGCAACTTTCCGTTGCCGTACAAGTGCCGCGGTACCATTCAAACAAGGGGCAACTTTCCAGTTGCTAGGATCCGGGTTTGTACATTTCAGCAACAGATCTCAGGCGTGTCCAGCTCTGATCCATATCGAAAATAGTTTTGAAAAGTTTTAACGAAGATGACTTTGTTCAAATAAATCTTTTTACAACTAAGACCATTTCTGGACCAAAACGGAAAATTTTCAGTACCACAACCTTCAATCTCATTGATTTCAAATAGAGTTCTCTTGCTCTTGCATACAATCGAAGTTGCTTTTTATTACATTCATAAAGAAAACTTGAAAGTACTAATAAAGCAATAAATCCGGGGCATGGTCAAGTCAAATGTCCCTGCGCCCCCTCCCAGAGCTGGTCGAAGCCTCTGATGCCAAAGTGGGCCCCTCCTGTGCCTCTTCGTTAAGCCAATCCAAGCACTCATCAGACAAAGTGCAACTGAAAGCGGGAGCGGAGGCCAGGAGTTCTCTCGTCCTCCATCTTGGCATACCGCCACCAGGCGCCTCGAATCGAATGTAACCGGTACTCTGTCTCTTCCGGCGGACAAGTCGATTATGACCAAACCGGGCGCAGATACGGAATGGAAAGTAGAAGACACAAGGAGTCAAACCAATCAATTGGATCCGGGTTGACGGGTCATCTCAGTAACTCATCATTGGGAGATTGAGCCAAGGGCACCGCCAAGCAATGCGGTCCGCGGACAAACTACACATCCATTCAAACCACCAACCCTCATCAAGGGTGTCAATTAGGCGTTGCCTGAAGAAGTAGCCACGAGCTAAATATCTTTGGGCAAGAGTCCACAACCTTGATTTATCCATTAACCACACACAGGAAGGGATGAAAAATGAGAGAATAAAGAATAGAGAGAAGTACGATGAGAGAAAAGTGAGAAAAGGGTTTTGTGAGAAAAACCGAGCACGAGGGCAGTGATGTAAGCAAACATAAATGTGAGATGGGTGGGAAACATTACTGCGGTAATAGTGGAATCACGCTAATCGATCTCTCGACGATAAAAGGCGTCTAAGCCCAGCAGTGTCTCAGCCAAGCCTTGGGCAACTTCAATCAACCGGACACTGGGCCCTCCGGAACCAGAGATGAACAGAAAATGGGAAAGCAGGCATAGACATAGGGCGTGTCGCCGAAAACCTTGCCCGATGATGGTTCTTTGCGATCACCGCCTCGAAAAACGACAAACCAAGCTCGAACATCTAATGTCCCGTCACTAATCAAAGAATGAGCATCGGGCATTGAGAGCCCACACATTTGTCCTAAGGCTTGAGCATGGCCAAAACGAAGTTGGGGCAGGATCTCCTCATCGCGCTCAGATTCCATTAGAGCTTGGAAATCTTCAAAAGTGGGACACACCTCTTGCCCGCTAAAGCTAAAGACATGTGTTACCGGGTTCCAAAACCTTGCCGCGGCATGGAGGAATGGAAAATGCAAGTGGTACGCAAAGTGAATAGTGCGTTTATGCGAAAGCCCGAAATTCAAATTTTTCCGAGCCATCCAAGTTGTTAATCCAAGTTGCGAGATTTTGGGCAAGAAACTCCTCAATTTGGAGCAAATCAGTGTGGAAATGAAGAGAACCGCGAAGTTGAGACCCTTTTGAAGAGGATAAGGTTGAGTGAAGGACAGATGTCAACATTCTACTGGTGCTGACATTTTAGTGCCGACCGGCCATCTGTTTCGGCCGGTGGATCCCCATTTCGGCCGATGGCCATTCCTCAAGGCCGGTAGCCTTTCTGCTCGGCTGGTGGTTCTCTTCCTTGTCCCCTGAGCTGTGTATGCTAGGAATTTGGAAGATCCTACCACTTTCGATACCCTCCAATGATCAATTCTTACGAGGGCGCGCCCATTTGCTTATCGAGTTGTTGCATATTTGCTTATCGAGTTGTATTTCACTCTCTTTGAGTCTTTGTAATGTTTATCAAGGTGTACTCGCATTTGGCTAGTTTGCTGAGTCCCCCTGTTTTGCTTATCGAGTTGTAATTGGTTTACTACCTGATTATTACGATGCGATGCTTTGGTTTTCAAAACACAGTTTCAATTTCAGTCACATTGTTGTGTGATGCCTTGCGATGCGATGCATAGAACACGCAAATGTAACACCTTTTGAACAAACAGCTGTTTCATTTCCATCATATGGTTCTACAAAAAAAAAAAAAAAACACACGCTTTTGAGAAATAAACCTGCCCGAAGCAGTGCAATGTGCTTAAACTCCTAGTAAAAAGGAAAGTAAAGCAGAATAATAGCAGGGTAGCAGAGTGCTGGGTTTGACACCGGTAACCTCCCCCTTTCGGTCATCGTACCTTTTGCGCCCTTGTTCGGGTCACTCCTAGTAAAAAGGAAAGTAAAGTAGAATAATAGCAGGGTAGCAGAGTGCTGGGTTTGACACCGGTAACCTCCCCCTTTCGGTCATCGTACCTTTTGCGCCCTTGTTCAGGTCAGTCATGTGATTTGGCACCTTCATCACTTAAGGTAGTCCAAGAAATTGCGCCTTCAGAACATAAGTGGAGCTTCGAGTTGACCTCGTACCACAACTTTTGTGAGCGATGCTCTGGACATGCGAAGGATGTCCCTTCCCGTATCCTTTTATATCTTGTGAATTCTCTAAATCATTTCAAACATATTGAGTTGCAATACGTTGCATTCTAGCATCATGTTTACCACGATCAGTGTTCAAGTTTCTCTATATACACATTGCATTGTATGCGTGCATTGCTTTACTGATATGTGTTCAAGTTTCTCTATATACATATTGCATTGTATGCGTGCTTTGCTTTACTGATATGTGTTCAAGTTCCCTTTTATACACATTGCATTTTATGCGTGCTCTGCTTTACTCACATGTGTTCAAGTTTCTCTATATACACATTGCATTGTATGCGTGCTCTGCTTTACTCACATGTGTTCAAGTTTCTCCATATACACATTGCATTGTATGCGTGCTTTGCTTTACTCACATGTGTTCAAGTTTCTCTATATACACATTGCATTGTATGCGTGCTTTGCTTTACTGATATGTGTTCAAGTTCCCTTTTATACACATTGCATTGTATGCGTGCTTTGCTTTACTGATATGTGTTCAAGTTCCACTTTTATACACATTGCATAGTATGCGTGCTTTGCTTTACTCACATGTGTTCAAGTTTCTCTATATACACATTGCATTGTATGCGTGCTTTGCTTTACTCACATGCGTTCAAGTTTCTCTATATACACATTGCATTGTATGCGTGCTTTGCTTTACTGATATGTGTTCAAGTTCCACTTTTATACATATTGCATTGTATGCGTGCTTTGCTTTACCGATATGTGTTCAAGTCCCTTTCTATATACATTGCGTGCACGTGTGCATTGCTTTACTCACATGTGTTCAATCCTACTATCTTGCTGTACACATTGCATGCATTGTCACGCACTTTCGACCGCTTGTCATGCATGGTACTAACAACATTGTACCTGTTAAGTTCATTTTCTTTGCAGGCACGATATTGTATGTACGGCTCATTTGAGGCCGGTGCATCCGGACGAGCCGCACAGGTATTGTATTCTCCGCGTGAGACGTTTTGAGAATTGCATAATTCTCTCACATCCTTTCTGCATTGTAGTGTAGATTGGCGTATGCTAGCTTTTAACTGTTGCACGCGTACTTCATTACGGCTTTCTTTGCGTGATCATAAGTTACGCTCGGCTTCTTGCTTCGTCTCGCATTTTGCCCCTGCCTTCGGGCGCATACCTTGTTTTGTCTTGCATGTTTGTCCAAGTCTTCGGCCGTATCAAAAATGGGTCGTCTCTAGGTTTTGACATTCACTCCCGTCATTGTTACGACTTTTGAATTCTGTTAAAGAGGGTCAACTGTAGACACCCAATTTTTGACCGTCCTCAAGACTTGGACGTCACCGCTTGAACACTCAGTGATTATCCATATTTGTGTTTCTTTGGAGTTCCCGGAATTCTCGGCTACGCGCCTTGCCTCAGGATCTCCGAACTCGGCTGTTTCGTGTCTGGTTTTGCACCAAACACTTGTGTTTTGCCTTGGAAGGGCAGGGAATGCTTTGTGAGGCATCCCCACACACCACTGGCAGTGGCTAGAGGCCACCGGCTGGTTGGTGTTGCCACCGACACTATATTGTGCCGGTCGGCACTCTTTTGTGCCGGTCGGCAGTCAATTTTGTCAAAATGAAGATTTTGCCTTGCCGACTACTGTGCAGTTGCTTTTTGAGATTTTTTAAGCAGCTGTCTACCACTTTCTTCCCCTCCATACACGTGTATGGAGGGATGAGCATCTTGTTTGCTTAGTTGCTAAGTTTACAAGATTGCCTCCTCTATAAAAGGAGGCCTTGTCTTCTTGGCTGAGGGGTTAGCCATTTTCCAACACAAAAACCAGAGCTTATATATTCTCTCTCTCTATATCTCACTCTCTCTCATCCTTGTGTGTGTGTTTTGTGGCCAAATAGTGTACTTTTACCTTACTTTTGCACCATTACACACACTATTACACCTTATTTCGAGATTGAGGGACTTGGAGGGTTGTTTGTTGTGATTTTGGACTGATTTTGATCACTAGAGGAGGGCTGCTCCACCTGTTCTTCAAAGGATCTTCAAGGGTAAACTCTTTACTTTAGTTTCCCCATTCTTGCAACTAGTTTCTACCCCTCTTGCTTTGTGTTTTAAGCTTTGTGTATAACATAAAAAAATCTTTTTTTTACTTGCTTAAGAACTTTCATTAAGGTCACCTTTTGATTTGAGTAAGAACTCACCCTCTTTGGCCTTGTTTTGGCCCTTTTAGTGCCTTTTCTTTGAGCATTGTTTAACTTGGTGTTTTTGGCCTTCTCACCGCTGAAAACTAGTGGGTTTTCAGTGGTGAGGGAGATGGTTTCAATTCCCATATAGGGGAGGGACACCCCTCTCCCCTTTGTCCCTTGTTTGCCTTTGTTTCTTGGCCTAATGGATAGCATGTGTGCATGGTTGGTTTTGGCTTCATTTCAAAGCATATTTGTGGTTAATATGATATGTTATACTTCTGTTTTGGGTTGGATTTGTAGCCCTTAGCATGTCTCTCATACTTGCTTTGAAATGCTCTCTTATGCTTAAAAGTATGCCATGCATCTAGGCCATGTTCTTTGCATATTTTAGCATAATTCCATGAGGGCATTAGCATCATATTGCTATGTGTAAGGGCTGTTGGCCACTGTTTTTACCATGTTTGGCATGTTTGGCGTTGTTATCTTGCTTGTTGGCTTGCAAGCCTTGGGTGTGTGAGTCCCTAGCATGTTCAACCTACCTCGATCTTATGGTTTGGCATAATTTTAGATCACATTTCAGTCCCTATTCCATGCCTATATGTCTCAATCTATCACCTCTTCCATGTCTTGAAGTGTTGGTCTCTTATGCTTTAAAGAGGGTATTGTGCATGCTTGCATGATTAATGCATTTTGGGGGTGCCATGTCAAGGTTTGTGGGTGTATTTTTGCATGATGGAACTCTGTTTTTCCTTAAATAATTCATGCCATGATTGGTCCTAGTAGTGGTGGAAGGGTGCTCCCTTTTTGTGCCCTAATCTTAGGCTATTTTGACTTGCATGTTTACATGAGTATTGGTCACCATTTTGGGCATGTTTTGCCACTGTTTTGGGGAGATTTGGAGGCTGCCCCATTCTAGTTAAATCCACCATTGCATGCTTGCCTCATGGTGGTTGCTTAATTGATTCATTAAGTGTTACTACATGTCATTCCCATTGCCTTAAGTATCTATGTTTGCATTACACCTTGCATTTTGCATACCTAGTATCGCACATTAATATCATGTTGCATCACATTTGGTATGCCTCGCATTTTTTTGCATTATTGTTGCATTGTTAAGCCTTGTTGCATACATGCATTCCATGTCTTGGTTTGGGGTGTCAAACCAAGTGTAAGGGTTGAGAGAAGTTCACACTACAAGTGGTGCAACTTATTTCAATTTTTTTGGTCACCAAGGCCCTTGACCAACACATGATAAGGCCTTGGTTTCATTTGTGTGTTTGCATGCATTTTTACATTGAAATGCAAACTTAGTTCCTTAGGCTATCATGCACCAAGATGCATAATTGATGGCCCAAGAACCTAGGGTCATGCTCCCTTGAGTCCCAAACATGATAGGGAAGCATTGACCATGCTTACATATGCCTAAAAATTCATGCCATGCACTGCTGGTCTGCTGTTGCTGTCAAAACTGTCTTCTGCAGGAATTATTTGCCGACCGGCAGTATAGAGTGCCGACCGGCACTGTATTTATTGCCGACAAGCTCCTCAGCAGCCGATGGATATTGTACACGGCCGGTGGACATTCTATGCAGCCGGTGTTGATCTTCAGTGTGCAGGGAGCATTTTCTGAGATTTTGGCAGTTTTCCAGAGAAGCAGGGCAGCAAAAGCAGAGCCAACAGTGGCATGGTGCGGACTTTCCGGGCATGGCGGGCTCAAGCATACATCATTTACGCATCCCGAGGCAGGGGTCGGGGCCACCTTTCTTTTTTTTTTTTGCATTTATTTGTTAAATAATTAGGAATTTTGTAATAATTAATTTATTTATTATTCGGACTGTAATATTCATTCGGTCCCTCCGTGTGAGGGCATAATTGTAATAAGTGTGGGTGAGTATTGTGTATGTCTTCCAACCCCCATTTCTTTCTTCCCTTTTATTTACCTGCTTATGATGGTAGATTAGGGCACGTTTATTTTAGCATACCTTATGCTATGCATGCGTGCATCCATGCATTTGTTGACATGCATCGGGCTCGGTACATCATACAAACTGCATTGTATTTTCAATCCCAATTTGAATACGTGCATCGAATAAAGTGCATTTTACATGCCATCTTTAGGGTTAGCCGAGCCTACTCTAAATTGCATCTTTGCATGTGTTGCATTAGCCACTTAACATGACCTAGGGACATGCATGTCTACTAACTAGTTTCTTGTTTTGGCACGGAGTACGATGTAAGTATTTTACGCTTTAGCATATCGCATGCGTGTGAATGTTAACATGACAGTATGATTACCATGCGGCTAAGTGCTTATATGAGATAAACTGTTTGAATGCCCGTGGGTGGAGGTTGGATTGCTTGAGTTGGGAAAACTCATTGAAATTCGTGTTTTAGCCTACTTGCGAGTAGCAAACTCAAAGCATTTTCAAAACGAACAGATATGCAATGTTTGTTTCCAAATTAGGCGGTCTAGTCTATACTTGTTTGCTGCGCGCATAACATAGTAATTCTAGGTTAATAATTGGAATAAGAACATGTAATGTTTTCAAAATCGGATATCACGGTTAGTAGAGGCCGGTCTTCGGACCGGGCGAAAGGGGGTGCTCATAGCTGACCTTCCCCGATCGTACCCAAGCTCCCGAGCCAAGACCACTTTGGTGATGATTTGACGTGGCCTTCGCACCGAGTCGGGGTTTCCTAAATTTCCCATTTTAAAACATTTAGGTGGCGACTCAGATCCGCAAAGCGATCCATGTTTGGCACTACTTTTTCAAAATCTATTTTTCTTCAAAGCGATTTGCGAGTTGGACTCTTTGGTTCGACACGAACCGCAACAAACAAAATCGAGTCCGAATCGTTAGATGGAAGCCCACTGGCGTCTGATGGGGCGATCCCTAACTGGTTGAAGGTCTCAAGATGGCATCGTTATAGGATCTCAGGGTCTCCTTGTCACCCATGTCGGTGGAGAGTAGTTGGTCGATCTCCACCGGGGTTTTAGTGTTTGTTCGAACCTTATTCTGAACGCCCGCATAATTGTGCCCAAGAGGCTATGCTGCCCTCTGGAAGTTTCTCAAACCAAGTCAAGCCTAAGTCGCCAAGGCTAGATGGGAAGAGGATGCACATCAAGGCCTCGTTCCGTTGGTATACAGCCATGACCTGGCGAAAGTGGCTCAGGTGTGAGTAGGGAAGCCTGATGGTAGGGGCGCATTCTCTATCGCCGGAACGGACGGTGAGGTTTGTAGTCTCGCCAATGCCTTGTCCGTTGGTTCGTATGCTGGGTGCAGTATTGGCATTCCTACCTCGACGCTTCCGTGCGTCCGAGGAGCCGACCGCTGTAAGGCAGAGACTCTATGCGGATTACGTGCCCTGGTGTCCTCCTTCCATCGTGCTTTCTCTTCTAGCACGGATCGTAGGTCGGACGATCTGGGCAACTCTGTCTGCCTAGATCTTGTCTGGTGCGTATGCGAGGGCCAATATGTGCTTCCTTCGGTGTACGACCTCTCAGATCTCGTCCTCTCAGACTTAGAGTGACGAGTTCTGGAAGATCTGGAGTGCGTGTCGCCTGTCCTGAGGCTCTTGTTCTCCGCTTGAGAGGGTGTAGTATTCCTACTACGACTTTCCAAGTGGCGAGGGGGCGTCTTGTTTGTGCGCCCCTCTCCTGTCGCCACTTGCTTTCCCTTTACCTGGCGCTTTAGAGTTTCCATGTCCGCCGCCATTCGACGTATCAACTCATCCTGCTCCTTGACGCGATCCTCCAAAGCCTGGTGATCAATCCTCCTCCTTTGTCTGTCTGGACTATGTGAACGAGAGTGATGAGGGCTGTTAGTTCGCCTTCTTCCTCTCATATCCCTCCTGAGATTCTGCCTTTGTGGCTCCAAATCCCCCATGGGAGGGACAAGGGGTAGACCCTCGCGCCTCGCACCTCCCTCTGGTGTTTGTTCGTCAATGGCGGATTGTGGCAAATCTTCGTTGTGCGCCATTGATTCTAAAGAAGAAAAGCTTGATCAAGAGGTTTTGTTCCTGTCTGAATTCCCACAAACGGCGCCAATTGTACGGGAAAGAAATAAACCTTCTCGTATAATCCTGTTGATCAAGTCTGCGTTTTTCCGTACGACGTCGCTTTATCACCTGAAAATACAAACGTGAGCTAGCCGGCGGGTGTGTGCCGGAAACCTCTCTGATGCCTAAGTCAGTAAGCTTGACAAGTAGACAAAAGCTCTATGTATTCAGAAAACAAAGCTGTGTTACCTCTCCATAGGTGATGCTTGTGAGCTTTTATAGGTTTCGAGTGGCACAATCCTAGTAGGACTTTTACTCCTCCATGTAGAGTCCTCCTAGGATTTATACTCCTGAAGGATAATGCTTATCCCCCAACACCCCCCTCACTGCTTAAACCAAGTGAGATGGTTTTATCATGGCGAACTGTCTGGACCCGAAATAACCTTTGCCATACTATACGGTGTATGGCCGATCTAACTACTAGTTCGGCTCTTCCCTTCCTTGCTTCTATCCCGGCTGCTGTAGACACCCCATTTTGACCGGCCCTAAGACTTGGGCGCTTCCTTTTGATTACTCGATGATGACAATTAGAATGTGTTTCTCGCAGAATTCTCATTAAAAGAAATGGAATTTGAACTTTAATCCCAACCTTCACCATTATGGCCAAAATATTTTAAAATATTGAATATTTCATTAATTTAGTATTTTTGTAATTTTTCATAATTTTATGTGTTTGTTCATATTTTTGGTGTATGTTATATAAAAGAAAATAAAAAAAACAAATTATCTTATGTGTTTAAAATTATTATATTATATATTTAGTATTTTATATAAAATTATATTAGTATATTATATATTATGTATTTTGGTATAAATTATATATTTTAGATATTTTATATATTATATTATATTATATATATATATATATTATAAAAATATATATATAATAATAAAAGTAAAAGTGGATGTGGGCGGTGCCGACTCAATCCACCGCACATATATATTATTATATTATTATGTTATGCCTATATAAGGCAGAGGGGGGACAGCAATTGGAGAAGAGGGTCTAAAAAGAAAGGAGAGGCTCAGCAAGGAAATCTGAGGGAGAGAGAAAGAGGAAAAAAGAGAGGGAATTCTGTGAGGAGAATTCTAGGGGATTTTGGGAGAGAAAAGACTCAGTAAGTTTGAGAGGGAATTCTTTAGAGGGAGAAAGAAATAAAATATTTTCTTTAATATTTTTATTTCAATTTCATCAATACACCATTCAAAAATCAACCACTAAAGTTATAATTCCAAATTTTGGATTGAGAATTGAGAACACATTCCACAGACTTGAGAGTAGTCAAAAGAAAGTTTGTGATTCAGAAAATTCATCATTTCCCCAAAAGGTGAGTTTTCGTAAATTTTCATTTAATTTAAAAATATGATATAATTTGTTTAAATACTTTATTTACTTTGTTTTATAACTGTTTTTTTTTTATTATCGCTTTAATGGGATAGTTGCACCACTGCACCACTTACATATCTGCTGTACTTTAAATGTTGTATATAAATTGTTATAATTTATTACTTTAAATAAATATCCAGGCGGTGAATAGTAACCTCCGGCGGTGAATAGCACCTCCGGCGATGAATAGTAACCCCGACGGTGAATAGTACCTAATTTGTTTAAATACTTTATTTACCTCGTTTTATAATTTTTTTTATCGCTTTAATGGGATGGTTGCACCACTCCACCACCTACATATCTGCTGTAATTTAAATATTGTATATAAATTGTTGTAATTTATTACTTTAAATAAATATCCCGGCGGTGAATAGTAACCTCCGGCGGTGAATAGCACCTCCAGCGGTGAATAGTAACCCCGACGGTGAATAGTACCTAATTTGTTTAAATACTTTATTTACCTCGTTTTATAACTTTTTTATCGCTTTAATGGGATGGCTGCACCACTGCACCACCTACATATCTGCTGTAATTTAAATATTGTATATAAATTATTGTAATTTATTTAAATAAATATCCCGGCGGTGAATAGTAACCTTCGGCGGTGAATAGTACCTTCGGCGGTGAATAGTAACCCCGACAATGAATAGTACCTCCGGCGGTGAATAGAAACCCCGGCGATGAATAGTACTTCCGGCGGTGAATAGTAACCCCGGCTATTTAATTTTGCTCGCTTTATTATATGCTAGTTAGGGGGCTGTTTAATTTATTTCAACGATTTATGTTTTAAATATCAAGTTTGTTTGTACTAACCAATTAATCAATTTCGCATAATCATCTCTGCAACCTCCCTCCATTCTTCGATTAAAAAGTTATGAAAAATTAAGATTGTGATTTAAGTATAAGAAAGGAACTCTTCCATGCTTAATGGTTTAATCTCTTAGGAGGTTCATTACCAAAGGTATAAAATGTTCTATGCTGAATGGTTTAATCTCTTTGGAGATTCATTACCAACGGCATAAAACGTTTTATACTTAAGAGATACCAAAAGTATACAATGTTCTATGCTTACTAATTTAATCTCTTAGGGGATTTACCACCAAAAGCATAAAACGTTCTATACTTACTGGTTTAAATTCTTTGGAGGTTCACTACCCCAAATGTATACATGTTCTTATACTAAAGCACAATCTTTCATTTTTCATTTCTCTTTATTCATTAGTGTGTTGACTTTTAAGGAACTAATTGATCCTTGGAAATCACCAAAGAAAGTGTCATTATCACTTATCATCAAGTTTAGATTTCAAGTCAATATCACTCAAGTTTGGGTTTTTTTAAGTCATTATTACTCTTTTGAGTTTGACTAGTCCTTGTTGCACATCTTGAGCTTGACTTGAAATCCCTAACTTGTAAATAAGTTTGACTCTTCCTTTGTAATTTCCCCCGAAGAATTTATCACTGTAGACACCCCATTTTTGACCGTCCTCAAGACTTGGACGTCACCGCTTGAACACTCGGTGATTATCCATGTTCGTGTTTGTTTGGAGCTCCCGGAGTTCTCGGCTACGCGCCTTGCCTCAGGACCTCCGAACTTGATTGTTTTGTGTCTGGTTTTGCACCAAACACTTGTGCTTTGCCTTGGAGGGGCAGGGAATGCTTTGTGAGGCATCCCCACACACCACCGGCAGTGACTAGAGGCCACCGGCTGGTTGGTGTTGCCACCGGCACTATATTGTGCCGGTCGGCACTCTTTTGTGCCGGTCGGCAGTCAATTTTGTCAAAATGACAATTTTGCTCTGCCGACTACTGTGCAGTTGATTTATGAGATATT
This sequence comes from Camellia lanceoleosa, assembly GCA_025200525.1. Classification (NCBI taxonomy): domain Eukaryota; kingdom Viridiplantae; phylum Streptophyta; class Magnoliopsida; order Ericales; family Theaceae; genus Camellia; species Camellia lanceoleosa. Next base: position 50,400,364 of record CM045763.1, on the reverse strand, counting down.
TTTAAGCAGCTGTCTACCACTTTCTTCCCCTCCATACACGTGTATGGAGGGATGAGCCTCTTGTTTGCTTAGTTGCTAAGCTTACAAGATTTCCTCCTCTATAAGAGGAGGCCTTGTCTTCTTGGTTGAGGGGTTAGCCATTTGAGAGACTAAAAAACCAGAGCTCACATATCTCTCTCTCTCTATATTTTCCATCTCTCTCATCCTTGTGTGTGTGTGTTCTAAGCCTAAAAGGTGTGTTTTACCATACTTTTGCACCATTACACACACCATTACACCTTAGCTCGAGATTGAGAGACTTAGAGGGTTGTTTGTTGAAGTTTTGGACTGACTTTGATCACTAGAGAGTGGCTGGACCACCTGTTCTTCAAGGGATCTTCAAGGGTAAACTCTTTACTTTAGTTTCCCCATTCTTGCAACTAGTTTCTACCCCTCTTGCTTTGTGTTTTAAGCTTTGTGTATAACATAAAAAATCCTTGTTTTTACTTGCTTAAGAGCATTCATTAAGGCAACCTTTTGATTTGAGTAAGAACTCACCCTCTTAGGCCTTGCTTTGGCCCTTTTAGTGCCTTTTCTTTGAGCATTGTTTAACTTGGTGTTTTTGGCCTTCTCACCACTGAAAACCAGTGGGTTTTCAGTGGTGAGGGAGATGGTTTCAAGTCTCATATAGGGGAGAGACACCCCTCTCCCCTTTGTCCCTTGTTTGCCTTTGTTTCTTGGCCTAAAGAATAGCATGTGTGCATGGTTGATTTTGGCTTCATTTCAGAGCATATTTGTGGTTCATATGATATGTTATACCTCTGTTTTGGGTCGGATTTGTAGCCCTTAGCATGTCTCTCATACTTGTTTTGAAATGCTCTCTTATGCTTAAAAGTATGCCATGCATCTAGGCCATGTTCTTTGCATATTTTAGCATAATTCCATGAGGGCATTAGCATCATATTGCTATGTGTAAGGGCTGTTAGCCACTGTTTTTACCATGTTTGGCATGTTTGGTGTTATTATCTTGCTTGTTGGCTTGCAAGCCTTGGGTGTGTGAGTCCCTAGCATGTTTAACCTACCTCGATCTTATGGTTTGGCATCATTTTAGATCACATTTCAGTCCCTATTCCATGCCTATATGTCTCCATTTATCACCTCTTCCATGTCTTGAAGTGTTGGTCTCCTATGCTTTGAAGAGGGTATTGTGCATGCTTGCATGATTAATGCATTTTGGGGCTGGCATATCAAGGTTTGTGGGTGTATTTTTGCATGATGCAACTCTGTTTTTGCTTAAATAATTCATGCCATGATTGGTCTTAGTAGTGGTGGAAGGGTGCTATCTTTTTGTGCCTCAATCTTAGGCCATTTGACTTGCATGTTTGCATGAGTATTGGTCACCATTTTGGGCATGTTTTGCCACTGTTTTGGGTTGGTTTGAGGGCTCCCCCATTGTGGTCTAGTCCATCATCACATGCTTGCCTCATGTCTAATGCTTAATTGGTTCATTAAGTGTTGTAGTAGGTTGGTCCCATTGCTTGGATTGTCCCTATAACTTGCATTACATTTGCATCTTGCATGCATGAGCTTCATACCTTTGTCATGATAGGTTGCGTTGCATTAGATATGCCTTGCATCTTAGACTTATGTTGCATCATTTGAGCCATGTTACATGACATGCATTTCATTACTTGGTTTGGGGTGTCAAACCAAGTATGGGAAATGAGGGGTGTTTGTACCTCAAGTGACAAAACACACCTTAATTCCCATGTCACCAAGGCCCTTGACCGACACATGATAAGGTCTTGGTTTCATTTGTGTGTTTGCATGCATTTTGACATTAAAATGCAACTTTGGTTCCTTAGGCTATCATGCATCAACATGCATAATTGGTGGCCCAAGAACCAAGGGTCATGCTCCCTTGAGTCTCAAGCATGATAGGGAAGCATTGGTCATGCTTATATATGCCTAAAAACCCATGCCATGTATTGCTGGTCTGCTGCTGCTGTCAAACTGTCCCCTGCAGGAACTTTCTGCCGACCGGCAGTATAATGTGCCGACCGGCACTATATTTTCAGCCGATAGCCTCCAGAGCAGCCGGTGGTCAATTTGAGCAGCCGGTGGTCATTTCCTCTAGCCGGTGGTGTACTGTAGTTCATTTGGAAGATGTCCTGGGACTTTGGCAATTTTTTTAGAAAGGCAGGGCAGTGGAAACAGAGGCAGCAGTGGTGCGGGGTGGGTTTTCCAGGCGAATCGGATTTGAGCATGCATCATTCGCGTATCCCGAGGCGGGCGGCTGTGGCCACCTTTCCTTTTTGCATTTATTTGTTAAATAATTAGAAATTTTGTAATAATTAATTTATTTATTATTCGGACTGTAATATTTATTCGGACCCTCTGTGCGAGGGCATAATTGTAATAAGTGTAGGTGAGTGTGTGTATGTCTTCCAACCCCCATTTCTTTCTCCCTTTTACATACCTGCTTTTAATGGTTAGTATTAGGACACGTTTATTTTAGCATACCTTAAGCTATGCATGCGTGCATCCATGCATTTGTTTACATGCACCGGGCTCGGTACATCACGCTAACTGCATTGTATTTCAATTTCCAAATTGAATACGTGTTACTTGCAACATTCCATATGCCATGTTTAGGACGGCCGAGCCTGTCTAGATTACATCTTTGCTTGTGTTGCATTAGCCACTTAACATGAACTAGGATCATGCATATGATTACTAACTGGTTTCTGTTTTGGCTTGGAGTACTAGGTAAGCTTTTACGCTTTAGCATCCACATGCGTGTGAATGTTGCGTAGAGGCCCCACGGGCGCGTCTACAGTTTCTGGCGACTCTGCTGGGGAGTAGTTTAGAGAGCTTGACTCGAACTCGTGATATCCTGTTTTGACTACACTTATGTGTTTCTTTGCATTGCATGTGCATTGGTGCGCCTAGGACACCGTGTTGGCCGTCTGCTATTCCTGAGCGGTTTGCCGGAGGCTTGTCTTGTCAAGGCATGTCCATAAGGCTGACCGGTTGCAGGCTCTGCCAGTATGGGAACACAAACCCCGGTTTTACCGGCGCACCCTTTTTGACCATTCGACCTAGTGCATAGTCAGAATCCATAGTGACCATTCCAAACTAGGATAGGTTGCTTACCCGATATAGGTTGTTTGAAACCACTACGTGCGTAGTGAAACCCTAGCTCCTGACAAAATAGGACAGGGAAACCCTACCCCAACATAGGGGTGTATTGGCTCTCATTTACTTGCTATGTGCTTTTAGAGTGTATCTCTACAGGAACACACATATCAGTTTGCAAGTTTGGGTATCCGGCCCGAGGGCACCGGTATCAGTATTATTGAGAATCAGTTGTATCTGCGGGTATCAGTTCAGTTTTGAATAGTGATTCTGGGGAACAGTGTTCAGTAGTAGAGTACAGTTGTTCGACTACACCCGGGTTTGATCTGTTTGGGGCTGAAATGCTGCTTGTTTTCCGTTTCAGTTCAGAGATTCAGAGGGCCGATCCGGAACAGCTAGTGTCTTCTCCTTGCCGAGGCAGGACTGAACATGACGCAGAATTTAGAAGAGATCGTGGTCATGACGGCCGCGTTGAGTCAAGAAACCACCCCACAGAATGAGACTACTGTTGACATGCCGCATCCACCCAGGTCGCCTGCTGCACATCCAATTTGGACCCCTCAACTATATCAGGCTCGCGAGCCTACTACATTTGAACTAATGGAGATGATAGGTGATCTTCAAAGATCCGTGGTGGATCTCACCTATGGAATGTCTGTTTCACCACCAGCCGCACCGTATGCCGGAGGCTTCATACCCCAGGAGCCCCCACTACTGGGACGAATTGTAATTGAACTCAACCAATCGGAGATGGCCTCCAGCTATGGCAACGACGCAGCAAACCAAACTCTAGATCAGGCCGAGGCCAGAGATAAAGACAAGATGAAGGCAGATGCCGACCCTACCGAACAACTGCTGTGGGCAGTAGAGGCTTTGAAAGCCGGGGGAATGAACAAGCAACAGATATCCGCAGTTATGTCAAAAGCTGTGGAGGATGCTTTCTCCACTCCGCCCGAGGGCAATTCCAGTCAATCAGAGAATTGGGATAGGCCCCGTCATGCCAAGACAGTTCTTCCCACTCCCAGCCTTGCATCCGGAAAGGATCAGAAACCCAAGGCCGCACCCACCGATCCGTTTGCCAGTGCATCTAGCAAGAGTGCTCAGACTCCAAAGTACCTGCCCCGAGGGCGCAGAGTCTTCCATGCTCTCTACATGCCGTTATCCAAGGCACTTCAAATCCTTACTGAGAGAGGACACCTTAAACCCTTGGAGCCTAGGCCTCTCCCGAAGAATCTCCCTGGTACTCATGACCCTACTCAGTACTGTGCATACCACCAGCAGACTGGCCATGCCACTGATAATTGCTTCCGCCTCCGTCATGAGGTGCAAGATTTGATCGACAACGAGGTTATCCTCCCGCCTACCTCAGCAAAGTCCGTCACCACCCAGTTGTTGGATTTCGAGGATACAGATACTGCAAGTATGTAATCAGAAGGTGAACCGCCCGCGGGCAGTGTCTGGTACATTTTGGATGCGGTGTTTGGCACGCATTTGTGAGCACCTGCCAACGCTAGTTTTGTAAATCCTGACTTGGGTGTCGAGTCAGTCTTTTGTTTTGTTTTGAGTCAGTCTTTTTGCTTACAGAGTCTGTCTTGTTGTAATGAGTCAGTCCCTCTTGTATAGAATACCAGGTGATTTTGGGGTTGTTGCCTCAAACACCGTTTTGTCTTATGAATAGTTGTCTTTACTTTTTTTGAATTTGTTTCTCCCGAGAAGCCAGTTATGCCGACAAATCTGAATGAAACAGCTGTGGCTATCACGATTCCATACTTGTTGCTATTCGAATCAACCGTGCCAGGGAATGTGAATGGAATGACAATGCATACCACCTACTCTCTTGGGCCTTGAACGTCGTCGTAATGACCTAAGTTTTTCATAAAACCACTTTTCGAACACTGCGGTGATGAAAACGAAGAGGAAGTAATTCCTCGGGTTTTGTAAAATTTTGATCATTTTGAGAGAAAGAGAGGCTTGCTAAGCTTTTAATGAATGAAATCATGTTTGTCAGCGTGAGTACTGAGAAGGACCTTGGCCTGATCCAGACTGGTTCCACACTGTCTTCAACGTGAATGATTTGTCGCTTTCTTAAAAACTTTCAAAAACAAAATATTTTGCGCAGTCTTGCGAAGACCTGTGTGGAATCGCTCTTGAGATTGTGCACAGATCGCCTCACCTCAAGATTCAATTCATCTGGTAAACCGAACCTGCTCAAAACATTTCAAAGGTCATGAAACGCCTGTCTGGCCCAATTTGAAGCAGCCCTTGAGCAAGAGGCGTCAAAGTCAAATCAGGGAGATCAGATCCCACCAAGCAAAGCTCGAGAAGTAACCGTGATGGACTTTTCCCTACAAATCAACACGATAGTCGCCCTCCTGGATACGGGGAGGCTTTGATCTCAAAACCATTTGGCATGGACACAGCTACACTTTTACCCTTTGAGAGGCTCGCTGGGCCGAAAACCCGGAAGGGCGGCCCAGGCAAAAGTTAGAGCAAAGAAAAAAGAAGAAGAAAAGAAAAGAAAAAAAAGAGAAAAATGTATAGCAAAAGAAATAAAGAAAATGAAAATGCAAAAGAAAAGAAAAAGAAAGAAAAAAGAAGAAAAACAAAGCTCGCAAGGTCGAAAACCTGCAACAGGTGCCTTGGCAAAAATTAGAGCCTAAACAAGTGAAGGTTAAAATACCCGAGTGTACCTTAACCAGAACTACGTAAGGCTTGATTCCCATGTTTGGGATACGTAGGCAACTTCATCCTGAAGTCCAGCCCCCAACGCTTCCATAGCGTCTTAGTCCATGTCATGGTTTTGATTACTTTGGCCTCCTTCGAATTCAAGATCTCGGTTGCAGCAACCCAGAATTACGTGATTAACTTCCTCTTGAAGTCCAAACCACTAACACCTTCCAGGTGACTGTGTCCATATATTGATTCAAACCATCTTCGACTCCTCCGCGCCTGAGGGTCCGATCGTCGTCAACAAAGACTGGCTTACAAAATGCCGCGGCATCATCCAAACAAGGGGCAACTTTCCGTTGCCATACAGTGCCATAAGTTGCCCTGAGTTGCCATGCAAACCAGGGGCAACTTTCCGTTGCCTTATCCCCCTTAAGCCAGGGGCAATTTTCCATTGCCTCCGACCCGAGATTTCGTATCTCGAGGGTAAGTTCCGCGCTCGTTGAGCGTTGATTGTTTGCAAAAATAGTTTTTGAAAATTTTCACTGAGGTTGACTTATTTTCTCGAAAACTGTTTCATTTTCAAAATTGGACCATGTTTGGACCCAAAAAGGAGAATTTTCAGTGCTCGCAGCCTAACTTGCATGATCTTTAAATCAAAAATTGAATAAGTTTGTTAATCCAACTCTCATTTTTGATCAAAACTGTTTTAGAAAACAACAAAAATGGTCAAAATGACGAACTAGGGGCACGTTTGAGTCAGGTCTCCTGTCTTCCCCCCGTTAATATGCTTGCCGGCAAGGCACCCTATCCACCAGAAGGAATAGCCGTGAGCTAACAGTGTTGGGCGTGAACCCGCGACTTCCTATTCATCTGTCATTCACCCCGGGGAGGGATGAAAAATGAGAGAATAAAGAATAGAGAGGTGTAAGCTGAGAGAAAAGTGAAGAAAAGGGTTTTTGAGAGAAAAACCGAGCCTGAGGGCCGAGTGATGCGAGTATCACGAATCAGAAAGGGTGGGAAATAATACCCGGAGGAACTGGCTTCTCGAGATCTGAGGTCTTTTTTTTGCAAACACGTCTATGTGCTGTGTCTTTTGATTTGTCGACTTTGATTTTGGCTTTGAGTCTTTTTCGAGCATGTCTCATTAGGTTAGGTCATGTGCCTTTTGTTTCTTTGTTTGAGTCTGTCTCGTCGTGTTCTGTGGTAGGCTCGATACCCCGGTTGAAAACCCATCCTCTTCCAAAAAGTAATCGCTTGTGCTCGTAATGTCAGGCCATTCTCTACATCCGCAAAGCAAGAGAAGGAAAGGGAAAATTTGGGACATCCGAGTGTGTTTCAACCGAACTGAATCGGCTTTTGTGATCCGTCTTGTCGATTGGGGCTATTTGTTCGTGGTTTGTCAGGTGCGTAATGAACCGAATGCGTGTTATGGGTCAGATGCGGATCAATCCCTAGCAGAGTATGGGTTGTGTGTTCGGATTGAGCAGTGATTTGTATGAGCTGTTTTGCTGTTTAGTTGGTTGGTTATCTGATTAGTACAGTGCGAGTGCTCAGTTTTCAAACAACAGATCAATATCATTTACATTTGAGGTGTAATGTGATGCAATGCAGTGTGAAGTATGAAAGATGCAGATATGTACAAATGTAAACACTTTTTTCAGACAAAAAGTTTGTTTCATTCCATATAATCTTTTCAAGTACATAGTTTTGAAAACAAAAATCTGCCTGCGGCAGTACAAAGTACTCTATCTACCAACAAAAAAGAAAAGTACAAGAAAAGAAATAAGAAAAACAGCAAAAGTCTGGGTCATCAGTGTCATCAATGGCCTCGCGCCGGGGGATCTGTCCTCACCCTCTTCCTGGGCAGAAGTCCAGGAGCATCACCAGAAGTCTCACTGTCTGAGTCCGAGCTGCCCCCGGCCTCCTCCTCGGATGCCTCCGCCTCCTCCTCAGAATCATCGTCTGGAACTGGAGCCCGCGAGCTGCTCCCGGCCAGGCGCGCCTCCTCAGTGCGGGGAATATCCTGCCATCCCAGGTAGACACGGGAGGTCCAGGTGGAGCGACGCCACCCGTCGGAGGAATTGGGAAGGGAGGCTGAAAAACATGAAAGGCAAATGCATCAGTATGTATGAAGCAGTTTATCAGTGCAGAATGCAGTGTATGAGTACAGAGTATGAATGCCGTGAGCGCTTAAACGCGATGAAGTATGAGTGCTGAAACAAAGCAGTAATGCAAAGCAGGCGAGTACAGAGTATGAATGCCGTGAGCGCTGAAACAAAGATGTAATGCAAGCAGGCGAATACAACAGTGTCAAGTGCCGTGAGCAGTTCATCAGATGTTGTGTCGTGCACCAGATTATGCGAAACAGTTTGGGTATGATTTGAAGCTATGACAGACAGAACATACCGAAAGACCGTAAAAGGCTAGGAAGTCGAAGGTCCGCTGCAGCATCCCCGCCATGGAGGCATTCATCTCCAATGACCGCCGGGTGTACTCGGAGGAAGCCTGCAAAAATATCAGATGCATCAATATTCTGTGGAATATCAAATAAACTATAAAAAAAAAATAATAGCTGTACAGAAATGCAGTAACACATACCGGAGGCAAGTCGGGGATACCAACAAACTCGTGATCAGCCGGCGGAGGGGCGAAGGGAATCTGATAGGTTGCCCCATCCGACCCGGAAGACAAAGGAAGCAGTAGAGCAGCCAACCGGCCTCCCATCCTCTCGACTCCGCCGCGCGGACTCAAGCCTCCTCCGCCTCCTCCCACTCGCCCGCCACGCCGTCGCAGTCTCTCTCTCTCTCGGCGACCACCACTCACGATCCGATGATGAAGGTCCGGACGCATTCGAGTAATCGCCGCCTGGGTTATCCGCCCCACCGATGGTGTAGTCCGCCATCCGCCACGTGAAACGCCGTGTCCTCATATGCTCGGGGATGCACCGACTATCCGCCAGTAAACCTAAGGTCCGACGCAAGAAGCGCCGCTTAGGTACCAAGCCCGACAGATCGGCCCTCCAAAGAAAATCCGTAATGCGAGGTCTCAACGCCGCAAGAAACCGATTCCGCACCATCGCCGCGCAGAGGAGCCCACTACCGCCAGTGATCTCAAATTGAAATACGCTTTGTTACCATCGGTATTGCAAATATACAGTGGAAAAGTGAAGCTTAAACGAACTGCAGATAACACATACCTCAGCAGGGGTGATGGTGTCGAAGTAACGGCGGAAGAAGCTGAATGTCTCCCGCGGCCTCCCGGTGCACCTCCCGTCGAAGCGGCGTGAGGACGGATGACCAGAGGTCTCCGTGATCGTGCACGGAGCGAGCTCGGGAAGTAGGCATAAACCCATAATCGCAAGATGATGCCAAGATGTTTATTAGATAAGGCGTAATAGAATAAAGCATGAAATAACAGGTCGTGGTTGCAAAGGTATTGAGTAGAGGTATGCAGCAAGTAAAAATGCTTAGTGTAAAGCAGAGTATGTGTGTGCCGTGTGTATAGTATACAGTCCGTGTGAAGCAGACTACAGTGTGTACAGTGTGCAGAGTATAGAAAGTACATAACAGAAATGTAAAACAGGAGAAGGCATTCCACAAGCTCGCCAAGAGCCTCCGAGAAAGCAATCGCCACGCCACGGGAGACCGAGCTCATGTACCAGACAGTGGGTGAGCGGCACCGCCAAATATAACGCAAGATATCTCGGACGTCCACCAGTGCGCTGAGTATGCAGAGAGGCACGGTGTTCGCCCGGTCGGCGAAGAGGGTCGTCCCTAGCAAAAACATCAGAAGCTGCGCATACCTCTCACGACTGGGTCATCTGAGTCGATCAACAAGAAGAGGTTGCACCCGAAACTGCACCTCGAACCAAGAGTAACGGACAAAGCCGGGACGCGCGAGAGGTGGAGCCGCGCCAAGCAAATGGATCTGAGCGGCGGTCCACTTGTCCATATCGGTGTTGAAGGGGATCGGTTCACCCCCTACCCCAATGCCGGTGAGCACTGAGAAGTCGTAGGAAATCATCGTCATGTCTCCCGCTGCTGATAGGTGGAATGAATCGGTGGTGTCCCACCACCTCTCTGCCAAGGCCTTAGAAGAGGCTCGCAGCAAAGAAGTCGCCGACCGCAGAAGAACCGGCTCGTGATCGCCCACGATGCGTCGAACCGCCTCGGGAAGCTCCAAGTACCAATCTGAAGTCACGACATTCCCATACCCGCGATGGTATGGAATCTCCCTGTTTTCAAACAAATAGTTGCAAAGCAATATGAGATGTACAGCCGAGGAAACATGTTAAAGTCGATACAAATCTAGCATGCGCAAGTTTTTCAGATCCAAGCAGATATCGATTTCAAAGGTACTACGGTGGACTACTACCGTGATGTGTCACAGGTTTTGTGAGAGTCAAGATACGATATGGTGCATGTGTGCACATTTTTCGATTCAAGCAGATGTCGGGTTATAGTGTGCCAAGAAGTGAACTACAACGATGATGCGCGCCATTGTTTTGTGTGGTTCATTTAAATACAAAGATACAATATGTTTTCAGATCCAAATAAGTGCCTGTGTCAGAAGTTTATAAAGTGAAGAACGGTGTGTGCCGTGTGTTTGGGGTGATTGAGGCTAGTGCAGTGTGTGTGCATGTGTCTGTCTCAAATAGGTATCAGTTGTAAACATGATTGCGATCAACTACAGTCTACAGCCTATCAGAGCTAAGCAGTTAAAGAACAGACTCAGTTATGGCAGTTAATAGTTCTACATTGCATGAAAGTAAAACAGAGAAAAAATGTTACCTTGGAGGCGCCAAAGGATAGGTGAGAGGTCGGCTCGCGCAGGAGAAGCTCTGGGTCCAGCGCTCGGTCGAAGCCGCGGAAATGGCGAAGACCATCCGGAGGTAGAACGTGGATCGCCGGATCGAAGGAACGCTCGCTCAATTGGAGGAGCTCGACCCCGGGATGCATCTCGTGATCCGGGAAAGTCCCGACATGTGGAACATCGTCAGCCATGGCAATGGTGGTGAGAAAATGGCCGGAAGAGCTAGAATGTGAAAAGTCAACCGAAAAAGTCAACCCCGAGCGGGCCGAAAATGACCGGAAAGGTCGGAAGAGGGAAAGGCACGGAAACGAAGAGGAAATCGAGGGGAATAAGTCCCGAAAAGGCGGAAATAGCAAAAGAGGCCCCGAAACAAATATTTGTTCGGTCGAAAATGTACGAAACACAAAGGTATTCGCGAATCGAACGACGAAATCGAGCCTAAAACGCGAGAAAATGCGAAGATCGAGGGTTGAAAATATTCTAGAGAGAGAGGGAAGTGTTTTTCGGCGGAGGCAAAGTGAATAGAATAAGGTTTAGAACCCTATTTTAAAACACCCGTGGCGAAAAGTCAGATTTGCCCCCGATCAGTAACTTTTGGCCGGTCAGCACTATTTTGTGCCGGTGGAAATTTTATGCAGCCGGTGGCCAGCCGGTGGCCACCTAATCCAGCCGGTGATGTTCCCACAGCCTTGTTTAGGCCATGTGAGCAGTTTTGGGTCTTCATAGCTCAAGAAAGTGCAAGAAAGTGCATCCCCGATGCTCAACCGGCCTCTGTTTTGACCTCGGACCATGTCTTCTGTGCGTGGCACTCAAATTCAAGCAAAGATTGTATCCTTTTGTATCCTTTGGTCTTTTACAAGATTCAAAAGTTGCCCCGGGTGCGTTGCATACATCCATCACATTGTCCGATATGTCGCATCGCGCTATCTTGCGCATCACATTGCATTTGGCATGCATTCAATCGCACTATTTTGTGCACTCGCGTTGTCTAACGCATCGCGCTATCTTGCGCATCATATTGCATTTGGCATGCATTCAATCGCACTATTTTGTGCACTCGCGTTGTCTAATGCATCGCGCTATTTTGCGCTACATTGCATTTGGCATGCATTCAATCGCGACTGCTTTTGTGCACTCGCTGTTCTAATGCATCGCGCTATTTTGCGCAGCGCACTATCTTGTGCATTACATTCCATTCGCGCTTATTTTGCGATCGCTACGCTTACGCCCCCTTTCCACTCCATTTTCCATCCTTTGAGGCGCTGCCAGACTTCATTTCGCACTCCATTGCATCTCGAGGTACGCGTGCCTCGTTTTGCATTTCATTCTCCATTCAATGAGGTATGCGTGCCTCATTTCGTATTTCCTTGCATCACGAGGTACGCGTGCCTCGTTTTGCATTTCATTTTCTAGTCAATGGTGCATGCGTGTCTCATTTGCATTGGCATGCGTGTCCTATGTACGTTGTCTCACCCCCCCTCTCGCGTGTACTACGCTGAGAGGTTTCCTTTTGTTTTCCCTCTCGTAATACCGAGAGGTTTCCTTTGTTTTCCTCTCACGGTAATACCGAGAGGCTTCTTTTCCTTTGTTTTCCCTCTCGCTGTACTACCGAGGCTTTTTTTCCTTTTGTTTTCCTCTCGCGTACTATGCCGAGAGGTTTCCTTTGTTTTCCTCTCGCAAGGTACTACCGAGAGGCCTTTTTGTCTTTCCTCTCGTGTACTACCGAGAGGTTTCTTTTGCCTTGTTTTTTTTTTCTCTCTGCGGCGTATACAGAGAGACGCTAGGTTTGAGACTCCGAGTGTTCTCGGTAGTCGCTGCTAGCCTTCTCCGCGTAGACGCCGTGAGAATTGCATAACTCGCTTAATCCTTGCTGCATGAGATGTAGTTTGGTTCGAGTTTACTCATTTGCATCACATTCACTTGAAGTATTGTGTAATTGTTGCCCCTGTCCGGCGACCTTAAACACGCACGGTCTAGAGACCTTAAATCCTTGGAGGGTGTGAAACCTTCACCATATTTGCACGGCCTAGAGACCTTAAATCCTCGAGGTGCAAGACCTTCTGCATCGAGGTGCACCTTTCATTGCATTTGGCATGCATCGATCGCGCTATCTTGGCGATCGCACTTTCCTGCACTTGCGTTGTCTAACGATCGCGCTTATTTTGCGATCTCATCACATTTAGCATGCATCGATCGCGCTAATCTTACACATCGCGACCGCCTCGTGCACCGTGATCTCAAATCATGCATTGCCCTGTGTCCGGCGAGACCTTAAACACGCACGTCTAGGAGACCTTAAATCCTGGAGGTGCAAGACCTTCTGCATTAGGACGACCTCATTGCATTTGGCATACATTTTGCATCCCTCTAGGAGACCTTAAATCCTTTGAAGGTGCAATTCTTCGGTGTTTGTCGTGCCCTAACGACTTTCGTGGTCTGGTAAAGCCACCGCCTGGTTTATGTGAGTTCCTAGAAACCAATGGGGACGGAAAACTAGAGTTCAATGGCTTGTGCCTAGAACACAAAGGTTCGGATTTCGAGACTAAAGTCTGGTTTAAATACCCAGGTGTACCTCGCTTGAAATCAGATGGAAACCCCATAGGTTGAGGCGCGTGTTTACGCCTCACTCGATAATCGAACCAACCTAGTATATCGCCTTGGGAGGATAGGAAATCGCGCAGCCATTGCATCATACTGCATTGTCATGCATCATTGTAAATATTGCATATGTCATGCATTTCAAAAAATCCAAAAACAACAAAAACGCATCGCATATGTCATGCATCATTGTAAACATTGCATCATGTATTTCAAAAATTCAAAACAAACAAAAAACGTGCATACGTCATGCATCATCATTGTAGTATAGTGCATGTGTCATGCATTTTCTGTAAATATCCATTCCATTGCATTTTAGTTGCATGCATTCACTGCATCATCTTCCATTTATGGCTTGCGCCTTTCCTTGTTGAGCTTGGTCTGGTATGTGCCCTTACTTTTCACGTCAAAGCATGGTTCATGTGCATCGCGCCTATTCTTTGATGAACTTGGTTTGAGGTTGCGGCACCTTTTCTGTGTTAGACATGGCTTGTACGTGTGCATGCCTTTCCTAACCGAGATACGGTTTGGCCCGCACGCCATAATCGCATATTACATTGTAGTGTAGTTATTGCATCCAGCATTAGGATCATTATTCTTTCCTCAGCGGGTCGTCACCCCACTTATGTCAACCCACCCAATACTTGTTCTTGTGTCCGTCTACATCACTCATAGTTCAGACATCGTTCTATGGTAGATGGACTCGTTACTTCCATCAATCTACTTGACATTTGTGTGGTTTCGAACTGCTCATGACTGAATCATGATTCAATTGCTTTGCATGTAGTTTGCATTGTTTCAATTACATTGCATTATCATTTGCATTATTCATACATCATTTTGTATATATTGCATATCATTTTGCATTTCGCATTGCCATGCATATAGCTAACAATATTGTACCTGTTAAGTTTGCTTTCTTTGCAGGCACGATATTGTATGTACGGCTCATTTGAGGCCGGTGCAACCGGACGAGCTGCACAGGTATTGTATCCTCCGCGTGAGACGTATTGAGAATCTCATAATTCTCTTACATCCTTTCTGCATTGTAGTGTAGATTGGCATATGCTAGCTTATAACTGTTGCATGCGTGCTTCATTACAGCTTTCTTTGCATGATCATAAGTTATGCTTCTTGCATCGCCTTGCATTTCGCCTCGCCTTCGGGCGATACCTTGTTTGTCTTGCATGTTTGTCCAAGTCTTCGCCTTGTCAAAATGGGTCGTCTCGGCTTTTGACATTCACTCCGCCATTGTTATGACTTCCGAAGTTCACAAAGAGGGCAAATCAGAGACACCCCATTTTTGACCGCCCTCAAGACTTGGACGCCACCGCTGAACACTCGGTGATTACCCATGTTTGTGTTTGTTTGAGTTCTGAGTCTCTGGCTACGCGCCCTGCCTCAGGACCTCCGAACTTGACCGATTTGTGTCTGGTTTTGCACCAAACACTTGTGCTTTGCCTTTGAGGGGCAGGGAATGCCTTCTGAGGCATCCCCACACACCACCGGGCAAAGGGCTAGAGGCTACCGTGGTTGATGTTGCCATTGGCACTATATTGTGCCGGTCGGCACTATTTGTGTGGTCGGCACTCCTTTTGGAAAATGACCATTTTGCTCCTCACGATCACTTTACAAATTGCTTTTGGAGATATTTTCGCATGCCTTTCTTGCACTTGTTTCCCCTCCATGCACGTGTATGGAGGGATGAGCTTCTTGGTGGCTTAACTTGTAAGTTTGGTTGCCTATAACATAACTCTTGCTCCTCTTGGCTCAAGGGTTAGAAAACTTAGACATTTTAGAGAGAAAAGACAGAGAAGAAGCTCTGGTTTTAGGGTTTGAATTCTATATCTATCCTATCTCTCTTTTTCTCTCTTGTTTTGTACACTAGGTGTTTGTGTCTCACTATTGCACATCAACACCTAGTGTTTCACCTTCCCTTGGCTACTGAGGTCCCAAGAGGTTATTCTTGCTGTTCTTGACTGGTTTGGAGCTCAAGGAAGCAACAAAGTCAACATTTGTGAAGAGGGTCAACAAGGGTGAGAAACTTACTTTATTTACCCCATTCTTGCACTCCATTTTGACCTATCCTTGAACTGTTTTTGTGCTTGGTCTTCAATACAAAAAAGTTCTGTTTTTTAGTCCTCTTGATAGTTCATTAAGGGTATTTTGTGCTTTGGGGAGGTTTGACCACCCTTAGGTCTTGAAAAGGCCTCATTTTTGTGCTATTTTGTTGAGCTCCGGGATTTTGGTGTTGGGGTCTCTTCACCACTGAAATCTTGAGAGATTTCAGTGGTGTAGATGATGCCTTAAAGTCCTAAGAAGGAGAGGGCCACCCCCTCTCCTTGATGTCCTTGAAAAGGGCAAGATTTGGCCTCTTGAGAGAGCATAGTGTTTGATTGTTTGTTGAGCATGTCTTGGCTGCATTTTATGTTTATTATGCCCTAATATGACATTGCTAAGTGTTGGATTTAGTACTCTTTGCATGATTTGCATAGTTGCTTTGTAATGCCTCTTTAGTCCCTTAACATGCCTAGGTCGTATGCCTTTATTTCCAGCATGTTTTAGGCCTAGATCCATGAATGTTTTATGCTTATTTTGACATGTTCTAGCTCTATCCATAGTCATTTGGGTTGATCTTGGCATGCATTATATAGCTCCTTTGCATTTGGCTTGTTGGCCTTAAGAGCATGAGAGTGTAACATGTCTTGCTTGCTTTATTTTTGATGGTTTGGAACCATTTAACATGCTATTTCAGTCCCTTTGGTGTGCTTTGTATGCTTGCCCTAGTTGCCTCTTTAATGCTTTAAAAGCATGTGTTGAATGCTCCATGTTTTGGTCATGTTGCATGCTCTTGATTCAAGCCTCTTAGATGCCATCTAAGTAGTCTTTTGGGCTTAGTTTTATGTGTTAAAACTCTATTTTAGGTGTTTAAGTATTGCCATGTGTGATTATACTAGGTGTGGTTTAATGCCTCATAGACTTGCTTTGAAGACTTGGACCATTTGTTGCATGTTTAGCTTGCTTTGTTGCATAATTTGGCATCATGTTTTGCATGATTTTCAGAGCTTTCTATGCATGCTAGTAGTCCATGTTTAACTCATTTCAAGTGTGCTTGAATGTTGTTTATTATGCTTAAGTGTTGGTGCCTTAACTTGTGCATGTGTGCATGTGTGTTTGGCCTTCATGATTTAGCATTTTGGCCAATGGTTTTAGGCCTATTTGAGTCAGCTAATCCATGTTTGAGTCCACCCCCTTGCTTGGTCCATATGCTTCCTTGCTTAGGTTGTGCACCTAGCATGTTTTGCTTGCTTGCATTGCCCATTTTGCATACTAGTTGACATGTCTAGGATTGCATCATATTGGCATGCATGCTTGGCCTCTTGAAGTGAAGTGTGATAGAGGTTTAGCACCCTTATGTGCTTGTTTGCATTGCATGCATTTGAAATCAAAGTTGCACACTTAGTTCTTTGGGCCATCATGCATGGAAATGCATGATTGGTGGTCCGAGAACCGAGGCACATCTTCCCTTGAGTCATCAATATGATAAAGGGGCATGTTTAGTGCATACATTGTTGGAATTGCATTGCCATGCCAGTATTTGCCCTCTGCTGAGCTGGGTCTCCGCAGTATTCAAGTTGCCGCCGCGCTTTTAGTGCCGACCGGCATTCAATTTTCAGCCGATGGATCAATTCAGTGCCGATGAGCTCAATCCACTGCCGGTGGAAGTTTTGTGCAGCCGGTAGTGATCTTCAAGATACCTAAGGAAGTATTCCTAGGACTTTGGCGCCTTCAGAGCAAAACAGAGAAAAACAGAGGCAAGCTAGGCATGGCAAAGGCAATTCCGAAGCGGAACTGAGCTGCTGCATTAAGCCTTCGCCCCGAGGCAATTTACTGCTTTGCTTAGATTAATTATTTTGTTAATTTAATTAATCTGTAATATTTAATTAGCTTGCATAGTTAATCATTTGTATTATTCTTTTGGTCCCTCCGAGTGAGGGCATAATTGTAATAAGTGTGCGTGAGTGGGTGTATGTCTTCCAACCCCCATTTCTTTCTCCCTTTTACTTACCTGCTTTTAATGGTTAGTATTAGGGCACATTTATTTTAGCATACCTTATGCAATGCATGCGGGCATCCATGCATTTGTTTACATACATCGGGCTCGGTACATCATGCTAACTGCATTGTATTCCAAATTCCAAATTGAATACGTGCTATTTGTAGCATTCCATATGCCATGCTTAGGACAGCCGAGCCTGTCTAGATTGCATCCTTGCCTGTGTTGCATTAGCCACTTAACATGAACTTGGACATGCATGTTTGCTAACTAGTTTATTGTTTTGGCACGGAGTACGATGTAAGTATTTTACGCTTTAGCATACCACACGCGTGTGAATGTTGCCATGACAGTATGCTTACCATGCGGCTAAGTGCTTATGTGAGATAAACTGTTTGAATGCCTGTGGGTGGAGGTTGGGTTGCTTGAGTTGGAAAACTCATTGAAATCCGTGTTTTAGCCTACTTGCGAGTAGCAAATTCCAAAGCATTTTCAAACGAATCGGATATACAATGTTTATTTCCAAATTAGGCAATCTAGTCTATACTTGTTTGCTGTGCGCATAACATAGTGATTCTAGGTTAATAATTGGAATAAGAACACATAACGTTTTCAAAAACGGATATCACGGTTAGTAGAGGCCGGTCTTCGGACCGGGCGAAAGGGGGTGCTCATAGCTGACCTTCCTCGATCGTACCCAAGCTCCCGAGCCAAGACAACTTTGGTGATGACGGACACGTGGCCTTTGGCACCGAGTCAGGGTTTCCTAAATTTCCCATTTTAAAATATTTAGGTGGCGACTCTGTAATCTGGCAAAGCAGTCCATGTTTGGCACTACTTTTCAAAAATCTATTTTTTCTTCAAAACGATTTGCCGGATTTGGACTCTTTGGTTCAGATTTAGAACCGCAACACAAAAAGGGAGTCCGAACTGTAGCGTAAAGGCCCCATGGGCGCGTCTACAACAGTATGCGTACCATGCAGCTAAATGCTTATATGAGATAAACTGTTTGTATGCCTGTGGGTGGAGGTTGGATTGCTTGAGTTGGGAAAACTCGTTGAAATCCGCGTTTTAGCCTACTTGCGAGTAGCAAATTCCAAAGCATTTTCAAAACAAACGGATATGCAATGTTTATTCCCAAATCAGGCAATCTAGTCTATACTTGTTTGCTGTGTGCATAACATAGTAATTCTAGGCTAACAATTGGAACAAGAGCATGTAATGTTTTCAAAATCGGATATCACGGTTAGTAGAGGCCGGTCTTCGGACCGGGCAAAAGGGGGTGCTCATAGCTGACCTTCCCCGATCTTACCCAAGCTCCCGAGCCAAGACAACTTTGGTGATGATTTGACATGTATTCTTCGCACCGAGTCGTGGTTTCCTAAATTTCCCATTTTAAAATATTTAGGTGGCGACTCTGTAATCTGGCAAAGCAGTCCATGTTTGGCACTACTTTTTCAAAATCTGTTTTTCTTCAAAACGATATGCCAGAGTTGGACTCTTTGGTTCAGATTAAGAACCATGACAAATCGAGTCCGAACTGTAGTAGACCCGCAAAACGAACAGAACGGGAGTCATCCTCCCCGGCGCGGGGACGCTTCTGATTCGTGACTCATTGGGACTTAGAGAGCTTGACTCGAACTCGTGATATCCTGTTTTGACTACACTTGTGTGTTTCTTTGCATTGCATGTGCATTGGTGCGCCTAAGACACCATGTTGGCCATCTGCTATTCCTGAGCGGTTTGTCGGAGGCTTGTCTTGTCAAGGCATGACCATAAGGCTGACCGATTGCGAGCTCTGCCAGTATAGGAACACAAACCCCGGTTTTACCAGGGCACCCTTTTTGACCATTCGACCTAGTGCATATCAAAATCCGTAGTGACCATTCCAAACTAGGACAGGTTGCTTACCCGACATAGGTTGTTTGAAACCGTTGCATGCGTAGTGAAACCCTAGCTCCTGACAAAATAGGACAGGGAAACCCTACCCCAACATAGGGGTGTATTGGCTCTCATTTATCCGCTATGTACTTTTAGAGTGTATCTCCACAGGAACACACATGCCAGTTTGCAAGATTGGGGTATCAGGCCTGAGGGCACCAGTAACAGTATTTTGGGGAATCAGTTATCTGTGGGTACAAGATTCAGACTTGGGGGCAATGATTCAGAAACAAAGGATCAAGATTTATGAACAAAGGTATCGAGTTCAGCGTGTTATCTAAACCGTGTGTTGTATGTTTATTTTATGCCGTTGTGCTGTCCAATTGTCTATCTATTTATACGCTTTATTTATCTTTTTACTAGGTAATTGAGCACGATTGCTACCGACTCGATAGATATCCCCCAAGCACCCTGGGTTAGAGGCCGTCGACTCCTTCGATCTGAGGATTTGATAGACGGACAACCAGTGTACTACTCACTACCCCTAAGCATTAGGCGAGGTCACCAGCAGAGGACATCAAGACAGTAATACCAGAGGGCTTTATCTACCCCACCTGTGTTCAGTAGGGGTCAGGATTCTGCGTCACCAACAGAGAGAGAATACATACCAGTAATCCAACCAGAGCAGGATAACATGGCTAGTTTGGAGGAGATGGTGCGCCACCTTCAAGAAAGCATGAAAGCAATGCAGCAGGATGCCGTCCGTCAGGCAGATTTCGCATAACAAAGAGCCACGCCAGAGGGAACAGCAGAGACAATTGCTGCTAGAGCAAAGAACCGGAGCATCCGTCAAGATCAAGATCCTCCCCCACCAGAGGTTCCTAATGTCGGGGAGACAGCCAATGTTCAGACTGATACAGAACTGCCCACAGGACCACCCCCACCTCCAACCCTACCTCAAATCCAACCTCAGCTATCAAAGACACCCACCAACCTACCGGACTCTCCCTTTGAGTTCGAGACTGATCCCACCGCACTAAAGTTGAGCAAGCTTGAAAAGTTGTTCAAGAGATCCCAAGGGGTCAAGACTATCCCCGACATTGAAGATGGTTACACCGACGCAGCTGTGACGCTGCCCGACAGATTCAAAATGCCTCATATTGATCGATTTGACGGGTCCGGGGACCCCATGGTACACTTAAGATCGCTGAGATGTTCTAAGGCCAATGGGCCTCACCAGACTGAAGTCATTGTTTGGCGGACTTCACGGTGTGGCAGCCATATGGTATGCTAAGCTAGAAGATGACGTCAAGAGGAATTGGGACGAAATGGCTGAGGCCTTCATCGCACAGTATTCATATAATACGCAGATTGAGATTACGACCCGTGATCTCGAGACGACTAGGCAAGAGCCTAAGGAGAGTTTTTTAGAGTTTGTAACCAGATGGAGGGCCAAGGCTTCGATGATGACCTTGAGACCTACGGACAAAGACCAGATTCGGATGATTGTGCGCAATCTTCAGCCGAAGTTGATGCAAAAGATGATAGTTCTCCCCTTTCCTACTTTTTCTGACCTACATGAAATGGGAGTGCAGATTGAAAATGCCTTGAAACAAGGCTTGATTGATAATGACCGGGAGCAACCCCAACGAACTTTCAATCGTGGTAGCAATGCAGGCCCGAGTGGCACTACTGCCGCGAGAGCCACCGAAGTAAGCATGGTCACCGCCAACCCCCCTCCAAGAAATACGGCAGCTGCACCATTCTTCGGCGCGTCCGGAAGCAACCCGCAAACAACCAAATACCCACCCAAGAACACCAGAACCTTCGCCCCACTTTATATGCCCCTATCCAAAGCTCTGGGGGTTTGATCAAAAAAGGGCACTTGAAGCCCCTGCAGCCGCGGCCCCTACCAGAAAAACTTCCCCCTACCCATAACCCAGCCAAGTATTGTGCGTTTCACTAGCAGCACGGTCACGACACCGACCAATGCTATCGGTTACGCCATGAAATTCAAGATCTTATTGATAACGGGGTGATTTTGCCTCCCGAGAAACCCAATGTTACTACAAATCCCCTCCCCACACATAACCAAGCTCCACCACCCAAAAGACTTAATTTCATCCATACCGAGGCCGTGTCCTACGACCCTAGTATCTATATCACACCTACCCATCTGCCTAAACCAGAGGTGTTTCTTCCCGATTGCACCGATTTGTGCATGATGGATATCTCCATGACCCAACCCAAGCCAGCAGCGGTGACCGACAAGAACAGGGGGAGGAAGATTCCAAAGGAGAAACAGGTTGTGGAGTCAGAGTCTGCGGAATCTGGGAGTTACATTGGGAAGGCATATAGTCCGAGTGACTACATTTCATCGAAAAGCCAAGATGGGCCCGGAGTAGAATTGCCAACAGGGGGAGAGTTGTGTATGATCCAAGGAGATAGTCTGGGACAGGGAACAGATGATGTGACAGCTATAGGGGAGGACCTGGCCGATCTCCAATTTTACAGTGACCAATACCCAGAGGACGCGGCGGTTGCGTGGTTCGATTATGAGGATTCAGCGGAAGTTACCGGGTGGTTGGATGATCAGCCCGACGTGGTAGGAGAATTTCAGGCAGAGCAGAGTTCAGCAGGAATGAGAATATCAGCGACGGCCGGAAGGGTCGAAGAGCAGAACACATCGCCGGGGGGCGCCGGTGTCAAGAATTTCACCCGAGATTGGAATATTTTGAGTACGAAGATGATTGAACAGTCAGTCATGTCAGAACAAGCAAGTTTTGAAGATTCCGAGAGAATCAGGAAAGCAAAGGCCCATGTGGGAGTTGAAATTGCTGTGTGCACAGGAAACGAGAATACTACAGGCAGGTGGATGGAAGGTGTCATGAAAGAAGAACAATATACCAGAGTTGACAGTGTCGGCCGCTGATGGAATGTGGTGGGAAGATGAGGACCTATGTCTTGCCCACATGGATGAAGATTGGGGGAATAACCAACCTGATAACACTTGGTACCTTGGAGAGGTCGACCACATGACGAGGAGTGGGTGATATTTCAAACCCCCACACTTGGATCAACCAGAGGCCTCAGGGAAGGATAGGGAAGCCGAGAAGCAAAAGGAGAAGTAACTTGAGGAAGAAGTCAGACTAAACAAATTAAAAAGATACAAGACATCTCCATTTGGGGATCGCCATGGCCTCACGGTACACAGCAGTCGCTTTTGGATGACCATAGATAAGGCCAAACTCTCCATAGAGACTACACCAGAGTAGCTGGTTGGACTGGTCTTCCCAGGAGGAGGTTCCCCGACATTGACCTTTTCGGATAAAGAACTTCCGCCTGAGGGCATAAATCACAATAAACCCCTCTACATCTTCGTGGAATGTAGAGATAAGTGGGTACCAGTGGTACTTGTTGATACTGGGTCTGCCATCAACGTCTGCCCAGCAAGGATGGCGTATGCAATTGGCTTGAAAACTGCAGATTTCATACCAATTTCAAGTCATCCGCATATGACAACACAAGTAGAGAAGTAATGGGAATAGTTAAAGTTCGGACAAAGGTTGGGCTGCAAAGACGAGATAGATTTCCATGTCCTAGAAGTTCCCGAACTTTCAATTTGCTTTTAGGGCGTGGTACGCATCAAGTGAAGGCAAGATGTCATCTACTTTACACCAAATGGTGAAATACCCCTACGGGAAGGAAGTAACCATTGTCTTCGGGAATTCATCAATCCACCCACCACCAGAAGTATCCACGCCTCTTCTAGAGATCCAGCACGGCATGGACGATGTGTTCATATCGTTTTACCTTGGCCGAGGCTCGTTGTATGTAATATCATGGCCGCTAACGGCGAATATACGCTGCTCAAGCAAAGGTACCTCATGAACAAGCTCCAATACATTCCCGGATGGGATTAGGGAAGAGCGGCCAGAAGGGCATTGCAAAGGTTCGTGTCAAGACAACCCTCATACCTTCGGCTTGGGTTATCTGCCCACCAAAGAAGATTGGGTAAGAAAAGGAAAAGAGATGGCAGGAAGAGCCAAAGCAAAATAGATGGGGAAACCTTTTGAATTGATGTATCGGCCCATCCAGGGTACCCTGAACGGACACTTTGTCCGGGAGGGGGAAGACTTTCCATTCTGTGGTTTTCCTGAGCCATGGCTGAATGAAGAAAAGAAGCGCATGCCGGGGTTCAAAATTTTCTTTGACCTACAGTTATCTGAGGATGATGTTGTTGAAAAGCAGACGGACCCAACAGTTGAGACTGAGCATAGCAAGGAAGTAGAATCTGCAGGCACAGAGTTTGAAATGGGGGTAGCACTGGCATGTCTACTTTCAGATCCTTTGATCGACCAGGTGTGCTTGGGGGATGACTCTTCGCTGTCCATGATCGGAGATGAAACGGCTGCAGGCCTACCATCATCTATTTTGGATGCATCCATCGCACCCTCCCTCACCTGGCAGTATGAGGAGGGATTTTTGTCAAGCAGCACCGGGTCAAGTAGTGAGCCGGAATTTGATTCCACCGAGTCTTGTGAGTCGGAATCAGGTTCCACTGCCCGAAGTCTCGAGTCCCAGATATTCGGGGTGATAACCCGATGCCACAGCCTGTGTCAGTCTTTTTTTTCTTTTGAGTCTGTGTAATGTAAGAATTGGACGTTCGAAGTATCTAATGAGAATGAGGTGACTGTGGGTTTTAGTACTTTTTCAGCCTTTTGGTTTATTGCTTAAATCAGGACTTTCAAAATTTTGATGAAAACTTCGAGGACGAAATTCCTCCGGTTTTGCAACGATTAATTGAACAAGAGCAGGAGAGGTTTGTTAAACCCTTAGTGGATGAAATCACTACCGTGAACGTTGGTACTGAGAAGGACCCGCGGCTGGTCCAGATCGGGTCCACGTTGTCTTCGGAGGAACGTGAGCGCTTAGTCGCTTTATTAAAAGATTTCAAAGATGTTTTCGCGTGGTCCTACGAAGACATGCCTGGAATCGATCCTGAGATTGTACAGCACCGGATCCCTCTTGACCCCGAGGCCCGACTTGTCAAACAGAAGCTCAGAAGGATCCGCCCTAATTGGGCCATTAAAATCAAAGAAGAGGTCACCAAGCAGATTGACGCAGGCTTCCTGCTGGTATCCGAATACCCGACATGGTTGGCCAACATTGTTCCAGTGCCGAAGAAGGATGGCAGAATCCGGGTATGTGTGGACTTCAGGGATTTGAACAGAGCCAGTCCGAAGGATGACTTTCCCTTGCCGTATATCGACGAGTTGGTAGATTTCACAACGGGGCATGCTTTGCTTTCGTTCATGGATGGCTTCTCAGGTTATAATTAGATAGTAATGGCACCCGAAGACCGTGAGAAGACTGCTTTTACCACCCCGTGGGGTACATATTGCTACAGAGTGATGCCATTTGGGTTGAAGAACGTTGGGGCTACGTATCAACGGGCTGCAACCACAATATTACACGACATGATCCATAAAGAAGTCGAGGTGTATGTGGACGACATGATTGTCAAGTCCAAAGAAAGAGAGGGCCACTACACCGCCTTACAAAAGTTTTTCCAAAGGATTAGGGAATTTCGACTGCGGTTGAATCCTCAAAAATGTACGTTTGGTGTTACAAATGAAAAATCTTGCCGATTTCGACATAATAAAGGGGCATCGAAGTCGACCCTTCCAAAATCAAGGCCATCCTAGAAATGCCCCCAGCAATGACTGAAAAGGAGGTGCGAGGCTTTCTAGGTAAAGTGCAATTCATAAGACGGTTTATCTCAAAACTAACCTTAACTTGTGAACCACTTTTTAGTCTTCTAAAGAAAGGAAAGAAGTTCCAATGAGACGGCCGATGCCAAGCTGCATTTGAACAGATTAAAGAATATCTACAGAATCCACCCGTGTTGTCACCACCAAAGCTGGGAAAACCGTTGATACTGTACCTGTCAGTGACTGAAACTACAATGGGTTGCATGCTTGCACAAGAATCAGAAGATAAGGTGGAAAAAGCCATCTATTATTTGAGCAAGAAGATGCTGGATTACGAGACCCGCTACACTCCGCTGGAGAAGGCCTGTTTGGCCTTGGTATGGGCTACCAGGAAGCTGCGGCACTACCTGCTAGCTCACTCTGTAATGTTGGTTTCACGACTTGATCCTATCAAATATCTTTTCGAGAAACCAGCGCTTACGGGTAGGCTAGCTCATTGGTTGCTGTTGCTCTCCGAATTTGACCTCAAGTATGTGACGCGCAAGTCGGTAAAAGGAAGAGCGGTAGCAGAGTTCCTTGCCGACCACCCGGTTGAAGGGGATGAAGCAGTTGAGTACCTGTTCCCAGATGAAGCCATTCTGCACATTGAAGATGAAACTTGGACGATGTACTTTGACGGAGCGTCAAATCAATACGGGTATGGGATAGGAGTGTTGTTGGTAGCACCTGACGATTCCCGTATCCCTTTAGCATTCAAGCTTCGATTCAATGTCTCGAACAATGAGGCAGAGTATGAGGCATGTATTGCCGGTTTAGAAGCGGCCCTAGAACTAGGGCCAAGGCGATTGGACGTCATTGGGGATTCGAACCTAGTTGTGTCTCAAGCTAAAAGAGATTGGAAAGTAAAAGAGAAAAAGATGGTAATTTACCACCAGACCTTGGATTTGTTAATTCCTCGGTTTGAAAAGCTAAATTTCACTCACCTAGTAAGAGAGAACAACAGGTTTGCAGATTCATTGGCAACTCTATCTTCCATGATAAACATCCCATCTGGGGTCCAGATACGTTCAGTCATTATCGACCAAAAATTTGCACCTGCTTACGAGTCAATCTCTGCCATAGATGAAGCTCAGGACAATAAACCCTGGTATTATGACATATGGAACTTCTTGGAAAAGGAGACATACCCACCAGGGGCAAATGCCAAGGACAAGAGGGCAATCAGAAGAATGGCTGTTCAGTTTATCATCTGCGGGGGTAAGTTGTACAAAAGAGGTCATCTGGGAATGCACAAGCTATGTGTGGAAGCCGAAGAGTCGAAGCGCCTGATGGAGGCCATCCATGGAGGAGAATGTGGGGCACATATGAATGGGGTGATGCTGGCACGAAAGATCCTCAGACATGGCTACTACTGGTCTACTATGGAGGAAGATTGTATCAGCTTTGTTCGGCGATGCCACAAATGCCAGATCCATGCGAACCGTATGAACATCCCGCCATCAAAGCTATACAACGTGACGTCACCACGGCCATTTTCAGTTTGGGGGATCGATGTGATTGGAGCTGTTACTCCGAAAGGGTCGAATGGGCATGAGTTTATCTTGGTAGCAATAGATTACTTTACAAAGTGGGTCGAGGCCCAATCTTATGCCGTGTTGAAGGCTTCGCATGTCACAAAGTTTATCAGAAACAACATTATCTGCCATTATGGAGTCCCGAATGAGATCATTTCAGACAATGGTTCTCACTTCAAGAAGGAGGTGATTGATTTGTTGGAAAAGTATAGCGTGGCTTTTCATAAGTCATCCACGTATCGGCCGCAGACCAATGGAGCAGTTGAGGCCACCAACAAAAACATCAAACACATACTGCAGAAGATGGTGGAAACCTATCGGGACTGGCCAGATAAGTTGCCATTTGCTCTATGGGGCTACCGAACTTCAATTAGAACTTCTACTGGAGCAACACCGTATTCCTTGGTTTATGGGATGGAGGTCGTCCTACCTATAGAGATTGAGGTTCCGTCTTTACGAGTACTGGCTGAGTGTCAGATAGCTGAGGCAGATTGGCAGCAGAGCAGGTTCGAAGAACTCATGCTCTTCGATGAAAGGAGATTAAAAGCACTGTACCATGTCCAAGGATATCAATGCAGGATTGCCCGGGCTTTCAACAAGAAGGTTAAGTCCAGGAATTTGAAGGAAGGAGATTTGGTGCTCAAAGACAACCGAGCCCCCATCCACGACCCAAGGGGCAAGTTCAAACCTAATTGGACGGGTCCCTATATCATCAAGTCTATCTGGTCAGGTGGAGCTGTGGTTCTGATGGACCTAGATGGCCTAGAGTTCTCCCAACCAATCAACATGGACAAGTTAAAGAAATATTACCCCTGAGAGGCTCGCTAGGCCGAAAACCCGAAAGGGCGACCTAGGCAAAATTCAGAGCACAAAAAATAGAAAGTATAAAAACTGAGCTCGCAAGGTTGAAAACCCGCAAAGGGCGGCCTTGGCAAAAGTTAGAGCGCAAAAGGAGAGTGAAAATACTCGAGTGAACCCAAGCCTGAACTACGTAAGGCTTGATTCCCATCTTTGGGATACGTAAGCAGCTTCATCCCGAAGTTCAGCCATAAACTTTTCCCCGATCAACTTTGTCCGATTGATCATCTCGGTCATCCTTGTCCATCAGCATTTATCGCAATCTCCGGTACAGTGCTATTCAGACTAGGGGCAACTTTCCGTTGCCGTACAGTGCCGTGGTACCGTTCAAACAAGGGGCAACTTTCCAGTTGCTAGGATCCGGATTTGTACATCTCAGCGACAGATCTCAGGCATGTCCAGTTCTGATCCATATCGAAAATAGTTTTGAAAAGTTTTAATAAAGATGACTTTGTTCAAATAAATCTTTTTACAACTAAGACTATTTCTAGACCAAAACGGGAAATTTTCAGTACCACAACCTTCAATTTCATTGATTTCAAATAGAGTTCTCTTGCTCTTGCATACAATCGAAGTTGCTTTTTATTACATTCATAAAGAAAACTTGAAAGTACTAATAAAGCAATAAATCCGGGGCATGGTCAAGTCAAATGTCCCTGTGCCCCCTCTCAGAGCTGGTCGAAGCCTCTGATGCCAAAGGGGCCATTCCTGTGCCTCTTCATTAAGCCAATCCAAGCACTCATCAGACAAAGTGCAACTGAAAGCGGGAGCGGGGGCCAGGAGTTCTCTCGTCCTCCATCTTTGGGCATCTGCAGGCTAATTGTCGCCTCGAATCGGAAATGTAATTGGGTACTCTATCCCTTCCGACGGACAAGTCTGATTATGACCAAACTGGCGCAGGATACGGAATGGGAAGTAGAAGACACAGTGAGTCAAACCAATCAACTGGATCCCGGGTTGACGGGTCATGCTATAACTCATCATTGGGAGATTGAGCCAAGGGCACCGCCAAGCAATGCGTCATGACAAACCGCACATCCATTCAAACCACCAACCCTCATCAAGGGCGTCAACTAGGCGTTACTGAAGAAGTAGCCACGAATTTGAATATCTTTGGGCAAGAGTCCACAACCTTGGTTTATCCATTAACCACACCTGGGGAGGGATGAAAAATGAGAGAATAAAGAATAGAGAGATGTACGATGAGAGGAAAAGTGAGAAAAGGGGTTTTGTGAGAAAAACCGAGCCTGAGAGCCGAGTGATGTGAGCAAACATAGATGTGAGATTGGGTGGGAAACATTACCTGCAGTAATAGTGGACTCCCTGCTAATCTGATCGTCTCTCGACGATAAAAGGCGTCTAAGCCCAGCAATGTCTCAGCCAGGATCATGGCGATGCAGCTTTTGCCCACCTTCAAGCCTTGGGCAACCTCAATCAACCGGACACTAGGCCCTCCAGAACTGGAGACGAACAAAGAATGAGATAGCAGGCATAGACAGAGGGCGTGTCGCCGAAAACCTTGCCAGTGATGGTCGCCGCGATCAACAATCTCGGAAAAATGACAAACCAAGCTCGGAACATCTAATGTCCCGTCACAAATCAGAGAACGAGCATCGGGCATTGAGAGCCCACACATTTGTCCTAAGGCTTGAGCATGGCCAAAACGAAGTTGGGCGGGGATCTCCTCATCGCTTGATTCCATTAGAGCTTGGAAATCTTCAAAAGTGGGACACACCTCTTGCCCGCTAAAGCTAAAGACATGTGTTCTGGGTTCCAAAACCTCGCGGCATGGAGGAATGGAAAATGCAGCGGTGCGCAAGAAAGTGAATAGTGCGTTTATGCCGAAAGCCCGGAAATTCGGCTTTTCCGAGCCATCCAAGTTGTTAATCCAAGTTGCGAGATTTTGGGCAAGAAACTCCTCCATTTGGAGCAAATCAGTGTGGAAATGAAGAGAACTATGAAGTTGAGACCCTTTTGAAGAGGATAAGGTTGAGTGAAGGACAGATGTCAACATTCTGCTGGTGCGGACATTTTAGTGCCGACCAGCCATCTGTTTCGGCCGGTGGATCCCCATTTCGGCCGATGGCCATTCCTCAAGGCCGGTAGCCTTTCTGCTCGGCCGGTGGTTCTCTTCCTTGTCCTCTGAGCTGTTTATGCTAGGAATTTGGAAAATCCCACCACTTTCGATACCCTCCAGTGACCAATTCTTACGAGGGCGCGCCCATTTGCTTATCGAGTTGTTGCATATTTGCTTATCGAGTTGTATCTCACTCTCTTTGAGTCTTTGTAACGTTTATCAAGGTGTACTCGCATTTGGCTAGTTTGCTGAGTCCCCTGTTTTGCTTATTGAGTTGTAATTGGTTTACTACCTGATTATTACGATGCGAGGTTTTGTTTTCAAAACGCAGTTTCAATTTCAGTCACATTGTTGTGTGATGCCTTGTGATGCGATGCATGGAACACGCAAATGTAACACCTTTCGAACAAACAGCTGTTTCATTTCCATCACATGTTTTGCAAAAAACAAAAAACGCGCTTTTGAGAAATAAAACCTGCCCGAGGCAGTGCAATGTGCTTAAACTCCTAGTGAAAATGAAAGTAAAGCAGAAGAATAGCAGGGTAGCAGAGTGCTGAGTTTGACACCGGTAACCTCCCCCTTTCGGTCATCATACCTTTTGCGCCCTTGTTCGGGTCAGTCATGCGAGTTGGCACCTTCATCACTAAAGGCAGTCCAAAAAACTGCGCCTTCAAAACATAAGTGGAGCTTCGAGTTGACCTCGTACCACAACTTTTATAAACGATGCTCGGGACATGCGAAGGACATCCCTTCCCGTATCCTTTTATATCTTTTGAATTCTCTAAATCATTTCAATCATACTGAGTTGCAGTACGTTGCATTCCAACATCATGTTTGCCATGATATGTGTTCAAGTTTCTCTATATACACATTGCATTGTATGCGTGCTTTGCTTTACTGATATGTGTTCAAGTTTCTCTATATACACATTGCACTGTATGCGTGCTTTGCTTTACTGGTATGTGTTCAAGTTTCTCTATATACACATTGCATTGTATGCGTGCTTTGCTTTACTGATATGTGTTCAAGTTCCCTCTATATACACATTGCATTGTATGCGTGCATTGCTTTACTGATATGTGTTCAAATCCCCTTTTATACACATTGCATTGTACGCGCGCTTTGCTTTACTAATATGTGTTCAAGTTTCTCTATATACACATTGCATTGTATGCGTACATTGCTTTACTGATATGTGTTCAAGTTCCTTTATATACACATTGCGTGCACGTGTGCATTGCTTTACTCACATGTGTTCAAGTTCTCTTTCCATACACATTGTGTGCATACGTGCATTGCTTTATTCACATGTGTTCAATCTTGCTATCTTGCTGTGCACATTGCATGCATTGTCACGCACTTTCGACTGCCTTGTCATGCATGGTGCTAACAACATTGTACCTGTTAAGTTTGTTTTCTTTGCAGGCACGATATTGTATGTACGGTTCATTTGAGGCCGGCGCAACCGGACGAGCCGCACAGGTATTGTATCCCCCGCATGAGACGCACAGAGAATTGCATAATTCTCTCACATCCTTTCTGCATTGTAGTGTAGTTTGGCGCTTGCTAGCTTATAACTGTCGCATGCGTGCTTCGTTACAGCTTTCTTTGCATGATCATAAGTTATGCTCGGCCTCTTGCATTGTCTTGCATTTTGCCCCTACCTCCGGGCGCATACCTTGTTTTGTCTTGCATGTTTGTCCAAGTCTTCGGCCTTGTCAAAAATGGGTCGTCTCTAGGCTTTGACATTCACTCCCGTCATTGTTATGACTTTCGAGTTCTGTCAAAGAGGGGCAACTGTAGACACCCCATTTTTTACCGTCCTCAAGACTTGGACGTCACCGCTTGAACACTCGGTGATTATCCATGTTCGTGTTCGTTTGGAGCTCCCGGAGTTCTCGGCTACGCGCCTTGCCTCAGGACCTCCGAACTTGATCGTTTTGTGTCTGGTTTTTCACCAAACACTTGTGCTTTGCCTTTGAGGGACAAGGAATGCTTTGTGAGGCATCCCCACACACCACTGGCAGTGATTAGAGGCCATCGGCTGGTTGGTGTTGCCACCGGCACTATATTGTGCCGGTCGGCACTCTTTTGTGCCGGTCGGTAGTAAATTTTGTCAAAATGACAATTTTGCCCTGCCGACTATTGTGCAGTTGCTTTATGAGATATTTTTAAGCAGCTGTCTACCACTTTCTTCCCCTCCATACACGTGTATGGAGGGATGAGCCTCTTGTTTGCTTAGTTGCTAAGCTTACAAGATTGCCTCCTCTATAAGAGGAGGCCTTGTCTTCTTGGTTGAAGGGTTAGCCATTTGAGAGACTAAAAAACCAGAGCTCACATATCTCTCTCTATATTTTCCATCTCTCTTATCCTTGTGTGTGTGTGTTCTAAGCCTAAAAGGTGTGTTTTACCATACTTTTGCACCATTACACACACCATTACACCTTAGCTCGAGATTGAGAGACTTAGAGGGTTGTTTGTTGAAGTTTTGGACTAACTTTGATCACTAGAGAGTGGCTGGACCACCTGTTCTTCAAGGGATCTTCAAGGGTAAACTCTTTACTTTAGTTTCCCCATTCTTGCAACTAGTTTCTACCCCTCTTGCTTTGTGTTTTAAGCTTTGTGTATAACATAAAAAAATCTTGTTTTTTCTTGCTTAAGAGCATTCATTAAGGCCACCTTTTGATTTGAGTAAGAACTCACCCTCTTAGGCCTTGCTTTGGCCCTTTTAGTGCCTTTTCTTTGAGCATTGTTTAACTTGGTGTTTTTGGCCTTCTCACCACTGAAAACCAGTGGGTTTTCAGTGGTGAGGGAGATGGTTTCAAGTCTCATATAGGGGAGAGACACCCCTCTCCCCTTTGTCCCTTGTTTGCCTTTGTTTCTTGGCCTAAAGAATAGCATGTGTGCATGGTTGATTTTGGCTTCATTTCAGAGCATATTTGTGGTTCATATGATATGTTATACCTCTGTTTTGGGTCGGATTTGTAGCCCTTAGCATGTCTCTCATACTTGTTTTGAAATGCTCTCTTATGCTTAAAAGTATGCCATGCATCTAGGCCATGTTCTTTGCATATTTTAGCATAATTCCATGAGGGCATTAGCATCATATTGCTATGTGTAAGGGCTGTTAGCCCTTTGTTTTTACCATGTTTGGCATGTTTGGTGTTATTATCTTGCTTGTTGGCTTGCAAGCCTTGGGTGTGTGAGTCCCTAGCATGTTTAACCTACCTCGATCTTATGGTTTGGCATCATTTTAGATCACATTTCAGTCCCTATTCCATGCCTATATGTCTCCATTTATCACCTCTTCCATGTCTTGAAGTGTTGGTCTCCTATGCTTTGAAGAGGGTATTGTGCATGCTTGCATGATTAATGCATTTTGGGGCTGGCATATCAAGGTTTGTGGGTGTATTTTTGCATGATGCAACTCTGTTTTTGCTTAAATAATTCATGCCATGATTGGTCTTAGTAGTGGTGGAAGGGTGCTCTCTTTTTGTGCCTCAATCTTAGGCCATTTGACTTGTATGTTTGCATGAGTATTGGTTACCATTTTGGGCATGTTTTGCCACTGTTTTGGGTTGGTTTGAGGGCTCCCCCATTGTGGTCTAGTCCATCATCACATGCTTGCCTCATGTTTAATGCTTAATTGGTTCATTAAGTGTTGTAGTAGGTTGGTCCCATTGCTTGGATTGTCCCTATAACTTGCATTACATTTGCATCTTGTATGCATGAGCTTCATACCTTTGTCATGATAGGTTGCGTTGCATTAGATATGCCTTGCATCTTAGACTTATGTTGCATCATTTGAGCCATGTTACATGACATGCATTTCATTACTTGGTTTGGGGTGTCAAACCAAGTATGGGAAATGAGGGGTGTTTGTACCTCAAGTGACAAAACACACCTTAATTCCCATGTCACCAAGGCCCTTGACCGACACATGATAAGGTCTTGGTTTCATTTGTGTGTTTGCATGCATTTTGACATTAAAATGCAACTTTGGTTCCTTAGGCTATCATGCATCAACATGCATAATTGGTGGCCCAAGAACCGAGGGTCATGCTCCCTTGAGTCTCAAGCATGATAGGGAAGCATTGGTCATGCTTATATATGCCTAAAAACCCATGCCATGTATTCTTTGATGCTGTTCTTTGCCAAAGCTGTCCCTCGAGGAACTTTCGCCGTAGGCACTATAATGTGCCGACTGGCACTATATTTTCAGCCGATAGCCTCCAGAGCAGCCGGTGGTCAATTTGAACAGCCAGTGGTCATTTCCTCTAGCCGGTGGTGTACTGTAGTTCATTTGGAAGATGTCCTGGGACTTTGGCAATTTTTTTAGAAAGGCAGGGCAGTGGAAACAGAGACAGCAGTGGTGCGGTGTGGGTTTTCTGGGCGAATCGGATTCGAGCATGCATCATTCGCGTATCCCGAGGCGGGCGGCTGTGGCCACCTTTCCTTTTTGCATTTATTTGTTAAATAATTAGAAATTTTGTAATAATTAATTTATTTATTATTGAATTGTAATATTGATTCGCACCCTCTGTGCGAGGGCATAATTGTAATAAGTGTGGGTGAGTGTGTGTATGTCTTCCAACCCCCATTTCTTTCTCCCTTTTACTTACCTGCTTTTAATGGTTAGTATTAGGACACGTTTATTTTAGCATACCTTAAGCTATGCATGCGTGCATCCATGCATTTGTTTACATGCACCGGGCTCGGTACATCACGCTAACTGCATTGTATTTCAATTTTCAAATTGAATACGTGTTACTTGCAACATTCCATATGCCATGTTTAGGACGGCCGAGCCTGTCTAGATTACATCTTTGCTTGTGTTGCATTAGCCACTTAACATGAACTAGGATCATGAATATAATTACTAACTGGTTTCTGTTTTGGCTTGGAGTACTAGGTAAGCTTTTACGCTTTAGCATCCACATGCGTGTGAATGTTGCCATGACAGTATGCGTACCATGCGACTAAATGCTTATATGAGATAAACTGTTTGTATGCCTGTGGGTGGAGGTTGGATTGCTTGAGTTGGGAAAACTCATTGAAATCCGCGTTTTAGCCTACTTGCGAGTAGCAAATTCCAAAGCATTTTCAAAACAAACGGATATGCAATGTTTATTCCCAAATCAGGCAATCTAGTCTATACTTGTTTGCTGTGTGCATAACATAGTAATTCTAGGCTAACAATTGGAACAAGAGCATGTAATGTTTTCAAAATCGGATATCACGGTTAGTAGAGGCCGGTCTTGGACGGCGAAAGAGTGCTCATAAGTGACCTTCCCGATCGTACCCAAGCTCCCAAGCCAAGACAACTTTCGTGATGACGGACATGTGGCCTTCGGCACCGAGTCAGGGTTTCCTAAATTTCCCATTTTAAAATATTTAGGTGGCGACTCTGTAATCTGGCAAAGCAGTCCATGTTTGGCACTACTTTTTCAAAATCTGTTTTTCTTCAAAAAGATTTGCCAGAGTTGGACTCTTTGGTTCAGATTAAGAACCGTGACAAATCGAGTCGAGCGTAGTAGACCATAAAGCGAGCGAGCGGAGTCATCCTCCCGGGGCGTTCGGGGACGTCTACAATCACCTGTTTGTTTACTGTTAAAGGATTAATTGACCATTGGATACTTTGATTCATGTATATATGAGATCACCATTTTCAGTGATACATATTCAAAACATTTTTTAACAAACATGGAATCAAACGTTCTAACTTTTTGTGAAATTAGTCTATACTTGTATGTTACATATAGAACAAGAGCATATATTGTACATAAAAACCACATCATGATTAGTAGAGGCCGATCTTTGATCGGGTGAGTGGGGTGTTCAATTATTGACCTTCCCCTCTCATACCTAAGTTCCCGAACCAAGACACTTTGGTAACGACGGACTAATGGCCTTTGGCACAAGTCATGGGTTTCCTAAATTTTCCAAAATAAATATTTAGGTGGCGACTCTGAAATCTGGCAAAGCAGTCCATTTTTGGCATTTGATTCAAACATCGATTTTCCAAAACACAACTGCCGGATTTGGACTCTTTTTTTGTGTTTCCACGGTTTCACATTGCACTTGTGAAATCAGATTCA
The DNA here is from genome assembly GCA_025200525.1 of Camellia lanceoleosa. Classification (NCBI taxonomy): domain Eukaryota; kingdom Viridiplantae; phylum Streptophyta; class Magnoliopsida; order Ericales; family Theaceae; genus Camellia; species Camellia lanceoleosa. The sequence goes on along the minus strand of CM045763.1, from coordinate 50,364,908 downwards.
GAACCAACACACAAGTGGAGTCCGAACTGTACGGGCTATTTCATTCTTCCGAAAGGGGGCGCGAAAAGCCGAGCTACAGCTGCGAATGCTAAGACCGAGCCATCCATAGAAGTGCCAAGCCGAACTAACTCAAACAGTCCTGAAGAAGGTTCTCATACTCCGGTTAGAGGAGATGACCGGACTAATCCGTAGTACGCTGCAACCGAGCTACCCCCGTGCCCATCTGACAACCGAACTAACCGTAGTACTCCTTTTGACCGGTGTATCCACTGTCTTTCGTATTTTGACCTATCTCGGCCCAACACCCAGCTCGGCTCAATTTATATATATAAATTACCCTCTCAAAAATATTTTTAATTTTTTTTATTCAAATCATAATTTGAATTGAAAATTAAATGCTGCCTAAATCTTGTAACAAATTTTAAAATTATTTTAAATTAAAAATAAATTTTTTTTACAAACTTCGTCAGCCATACGTACAGTTTTACGTTTTTTTTTTCTTTTTTCTTTTTTTAAATTTTATCACCTTCACCGTAACAGACAGTTTACCCTTAATATTAATATCCACATGCGTACCGCCCTGTGCACGTCCTTCCTTCGGGGAGTCAAAACCTATAATTGAAATATAAGGACAATTTTATTTATTAGTCGGTGGACAAAAGACCAGAATTTCAAAATGAGCGGGAAGGGATTGGAAATGCTACTCTGTTTTGTGAATATAGTTAAAAATTATTTTTTTTATTTTTTTATTATTTTATATGAAAAGCGATATGACTTAAAATAAATTAAAAATTAATCTTTAACTTTTAACTTATATTTTCAAAATAAACCTAAATGACATCGTTTTTAATTATTTTGAACCCTATAATATGTGTACTGTACCTTTTTCCACTCTATTTCCCAACTCTTTTTACTGAATTTCTCGGTTAGACTAAATAAAATATAAGATAAATTACACTCATCTCTTTTAATGTTTTAAAAAAAAAAGTTTTTTTATTTTTGATATAATTATATTAGCAATCTTTAAGATTTTAATTTATATAATAAATAAATTATTTTTCATCAGTAATTCTTTAATTGTACAAATGAAAAAAAATAATGTTATCATCTCTTATCTACTCTAATGTACATATTTATTTTTTATTTATTTTAATATTTAGTCACCATCCATTAAAATATCAAAATTAAAGAAATTTATGTTAGAAGAAATAGCATTTCAGTGAAACAATCACAAAATAATTGTGGATAATTTTATTTATTTTTTTTTTGATACACGTCTGGCACACACAAAATAATTGCACCAAAATATTAACAAAAACAATTATACCATACACGAAGGACTTGCATCCTATAAAAATGATGAGATTATTTTTCTAATTGTGCAACTAAAATGAAAATTTTCCTTTATGTTATGCATTTTTAAAAAGACATTACGTAATGTTAGTTATGCTACTTTATAATAAAAGTTACGTAGGAGTCAATCTGAATTGTGCACGTGATTTGAAAATTATGAACCATTATTTTTATGTCATAAATAGTATACCTTAAATTTTAGAAATAATATGTGGTGAAATCAGTCCCCCCAAAAAAAGACATGTGAAATATTTGATAATTATCTTGGTGAAAATATAATTAATCACATATTTTCGACATAATTAAATTAAAATTCAATTTAGTAAGGTTAGTGCGACTGAAACTAATGTAGGTGATAGGCAGACAGTAAAAAAAATAAAGATAAATATATATTTTACAATAAAAGAGACTACAATATCATTTGTATTACTAATAAATTATTAATTAAAAATATCTTAATTATTATGTAAATTAAAATTTTAAAGAAAAAACCGATATAATTACTTTAAAATGTAGAATTAATTATATTTTCTAAAATTTTAAAGGGGGTAAATATAATTTATTATATTTTATTTAGTCTGCCAAAGAGAGTTGAGATAGGTACGAGATTTTGACAAAGTCAATATTAATATGTACGGTACGTATATGATGCTCAAAACAATCAAAACCACACCATTTAATCACACAAGTATAGTACGGTTGGAATATGATGCTCAAAACAACCGAAACCAAATCATTTAAGCACACAAGTCACTGTTGTGCGTGGAGTGTTGCAGTATTTTCCTACCTAAGTGGGAAATTTAAAATTAATTGCAAAAGATTATAAATTTTAAATTTTTTATCAAATAAATAATGGACACTTTTTTTATAAATCTCTTTTTATCTACTTATGTTCTATTTAATCCATATTATTTTTTGATATTTCAATAAGTCCTATAGGTGACATAGTTATCAAAATAACCCTAATAATATTTACATTTACAGTGTAAATGTTTTGTAATGTGAATGTTCACACCGTCAATATGAATATTCACATTGTCAATGTAAACACTCATACGTCAATATGAATTTTCACATTATAAAATATGAATATTCACATTACCAAATTGTTAACAGTTTAAAAAATATTTGTAAGGGTAGAAATATCCATAAAATACCTTAAATATGATAATTTGGATTTGATAGATCAAATTTTCAAATAATATGACTAATTAGAATACAAGAATATCTTATGAACTAATTGGAATACAAATACTTAAAAAATGATTTTCTAATAGATCTCTCAATAAATAATTAAATATTACATATGATTTGTATGAGATATTTGATCATTTATTTAGTAAAACATTTAGTATTTTTAACATTATCTAAATTAATTATCAAATAATGGAGGATTTACCCCACCCATGCGGCATTGGGATCCTCTAGAGTGATTTGGTGAAGTGATCTTCTAGAGTGATTCTTTATGGCGCGACATCTGTCCCACTAATGAAGTCAATGGCTGAGATTAATCCCTCACCAAAACGACGTCATTTTGGTGACCCAAAAAAAAAAAAAAAAAAAAAAAAAAAAAATCTGAGTTTCAAACTTTCAGTAGTGCAAACACAGAGAGGAGGGGTAAGGAAGAAAGAAGTGGAGGGTTTGATTTATGCTCACAAGGCTGAACTCGAATTGTCTCTGTATTTAGATGTGATTTCCACTGGTGTTGCTGGTTCGAAATCGATGTCTCGCTAGCAAAGCTATTCTTCAAGAAGCTTCAAGGAACACATAGGTGGTGTTTGTGTAATAGAACAAAAACAAGGATAGAGACTTCAAAATGTGTATATATATATATTTGGGATCAAGATTCAAAGGAAAAAAAAATAAAATTAATTTCAAAATTATGTGTAAACTATCAATTGATCTTCCAATTTTTTCAATTGATCTTCTCTCTTCGATCTAAATTTGTTGAGGATTTGAGAATTTGTGTTTATTTATTTCTTATAGATTTTGAGTTCGATTTGGTAATGGAACAATCCGGCAAAGGATGGAGTCGGAGGGGTGAGGGAAAGGATGGTTGGCCGGAAGAGGGTTGGGGAGCAACTGGCGACCGTCAGCAAGGGTGGCGGACCAGGTGGTCGCTGCCACCACCATCAACACCGACGAAGCTGTTTTTCAACTTCTTCCTCAGCTCCTTCTCTCTTTCTTTCTTTCTTTCTCTCCTCCTCTTGCATTCAAACTGTAAAACAAAGAATTTTTTTTTTTAGATCACCAAAATGACGTCATTTTGGTGAGGGATTGATCTCAACCATTGGCTTCATTAGTGGGACAGGTGTTGGGCCATAAAGGATCACTCTAAAGGATCATTTCACCAAATCACTCTAGAGGATCCTAACGCACTCACGCGTATATCCTATCATTTCCCCTTACGCCTCTCTACTCTTTTTCTCTCTCTTCAGGGCACTTCTCTCTCTCTCTCTCTCTCTCTCTCTCTCTCTCTCTCTCTCTCGTGTCTCTTGCATCTCTCCTTTTTGTCTTTCTTCCTTTAATCATTACTTTTAAATTATTATTTGGCCTTGTTCGTCATAATCTAAAAAAATTAAAAAATTAAAAAGTCACTATTCTATTTAAGTCACATCATCTTATTTAAGTTACATCACATCTCTACCACATCACTTCAAATCCAATTCATACCCAACTCATATTTCATAAAACGTCAAAAAATGCACTTATTTAGATTATCCCAAACCACCCGTTATTAGCATATCACCCATACTATGTACAGAATAAAATAATATATTATTTTATAAAAATATGATAATTATTTTGAATTTTTATATTATGTATAATAAAAGTTAAATGGAAGCTAATCAATCGAGATTTTCTTAATTGTTTAAAATTAAGAAAATTAAAAAAATTAGTATGAGATATTGATCATAAAGATTCTCACTAAAAATCTCATTTTGCTAATATAAATGAGAGTATAACATTCACTTTATATAAGTGAAACAATTCACTTTTTCTTTCTTTTTTCGATGTGGGATTATAAAATCAAAGTTAAATGAAAGCAAACTAATGGGGATTTTCTTAATTGTTTAAAAGTTAACAATTATTTGGGTGGAAAGTTTATTTTGAATCAAGCAATCTTAACCGTTTAATCTTTAATTAGGTCAATCTTTAATTTATTTTGAATTAAACAAATTTAATTAATATATTTTGATAAAATCGCTAAAATAGCAGTTAAATCAGCGAATCAGTTAAATCGAAAACGGTTCACCCTATCGGCTAAGTCAAAGAATCAACCAACTTATACAAAAATTAATTAATTAAAACTTTTAAATTTTATTTTAATTTTAAAATTTAAACTTTCTTAAACTGAAACATACACAACACTACAATATTAAATGAGAGCATAAGGTTTATATAGTGAAACGACTCATGTTTTCCTCCTTTCCCTGATGTGGGATTGTAAAATAAAATTTAACAGTTGTTTGGACGGAAGTTCATTTCTAATCAAATAATCTAAGTTGTTCAATTTTTAATAAGATCAATATTAGTTTATTTCAAATCAAACAAATCTAAGTAATATATTTTGATAAAAATAACTAAAACCGTGGTTAAACCAGTGAATTAGTCAAACCGAAAACGATTCAGCTTAATCAGCTAAGTCGAAAGACCAACCAATTTACAACAAAATTAATTAATTAAAACCTTTAAATTTTATTTTAAAATTTAAATCATCTTGAACGGAAACACAATACTATAATATTAAATGAGAGTGTAAGATTTACTTTATATAATTGAAACAACTCATTTTTTATTTCTTTTCTCGAAGTGAGATTGTAATTATTTTAAAGTTAAATATTATTAGAGTTTCAAAATCTCATACAAAATTATTTTTAAAATAAAAATATCTATGTGGGATTGTACAATAAAAGTTAAATGTAAGCTAACAATTGAGATTTTCTTAATTGTTTAAAATCAAGAAAAAAAAAAAGTATTAATTATAGGGTTTCTTACTAAAAATCTTCTTTTGCTTATATAAATGGGATCATAAGATTCATTTTATATAAGTGAAACAATTCATTTTTTCCTTCTTTTCCGATGCAGGATTGTAAAATAAAAGTTCAATAGATATGCACATTGGATTACACATTGAGCATGTGTTTACAAAAGTACCTTCACATAACACGGGTGATATGCTAGGGGTATTGTACATGTGTTTTTAAACACACAAACAAAAAAAATTGGTATTGATTATAGGATTTTTCACTAAAAATCTTTTTTTACTTATATAAATAAGAGTATAAGATTCCCTTTATATAAGTGAAACAATTCACTTTTTTCTTTTTTTCCCAATGTGAGATTGTAAAATAAAAGTTAAATGGAAACTAACCAATAGAGATTTTATTAATTGTTTAAAATTAAGAAATTTCAATAATTAATATAAATTGGAGCATAAGATTCACTTTATGTAAATGAAATAATTCACTTTTTTTTTTTCCCGATTTGGGATTGTAAAATAAAAGGTAAATGGAAGTTAGCTAATAGGAATTTTTTTAATTGTTTAAAACTAAGAAAATTCAATAATTTTAGAATGAGAATTTGGACCTTCTAAAAGGCTTATCCCTTAAAACTTTATTGATAAGATTCATTTTATACAAGTAAAACAACTTACTTTTTTCTCTTTTCCCAATGTGAGATTGTAACACTTTATATAAGTGAAACAACTCACTTTTTTTTTTTCGATGTGAGATTGTAATTATTTTAAAATTAAATATTATAAGAGTTTCAAAATCTCATACAAAATTATTTTTAAAATCAAAATTATGTGGGATTGTAAAATAAAAGTTAAATGGAAGTTAGCCAATAGGGATTTTCTTAATTGTTTAAAATTAAGAAAATCAAAAAAATTAGTATGAGATATTGAAACTTCTCACAAGGCTCCTCACTAAATGGGATGGGAGTATAAGATTCTCTTTGTATGAGTGAAACAACTCATGTTTTTTCTTCTTTTCCTGATGTGAGGTTATCAAATAAAAGTAATTATTTAAAAATAAGAAAATCAAGAAAATTTGAATGAGGGTTTGGAACTCTTAGAAGGTTTCTCACTAAAAAGTCTATTTTCCTTATATATATATCGATTTTAATATACTATATATAACTTTTAATATGAAATTTTAACTTTTATAAAAATAATATCATTAAAAATATGTCGATGATATCTTTAAAGTAAGACTAATATTAAATATATAAAATTCAAAATTTAAAAATAATAACTTAAAATAGATATAAAAAATTAAACAATTAAAATAAAATATATGGCTGAAGTAAATATGAACAAAAAAAATTATTTAAGCAAAAATAAAAAAGGGTGAAGTACCAATAAATCCTAGAATGTGATGTTGTAAACTATTTAGTCCTCCATTTTGCTTATGAACCCAAAGGTCCCATGAAAGTAGAAATTACATAAAAGGGTAGTCACTTACATGTTTGGGCTTAATTTTTCAGGGATATAAATGAGTTTCTCCAAATGCAAAATTATACCTTTAGACAATTCGCACTATAAAATTTTTAGATTTCTTCTTCTAAAATAAATCCCACATTACGTAAAGAGAATAGAGAAGATGTTTAATCTTGATTTTCAATAATGAAGTAGTAATTCTGATAATGCTTTTATACAAGTATGATACAATCTTAGTCTAAGCTTAACCTGACTTATAACTACCTAACCATCTTTAGTTAATCGTTCTAACAACATAACAGCTTTGATTAATATCTCTAACAAACTAACTAATTAGAGATACACGTGCAGGTGCAGTAGTTGACGGTTGAGTTAGTTGAGCTTCTTGATCTGTTTCGTCTTGACACCTAACAAATAAGGTAGCAACTATAGGGTCTTCATCAGTCCCCTTCAAACTCATAGGACTAAAAGGACTAAGAGTTTGCTTTGAAGACATTGAAAGCGAGCCACTGAGGGATTTAGTGAAGATATCTGCGATTTGATCAGTAGTAGGAATATAAGCAATATGTAAAGACTTGGCAGCAACCTTTTCTCAAATAAAATGATAGTCCACCTTAATATGCTTTGTACGGGCATGAAAAACAGGATTATGAGCCATAACAATGGCAGAAAGGTTATCACACCACAGTAGGAACACGGGCGAAACACGAAGCTCGATGAGAACATGCCAAGCCAACGAGTTAATTTGAAGTTTGAGCTAAAGCTCTATATTCGACTTTAGGAAGATCTGGACATGACAGATGCTTCTTAGCAGTCTAAGAAATGAGATTGAGACCAAGGTAAATGCAATATCCAATTGTAGATCTTTTGTCAAGAGTATTACCAGCCCAATCTAAATCAGAGTAAGCATTAAGAAGAAGAAGACCACGAGAGAAATGCAGACCATGACCCAAAGTACCTTTCAAATATCTAAGCAACCTTTTCACGGTAGCAAAGTGACAATTTAAGGAGATTGCATGAATTGACAAGCGGTGTTATTGCAAAAGCCAAATCTGGTCGAGTGATAGTGAGATATTGAAGAGCACCTACCAAGCTTCGATAAAGAGAAGGTTGAGAAAAGGGTAGGACATCTTCAAAAGAGGAAGTGGAGCATTTAGTAGCCATAGGAGAGGAATAAGGTTTGCAATTTTGCATGCTAGCTTTGGCCAAACTATCTGATACATATTTGGATTGAGAAAGAATATAACCTGAGGAAGACTAGATAACAGAAATACCTTGAAAGTAATTAATAAAACCAAGTTCCTTCATGGAGAATGTAGTATGCATTTGCTGAATGAGAGTGTGAATGTAATGGGGGATCACTACTTGTGAGGAGAATATCATCTACATAGATGAGAAGAATAGTGATGGAAGTGGAAGTCTTTTGGACAAATAATGAAGAATCACAGTGACTGGCAACAAAGTTTTAAGAAAGAAGAAAGGTAGAAAATGTAGAAAACCAAGCTCGAGGAGCTTGTTTTAAACCATAGAGAGCTTTGTGTAACTTCCAGACAAGAGAAGGTTGAGTGGAATGAATAAAACCTTGTGGGTGAGTCATGTACACCTCTTCCTCTAGAACACTATTGTAGGCGTCGAGCGTCCGGAAGGAAATCCGTTTTGTTCATTGGGCTCACTCTGATTCGAGGACTCAATGTCACGGTCACTGTATCTAATCTCATGAGTGCAATGCAAAACCGATGAATCATCAAAGAGTCCAAATCCGGCAAATCGTTTTTAAAAATAGATTTTTTTGAAAGAAGTGCCAAACATGGACTGCTTTGCCAGATACAGAGTCGCCACCTAAATATTTTGTTTTGGGAGAATTTAGGAAACCCTGACTCGTGCCTAAGGCCACGTGTCCGTCATCACCAAAATTGCCTCAGTTCGGGAACTTGGATACGATTGGGGAAGGTCACTTCGTGAGCACCCCCGCTCGCCCGATCAAAGATCGGCCTCTACTAACCATGATATCGAGTTTTGAAAACATTATGTGCTCTTATTCCGGTTAGTAGCCTAGATTTTTTACGTGGTGCGCCTGATGCAAATATAAATTTGGATCGCCTGAATTGGAACAAAACATCTCATATTTGTTTTTGAAAGCGAATTGCTAGTCGTAAGTAGGCTAAAATGTGGATTTGCCACCCTCAGGTGGGCTTAGAAAACATGATTTTGCCACTCTCAAGTGGGCTTAAAACTTGCAGTCGATGAATTGTTCCAATCCAAATAACCCAACCTCCATTCACAGGCATTCAGGCAGTTATATCACATAAGCAAATAGCCTCATGGTAAGCATGCTATCATGGCAGTCACTCACACGCATGCAAGGATGCTAAAGCATAAACACTTACCGAGTACTCCAAGCCAAAATAGAAGCTATGTTAGAAATCCATGCATAATCCTAACTATGCTGAAATGCCTAGTGCAACACATGCAGGAATACAACTACAATAGGCTCGGCTATTCTAAGAATGGCATATGAGATGCTACAGCTAACATGTATTCAACTCGGAATTGAAATACAATGCAGTTAGTATGATGCGCCGAGCCCGGTGTATACAAGACAAAATGAATGCAAACATGCGAGCATAAGTATGCTAGTTGAAACGTACCCTAAACTAACCATCATAAGCTGGTAAATAAAAGGGAGAAAGACGTGGGGTTGGAAGACATACATCACACACACGCACACTTATTACAATTGTGCCCTCGCTCGGAGGGTCTAAATAAATAATACAGTCCGAATAAATAATTACATATTACAAAACCCTAATTAATTAACAAATTAACTAGGAAAGCAAATAAATTAGCATGCAAGGTAAATGGACCGCTTCAGCTCTGTTCCAAATGATGAAAGATGCATGCATGCTCGAGTCGCCTCGTCGGAAAATTCCTCGCGATGTCTCGATTTGCCTCTGTTTGTAATTAATCCCGGAATGCTGTGCAAAGTTGTAGAAGGCTGCCGATTTCTGGTTTACTGCAACAGAGAGCAAGAAAGGAGCATGGCAAAGTATTTTCACATATGTATGCACACTTCAATCCTCGTGCCACCAATCATGCATCTCGATGCATGATAGCCGAGGAGTCAAATTGCACGACTCAATGTAAAATGAATGCACATGACAACACAACAAGGCCTAGACTCCATCATGGGTAATCCGAAGTGTCGGCGACCAGGAATTGAGGCACGTTCCGTTACTTCGGGTACGAAATGTCCCTCGTTTCCCTTGTTTGGGCTAACTCCTGTCCCAAACACAATGCAATGAGATGGCATACACAATGCGACTAACACGCCACCTAGCATACGCAATGCTATGGACTAAAATGGCATACACAATGCACGTGACATAACATGACATATACAATGCACTTACGAAGACTATCATGCGCACATGAACTAAATGGTGTAACAAGCCCGCCGGGGGGGGGGGGCTCACTACAGCTCGGACTCGATTTGTGTTGCAGTTCTTAATCTTGAACCAAAGAGTCCAAATCCGGCAAATCGTTTTGAGAAAACAGATTTTTGAAAGAAGTGCCAAACATGGACTGCTTTTCCAGATACAAAGTCGCCACCTAAATATTTTATTTTGGAAAATTTAGGGAACCCTGACTCATTGCCTAAGGCCACGTGTCCGTCATCACCAAAGTTGCCTGGGCTCGGGAACTTGGGTACGATTGGGGAAGGTCACTTCGTGAGCACCCCCGCTGGCCCAATCAAAGATCGGCCTCTACTAATCATGATATCCAGTTTTGAAAACATTGTGCGTTCTTATTTCGGTTATTAGCCTAGATTTACTTTGTGATGCGCACAACATACAAGTATAGACCGGGTCGTCTGAATTGGAACAAAACATTTCATGTTTGTTTTTTTTGAAAGATGGTTTGCTACCCGCAAGTGGGCTTAAAATACAGATTTTACCACCCTCAGGTGGGCTTAGAAAAGATGGTTTTGCCACTATCTAGTGGGCTTAAAACTCACAGTCAATGTATTGTCCCAATTCAAGTAACCCAACCTTCACCCACAGGCATTCAAGCAGTTATATCACATAAGCAGTTAGCCTCATGGTAAGCATGCTATTCATGGCAGTCACTCACATGCACACAAGGATGCTAAAGCATAAAACTCACCGAGTACTCCAAGCCAAAACAGAAATCGATTAGAAATCCATGCATGATCCTAATTATACAGAAATGCCTAATGCAACACATGCAATAATGCAACTATAACAGACTCGGCTATTCTAAACATGGCGTATGGAATGCTACAGCTAACATGTATTCAACTCAGAATTGAAATACAAATGCAGTTAGTATGATCTTGTAGAGCCTGCATGCAAGCGGATGAATGAATGCAAACATGCTATCATCTTGTATGCTAATTGAAACATGCCTAATCTAAGCATCATAAGCGGGTAAATAAAAAGGAAAGAAAAGGCGTGGGGTTGGAAGACATGCATCACACACACACTTATTACAATTATGCCCTCGCAGAGGGTAGAATAAATAGTATCTGATCCCAAATAAATAGTACAGTCCGAATAAATAATACAGTCCAAATATGTACAAAACCCTAATTATTTAACAAATTTAACTAGGAAAGCATTAGATTGGCATGCAAGCCAGGGACTGTCTCGACTCTTTTTCGGATGATGAATGATGCATGCTCGGGTTGCCTTTGCGTGGAAATCCATGGCGATGCCCCAATTAGCCTCTGTTTGCAATTATTCTTGGAATGCGTACCAAGCTTCGGAAGGCTGCTGATTCTTGATTTGCTGCAACAGAGGGGCATGGCAAAGTATTTTCACACATGTATGCATGTCTCGATCCTCGTGCCACCAATCACGTATTTCGATGTATGATGGCCGAGGAGTTGAATTGCATAACTTAATATGGAATGAATGCACATGAAAATACAATTAAAACCTAACTCCATCATGGACAATTCGGAGTGTCGGTGTGTAACAACCCTCATCTTGATTCTAGATAAATTCTTGAATTAGCTCTTAGTTCTTGCTAAATGAATTGCTTATGACTCATAATTGAACTAATGAAATCTTTGCAGAATTTGATTGAAATCGAAACTGAAATTGAATAAGTTTATCTATTATATTGCATTTCTATCTGTTTGATTGATTGATTATCTGTTTGAGTTTATGTGTTTAAACTGCTAATTGAAGGCCTTATCGGCGGCCGAATTAAGAACCGTTTAGTGCTTCATGATCAGTGTAATTTATGTGATTTTATGGTATATTTATCTAAATTGTGATTAGGTATGATTAAACTAGATTAAAATGAGCTAATTGCAAACTTAGGCTTATCTACCAAATTGCCACCTATAGTGGACCTTTGTTTATTATTATAATAGAGCCTTATTACACTGAATATATCAATTGATCAGCTCTTCTTGTGGCCTCTAACCGACCAAAACATAGAGAGATTGAGGAAGGAATGAATTCATCTTGTTCATCTAGAGAATTACTTGGAAATTGAAAGATTTGAGGCATAGATTGCATAATTGAACTTGTTCTCTTTACGTTAAGACTTAGGTAAGTGAATCCATCTTCTTCTTGTTGTCTTTGAGTTCCATCTTGCATGTATCATGGTTATAGAAAAGTTAAGTCATGAATTTGCTCATATATGTTGAATTGGAACTCCATTGTTGCATGCATGCTTGAATTGGTGCATTTTGAAGTTGAATTCATGGTAGATTGTACATGCAAGCTCATGTTTTCGTTAAAGCCCATGTTTTCATTTTGTTTTCCAAGTATTGAGCTCAATTGAGCTAGTATTGAAGCTTAAAATTGTTTAAAGTGCATGCATGTCATGTTTGCATGTTGTTCTTGAAAATTAGTTTGAAATTGAGTTTAATTGAAACACCCTTGGGCCTTGATTTCTTAAATTGAGCTTTAAAGCGTGTTATTCTATGTGTTTGAAAGAGTTTTCGAACATGGGCCCAAGAGGATCGAGTTGGGAGCATCAAACTTGAGTTTTGAACTTGGAACACAAACACGGATTTTCCAGATTTTTCTTTGTCCTTTCGGCGGAAATGGCTTCGGCGGAAATCATGCTCGGCATTTTCTTGACTTGTTTCTGATCCGCTCGGCGAAGTGTTTCACGCCGGCGGAAAAATCGACCATCCGGCATCTTACCTTTGTTCATCAGTCCGCTTTCGGCGGAATATTGTGTGACACGCTTTCGGGGAAGTTGGCCTTCGGCGGGGACCTTTGTTTGCTTGTCGCTCGGCGAAACTGCGCTTCGGCGGAGGCCCTATTTCACGAAAATTCTGGCGATTTACGTACGCGTCTTTGCATCCTCATTTCATCCTAAGCATTCTTAGGCCTAGTTTAAGACATCTTATTGAGGATATAGATGTAGAACCACACCGAGAAAATTTAGGGATTTAAATTATCATCCTTCCATTTGTGAAACTTAGAGTGTGTTCAATCATTAAATGTATAGAATTTGGCATTTCGGGGAGACGCTCTAACTACTGATAGCCCAGAACACTGTGAGTAACGATTGTGTAAAGATATGTTTAAAATGTTTATCTTTTGAATACTGAACTGATATTGTTTACTGAATGAATGTATGTCCTATATTCTGAACTGTACTGTGGCATCCTTAGCACCCACTATTCTTTATTCTTTATTACAGAGATCTCTGTCGGTTCCTCGTGGAACCACTCATTCTTGAATGATTGGCCATCATTCTTTGTTGGTCTTTTAAGACCTCTTGACGTCTTGTTATGCTAATGGATGTACCATATGGTGAATAAGCTGTTACGGAAGACGAGAATCTTGTTTAATGAGCTGTTTCCATTCTTGTAAGGACATTTCATTCTTAACCTCTTTCGTATTATGTTATTCAACTGGGCTTTAGCTCCTTTGCTCATATATATATGTAGGTGTGCAAGCAGGACCAAAACTAAATGCGTCGGAGTAAACTCCAGTTTTGTCAAGCCAACTAATGTGCCTCACTGCGAGGTTCCGAGCCTGTTATGCTAAGGCTTAGGGGTGTTTCAGTACTTCCCCTTTTTGCACTATCTTACTATTTTGTAATAACCGTGTAGATCGTATAGGTGAAAGTTCTTGTCTTTGTCAGTGGGGTTAAGTCCCCGTACTGAATGATTGTAAATATTGTGCATAACTATTCTGCACCGCATGTTTATATACATGAAAAACCTTTTTGACATCTGATTATCCTGACTCATTGGACATTATTTATTTCTTGTATTGGCTTCAGCCCTACACTCTGTTTTCTTGTATTCTTTGTTAGCGCCTTGATAATCTTGGATTCTTGGCGGTTATAGTGCTAAACCCATAGGGCGGGTTTGGAGTGACACGGTGACTAGAGAATTGAGACATGTTCCATCACTCGGAGTATGAAAGCATTACCTCGTTTCCGTGCTTGGATAACTCCTATCCCAAACACAATGCAATATGCACGTGCATGAAGGCAACTAAGATACAACCTAACTTGCACAATGCTATGAAATGAAATAGCATACACAATGCATAATGGGCTTACACCAACACAAGTGGACCTCGGCCACACCCACATAGAAGGCCATTAGATGAGAATGAGACACTCGAGATGCGTGCTGCGTGCACGCAAACCGAGGACCGACCCTAAGGCACCAAATGCCATTCTAACAAAGCATGGAAAGGCATGGAATATGGCATACTAGCATGCAAATTTCAGCACTAAAATATGATGCAAAACAGCCTCGAAGCATGAAAACATGGCACCCGATGCATGAAATGAGACTCGAAACTCGAAACTAGGCGCATGGAATGACTTATAACTATACAAAGTATGCATTATTTGAACATGAAGTATGAAGATAGAATGAAGACAGTCCTAAAACAAGCATATTTACAGTTTTAAGCAAGGCCAAAAGGTGAACACAAGTAGGGCTAAGCAAACATGCAAAAATGGCCTCGAAAGAGAGATAAAGAAGCAAGTAACAGCTTCTAGCCCTAAATGGCAAAGATCCCTTCAACAAAGTTGAATAGAGGATCAAAATGAAGCACTTTACAGTTTACAACAAGCCACAAAAACAAACACAAGTATGGCTAAACTATCATGCAAGAAATGGGCCTAAAAAGGGACAAAGAATCAAGTGATGGCTGCTGGCCTCAAAAAGAGGAGGGCCCTTCAAAAATGTTGAAGAAGGGCCCAAAACATGGTATTTTACAGTTTATAACCAAGCCCAAAACAGTGCACAAGCAAGCTTAAAATACTATGCAAAATAAGGCATAAAAGAGAGCTTTAACACAAAGAGAAAAAAGGAAGCCTCAAAAAGCAAAAGACCCTTGATCAAACATGAATAGTGGGTCAAAATATGAATATTTACAGTTCGGGTCGGAGTCCAAAAATACAAGCACAAGGGGTTAACAAAACATGCAAAAATAAGGCCAAAAGAGGGATAAAGAGGCAAGTGACAAAAGGAAGCCTCAAACAGTAAAGAGTTCTTCAACAATCTTGAATAAGGGCTCAAAACAAGCCACTTTACAGTTTATAACTAAGCTCAAAACAGTTCAAAAATAGGCCTAAAATACTATGCAATAAAGAGGCATACAAGAGAGGTAAAGAAGCAAGTGGTAGCTGGAGACCTTAAACATGGAAGGACCCTTAATAAAACATGAAAAAGACCTCAAAAAATGACTATTTTTAGTTAGGGTTGGAGCCCAAAAATGTAAGTATGACTTAGATATAGAACAAAATAAAGCACAAAAGAGGGAGAATGAAGACTCACCCTTGTAGACCAAACTTCAGCAGCTCTTGGCCTAAGAAAAGGTGCTCCTAAACTCTGAAAAACCATCTCCAAATGTTGGAAAGGATGGTGGTGGTGTGGTGCTATGTGGTGGTGTTGAAATGGTGTAGGGTTTGAGAGGTTTTTAGGATTGAAGTATAGAGAGAGAGAGAGATTCAATGTAGGAGCTCCAAGCCAAAATTTCTAACCCTCCAAAAGGGAGCTGGAGGGCCTGGTTATATAGGCACAAGAGTGGGGGAAGAAAGGGGGAAATGAAATTCAAATTTCCCCCCAAAAAGTTAGCCCCTCGAATACAAAATCTAAGGGGAAACAGAGGGTATATTTGTAAAGTACCTGGAGAGAGGAGCAAGGCCGGCTGGTTATTTAGGGTTTAGGTGGCGGTGGCCCCCATGGCCGGTTGGCCAAGGGTCAAAAGGGTCAAGATCGATTAGTGGCGGCCATGCCAAAAAGTTGGCCTCCCATATGTGCACAACACAACCATGTGGTCAAAAATTGGAGAAAGTGAACCAGGAGAGAGAAAAGCCCATTTTTTAGAGGGGTTCAAAAGGGTCAAACACAATTACTGGCCGGCCATATGATATTGGTGGCCTCCCAGGTGTCTATAACACAAATATGTGGTTTAGGGCTAGAAAAAGTGGCCCAAGGGTGGTCAACATTGGCTTTCTAGTGAGAAAAGCGGGCGACGGAGGGCGATGAAGAAATAAAACTGGTTGTCAGAACAATTATTGGCCTCCCACCCTTCTACGACCTTCCTAACAATGAAACAGAGGTCCCTGCCAAAAATGAACTCAAACCGATGCAAAATGAAGGTTCGGGGCAGCAGCGTGGTCGGGCCTGGCCCATGATTAGGCACCGGAAGTGATGTTCGACCACGAAGGCGGTCTCTCAGACCACAGTGTCCCTCAAAAGGGAGGAAATAAGGTATGTGCCAAAAAACGGAGCAAACAGAGGTGGTTAAGCTGTCCCGAACCGAGGCACATGACCATGACTCGAAAATCGAATCGAGCTCCAAGCGGGCAAAATGGCCTACAACCACGAAGCGTAGCCTCTGACCAGCGAGAGATGATCTACGAGACCTCTCCCTCCTTTGGGAAGAAAATAGAAAATAGAGCTTGGTTATAACCGAGGCAAAGCATGAAAAAGTCCGGAAGTCGGAGGCAAGGCTCGCAGCCAAGACTCTGAAACCTCTGAACGAGCACAATATGCAACATCACCAAGTGCTCAATCGGTGACGTCTGAGTCTTAAGGTTGGTCAAAAATGGGGTGTCTACAGTTACCCCTCTTTAACAGAGCTCGAAAGTCACAAGTGACGGGAGTGAATGTCAAAACCCAGAGACGACCCATTTTTGACAAGGCCGAAGACTTAGACAAACATACAAGATAAACAGGAAGATGTGCCCGCAGGCATGCCCGCAGGCAGGGGGCAAAATGCAAAGCGATATGCACAAAGCCGGATGTAACTTAATGATCGTGCAAATGCAGCAAGCTGTAATGAAGCAAGTATTCGCAAATAGATGCAATAGTTTTAAGCAAGAATGCAAAGCAACAACTACATTTCATGCAGTTAGGAATGCGGAGAGTTATTCAATTCTCGTCTCGTCTCACACGGAGAAGATACGATACCTGTGCGATTCATCTGGTCGCACCAGCTTCAAATGAACCGTACATATAATATCGTGCTTGCAAAAGAAAGAAACTCAACAAGCACAACATGCTTGACAACATATGTTCAATGTGACTTCGAATACAGACAAACGTGGTGCCGGTGGGAAGGTGCATCACAACGCGAGAAAAAATGCGTGTGGCAATGCAAGTTTAAGCGCGGAGGCTTGGTAATATCAAGGAGACGTGCATAACAATGCAAGTATATGCATGAGAATGCAAGTTATGCGCACAACAATACAGAACGAGCACAAACTAGAATGTATGTTTGTCACAAAACAACGAGCAAGGAAATGCGCGTTTCGGTGAGGGCGACTCGATCGCGGCTTTCGGTTCCTCTCCCGGAGGGGTCATAACATGGTCAAAAAGGATACATCTCACTTTCGATGAGTAATGATGAGACACGCATCGGAATTTGAAGCTGAAGTTCGTGAGCGATTTCGCGACAGAAAGTGCATTTCTCTTGTACTTTTTCAGGTCTTGGGGACTCCGAACATCACCAAAATTTGCAGAGAGCTTGGAGGCCCTGTGGGGAACACCACCGGCCACTTTTATTTCCAGGGGGAGGCCACCGGCCACTTTTTGAAAAGGAAATGGCCGGCCTGCCAGAAAAGGGAGCCGGCCGACCACTTTGCCAAATCCGTGGGCAGTTTTGTCTTTTCACCTTCTTTTCTTTAAATATACTCATCCAAACACTTTGTGCTCACAAGTGTAGCTCCGAAAACATCTCCTCTACCTTCCCAAACCATTTTCTCCCTCAGATCTGTGCTCTATACACGTTTTCCAACGTCCCACGCAAGTTGTTTTCGCGAAATCTTTCAGTTTTAAGCATTTTGAACCGATTAAATTTTGATTTCGGTGCTTCTTTTCTCATTTTCGCCACTTGAGGTGAGTTTGTCTCAACATTTGGAAGATTTTCTCGGGAGTTGACTTTTGTTGACTTTTTCATTTCCCGAGAGTTGACTTTTGCCAATTTGGGCTCATTTTGCTCATTTTCGCTCCTTTTTGCAGATTTCCTGAAATGGCTGGTCATTTCCCGCATGGTGGAGGTCCTTTGGGTGCCGGAGATGATCCTGATATTATGGCTCTACCCCTGAGGGTTCGACCCTTCATACCCGAGAGGTACGACCCTCCAGTACATATACTTTCGCGGGCTGTTTTCTATCACTTCACTGATTTTGATGGGTGAGCGCCTGGGGATCTGCTTCTGCGGGAGCCAGAGTATCACCTCTCCCATGAGACACGAGAGGTATTTACTTCGTTTTTTACCTTTTCTACAACGTATTATGAATTTTTCATGCATTCGTGCCTTTTGCCATGTTCGTCTGCTCATTTTGAGTACACAGCTTATTTAGAATGTTTAGTCTATGACATAGCATCCTGTTTACATTCTGAACACACAGTTCGATCATTTGAATTTCTAAACACGCAGCCCATAAATTGATTGTGAAAACACGACACACACTGGTTGATAATTGAACACGCAGCCCAAGCACTGATTTTCTGAACACACAGCTCGAATTGAAGGTGAACACACAGCACACACTGATTGAGAGTTGAACACGCAGCCCAAACATTGATTTTCTGAACACAGCTCGAATTGAAGGTGAACACGCAGCACAGCGATTGAGAGTTGAACCGCAGCCCAAACAACGATTTTACGAACACGGTTCGAATTGATGGTGAACACACAACACACACTGATTGAGAGTCGAACATGCAGCCCAAACACTGATTTTTTGAACACACAGTTCGAATTGATGGTGAACACACAGCACACACTAATTGAGAGTTTGAACACGCGGCCTAAACAGCGATTTTTTGAACACCTGATCGATTTTACGAACCACATTCGAATTGTTGGTGAACACACAACACAGCGATTGAGAGTCGAACATGCGGCCCAAACGATTTTTGAACACCAGTTCAAATTGATGGTGAACACCACGACACCTTGATTGAGAGTTTGAACACGCGGCCTAAACAGCGATTTTACGAACACAGTTGAATTGATGGTGAACACGGAGCACCTGCGATTGAACACGCAGCGGCCCAAAACGATTTTACGAACACGGCTAACGCTTACTTTACTTTGCACGCAGCCTATTCATTTTATCTGCACGCAGCTCATTCCTTCTATTTGCACACAGCTTATTCATTTTATGCTGAAATATGTATTCATTCGAATACGGTGACTTCTCGCCGTCTTGAGATATGGCTCTACGCATGGCGAGATTGGTATGCCAAGCTCGAGTCCGTCAGGATTTGGTTGACTTGGCGGGGTTTGGGCCCTTCTGTACTGGGCTATCTCGTTGTCCTACCAGGAGGACGTTAATGGCCGCCTTAGTGGTGAGATGGTGGGACACCACTAACTCCTTCCATTTTTCTGCCACGGGGGACTTAACTATGACCCCGTTTGACTTTGCCGTATTGACTGGCCTTGACGTGAGGGGTTGGCCCATCCCTTACGACGAGGACATGGGCCAGTGGGAGGCCGCTTGGATATATTTACTGGGGGCTCGCCCGCCTGTTGATAGATCTTCGGGCAGGATCCGATACACCTAGTTTTCTTCCCATTTTCGAAAGGTGGAGCCCAGGACTCCTGAGGAGGCAGCACAGTATGCCCGTGGTTTTTTGATGTTCCTCTTCGGGACCACTTTGTTTGCCGATAGGGGGAACACTGTTGGGCTCTATTTGTTGAGTGCTTTGGTGGACCTATCACAGGTTAGACGGTATGACTAGGGTGGCGCCGACTTGGCTACCCTTTATTGCTACATGAGTGTGACCTCCCGCGGACGGGGGGACTTATTTGGCGGCTATTGGAGAGCTTGGGAGGTACTTTCTGCCCTCTTAATTTACATTTTTGCCCCTCATTACTTGTATATTGCACACACGGCGCACTTTACACTCTGTATTTTGCCCTCAGCACTTTGCATTTACATTCTGCACTGTTTTCCACAGTTATGGGTCTATATGTATTTCCCAACATTAGCCTCGGAGTTGGTGGTAGAGGGGCCTCTCGTGACCCCGTACTCACTTGTATTTGAAGGCCAGCACCGGCCAAGACCTCGGGAGTCTCTTATTTATCTACGGCAGTATTTCGACACGGTGCGATCGACGGAGGTATTTCAGAACTCTCAGTTCTTTCTATTTTCCTCTTTGATTTGTCTTGTACATTCTCGATTTCTACTTGGTTTATGCATCATTATCCATGAGATCACATGGCGTACAGGCGCCCTTAGGTGAAGGTCTCCGATTCGGTTTGGGAGGGTGGGGGCCTCGTCTGAGATTCTATTCGAAGGGCAGTTGGTAGGGCTGGTTTTTGGGAGACCGCTTCTTCGTCAGTCTGGGGTACACTTCTCGGGACCCTCCTCGGCACCCCGGTCGAGATGTGGATTCTCGATAGGCTCTCTTCTGAGATGTTGCTAGTGCTATCTTTGAATCTTGATGCCTTACTACATCTTGAAGAGGGATTATGCTAGTTATCACATATACGATGCCTCCATTGGCGGAGTCCGTACTCGACGATGAGGCTGTTTGGTATGCCATCTTAGTCGGGCCAGGCTTGGGCTACAACGCCCTTCCACCGAGGGTGGTATATCTAGAGGTGGGGTGGATTGGTTCCCGATTCCTCCGACTCATCATCATCTTTGGGTGGCCAAACATGCCGACGAGTTGACGGATGGCGATTCGGGACTTCCTACCCGATCCCGATAGAGCCTCCCCTGCCTGACCACAGATATGTCAGAGATCCTGATTCACCACCGGTATGCTTTTGCAGCTTTGATTTATCAGTCAGGCACTTGGACATTCATTCTCTTACTGATAGTTTTGCATTTGTGTCTCTGACCTCCTATCGAGTATGTAGATGAGATGCTCGGGATGATGGCGGCGCTTCGAGGGCATGGTCTGTAGAGAGACCTGATTGTCCATTATGGGTGTCCAGGTATTGTCCAGTTTTCTTGCATTTATCATATTTTCGATGACATGCTGATTTTGAACATTCTAATGCATTGATAGGCTACTTGTATAGAGCGCAGCTGACACACACCACACTTACACACCGTATTTACATGTACCCACTTCATGTAGTTTTCTTGTATCTGCATCTGATGTACATATTCGAACTGATGTATTCAAATTGAACTCTTTTTTCTCAAATGCCCCCGGTATATGCTTAGCTACAGGCCGGGCCACCTGGGCCTTCTTGGGGAGGTGGGCCATCTGGGCCTTTTCGAGGAGCTGGGCCATCCAGGCCTTTTCGAGGAGCCCGAGGAGGGGGGTTGTCTCACAGACGCAGAGCACACATTATAGAGGAGGAGCCCGGTAAGGATGAGGAGGAGGAGGCTACAGATCGTCAGTCGGAGACATCTCACGAGAGAGAAGGGCTCCGGTCTTGGCTTCGGGAGTGGAGGCGAGGCTGAGGGGGATCCTGAGGATGACAGCTCCGACTCGGATGGCGATGGTGGTGCAGAGGCTACTTCGCAGAAGAGGATGAAGAGGGCCTCTTATTCCTGCTCTTGAGAGCATTGATGTTGCGGTTCCCTGTTTTATTTACCTTTTTGCTAGTAGTTGTAGCACATTGTACATTATTAGGCAGTTTTATTTTTTGTAAAACTTGTACCCTTGTTTGTAAAATGTTGTAACAAACGAAGCATGATGGAATGAAATAGCTTTTGAAAAAGTGTTGTATTTTAAACTCTTAGCATCATATCATATCATTTTGCACCATAATGAGATTGAATGGAAATGTGCATTGTGCATTTGCCCAGTCAGGTAGTGAACCGACGCAACAACTTAACTTACTAAGATATAACAAAACCTTAGCAAGTTTACAACTCGATAAGCAAAACACAACAGTGTTGACAACTTAATAAACAAGACTCAACAAAAACTGCTTAAACAAAGAGTAAAAACTCAAAAACACGAAACACGACAGCTCAACAAACAACTCGATAAGCAAAACGACAACTCGATAAGCAAAATAACAACTCAATAAACAAAACTTAACAAAACAAAGTGTACTTCAGATGATCTGGGCAACGGAACGCATCCAAAACAGAGGGAAATGGAGGCCTTCGACACACCCGTTGGATGGAAATGCTTGAAACTTCCTCCTGGAGGGTAAAACAGGGCCAAAGACACACATTGGAGCATGGCCGGCCACTTTTGGGAGCTGGCCGGCCAGCTTTATTGCAAAGGGGAGGCCATCGGCCAGTTTTTGAAAAGGAAATGGCCGGCCTGCCAGAAAAGGTGGCCAGCCGGCCACTTAGCTCAGCAACCGTCAAATTTTTGACACGTGTCCCCCGAATAGTGTCTTCTCCTCTTTAAAAGCCTTAGTTCCGTGGTTCATTCAATTCATCTTAGTTTTGCACCAAAATGGAGGCATTTCTCGTCGAAAATCTCACATCTTGGATTGCTTCTCTAGATGGCTCGAAAAAGTTAAACTTCTGGGGTTTCGGGTTGAATGCACTATTCACGCTGAGCCGTACTCTGCTGCACCTTCCTTTCCTTCATGCCGTGGCTAGATTTTGGAACCCGGTGACGCATGTCTTTAGCTTCGGCAGGCAAGAGGTATATCTAACTTTCGAAGATTTTCAAGTTTTGATGGAATCTGAACGTTATGAAGAGATTTTGCCTCAGTTTCGTTTTGGCCACGCCCAAGCTTTAGGGCGGATGTGTGGACTTACTGCGCATGATGCTCGGTCTCTGATCTGTAATGGGGAACTGGATATCCTCGGTTTGATTCATCGCTTTTCTGGTGCCGGTGACCGCGGCGACCATCATTGGCAAGGTTTCCGACAACATGTCCTTTGCTTGTGCATGCTATCTCACTTCCTGCTTGCCCCGGGCCTGGGTGGACCCAACATCCGTTTGATTGAAGTTACTCAGGGCTTGAAGGAAGGGAAGAGCTGTATTGCTATGGCATTGGCCGAAACGCTGATGGGCTTGGACGCTTTCCACTGTCAGGAGACGACCAGATTTGTGGGGAGTCCACTACTGCTACAGGTAATGTTTCCCACCCAATCTCACATATGTATTTGCTCATATCACTCGGCCCTCAGGCTCGGTTTTTCTCACAAAACCCTTGTCTCACTGTTCTCTCATCGTACGTCTCTCTATTCTTTATTCTCTCATTTTTCATCCCTCCCCAGGTATGGTTGATAGATAAATTGCAGGTTGTGGACTCTTGCCCTGCCTACTCAGCCCACGGCTACTTCTTTCGACAACGCCTGGTTGATGCGTTTGATGAGGGATGGTGGTTCAACTAGATGTGCAATTTGTCTACTGACCGCATTGCTTGGCGCTGTCCTTGGCTCAATCTTCCGACAATGAGCTATAGCATGTTCCGGTAGACTGGGATCCAGTTGATTGGTCTGACCCACTGCGTGTTCTACTTTCCGTTCCGATTCCTGCGCCAGTTCGGTCATGATCAGACTTGCCCGCCAGAGGGGATTGAGTACCCGGCTGCTTTCCCGGTCCGAGGCGCACAGCTTGCTCGACACGCCACAACATGGAGGACTAGAGAGCTCCTGGCCCCCGCTCCCACTTTCAGTTGCACTTTGTCTGACGAGTGTTGGGATTGGCTCAATGAAGAGGCACAGATTGGGCCTAGCTTGGCATCAGAGGCTTCGACTAGCTCTGGAAGGGGGCGCAGGGACACCTGACTTGACTATGCCCCGGATTTATTGCTTTATTAGTACTTTCAAGTTTTCTTTATGAGTGTAATAAAAAAAGCAACTTCAATTGTATGCAAGAGCAAAAGAACTCTGTATTGAAATCAATGCAATTGAAGGTTGTGGTACTGAAAATTTTCCGCTTTGGTCCAAAAATGGTCTTAATTGTAAAAAGATTAATTTGAACAAAGTCAACTTTTATTAAAACTTTTCAAAACTATTTTCAATATGGGTCAGAACTAGACACGCCTGAGATCTGTTATTGAGATGCACAACCCCGTATCCTAGCAACTAGAAAAGTTGCCCCTAGTCTGAATAGCACTGTACCGGAGATTGCGACAAATGTTGATGGACAAAGATGGCCGAGATGATCAAATGGACAAAGTCGATCGGGGAAAATTTTATGGCTGAACTCCAGGATGAAGTTGCCTACGTATCCCAAACATGGGAATCAAGCTTTATGTAGTTCAGGCCCAGGTTCGCTCGGGTATTTTCACTCTCCTTTTACGATCTAACTTTTGCCAAGGCTGCCCTTTGCGGGTTTTCAACCTTGTGAGCTCAGTTTTTATAATTTCAAATTTTCTGTGCTCTGAGTTTTGCCTAGGTCGCCCTTTCGGGTTTTCGGCCTAGTGAGCCTCTCAAGGGTAATATTTCTTCAACTTGTCCATGTTGATCGGTTGGGAGAACTCTAGGCCATCTAGATCCATCAGAACCACAGCTCCACCTGACCAGATTGACTTGATGATGTAGGGACCAATCCAATTGGGTCTGAACTTGCCCCTTGGGTCGTGGATGGGAGCTTGGTTGTCCTTGAGCACCAAATCTCCTTCTTTTAAATTCCTGGACTTAACCTTCTTGTTGAAAGCCCGGGCGATTCTGCGTTGATAACCCTGAACATGGTGCAGTGCTTTCAGTTTTCTCTCATCAAAGAGCATGAGTTCCTCAAATTTGCTCTGCTGCCAATCCGCTTCAGCCATTTGACACTCAGCCAGTACCCGCAATGACGGAACCTCAATCTCGATAGGTAGAACGGCCTCCATCCCATAAACCAATGAATACAGAGTCGCCCCAGTAGAAGTTCTGATTGAAGTCCGATAGCCCCACAAAGCAAACGGCAGCTTATCTGGCCAGTCCCAGTAGGTTTCCACCATCTTTTGCAGTATGTGCTTGATATTCTTGTTGGTGGCCTCAACGCTCCATTGATGCTGCCGATAGGTAGATGACTTATGGAAAGCCACATTGTATTTTTCCAACAAATCAATCACTTCCTTCTTGAAATGGGAACCGTTATCTGAAATTACCTCATTTGGGACTCCATAACGACAGATGATGTTGTTTCTAATAAACTTCGCAACATGTGAAGCCTTCAACACCGCATAAGATTGGGCCTCGACCCATTTTGTGAAATAATCTATCACGACCAGGATGAACTCATGTCCATTTCACCTCTTCAGAGTGACAGCCCCGATCACATCAATTTCCCAAACTGAAAACGGCCATGGTGAAGTCATGTTGTACAGTTTTGACGGCGGAATATTCATACGATTTGCATGAATTTGACATTTGTGGCATCGCCGGATGAAACTGATACAATCCTCCTCCATGGTGGACCAGTAGTAACCCTGTTTGAGGATCTTCCGTGCCAGCATTACTCCATTCATATGCGCACCGCATTCCCGTCCATAGATGGCTTCCATTAGACGTTTTGACTCTTCGGCATCAACACACAGCTTATGCATTCCCAGATGACCTCTCTTATACAGCTTACCCCCACAGATGATGAACTGAACGGCCATTCTTCTTATTGCCCTTTTGTCTTTGGCATTTACCCCTGGTGGGTATGCTTCCTTCTCCAACAAATTCCAAATGTCGTAATACCAGGGGTTTTCGTCCTGAACTTCATCTATAGCAGCAATCGACTCGTAGGCAGGTGCAAATTTCTGATCAATGATGACTGGACGCATCCGGACTCCACACGAGATGTCTATCATGGAAGATAGAGTTGCTAAAGAATCTGCGAACCTGTTGTTCTCTCTTAGTAGATGAGCAAAGTTTAGCTTCTCAAACCGAGGAATTAGCAAGTCCAAGGTCTGGTGATACATCATCATCTTTTCCTCTTTTACTTTCCAGTCTCCTTTTGCTTGAGACCAACAAGGTTCGAGTCCCCAATGACGTCCAACCGTCTTGCCCCTAGTTCCAGGGCTGCTTCTAAATCGGCAATGCATGCCTCATATTTTGCTTCGTTGTTCGAGACTTTGAATCGGAGTTT
Organism: Camellia lanceoleosa; assembly: GCA_025200525.1. Classification (NCBI taxonomy): domain Eukaryota; kingdom Viridiplantae; phylum Streptophyta; class Magnoliopsida; order Ericales; family Theaceae; genus Camellia; species Camellia lanceoleosa. The sequence goes on along the minus strand of CM045763.1, from coordinate 50,338,692 downwards.
GAAGGCTAGAGGGATACGGGAATTGTCGGGTGCTATCAGCAACACTCCTATCCCATACCCGTGCTGATTTGATGCTTCGTTGAAGTACATCGTCCAAGTTTCGTCGTCAAGGTACGTGTGCCTCGTTTTGCATTTCATTGCATCTCGAGGTACGTGTGCCTCGTTTTGCATTTCATTTTGCATTTCATTGCATCTTAAGGTACGTGTGCCTCGTTTTGCATCTCATTTTGCATTTCATTGCATCTCGAGGTACGTGCCTCGTTTTGCATTCCATTTTCCATTCGATGAGGTATCGTGCCTCATTTTGCATTTCATTGCATCTCGAGTCGTGTGCCTCGTTTTGCATTCATTTTGCATTTCATTGCATCTCGAGTGCGTGTGCCTCGTTTTGCATTCATTTGCATTTCATTGTATCTCGAGTCGTGTGCCTCGTTTTGCATTCCATTTTCCATTCGATGAGGTATCGTGCCTCATTTTGCATTTCATTGCATCTCGAGTGCGTGTGCCTCGTTTGCATTCATTTTGCATTCCATTGCATCTCGAGTGCGTGTGCCTCATTTTGCATTCATTTGCATTTCATTGTATCTCGAGAATGCGTGTGCCTCATTTTGCATTCCATTTTCCATTCGATGAGGTATCGTGCCTCATTTTGCATTTCATTGCATCTCGAGAATGCGTGTGCCTCGTTTTGCATTCATTTTGCATTTCATTGCATCTCGAGTACGTGTGCCTCGTTTTGCATTCATTTTGCATTTCATTGTATCTCGAGGTATGTGTGCCTCGTTTTGCATTCCATTTTCCATTTAATGAGGTGCGCGTGCCTCATTTTGCATCTCATTGCATTTAGAATGCGCGTGCCTCATTTCGCATTCCATTTCTCATTTTGTATTGGCGTCGCATCCATGTGCGTTACCCCTTTGCCCCACCGATGCGGCGAGACCTTAAACACGTCTGATCTAGGAGACCTTAAATCCTTCGAAGGTGCAAAACCTTTGGCGCATGCATTGTCATGTATCATCATCTCGGACGCGCGTTGCGCGCATTTTGAAACCACGCCCCAAGGTCGGCGGGACCAAAACACGCTGCGTGGTCTGGTGAGACCTTAAACCTTATTTGCATTGTCACGTGCTTTATTACGAGCACTATCATGCATTTATGCTTTGTATCGTTGCCCCGTCCGGTCTGGCGAGACCTTAAACACGTACGGTCTAGGAGACCTTAAATCCTTCATGGTCTAGGAGACCTTAAATCCTCGGGAAGTGCAAGACTTTCGGTGTGTTAAGTCGCCCCTCATTGCATTTGGCATGCATTTCATCGCGCCGTTTAGCGCACCCTCATTGCACTCCATTTTCCATCTTTTGAGACACGCACGTCTCATTCGCCCCATTTGCATCCGCATGTGTGTCTCATTTACATCGCATGCACTTAAAGTGTTGTGTAACAGTTGCCCCCCCGGATCTGGCGAGACCTTAAACACGCACGGTCTAGGAGACCTTAAATCCTCGGGAGGTGCAAGACCTTCGGTGCATTAAGGTGCACCTCATTGCATTTGGCATGCATTCCATCGTGTTGCTTCACGCGCCTCATCATCGCCCCCCGGGTCTGACGAGACCTTAAACACGTATGGTCTAGGAGACCTTAAATCCTTGGAGGATGCGAAACCTTCACCACATTTGCATCCCGGTCTAGGAGACCTTAAATCCTCTGAAGGTGCAATTCCTTCGGTGTTTGTCATGCGAAACGACTTAGGGTGTCTGGTAAAGCCACCGTCTGTGTTCGCGGTGAGTTCTAGGAGACCAATGGGGCGGTGAAAACTAGAGTTTGAGCGGCTTATGCCTAGAAGCATAAAGGTTGAATTTCGAGACTAAAGTCTGGTTTAAATACCCGGTGTACCCTCGGCTTGAAATCGTATGGAAGCCCCATAGGTTGAGGCGTGTTTACGCCTCAGTGCAGATCTTGAACCAACCTAGTATATCGCTCATACTGTTGGGGAATAGGGAAAAAGCAATCATAGTCGTTGCATCATCTTGCATATCATGCATCATTAATCTGCATATGTCATGCATTTCAAAATTCAAAAATACAAAAAACATGCATTTCATGCATCATTTGTAAATATTGCATATGTCATGCATTTTCAAAAATTCAAAACCGAAAACAAAAAAAAACATGCATATGTCATGCATTTCATTGTAGTATAGTGCATATGTCATGCATTTTCTGTAAATATCCATTCCCATTGCATTGTAGTTGCATGCATCCACTGCATCATCTTCCATCTATGGCTTGCGCCTTTCCTTGTTGAGCTTGGTCTGGTATGTGCCCTTACTTTTCACGTCAAAGCATGGTTCATGTGCATCGCGCCTACTCCTTGATGAACTTGGTTTGAGGTTGCGGCACCTTTTCTGTGTTAGACATGGCTTGTATGTGTGCATGCCTTTCCTAAGCAAGATACGGTTTGGCCCGCGCGCCATAATTGCCTATTGCATTGTAGTGTAATTGTTGCATCCGGCATTAGGATCATTATTCTCTCCCCAGCGGGTCGTCACCCCACTTATGTCAATCCACCCAATACTTGTTCTTGTGTCCGTCTACATCACTCATAGTTCAGACATCGTTCTATGGTAGACGGACTTGCTACTTCCATCAATCTACTTGACATTTGTGTGGTTTTGAACCGCTCATGATTGGATCATGATTCAATTGCTTTTCAATTGCATTGCATATTATTTGCATTGTTTATATTTTGCTTTGTAGTTTTGCATATCATTTGCATTACATTTAGATTCAATTGCATATCATTGCACTGTTTTGTGCACTTCATTTGCATTGCCATGCATATGGCTAACAATATTGTACCTGTTAAGTTTACTTTCTTTGCAGGCACGATATTGTATGTACGGCTCATTCGAGGCCGGCGCAACCGGACGAGCCGCACAGGTATTGTATCCTCCGTGTGAGACGTTTTGAGAATTGCATAATTCTCTTACATCCTTTCTGCATTGTAGTGTAGATTGGCGTATGCTAGCTTATAACTGTCGCATGTGTGCTTCATTACAGCTTCATTTGCATGATCATGAGTTATGCTCGGCTTCTTGCATCATCTTGCATTTTGCCCCTACCTTCGGGCGCATACCTTGTTTTGTCTTGCATGTTTGTCCAAGTCTTCGGCCTTGTCAAAAATGGGTCGTCTCTGGGCTTTGACATTCACTCCCGTCATTGTTATGACTTTCGAGTTACATCAAGAGGGAAATCTGTAGACACCCCATTTTTGACCGTCCTCAAGGCTTGGACGTCACCGCTCGAACATTCGGTGATTATCCATGTTCGTGTTCGTTTGGAGTTCCCGGAGTTCTTGGCTACGCGCCTTGCCTCAGGACCTCCGAACTTGACCGTTTTGTGTCTGGTTTTGCACCAAACACTTGTGATTTGCCTTTGAGGGGCAGGGAATGCCTTCTGAGGCATCCCCACATACCACCGGCTGTGGCTAGAGGCCATCGGCTGGTTGATGTTGCCATCGGCACTATATTGTGCCGGTCGGCACTATTTTGTGCCGGCCGGCACTATTTTTGGCAAAATGACCATTTTGCCCTGCCATCGCTTCTGTTGCTTTATGAGATATTTTTAGACAGCTGTTTAGCTCTTGTTTCCCCTCCATACACGTGTATGGAGGGATGAGCCCTTGGATGACTTAGTTTGTAAGTCTTTGTTGCCTATAAGGAGAAGGCTCTTCTCTTGGCTCAAGGGTTAGCAAATTTAGAGAGTTAGAGAGAAAAGAGAAGCTCTGGTTTTCTAGGGTTTGAGTTGCATACACCTTCTATCTCTATCCTTCTCTTGTGTGTCTAGGTGTTTTGTGCCTTACTATTGCACACAAACACCTAGTGTTCTGCTCTCCTTACTTGCCCTGAGGTTCTAAGGGCTGGTTTTTGAAGTTTTGACAGATTTTGAGCCTAAGGAAGCATCAACTACATCTTTGTCAAAGAGGTCAACAAGGGTGAGACACTAACTCTCTTTTTACCCCATTTTTGTACCTTATTTTTACCTAGTTTAGAACTATTTTTGTGCTTAGTATATAACACATAAAAGTTCTGTTTTTTAAGCCTCTTTATTGTTCATTAAGAGTGTTTTGTGGTTTGAGCAAGTTTGACCACCCTTAGGCCTTGAAAAGGCCACTTTATGTGCTATTTTGTGGGAAATCTGAGACTTTGGTGTTAGGATCTCTTCACCACTGAAATCTTGAGGGATTTCAGTGGTGAAGAGCATGCCTTAGAGTCTCAAGAAGGAGAGGGCCACCCCCTCTCCTTGATGTCCTTGAAAAGGGCAAGTTTTGCTCCCTTATGGAGCTTCATGCTTGAGTGTGTGTTGAGCATGTTTGACTTGTTTTCCATGCTTATATTGCCATGTTATAACACGATTTCAAGTTGGTTTAGGTCCCTTATGCATGCTTAGCATAGTTGCCTTGTAATGCCTCTTATTGCCTTAATATGCCTAGGTTGTGTGCCTTCATTTCTAGCATGTTTTAGGCCTAGATCCATGAAGCTTGTATTCTCATTTTGCCATGATCTAGCTCTCTCCATAATCATTTGGGTCGATCTCATCATGCATTACATAGCTCCTTTGCATTTGGCTTGTTAGCCTTAAGAGCATGAATATGTAGCATGTCTTGCTTGCATTGTTTTTGGTGGTTTGGAACCCCCTAGCATGCTATTTCAGACCTTATGATGTGCTTATATGCTTGCCTTAGTGGCTTCTTTAATGCTTTAAAAGCATGTGTTAAATGCTCCATGTTTTGGTCATGATTGCGTGCCTTTGTGCTTGGATCTCTTAGATGCCATCTAGGTGCTCCTTAGGCTTTGTTTAAGTCTGCTTGTGACCTGTTTTGAGTCCCCTTGGCCTTGTGAGGCTTGGTGGACTTGACCTTAGTATAAGCCTCCATGGCTTGCTTCAAGTATTTGGACCTATTGTTGCATACTTGGCTTGCTTTGTTGCATGATTTGGCATCATGTTTTGTGCGATTTTCAGAGCTTTATATGCATGTCAATTGTCCATGCTCAACTCATTTCAAGTGTGCTTGAATGTTGTTTGTTTTGCTTAAGTGTTGGCACCTTAACATGTGTGTGTGTGCATATGTGTTTGGCCCCATAACTTAGCATTTGGCCCTTGATTTTGGGCCCTTTTGGGCCTAGATCATGCCTAAGCCCATCTTCCATGTGGTTTGCATGCTTGCCTTGTGTGCTTACTTAGGTTTGCATTGTATTGCCATATTGCATGCTAGTTGCCATGTCTAGGAGTGCATCACATTGGCATGCATGTTAGGCCTCTTGACCAAGTCATGATAGAGGTTTAACACCCTTGTTTGCTTGTTTGCATTGCATTTGAAATCAAAGTTGCATTCTTGATCCTTGGGCCATCATGCATGGAAATGCGTGATTGGTGGTCCGAGAACCAAGGCACACCTTCCTTTGAGTCACCAACATGATAAGGATTGTGTTTAGTGCATACATGCTTTGAATTACATTGCCATGCAAGTTGTTGCCCTCTATTTCTTTGTGAGTTGTAGGTTTTGCGGGCATTTTGTGCCGGCAAGCCTTTATTTAGTGCCGACCGGCGATAAATTTGCAGCCGATAGCTTCATTCGATGCGGTGGCCACATCCTTTAGCCGGTGGTGTTCTACTCGGCCGGTGATGGTCTCGATGCCCAAGGAAGTGTTTTAAGACTTTGGACCTTCAAAGGAGGGTAGCAGGAAAAGCGAGGCACACTTGCATGACGGGCGATTCGGCGAGTCCGGTAGCGACGCATTTGAGCCCTCTTCCCGAGGCATTTATTGTTTAATTAGATTAATTAATTATTTAATTAATTTAGTTAATTTGTAATAATTAATTAGCTTGCGTAGTTAATTAGTTATTCGGTTTTGTATATTCTTTCGGTCCCTCGGCGAGGCAAATTTGTAATAAGTGTGTGTGAGTGGGTGTATGTCTTCCAATCCCCATTTCTTTCTATCCCTTTTATTTACCGCTTTCGATGGTAGATTAGGGCATACTTATCTTAGTATACCTTATGCAATGCATGCGTGCATTCATGCATTTGTTGACATGCATCGGGCTCGGCACATCATGCAAACTGCGACGTACTTTCAATTCCAAATTGAATACGTGTATCGAATAAAGTGCATTTCACATGCCATCTTTAGTGTTAGCCGTGCCTACTCTAGATTGCATCTATGCTCGTGTTGCATTAGCCACTTAACATGAACTAGGTCATGCATGTTTGCTAACTAGTTTCTTGTTTTGTACAGTCTGATGTAAGTATTTTACGCTTTAGCATACCACATGCGTGTGAATGTTGCCATGACAGTATGCTTGCCATGCGGCTAAATGCTTATATGACATTACTGTTTGAATGCCTGTGGGTGGAGGTTGGATTGCCTGAGTTGGAACAACTCGTTGAAATCCGTATTTTAGCCTACTTGCGAGTAGCAAAATCTAACGCGTTTTTCGAGACAAAACGGATATGCAATGTTTATTTCCAAGTTAGGCAATCTAGTCTATACTTTTGTGTTGTGCGCATCACATAGTAATTCTAGGTTAATAACCGGAATAAGAACGCATAAAGTTTTCAAAAACGGATATCACGGTTAGTAGAGGCCGGTCTTCGGACCGGGCGAAAGGGGGTGCTCATAGCTGACCTTCCCCGATCGTACCCAAGCTCCCGAGCCAAGACCACTTTGGTGATGACGGACATGTGGCCTTCGGCACCGAGTCAGGGTTTCCTAAATTTCCCATTTTAAAATATTTAGGTGGCGACTCTGTAATCTGGCAAAGCAGTCCATGTTTGGCACTACTTTTTCAAAAATTTGTGTTCTCAAAAGATTTGCCGGATTTGGACTCTTTGGTTCAGATTTAGAACCGACACAAAATCGAGTCCGAACTGTAGCCGAGGTCCCCCGCGGACGTGTTACAGTAGCCCATACCAAAGCTAAGCAAGCCTTCTCCAACGGTGTGTAACGAGTCTCATACTCTAGCATCTTCTTGCTCAGATAGTAGATGGCTCTCTCCACCTTGTCCTCTGATTCTTGCGCAAGCATGCAGCCTATTGTAGTCTCAGTTACTGACAGATACAAAATCAATGGTTTCCCCGGTTCTGGTGGTGACAAAACGGATGGGTTCTGTAAATATTCTTTAATCTGTTCAAAAGCAGCTTGGCATCGGCCGTCCCATTGGAATTTCTTTCCTTTCTTCAGGAGACCAAAAAAGTGGTTCACAAGTCAAGGTTAATTTTGAGATAAACCGTCTTATAAATTGCACTTTACCCAGAAAGCCTCGCACCTCCTTTTTAGTCATTGGTAGTGGCATTTCTAAGATGGCCTTGATTTTGGAAGGGTCGACCACGATGCCCCTTTGTGTAATTAGAAACCCTAGCATTTTTCCCGCTGTAACACCAAATGTACACTTCTGAGGGTTCAGCCGCAACCGGAATTCCCTGATCCTTTGAAAAAACTTGTGCAAGGCGGTGTAGTGGCCTTCTCTTTCTTTGGACTTGACAATCATGTCGTCCACGTACACCTCAACCTCTTTGTGGATCATGTCGTGCAATATTGTGGTCGCGGCCCATTGATAAGTAGCTCCAGCGTTCTTCAACCCAAATGGCATCACTCTGTAGCAGTATGTCCCCTACGGGGTGGTGAACGCAGTCTTTTCCCGGTCTTCTGGTGCCATCACTATCTGATTGTAGCCTGAGAAGCCATCCATGAATGAGAGCAAAGCATGCCCTGCTGTGAAATCCACCAACTCATCAATATGCGGCAAGGGAAAGTCGTCCTTCGAACTAGCTATGTTCAAATCCCTGAAATCCACACATACCTGGATCCTGCCATCTTTCTTCGGCACTGGAACGATGTTGGCCAACCAAGTCAGGTATTCGGATACCAGTAGGAAGCCTGTATCAATTTGCTTGGTGACCTCTTCCTTATTCTTGAGAGCCCAGTCCGAGCGGATCCTCCTGAGTTTCTGCTTGACAGGTCGGGCCTCGGGGTCAAGGGGGATCCAATGCTGTACAATCTCAGGATTGATTCCAGGCATGTCTTCGTAGGACCACATGAAAACATCTTTGAAATCTTTTAATAAAGCGACTAAGCGCTCGCGTTCCTCCGAAGACAACGTGGACCCGATCTGGACCAGCCGCGGGTCCTCCTCAAAACCAATGTTCATGGTAGTGATTTCATTAACTAACGGTTTAACAAATCTTTCCTGCTCTTGCTCAATTAAACGTTGCAAAACCGGAGAAACTTCGTCCTCGTCATTTTCATCAAAGTTTTGAAAGTCTGAATTAATGCAATAAATCAAGGGCACAGAAAAGTACTCAGAAACCATAGTTACTTGATTCTCATTAAGCACATCCAAATCGTCCGATTCACTTACAACAGACTCAAATGAAAAGGAAAAAGACAACCTAGACAGGACTGTGGTATCCGGGTTATCATCCCCAAGAGCACCAGACTCAGACTCAGTCGAGCTGAAACCTGATTCCGACTCACAAGACTCGGTGGAATCAGATTCCGGCTCACTACCTGACCCGGTGCTGCTGGACAAAAATCCCTCATCGTATTGCCAAGTGAGAGAGGGTGCGATAGATGCATCCAAAATAGTTGCTGGCAGGCTCGCAGCCGTTTCATCCCCAATCATGGAAACCGAGAAGTTATCCCCCAAGCACTTATGGTCAATCGGAGGATCTGAAAGTAGACATGCCAATGCTACCCTTATTTCAATTTCAGCGCCCTCGAAGTCCACTGCCTTACACTTCTCAACCTCAGCTGATGCGTCTGTCTGCTTTATGGCAATGTCATCCCCAGATAGTTGTAGGTCGAAGAAGATCTCGAAACCTGGCACGCGCTTCTTCTCCGCGTTTAGCCACGGCTCTGGGAAGCCACAAAATGGAAACTCCTCCCCCTCCCGGACGAAGCGTCCGTTCAGGGTACCCTAGATGGGCCTATGCATTAATTCAAAAGGCTTCCCAGCCTGCTTTGCTCTGGCTCTTCCAGCCATTTCCTTTCCCTTCCTCACCCAGTCCTCTTTGGTGGGCAGAAAACCCAAGCCAAAGGTATGAGGGTTGTGTGGCACTTCGGCCAATGCTGCGACGCCTTTTCGGCCGCTCCTTCCTAATCCCATCCCGGGGATGTATTGTAGCTTGTTCATGAGGTAGACGGATTGAGCACTGACATACACTCCCTCATTCATAGCCATGATATTCTACACCACCCGGGCCTCAGCCAAAGTGAACCCTGATAAGAACACATCCTCTGTGCCATGCTTGATTTCCAAGACTGGTGTGGACACTTCTGGCGGCGGATGGATTGATGAATTCCCGAAGACAATAGCCACCCCCTTCCCGTGAGGGTACTTCAACATCTAATGTAAAGTGGAAGAGACTACCTTTACTTGGTGCAACCATGGCCGCCCCAAGAGTAGATTGAAGGTTGCGGAAACGTCCAAGACATGGAATTCGATGTTGTGTTGTCCTGGACCAACCTGGGTCTGAATCTTGACAGTCCCCATCACTTCCCTGCTAGTATTATCATATGCTCTGATCACTTGAGTAGTCGGCACGAAGTTCGCGAGCTTCAACCCGATTGCATACGCTGTTCTGGCTGGGCAGACGTTGATGGCGGATCCGGTATCAACAAGTACCACCGGTATCCACTTATCTCTACATTCCACAGAAATGTAGAGGGGTTTGTTATGATTTGCACCCTTAGGCGGCAGTTCTTTGTCTGAAAAGGTTAACATCGGGGAACCTCCTCCCGGAAAGACCAGCCTAACCAGCTGCTCTGGTGTAGTATCTATATAGAGTTTGGCCTTGTCCATAGCAGATAGGACAGCCTGTTTGTGCACCCGTGATGCCATAAGCAGTCCCCAGATGGAGATGTCTGCTTGTATCATCTTTAATTGCTTGAGCACAGCTTCTTCTTCAATCTGCTTCTCCCTCTGTTTCTCAGCTTCCTTGTCTTTCCTAGATGCCTCAGGTTGGTCTACGTGCGGGGGCTTGAAGTACCGCCCGCTTCTTGTCATGTGATCCACCTCATCGAGGTACCAGGTGTCATCTGGTTGATTATTTCCCCAATCATCGTCTGTGTGGGCAAGACATAAATCATCGTCCTCTCACCACATCCCGCTAGCATTCAATAGGCACCTGTCTGGCTCTGGCATGTTCGTACTCCCAGTACTCTCAGCCCATATGCTCATAGCATCTTCTGTCTTCGTGCCCACGACACTTTCCATCCCTTCATGGGTTTTGGCTTTCTGGATCCTCTCAGAATCCCAATTCTTCTCCTGTTCCACCTGTGTTGGCACGGTTTGTTGTTCGGTTTTCCCTGCATTCACAACGTCTTGGTTCCGAGCGAAATTCTTTGTACCGGCGCTCTCCGGCAATGTATTCTGACTTTTGGCCCTTCCGGCCACCACTGATACCCTCGCCTCTGCCGGGCCCTGTTCTGGTTAAAATTCTACAACGTCTGGTTGATCATCTAACCATCCGGTAGCTTCTGCCGACTCCTTATACTCGAACCACTTGATTGCCGCATCTCCTGATTCTTGGTCACTGAAGAACTGGAGGTTGGCAAGGCCCTCTCCTGCAGCTGTTAGATCATCCGTTCCCCGTTCAAATCTGTCCCCCTGAATTACACATAATTCTGCTCTTTACCTACCGCATCGCCCACTAATTGGATGTACTCACTTGGGTCGTAGGCTCCTCCAGCGAGATTCCCAGACTGCTCAATCCCAAACTCAACAATTCCACTTTTCTCTGAAACCTGCCCTGTCCCATCTTCGGTGGTCACCACCATTGGCTCAGATTGGGTTGTGAAGATGTCCATCATGCACAAGTCAGTGCAGACAGGAAGGATCACCTCCAGCTTAGGTAGGTGGGAAGGAGTAATATAGATGCTAGGATCGTAAGACACGACCCCAGTCTGGATAAGATTGACTCTTTTGGGAGGTGGAGCTTGGTTGTGTGTAGGGAGTGGGTTGGTTGTGACGTTAGGTCTCTCTGGAGGCAGAATCACGTTTTTGTCAACGAGGTCTTGAATCTCGTGACGCAGCCTGAAACATTGGTCGGTATCATGACCATGCTGCTGGTGATATGCACAGTACTTGGTTGGGTTGTGAGAGGGGGGAAGTGGATTTGGTAATGGCCTCAGCTCTAGGGGTTTTAGATGCCCCTTTCTGATTAAGACCCCTAGAGCCTTGGACAAAGGCATGTATAGTGGGGTGAAGGTTCTTTGGCCTCTGGGCTGATATTTAGTGGTTTGGGTGTTACTTCCGGATGCATCGGAGAAGGGTGTGGCTGCCATAGGCCTTGGAAGGGGAGGGGGAATGGTGGCGACCATGCTGACCTCCGAAGCTCTTGCTGTTGCAGCGCCACTCGGGCCTATATTGTTATTGCGGTTAAAGGTTCTCCAGGGCTGCTCCCTATCTTGGTTGATCAGACCCTGCTTCATCGCATCTTCGATTTGTACCCTAATCTCGTGCAGATCTGAAAAAGTGGGGAAGGGGAGTACAATCATCTTTTGCATGAGTTTTGGCTGGAGATTGCGCACAATCATCCTGATCTGATCTTTGTCGGTAGGCCTCAGGGTCATCATCGATGCCTTCGCCCTCCATCGGGTTACGAAATCTGAGAAAGTCTCTTTGGGCTCCTGCCTTGTTTTTTCGAGATCATGAGTCGTAATCTCGATCTGGGTATTATACGAGTATTATGCAACAAAGGCCTCGGCCATTTCATCCCAACTTCTTTTGACCTCATCCTCTAACTTCGCATACCAGATAGCGGCCACACCCGACAGGGTTCGACCGAATAGCGAAAGCTTTTGTGGTCTGGTGAGGCCCATTGGCCACAGTATATCTGAGAATAACCGGAGGTGGACCATGGGATCCCCGGATCCATCGAAGCGATCAATCTGCGGCATTTTGAATCTATCCAGTAAGGTCACAGCCACATCGGTATATCTGCCCTCGATATCCGGAATAGCCTTTACTCCCTAGGATTTCTTGAATAGCATCTCCAGCTTACTCAATTTCAGGGCTGTATGGTCTATTTCGAACTCTAAGGGAGAGTCCGGGTGGTTGGCAGGTGTATGGGTCTTGGACAGTTGAGGCGGAAGTAGGGGTGGAGCTGGCCCCGTTGGAAGGTTTGTGTCCTCCTGGATGTTCTGGACATTTGGCACGGTGTTCTTGGTGTTTGGCAGAGCATTCTGGATAATAGGTGCCTGCTCGGGTAACGGGTCCCCCGGTGGAGGAGGAACTGGATGTGAAGCTGATGCTCCGGCTTGCTGCTGGAGTCTAGTGATGAGCTCAACCTGCTGGGCCATGATTGTGGCCTGCTGTTTAGAGAACTCCGCTTGGCGGGCAGCGTCCTTCTGCATTTGTCTCATGCTCTCTTGCATTTGGCGCATCATTTCTTCTATCCCGGCCATAGTCTGTTGGTCTTACTGACTAACGGGTATGTATATCTCTATGGCAGAAACTGAAACCTCAACCCAACTGTTTGCTGCTAGGGTAGACCACTGCTCTGGTAACCTTTGCTCAGACACACTGCGCTTTCTTGGCCTTCTTCTAACAACTGGGGGTAGCGAATGGAACATTGGATGTCCGTCAACCAGATCCTCAAATCGATTAAGCTGACGACCTCTTGTCCAAAGTGCTTGGGGAATATCTACTGGGTCGGAAGCAATCGTGCTAAAACTGCCCCTAGCAAAGAGATAAATAAAGCGAAAAGGAAATAAATAACCAGATAAATGAACAACATAACAGCTTAAAATAAATACACAACACACGGTTGGGCATAACAACACACGATTGATAAGCTGAATACACACTGTCCTCAAACACTGATCACTGTCCCGGAATCACTGTTTCCCAAAGACTGAATCCGATACCCGCAGATAACCGATTCTCAAACACTGACTGATGCCCGCAGGCCTGATGCCCAAACTCGCAAACTGATACATGCATTCCCTGTAGAGATGCACTCTAAAAGCACATAATAGATAAGTGAGAGCCAAAACACCCCTATGTTGGGGTAGGGTTTCCCTGTCCTATTTTGTCAGGAACTAGGGTTTCACTATGCATGCAGCGATTTCAAACAACCTATATCGGGTAAGCAACCTGTCATAGTTTGGAATGCTCACTACGGATTTCGATATGCACTAGGTCGAATGGTCAAAAATGGTGCCCCGGTAAAACCGGGGTTTGTGTTCCCATACTGGCAGAGCCCATAACCGGTCAGCCTTATGGTCATGCCTTGACAAGACAAGCCTCCAGCAAACCGTTCAGGAATAGCAGATGGCAAACACGGTGTCCTAGGCGCACCAATGCAAATGCAATGCAAAAAAACACACAAGTGTAGTAAAAAACAGATATCATGAGTTCAAGTCAAGTTCTCTAAATCCCTAACGGAGTCGCCAGAAACTATAACAAGCCCGCCAGGGGGGGCCTCGCTACAGCTCGGACTCGATTTGTGTCGCAGTTCTTAATCTTGAACCAAAGAGTCCAAATCCGACAAATTGTTTTGAGAAAACAGATTTTTGAAAGAAGTGCAAAACATGGACTGCTTTGCCAAATACAGAGTCGCCACCTAAATATTTTATTTTGGGAAATTTAGGAAACCCTGACTCGTTGCCTAAGGCCACATGTCTGTCATCACCAAAGTTGCCTCGGCTCGAGAACTTGGGTAAGATTGGAGAAGGTCACTTCATGAGCACCCCCGCTCGCCTGATCAAAGATCGGCCTTTACTAATCATGATATCCAGTTTTGAAAACATTGTGCGTTCTTATTCCGGTTATTAGCCTAGATTTACTATGTGATGCGCACAACATACAAGTATAGACCGGGTCGCCTGAATTGGAACAAAACATTTCATGTTTGTTTTTTTTGAAAGATGGTTTGCTACCCGCAGGTAGGCTTAAAATGCAGATTTTACCACCCTCAGGTAGGCTTAGAAAAGATGGTTTTGCCACTATCTAGTGGGCTTAAAACTCACAGTCAATGCATTGTCCCAATTCAAGTAACCCAACCTTCACCCACAGGCATTCAAGCAGTTATATAACATAAGCAGTTAGCCTCATGGTAAGCATGCTATTCATGGCAGTCACTCACACGCACGCAAGGATGCTAAAGCATAAAACTCACCGAGTACTCCAAGCCAAAACATAAACCGATTAGAAATCTATGCATGATCCTAATTATACAGAAATGCCTAATGCAACACATGCAATAATGCAACTATAACAGGCTCAGCTATTCTAAACATGGCGTATGGAATGCTACAGCTAACATGTATTCAGCTCAGAATTGAAATACAAATGCAGTTAGTATGATGCGCCGAGCCTGGTGCATGCAAGACAGATGAATGAATGCAAACATGCTATTATACTGTATGCTAATTGAAACATGCCCTAATCTAACCATCACAAGCAGGTAAATAAAAATGGAAGAAAGACGTGGGGTTGGAAGACATGCATCACACACACGCACACTTATTACAATTATACCCTCGCGCAGAGGGTCTGAATAAATAGTATACAGTCCCAAATAAATAGTACAGTCCGAATAAATAATACAGTCCAAATATGTACAAAACCCTAATTATTTAACAAATTTAACTAGGAAAGCATTAAATTGGCATGCAAGCTAGGGACTGTCTCAACTCTTCTTCGGATGATGAATGATGCATGCTCGGGTTTCCTTTGCGCAGAAATCTATGGTGATGCCCCAATTAGCTTCTATTTGCAATTATTCTTGAAATGCGTGCCAAGCTTCGGAAGGCTGCTGATTCTTGATTTGCTACAACAAAGAGCAACAGAGGGGCATGGCAAAGTATTTTCACACATGTATGCATGTCTCGATCCTCGTGCCACCAATCACGCATCTCGATGCATGATGGCCGAGGAGTCGAATTGCATAACTTAATATGGAATGAATGCACATGAAAATACAATTGAGACCTAACTCCATCATGGACAATCCGAAGTGTCAGTGACGGGAGAATTGAGACACGTTCCATCACTCGGAGTACCAAACGTACCTCGTTTCCCGTGCTTAGGATAACTCCTATCCCAAACACAATGCAATATGCATGACATGCATGAATGCAACTAAGATACAACCTAACATGCACAATGCTAAGAAATGAAATAGCATATACAATACATAATGGGCTTACACCAACACAAGTGGACCTCGGCCACACTCACATAGGAGTCCATTAGATGAAAATGAGACACTCGAGATGTGTGCACACGTGCACGCAAATCGAGGACCGACCCTAAGGCACCAAATGCCATTCTAACAAAGCATGGCAAGGCATGGAATATGGCATACTAGCATGCAAATTTCAGCACTAAAATATGATGCAAAACAGCCCCGAAGCATGGAAACATGGCACCCGATGCATGAAATGAGACTCGAAACTCGAAACTAGGCGCATGGAATGACTTATAGCTATACAAAGCATGCATTATTTGAACATGAAGTATGAAGACAGAATGAAGACAGTCCCAAAAAAAACATATTTCCAGTTTTAAGCAAGGCCAAAAGGTGAACACAAGTAGGGCTAAGCTAACATGCAAAAATGGCCTTGAAAGAGAGATAAAGAAGCAAGTAACAGCTTCTGGCCCTAAATGGCAAAGAGCCCTTCAACAAAGTTGAAGAGGGGCTCAAAATTAATCACTTTAGAGTTTACAACAAGCCACGAAAACAAACACAAGTATGGCTAAACTATCATGCAAGAAATGGGCCTAAAGAGGGACAAAGAAGCAAGTGATGGCTTATGGCCTCAAACAGAGGAGGGCCCTTCAACAATGTTGAAGAGGGGCCCAAAATGTGGTATTTTACAGTTTATGACCAAGCCCAAAACAGTGCACAAGCAAGCTTAAAATACTATGCAAAATAAGGCATAAAAGAGAGCTTTAACACAAAGAGGAAAAAGGAAGCCTCAAACAGCAAAATACCCTTGATCAAACATGAATAGTTGATCAAAATATGAATATTTACAGTTTGGGTCAGAGCCCAAAAATACAAGCACAAGGGGCTAACAAAACATGCAAAAATAAGGCCAAAAGAGGGATAAAGAGGCAAGTGACAAAAGGAAGCCTCAAACAGTGAAGAGTTCTTCAACAATGTTGAAGAAGGGCTCAAAAAAAGACACTTTATAGTTTATAACCAAGCTCAAAACAGTTTACAAATAGGCCTAAAATACTATGTAAGAAAGAGGCATACAAGAGAGGTAAAAAAGCAAGTGGTAGCTGGAGACCTTAAACATGGAAGGACCCTTAAGAAAACATGAAAAAGACCTCAAAACATGACTATTTTCAGTTAGGGTTAGAGCCCAAAAATGTAAGCAAGTATGGCTTAGATATAGAACAAAATAAAGCACAAAAGAGGGAGAATGAAGACTCACCCTTGTAGACCAAACTTCAGCAACTCTTGGCCTGAGAAAAGGTGCTCCTAAACTCTGAAAAACCAGCTCCAAGTGTTGGAAAGCATGGTGGTGGTGTGGTGCTATGTGGTGGTGTAGAAATGGTGTAGGGTTTGGGAGGTTTTGAGGGTTGAAGTGTAGAGAGAGAGAGATTCAATGTAGGAGCTCCAAGCCAAAATTTCTAACCCTCCAAAAGGGAGCTGGAGGGCCTGGTTATATAGGCACAAGAGTGGAGAGGGTTTATTTGTAAAGTACCTGGAGAAAGGAGCAAGGCCGGCTGGTTATTTAGGGTTTAGGTGGCCGGCCGGCCCCCCCATGGCCGGTCGACCAGGGGTCAAAAGGGTCAAGACTGATTAGTGGCCGGCCATGCCAAAAAGCTGGCCTCCCATGTGTGCACAACACAACCATGTGGTCAAAAACTGGAGAAAGTGAACCAGGAAAGAGAAAAGCTCATTTTTTGGAGGGGTTCAAAAGGGTCAAACACAATTACTGGCCGGCCATATGATATTGGTGGCCTCCCAGGTGTCTACAACACAAATATGTGGTTTAGGGCTAGAAAAAGTGGCCCAAGGGTGGTCAACATTGGCTTTCTAGTGAGAAAAACGGGGGACGGAGGGCGATGAAGAAATAAAACTGGTTGTCAGAACAATTACTGGCCTCCCACCCTTCTACGACCTTTCTAACAATGAAACAGGGGTCCCTGCCAAAAATGAACTCAAACTGATGCAAAATGAAGGTTCGGGGGCCGAAACGCGCAACTCGGGGCCCCAAAAACTGACTATTAGGCACTGGAAGTGGTGTTCGACCACGAAGACGGTCTCTCGGACCACAGTGTCCCTCAAAAGGGAGAAAATAAGGTATGTGCCAAAAAACGGAGCAAACGGAGGTGGTTAAGCGGTCCCGAACTGAGGCACACGGCCAACAGCTCCGAAAAACCAGAAACCGGGCTCCAAATGGGCAAAATGGCCTACGACCACGAATCGTAGCCTACGGCCACTGAGAGATGATCTACAAGACCTCTCCCTCCCTTCGGGAAGAGAAAACTGAGAAAACAGAGCCTGGTTCGCAAACCGAGGCAAAGCATGAAAAAGTCCGGAAGTTCAAAGACAAGGCTCACAGCCGAGACTCTGAAACCTCTGAACGAGCACGATATGCAACATCACCAAGTGCTCAATCGGTGATGTCTGAGTCTTAAGGTCAGTCAAAAATGGGGTGTCTACAAATGGCATATACAAATGCAAGATAGACTTACATTAATATGAGTGGACCTCAGCCACACTGATATCAGTGGCCATTGGTGGAAATGAGACAACCGAAACACATGCAAACATGCAAGGATGCAAAGGATCGATCTTAAGGCATAACGTGCAACTCTAACTAAGCATGGCAAATGATGAAACATGGCATAGAATGGGACATGATACAACTTTGAAATGGCATAAAAGATGGTCCCGAAACATTCAAATATGTCACACAATGCAAGCTAGATGGCCCGAATATCGAAACTAGTGAAGCGGGTTACCCTAGAGGTAAACAAAGCAATGCACCAGTGGAAAAACCAACCCCAAATAGACCCTAGGTAGGTCTAAAACAGTGGGGAAATGGCCTAAAATGATGGCTCAACATGCAAGGAAATGGAGCTCACTCAATGGTCCGAAAATAAGGCATTCATGGACAACTCTCAAGCACACTTAAGGAGTAGAAAACATGGCAATATGGCATTCATACAAGCTCTGAAATATGATGTATAATGGACCTAAAACATGAACACACCTCAGTATATGCATGGAATGAGCCTCAAAACTCAAAGTTAAGCATGGGTATTGAACTACAAGCATGCAAAACAAACATCATTCGACCATGAGAGCCAAAAATAGAGCTAAGGCAGTCCAAAATATCCACAAAAGCATTTTAAGGCATGGCCAAAAAGTGCTAAAATCAAGGGTCAACAAAGCATGCAAAGAAAGCTAGTGAACCATGAGTTGCACTACAACTATATGAAGCACATGAGGGCCCACCAAACCAGCCAAAAATAGAAGTATGCCATTCCAAAATATGCCCAAATAACCACTGGAACTCAGTCAATGAATGCAAGAATGATAGACTCCTTTGATGGGCTAATAAGAGGGTTATTCTACACATATATGATGGACATACAAAATGGAAAAACCACCTCTGGAAAGAGGTTATGAAAGCCCTAAAACCCACCAAAAAGGCCCTGAATATAGTCTAGGAAGCATGCAAGTAAAAGCCCCTTGGAAAGGCCTTGAATAGGATTGCTCTACACATACATCATAGACATTCAAAATGACCAAAAGGGCTCTGGACAGAGCTAAAGCAGGTCATAAAGCTCACAAATAATGGCCTAAAACATGACTTCAAAACATGCAAAATGGAGCTCCTTTGGAAGGCCAACAAAGCTAGTAAAGAGAACAAGGGGTGAGAGGGTCAGCCCTCTCTGATTTTAGGGCTCAAAAACACATATTGGCCACTGAAAATCCACTGGATTTCAGTGGCCAAAAGGCCAAACCAAGGCCAATACAAATGCTCTAATGCATAGCCCTAAACATGAGGAAATGAAACATGCAAAGGGGAAGATGACCCTAAACAGAAAAATGACCTTGATCAAACTTAAAGAGGAGCTCAAAACAAAAAAAAAATTCAGTTTATGTCGAAGTCCAAAAATTCTTAGAAATAAGGCTAAAGTATGGAGCAAAACAATGTCAAAATGGAGGAAATGGTGACTTACCCTTGTACAGTCGACCCTCAGCAACTTCTGGACCAAGGTAATGAGCCTTCAACCTCTACAAATCAGTTCCAAGGTGATTGGATGGATGGTGGAGGTGTTGTGCTAGGAGGTGTAGTGTAATGGGTGCAAGAATAATGGGGTTTGGGGCTTGAAGAAGAGAGCTATGGAGGGAGAAGTGTATAAGCCTTAGCCAAAATTTCTCTAACCCTTACAAATGGAGAGGAGACATTCTCTTATAGAAGACAAAGGGCCAAGGCTTCTTTAAGAAGCTTCAACAAAGGGTCAAAGCTTCTAAAAGAAGCTTAACCAAAAGGGTCAAGCTTTTTGAGGAAGCTAGACCAAAGGGGTCAAGCTTCTTCTAGAAGCTAAGCAAAAAGGGTCAAAGCTTCCGTAAGAAGGCAAACAAGAGGGTTAAATCTCAGAGGATGGGGCAAATGTCTCCCAGCTGGCACAACTATATTGCACTCAAAAAGACCAAAAAGCAGAAAGCTGGCCGACCAGCCTAGGTGGTCGGCCGGCCACTCCCCCTAGTCGGCCGACCAGGGGACAAAAGGTTCAAGAAGAAAAACTGGTCGGCCAACCCAGATTGGTGGTCTCCCAGGTGAATGCAGCATAATGGTGGTATGGGAGACCCGAAATTATGGCTCAAAAGTCAGGGAGACCAAGGGGTCAAAAGGGTCAAAAAGAAAAGGTGGTCGGCCTACCCATATTGGTGGCCTCCCAGATGAATGTAACACAATGGTGGTATGGAAGACCCGAAATTGTGGCTCAAAAGTGAGGGAGACCACCTACCTACCAAGAAAACCGAGCAGAGAAGAGAAAGGTGGTCTCCAAGAAGAATTGCTGGTCTCCCACCCCCGTATCACCTTCCTAATAATGAAACTGGGGTCCACAACAAAAATGAGCCAAGACGGATGCAAAACGAGAGTTCGGGGGCCAAAACGCGCAGCCGGGACCCCCGAAAGTTGACTATTAAGCACCGGAGGTGGCGTACGATCACAAAGGTGGTCTCCCAGGTTACAGTGTCCCTCTAAGGAGAGGAAACAAGGTGTGTGCCAAAAATCGGAGCAAACGGAGGTAGTTAAGCAGTCCCGAACCGAGGCACACGGCCGACGGCTCCGAAAATCGGAAACCAATCTCCAAACGGAAAAAAAAATGGCCTACAACCACGAAATGTAGCCTACGGCCATTGAGAGATGGTCTACAGGACCTCTCCCTCCCTTCGGAAAGAGAAAACAAAGAAAACAGGACCTGGTTCACAAACCGAGGCAAAACACAAAAGAGCCCCGAAGTCCGGAGGTAAGGCTCTCAGTCGAGACTCCGTAACCTCAGAACGAGCACAATATGTATCACCACCGAGCGCTCAATCGGTGACGTCTAAGTCTTAAGGTCGGTCAAAAATGAGGTGTCTACAACCATGCAAGAAGGCATTGGAAATATCAAGTTGTTTAATGGACCAATTATAATGAAGAGTAAGTCAAAGCATAACTCTAAGAGTGGGCAGCTTGGCCACTGGACTAAAGGTTTCAAAATAGTCCACACCCTCCGTTTGAATAAAACCTTTAGCTACTAGTCAAGCCTTATGTCTGGTTATGATGCCATCTGAATTTTTCTTTATTCTATAAACCCATTTGCAACCTGTAGCTTGTTTACTAGGAAAGAAAGAGAGAGACCAAAGACCAAATGCCCTGTCTTTGGAAAGTTGCATACTCATCTAACATAGCATTTTGCCAAGCAGGAGAAACAACAGCCTTTTGATAGGTTTGAGGTTTAACAGCAGCAGTGGAGTTAGTAGTAGAGGCAACAGTGAAACAAGTGAGATTTTTGGCTTTAGATCTGGTAATCATAGGATGAGTATGAGTAGGAAGACAAGGAAGATCAATAACAATAGAAGAGATAGGAATTTAAGGTGTAGAAGAAGGAATGGATGATTCAAAAGGAGTTGGAACAGATTTAAGCAGAGGGAGAACAGATGACTGTTGATGAACAGAAACAGGTGGTGAATGGGGTAGAGCAGGTGATTGCAGATCAGGTGACTGCTGAGAGACAGAAAAAAGAATTTGATGAGGAACAAATATAGGAGTAGAAGAAGTTGTAGGTAGAGGAGAGGTGTTAGGAAATTCTGAAGCAGGAGAAGAATGGACTTTAGAAGACAGAGGAACAGACTGCTGGTCTGAAAAAGCATGTCAAAAGAAATCAAGCAGAGTATGAGAGACTGAGGAAGAAGGCTGAGATGAGGACTGAAAAATAAAGGATAATTCATGAAAGACAACATGTCTAGAAATATACACTTTCCCAGTTTTAGGGTCAAGACATCTATAGCCTTTGATAGAAGGTTGATAACCAATAAACACACAAGGGATAGACTTGGTTTGAAGTTTATGTGAGGTATAAGGCTTAAGCCAAGGATAGCATCTACAACCAAAAGTCCTCAACAGCTAATAATCAGGCTTTTGTTTGAATAAAACTTCATAAGGAGTGAGATTATTCAACTTAAGAATAGGATGCCTATTAACAAGAAAAACAGTTGTAGCAAGAGCATCAAACCAATAAACCAAAGGCAGAGAAGAGTGATGCATGAGAGTGATAGTGGTTTGTATGAGATGCCTATGTTTTCTCTCAACAACACTATTTTGAAAAGGAGTATGAGGACAAGACAATTGATGTTCAATCCCTTTTTGTTTAAGAAAATCTTGAAAAGCATGACTAAGATATTTACTCCCATTGTCACTCCTTAAAATCTGAAGTTTAGTGGTGAACTGAGTTTCAAGAAAAGCTTTGAATTCAAGAAACTTAGCAAACACTTCACTTTATAATGAAGAGGAAAAAGGCAAGTAAATTTGCTAAAATCATCAATGAAGAGTACATAGTATTTAAAGCTAGAAACAAATGCTGAAAAGGGGCCCCAGACATCAGAATGAATAAGGGCCAAAGGTTTATTTACAGTAGCATTAGACAAAGAGAAAGGCAACCTATGGCTCTTGGAAACACTACAATGTTCACAAAGAGGAGAGCCTTTATTTCCTAAAGCAAAAGACTTAGAAACTAAGTGATGATGAGTTAAGATGTGATGTAACTTCTTGGAAAAAGGATGTCCAAGTCGAAATGCCAATTTGGTGTGGTGGCAGGAGATGTAGCAGTAGGAGAATAAGAAAGGTAGATGTGAGAAGAAGAGCCAGCAGCAGAAAATGAAGACACAGCAGCAGGTGAAGAAGATGGCACAACAGTAGGTGAAGATGAGATGAGAAGGTAAAGTCCTTGAGAATAGAAGCTTTTATACAGAATCTGCTGTGTAGCCTTGTCCTGAATAAGAAAAGAATGTTCATCAAATGAAACAGTGCAATGATTATGTTTAGTCAGTTGATGAACTGAAAGCAAATTGAAAGAAAGAGTATAAACATGAAGCATTTTGGTAAGATGAAAGGGAAATGAAGGTGTAGGAAGAAGACCTTTACCAGTATGAGCAATAGGAAGAGTGGATCCATCACCAATGACTACTTGCTCATGTCTTTGATAAGGTTGATAGAAGGAGAGATGATTAAGATCATTAGTCACATGATTAGTAGCTCCAGAGTCTAAAAACCAATTGACATCAGTGGTGGAGGATGGAGCAGATGCTATATATGCTTTAGAGTGATTTGAATTTTGTGAGGTCTGAGAACCAATAAGCTGATCATTTTGAAAAGCTGTATCCATCCTATGCCAACAGTCTATGGCAGTGTAATTGGACTTGCCACAAATTTGACAGATCACTGAGGAAGTAGATGAACTGCTTGCAGGAGCATATCTGTTACTGTTATAGCTGTTATAGCCTTGTCTGCCCCTCTGAAAAAGTGCTGAAGCTATTACCTCTTTGAGAATAACCAGATTGATGAGCTGGACCTCTTTGAAACCTACCTCCATCTCTGCCTCTGAAATTACCTCTGCCTCTATAATTGCTTCTATGACCTCCTCTGTTAGAAAAGTGGCCTCTATGTGTGTTGTAAGCAAAAAGTCCTGGAGTTTCAACAGCTTGCATGTGCTTAAGAGAAGCCTCTACATGAATAGATTCAGAACAAAGTATAGAGCACAGTTGTTCTAAAGAGATAGGACCTAATCTAGCACGTACAGTAGTCTTCAAGGCATTGTATTCATTAGGCAAACCATTCAAAATTAGAAGAATAAGATCTTCATCCTCAACACGTGAAGACACTAAAGCAAGTTGATCAGTTATCACTTTGAATTGATTCAGATATTCTTCCATTGTGACTTCTTTCTTAGTGATCTTACTCAATTTAGTCTTTAATTGATGTATATGAGACCTAGAAAGGAAGGTAAATCCTTTGGCCACAGTAATCCAGACTTCATGACTTGATTGACAATGAATTACAGATGTGAAAATAGAGGGAGATAATGTAGCAGTGATACAACTTAGCAGATGTGCATTAATAGTATTCCATAGAGTATAAGTTAGATTCAAGACTCCAAGTTTTTGTGAATCAAGCATAGTGGATGAAGGACATACCTCAGATCCATCAACATAACCGAGAAGATTTGTTGCCTTCAAAATGTTTTGAAGTTGATTCTTCCACACTATGTAATTGAAAGAATCAAGCTTTGTAGTGACAAATGCACTAAGATTCGAGATTAACAAAGTCAGATTTGAAGGTAATGATGTAGAGACAGAAGAAGAAAAAGATGAAGCTGCAGCAATGGTGGAAGCCATTGATGAACTCTTCAGATGCTCGTGAGAGCCTATGGCTCTGATACCATAAAGAGAATAGAGAAGATGTTTAATCTTGATTTTCAATAATGAAGTAGCAGCTACAGCAATGCTTTTATACAAGTGTGATACAATCTTAACCTAAGCTTAACCTGACTTATAACTATCTAACCATCTTTAGTTAATTGTTCTAACAACATAACAGCTTTGATTAATAACTCTAACAAACTAACTAATTAGAGATACACATGCAGGTGTAGCAGTTGAGGGTTGAGCTAGTTGAGCTTCTTGAACTGCTTGGTCTTGACACTTAATAGATGAGCTAGCAGCAGCAGGGTCTTTATCATTACGAACAAACGTAATACTCTAATGTAACAATCCAATGTAACACACTAAAAATTTCTTGATATACTTTTGCCAAATGTAACAACGTAATATTAAAAAAAAAAACTCCTTAGTGTACTTTGTCTAGATGTAACACTCCAATGTAACACAAAAAAAATTCCTTAGTGTACTTTTTCCAAACGTAACACTCACAATTTGAAATTATAAATTTGCCTTAAACTTACTAGGGAATTTTTGTACTCCTTTTGGAATTGTTTGAAGAATCCCACAATCTTTTTTTTTTTTTAGTGTTACATTAGAGTGTTATGTTTAAAAAAAATAAACTAAGGAGTTCTTTTAGAGTATTGTATTAGAGTGTTATGTATGTAAACAAATATACTAAGAAATTTTTTTGTATGTTATATTAGAATATTACTCTAGGAAGTTTTTTTGGAGTGTTATATTTGGAAAAAGCACAATAAGAAATTTCATTGTGTGTTATATTAGAGTGTTATACTAAGAAGTTTTTTTGGAATGTTATATTGGAGTGTCACATTTGGGAAAAGTACACTAAAGAATTTTTCTGTGTGTTACATTAGAATGTTATACTAAGGAGTTTTTTTGGAATGTTATGTTTGAGAAAAAATACATAAAGGATTTTTTTTTGAAATGTTACATTGGAGTGTTACAATTTGAAATTATACATTTGTCCAAAACTTACTAATAGGGTTTGTTTGGGAAGTGGGTTGCCTTTTTGGCTTTTTTGACTATTTTAGTCTGGGGCTAAAAAGTCTCGTTTGGAAATGGCTTTTGGCTTTTTTGGATTTTTTTTTGTAAGAGGAAGAATATAATGATTATGGGTTTGATGTGATGTTTTGTCTTATTGGATTAAAAAGCCTATTTTATTTTTTGTGGCTAAAATAGTCAAAAAAAGTCCCAAACTTGGCTTCCCAAATGAAGCCTAAGGAGTTTTTTCTTCTTTTGAAATATTTGAAAAATCCCATATTTCAAGTTATTTTTGTCCTCCTTTAAAATGTTTTCCAAATAAGAAAGATTCTCATACAAAAATTCATCCTAAATTTAATTCTCATATATTGCGTACCTTACCTTTTCTAGCATAGAAGAAAAAAAAGAGAAGGTAATATAATAGAAATAAAGGTATAATTGTAAATCAAAATTTTGAATAATATCTACCTTTCCAAAATCAATGGAATTAATTGGTGTAGACGTCCCGGAACGCCCCGGGAGGGATGAGTCCCCCGTTCCGTTCGTCTTGGGCTCACTACAGTTCAGGACTCTAATTGTCACGGTTTATAATCTGAACCAAAGAGTCCAAAACCAGCAAATCATTTTGAGAAAACAGATTTTTTTGCAAAGAAGTGCCAAACATGGACTGCTTTGCCAGATACAGAGTCGCTACCTAAATATTTTATTTTTGAAAAATTTAGGAAACCCTGACTCGTGCCTAAGGCTACGTGTCCATCATCACCAAAATTGCCTCGACTCGAGAACTTGGGTACGATCAGGGAAGGTCACTTCGTGAGCACCCGCGCTCACCCAATCAAAGATCGGCCTCTACTAACCATGTTATCTAGTTTTGAAAACATTGTGCATTCTTATTCCGATTATTAGCCTAGATTTACTATGTGATGCGCACAGCATACAAGTATAGACTGGATCGCCTGAATTCGAACAAAACGTTTCATGTTTGTTTTTTGAAAGATGGTTTGCTACCCGCAAGTAGGCTTAAAATGCAGATTTTGCCACCTCAGGTGGGCTTAGAAAACATGGTTTTGCCACTATCTAGTGGGCTTTAAAACTCACAGTTGATGATTTGTCCCAATCCAAATAACCCAACCTTCACCCACAGGCATTCAGGCAGTTATATCACATAAGCACATAGCCTCATGGTAAGCATGCTATCATGGCAGTCACTCACACACATGTAAGGATGCTAAAGCATAAAAACTTACCAAGTACTCCAAGCCAAAACAGAAGCTAGTTAGAAATCATGCATGATCCTAACTATACAAAAATGCCTAATGCAACACATGCAGTAATGCAACTAAGATAGGCTCGGCTATTCTAAACATGGCATATGCAATGCTACAGCTAACAAGTACTCAACTTGGAATTGAAATACAATGCAGTGAGTTATGATGTGCCGAGCCCGGTACATGCAAAACAGATGAATGAATGCAAACATGCTATCATACTGTAGGCTAATTAAAACATGCCCTAATCTAACCATCATAAGCTGGTAAATAAAAGGGAGAAAGACGTGGGGTTGGAAGACATACATCACACACACACACACTTATTACAACATTGCCCTCGCTCGGAGGGTCCAAAATAATATACAGTCCCAAATAAATAATACAGTCCCAATAAGTACAAAATCCTAATTAATTAACAAATTAATCTAGGAAAGCAATAAATGGCACACAAATCCATGGACCGCCTCGGCTCTATTCCAAATGATGAATAATGCATGTTCGGGTTGCTTGGCGCAGAAATCCATTGCGACGCCCCAATTAGCCTCTGTTTACAATTAAGCCCGGAATGTTGCGCGAAGCCCCAAAAGATTGCCGGTTTCTGATTTGCTGCAACAGAGAGCAAGAAAGGGGCATGGCAATGTATTTTCACATATGTATGCTTGACTACTCTTCAGGGAGCGTAGTCCTCGATCCTCGTGCCACCAATCACGCATCTCGATGCATGATGGCCGAGGAGTCGATTTGCATGACTCAATATGGAATGAATGCACATGAAAACACAACAAGGCCTAAACTCCATCATGGATAATCCAGAGTGTCGGCGACTGGGAATTGAGACACATTCCATCACTCAAAGTACGAAACGTCCCTCGTTTCCCGTGCTTGGGCTAACTCCTATCTCAAGCACAATGAAATATACATGACATGCATGAATGCAATCCTAATATGCAACCTAGCATACGCAATGCTATAAGATGGCATACACAATGCTCGATGTGACATGACATACATGATACTCTAACATGCAACCTAGCATACGCAATGCTATGAAATGAAATGGCATACGCAATGCATGATGGACTTATGCCAACATGAGTGGACCTCAGCCACACTCACATCAGTGGCCATAAGATGAAAATGAGACACTCGAGATGCGTGCACACATGCACGCAAACCGAGGACCAATCCTAAGGCACGAATGCCACTCTACCAAAGCATGGCAAGGCATGGAATATGGCATAC
The DNA here is from genome assembly GCA_025200525.1 of Camellia lanceoleosa. Taxonomy (NCBI): domain Eukaryota; kingdom Viridiplantae; phylum Streptophyta; class Magnoliopsida; order Ericales; family Theaceae; genus Camellia; species Camellia lanceoleosa. The sequence continues at coordinate 50,311,209 of CM045763.1, read as the reverse complement.
AAACATGCAAATTTCAGCACTAAAATATGATGCTAAACAGCCCCGAAACATGGCAATATGGCACCCGATGCATGGAATGGTCCCCGAAACTCAAAACTAGGCATACGCAATGACCTATAGCTATACAAAGCATGCATTTTTTGATCATGAAGCATGAATACAGAGTCAAGGCAGTCCTAAAACATGAACTTTTATAGTTTAAAGTATGGCCAAAAAGTGCTAGCAAGATGGACTAAAATGGCATGCAATTTTGACTATCAAACATGGTTTGCATGGCAAGTATATGAAGCACATGGAATCTCACCATACCAGCAAAATCAATGAACTAAACATGCCAAAACATGCCCAAATACACATGGAAAGGCAGCCAACACACGCACAAATGAGGGGCTCCTTTGGAAGGGCATACAAGGGTTTATTAAGCATATGCAAGATAGACATGAAGAATGACCAAAAAAACTTTGTAAATCAAATATTGTAGTTCCAAAACTCACTAAATTGACCCTGAAATGTGACTTCAAAGCATGCAAGATACGGTCTCTTTGGAAGGCCAAAATGACCACCAAACAAGTCAAGGTGAGAGGAGGTCACCCCCCTCTGATTTGGAGGCTCAAAATAGCATCAAAGCCACTGAAAATCCACTGGATTCCAGTGGCTAGAAGGTCAAACAAGGCATGCAACAAGGGCTAGGGTGTAAGGCCCAAAACAAGGGACAATCAAGCATTCAAGGAAGCATGTGACCTCAAATAAGAAAATTCCCTTAATAAAACATGAAGATGATGTCAAAACAAGCCTTTTTCCAGTTTATAATAAGTCTAAAAAATGAACATAAATAGGGCTAATCTATCATGCAAAAATGGCCCTAAAAGAGAGAATAGAGACAAGGGACAGAAGCTGGCCCCAAATGGTAAACAACCCTCCAAAAAAGTTGAAGAGGGGATCAAAAAATGGCACTTCACAGTTTACATCAATCCTCGAAAATGAACACAAGTGAGGCTAAATCAACATTCAAGAAAAAGGCCTAAAAGAAGGATAAAGAGACAAGTGGTAACAGATGACCTCAAAAAGAGGAGAGACCTTCAAAAAAGTTGAAGAGGGGCTCAAAAAAAGACATTTCACAGTTTATGACCAAGTCCAAAACAGCTCACAAATAAGCCTAAAATATCATGCAAAAATAGGCCTAAAAGAGGGTTTAAACACAAAGGGTGAGGAGGAGACCTCAAACAGAGAAGGACCCTTGATCAAACATAGATATTAGTTCAAAATATGAATATTTATAGTTCAGGTTGGAGCCCAAAAATTCTTTCAAGAAAGGCTTATAAATGAAGCAAGAAAAGACTAGTTTAAGGGAAAAGTGTGCTTACCCTTGAAGAGCAATGAACCAGTAGCCTTTGGACCAAGAAGAGGAGCTCCTAACCTCTGGAAGTCAACTTCAAAGGGCTGGAATGGAGTGTGGAGGTGTGGTGTTATGAGTTGTAGGGTAAATAGTGCAAGAAGCTTAGGGTTTTGAGGCTTGGAAGAGAGGGAGAGGGAGAGGGAGAGATGTAAGCAAGGCTCTAAACAAATTTTGTTAACCCCCTAAAATGGAGCTGGGGGGTTTGGTTTTATAGAGGGAGAAGTGGAGGAAATCAAATTCAATTTCCCCCAAAAGACCCCCATCGGATCTGAGGATCTGGGGAAAATGAGGTCTGTTATGAGGAACAGTGAGGGTCATGGCCGGCCAGGTTCAGAGGGTTCAGGTGGCCGGCGGCCACCTCCCCTGGCCGACCGGCCAGGGTCAAAAGGGTCAAGCTGGATTAGTGGCCGGCCACCCCAGAAAAGTGGCCTCCCATGTGTGCACAACACAGCTATGTGGAGAAAAACCAGAAAATGTGACCCAAGAGAGAGAAAAACCCACTTTTTAGAGGGGTTCAAAAGGGTCAAGAACAATTGCTGGCCGGCCATGTCATATTGGTGGCCTCCCAGGTGTGTACAACACAAATATGTGGTTGAGGGCCAAAGAAAGTGGCCCGGGAATGGTCAACACCAGCTTTCTAGCGAGGAAAACGGGCGATGGAAAGCGATGAAGGAATAAAGCTGGTCCTCAAAACAATTGCTGGCCTCCCACCCTTCTACGACCTTCATTCCAATGAAAATAAGGTCCCTGCCAAAAATGGACCCAAACCGATGCAAAGCGAAGGTTCAGGGGCCGAAACACGCAGCCCGAGGCCCCCAAAAACAAGCTGTTAAGCACCGGAGGTGGCGTTTGACCACGAAGTTGGTCTCTCGAGCCACAGTGTTTGAGGTTCAAATCTGGAATTTCCATATTTTTGACCCACGCTCGAGCGAGGAAGTCCACACTTGAGCATGAAATGCGTGCATCCAGTACTTTGCATGAGTTCGCAATCCGCTCTAGCGAGGACTTGTGTCTCACGCTCGAGCGAGGGTTGAGCGCCCATCGAGCGTAAATTTGGAGGATCCAGTATTTTTACTGTAGCACACAGTCCGCTCGAGTGACGGAATTCACGCTCGAGCGAAGCTCCTTTGTTTGCATATCCGCTCAAGCGTAGAAAGCTACGCTCGAGCGAAACCCCTATTTTCTGAAAATTTTGTAAAGTGTTCAAAAGTGCATCTTTGCATCCTCGTCCCATCCTAGGCATTCCTAGGGCATATTTAAGGCATCTTAAAGAGGATAAAGATATCGAACACACCGAGGCAAATTTAGGGATTAAGTTATTATCTTTCCCAACTGTGAAACTTAGTGTGTGTTCAATTTGTTAACTGTATAGGGTTGGCATTCCGAGGAGACGCTCTAGTTCATTGTGGCCCAGAACTCTGTGAGTAACAATTGTGTAAAGATATGTTCAAATGATTTTCTTTTGAATACTGAACTAAACTGTTTACTGAATTGGTATTATTTACTGAATGAATGTATGTCCTTTATTTACAGCATCTTTGTGGCATCCTTAGCACCTCATTTTTCTTTATTCTTGTTACAAAGATCTCTGTCGGTTCCCTCGTTGGAACCACTACTGTTTACTGATTGATGGCCATCATTTACTGTTCGGTCTTTTAGACCTACTGTTTACTGTTATGCTAATGGATATACCACATATGACTGTTTACTGTACTGAACAACTGAAATACCGATTGAAATGAACTGTTTTCACTATTGTAAGGACATTCATTCTAAACCCCTTTACGCTTTGTGTTATTCACTGGGCTTTAGCTCACTGCTCATAAATATATGTAGGTGTACTGGTACCGGATCAAAGCTAGAGGCGTCGGGGTAAACTCCAGTTTTGTCAAGCCAACCATTGTGCCTCACTGCGAGGTTCCGTGCCTGCCGAGCTAAGGCTTAGGGGTGTTTAGTTTTCCCCTTCTGCATCTTTTTGTTTCTTGTATTGGTGAATGTTTTGCCTTTATCTTGTTTATCGAGGATTAAGTCCTGATACATTGGTTGTATATTATATGCATCTTGTTAAAATCTTGTTACGTATAAATCTATGAAAAATCTTTTTGGCATATAGTATCCTGACTCATTGGACATTGTTTATTTACTGTATTGGCTTCCGCCAAGCCCCTGTACTCTGTATTATTGTATTACTGTTAAGCAGGCCTTCGGTAATCTAGGATTACTGGCCGGTTACGGTGCTAAACCCATAGGGGCGGGTTTGGGTCATGACAATACGAGAACAATATTTTGTGCTTGTACAATTGGCGCCGTCTGTGGGAAAATCAGACAAAGAACAAAACCTTTTGATCAAGTTTTCCTCGCTAATTGGAAGCAATGGCACACAATGAACAATTGCTGCAGTTCGCCATTGACGGACAAACCTCAGAAGGAAGTGGGAGGTGCGAAGGTTTGCCTCATATTCCTCCCATGGTGGATTTGGAGCCCCAGCAACAGAACCCCCGGAGGGATGCAAGAGGGAGGTGGAACAACAGCCCCCGTCACTCTCGCTCACAAAGTCCTGAAAGGCAGAGGCGAAGAATCGACCCTCAAGCTCTGGAGGATCGCATGAAAGAGCAAGATGAGCTAATAAGGAAGATGGCGGCAGATATGGAGGCCATGAAGCGCCAGATCAAGGGAAAAGGGGTGGCGACAGGAAAGGGGCGCAAAGGCAACACACCCCCTTGCCACACAGAAGATCGCAGTAGGCATACCACGCCATCACAAACAGAGAGTAGGAGCCTCAGAATAGGTGACACTCAATCCAGGACTTCTAGAGGATCGCAGTAGGCACATAAAGTGCTGTTGGCTACCTTTACTTTGCAAGAGGAAGCAAGAAGGTGGTGGATGCTTACCCGTGATGACAACACTGTTATGACTTGGGCTCAATTCAAAGTAGCCTTCTTTGAAAAGTACTTTCCTTAGTGTGTCAGGGACAGAAAGGTGACTAAATTTGAGCAACTGAAACAAGGCATCATGTCAGTGGCAGAATATGAGATAAAATTTACTGAGCTTGCTAGATATGCACCACACATGGTGGACACCGACTATAAGAAGGCCAAGAGATTTGAAGGCGGCCTGAATGTTGCAATACTCGACAGAATAAGTGTTTTAAAGCTACCGACCTATGTAGGTGTTCTTGACCAAGCATTGATGGCCGAGTCGAACATCGAAGCAGTGAAACAATCTGAAACACTGACGTCTGAATGGTGTGGTAAAAGACAGAATTTTAAATTCAAGAAAGGCAAGCATAATCCATTGAACAAAAAGCGAATCTGAGGTCAACAACTAGCTGACCAAGGGAGTGGTTCCATACCACCCTGTTCCGAATGTGGTAAGAACCATAAGGGAGTTTGTTATAAACTATCTGGTGCCTGTTACAGGTGTGGCAAGGTGGGCCACATGGTTAAAGACTGCCCTTCTGCTCCGTAGACCAATAGAAAAGCTGCACCAGGCATAGCAGCATCAACTATTGCACCAAAACTGAACCCCAAAGCTACCGGGAAAGAGCCCATGAGGCAGGGCCGAGTATTCGCCCTAGTACCGGGAGACGTACAAAATACTGAGACCGTTGTGTCAGGTATCCTCTCTATTTGTACTCAAAATGCATATGTACTGATTGATTCGGGGTCTACACACTCATATGTATCGCATGCTTTTTCACAGAAATTGAATAGACCCTTAGAACCTATGAATTATCCGTTAGCTATATCATCACCTATTAGGGGATCCATGACATGTGCTTATATGTACCCTGCATGTGAAATCATTGTTGGGGACATGCATCTGTTTATTGATTTACTGCCATTGAACATTGATCATTTTGATATGATATTGGGGATGGACTGGTTACAAAAATATCATGCTACCATTGATTGTGGAACAAAGCAAGTTATTTTCCGTCCACCTGGTTTGCCTGAATTTGTGTTTAATGGGGTTGGAGTAGTACCTCTTCCGTATTTGATTTCTTCTGTGAAAGCTGTTAAATTGATTAGAAAAGGGTGTAAAGGATATCTGTGTTCTGTACTGACTGTATCTACTGATGATAATGTTAAAACTGATGTGAACTATATTCCTATAGTCAGAGAATTCCCAGATGTATTTCCAGATGATGTGCCAGGGGATTTGATTGACAGGGAGATTGAGTTCACCGTTGATGTGATTCCAGGTACACGGCCAATATCTAAAGCTCCCTACAGAATGGCTCTGACTGAACTGAAGGGATTGAAAGTACAATTGCAAGAACTGTTAGACAAGAAGTTTATCAGGCCCAGTACTTCACCGTGGGGCGCACCGGTTTTGTTTGTAAAGAAGAAAGACGGCTTACTGAGACTGTGTATTGATTACCGTGAATTGAACAAGGTAACTGTGAAAAATAAATACCCATTGCCACGTATTGATGATTTATTTGATCAGTTACAGGGTGCTCAAGTGTTTTCCAAGATTGATCTCAGATCGGGGTACCATCAACTGAAAGTTAAACCAGAAGACATTGATAAAACTGCTTTTAGAACGAGGTATGGACATTACGAATTTTTAGTTATGCCTTTTGGAGTTACCAATGCACCTGCAGCATTTATGGACCTCATGAATAGAATCTTTAAACCGTACCTTGATGAATTTATTGTGGTATTCATTGATGACATGTTGATTTACTCCAAAAGTATAGAAGAACATGAACATCATCTAAGACTTGCCCTGCAGACCCTAAGAGAACAGAAACTGTATGCTAAACTGTCTAAATGTGAGTTTTGGCTTGATCATGTTATGTTTTTGGGGCATGTTGTTAGCAAAGATGGAATTTCTGTTGATCCACAGAAAATTGAAGCTGTAGTGAACTGGCCTAGACTAGCAAATGTGACAAAAGTCCGAAGCTTTTTGGGTTTAGCTGGCTATTACAGAAGATTTGTCAAGGATTTTTCCAAAATTGCCTTACCATTGACTCAACTGACACAAAAGGGGACATCATTTGACCGGACTGACCAAAGGGAATTAGCGTTCCAGGAGTTGAAAACTCGATTGGTGACTGTACCGGTTCTTACCCTACCTTCAGGTACGGATGGTTTTACCATTTTTAGTGATACTTCTCATAAGGGTTTGGGTTGTGTTTTAATGCGGAATGGGAGAGTTATTGCTTATGCTTCCCGACAATTGAGACCACATGAAAAGAACTACCCAACCTATGATTTGGAACTTGCGGCAGTAGTGTTTGCACTGAAAATCTGGCGTCACTATTTGTATGGGGCAACATGTGAAGTATATACCGACCAAAAGAGTCTGAAGTATTTCTTCACCCAGAAAGAACTGAATATGAGACAGCGGAGATGGCTAGAATTGATTAAAGATTATGACCTACAGATTCTGTATCACCCAGGAAAAGCCAATACTGTTGCCGATGCACTGAGCCGGAAGTCGATTGCAAATTTAGCTTGTTTGCTCACTAGACAAAAAGAGTTGCTTTGTGACCTTGAAAAATCTAAAATTGAAATTGTTTTGGAAGAACAAGGTGGAACAATAGCTGCTATTTCTGCTCAACCGGCATTGATTGAAGAAATTAAAGAGAAACAGCAACCGGATGATTTCTTGAAGAAGGTCATTGAAGAAAGGAAATCTAAACCGAGGCCAGGGTTCAAATTTGAAAATGACGTACTGAAATTTCAAGAAAGACTGTGTGTACCGAATGATACTAAACTGAAAAGAAGATTTCTGCAAAAGGGCCACAACTCAAAATTTTCTATTCACCCGGGGAACACGAAGATGTATCAAGATTTGAAACTGAATTTCTGGTGGTCGGGAATGAAGAAAGAAATTGCCGATTTCGTATCAAAATGTCTTCATTGCCAACAAGTCAAAGCTGAACATCAACGACCCGCAGGCTTTTTGCAGCCCTTACCGATACCGGAGTGGAAATGGGAACATATTACCATGGATTTTATTGTGGGATTGCCTCGCTCCAGGAAAGGTATGGACTCAATTTGGATTATTGTTGATAGACTGACTAAATCTGCACACTTCTTACCTGTCAAGACAATTTATAATGCGAACAAATTGGCTATACTCTATATTGATGAAATTGTTAAACTGCATGGAGTGCCCGTATCTATTGTTTCTGACAGGGATTTGAAGTTTACATCGAGATTCTGGCAAAGCCTACAGACTGCATTGGGTACTGAATTGAGACTGAGTAGTGCCTATCATCCTCAGACAGATGGCCAGTCAGAAAGGACCATCCAGACTCTGGAGGATTTGTTGCGAATGTGCGTCCTTGATTTTCAGGGAAACTAGGAAAGCCATTTGCCATTGGCTGAATTCGCTTACAATAACAGCTTTCCTTCAAGTATTGGTATGGCGCCTTTCAAGGCATTGTATGGCAGAAAATGTAGATCTCCGATTTGTTGGGCAGAAGTTGGAGATGGGCCTTTGCTTGGGCCCGAGATTGTTTATGAAACGACTGAAAAAGTAAAACTGATACGACAGAGACTGAAAACTGCACAGAGCAGACAGAAAAGTTATGCAGATGTCAGAAGGCGAGACCGAGAATATGAAGTGGGTGATCACGTTTTTGTGAAAGTGACACCGATGAAAGGCCAGACTCGTTTTGGAGTCAAAGGCAAGTTAGCGCCAAGATATGTCGGACCGTATGAGATTATTGAGAAAATCAATCCGGTGGCGTATCAAGTTGCGCTTCCTCCTGAAATGGAGCATATGCATAACGTCTTCCACATTTCGATGTTGAGGGACTACCTTCGGGATCCTTTCCATGTGATTGAGCCGACCCGTGTAGTGCTAAGTGATAACTACACCTATGAAGAACGGCCTATCCAAATTGTGAACAGACGGATCAAGAAGTTGAGAAATAAAGAGATCCCGTTAGTGAAAGCTGACTGGCAAAACCATGGTGGCGTGTATGCCACTTGGGAAAGGGAAGATAACATGACTAAAAGATATCCTGAATTGTTTCCACTGAATCCTGTTTTCTTCCAGAATGAAGGTAACTCGAGTTTAGAGGACTAAACTCTTTTTAAGGAGAGGAGACTGTAACAACCCTCGTCGCTGATTACCGACAAACTACTGATTACTATTAAACTGAAACTGATTATGAGAAGTAATTGAACTGATTAAAATACTGGACTGACTGACTGAGATCTGAACGGAATCGATTGACTGTATCTGTTTAATTGCATGTTTATCTGTTTGAGTGTTTAATTATCAGTTCAGTTTTCTATGTTTAAACTGCAAATTGAAGGCCTTATCAACGGCCGAATCGGAAATCGATTAGTGTCTCATGATCGTCATAATTTATGTGATTTTATGGTGTAATTATCGGAAAACTAATTAGGTATGATTAAATTAGATTAAAATTTGGTAAATTGCATAGCTTGACTTAATTACCATAATGCCACCTAAGTGGCCCACTACTTGAACCTTTTTGATCTTCACATACACTCAAACAAAACATTTCTTCTCCTATTTCTTTCTCATAGCCGACTATAGAGGGAGAGAGGGAGAGAGTTGAGTTCCTCCTTTGATTTGCTTAGCGAATTAAAGAATTGAAATGTAGATTGTCAATTGAGCCTCCATACCTCTAATTCAAGACTTAGGTAAGGAAATTCATCTTCTTCATTGTGCCTTTGAGTTGATTCTTGCATGCTTTATGCTAATTTGAAGAATTGAGCTTAGGATTGGTTAAAAGTGTTGCATTAGTAACTTAAATGTTGCATGCATGGCTATATCCTTGCATTTTGAGGTTGGTTACATAGAATTTGGTACATGCATGCTCATGATTATGTCTATGGTTCATGAACTCATCTTGTGTTGGAGGAAATTGGCTCATTTGAACTTGGATTCAAAGCTTGGAATTGTTTTAGACTCATGCATGTCATGTTTGTAGCATGTTCATGAAAATTGGCTTGAAATTGAGTTTGAATTAAACACCCTTGGGCCTTGATTTCTCAAATTGATCTTTGAAATATATAATGTCATGTGTTTACAAGTGTTTTCCAGGTTTTTGGCCCAAGAGGATCGATTTTAAGGCATTTGAACTTGATTTTGAGCTTGAGGTTCAAATCTGGAATTTCCAGATTTTGGACCCACGCTCGAGCGAGGAAGTCCACTCAATGCCAGAATGGCCAGTTGGCAAGATAATCCTCCCAGTCATAGCAGGAAGCATGACGAAACAAGTGGAATTCTGGGTATTGAAAGTCTCTTCCACTTACAACATAATCTTGGGAAGAACATGGCTGCATGCCATGAGATCAGTAGCATCATCCTACCATCAAGTAATGCGGTTCCCCAACGAAACCGGAGTAATTGAAGAGGTCTACAAAGACCAAATTATGTCTAAGCAATGCTTCGTCACAGTAAATGGTAGCCGAGCTGCCAAGGGGTTTGTACAAATGGTGGAAGAACTAGAGAGCAATGAATTGTTCGCTGATGTTGGCAAAGCCGCTGAACAAAAGGCAGTGGAAGACTTGGCACAGGTAAGAATAGATGAAAAGAACCTGGATAAGTTCTTTTTGCTTGGCTCATCCATGTCTAGCACTGAGAGAATAGAGGTCATGGAATTCTTGACCTCTAACATCGAAGTGTTTGCCAAGACGCCATATGATATGCTTGGCATTGACCCAAGCTTCATCTGTCACCAATTGAACGTCCACCCAACCGCGAGACCAATCATTCAGCGTACTCGCAGATCGGCACTCCACCACACCGAGATAGTGGCGGAAGAAGTAGGAAACCTGCTGGAAGCAGGAGCTATCAGAGAGGTACACTACCCTAGATGGATCTCCAATGCAGTGGGGGTGCCAAAGAAGAATGGAAAATGGCGTGTCTGCGTGGACTACAAAACAGTAAACAAGGCATGCCCAAAGGACAGCTTCCCTCTACCCCGAATAAACCAACTGGTAGACCTAACGGCGGGGCATAACTGACTTAGCTTTCTTGATGCGTACAGAGGCTACCATCAGATCGCTATGTATGAACCAGACCAGGAGGTCACATCTTTTACAATGCCAAGAGGACTGTACTGCTACAAGGTCATGCCCTTTGGCCTAAAGAACGCAGGGGCAACATTCCTACGGATAATCACCAAGATATTTGAACCATTGTTAGGCAGAACAATGGAGGCTTACATCGACGATATGGTGGTCAAGGGCAAGGATGAGAATGACCATCTCAAGGACCTAGGTGAGATGTTTCAAATCTTGAAGAAGCACAAGCTGTGCCTTAATGCGTCCAAATGTGCGTTCGGAGTAGGATCTGGCAAATTCCTAGACTTCTTGGTGACCAACCGAGGTATAGAGGCAGACTCCTCTCAGATCAAAGCAATTCAAGATCTGGAGAGGCCCAACTCAGTAAAAGAAGTGCAGCATCTCACCGGTATGGCAGCTGCACTCAACCGATTCATAAGTCGGTCGTCAGACAGATGTCAACCATTTTTTCAAGCATTAAAAGCCAAGTTCGAATGGGACGAAGAATGCGACCGCGCTCTAGAAAGCTTGAAAGAATACATGTCTTCTCCACCACTGTTTGTAACCCCAATACCTAGAGAAGAACTTTTTCTGTACCTGGCAGTTTCACAGCACGCAATTAGCGCAGTGTTGGTTCGAGCAGAAGGAATCCATCATCTGCCCATCTTTTATGTCAGCAAGACATTACTAGGTGCAAAAACAAGGCACTTACCACTGGAGAAACTGGCCCTAGCCTTGATGATGGCCTTAAGGAAGTTGTCACATTACTTTTACGCCCACACCATAGTCGTCCTCACAACCTTTCCATTAAAAGCTTTATTTGATAGAGCAAACTTTTCTGGGCGAATCCTAAAGTGGGCAGTAGAGTTGAGACAGTTCGACATCAAGTTCCAACCCAGAACCACAGTAAAAGCCCAAGCCTTAGCAAACCTTGTCGCAGAATTCACCCCAGGATGTCATCATATCTGCCCAGTCGACCTGACTGATACAACCGAACTAGGGTTGGAAGTTGACGCCGGAATAGCTCAACCCCTGGTGCAGGGTACCCAGTCAGACCCTAAGGCAGACCAGAGTAAAGTAAGGGAGGAAGAAGCAAACCATGCTACACCAAGCCAAGACTCACCAACAAATAAAGACTTGGTACAATCAGATAGCGAGGGGCAAACAGCAAGCATGGACCTAGAAGAAAACACCAGCAACACTTTTGATCCCAAGGCATCATCTGATCCCTCCACTTGCTGGAAACTGTTCGTTGGAGAGATATGGAAGCTCTTCGTGGATGCAGCGTCCAACAGGCACGGTGCAAGACTAGGCATAGTCCTCATCTCACCAGATGGCCTAGTGGTGGAGCAAGCAGTCAACCTTGGCTTCTCAGCATCAAACAACGAAGCGGAATATGAAGCGCTTCTGGCAGACTTAAAATCAACATCCTACATGAAGGCCACCGAGCTAATGGTTTACAGTGACTCACAGCTGGTGGTAAACCAAATTTCAGGCGACTACGAGGCAAAGGATGACAAGATGGCTAAGTACCAAGTGTTAGTCAGAAAAGAGATCAAGAAATTCGAAGTATTGCGGATAAAGCAGATCGGCAGGGAAGAAAATAGTAGAGCAGACGAACTAGCAAGCTTTGCTTCAATGGCAGATACCTCCATCCCTCATCCATTGTTGATTGACTACCTACCAAGACCAAGCATTGAAGAACCCGAAGTAGAAGAGGTATGTTGTGCCGAACTAGGCCCTTCATGGATGGATCCCATCATACTGTTCCTAAAAGACGGCGTCTTACCGAAGGAAAAGAAAGAGGTCAACAAAATAAGAGCAAAATCACAGTGCTTTTGGCTCTCCCCATCAATGGCATTGTACAAGAAATCCTTCACAGGACCTTACCTAAAGTGTGTCCACCCCAGCAAAGTGGAAGCATTCTTGTTCGAAATACATGAAGGCGTATGTGGAAGCCATCAAGGAGGAAGATCATTGGCCTACAGAGCAATTTTGCAAGGATATTGGTGGCCATATATGCAAGCAAATTTAGAGAAGTATGTCAAGAAGTGCGAGAAATGTCAGAAGTTCGCACACCAAATACATCAGCCAGCCAGAGAACTCCTACCATGGACAAGCCCATGGCCCTTTACAATGTTGGGTGGAGGCAGAAACATTGGCATCAATCAAGGAGAAGAATGTGAAAAAGTTCGTCTGGCAGAATATCATCACTCGGTTCAACATACCAAAAGCTCTAATATCGGACAACGGCACTCAATTCGACGGCAAAATTTTTAGAGGCTTTTGTGAGGAGTACAAGATAGAATTCTACAATTCTGCACCAGCATGCCCCCAAGCAAATGGCCAAGCGAAAGCGTCAAACAAAGTCGTCTTGGACGGATTGAAGAAAAGATTAAAGAATGCAAAGGGCAAGTGGGTTGAGGAGCTTCTCCACGTTTTATGGGCTTACCATACCACACCTCGGTGGTCTACTGGCGAAACACCCTTTTCCTTGGCCTATGGCATGGAAGCAGTAATCCCACTGAAAGTTGGCCTCCCCACAATTAAAGTGAAAATTTTGAACCAGACTTAAATGGAGAAGCCATAGCACTGGAGCTCGATCTTGCGAAAGAAAGAAGAGAAAGAGCACTGGTTCACATTGCCTCGTACCAGCAAGAGTTGTCCAAAAAGTATAACAAAACAGTACATCCAAGACAATTCAAAATTGGAGATTGGGTACTACGCAAGGTGATGGGAAACACCTTGGTACCCGGAGATGGCAAGTTAGGGTCTAATTGGGAAGGACCTCACAAGGTGGTTGGATTAGCAGGAAAAGGGGCATACCACTTGGAAGATAAAGACAGCAAAGCCATTCCCAGGCCATGGAACACTGCAAATCTCAAACTATTTTATTTTTAGCTTTTTTTTCAAGTATTTGTAATTTTTTCTTTCTCAATAAAACAAGTAGTTTCTTTTCAGTATAGTTGTTTCCTTCTGTAAAAGATCGTTTTAGTGAGTTAGGCGCACTGAAAGCATAGTTGGCCGGAATAACCAACTTTACACTCTCTTCAGCTAAGATTAGGATCAGTGCTGAAGAAGTTGGCTGAAAAAACTAACACCCCTCCTAAGCCCAGGATAAGGATCTAGGCTGCAGGAAGTTCGGTCAGAATAACCAAATACTCTACTCTAGGTTGGCAGAAATAACCAACTTAGAGGTTGGCTGGAATAACCAACACCCCTCCTAAGCCCAGGATAAGGATCTAGGCTGCAGAAAGTTTGGTCGGAATAACCAAACACTTTACTCTAGGTTGCCAGGAAAAACCAACTTAGAGGTTGGCTGGAAAAACCAACACCCCTCCTAAGCCCAGGATAAGAATCCAGGCTGCAAGAAGTTTGGCAGGAAAAACCAAACACTTTACTCTAGGTTGGTAAGAAAAGCCAACTTAGAGGTTGGCTGGACAAAACCAACACTTAATCCTCTTCAACCGAGATAAAGATCAAGGCTGAAGAGTGGTTGGCTGGAAAAACCAACACTTATTGATTCTTTAGCCGAGATATCGATCAAGGCTAAAAAAGTTGGCAGGTATGGCCAGTCAAATTACAAAGTTAAGACCGGGATAAAGTATCTCGGCCGGAGAATGTTATACTAAAATTACAGTTAGAAAATAAATATATGCATGAAAGTAAACCGAGATAACAGTTGAAACCAAAAGGAGCTTTCATTGAAGATTCAAAACAAGTACAAGAGAAGGACCTCAGCACGGTTACAGTTTTTTCTTTCCAAAAACAAAAAAAAAGAAATTACAGAGATTAAGTAAAAAGGTCATCTAAATCAACATCAAGAACAACACGGCCTTCACCCAAGGGTAGCTCGGTGGTGGCAGGCACCTCTTGGTTAAGCTCGGTTGAAAGATCCGCATCAGCAGGCAAAGGTGGGATGGAGACCTCTGGAGTTGGGGAGGTAGACTGGCGACTGGGCTGAGTGTTGTCCTCTGGAGCTTCATCTTCATCCTCCTCTTCCAGAAATTTGTGCTGAATGGCAGCAGCGTACTCCGCCATAGAGCTCGGTACAAAGTATGGAGGAGGATTGAAGACCTCAGTCTCTGGACCATGACCGAGCTGTACCACGGCTGCCACCACCCGCATTTGAAGAACAGGTCCTTCGCAGCTTCACACTGCTTGATGTAAGAGGCCTTACCTTCTTTGAAACTACGGTTCTCCGCGTCTTCGACCTTCTTCTCCAACACCTTTATCTCGGCATTCTTTTTCCCTTCAAGCTTGGCAAGCTCGCACAGGTACTTGTCTTTTACCACGACCGCGGCCTTTTTCTTCTCTGCCTCAGCCGAGCTGACAACATTGGCCAGACGAGCCATGTCGGTCCGTAGCTCGGCTATCTGCTTCCTTGAGTCCTTTAGCTCGATTGTTTTGGCATCAGCTTCTGGCATGGCCTGCCTTGTGGTTTTTCACAGTTCGAACACTCGCTTATGAGCGATGTGGTTTTTCTGTATGGCCTGCAAAAGGTGGTAAGAAACTTTTAAACTGAGCAAAAAGTTGCAAAAAATTAGAAAGATAAGCAAACAGACTACTTACCAGCACCATGGATTTTGTGGACGAGCGAATAGCCTTTAGCTCGGTTAGGTGATCATGGTACCTCATGTCGGATGTGGTTTCCGAATACTTTTCTGTGCCTTTGATATATTTCTTGAATCAGGACTTTCAAAATTTTGACGAAAACAACGAGGAAGAAATTCCTTCAGTTTTGCAACGATTAATTGATCAAGAGCAGGAAAGATTTGTTAAACCTTTGGTTGATGAAATCACTACTATGAATATTGGTACTGAGAAGGACCCGCGGCTGGTCCAGATTGGGTCCATGTTGTCTTCGGAGGAATGCGAGCGCTTAGTCGCTTTATTAAAAGATTTCAAAGATGTTTTCGCGTGGTCCTACGAAGACATGCCTGGAATCGATCCTGAGATTGTACAGCACCGGATCCCTCTTGACCCCGAGGCCCAACCTGTCAAACAGAAACTCAGAAGGATCCGCCCTGACTGGGCTATCAAGATTAAGGAAGAGGTCACCAAGCAAATCGATGCAGGCTTCCTACTGGTATCCGAATACCCGACGTGGTTGGCCAACATTGTTTCAGTGCCAAAGAAAGATGGCAGGATCTGAGTATGCGTGGATTTTAGAGATTTGAACAGAGCCAGTCCGAATGACGATTTTCCCTTGCCGTATATTGATGAATTGGTGGATTTTACAGCGGGGCATGCTTTGCTTTTGTTTATGGATTGTTTCTCGAGTTACAATCAGATAGTGATGGCACCTGAAGACCGAGAAAAGACTACCTTCACCACCCCGTGGGGGACATACTGCTACAAAGAGATGTCGTTCAGGTTGAAGAATGCTGGAGCTACTTATCAATGGGCCGCGACCACGATATTGCATGACATGATCCACAAAGAGGTTGAGGTGTATGTGGACGGCATGATTGTCAAGTCCAAAGATAGAGAGGGCCACTACACCGCCCTGCAAAAGTTCTTTCAAAGGATTAGAGAATTTCAGTTGCGGCTGAATCCTCAGAAGTGTACGTTCGGTGTTACAACGGGAAAAATGCTGGGGTTTCTAATGACACAGAGGGGCATCGAAGTCGACCCTTCCAAAATCAAAGCCATCTTAGAAATGCCACCACCAATGACTGAAAAAGAGGTGCGAGGCTTTCTGGGTAAAGTGCAATTCATAAGACGGTTTATCTCAAAATTAACCTTGACTTGTGAACCACTTTTTGGTCTCCTGAAGAAAGGAAAGAAATTCCAATGGGACGGCTAATGCCAAGCTGCTTCCGAACAGATCAAGGAATACTTACAGAACCCACCCGTGTTGTTACCACCAGAGCCGGGGAAACCGTTAACATTGTACCTTTCAGTGACTGAGACTACAATGGGCAGTATGCTTACACAAGAATTAGAGGACGAAGTGGAGAGGGCCATCTACTATCTGAGCAACAAAATGCTAGAGTATGAGACTCAGTACACACCGTTAGAGAAGGCTTGCTTAGCTTTGGTATGGGCTACTAGGAAGCTGCGCACTACCTATTAGCTCACTCCGTAATACTGGTTTCACGACTCGATCCCATCAAATATCTTTTCGAGAAACCAACACTTACGGGTAGGCTAGCTCGTTGGTTGCTGTTGCTCTCCGAATTCGATCTGAAATACGTCACGCATAAGTCAGTAAAGGGGAGAGTGGTGGCAGAATTCTTAGCCGACCATCCAGTGGAAGGGGGTGAAGCAGTTGAGTATTTATTCCCAGATGAAGCCATTTTGCATATCGACGATGAAACTTGGACGATGTACTTTGACGAAGCGTCAAACCAGTACGAGTATGGAGTAGGAGTATTGCTGATGGCACCCGACAATTCCCGCATCCCTCTAGCCTTCAAACTCCGATTCAAAATCTCAAACAACGAAGTAGAATATGAGGCATGCATTGCCGGTTTAGAAGCAGCCCTAGAACTAGGAGCAAGATGGTTGGACGTCATAGGGGATTCGAACCTTGTTGTGTCTCAAGCAAAAGGAGACTGGAAAGTCAAAGAAGAAAAGATGATGATGTATCACCGGACCTTGGATTTGTTAATTCCTCGGTTTGAGAAGCTAAACTTTACCCATCTATTAAGAGAAAACAACAGGTTCGCAAATTCTTTAGCAACTCTATCTTCCATGATAGACATCCCATCCGTAGTCCGGATACGTCCAGTCATCATTGATCAGAAGTTTGTGCCAACATATGAATCAATTGCTGCTATAGGAGAGGTTCAGGACGGCAACCCCTGGTATTACGACATTTGAAACTTCATGGAGAAAGAGACGTATCCACCAAGGGCAAATGCCAAAGATAAGAGGGTAATCAGAAGAATGGTTGTTCAGTTCGTCATTTGCGGGGGTAAGCTGTATAAGAGAGGTCATCTGGGAATGCACAAGCTGTGTGTAGAGACTGAAGAGTCGAAATGCCTAATAGAGGCCATCCATGGGGGAGAATGTAGTGTGCATATGAATGGAGTAATGTTGGCTCGGAAGATCCTCAGGCAGGGTTACTATTGGTCCACCATGGAGGAGGATTGTATTGGCTTTGTTCGGCGATGCCACAAATGTCAGATCCATGCAAACCGCATGAACATTCCGCTGTCGAAGCTGTACAATATGACTTCGCCATGGCCGTTTTTAGTCTGGGAAATTGATGTGATCAGGGCTGTCACTCCGAAGGGGTCAAATGGGCATGAGTTCATCCTGGTCGCAATAGATTATTTCACAAAATGGGTCAAGGCCCAATCCTATGTAGTGTTAAAGGCTTCGCATGTCGCGAAGTTTATCAGAAACAACATCATCTGTCGCTACAGAGTCCCAAACGAGATTATTTCAGACAATGGTTCCCACTTCAAGAAGGAGGTGATTGATTTGTTGGAGAAATACAATGTGGCTTTTCATAAGTCATCCACATACCGGCCGCAAACCAATGGAGCGGTTGAGGCCGCCAACAAGAACATCAAGCACATACTGCGGAAGATGGTGGAAACCTATCGGGACTGGCCAGATAAGTTACCTTTTGCTCTGTGGGGCTACCGGACTTCAATCATAACTTCTACTGGAGCGACTCCGTATTCGTTAGTCTACGCGATGGAGGCCGTTCTACCTATCGAGATTGAGGTTCCGTCTTTGTGAGTATTGGCCGAGTATCAGATAGCCAAAGCAGATTGGCAGCAGAGCAGGTTTGAGGAACTCATGTTTTTTGATGAGAGAAGACTGAAAGCACTGTACCATGTTCAAGGTTATCAGCGCAGAATTGCCCGGGCTTTTAACAAGAAGGTTAAGTCCAGGAATTTGAAAGAAGGAGATTTGGTACTCAAGGATAACCGAGCTCCCATCCATGACTCAAGGGGCAAGTTCAGACCCAATTAGACTGGTCCCTACATCATTAAGTCTATCTGGTCAGGTGGAGCTGTGGTTCTAATGGACCTAGATGGCTTAGAGTTCTCCCAACCGATCAACATGGACAAGTTGAAGAAATATTACCCTTGAGAGGCTGGCTAGGCCGAAAACCCGAAAAGGCGACCTAGGCAAAAGTCAGAGCACAAAAAATTTTGAAATTATAAAAACTGAGCTCGCAAGGTTGAAAACCCGCAAAGGGTGGCCTTGGCAAAAGTTAGAACGTAAAAGGAGAGTGAAAATACCCGAGCAAACCCGAGCCTGAACTACGTAAGGCTTGATTCCCGTCTTCGGGATATGTAGGCAACTTCATCTTGGAGTTCAGCCATAACCTTTTCCCCGATCAACTTTGTCCATTCGATCAGCTCGGTCATCTTGGCCTGTTCAGTATTCAAAAGCTTTGATTATAATCTCCAGTGCAGTGCCATTTCAAACTAGGGACAACTTTCCGTTGTTGTGCAGTGCCGTGGTGCTATTCAGACTAGGGGCAACTTTCCAGTTGCAGGAATTCGGGGTTGTGCATCTTAGTGACAAATCTCAGGTGTGTCCAATTCTGATCCATATCGAAAATAGTTTTGAAAGTTTTAATAAAAATTGACTTTGTTCAAATTAATCTTTTTACAACTAAGACTATTTCTCGACCAAAATAGGAAATTTTCAGTACCACAACCTTCAATTTCATTTATTTCAATACAGAATTCTCCTTCTCTTGCATACAAATTGAAGTTTCTTTTTTATTACATTCATAAGGAAAACTTGAAAGTTCTAATAAAGCAATAAACCCGGGGCATAGTCAAGTCAGGTGTCCTCGCCCCCAATCGCTGAAGCCTCGGCCTTGGTGGGCATGACGCCAGTATGCCTCTTCATTAAGCCAATCCAAGCACTCATCAGACAAAGTGCAACTAAAAGTGGGAGCGAGGGCCAGGAGCTCTCTAGTTCTCCATGTTGTCGCATACCGGGCGAGCTGTGCGCCTTGGATCGGGAAATGCAGCTGGATATTCTATATCTTCTAGTGGACAAGTCTGGTCATGACCGAACTGACGCCGGATCCGAAACGGAAAATAGAAGACACAGTGAGTCAAGCCAATCAGCTGAATCCTAGGTTGGCGAGTCATGCTGTAGCTCATTGCCGGTAGATGAAGCTAAGGACATCGCCAAACAATGCGATCCACGGACAAGTTACGCATCCAGTCAAACCACCAACCCTCATCAAGGGCGTCGACTAGGCGTTGCCTGAAGAAGTAACCACGGGCTGAGTATGTTGGGCAAGAGTCCACAACCTGCAATTTGTCCATCAACCACACCTGGGAAAGGATGAAAAATGAGAGAATAAAGAATAGAGAGGTGTACGATGATAGAAAAGTAAGAAAAAGGTTTTGTGAGAAAAACCGAGCTTGAGAGCCGAGTGATGTAAGCAATACATATGAGAGATTGGGTGGGAAACTTTACCTGCAGTAGTAGTGGACTCCCCGTAAATTTGGTTGTTTCGCGACAATAGCAAGCATCCAAGCCCATCAACGTCTCAGCCAAAGTCATGGCGATGCAACTCTTACCCTCCTTCAAACCTTGGGCAACTTCAATCAATCGGACGCTAGATCCTCCAGAACCCGAGGCAAGTAAGAAATGAGATAGCATGCACAAACAAAGTGCATGTCGCTGAAAACATTGCCAATGACGGTCGTCGCGGTCACCAGCATCAGAAAAACGGCAAATCAAACTCGGAATATCCAGCATTCTGTCACAAATCATAGATCAAGTGTCAGGTATTGAGAGCCTGCACATTTGTCCTAAGGCTTGGGCATGGCCAAAACGGAACTGGGACAGGATCTCTTTATTACGCTCGGACTCCATTAAAGCTTGAAAATCTTCAAAGGTGGGACATGCCTCTTGCCCACCGAAGCTAAAAACATGTGTCACTGGATTCCAAAACCTTGTCGCGGCATGGAGAAATGGAAAGTGCAGCGGGGTACGACCCAAAGTGAATAGTGCGTTTATGCCGAAACCCCGGAAATTCAGCTTTTCCAAGCCATCCAAGTTGTTAATCCAAGACGAGAGATTCTGGGCAAGAAATCCCTCCATTTTGAGCAAATCAATGTTGAACTGAGTAGAACTACGAAGCTGAGGCCTTTTGAAGGAGATAAGGTGTGAGTGGAGGACAGATGTCAGCATTCTGCTGGTTCTGGCAATTAATGGCCGACCGGCCAAATATAGTGCCGACCGGCCACCACTTTTGGCCGATGAATCAAAGCTTCTGGCCGATGGCCATTTCTCACGGCCGGCGGCCTTTATCTCTGGCCGGTGGTCTCCCTCTTGGTTTTCTGAGCTGTTTATGCTAAGAAATGGGGAATTCTACCACCTACAACACCCTTTGGTGATCAATTCTTGCGGAGTCACGCATATTTGCTTATCGAGTTATTGTACATTTGCTTATTGAGTTGTATGTCACTCTCTACAAGTCTCTAATTTGCTTATCGAGTTGTACTCACGCTTGGTTGGTTATATCGAGTCACTCTGTTTTGCTTGAGTTGTAATTTGGTTCACTACCTGATTATTACGATGCGAATGCTCTATTTTCAAACGAATTTCATTCACATTGTTGTGTGATGCCATGCGATGCAATGCATAGGATGTACAAATGCAACACATTTTGAACAAAATAGCAGTTTCATTTCCACCATGTATTTTGCAAACATACGCAGTAAAATCTGCCTGAGGCAGTGCAATGTGCTTAAACTACTAGTAAAAAAGAAAGTAAAGCGAAAAAGAAAGAGCAAGGCAATAAAGTATCAGGGTTGATACTGGTAGCCCCTCCCCTGTGGTCAATGCATCTCTCGCACCTTTGTTTGGATTCGTCGTTTGGTGTGGTACCTCAAATGTCTTGAGGCTGCGCAGAGAAGTACACCTTTGAAACATCCGTAGACCTCCGAATTGACCTCAAGTTGTGTCTACTATGGATGATGCTCCACACATACGAGGAATCCCCCCCATATCCTCTTCGTATCTGGTGAACTCCG
Source organism: Camellia lanceoleosa (assembly GCA_025200525.1). Lineage (NCBI taxonomy): Eukaryota > Viridiplantae > Streptophyta > Magnoliopsida > Ericales > Theaceae > Camellia > Camellia lanceoleosa. The sequence goes on along the minus strand of CM045763.1, from coordinate 50,289,832 downwards.
CAAAGCACTTCAATTATGCTGCGTCTTAATATCATGAATGATTTCTCCTCATACACATTGCGTGCATGCGTACATTGCTTTACTTATATATGTTCAATTTCTTCTCATACACATTGCGTGCATGCGTGCATTGCTTTACTTATATGTGTTCAATTTCTTCTCATACACATTGCGTGCATGCGTGCATTGCTTTACTTATATGTGTTCAATTTCTTCTCATACACATTGCGTGCATGCGTGCATTGCTTTACTTATATGTGTTCAATTTCTTTTTATACACATTGCGTGCATGCGTGCATTGCTTTACTTATATGTGTTCAATTTCTTTTTATACACATTGCGTGCATGCGTGCATTGCTTTACTTATATGTGTTCAATTTCTTTTTATACACATTGCGTGCATGCGTGCATTGCTTTACTTATATGTGTTCAATTTCTTTTTCTACGCATTGCGTGCATGCGTGCATCGCTTTGCTTACATGTACTCGAATTCCTTCACACACATTGTGTGCATTCTCGCGTGTTCTTTACTTACATGAATTGTCGCCTTCACAGCATTGTTATGCTTCCCACTTGCTTTGCGTTGTCACGCACTTTCAATTGCATTGTCATGCATGTTGCTAACGGCATCGTACCTGTTAAGTTTGCTTTCTTTTTAGGCACGATATTGTATGTACAGTTCATTTGAGGCTGGTGTAACCAGACAAACCACACAGGTATTGTATCCTCCGCGTGAGACGTATTGAGAATTGCATAATTCTCTTACATCCTTTCTGCGTGGTAGTGTAGTTTAGTGTATGCTAGCTTAGAACTGTCGCATTGTATGTGCTTCGTTACAGCTTTCTTTGCATGATCATAAGTTATGTTCGGCTTTGTGCATTGCCTTGCATTTTGCTCCTGCCTTCGGGCACATACTTCGTTTGTCTTATATGTTTTACCTAAGTTTTCGGCCTTGTCAAAAATGGGTCATCTCTAGGCTTTGACAATCACTCCCGTCATTGTTATGACTTTCGAGTTCTGTCAAAGAGGAGCAACTGTAGACACCCCATTTTTGACCGTCCTCAAGACTTGGACGTCACCGTTTAAACACTCGATGATCATCCATGTTCGTGTTCGTTTTGAGTTCCCGGAGGCCTCGGCCGCGCGCCTTGCCTCAGGATCTCTCAACTCGTTTGTTTTGTGCTTGGTCTTGCACCAAATGCTTGAGCTTTTGCTTTGAGGGGCAGGGAATGGCTTGTTGGTCATCCCCATACCCCACCGGCCTCACCTTTGCCTCACCGGCCGTTCATTGTTGCCACCGGCCATGGTTTCTTGATACCAATGGCCGGTCGGCACTTTATGTGGCTGGCCGGCACTTTGTTTGGCTGGTGACCTCTTTTGCTGGCTGGTATGCACCTTTTGCACCCTTCAGCCATGGTGCATGCCAGCTGTGCCAGTTGGAATGCACCCACACTCTTCCCCGTGCATAATGTGGTTCTTATGCACCTTTTGCACCCTTTTAGGCCAAAGCTTCTTGAGGAAGCTTGATCCTTTGTCAAAGCTTCCTCAAGAAGCTTCCTAGCTGTCAAAGCTTCCTCAAGAAGCCTCTTCCCCTTTGCCCCCTTTGACCGTTTTTCATTTAGCTTCTTTGAGAAGCTTCAAGCTTTTCCTTTGCCTATATAAGGATCCCTCTTCTTCCTTTGTTAAGGGTTAGAGGTTTTGAACAAAAAAACCAGAGATATACACATATATATTTGTCATATACATTCTCTGTCTATATTTTCCCTCTCTCTCCTCCCTTGTGTGTGTTTTGTGGCCTAAAGTGCATTTTTACCTTAGTTTTGCACTAAGACACACACCATCACACCTTGCTTCGACCTTGAGGGGCTTTGAGGGTTTTTTCTTGAGTTTTTGGACTGATTTTGATCAAAAGAAGTGGGCTGATCTTGCTGTTCATCAAGGGTTCTTCAAGGGTAAACTCTTTACTTTAGTTTCCCCAATCTTGCATTGGCTTTTGACCTATCTTGCATGCTGATTTAAGCTTTGTGTATAACTACAAAAAGTCTTGTATTTTCATGCTTTAGATCTTTCATTAAGGGTGTTTTGTTGCTTGGGGTCGACCTCCTCCTCTTAGGCCCCATTTGGCCTCTTTTAGTGCTTTTTCTTTGAGCTTTATTTATCTTGGTGTGTTGGCCTTCTCACCACTGAAATCCAATGGATTTTCAGTGTTGAAGAAGGGGGTTTGAGGACTTGTGTAAGGGAGGGATACCCCTCTCCCCCATGTCTCTTATTTTTGCATGTTTTGGGCTCATAAGGATAGCATGCATGAGTAGTTGCATTTGGTACCATTTCAGAGGTCTTGGGTTGTTTTTGGGTTATAATATACCTCTGTCCTTGGTCAGATTCATGGGCCTTTGCGTGTACAATACACTTGCTTTGTAATTCTCCATTTTGCCTAGAATTGTGCCATGTGTTTAGCCTAGCATATCCTCATGTTTTGACCTAACTTCGTGAAGTACTTAGCCATATTTTGTCATGCTTAAGGTCTGTTGGCCACTGATTTGGTCTTGTTCTACATGTTTGATATAGTTCCTTTGCATCTTGGCTTGTGAGCCCTAAGGAGGTGAGTTCTAAACATGCATTGGTTAGGCTATTCAGTGATTTGGAATCACTTAGCATATTATTTCAATCCCTAAACCATGCTTGTATGCTTGCATTCATCACTTCTTTCATGCTTTGAAGATGTGCCCTCTTATGCCTTAAAATGTGCATTATGTATGCCTATGTGTTGGGGTCATTAAGGTTGCCATATCAGTGGGTTTTGAGACTCATTTTTTGCATGCTAGAATGCTGTTTTAGGTTGCTTAGTTCATGCCATGTGTGGTCATGAAGAATAGTAGTCTTGTACTCCATGTTTTATGCCTCTTTGCTTGAGTCATTTGGGATGCCATGTGTACGGGCTTTGGGTCTCATTCTAGCATGCTATGACACTTTTTTTTTTTGATTGGTCTAGTGTCTATGTATGCCTTCTTTGGTAAGCTTGTAAGTTAGCCTTCATGCCTTAGTCTTAGGCTTACTAGTTTATACACTTGTCTTGCATTATCTTTGTATCTCATTTGATTAACACATTGCATATTTGCTTAACTTAGAATACATTGCATTTGGCATGATTTGTGCCTTAGCTTCATTTGTATGCTCGAGCCATGATTGCATACTCACATTGCATTGTTTGGCTTGGGATGTCAAGCCAAACTTGAGGGGTGAGAAGTGGTCATACTTCAAGTGATGCAACATCTCTCAACCCTCAGTCGCCGAAGCCCTTGACTCTAACATGATAGGGTCTTGGTATTCATTTGTGTGTTGCATGCATTTTCATTAAATGGCAAGCTTGACTCCTTAGGCCATCATGCCTAATTGATGGCCGGAGGATCGAGGGCCATGCTCCTTGAGTCCATTGCATGATAGGGAGTGTGTCCATGCATACATTTGCTTGAAAATTCCATGCCATACACTGCTTGTCCTCTGCTGCTGTCAACTGCAGGTCCTCCAGGGAGTTTTGGCCGACCGGCCATATCTTGTGCTGGCCGGCCATTAATTCTTGGCCGGTATACGAAATGTTGGCCGGTGGTTCCTCCCCTTGGACGATGGTGTTTATACTTGGCCAGTGGTATTTCCCAACATCCTTAGAGCATGTCCCAAGACTTTGGCAGTCTTCAGAGAAGCAGGACAGTGTAAACAGAGGCAGTAGTGGCATGGTACGGGTTTTCCAGGCGAGACGGACTCGAACACGCATCATTCGCGCATTCCAAGGCGGGGCTATGGCCTTTTCCCTTCTGCATTCAATTTGTTAATTAAATTAGAAATTTTGTAATAATTAGTTTAGAATTATTTATTCGGACTGTATTATTCTTTTGGTCCCTCCGAGTGAGGGCATATTTGTAATAAGCGTGTGTGAGTGTGTGCATGTCTTACAACCCCATGTCTTTCTTCCCTTTTATTTACCTGCTTATGATGGTAGACTAGGGCATATTTAATTTAGCATACCTCATGCCATGCATGCGTGCATCCACTCATTTGTCTTCCATGCACCGGGCTCGGCACATCATGCTAACTACACTTGTATTTCAATTCCAAGTTGAATACGTGTTAGTTGTAACATTATCATATGCCATCTTAGGATAGCTGAGCCTATTCTAGCTGCATTTTGCCTGTGTTGCATTAGCCATTTTAAACATGAACTAGGATCATGCATGATTACTAACTAGTTTTTGTTTTGGCACAGAGTACTAGGTAAGCTTTTATGCTTTAGCATATCGCATGCGTGTGAATGTTGCCATAGTAGCATGATTACCATGAGGCTAGCTGCTTATGTGATATAACTGCTTGAATGCCTGTGGATGGAGGTCAAATTACCTAAATTGAAATAATGCATTAAAATTGAGAGTTTTAAAGCCCACTAGATGGTGGCAAAACCATCTTTTCTAAAAGCCCACTTGAGGGTGGCAAAACTTGTATTTTAGCCTACTTGCGGGTAGCAAATCATTTTCAAAACAAACATGCAATGTTGTTCCAATTTGGGCGATTTGGTCTATACTTGTTTGCTGTGCACACAACATAGTAATTCTAGGCTAATAACCGGAACAAGAACACATAAAGTTTTTAAAACAAGATATCATGGTTAGTAGAGGCCAATCTTCGGATCGGGCGAGAGGAAGTGCTCATAGCTGACCTTCCCCAATCGTACCCAAGTTCCCGAGCCGAGGCAACTTTGGTGATGACGGACACGTGGCCTTTGGCACCGAGTCAGGATTTCCTAAATTCCCCCATTAAAAAATATTTAGGTGGCAACTCTGTATCTGGCAAAGCAGTCCATGTTTGGCATTTCTTTACAAAAAATCTGTTTTCAAAAACGATTTGCCAGATTTGGACTCTTTGGTTCAGATTAAGAACCGTGACAATTTGAGTCCGAACTGTAGTAGTACCCCACAAGACGAACAGAATGGGACTCGTCCTTCCGGGACGTCCGAGGACGTCTACACCAGCTCGGCGGTTTAGCTCGGCAATAGCATTTATTATGCGATAAGAGTTTGTGGAAAGTTAGGTAGGGCAGAGTTTGGTTTGTCTAAAGAATTCACAAAGAAGGGATTGTACAGGGAATCGCAAACCGCACTCTACGATGGAAATAACGTTAAAAGGGACAAAGCCTTGTTTTCCCCAGGGAACGGTGTCTAGTTCGGCTAGTGAGAGGTGGACATCATATGAAATTTGGTAGTCCTTACGAAATTCGGCTATGGCCCCTGGTGAGTTTATTAATAATCTATATTTACCTATGTAATTTTAAGTTATGTATAAAATATCAACGAATGCTAGCTCGATGTTGAGATGGTGTGGAGTATCTCGGCTGAAACAAGGGAGTGCCTGGCCAACCTAAGTCTGCAATGTGAAAAAGAAAGATGTTAAGCATAGATCGTTGGACCGTGCTACAAGAAACAAAGGCAAGATAAATGAAGTCCTAGCTCGGCTACACGGGATGCTATCTAGTTTAGCTCGGTTTAAGCAAGGGGTTTTGCCCGGTTGAGCCTTGGGGCAGCATTCTTAGTTCGGTTTGGACTAAGGGAGCTGGGTTAGCCCCAGGTTGTAGCCTGGTTGATTGTTAAGGATTTCTAGCGCAGTATTGCGCAAGCCTAGTACGGTTTGATAGCTTGACTGAGTGAATCAGAAGGTATTTAAGACCTATTGAAACTACAAGTGTGGCGAAGAGTTTCAGGTCGGTTGCTTAGTCTGGTGATGGTAATACTTAAAACAAGCAACTTCCTAGCTCGGTTGGAATGTGATTTTGGATCAAAGGGAAAAATTGTTCAGATTGTGCATATATACAGTACTTATATTGCAAAGTTGCTTCCAGAAAAAATAAAGTTCAGCAAAAATGGAACATATGTTTTGAAAAACAAATAAATATGCATGCTATGTGTTGCAAGACAAAAGCAAAATCAACAAAAAGGAGGTAGATTTGGACCACTTACCAGTCCAAGATGAAGGCAATGAAGATGAACATGAACTCAGCAAATGCAGGGTCGAAGAAAAATAGAAACTCAAAGAAAGAGAAAGAGGGAGATGAATAGTGCAATGAAAGATTCAAAACGAAGGGTTTGTTTTGTGTAGAAGAAAGGACAAAAAGGGCGGGACTGTTTAAAATTCGTGAGGTACAAGGGCGGCGTGACAGATGCATTTAGCCAATTAACGTCTGCCACGTGTCCCTAGAATGGAAACCGATTCAGTTACTGTGCCTGAAGAGAAGTTTTGACCGGGCATATTTGAGTAGCCCGGTGTAACTTAACTTGGTTGGAATGCTAAAGAATTTAGCCCGGTTGGAATGCTAAAAGTTTTTAGCTCGGTTGAAAGGCTAAAGTTTTTTAGCTCGGCTGGTAAAAGATAATCCCTATCATGCTACGCAGACGGAATTAAGGGGCAATTGAGAGGATAATTTATATGTAAATTGGGCTGAGTTGGGTAGTGGGCCGTTCTGTAGGCCACGGTAAGAAAGGTAGGGTAAAAAGGGCCCAGGAGTTCACTCGGTCATAGAAAGCCTTGTAATTAGCCCGGTCCCAGAGAGCATTGTAGTTAGCCCGGTCCAAAAGGGCTTTGCAATTAACTCGGTCACCACGGCTAGAGTGACAACAGTTAGCTCGGTCACACCTTTTGAGCCGAGATATGTTGAAGCTTACCACAAGACCTTGTTATTAGTTAGCTCGGTCCAAACTCATCATGGTTAGCACAGTTTCAGACAACCCAGCACCAAGGTACACGCAGTGAAAGGAAGAACTGAGTTGATTGAAGCTCGGTCTATTCTGCGGCTTTAGCATGGCCATGTTATCTCGATTGCATTGACATCCAACCATGGTATTAACATATAGGCATTGCAATTTCACATTGATCATAACACTTCTAATTTGCAAAGAATGAAACAAAAAAGCTAACTAGAATCGAATTCATAACAGCAAATACAAATGAAATCAAGCACAACATTACTTTAATTACCTAACATTGAGAATGCAAGGCTTGAGAAAATCATGGATGATTTGAGGCAATCGAATAAGGGATCCAGATCATGAGGTCGGTGATTGGGATTTGCACCATGGACAACTGATAATCACTAGTAAAAAAAAAACTCAAAACTCTAATAATGGTAGAGGATTTTAGTCCATGTCTCTGATACAATAGCCTAGAGATTTTACTAGCTAATCTAGCCAGAACCATCAATGTCGTTTTCTGATTTTGTATGCAATGAACCTCACACATGATAGATGCCAAATACTTTTCACAATGAGATATCCTTCATTATATAAATAAGTCAAGAATCTGGTAAGCCTAAGAACGAAAACATTCACAATGAATCCAATGACCCTTAAATTTCTATGGCTGGGATCAATGTGTCAAACTCTGACTTGTTCAAGACACCTCTCTCATGGAAAGGATTTCATTTGTAAGAATACCCCCAATCAATGTCTCATTCAAGAATAATTTGAATACAAATTTGCATAAGAAAATCTTTAAACGCAATTTCGACAACTACCTTGTGTGTGACGTTTCCAAAAGTAACAAAACTAACAATAAAACTTAACTCTTTCCTCACTAATAATACGCACATTACTACATAAATGTTCACATACAGAGCATGTCAAATTTGGCTCAATAACACAAGGAACAAGATTAGCAAAATGATGTTCAAGCTTCTATTTCACAAAAATTTTAACTTTAAGAACTCAAGCAAATAGCAATTCATTTATATCCTATAAGAAAAGAGGAATTGAAAAAAAAAAAAACAAAACAAAACAAAACAAAATTTAAAGGGAAAAAAAACAAAATTTGGGTTCAAACAATAATTGAATATAAGACCTAACAATCATAAAACCAAAAACCCATCAAAGAAAATAAAAAAATTAAACCGTTGAATCAACACAAAAAGAACATGTTGACAGCTAGCTAAACTACGAAGACCCAATCCCACAACAGCACACAATTAAACTCCACCAAAACTCAAACCCAACATAATAATTCCTAAAAACGTAGAACACTGTTAATAAAGAAAAAGATTAACATTACATTATGTTTGGCTGAATCACATAAGGAACAAGAATAACATTAAGATGTTCAAGCTTCTATTTTCACAATAACTTTCTCATCCCAACAATTTTAGCTAAGCCCATTCCGAGAGAACTGACCAGTGAACTTTTTTATTGCAATCATGAGGGAAAGAACTTGAAAGTACTATTCACATAAATTTGGTTGGATCTCTCACCTTTTGTTCAAATTCTCAACTTCTTCATCTATAACCTGACCTCCGAACACAACCTTACTGATCCCATCCGATGGCTAACATTTTTTCCCAAAAATTTTTTAAAAAAAAAATTCAAAAATACTGAAATCAAAGTCAATCACTAAAATCTAAAGACAATATATATATATAAATTAAAACAAAATAGTGAAATGCTTGTTTGAAGGGAAACGAGATATACCTGGTGAGAACAAGCAATAGAGGCGATTGATGGGGAATAAGAGGGAGGAATTTCAGACCAGGTGAGTAGATCTACGGTGGATGTGTGAGACTTCCTCACCGGTGTACTTATCTCCATTGTTCCTTCATTCTCGAAGAAATCAAAATGCTTGAACCGCAAAAAAGAAATCAAACAGAGAACGAGAATGGCTTATTCAAGAGAGAAAATAAAGTGTATATAATCTAAAGTAAACTATATGGAGAAACCCCCCAAAAAAAAATGATAAACTCCAATCTAATGAAAGACGTATTGAAGCTTTACCTTTGATCGCAATGAAAGAGAGAGAGTTCGATCCTGCCGAAAGGAGGAGGAGAGTATCTCTAGAATGAACCAAATCAAAGTGCCCAAAATCTGTCTTTAAACCGTCTCTCTTCTCCATTTCTTCTCGACTTCGAACCGTCTCTAGAATGAACCAAATCAAAGTGTCTCTTTACGGTTTTGCAAGCAAGTCTTTAGGGTTTTGCTTCTGCCTCTTCGAATCAACAAAGAGAATAAAATGTAACAATTTTTGTCCAAAAGACAAGTCACTTTTACCAAACCCTAAACCAAAATATATATATATATTACTTTTGTCTTTGGTTTAACAATTGAAAAAATTAAAAACTTGGTTACCTTCCTCTCAGTTGATGTATATGTTTTTTTTCCTAATATATATATATATATATATTTTTAGGGTGAATTGGAGCCAAAAAATTTCATTTTCGTGCTTTTTTTTTTTTAACATACAATTCACGACATGCATTGTGCATTGTAAAAAGGAAATACTTTTAATGGTAGGTGATGTGTGTGTCGTAAAAAGTGTAATACTTTTAACGGCAGGCATTGTGTGTGCGTCATTTATAATTAATGTATTAACGGCATGCCATATGCATGTCATAGAAATTTTTATTATTTATGGCATACATTGCAAGCCGTAAAAAAATCATCGTTATTACCATTCACGGCCTACACAATAGACGAGCCATGGTTGGAAAAGTATTTACGTGCAAAAAAAGCAAGTCGTAAAAGTGAGAAACTACGGCGTGCATTTATTGTATGCCGTTGATGTAGTGTCGTAAAAAGTCAATTTTGTTATAGTGAATGTATTTATAAATGTAATCATACATATAGAGTACATCCCCTTTCTTCTCCCAACAAACATACATATACAATGTATAATAAACGTGGCCATATTCAATGACAATCAACAATGGATTAGTATTAAATCACCTAATCTTCATGCAATTTCTATAACAATCATAGTTATCCTCCACTGATAGTCCAATACAGTTATTTCTAGACAGATATTCAATCTCAAGATAAATAGTTTATTCAAAACTTCTAAAGGTGTGAGATATTACATATCTAATTCCACCATCTATATCAATAACCATCCAATTTCACAATTTCAATGTCAATTGCAATTATTTATACAAAATAATTATTTTAATCAAATTAGGGCAAAATCCCCATTCTTCCAAATATCAACCCAAATACCAAATTCAACCATTTTGGCGCAACATGCCCTTATATTCAAAAGTCAATTTGAACAGATACTGAAGACATTTGAGATGCTTAGCATCGAGGATGATCAGTTAAAGGTGACCTTGGCATCTTTCTAGCTAAAAGAGGATGCGGGTCAGTGGTGAAAGTATGCGCGTGGACGCATTGAGGTGACTTGGGAGGCTTTTGTTATCACCTTTCAGGACAAGTTTCTACCTCCCACAATTAGAGAGAAGTTGAGAGATCAGTTCTCTAGGTTGGTGCAGTTGAACACACCAGTGGCTGAGTTTGAGGCCACCTTTACTAGCTTGTCTAGGTTTGCACTGGAGTTGATGGCGACTGAGGAGCGTCGTTGTTTGGAATTCAAGAAACGGTTAAGGACCGGACTCAAGTTTCGAGTGGCCAAGTCCATGATTAGAGATTATGGGCGCCTTGTGGAGGCAGCAACCCATCTTGAGACTATTATGCATGAAGATGAGTAGAGGATGAGGGCCTCTAGGAGGAGTCAGGATAGTCAGGGGGACAGTAAGAAGCAGAGGAGTTTTAACCCTCAGCAGTCCTAGGGAGCTCAGCCGAGGTCCACTTTTCCAGTACCGAGTTCGGGTTCTGGGAAGGGTGGCCAGGGAGATTTTACCTGCTTTAAGTGTGGTCAGTTGGATCACAAGTCTCCAGCTTGCTCTCAAAGATAAAGAGGGCAGCGAGCAGCATCATCTTCGACTCGTTTTTAGAGCCAAAGTCAAGGGAGAGGCCAGTCACTCACTTGTTATCAGTGTGGGCAGGCCGGGCACCTGAAGAGGTTTTGGCCATAGTTGGGTGGCACATATGGTGCGTCTGGTTCGAGACAGAAACAGAGTCACCAGCCAACACAATCAACACAGGCCTAGAGGGCTAATCAGGGAGCCTCTTCGGCTCAGTCAGTGCATCAGGCTTATGCTCCGAGATGTAAGCACGTTGAGCAGAGACCTACTGGACGTGTGTAAGCAGTTGCAGTGCTAGAATTCGTACATGCTCCTTCTGTAGTGAAAGATACCTTCTTGTTTTGCAATTCAGTTGCTAATCTGTTGATTGATACAGGTGCATCTCATTCTTTTATTTCATATACATTTGTATCGGTTTTGGGTTTGGAGTCGACACAGTTAGTGTCTCTTATTTGTGTAAAGTCACCTATTGGTGGTGAGGTTATCTTGAAACAGTGATGTCAGAGTTGTGACATCAAGGTTGCTGGTCGTCGATTACCTTTTGCATTTGTCTTGCTTGACATGCCTAGTTTTGATGTCATATTGGGTATGGACTGGTTATCGTCATACTTGGCTGTTATAGATTGCTACCGTCAAAAGGTTACTGCATGTACCTTGAGCGGTGATCGTTTTTATTTCTTGGAGGACCGAGTGGATAGAGACTTATCACTGGTGTATGATCCGCGTGGGCAGAGTGAACTACGTTGTCTTCTTGCTAGCTTTTCAAGTATTTAGTGTAATGAAATTCAAGTTGTGTTGCCAAGAGTGGTTTGTGAATACCCAAATGTTTTCTTGAGGATTTTACTAGTTTACCACATCACCGAGAGATCGAGTTCTCTATTGATTTAGTGTCTGGTACGACGCCGATTTCTATGGCTCCATATAGATTTACACCTACTGAATTGAGTGAGTTAAAGATTCAACTCCAGGAATTGCTAGATGAGGGTTTTATTCACCCTAGTACTTCACCTTGGGGAGCACCGGCTCTCTTTGGTAAAAAGAAAGATGGAGCATTGCAACTTTGTATTGATTACAGAAAGTTGAACCGGTTACTGTTAAAAATAAGTACCCAATACCTCGTATAGATAATCTGTTTGATCAATTGAAGGGGTCTTGTTGTTTCTCTAAAATAGACCTAAGATCGGGTTATCACTAGTTGAGGATAAGGGAGGAGAATATCCCGAAAACGACATTCCATATGCGGTATGGCCATTATGAGTTTCTTGTGATGCCTTTTGGGCTAACCAATGCCCCAGCAGTATTTATGGATTTAATGAATCTGATCTTCCGTAAGTTTTTAGATCGCTTTGTGGTCGTCTTTGTGGACGACATCTTGATTTATTTACCCTCCGAGGAGGAACACGAGGAACATTTGCGAGTAGTACTTGAGTTACTTAGAGCCCACAAGTTATATGCTAAGTTTGGAAAATGTGAATTCTAGTTGAGGGAAGTTAAGTTCTTAGGCCATGTGGTATCCGAGGAAGGAGTGACTGTAGATTCATCCAAGATAGAGGCAATGCAAGATTGGGCACAACCTAAAAATGCTTTCGAGATTCGTAGTTTCTTGGGGTTGGTAGGGTATTACTATTGGTTTGTGAAGGATTTTTCTAAGCTAGCTTCACCTTTGACTTGTCAAAAGTCGTTCCAAGAGCTTAAGATTAGACTCACCATTGCTCCAGTATTGATTATACTGGAGAGGGGTCTAAGTTATTCAGTTTATTGTGATGCTTCACAGGAAAGTTTGGGTTGTGTGTTGATGCAAGAGGGTAAAGTGGTAGCCTATGGTTCACGGAAGTTGAAAACACATGAGAGAAATTATCTTACTCATGACTTAGAGTTAGCAGCATTGATATTTGTCTTGAAAATTTGGACGCATTATTTGTGTGGTGAGAAATTTGAGATGTTTTCTAATCATAAAAGTCTGAAGTATCTGTTTACACAAAAAGACGTGAATTTGAGGTAGAGGAAGTAGATGGAATTCATGGAGGATTATGATTTCGAGTTGCATTATCATCCGGGGAAGGCCAACGTTGTGGTCAATGCTTTGAGTAGAAAGTTAGTTAACAGTACAGCTGTCACTACCCAAACTCGCCCCTATGGGTTTAGCATCATAACCGGCCAGTAATCCGTGATTACCAAAGGCCTACTTAGCAGTAATAACAATAGTACAGAGTAAAGGGCTGGTGGAAACCATACAGTAAATAGAAGATGTCCAATGAGCTGTGAAAATCTGAAATGCAAAAGACCTTTATGGACTAGTCCACATTCATAACCATAACATATATACATATCAGATATACAAAACAAACAGGTTAGGGATCCAATCCCTTTACCATAACTGTACAGTCAAAAGTCTTAAGCATTCGTTACAAAACATAGACAAAATGGTGAATCTGCGACACCCCAAAATAGCCTTGGCTTGAATAGACTTGGAATCTCGAAATGAGGCACAATGGTTGGCTTGACAAAACGAGAGCTTAACTTGACGCTCCTAGCTTCGGTCCGAAGCCTGGCCACCTACATACATATATAAACAGTGAGCTAAAGCCCAGTGAATAACAAATGCGTAAAACGGTTAAGAATGAATGTCATTTCATTAATTAAAACAGTCATTTGCATCAGTAAACCAGTTATTCAATCAGTGGCTCATATTTCATGCCATATCAGTTATTTAGAAATCATAACAGTCATACATGGTATGTCCAGTAGCAAAACAGTACAGTAGGTCTTAATAGACCGAACAGTTAGTTGATGGCCATCAAAAGCGATGTGATAGTAGTTCCAAACATTGAACCAGAGATCTCTGTAATGAGCGATAACAATACTGATGTGATGAAGTTGCTATGGATGCCACGAGTACAGTTTACAAATAGGACAAACATTCATTCAGTAAACATTGTCATTTCAGAAAGCAGTACAGTCAATTGTTCAAAAATAATTATAATTGAACGCATTTTTACAACATTGTTACTCACAGATTACTGGGCTATAGACTGGCTAGTCAGCGTCCTCGGGTGCCAACCCTACACAGTTGCAGAATGAACACACATTAAGTTACATACTTTTGGGATTAATAACTTAGCCCCTATCTTGACTTGGTGTGGTTGTATAACAACCCCGGTCCGTAATTAGCTACTAATTCGTAATTAAGAATGCTAACTAAGTGTTTAGAATGTAATTATGTGTTATTGTTAATTGTGATATGTGCTTTGTAGTAATTTGTGCATATCTATCTGATTTGAAAATTATTTGTCATGATTCCTACTTTGAATCTGAAGTTTTTAGCCTAAATGCTTTTAGAAACCGAATTGAGCACATGGGTTGACTAATTAGAATTTTTAGAACCATCTGAAAAGTTTTGTTAAAAACTGATTCAGTTTAGTAAAATCGCATGTGATTAAATTAAGCCTCAATTGAAACTATTTTTGAATAATTGAATTTTGTGTTAACCTTGACTAATTAAGGTTACTTGTGTTTGATTTAAATGATGCATGATTGGTACCTAATCTAATCCTATTAATGATCCAAGATGGGATTAAGTGTTGATGTGCTAAGGCATTTGGTGATATTGAATGTAGAGGATTAAAACTCTTGTGAGTGTGTTGGATTAATGCATGTGTGTGCACGTGCTGTGTATTCAAATGTGAGGTGTGTGTTGCGTATATTCTGATGAGAGTTTAGGGAGTATTGTACCATTCCTTTACTCATGTGGTCCTTGTGTAGAGAGAGAGAGAGAGAGAGAGAGAAAGAGCTCAAGTTAGAAGAAGAAGAAGAAGAAGAAGAAGAAGAAGGGAACTAGGAAGACCATCTCTTGTTGTTTGAAATCAAGAATCTATGTAAGAGTCTTGAGCCTATTTTCTATAGTTAGCCTTCTCTGAATCATGATCTCAGTATGTCTTTGAGCTAATTTCATGATATTTGTAAGGAAATGGGTCTTAGAACATGTAGGCGGCTTACATATACATTCATGGTAGACCATCTTTGATTTTATCATGTTGAGTTTGAGTTTTAAAGGCCTTGCATGCATGTGAGCTTTAATCATGTCCATGGTTTCAGAATTCATGAAGTTATTGATCACCATTTGCATGTTATGAAAAACCATGAAAGAGTTGAAAATGTGTTGCATGAAGAAGTTTTGACTCAAATCTTTCAAGAATTGATGAGTTTTTGAATAAAAGATGTTTCAAGGGTCTTGTATTGAAGTTTTCTAAAGTTATTTTTGTGTGTTTGATCAAATCATGCAAGACCCCAAGGTTTGAAGGTGGTTTGGAAGCCATTTTTGTTAAGCTTCATCCGAGAATTTCTGATTGGCTCGGCGAAGAAATGGTGGCTCGAGCCAACATTTGAACTCTCGTAATTTTGAACAACTGCGGTGGCTCGAGCGAAGAAGTCCTGGCTCGAGCGAGCTCTGTTTTTGCCTTCTGCTGGCTCTAGCCACCAACTTATTTTCAGCATGTTTTCAAAAGATGTTTTAAGTACATATCTTCACTCACATCTCTTTATGGGCATTCTTAGGCATGATTTATGAGCCGTTAAAAATTAATAAGCTAAGAAATAGCATAAGTAAGTGAATTAGAAAATATGTGTTGCATCCGAGTATATGCGCAATATGAACAAGTTATGTAGCATGGAATGAATGGGCAATTAAAGTGAGAAAGCTAGCCGTGTTGGCCACTTGAATGTGTAATGATAAGATATGCTTGTGTTATGTATTTTGTGGTTGTAGGTCAAGACTCGAGGGTTGATTGACCATTGTAAAAAACCACTGTGAGTAACGTTATTGTAAAGATACGTTCATATGAATTACGTTCCAAATGAAATATGATAAGTTCTGATTTCTGAAATGGTGTCTGTTTTCGTGAACGAATATTCCATGTTTGAAATCTATTATGGCATCCATAGATAGTCCCAAGTCATGGGGGACAGCATGAAAATACAGGTCCATGACATACATGTGATTGCGAGATCTCGTTAGCCATTTCATTGTGGTGATATGTGTTTAATCAATATTCGGAACCGATTACTCTAGTCAGAAGACGTTCTGTGATGTGTTCTATGGGATGTACCATTATTATGTTCTGATATGAGAATGATTATGCTCTGGTCTGTTTTTTGCTTATGATATATTCGAATTTCGTTCACTAACCTCTTTACCTTAATGTTATTCACTGGGCTTTAGCTCACTGTATGTGTGTATATATATATATATGTAGGTGGGCATTCTAGAGTTCGAGCCTGAAGGCTTTTGTTCGGATTTCTGTTCTGTTGTCAACCAACCATTGTGCCTCACGTGGAGGTTCCCGAAGAGTCCTGTGTTTAAGTTCCGTTGTTTCTGTACATATAAGACTTGGTAGTTTTGTTGGCTGTACTTATGATACTTTAATGTGTGTGGGTATAATGTATGAATGACTATTGCATACTTATATAAAGTTTTAAATATTCTGTTTATATAAGTTAGCACAGCTCATTGGACAACTATATTTATGTATTTGCTTCCGCTAGCCCCTTAATCTTGTTAAACTGTTCAAAGGCCTTTGGTAGTCCAAGGATTACTGGCCGATTACGATGCTAAACCTATAGGGGCGGGTTTGGGTCATGAAAGGTTCTATAACATTATCCTTATTAAGATGTCTTAAACATGGTCTAGGAATGCCTTGGATGGAATGAGGATGCAAAAATGTACTTTAAACCACTTTTCAAAATTTGCTGAAAACAGGGGTCTCGCTAGAGCGTGACTTTTCCCGCCCGAGTGGACATGCAGACAAAGAGGCTTTGCTCGAGCGTAAATTCCCTCGCTCAAGCGGACTACAAACTCACGAAAAAGTATTAATTGCACGTTTTTCACGCTCGACCCACGATCGAGCGTGAGACTCAGACCCTCGCTCGAGCGTGGATTACCTCGTTCGAGCGGACTGCAAAACACACGAACTTCTGGGCATATGCATTTCATGCTCGAGCGTGACCCTAGACGCTCGAGCAGAAGTGCATGTACTTAGATTGTACGCTCGAGCGTTAAGTCCTCTGCTTGAGCGTGGATCAAAAATCTGGAATTTCTAGATTGACCCTCAAGCACAAAACTCAACCTCTAAAGCTTCAAATTCGATTTTTCTGGGCTAATTTTCTAGAAAACACTTAGAAACCCATAATACAACATGTTTTGAAGATCATTTTATAAAATCAAAGCCCAAAGGTATGCCAATTGAACACAAATTCAACCCAAACTTCAAGAACATAACAAGAACATTACATGGATGAGTTCTCATGAACTCTAATGCTCCAAAACATGGTCAAATGCAAGATTGAACTCTAAAACATGATAAATTCTTGGATCACAACTAAAATATGAACATGCATATGGAATTTTCATGAAAATGATCTCGAACTCAATGATATGGACATGCATGCATACATTGCTACTCAAATCAACTCTTAAGGCTATATCTTGACTCTAATCACCAATTTTCCATGAACCATGCATGCAACAACTTAAATTCACAATTGAGAGGATGAATTTCCTACCTTGAGTCTTGAATTCCAAGTGTATATGCTTAATTTCTCAAGTCTCCTTCAATTTCTTCTAAGTTTCAAGCCAATCTTTGTTGAATCAAGTTTTCTTCCAATTATCTCTCTCTCTCTCACACATTTTGGTCTAGAAGATGGCTAAAGAGGTGTCAAACATGTGAGTAATGGGAATTAAAACAATGGTTTTTGAGGGAGCCCACTCAAGAGCAATTGTGTAATAACTCAAGTTAATGTAATTCAACATTATTTATTCTAATTTAATCATTCTAAATCAAATTTTAATTAAACCTACCATAAAATCATATAAATCCTAACTAGCATGAAACACAAATCAATTTCTGATTCGGTCGCCGATAAGGCTTTCAATTTGCAATTCGAAATTAAAACACGAACAGATCATTCAGTAACAAGCAGATAGAAATGCATTTAAAGCAACACACTCATACAATCAATTCAAGATTTCATCTCAATCAATTACTTATCATGCTTAATCACAATCTAACACTAATCAGAGGTGAGGGTTGTCACAATAGCTTCTATCACCATCCGAGAATGGGAAATGTGAGTTGCTCTTAATGAGTTTGACTTGCATTTGGGTGAGTCTGTTGAGTCTGCAGCCTTATTTTTAGTAATTGCACAACCTACACTTGTAAACTGAGTGTTAGAAGCACAGAGGGCTGACCTTGAAATAGAATCCTTCCGAGGGAAGATTTCCAATGGGAAGGTAGAAAGAGGTTTGACTGTGTATCCCGACCAAAGTGTGAGGTACCGTGATCTTTTTTGTACCGGCGTCTTTCCGAGAGGAAGTACTCCGAGAGTTTCACCATTCGCGCCTTGCGGTACATCCGAGAGGCACAAAGATGTATCATTATCTTAGTCGCCAGTTTTGGTGGAGAGGTATGAAAAAGGATGTAGCTATGTTTTGTATCGAAATGCCTTATTTGTCAACAAGTGAAGGCCAAGCATTAGAGGCTAGCGGGTTTATTGCAACCCTTGTCTATAGCTGAGTGGAAGTGGGAACATGTCATGATGGATTTCATTGTGGGCCTTCTGAGGACTCAACAGGGTAGTGATGCCATTTGGGTGGTCGTTGACCGGTTGACTAAGTCGACGCATTTTATTCCTATGCGCGTAAGTGACTCGGTAGATTATCTTGCCGACCTGAACATTAGGGACATAGTGAGGTTGCACGGAGTCCCTGTAACGATTGTTTTGGATAGAAATACGCATTTTACAGCTCGGTTGTGGAAGAGTTTGCAAAGTACCTTGGGCACTAAATTGACTTTTAGTATTGCGTATCATCCTCAAACTGACGGGCAGTCCGACTGTACTATTCAGATCCTTAAGGATATGCTTCGAGGTTGTGTCCTTGACTTTGCGAGTTTGTGGAAGTGGCACTTGCCCTTAGTGGAGTTTGCCTATAACAATAGCTTCCAATCGAGTATTGACATGGCACCGTTTGAGGCCTTGTATGGTCGACCGTGTAGATTACCTGTGTGTTAGGGCGAAGTGGGTGGTGCACCTTTGTTAGGTCCAGAGTTGGTTTGGGAAACAACAGAGAAAGTGGCACTTATCCATAAAAGGCCAGCTACAGCTCAGAATCGCCAGAAAAGTTATACCGACCGTAGAAGAAGACCTTTGTCTTTTAAGGTAGGAGATCATGTCTTTTTGAACATATCACCTAGACAGGGTTTGATGAGGTTTGGAAAGAGTAGAAAGTTGTCCCCTCAGTTTATTGGCCCTTTTGAGATCCTTGAGCGGATTGGGGAGATTGCTTACCATTTGGCGTTACCGCCACAGCTTTCTGGGGTTCATGACGTGTTTCATATTAGTATGCTTCGGAAATATGAGCCGGATCCATCGCACGTGTTGGATTGGACCGACTTACAGGTAGATGAGGATGCCTCGTATGAGGAGAGACCGATGAGAGTCTTGGATAGTCGGGACCAAGTCTTACGAGGGAAGACAATTCCCTTGGTAAAGGTATTGTGGAAACATCACGGAGTCGATGAAGCAACTTGGGAACGTGAATCGGGAGTCCGAGAGAAATATCCAGATTTGTTTGTTAATGCATGAACATGTATTGGGATTTTGGTTATGTTAATGAAAAGTATAAGCATTGTATATATTTTAACTTATGAGAACATTATATATGCTATAGTTGTTTGGGAAAAACATGGATTCAATGTAAACATTGCATATGTTTTGAGAATATGAAATATTGTGGATGTTGTATCACTTTTGGAAGCATTATATATGTTGTGTAAAAGTTTTGAAAACTTGGATTTTGATTAAACATTGTAAATGTCTTGGGAAACTGTAAATTTCTTTTTGATTGGGACTTGTGTATCAAGTCGATGAGAATGGATGATCGGAGAATGGGTCTTGGTGATAAACTTGCAAGAACAACATTGTTGTAAATAATTCAATTATGTTTTAAGCTTAATTTGTAATTTTAGGGACGAAATTCTTTAAGGGGGGAGATTATAGCGATCTCAGTTTTGACCCGTCTCTTATGGTGTTCCAGACTCGGGTTTGTATGGTTTGAGTGATTGTACGTATCTTATTTCCTTTGTCTTCCCCTTATTGTTGGTTATTGGGTTGTAGTTGTGTGTTTGGAACAGGTTAGTTGCTTGTTTTTCCAAATCTTTGTTGCCTAGAATTTGGCTCTTCCGCTCGAGCGAGCATTATTGCGCTCGAGCGGGCTTTACAAATCTTGCTTCACACTCGAGCGGGCATTATGGCGCTCGAGCAGGGTCCTCGTCTGCAAAACTGCTGAGAGAGTGTATTTCACGCTCGAGTGTAAAGTTTTACGCTCGAGCAGACCTTTGTGTCTGACGCTCGAGTAGGGCTTTTCACGCTCGAGCGGAATGCGTGTATAACAGTCCGTGAGAGTGACAATTTAGATCACTTTTTCATCTCTCTCTCTCTCTCTCTAAAACTCTCCAAAAACCCAAATCTTGAGCTTCTCTCTAAAACCCACATTCTCTCTACATTTTCATTTAGATCTATTGAGATCTTCACCTTAGTGTCTTGGAGAAAAAGATAGAGTATCTCAAGAGCTTTGTTTTGATCCAAATAGAAATGGGTTTTGACATTTGTGGAGTTTCAACCTTGCTTGCTCGGCTTCTCTTCTTGAGGTAAAGATTTTCTACACTCTCATATAGTTTTTAGCTTAGTTATTTGTTATTGTGTATAGATGATAAGATTTGGTTGTGATTTGAACAAATCTAGGATTTGGGTGTGAAATAAAAAGAGGAGTTTTTGATAAATATGAGATAAATGGGTATAGGGTTTGAATATGAGGTCATGTTGTGCCAAAACAATTGATTTTGATATTTGGGTTGATATTTGGAAAAATGGAGATTTTGCCCTAATTTTGATTAAATCATTATTTTGTATAAATAATTGAGATTAACATTGAAAATGTAAAATTGGATGGTTATGGATATAGATGGTGGAATTAGATATGTATTATCTTACACCTTAGGAAGTTTTGAATAAACTGTTTATCTGTAGATTGAATATCTGTTTAGAAATAACTGTATTATGCTATCGATGGAGGATAGCTATGATTGTTGTAGAAATTGCATGAGGATTAGGTGATTTAAAACTTATCCAATGTTGGTTGTCATTGAATATTACCATGTTTATAAATACATTGTATATGTATGTTTGTTGGGAAGAGAAAAGGGATGGACTCTATTCTTTGTTAGGAGGAGAAAGTAATGGATTCCAGCAAAAGCAAGTTGGCCGGAGTGTCCTAGGTGAAAGACCCAAAATCTTATATAAACATGGGTGCCAATTCCCTTGGACGCAACGTAAAATGGCAGGTTTGAGGTGTTTATGTATATTTTGTATAATTAAAAAGTTGTAGCCTCAGTTTGGTTGTTGAAAGATAAGTGGAAGTCCCGAAATCTTATATATATATATATATATAGGTGTCGATTCCCACAGATGAAATATCCGTAAAATGGCAGATTGAGAAGTATAGATAAACTAGAAATAAATTGAAAGATAATGGACTTAACTCATGAATTGAAAAGTATAGATGAATTGATAATGAATTGAAGGAAAATGCATTAAGGTTTGAACAACTTAGCATGATATGAATATGCAAGTTTGTGGATGTTCTTGTACCGGCATTGTTTATGCACATGGTACTTATACCTTTGCTAAACCTCATATATTGTATTAGATTATTTCTACTGGGTTATGGCTCACCCTATATGGGAATACCATTTTCAGGTGCAGGTGATATGCTTCTACCAAGGCAACAGCGTGAATGGACTTTTGGGAAGCAAGAGCTTCTTAATTATGTTTTGTTATATGTATGTCTTGTTATTTGTAAAGCCAAGGGCTTAAGATGTAATAAGCGAGACTCACTTTTGTGTAACCAAGCAATGGCTTCGGAAGATGTAAGCTTACATGGCATTTAACTGTTTGTTAAACTTTTATAAACAAACTCTAATGAATGAAAGTATTTTATTTCTGTTATATCTTCCGCATAATAGTTGGATTTATTGTATAATTTTGGGGGCGTTACATTTTATAATTCACGTAAGTGATTTTATAAAAATATGTAAGTTAATACAAAATTCACATAAGTTTGTTCTAAAAAATTTAGAACAATACAAAAATGCGTAAGTTTTCACAACTCACTTAAGTGACTTCACAAAATGCGTAAGTGAACATAAATACAAGTAAGTCTTTGGATAAAACTTTGATTTCACAAAGATGCGCAAATTTTTACAAATTCATATAAATTGTCTCACAAAAATGCGTAAACTAACACAAAATTCACGTAAGTTTGTTTTTAAAAATTTTCAACAATATAAAAATGCATAACTTTTCACAAAAATGCGTAAGTTTTTACAAAAATGCATAAGTAACTGGTTGAACAAATAAACCTTATTTTAACATTAAAAAATTCAATGGTCAAGATTAATTTATTTTAATCCAATGGTTATAAATAAGGCTACATATGGTGTGCAATCCTTGTCATATATTACCTTTTTTAAATTTAAAGAGTGTAAACAGTACTAATCAAATTTTAATTCGTACTATGTAGTTTAAAAAATTATTTTCAACTTTTGTACTTATATTATTTTTTAAAATAATTAAGACATCATATTTTGACACAACGGTTGAATTGGTGATCCATTCAACTAGCTCATTTTTCGATTCCATTATCGATGTGATTTTTAAAACATTGATATATATTCTTAGGAAAAAATATTATCCTCGGTTTAGGTCTATTTTAAGAAAATAGTTAAAATTGACTTTTTAATTTTTTTAACATTTCGACTCTTTTTTAAAAAATTAAAAAATAACTTTTACCTCACATATCAAAATAAATTTTTAAATCAAATAAAAAAAACCTGCGTAGATGTTTCACGGTCATCATTCTGCAATGTGATCCGATGCATATGTCACAAGTTGATCAGTTGGCGCGGGAGATTTTATTTATTAGTCAGTGGGCGAACTTCAAAGGGAGTGGGAAACTCAAAATTAAGGGTTGGTTTAGTATAAATTAAATAATATAAAAAGTTAAAAAATTATTATTCTATTTAAGTCATATCATCTTATTTAAATTATATTACTTCTCTAACACATCACATCAAATCCAACCCAAACTCAAACTTAATCTATATAAGCCAATAAATCAAAAAGTGCACTTTTTTAAAACACCCCAAACCAACCCTAATTATCAATCAACTCATGGGAAATTTATCCCCAGTCACGCGCCGATCCTATCATTTCTTCTCACGTCTCTCTACTCTCTCTCTTTATCAACTCATAGAAAATTTATTCCCAGCCACCCTTCTATCCTATATCATATCCTCTCATGTCTCTCTACTCTCTCCTTTTCTTTTCTATGTAAGAGCGAGCAGCGAATATATCGATCTGTCAAAATCAACAGAACCAAACTGATCCGTCGCATTTTGGACAGATGCGTAATGACGAGTGGACGGTTGCGGATTAATTTTCTCTAATCCGCCAATTTGGCGGACGGATGGCAAATTTGAGATTCCTTTGGCCGCAACCGAACCGCCAAACCGCGAGCACCCCTAATAATTTATAAGACTTTAAATTTTCAATTTGTTTAAATATTTTGTTTGTGTTTTTAATTAAAAAAGAGTTTAAATATTTTGTTGAAAAAAAATTTTCAACTTGAATATATTTTTTGAATTGAAAAAAATAGACGTATTATTTATTTATATTTTTTGGTTTTTAAATTTAACTCTAAAATAATAAATAGAAAATATGATATATGCTGGTTAGTTTTTGTTTTCAAAAACATATATAGATGTAACAATACACAGACATACAATCTCTACTACTGCCCTGTTCATGGTTTTGGTGGTTTGAATTGTTATTATATTTTAAAAACCATAGATTGTAATAATTTATGTGGATGAATCATGTTGTGATTGTAATATGTAAATGAGTCATGCAGTGATTGTGATATTCTAAAGTTTCAAACTTTCTTTTTTTTGGATGAAACATGCAGTAATTGTAATAGTTTTTTAAGTCATTGACTGTAATAGTTTCTTTTTCTTTTCTTTTTTTTTGAGGAAGTGCACAAGTTGAATTATGTAGAAAATTTACAAAATCTTAAACCGCCAAACCGATTCGCATCCATCCGCCAAACTGCCAATCCGTTCAATCCACATCCGCTGGATTGGCGGACGGATGCAGATTGATTTTTTCCAATCCGTCAATCTGGCGGACGGATGGCGGATTGAAGGTTCCGTGGCCGCAACCGACCCGTGCCCACCCTACTATTCTCTCTCTCTCTCTCTCTCTCTCTCTCTCTCTCTCTCTCTCTCTCTCTCTCCCCTCTTTTTTCTCACTTTTCTCTTGGCTCTCCTTTCCGTCTTCTTTCCTTTTACATTTCTTTTAAACTATTATTTATTTTAACAAATTATAGCTTCGTTTGATAAATGGATTAGCTTTTTAGCTTTTTAACCTTTTTAACTATTTTAACCTGGGCTAAAAAGCTTAGTATGAGAAGGACTTTTTGACTTTTATGATTTTTTTTATGAGAGAAGAATATAATGATTATAGGTTGGATGTGATATTTTGTTTGTTATGGCTAAAATAGTCTACTTTGTCTTTTGTGGCTAAAATAGCCAAAAAAAAACCCATAAACCATCTTTCCAAACCGAGCCATAGGAATTTAATTTTTATCTATTTTGTCTTTTGTGGCTACAATAACCTATTTTGTCTTTTGTGACTAAAATAGCCTATTTAATATAGAAATTTAATTTCTATAAAAATAATACCATTAAAAATATAGTGACGATACCTTTAAAATAATATTAATATTAAGTATATTAATTTTAAATTTTAAAAAATAATAACTAAAAATAGATATAAAAAATTACACAAATAAAATGAAATATATAACTGAAATTAATATAAATAAAAAATTATTTAAATTAATTAAATAAAAGGCAAAATTACCAATGAGTGATAATACAACTAAAAGATAATAATATTCAAATCATACAAATATTAGTTGAAACTGTAAAAATAAAAATAACAATAATATTCAAAATGTACAAAATTAACTAAAACCAAACGAATAAAACCAATAATATTTAACCATACAAATAATAAGGCAAACCAAACAATAAAAATAATAATTAAACCATACAAATATTATTTTTATTTTTATTAACTCAAATCAAACAATAAAATTTAATACAAATATTAGCTCAAACCATATAAACAAAAAAGATCACTAAAACAATATTTATATATATTTTAGCACTACAAATAGTTTCAAAACAGTAGGATACGAGAAATTCATTTCACTATATTTGGTTAAATTTTCTCTTCTATTTTTCTAAAAAAGAAAAAGGAAATATTAATTTGGTAAAACAAAATATCAATTTCATATGATTCTAACTTTTTTTGGGAGCAAGTTCAAGCTGTGTGGGGAGTGCAAGTTCAACCTATGTATAGGTGCAAGTTCAACCTATGCTGGGTGCAAGTTTGATCTGTTTGCGGGTAAGTTCGATCTCTGTTAGGTGCAATTTTAATTTGTGTAGGATGTAAGTCCAACCTATGCATGGGTGAAAGTTCATTCTTAAAATGATAAGTTTTTTTTCAGTTTATTCACCCAACTAGTTTTTAATTTTTTTTAAAAAAAATTGAAAATTAATCCAAATTGTGCCTAAAAAATTAAAATAATTTATATAAACATAAAATAAAAATAATTAAGTGAGATACTAGAAATTATAAAAAAAAAAATCACTAAAATTAAAAATAATAATAATAATCACTACAAATTAGACTTGCATCCCGCATAGATCAAACTTGCACCCCTCATAAATCAGATTTGCACTCCTCATAGAATTCAACCAAATATGTAGGGTGCAAATCCGACCAGTGAGGGGTGCAAGTTCGATCTATGAGATCCAATTTGTAGTGCTTTTTTTAAATAAAAAAAAATTAATGATTTTTCTTTTTTTTTATAATTTCTAGTATCTCATTTAAGTATAAATTATTTTATTTTTTTAGGCACAATTTGGATTAGTTTTCAATTTTTTTAGGGTGCAAGTTCGATCTATGCGGGGTGCAAATTCAATTTGTAGTGACTTTTTGAAAAAAAAAAAAAAATTAGTATTTTTTTCTTTTTTATAATTTCTAGTATCTCGCTTAATTATAAATTATTTTATTTTTTTAGGCACAATTTAGATTAAAAAAAATTAAACCTAATTTGATGAATAAATCGAAAAAAAAGAACTCATCATTTTAATAATTAACTTGCACCCATGCACAAGTTAGACTTGCACTCCACACAAATTAAACTTGCCTAGTACATAACAGACTTACACCGCACATAGATCGAACTTGGACCTTGTACATGTTAGATTTGCACCTTGCACTTACATTCTGTATAAATCTAACTTGCACCCGACACAGCTTGAATCATATGAAATTGATATTGAAAAAAGTGTTTTGAAAATATATAGATATGTTAAAAAGTATATTGATTTTAATAAAAATTCAATAAATTTAGTAAAATATGTCTTGTGAGAGAAAAAATAAAATAATTTTATGTTAGCAAATTGATTTTTTTTTTACCAAACTATTTTTTTTTTCTTTTTTCATAGAGAAATAGAAGAGAGAATTCAACCAAATATGTTGAAATGAATTTCTCATATCCTACTTTTTTTGAAACTATTTGTAATACTAAAATATGTATGACTATTTTTTTAGTGACCTTTTTATTTGTATGGTTTAAATTAATACGTGTATTAAATTTTATTGTTTGATTTGAGTTAATAAAAATAAAAAATAATATTTGTATGGTTTAATTATTATTTTTGTTTGGTTTGACTTATTGTTTGTATGGTCGAATATTATTGTTTTATTCGTATGGTTTGAATTAATATTTGTGTTAAATTTTATTGTCTGATTTCAGTTAATAAAAAAATAATATTTGTATGGTTTAATTATTATTTTTATTGTTTGATTTGACTTACTATTTGTATGGTTTTAATTAATATTGTATAGTTTGAATATTATTTTTTATTTTTACAGTTTCAATTAATATTTGTATAATTTGAATATTATTATCTTTTATTTTTATTACCTCGTACTGGTAATTTTTTCTTTTACTGAAGTAATTTTAAATAATTTTTTTGTTCATATTAACTTCAGTCATATATTTTATTTTAATTGTTTAATTTTTTTATATCTATTTTAAGTTTATTTTTAAATTTTGAATTTTAAATATTTAATATTAGTCTATCGTTGATATTTTTTTAATGATATTTTTTTTATAAAAATTAAAATTTCATATTAAAAGTTATATATAGTTTATTAAAATAAATAATAATTTTAAAGTAATGATAAAAGAAAGAAAGACAAAAAGGAAAATGCTATGGATCCAAGTAAATTACCAAATAAATTACCAAACCTCTCACATAGGTGTGGGGCCTACACACATGTAATTTGTGTGGATCCCACACCCATATAAGAGGTTTGGTAGTTTGTTTGGTAATTTATTTATGGTCCCTAGCATAACTCAGACAAAAATTCAAAGGAGACAGGCAAGAGAGACATGAGAAAAATAAAGAGAGAGAGCGCACTGAAAAAAGAGAAAGAGAGTAGAGAGGCATGAGGGGAAATGATAGGATAGGCGCGTGAGTGGGGATAAATTCCCCATTAGTTGATAATTAAGTTGACATCTTACATGGATCATAAAATATTTAACCATTTATTTGATGATAAATTTGAAACTTGTGACATTTTTCAATTAATTTTGGGTTTCCCACATATTTTGAAATTCTAGACCTGGGGCGTAATTGTTAGGGATGGCAATTTGAACCCGGTCCGAAGGGAACCCGACCCCCCGACCCCAATTAGAACGGGTTTTTCTCGAAAATTACTCCCCGTATGGCCGGGAATGGTATTAAAAATTAAATCCCCGATGATTTTCAGGCCGGGGATGGAGATAGGTTCCCCAGCCCCGGCCCGGCCCTACTTCGCCGCCGAATAATCCCCGAACATGGCCCGTATATATAATATATTTATAAATTTCATTTCAGCCTCTACCATTCATTTTTAGCCTCTCTTATTCATTGAATCCCTTATTTCTCTCTCTCTCTCTCTCTCTCTCTCTCTCTCTCTCTCTCTCTCTCTCTATTCCACCACCGATCTTCACTCGCTAGTCTCCTCCACCGTCAATCTTCTTCACTTGCCGCCAGCAATCTCCTTTCTCTCAGCGTATCTCTCTCTCTCTCTCTCTCTCTCTCTCGCTACCACCGTCGTCGTACACCACCGATCTCGCTACCAACGTCGTCGCACACCACCAATCCCGCCACCAACGTCATCGCACACCACCGATCGCCATCATCCGTTGCACAATACTCCTTCCACCACAACACCACCAATTGTCATCCTCATTCGCTTTCGTGTTGTAGTTTTTTTGAATAGATCAATGATTTTTTTTGAAAAATCTTGATCAATTTATATATATACATATATATGGATTCAGATCTGATTTGTTGTTAGGGTATTATTGTTAGGGTTTTATCTGTTGAACATATCTAAATTTTTTATGTTAGGGTTTTGATAGATCTGTGGTTGTTTTGAACAGATCTATGATTTTTTGAACAGATTTGTGGCTCTCTCTTCTCTCTCCTCTTTACTCTTCATCTTCTTTGTTGATTGTGGTTGTTTTGTACAGGGATTATTCGGGGTCGAGGAAACCCGATCCCTGTTAGGGGACAGGGGCAAGGGGTAGATGGGTTCCCCGCGTGGGAATCGAGGCTATGGACGGAAAATTTTGTAGCTTCGGGGATCGGGGACGGGAAATGTTGTCCCCGGCCCCGCCCCATCCTATCCCATTGCCATTCCTAGTAATTGTCCCTACAATATTTAAATTATAGGTTTTGAGTACCCGAAGGAAGAACGTGCAAATGTAGGTACGCATGTGGATATTAATATTAAGGTTACAAGTATATTAATATTAAGGGTAAACTTATGGTGAAAATGGTAACAACAATACTTGGTAACTTAAATTTTTATGACTTAAATAGTTCGAATGTCTCAAAATAATATCATTTTAGGAATAAAACAACGTCGTTTTAATACATTCGAGTCATTTAGGTCACACAAATTCGAGTTACTAAGCATTTTTCAAATGATAATTCGTATGTGATATGGATTGCTTTTTTTTAACTTTTTTTATTATTTTTTGAGAATAAAAAGTTTTATTTGTAAAGGACTTCTTTATTTTTTTTACTTTTGTGAGAGAAAAAATAAAATAATTATAATATAGATGTGACATTTTATCTTATTAATTTTTTAATCTATTTTATTTTTTTATAACTAAAATAGTCCCAAAATAACACACGAAACATAGCCAAATTTTAAAAAAAAAAATAGGCTGTACATATGGCTGAAGAAATTTGTAAAAAAAATTTATTTTTAACTTCAAATAATTTAAAATTTTCTTAAAAGGCTTAGGTAGCATTTGGTTTTCAACTCAAATTATGATTTGGATAAAAAAAAAATTCAAAACTCATAATCAAAAAAAGTTTTCAAAACTCAATTCAAAAATTATTTTCAATACTCATAACCAAATAGAGTTTTCAAAACTCAATTCAAAATTTATTTTTAAAACTCAATTCAAAAGTCTTTTCAAAACTCTTCATAAAACTCTTTTCAAAACTCTATTTTAAAAAAAATCAAAAAAATATTATTTTATTTTATTCTTTAAAATTATTTTTTATTTGCTATTTTTTTGAAAAAATATATTTTTTTTTATTTTTGAAGAAAAATATTTTTTCAAAAAATATTTTGTTATTTTTTTTAATATTAGCCAAATAATTTGTTATGATTTAAATATATATGGGCGATCCAAAATTTTTGAAAATTTTAAAAATAAATTAATATTTAAAAAATAAATTAAAAAAAGATTCAAAAATTTTTTAAAAATATTTTTAAAATAAAATAAAATATTTAAAAGAAAAAGTATAAATTTAAAATAAAAAATAAAACTTTTTAAATTTTTAAATATTAAAAAAATAATTTTAAAAAAATACAGCGCACAAATGTATTAAAAATATATCACACATTAAAAAAAATATTTACAATAAAAAATATTTACCCAAAAAAAATTTTCAAATATTATAAAAAAAAAAAAAAAAGAAAGCTCAAAATGCAACCCAAAATATAACTCAAAACTCTTTTTAAAACTCAAAAGTCATTTCAAAACTCATAATCAAACAAATTTTTTTTTTTTCAACTCATTCCAAAAACTCAAAAAAAGCACAAATGACAAAATAGGATAAATAAGCTAATAAAATAAAATGTAACATCCAAATCATAATTATTTCATATTTTCTTTACAAAAGTAAAAAAAAAAAAAGGCAAAAAATTTTGTCAAACAAACTTTTTAGTCCCAAGCTAAAAAAGTCTAAACTCCAAAAAACCAACAAAAAATGTGTTTGCCAAACGACAACAAAATACAACTTAAAACTCAAATCATAATTTAAAAACAAAACCACATTAAATCAAAATTAAATATCATTATATTAAATAATTTACAAATCATAGCTTAATTTTAAAATCATGTTAAGTATTTAATAACAAAAAAAAGTCTAATAAAACTAATTTGACCTTTATATTATAAGAAAATACTATTTTGCATGAGGTATGACTTGAGTATATATTAGATACGTTTGCAATAGGATAAAAAATAAAAAAATTGGATATGTATTTTGTGTATCTAATACTTATGTAGAAGTGTCATACGAAATACTAGTACCTGATACAGGTGCGACATATTTGTCAAAATATCCATGGTATATAGAAAATAAAGAAGATTTGTTCATGAATTTTTTTTATTTTTCTACATTAAAAAGAAAATTGCTAAAAATTTACTAAAAAGTCAATTATTGAATATTTTGGGATTTGAAACGTTTAGTTTCATTTTGAAAAAATATTGAGTTGAGAAATAAATGAAAATATGACTTTTGTTTAGTTCATATGTTAAATTTGAATACATATTTGTACGAGCACGAAATATTCTTTCTCGTATAATCCTGTTGATCAAATCTGTACTCCTCCGTACGACGTCGCTTTACTCCCTGAAAACACAAACGTAAGCTAGCGGCGGGTGCGTGCCGAATACCCCTCCGATGCCTAAGTCAGCAAAATAGACAAATAGACAAAAGCTCTGTGTATTCGAAAATCAAAGTTGTGTTACCTCTCCATAGGTGATGTTGTGAGCTTTTATAGGTTCTTGCGTGGCACAATCTTAGTAGGACTCTTACTCCTCCATGGAGAGTCCTCCTAGGAATCACATTCCTGAAAGATAATGCTTATCCTTCAACACCCCCCTCACTGCTTAAACCAAGTGAGATGGTTTTACCATGGTCGGATTCCAATACGACCGAGCTAACATGACCATGCTAAAGCCGCAGACTAGACCGAGCTCCAGCTAGCTCGGTTCTTCCTTTCACTACGTGTACCTCGGTTTGACATACTCCAACTGTGGTATTTACTTACTACCGTGCTAACCGTAGTAAACCCCCGACCAAGCTAACAATAACTAGGTCCACCGCAAGAAGCCCAAATACCTTGATTCTGAATACCATGACCGAGATAACTACCTTTACTCCGTCTGGTGACTTTAATCACACTTGGACCGTGGTAACACTTGCCAATCCCTTTTCATACTTGGACTGAACTAACTATGGCGCGTTAAGACCGCGCTAACCAAAGCGAGGTATACCATGAGAAGCCATCATACCTTGGCTCCAAATACTACGACCAAGCTAACTATGGCGCGCTACGATCGTGGTGACCATCATTACACTTGGACCGAGCTAACACTTGCGATCCACTTGCTAAGCTCTTTTTACCGCAGCTGACACCTTTATCTCGACTGACACCTTTACCTCGGCTGACCCCTTTACCTCGGCTGATATCTTTACCTCGGCTAACATTACGGTCAGCCAAGTTACTTCGACTCTTCTCTCCGTTTGACTACCTTGCTTGGTAGCTCGGCCATAATGTTGACCGCCACTAGGAAGTAGCTAAGTCCCGTAGCTAGGTCCCGTGGCTAGTTCTCATAGCTAGGCTGCGTAGCTAGGTCCAATAACTTGGTTCTATAGCTAGGTCCCATAGCTAGGTCCCGTAGCTAGGTCCCGTAGCTAGGTTCCATAGCTAGGTCTCGTAGCTAGGTCCTAAAAAATCTTTGACTACCACTCCAACCTAGCTCGGCCCAATTTGGCTACACAAATTACCCTCTCAATTGCCCCTTAATTCCATCTGCATAGCTTGATTTGGGATTACCTGTTAACAACCGAGCTGAAAACTTCAGCCCTTCAACCGAGCAATAACTTGGGGCGAAACCAACTCCCTGACTTAGTCAAAACCGAATTAAGAATGCTGCACCATAAGCATCAATCGGGCTACAGATCCCTCATTCCACTTGGCCGAGCGAGGACACCATTTATTTCGCCTTTGTTTCTTTTAGCATGGTCCAACGATCCGTGCTTAATATTTTTCCTTTTCACTTTGTAGACTGACTAGGTTGGCCAGGCACACCTTTGCACACTCAACCGTGATACTATATCTTGCAATGTGAGGTTGCCAAAGACCTCTTCTTCAAGTGTGGGTGGAAAGCAGATGTGGCGCAACTCGGTCATAGCCAATAGACCAAGGTCTTCCTAAACCCTTCTCCATATTTTATACCGAGCTCCATGGTGGATTATGCAAATGTCATTCAGCAAAAATTTCTTCAAGCTGAGGAGAAAGATGATGCATCCCAAGAGCCTGATAACAACGCCTAGCTCGGTCGCCAGTCCACCTCTCCAACTCCAGTGATCTCCATCTCACATTTGCCTGTTGTGTCTGATGCGGTGCCTTCGACCGAGCTCAACCAAAGTGTGCTTGCCATAATCGAGCTACCTTTAGGTGAAGCCAGGGTTGAATTGGACGCCGATTTAGATGACCTCTTTGCATGACCATGTACTTTCTTTTCTTTGGATGCTAACTTGGAAGCTTTTGTAACCGGGCTATGGCCCCTCCTTTTGTAATGCACTTTTGGAATGAAATCTTCAATTTTCTCATCTTTCTGTTCGGTTTATACCTGCATCCATTATTCAACTATAACTTGTATGAAGTATAACAATTTCTTTCCGAGATACTAATCTCGATCTCAACCTTGCAATCTACTTATCCCTGCCAACCACTCTTTAGCCTAGATCCTTATCTCGGGTGAAGAGTACCAAAAGTTGGTTATTCTAGCCAACCACTCTTCAGCCTAGATCCTTATCTCGGCTGAAGCGGACTAAAAGTTGGCTTTTCCAGCCAACCTCTTCAGCCTAGATCCTTATCTCGGCTGAAGAACAATGAATGTTGGTTTTTCCAGCCAACCTCTTCAGCCTAGATTCTGATCTTGGCTGAAGAGAGCTCAAAGTTGGCTATTCCGGCCAACCCTGAGTAAAGTGTTTGGTTATTCTGGCCAAACTTCTTTGTTGCCCCCTAAGTCGGGCAAAGACTTGTTGGTCAAACCTGCCAACTTCCTGTAGCCTAGATATCCTTATCTCGACTTAGAAGAGCTAAATGTTGGTTATTCCGGCTAACATAGAGCTAAGCGTTTGGTTATTCCTGCCAAACTTCTTGGTTGCCCCCTAAGTCGGACAAAGACTTGTTGGTCAAACCTGCCAACTTCCTGCAGCCTAGATATCCTTATCTCGTCTTAGGAGAGGTACGTGTGGGTTTTTCCAGCCAACGCTGCTTTTAATGCCCTTAGCTCGCTAAAATAACTTTTACAAAAGAAAACAATCTATGCTGAAAAGGAAACTACTTGTTTTATTGAGGAAAAGAAAAATTACAAGTACTCTATAGGAAAGCTAAAAATAAAATAACTTGAGATTGGCAGTGTTCCATGGCCTGGGGATAACCTTGCTATCTCCATTTTCCAAGTGGTATTGCCCTTTTCCTGCTAATCAACCACTTCGTATGGTCCTTTCCATTTGGGCCCTAGTCTTGCCATCTCCGGGTGCCAAAGTGTTTCCCATTACTTTGCGCAGCACCCAATCTCCAATCGTAAATTGCCTTTTATTCAGCTGCCTTGCCAACATCTGTGAACAGCTCCTTGCTCTCGAGTTCTTCCACCAGCTGTACATATCCTTTGGCAAGGATCGCTATTTGTCTTTATGTGAAGCATTGTTTGGACATAATTTGGTCTCCAAAGACCTCTTCAATTACCCCGACTTCGTTGAGGAACCGCAATACTTGATGGTAGGTTGAAGCTACCGATCGCATGGCGTACAACCATATCCTTCCCAATATTATGTTGTAAGAGGAAGGGACTTTCAATACCCAAGATTCCACTTGTTTTGTCATGGTTCCTGCCTTGATTGGGAGGATTATCTTGCTCACTGGCCACTCTAGCATTGAGTTGAATCCGATCTGGGGAGATGTTGCAGGTGCCAAGTCTTTGTCCTCCAGTTTCAATTGTTTAAAGGTTTCGTAATACATTATCTCACATGAGCTTCCTTAATCGATCAAAATCCATTTGATGTCGAAATTCTTGACGCGTAGAGTGACGACCAGTGCATCATTGTGAGGGCAGTATATCTTTGCTAAGTCTTTGTCTGAAAAAGATATGACATTTGTGGGTTCTGTTCTCCCCTTTTTGATGGTAAGTTGTGCACTTAGTACCTCCCTTAAGTGCTCAGCCTTTTTGATCACCCCCCTGAGCTCACATACTCGCTCAGGTTCGAATACTCCATGTATTACGTTTATTACGCCTTGAGGTGGAGCGTCGACCGGCATCCCATTTGGGTTGCTGTGGTTCTAGGGGGCTAGCTGTGTCCCTCTTTCTATGTATTGGTCCAAGTGCCCAGCTGCCACTAACTCCTCCAAATGTTGCCTTAATGGCGTGCAATTTTCAGTGTGGTGCCCCTTTTCATCATGGAAGGTGCACCACAACCTCTCGTCATAGTCTCTTTGCGCTTCTCCCAGTTTAGCAGGCCATCGGATGAAAGGTTCATTGTGAATCTCACTGAGAATCCAATAGATCAATTTTTTGAACACCGTGGTAATGGCAGTGCGGACTCTCAACCTCCCTTTGTCTTGGTCCTCTCTGTTATCCCGCCTGCCTCGCCCGTTTCTGCTTGGACATTCTACCGCGTTGACTTTTGCCATAGTCTTTTTATCTGGTATTACGGTTGTGCCAGATTTTGCTTTAGCGCGGTTGCCATCTTCCTCCAAGTGAATATGTTGGTGTACTCTCTCCATCAAGGCTTCCATCGTATGGGGTGGCATCATGGTGATTGAGTCCCTCAACCTATCTCCGACTGCGAGATTGGTGGGGCAATCCCCAATCTGGTTGAAGGTCTCCCAGTAGCAGCTATTGTAGGATCTTAACATCTCCTTGTCGCCTATGTCAATGAAGAGTAGCTGATCGATCTCCACCGGGGTTTTGGTGTTCGTTTTGAACCTTGTTACGAACGCCTCCGCCAATTGCGCCCAGGAGGCTATGCTGCCTTCTGGAAGCTTTTCGAACCAGGTTAATCCTAGGTCGCCAAGGCTGGATGGGAATAGTATGCATATCAAAGCCTCGTTTCGTCGGTATATAGCCATAACCTGGCAAAAGTGGCTTAAGTGCAAGTAGGGGTCCGTCTTCCCCTCATACGTAGTGAATTTGGGCTGCAGGAAGCCGGAAAGTAAAGGCGCGTTCTCAATTGCCGGAACGAACGGCGAGGTCTGCAGCCTCGCTAATGCTTTGTCCGTAGGTTCGTAAGCAGGGCGCGGTATTGGCATTCCTACCTCGACGCTTCCATGCGTCCGAGGAGCCAACCGCTGAAGGGCAGAAACTCTGTGTGGGTCGCGCGCCCTAGCATCCTCTTTCCATCGTGCCCTTTCTTCTAGCACAGTTCGTAAGTCAAACAATCTTGGTAACTCCGTCTGTCTGGATGACGTCTGGTGCGTGCGTGAGGGCCGATAAGTGCTTCCCTCTGTGTATGACCTCTCAGATCTCGTCCTCTCAAACCTGGAGTGACGAGTTCTGGAAGTCCTGGATTGAGTGTTGCTTGTTCTGAGACTCCTACTCTCTGCTTGTGATGGCGTGGTATGCCTACTGCGATCTTCTGTGTGGCGAGGGGGCGTGTTGCCTTTACGCCCCTCTCCTGTCGCCACCCCTTTTCCTTTGATCTGGCGCTTCATGGCCTCCATATCCGCCGCCATCTTCCTTATTAATTCATCTTGTTCTTTCATGCGATCCTCCAGAGCTTGAGGGTCGATTCTTCGCCTCTGCCTTTCAAGACTTTGTAAGCGAGAGCGATGGGGGCTGTTGTTCCGCCTCTCCCGTGCATCCCTCCGGGGCTTCTATCGCTGGGGCTCCAAGTCTGCCATGGGAAGAACAGGAGGTAAACCTTTGCGCCTCCCGCCTCCCTCTGGGGTTTGTTCGTCAATGGTAGACTGTGGCAACTCTTCGTTGTATGCCATTACTTCCAATTGGTGAGGATAACTTGATTAAGAGGTTTCTTCTTTCTGTTTATTCCCACAGACGACACCAATTGTACGAACACGAAATATTCTTTTTTGTATAATCTTGTTGATCAAGTCTGTGCTCCTCCGTACGACGTCGCTTTACTCCCTGAAAACACAAACGTAAGGTAGCCGGCGGGTGCGTGCCGGATACCCCTCCGATGCCTAAGTCAGCAAAATAGACAAATAGACAAAAGCTCTGTGTATTCGAGAATCAAAGTTGTGTTACCTCTCCATAGGTGATGTTGTGAGATTTTATACGTTCTGCGTGGCATAATCTTAGTAGGACTCTTACTCCTCCATGTAGAGTCCTCTTAGGAATCACATTCCAAAAAGATAATGCTTATCCTTCAACACCCCCCTCACTGCTTAAACCAAGTGAGATGGTTATGGTCGGATTCCAATACGACCAAGCTAACATGACCATGCTAAAGCCGCAGACTAGACCGAGCTCCAGCTAGCTCGGTTCTTCCTTTCATTGCGTGTACCTCGGTTTGACATACTCCAACTGTGGTGTTTACTTACTACCGAGCTAACCGTAGTAAACCCCCGACCAAGCTAACGATAGCTAGGTCCACCGCAAGAAGCCCAAATATCTTGGTTCTGAATACCATGACCGAGATAACTACCTTTACTCCGTCTGGTGACTTTAATCACACTTGGACCGTGGTAACACTTGCCAATCCCTTTTCATACTTGGACTGAACTAACTATGGTGCGTTAAGACCGCGTTAACCAAAGCGAGGTACACCATGAGAAGCCATCATACCTTGGCTCCAAATACAATGACCAAGCTAACTATGGCGCGCTACGATCGTGGTGACCATCATTACACTTGGACTGAGCTAACACTTGCGATCCACTTGCTAAGCTCTTTTTACTGCGGCTGACACCTTTATCTCGGCTAACCCCTTTACCTCGGCTGATATCTTTACCTCGGCTAACATTGCGGTCAACCAAGTTACTTCGGCTCTTCTCTCCGTTTGACTACCTTGCTTGGTAGCTCGGCCATAATGTTGACCGCCACTAGGAAGTAGCTAAGTCCCGTAGCTAGGTCCCGTGGCTAGTTCTCATAGCTAGGCCACGTATCTAGGTCCAATAACTTAGTTCTATAGCAAGGTCTTATAGCTAGGTCCCATAGCTAGGTCCCGTAGCAAGGTCCTATAGGTAGGTTCCATAGCTAGGTCACGTAGCTAGGTCCAAAAAACATCTTTGACCGCCACTCTAACCTAGCTCGACCCAATTTGGCTACACAAATTACGCTCTCAATATTGATTTTACTTTTTATGATTTTATTTCAATTAACTCTTTGCCTTTTAACTTTATTTGGAAAAAAAAAGGAAGAAAAATTTTATTCACTGGTTCCATCTTTGGACTTTCGCTTCATCCATGGAGATTGTTGCTTTAAATTTCACACAACTTTCATATATTTTAGAGCGTTGAAGGAATTAGAGATTAAATTGTCCAAGTAATAAGAGTAGTACGATGAAAAGGATGTAGGAGAGTGTGTGTATTATGTCTTTTATTTTACCCCTGTAAAATAATTTTTCCAACTTTTATTTTTGGCAAAACCAAAATAAAATTTCAATATATGAATAATTTATTTTTATTATAAATCGAATTAAAGTTTCAAAAAGTATTTCCCACATGTTAAATACATATTTAGGAATGTACATAATTAATTTAATAATTTTTAGATCATATTGTGTTATCTAATCATATAAACACATTACATTACATTTAAGTCTCTAATAAGCGAGACAAACTCATTGTGATACTAATCACTTCCTACGTATCCAAAGTATTCGAACCCGGTAAGTTTTGATACCAAGTTGTCACGCCCTCAAAAAAAATAAAAACATAAAACCCATCATTTCAGACATGCATTGACATAAGAGAAATCAACCATTTCTATTCATCAGAGTAGTCCTTACAACAGTATTACATGTTAACAACAAAAGCTAATGCCCTATGGACTTATAGCTTTCCAAGTCAACACTTGGTTACACAAAAGAAGAGTACTAACTCTATACAAAAGAAGCCCTTGGCTTGATATACATGGAATACAAACAAATAAACAAAAAGAGTCTTCAACTCTCATCATCATCCAAGCTATGACCTTGGAGGTGGCATGCTACCTGTACCTGAAAATAATGTCCCATATAGGGTGAGCCGACGCCCAGTAGAGATATGCTAAACACAATATGAGCAGTAATTAAGATATTAGCAATTGATAAATGTTTAATTCCCATAAATCAATTCATATCTCATTTCCATTACATGACCACTATGTCCATGTTTCATTCCATTTTCCGTTTCTTATCAAATTCACAATTCATAACAATGGCTCAGAACCTGGCCAATAACTTATATAAGACAGTGACTCATATTAAACGTTTCCCATTTTACATTAGATATGCATGCTAGCTATATCAACATCTCAACAGATAAGCATACAAGCTATATCCACACTTTAACAGATAAGCATATGAGCTATATCAACACTTCCATAGATAAGCATATGAGCTGTATCAACACATTAACTGACAAGCATATGAGCTGTATCAGCAGAGTCCATCCCCTATCTCCTTCCAAACAACATCCGGTTTAGAGGTCCATCCGCTATCTTCCTCTAAATCGTGGAGTACATCCCATATCTCCTCCCACACACACAACTTATATACACATAGGTCATATGCACAATCAAACAATATATAACGTTAATGTATTCTATCAATCGTCATACTCTATGACACATCCAATTGATTAGTTTTAGTTTTCCTAATCATCATGCATTGTCTACAACAATCAAAACTACCCTCCACCGGTAGCCCAAGCAATTATTTCTAAACAGATAATAAAAGCTCCAACAGATAAAATATTAATGTTTTCAAAAGTGAGCGATTAACAAATCCAACTCCACCATTTTACAATATAATGAGCCAATTTTATTATTTCCAACTCAATTCCAAATAACAACAATTTTTCCCAAATTAATTATACCAATTAATTTATACAACAACTTAGGGTTTTCTACCCCTTTTTCCAATAACAACCCAATGGTCCATAAATCAACAACCAACAACAATACCATTATTTTGAAACCCAAAATACACTTTTAGAATCAAAATAACAAAACCGACTTTTAACATTTTGAAACCCAAAGTCCTAAAATTACCCAACTTCAACACTTTATCAAAATAACCAAAAATCTATGTCAAAGACCATAAGAGTGAGTAGGAATCCCTATCTCAAAAGTTAACACCTAACGAAGAAGATGAAGAAAACGAAAATGCTCCAAATCCTGAGATTCTTGGATCAAAAGATAACTCTCGACGATCAACAAATTTTTTGTAAAGGCCAAAGGTGAGAAAACAACTCTTACTAGATCAATACTTAGAGAGAAGGCAAGGTTCTAGCGAGAGAGGCTCAACAATGGAGTTTTGGAAAAGTAAGAGAGAGAAAAGGATGTGAAAAAGTGATTCAAAAATGGAATCCTGAAGTTGATATAAAAATCGCCCCGCTCGAGCGTGGAAAACCCCGCTCGAGCGTCACTCACAGACTCCCACTCGAGCGTCCAAAATCCCGCTCGAGCAGCGGATACACACTCCCAGAACTTTTGCTAAATTAGGTCCCCGCTCGAGCGTAAAACTCCCCGCTCGAGCATAAAACTCCCCACTCGAGCGTCACACACAAACTCACACTCGAGCGTCAAAACGCCAGCTCGAGCGTCCAACACTGCAGAGGAAATACTGGGAGATATAAAATCACGCTCGAGCGTCAAAACACCAGCTCGAGCGAAGAAGCAACAACGAAGGGCCCGCTTGAGCATCGAAAGCTCCACTCGATTGTGAAAGCAAAAATCTGGACAACTACCTTTGGTTTCTAAGTCCAACTAACCTGTAATAAACCTACCCAACACATCCTACAACTCAAATACAAAGTATGAAAGGATGCAAACAAAATATAATCATCTACTAACATCCACGGAAACAAGTCCAGATCGCTGTACACAAGGGGTAAAACCCGGGATCGCTATAACCTCCCCTCCTTAAAGAATTTCGTCCCCGAAATTAAACACAAGTTTTTCAAAAACAGGTTTTTCTCCATTTCCAACAATATTACAACATAATATTAAACATTCCGACCCATTACCAGTCAATCTCATTTCACATCATATATAACAACCTACATTATCAACATGCATTCCTTTGAAATTTATCAATTTCAACTCATTTTCCACAATTTCATAACACATGCAACATTAATATCATGCTTGCATTTCCACAATTTACTTAGCATACACAATGTTAAACCAACTTCCATTTCAAGGCAAGTTCTGCAACTTTTCCATATACCACAACATTTACAATGTTTTACAACTTAAGACACACATAATGTTCTTAAAGTTCAATATTATTACAAAATCTCAATACATGATTACACATCAACAAACATGTCCGGATATTTCTCACGGACTTCTAGCTCACATTCCCAAGTGGCCTCTTCCACTCCGTGATGCTTCCACAAAACTTTTACCAAGGGAATGGTCTTGCCCCGCAAGACTTGATCCCGTCTATCCAAGACCCGAACCGGTCTCTCCTCATACGAGGCATCCTCGTCAACCTCTAGGTTGGTCCAATCCAATACATGCAATGGATCTGGCTGATATTTCAAAAGCATACTCACATGAAACACGTCATGCACCCCAGACAACTGCGGTGGCAAAGCCAAACGATAAGCAACTTCCCCAATCCTCTCAAGGATCTCAAAGGGACCAATGAACCGAGGGGATAACTTCCTACTCTTCCCAAACCTCATCAAACCTCACCTAGGTGATATTTTCAAGAAAACATGATCACCTACCCCAAACGCCAAAGGCCTCCTCCTACGGTCGGCATAACTCTTTTGGCGACTCTAGGCTGTAACAAGTCTCCTACAGATAGGCTCAACTTTCTCCGTCGTCTCTCTAACCAACTCCGGACCCAACAAAGGTGCATCACCCACCTTGGCCCAACAAACTAGAGACCTACCCGGTCGGCCATACAAGGCCTCAAACGGTGCCATACCGATACTAGACTGAAAGTTGTTGTTATAGGCAAACTCCACCAAGGGTAAGTGCTTCTTTCATGTCCCACTAAAATCAAGGACACAACCTCGAAGCATATCCTCAAGGATCTGAATAATACGCTCAGACTGCCCGTCAGTCTGAGAATGATAAGCCATGCTAAAGGTCAACTTAGTACCCAAGGCACTCTGCAAACTTTGCCATAACCTGACAGTAAAACGAGGATCTCTATCTGAGACGATCGTCACTAGGGCCCCGTGCAATCTCACTATGTCTCGAATATACAAATCGGCAAGGTGATCTACCGAATCTCTCACGCGCATAGGAATAAAGTGCGCTGACTTAGTCAACCGGTCTACAACCACCCAAATAGCATCACTACCCCGCTAAGTCCTCGAAAGACCTACAACGAAGTCCATAGTGACATTCTCCCACTTCCACTCGGCAATAGGCAAGGGTTGCAACAAACCCACTGGCCTCTGATGCTCAGCCTTCACTTGCCGACAAGTAAGGCACTTCGATACGAAAACCGCCACATCTCTCTTCATGCCCCTCCACCAAAACTGGGGCTCCAAATCACGATACATCTTGGTGCCTCCCAAATGCACCGCAAGGTGTGAATGGTGAAACTCTTGGAGTACCTCCTCTCGGCAAGACTCCAGCACAAACAAACGGTCTCGGTATCTCACACTCAGGTCGGGATACACCGTCAAACCTTTCTCAACCTTCTCACTGGAGATTTTCTCTCGGAGAGATTCTATCTCAAGGTCACCTCTCCGTGCCTCTAATACTCTAGTCACAAGTGTAGGCTGCACAACAACAGAAAACAAGGCCGCAGCCTCAACAGATTTGCCCAGAAGCAAATCAAACTTGCCCAGTGCCCCCAACATCTCCCATTCCCTAATGGCTATACAAGCTACGTCACTAATGGATTTTCTACTAAGTGCATCGGCCACAACATTGGCCTTTCCCGGGTGATAGTACAACTCAAAATCATAGTCCTCAATGAACTCCATCCACCTTCTCTGCCTCAAGTTCAAGTCCTTCTGTGTAAACAGATACTTTAAACTCTTATGGTCCGAGAACACCTCGAGCTTCTCACCATATAGGTAATGCCTCAAGATTTTCAAGGCAAAGATCACTGCTGCTAGCTCTAGGTCATGTGTAGGGTAATTCTTCTCGTGAATTTTCAACTGATGTGAGCCATAGGCAACCACTTTCCCCTCTTGCATCAACACACAACCCAAACCCTCTCGTGAGGCATCACAATAAACTGCATAACCCAACCCTCTCTCCAGAATAATCAAGACCAGAGCGGTGGTCAATCTAACTTTCAGCTCTTGAAACGACTTTTCACAAGTCTCACTCCATACGAATTTGACTCCCTTCCGAGTCAGTCTAGTCAACGGTGAAGCTAACCTGGAGAAATCCTTTACAAACCGGCGGTAATACCCAGCTAATCCCAGAAAACTGCGGATCTCAAACACACTCTTAGGCTATGCCCAATCTTGCACTGCCTCAACCTTGGATGTATCAACAGACA
Source organism: Camellia lanceoleosa (assembly GCA_025200525.1). Classification (NCBI taxonomy): domain Eukaryota; kingdom Viridiplantae; phylum Streptophyta; class Magnoliopsida; order Ericales; family Theaceae; genus Camellia; species Camellia lanceoleosa. The sequence goes on along the minus strand of CM045763.1, from coordinate 50,246,911 downwards.
CCCCTTCCCCAGATACTACATGGCCTAAGAACTTGACTTCTCCTAGCCAGAACTCACACTTCCCAAACTTGGCATACAGCCTATGGGCTCTAAGTAACTCAAGCACCACTCTCAAGTGTCCTTCGTGCTCCTCCTCTGAAGGCGAATAGATAAGAATGTCGTCCACGAAAACGACTACAAAATGATCTAAGAATTCCTGGAAGATCCGGTTTATCAAATCCATAAAAACTGCCGATGCATTGGTGAGCCCAAATGGCATTACCAGAAACTCATAATGGTTATACCGCGTACGAAATGCCGTCTTCGGAATATCCTCCTCCCCGACCCTCAACTGGTGGTAACCCAATCTCAAGTCTATCTTAGAGAAATAACGGGAACCCTTCAACTGGTCAAACAGATCATCTATATGGGGCATAGGGTACTTATTCTTGATCGTAGCCCGATTCAACTTCCAGTAGTCGATAAAAAGTCTTAAGGCACCGTCTTTCTTTTTAGTAAAGAGGGCCGGTGCTCCCCACGGCGAAACACTAGGGCGAACAAAGCCCTTATCCAACAACTCCTGGAGCTAAATCTTAAACTCACTCAACTCGGCTGGGGCAAAACGGTAAGGTGCCATAGAAATCGGCGTCGTGCCGGGCACTAAATCAATGGAGAACTCAATCTCACGGTGAGGTGGCAAACCAACGAGATCCTCGGGAAAAACATCCGAATACTCACAAACCACCCTCGGCAATACAATCTGGGTCTCGTCACACTCACCACTCAAAAAGCTAGCAAGTAGACCACTAAGCTCACTCCGCCCTCGCAGATCATACACCAGTTGCAACACACTACCAACCCGATCCCCCAAGAAATGGAAACACTCCCCGCTCAAGGTACAAACTGTGACCCTCTGGCAGTAGCAATCAATAACAACCCGGTATGACGATAGCCAGTCCATACCCAAAATAACATCAAAACCCTTCATGGGCATAACTACAAAAGGAAACGGAAGCCGATGATCGGCGACCTCTATATCGCAACCTCTACATCTGTGCTTCAAAATCAATTCACCCTCAACAAGTGATACAACACATATAGAAGATGCTAATTGTGCCAACTCCAATTCCAAAATAGATGCAAATGCAGCAGATACAAAAGAATAAGACGTACCTGTATCAATCAATACACTAGCAACCGAGTTGCAAAACAGAAAGGTACCTCTCACAATTGATGGAATCGGTACCAGTCTACTTGTAACAAAGATACACGCGCCCAAGAGGGCCTCGATCCATTTGCTCACCCCTTGAGCATACGATCTTTGTCAGATCGGGACGATGAAGCCCCTTGATTGGCCCTCGAGGCGACCGACTAATTGTGGTCAAGACTCGCCCGCCTAAATGCACCAGATGTGCACGCAATCAAGGGCAAAACCTCTTCAGTGCCCGCCTGACCATTAATCGATAACAAGATAGTGGCTGACCCCTACCCTGACTCTGGCTCTGCGGTCTAGCTGAAGATGAAGCAGCTCTCTGACCTCCTCCCCTCTGTGGGCAAACCGAAGCCTTGTGGCCCAGCTGACCACACTTGTAACATGTGAAGTCTCCCTGATTGCCTCTCCCCGAGCCTGCACTCGGCACTGGAAAGGTCGATCTAGCAACACCACCCTAAGACTGCTGAGGGTTAGCACCCTTTTGTCTCCTGCCGTCACTCTGACCATCTTGGCTCCTCTTGGAGCCCCTCTGTTCCTCCTCCTCCTCCTGCATCATTATCTCCATATGGGCTGCAGCATCAGCCAAGCGCCCATAGTCTCGGATCATAGACCTACCAACTCTTATCTTGAGGCCGCGCCTCAACCTCTTCTCAAACTCGATACAGCGGCGTTCCTCGGACGCTACAAGTTCAGGTGCGAACCTGGACAAGCTAGTAAAAGAAGCCTCATACTCGACCACTGAAGAACTCAACTGCAAAAGCTGGCAAAACTGATCTCTCAGCTTCTCTCTGACTGCTGGAGATAAGAACTTCTCCTAGAAAGCACCCATAAAAGCCTCCCAAGTACCATCCAAATGACCTTTCACAAATTTCCACCACTAACCCGCATCCCCCTTCAGTTGGAAAGACGCCAAGGTCACTTTCAATGCTCCGTCCTCGATGCCAAGCATCTCGAACGTCTTACTCATCTGCTCTAACCACTCATCCGCCTTAAGTGGCTCTTTCGGATCCCCAACAAACTCGTCCGGATTAGACTGGAAGAACTCCCTCTTCAAGAAGGAAGGCCCTGCCTTAGCTACTTGGGCCTGCACTGGAGCCTGAACTGGATTCTCAGCTCTAAGAATACCCATAGTCTCCCTCAAAGTATCGGCTATCCCTCAGGCTAAAGCACTCATAGCCTCCTGACCTGCTGGCTCGGGCACGGTGGCCTGGCCAATCCCCTCCTGTTGCGCCGGAATATCATTCGGTAAAGGCATCTCCTGCCTCCTAGGCCTACCTCGCCTACCACCTCATCCTCGTCCTGACATCCTAATAAAGGTAACAAAGAACGTTAGCATATTCACAAATGTGCCAAAGCTATAACACTCGCATCCTAATGCATGGACAACTGTAATTCACTCCACGTAAGCACATAAACACATAAGCACCTACGAATTTTATTTCCGGATAATGATAGTCCCGAGGCGTTGCTAGAGTTCCGGTTAAAAACAACATTGATCAAGTGCTTTTCCAACAAGACTCACAGAAACCCAAGGATCCAATCAACATCCTAGAAACTAAATCCCATACCCAAATAGTCACATAAACATGTTATCACATAAACACATTACATTACACTTAAGTCACTAAGAAGCGAGACAAACCCATTGTGATACTAATCACTTCCTACGTACCCAAAGTATTCAAACCCGGTAAGTTTTGATACCAAGTTGTCACGCCCTCAAAAAAAAAACATAAAACCCATCACTTTAGACATGCATTGACATAAGAGAAATCAACCATTTCTATTCATCAGAGTAGTCCTTACAACAGTATTACATGTTAACAACAAAAGCTAATGCCCTACGGACTTACAGCTTTCCAAGTCAACACTTGGTTACGCAAAATAAGAGTACTAACTCTATACAAAAGAAACCCTTGGCTTGATATACATGTAATACAAACAAATAAACAAAAAGAGTCTTCAACTCTCATCATCATCCAAACTATGACCTTGGAGGTGGCATGCTACATGTACCTGAAAATAATGTTCCATATAGGGTGAGTCGACGCCCAGTAGAGATATGCTAAACACAGTATGAGCAGTAACTAAGATATTAACAATTGATAAATGTTTAATTCTCATAAATCAATTCATATCTCATTTCCATTACATGACCACTATGTCCATGTTTCATTCCATTTTCCATTTCTTATCAAATTCACAATTCATAACAATGGCTCAGAACCTGGCCAACAACTTACATAAGACAGTGACTCATATTAAACGTTTCCCATTTTACATTAGATATGCATGCTAGCTATATCAACATCTCAACAGATAAGCATACAAGCTATATCCACACTTCAACAAATAAGCATATAAGCTATATCAACACTTCCATAGATAAGCATATGAGCTGTATCAACACATTAACTGGCAAGCATATGAGCTGTATCAGCGGAGTCCATCTCCTATCTCCTCCCAAACAACATCCGGTTTAGAGGTCCATCCGCTATCTTCCCCTAAACCGTAGAGTACATCCCATATCTCCTCCCACACACACAACGTATATACATATAGGTCATATACACAATCAAACAATATATAATGTTAATGTATTCTATCAATCGTCATACTCTATGATACATCCAATTAGTTAGTTTTAGTTTTCCTAATCATCATGCATTGTCTACAACAATCAAAACTACCCTACACCGGTAGCCCAAGTAATTATTTCTAAACAGATAATAAAAGCTCCAACAGATAAAATATTAATGTTTTCAAAAGTGAGCGATTAACAAATCCAACTCCACCATTTTACAATATAATGAGCCAATTTCATTATTTTCAACTCAATTCCAAATAACAACAATTTTTCCCAAATTAATTATACCAATTAATTTATACAACAACTTAGGGTTTTCTACCCCTTTTTCCAATAACAACCCAATGGTCCATAAATCAACAACCAACAACAATACCATTATTTTGAAACCCAAAATACACTTTTAGAATCAAAATAACAAAACCCACTTTTAACATTTTGAAACCCTAAGTCCCAAAATTACCCAACTTCAACACTTTATCAAAACAACCAAAAATCTATGTCAGAGACCATAAGAGTGAATAGGAATCCCTACCTCAAAAGTTGACACCCAACGAAGAAGATGAAGAAAACGAAAATGCTCCAAATCCTGAGATTCTTGGATCAAAAGATAGCCCTCGACGATCAACAACTTTTTTGTAAAGGCCAAAGGTGAGAAAACAACTCCTACTAGATCAATAATTAGAGAGAATGCAAGGTTCTAGAGAGAGAGGCTCAACAATGGAGTTTTGGAAAAGTAAGAGAGAGAAAAAGATGTGAAAAAGTGATTCAAAAATGGAATCCCGAAGTTGATATAAAAATCGCCCCGCTCGAGCGTGGAAAACCCCGCTCGAGCGTCCAAAATCCCGCTCGAGTGGCGGATACACACTCCCAGAACTTTTGCTGAACCAGGTCCCCGCTCGAGCATCACACACAAGCTCACGCTCGAGCGTCAAAACGCCAGCTTGAGCATCCAACACTGCAGAGGAAATACTGAGAGATGGAAAATCACGCTCGAGTGTCAAAACACCAGCTCGAGCGGAGAAACAACAACGAAGGGCCTGCTCGAGCATCGAAAGCTCCGCTCGAGCGTGAAGGCAAAAATCTGGACAACTACCTTTGGTTTCTAAGTCCAACTAACCTGTAATAAACCTGTCCAACACATCCTACAATTCAAATACAAAGTACGAAAGGATGCAAACAAAATATAATTATCTACTAACATCCATGGAAACAAGTCCGGATCACTGTACACAAGGGGTAAAACCCAGGATCACTATATTAGATGTCTGAAAATAACTAATTTTAGTGAATCCAATGTTTGGTTTGACTGGATAAGATAAATGAACAAAAAACTATTCTACTCTTTTTCAATTGTTTACTTAGTAATATCAATATTAAACATATCTTTAATATTTTAATTATTTTTAGCTAGATTAAATAAAATTTTATTTTTTACACAATTAAATAAATTTATTTTTTTTAAATTAAATAAATAAAATATCAATAAAAATATATGTTATTTTTTTAATTAAAATTTTAAATAAATTTATTTTTAAAAATAATAATAATTAAACAATGAAATTAAATAAAACATCTATTAAAATTTAAATAATGAAATTAAATAAAATATAAACAAAATTTTAAAATAAAACATCAATAAAAAGTTAAACAAAATTATTTTATTTTTACATTGAGACATTTAAATTTTTTTGAATTTTACTAAATATAATACATAATTAAATAGTAGAGAGTCAAAATGGTCATTTCACATTCTAATCCCAACAGTAAATAGTCCAATGACAATTGTCTCATACCCCCATGATAGTATAATCCCCCATATGGAAAATAAAGAGTCTGGCCGAACTCCACATCCGGCCCCCTAGATTACAATCCCAACGGTGGACCCCCTTAAGTTATCCCCCAATCAAACGCATCCCTTAGGGTTGTTTTGAAAAGTACAATTTTTTTTTTTTTTTTTTTTTGCTTATTACAAAAATATGTGTAAAAAAATAAAGAGATGACATGATTTAATTAAGTTAAAAAGTCAATATATTGATTTTTTTTTTTTAAAGAATTCTCAAAAGAGACCTTCGACACATATTTAGGAATCTACATAATTAATTTCATCCTTTGCGTGGTGGTTGGGCAGATGATGGGTTGTAATTAACTAGAGAATGGGGTTATGGTTGGGAGGTGGCTGGGCTATGGTTGAGAAGGAAAAGTGCAGTGAGAGTTGTAACTAAGTTGAGATCTCCTCCTTGCAATCCTTCCTTGTAATGGTTGAGATCAGCCGTTGCAATATCCAACGGCTGATTTCAATTTTTTTATTTTTTATTTATTTTTTTTATGGCCGTTGGATGTTGCAACAACTGATCTCAGCCGTTGTAAAGAAGAATTGCAAGGAGGGGATCTCAACACGTTGTAACCAGCATGAAGCTGTCGTTGTTGCCGAGTCTCGGAGGTAAAGAAGATAATAAGAAAAATAAGGTTTGTAGTAGTAGATTGTGCGTGATCTCTTAGTATAACAAAGAGAGAAATCAGGTATTGTATTATTTTTTTATTTTTTTATTTTTATTTTTTGTTATTGGGCAAAATTTGAAAGGATAAAATTAAAAATGTAAATAATTTTTCTTGATAATGTCAACAATTTATGTTCGTTTTTTTGGATAAATTACATTATCCTTCTATGAGATTTGAAAAAAATATAATAATTCCCACACTTTGGACATAAGTACACTGTCCTTAAAATCATGCTAAACATTAAAAATATATATATATTATTCCAGTTGAGATATAACTTGAGTATATATTAAGTAACTCTAGGGTACAACAAAAATTAATTTTTTTTTTTTAAAAAAAGAATAAACTATTCATAGGTCTTAATAGTTGGAATTAATTCCCATCAAGTCATATTGAAAATAAGTTATAATAAAATCATCGCTAAAAATAAATTTTTGCGACATTTTTTGCATATGTAGCTAAAAAATTATGATTTGTGTAAGACATTTAATCATTTATTGAATAGAAAATTTAATATTTTTAACATTATCTAAATTAATTATCAAATAATGGAGAATTTATCCCCACTCATGTGCCTATCCTATCATTTCCGCTCACGCCTCTCTACTCTCTTTCTCTCTCTTCAGCGCGCTCTTTGTTCTTTTTCTTTTTTGTGTGATTATTCAGTATTTCCAGAGTATGGACACGTGGTACTCTATAAAGTTTTTATTGGTAGAGAGGGATAAGGGCTCACGATTTATGTTGGGGATGAGAGAACAACATGAGACTAAGTAATTGATAATTAAGTTAGAACATAGGCATGTGGTGTTCCGAAATTATTAAATAATTTCCATTCTTTTTCTCATGTCTCTCTTACATCCCTCCTTTTTGTCTTTCTTTCTTTTATCATTACTTTTAAATTATTATTTATTTTAATAAACTATATATAAATTTTAATATGAAACTTTAATTTTTATAAAAATAATATCATTAAAAATATGTCGATGGTATCTTTAAAATAAGACTAATATGAAATATAAAAAATTCAAAATTTAAAAATAAGAACTTAAAATAGATATAAAAAATTAAACAATTAAAATAAAATATGTGGCTGAAGTTAATATGAACAAAAAAATTATTTAAAATTACTTAAGTAAAATAAAAAATGGTGAAGCACCAATAAATTCTAAAATGTGATGTTGGTGAATTGTTTAATCCTTCCTTTTTTTTTTAATTTTATAAAACCAAGGTCCCATTAAAGTATAAAGGGTGAATTACACAAATAGTTCCTATAATTTGGGGTTTGTGTCACTTTAGTCCCTGACTTTTCAATTGTGACACATTTAACCCTGAATTTTGAATTTTGTTTCAACTAAGGACAATTGAAGATATCATTAGATTTTTCAAGGGTAAATTGTCAATTTGATAAAATATAAACTAATTTGACAAAAATAAATGTTAAAAACATATTTTTGAATTTTTAAATATTATTTCTACCCACTAAAGATAAAATTATGTAAAATTGATAAATCTTTTAGACATTTATTTATTTTTTTTACCAAATTAATTTTTATTATGTGTTTGGATGATGATCATGTAAAATTAATTTTTAAAAATTAATCATGTAATTTTTATTGATTTTGATCAATTTTACATAATTTTGTCTTTAGTGGATAGAAAAAAAATTTTAAATATTTAAAATATTTTTTTGACATTTATTTTTGTCAAATTAGTTTATATTTTATTAAATTGACGATTTTTCTCTTGAAATTAAATAATGGTATCTTTAATTGTCCTTATTTGGAATAAGATTCAAAATTCAGGATCAAATGTGTCACAATTAAAAAGTCATTGACTAAAGTAACACAAGGCCCAAACTATAGGGACTGTTAGTGTAATTTGCCCAAGTATAAATTACACAAAAGGATAATCACTTACATATTTGGATTTAATTTTTCAGGGATAAAAGTGAATTTCTCCAAATGTAAAATTACACATTTGTGCAATTCACACTAAAAGTTTTGGATTTTTCCTCCTTCTAAAATAAATCTCACATTACGAATAAAAACGTAATACTCTAATATAACACTCCAATGTAACACACTGAAAAATTTCTTAGTATACTTTCGTCAAACATAACAACGTAACATTTAAAAAAAAAAAAAAAAAACTCCTTAGTATACTTTTTCTAGACGTAACACTTCAATGTAACACAAAAAAAAACTCCTTAGTGTATTTTTTTCAAATGTAACACTCCAATCAATGTAATCCCAAACGCAATACTCTAATGTAACATACTCCAATGTAACACCCACAAAACACTACAAACTCCTTAGTGTTTTTTTTTTTTTTTCCTAAATGTAACATTCACAATTTGAAATTATAAATTTACCCAAAACTTACTAAGAAAATTTTGTACTCCTTTCGGAATGGTTTGAAAATCCCACATCCTTTTTTTTTAGTGTTATATTTGAAAAAGGCGGGACTGTTCAAAAAACATGGAGTACGAAGGTGACGTGACAGCTGCATTGGACTAATCAGAATCTGCCACGTGTCCTTGGAATGGAAATTGATTCAGATTATAGACTGAAGAGACATTTTGACCGGACAGATTGGTAGCACAGTGTGAATTTAGCTCGGTTACTAGGATAAAGTTTTTTAGCTCGGCTGATAGCAGGTAATCCCTATCATGCTGCACAGATGGAATTAAGGGGCAATTGAGAGGATAATTTATATGTAAATTAGGCCAAGCTGGATAGTGGGCCATTCTGTGGGCCACGGTAAGAAGGGCAGGGTAAAAGGGCCCAAGAATTAGCCCGGTCCTAGAGAGCTTTGCAGTTAATTCGGTCACCACGGCTAAAGTGACAACAGTTAGCTCGGTCACACCTTTTGAGCCGAGGTATGTTGAAGATTACCACAAGACCTTGCTATTAGTTAGCTAGGTCCAAACTCATCATGGTTAGCACAGTTTCAGACAACCCAGCACCGAGGTACATGCAGTGAAAGAAAGAACCGAGCTAGTTAAAGCTTGGTCTATTCTGCGGCTTTAGCATAGCCGTGTTATCTCGGTCGTATTGACATCCAACCATGTTAAAACCATCTCACTTGGTTTATATAACACCCTCAAAATAAACCCATAAATCAACCAACAATAGCATGCTCATACATAAGAAAATAAAGCATAATTGTATTCCATCAGAGTAATCTTTACAAAATGTATTACATGTTGACATCAAAAGTAAATGCCCTAAGGGCTTACAACTTTCCAAGTCAACACTTGATTACAAAAAAGAGAGTGCCAACTCTAAACAAATAAAGCCCTTAGCTTGATATACATGAAATACAACCAAAAACACACAAAAAAAAAAAAAAAGCAGTCTAACAGTCCTAAGCCTCCCAAGCTACGTCCTTGGAGGTGGCATGCTATTTGTACCTGAAAATGATGTCCTATATAGGGTGAGCCACATCCCAGCAGAAATATACTAAGCCAACTATAAACAATGACTAAAATAATAGCATTCAACAGATGGTCCATACTTATATTCCAACTCATGCCATATTACCATTTCATGACAATCATAACCATGTTACATTTCACTTTCCATTTCTTATTCAGTTTTGAGTTGGAAAACAAGGCTCAGAACCTGGCCAAATAATTTAATGAGATTATAACTCATTTCTAAAACACTTTCAAAATTCACGACGGATACACATTTTGGTGTTGTATCAACAACACATAAACCACTTCCTTACTTCACAAGTGATACACATTTTGGAGCTGTATCGATATAACATAGAAACACTTCTATACTTCACAATTGATGATGATATACATTATAGTGCTATATCAAATCAACAAACACTTCCATATTTCACCATGATACACATTGTAGTGCTATATCAATATCACACAAATTCCGGTTTAAAGGTCCATCCCCTATCTTCCTCTAAACCGTGGAGTACATCCCCTATCTCCTCCCACACAACACAATGTATATAAACACAGATCATATACATAATCAACCAATACATAAAGTTAATGTATTTTTCAATCATCATATAAGATGACACATTCCATTGATTAGTTTTAGTTTGCCTAATCATCATGCATTGTCTACAACAATCACGACTATCCTCCACCGATAGTTCAAAGCAGTTATTTCTAAACAGAAAATAAATGCATCAAATGGATAAAATATCAACATTTGTCTAGGTGAGCGATAAATTGATCCAACTGCACCCTTTAATCCCAAACCTTTCCAATTTGAATATTTCTTATTCAATGTCTCATTTCCCAAAATTAATTATACAAATTAATTTATCAACAATTAGGGCTTTTTCCCATAATTACAATACCAACTCTAAGGTTCCATTTTCCTCAATAATCCCACACCGAGTCCATTTTCCAATGTATTACATACATAAAGGTTTTAAACTTTGAAAACCCCTCTTTTGAAAATTACACAATGACTCCAAACTTTTTCGAAATTACCCAACAATTCCCAACATATCAAAATACCAAAATTTAAAGACAAAGCTCATAAGATAGAGTAGGATATCCCTACCTCGAAGTTAGAGCTCAAACGGAGAAGAGACCGAAACCAAAGTGCTCTAAACTTTTCGGATCAAAACGAAGCCCTCGACGATTAACACAACTTTTATAAAGGCCGAAGGAAAGAAGAACACTCTAACTTGATCAAACCCTAGAGAGAAGGGAGTTTCTAGAGAAAGAAGCTCTCAAAATATCTTTTTAGAAAGTAGGAGAGAGAGAGTGAATGCAAAAAGTGATTCAAAAATGCCGAACTGCCTTCTGATATACGATAGGTCCGCTACAGCGGAGAACAAGACGCTCGAGTGTCAAGAACAAAAAACATGGTCCGCTCGAGCACAAGAAAACCCGCTCGAGCGCCAAGACACAAAGATAAAGTACATCCGCTTGAGTGCGAAAACCAGTCCGCTCGAGCATAGATTTCGCCCTCCCAGAACTTTCCCAGACAAAGCACTACCTGCTCGAGCGCCAAAAGGTCCGCTCGAGCGCAACCCGCTCGAGCGTGAAAAACACACTTGCAGAAGTTTTGCAGAGGCACGAAATACTGGGAGTGTGTAAACCCCGCTCGAGCGCAAAAAGGCCCGCTCAAGCGGACAACCAAAAACCAAACTCCGCTCGAATGCAAAATAACCCGCTCGAGTGTAACACAAAAACTTTGGGCAACAACACTTGAGACCAAAACTCAACCTGCTTGTAGCAACCAAGTCCAACACATCCTAAAACTCAAACATATGGAATTAAAGGATGACAACACGATAGATACAACTACCAACTCCACGGAACTGAGTCCGGAATGCAACTGAACAGTAAAGGGACAACCGGGATCGCTATAGTTTAAGCAGTGAGGGGGGTGGTGAAGGATAAGTATTATCTTTCAAGAATGTGATTCCTAGGAGGACTTTACATCGAGGAGTAAGAGTCCTACTAGGATTGTACCACACGGAACCTATAAAAGCTCATAGCATCACCTATGAAGAGGTAACACAACTTTGATTCTCGAATACATAGAACTTTTGTCTATTTGTCTATTTTACTGACTTAGACATCGGAGAGGTATCCGGCACACACCCGCCGGCTAGCTCACGTTTGTGTTTTCAGGGAGTAAAACAACGACGTTTGGAGAAGCGCGGACTTGATCAACAGGATTATACGAGAAGAATATTTCTTGCTCGTATAATTGGCGCCGTCTGTGTGAAGATCAGACAAAGAACAAAACCTCTTGATCAAGTTTCCCTCGCTAATTAGGAGCAATGGCGCACAACGAAGATTTGCCACAGTCCGCCATCAACGGACAAACCCCAGAGGGGGGTGGGAGGCGCGAAGGTCTGCCTTCCATCCCTCCCATGGTGGAATTAAAGCCCCTGCGACAGAACCCCCGAAGGAATGCAAGAGGGAGGCGGAGCAACAGCCCCCGTCGCTCTCGCTCACAAAGTCCTGAAAGGCAGAGACGAAGAATCGACCCTCAAGCTCTTAAGGATCGCGTGAAAGAGCAGGATGAACTAATAAGGAAGATGGCAGCGAATATGGAGGCCATAAAGCGCCAAATCAAAAGAAAATGGATGGCAACAAGAAAGGGACGTAAAGGCAACACGCCTTCTCGCCACTCAGAAGATCGTAGTAGGCACACCACGCCATCACAAGCAGAGAGTAGGAGCCTTAGAACAGGCGACACTCAATCCAAAACTTCCAGAACTCGTCACTCCAGGTCTGAGAGGACGAGATCTGAGAGGTCATACACAGAGGGAAGCACTTATCGGCTCTCTCACATGCACCAGACATCATCCAGGCAGACGGAGTTACCTAGATCGTCCGACTTACGAACTGTGCTAGAAGAAAGGGCACGACGGAAGGTGGATGCCAAGGCGCGCGACCTACACAGAGTTTCTGCCCTTCAGCGGTTGGCTCCTCAGATGCATGGAAGCGTCGAGGTAGGAATGCCAATACCGCACCCTACTTACGAACCTATGGACAAAGCATTAGCGAGGCTGCAGAACTCGCCGTTCGTTCCAGCAATTGAGAACGCGCCCTTACCTTTCGGCTTCCTGCAGCCTAAATTCACCACGTATGAGGGGAAGACGGACCCCTACTCGCACTTGAGCCACTTTCGCCAGGTTATGGCTGTATACTGACGAAACGAGGCTTTGATGTACATCCTATTCCCATCCAGCCTTGGCGACCTAGGATTAACCTGGTTCGAAAGGCTACCAAAAGGCAGCATCGCCTCCTGGGCATAATTAGCAAAGGCGTTCGTGACAAGGTTCAGGACGAACACCAAAACGCCAGTGGAGATCGAACAACTTCTCTCCATTGACCTGGGTGACAATGAGACATTAAGATCCTACAATAGTCGCTACTGGGAGACCTTCAACCAGATTGGGGATTGCCCTACCAATCTCGCCATCGCCCAGTACAAAAAAGGTCTTCCAGTCGGGAACAGGCTGAAGGACTCAATCACCATGACGCCACCCCTCACAATGAAGGCCTTAATAGAGAGGGTACACCAGCACATTTGGGTAGAGGAGGATGGCGCCCGTGCTAAAACAAAGTTTGGTACAACTGTAGTACCAGACAAAAAGACCGTGGTGAAAGTCAATACGGTAGAACGTCCAAGCAGAAACAGGCGAGGCAGGCGAAACAACGGAGAGGACCAGGATAAAAGATGGTTGAGAGTCCGCACTGCCATTACCACGGTATTCAAAAAATCGATCTATCGGATTCTAAGCGAGATACGTGATGAACCTTTCGTCAGATGGCCAGCTAAGTTGGGAGAAACACAAAAGGACTACGACGAAAGATCCCGGTGCACCTTCTATAAGGAAAAGGAGCACCACACTGAAAATTGCACACCATTGAGGCAGTATCTAGAGGAGTTGGTGGTAGCCGGTCATCTTGACAAGTACATAGAAGGAGGGACGCAGCCAGCCCCCCAGGACCACAACAACCCAAACAGAATGCCAATCGACGCCCCACCTCAAGGCGTGATCAACGTAATCTATGGGGTATTCGAACCTGAGCATGTATGCGAGCTCAGGGGCATGATCAAGAAGGCTGAGCACTTAAGAGAGGTACTAAACGCCCAACCTACCATCAAAAAGGGAAGAACAGAAGCCACGAACGTCATATCTTTTTCAGATAGAGACTTGGCAAGGATATACTGCCCTCACAATGATGCACTGGTCGTCACTCTCCGAGTCAAGGATTTTGACGTCAAGCAGATTTTGATTGACCAAGGGAGCTCATGTGAGATAACGTATTACGAAACATTCAAACAATTTAAACTAGAAGACAAAGACTTGGCACCTGCTGTATCTTTCCTGATCGGGTTCAACTCAATGCCAGAGTGGCCAGTCGACAAGATAATCCTCCCAGTCAGAGCAGGAAGCATGACGAAACAAGTGGAATTCTAGGTATTGAAAGTATCCTCCACTTACAACATAATCTTAGGAAAGACATGGTTGCATGCCATAAAAGCGGTAGCTTCAACCTACCATCAAGTAATGTGATTCCCCAACGAAGCTGGGGTAATTGAAGAGGTCTATGGAGACCAAATTATGTCCAAGCAATGTTTCATCACAGTAAATGACAGTCGCACTGCCAAGGGGTTTGTTCAAATGGTGGAAGAACCAGAGAGCAATGAATTGTTTGCGGATGTTGGCAAAACCGCTGAACAGAAGGCAGTGGAAGACTTGGTACAGGTAAGAATAGATGAAAAGAACCCGGATAAGTTCTTTTTGCTTGGCTCATCTATGTCCAGCACTGAGAGAATATAGCTCATGGAATTCTTGACCTCTAACATCGAAGTGTTTGCCTGGACGCCATATGATATGCTTGGCATTGACCCAAGCTTCATCTGTCACCAATTGAACGTCCACCCAACCGCCAGACCAATCATTCAACACACTCGCAGATCGGCACTCCACCACACCGAGATAGTGGTGGAAGAAATAAGAAACATGCTTGAGGCAGGAGCTATCAAAGAGGTACACTACCCCAGATGGATCTCCAATACAATGGTGGTGCCAAAAAAGAATGAAAAATGGCGTGTCTGTGTAGACTACAAAACAGTCAACAAGGCATGCCCAAATGACAGCTTCCCTCTACCCCAGATAGATCAACTGGTAGACCTAACGGCGGGGCACAACTAACTTAGCTTTCTTGATGCGTACAGAGGCTACCATCAGATCGCTATGTATGAACCAGACCAGGAGGTCACATCTTTTATAACGCCAAGAGGACTGTACTACTACAAGGTCATGCCTTTTGGCCTAAAGAATGCAGGGGCAACATTCCAACGGATGGTCACCAAGATGTTTGAACCATTGTTAGGCAGAATAATGAAGGCTTACATCGACGACGTGGTGGTCAAAAGCAAGGATAAGAATGACCATCTCAAGGACCTAGGTCAGATCCTGAAGAAGCACAAGCTGTGCCTCAATGCGTCCAAATGTGTGTTCGGTGTAGGATCTGGCAAATTCTTGGATTTCTTGGTGACCAACCAACGTATTGAGGCAGACCTCTCTCAGATCAAAGCAATTCAGGATCTGGAGAGGCCCAACTCAGTGAAAGAAGTGCAGCATCTCACCGGCATGGCAGCTGCACTCAACCGATTCATAAGTTGGTCGTTGGATAGATGTCGACCATTTTTTCAAGAATTAAAAGCCAAGTTTGAGTGAGACGAAGAATGTGACCGTGCTCTAGAAAGCTTAAAAGAATATATGTCTTCTCCACCACTACTTGTAACCCCAATACCTGGAGAAGAACTCTTTCTGTACCTGGCAGTTTCACAACACGCAATTAGTGCAGTGTTGGTCCGAGCGGAAGGAATCCAACATCTGCCCATCTTTTATGTCAGCAAGACATTACTAGGCGCAGAAACAAGGTACTTACCACTAGAAAAACTAGCCCTAGCCTTGATGATGGCCTCAAGGAAGTTGTCGCATTACTTTCATGCCCACACCATAGTCGTCCTTACAACCTTTCCATTAAAAGCTTTGTTTGAGAGGGCAAACTTTTCTGGGCGAATCCTAAAGTGGGCAGTAGAGTTGGGACAGTTCGACATTAAGTTCCAACCCAGAACCGCAGTAAAAGCCCAAGCCTTAGCAGACTTTGTCGCAGAATTCACCCTAGGAAGTCATCATATCTGCCCAGTCGACCTGATTGATACAACCGAACTAGGGTTAGAAGTTGACGCCAGAATAGCGCAACCCCTGGTGCAGGGTACCCAGTCAGACCCTAAGGCAGACCAGAGTAAAGTAAGGGAGGAAGAAGCAAACCATGCTACACCAAGCCAAGACTCACCAACAAATAAAGACTTGGTACAATTAGACAACGAGGGGCAAACAGCAAACATGGACCTTGAAGAAAACACCAGCAACACTCTTGATCCCAAGGCATCATCTGATCCCTCCACTTGCTGGAAACTGTTCGTTAAAGAGATATGGAAGCTCTTCGTGGATGGAGCGTCCAACAAGCACGGTGCAGGACTAGGCATAGTCCTCATCTCACCAGATGGCCTAGTGGTGGAGCCAGCAGTCAACCTTGGCTTCCCAGCTTCAAACAACGAAGCGGAATATGAAGCGCTTCTGGCAGGCTTAAAATCAGCATCCTACACGAAGGCCACCGAGCTAATGGTTTACAGTGACTCACAGCTGGTGGTAAACCAAATTTCAGGCGACTACAAGGCAAAGGAAGACAGAATGACTAAGTACCAAGAGTTAGTCAGAAAAGAGATCAAGAAATTTGAAGTAGTGTGGATAGAGCAGATCGGCAGGGAAGAAAACAGTAGAGTGGATGAACTAGCAGGCTTTGCTTCAATGGCAGATACCTCCATTCCTCATCCATTGCTGATTGACTACCTACCAAGACCAAGCATTGAAGAACCCGAAGTAGAAGAGGTATGTTGTGCCGAACTGGGCCCTTCGTGGATAGATCCCATCATATTGTGCCTAAAAGACGGCATCTTACCGGAAGAAAAGAAAGAGGCCAACAAAATAAGAGCAAAGTCACAACGATTTTGGCTCTCCCCATCAATGGCCTTGTACAAGAAGTCATTCACAGGACCTTACCTAAAGTGTGTCCACCCCAGCAAAATTGAAGCATTCTTGTTCGAGATACATGATGGCGTATGAGGAAGCCATCAAGGAGGAAGATCATTAGCTTACAGAGCCATTTCGCAAGGATATTGGTGGCCTTACATGCAAGCAGATTCAAAGAAGTATGTCAAGAAATGCGAGAAATGTCAGAAGTTCGCACACCAAATACATCAGCCAGCCAGAGAACTCCTACCATTGACAAGCCTATGGCCCTTTGCAATGTGGGGCTTGGACATAGTAGGACCACTTCCAATGGCACCCGGCAACAGAAAGTTCTTCCTAGCAGCAACAGACTACTTCACAAAGTGGGTGGAGGTAGAAGCATTGGCATCAATCAAGGAGAAGGATGTGAAAAAGTTCGTCTGGCAGAATATCATCACTCGGTTCGGCATACCAAAAGCTCTAATATTGGACAACAGCACTCAGTTCGATGGCAGAATCTTTAGAGGCTTTTGTGCAGAATACGAGATAGAATTCTACAACTCTACACCAGCATACCCCCAAGAAAATGGCCAAGCAGAAGCATCAAACAAAGTGGTCTTGGATGGATTGAAGAAAAGATTAGAGAAAACAAAGGGCAAGTGGGCTGAGGAGCTTCCCCACATTTTATGGGCTCACCGTACCCCACATCGGCGATCTACTAGCGAAACACCCTTTTCCTTAGCCTATGGCATGGAAGCAGTAATCCCACTAGAAGTTGGCCTCCCCACAATTCGAAGTGAAAATTTTGATCCAAACTTAAATGGAGAAGCCATAGCATTGGAGCTCGATCTTGTGGAAGAAAGAAGAGAAAGAGCACTGGTTCACATTGCCCCGTACCAGCAAGAGTTGTCCAGAAAGTATAACAAAATAGTACATCCAAGACAATTCAAAATCAGAGATTAGGTACTGCGCAAAGTGATGGGAAATACCTTGGTACTCGGAGATGGCAAGTTAGGGCCCAATTGGGAAGGACCTTACAAAGTGACTGGGTTAGCCGGAAAAGGGGCATACCAATTGGAAGACAAGGATGGCAAAGCCATTCGCAGGCCATGGAACACTGTCAATCTCAAACTATTTTATTTTTAGCTTTTCAGTACTTGTAATTTTTCTTTTTCTCAATAAAACAAGTAGTTTTCTTTTCAACATAATTGTTTTATTCTGTAAAAGTTGTTTTAGTAAGCTAGGGGCAACAAAAATAGAGTTGGCCGGAATAACCAACTTTGTCCTCTCCTAAGCCCAAGATAAGGATCCAGGCTGCAGGACGTTTGATCGTAATAACCAAACACTTTACTCTAGGTTGGCAAGAATAACCAACTTAGAGGTTGGCTGGAAAAACCAACACCTCTCCTAAGCCCACGATAAGGATCCAGACTGCAAGACGTTTGGTCGGAATCACCACACACTTTACTCCAGGTTGGCAGGAAAAACCAACTTAGAGGTTGGCTGGAAAAACCAACACCCCTCCTAAGCCCAAGATAAGGATCCAGGCTGTAAGAAGTTTGGCAGAAAAAACCAAATACTTTACTCTAGGTTGGCAGGAAAAACCAACTTAGAGGTTGGCTGGAAAAACCAACACCCCTCCTATGCCTAGGATAAGGATCCAGGCTGTAGGAAGTTTAGCAGGAAAAACCAAACACCTTACTCTAGGTTGGCAGGAAAAACCAACTTAGAGGTTGGTTGAAAAAACGAACACTTAGTACTCTTCAACCGAGGTAAAGATCAAGTGAAGAATGGTTGGCTAGAAAAACCAACACTTAGTACTCTTCTACCGAGATAAAGATCAAGGCTAAAGAGTGGTTAGCTGGAGAAACCAACACTTATTGATTCTTTAGCCAAGATAAGGATCAAGGCTAAAAAGGTTGGCAGGTATGGCCAGTCAAATTGCAAAGTTAAGACCGAGATAAAGTATCTCGGCCGGAGAATGTTATACCTTACTCAAATTACAGTTAGAACGTAAGTATACGCATGAAAGTAAACCCAGATAACAATTGAAACCAAAAGAAGCTTTCATTAAAGATTCAAAACAAGTACAAAAGAAGGACCTCAGCCCAGTTACAGTTTTTTCTTTCCAACAGCAAAAAGAAGAAATTACAGAGATTAAGCAAAAAGGTCATCTAAATCAGCATCTAAAACAACGCGGTCTTCACCTAGGGGTAGCTCGGTTGTGGCAGGCACCTTTTGGTTAAGCTCGGTTGAAAGATCCGCATCACCAGGCAAAGGCGGGATGGAGACCTCTGGAGTTGGGGAGGGAGACTAGCGACCAGGCTGAGTGTTGTCTTCTGGAGCTTCATCTTCATCCTCCTCTTCCAGAAATTGCTGTTGAATGGTAGCAGCATACTCTGCCAGTGAGCTCGGTATGAAATATGGAGGAGGATTGAAGACCTCGGTCTCAGGACCATGACTGAGCTGTGCCACAGCCCCCCTCCACCCGCATTTAAAGAACAAGTCCTTCACGGCTTCACACTGCTTGATGTACAGGGCTTCGCCTTCTTTGAAACCACGGTCCTCCGCATCCTCCAACTTCTTCTCAAGCTTGGTTATTTCAGTATTCTTTTTTCCTTCAATCTTGGCCAGCTCGCGCAAATATTTATCTTTTATCACAGCCGCAGCCTTTTGCTTGTCTACTTCAGCCGAGCTAACAAGACCGGTCAGACGACCATTCTTGGTTTGTAGCTCGGCTATCTGCTTCCTAGCCTGTTCTAGCTTGGCGGTTTTTTTGGTTACCTCGGCCATTGCTTGCCTTGTCGTTTTTCAAAGTTCCAATACACGCTTGTGAGCGATGCGGTTCTTCTACGTGGCCTGCAAAAAAATGGAAAGAGACTTGTAGTAAAACCAGGCAGAAAGTAGTGCAAATTAGAAAGATAAGCAAAGGAGGTTACTTACCAGCACCATTGACTTTGTGGCCGAGCGAATGGCCTTCAGCTCGATGAGATAGTTGTGGTGCTCCATGTAGGCTGGAAGGCAAATGCTCTTGGCCAGATTGAATGCCATTAGGTAGTTTTTTTCAGCGACCACTGAATCAGTATCTCGTATAGCACGGTTTTGAAAAGTAATCTTTGGAACCCACTTGGAAGAGCTAGCTCGGTCAGAGCACTCCGGTTATGGGCTAGGTGGAGGGCTTGGCGGAAGGATGGCATCTTCTTTATCAACAAGGCGTGGCTCGGTTGTGGAAGTCCGAGCACGCTTGTTTGGACGAGATGATGAGGGTTGATGGGCTGGAAGGGCCACCACGGTCTCCTGAGTCTGACCGGCTGGTGGTACCTCAGGCTGGTTTGTTTCGGTCATAAGGGCTCGCACGGCTCTCTTCTTAGCTATTTTTTGCTCAGCAATTAGTGGGATCAAGTTGATTTGAGGCAAGGATGGATCCGGTTCTGGAGAGCCTTCCAACAAAAAGTTAGTTACCTTGGTCTTTCGTTTGCTGCTATATCTGTACGTCGGTTCAAAATCCAGTAGCTCGGCCCAACTTCTATTGGGATATCGCAGTGCGGCACGAAGTGTGTTTAAGTTGGGATAGCTGTACTGGGACTTGAGAAAGTTCAAATCTGCATGAAGTAAAAGAGACAGCAATTAGTATGGTTCAGCGTAAGCAAACCGAGGTAAAAGAAAGCATAAAAACTAAGCCGAGGTAGTTATACCGGTGACTCCTTTATTCCAATTAATTCGGTCGCCTGGGATCTGGGCTTCGTGGTCTTCAAAATTCCCAGAAACCCAAAGGAAATCATCATCGTTTACATCCTTGTCCAGAGTATTCTTTATTATCTTTTCACGCCAACGCCTTATTCTTAGATAGTAAACCCAGCCATCTTCATTTGAACCTATGGAATATTGATGGAAGAGCTCGGCTAAACCGAGGTTAAGGCCAGCCCGGCAGTTTAGCTCGGCGATGCCATTTATTATGCGGTATGAATTTGTGGAAAGCTGGGTAGGGTAGAGGTTGGTTTGTCTAAGGAACTCGCAAAGAAGGGGCTGTATAGGGAATCTAAGTCCGGTTTCTACAATGGAAAGAAGGGTAAAGAGAACAAAGCCAGGGTTTCCCCAAGGTGTGATATCTAGTTCGGCTAGAGTAAGATGGACATCATCAGGGATATGGTAGTCCCTTCGGAACTCGGCCATAGCACCTAGGGTGTTTACCAAAAACCTATATTTACCCATGAGGTTTTAAATTATGTATAAATTAACAAAGTATTAGCTCGGTCGTGAAATGACACTGAATAGCTCAATCTGAGCGTTCAAGGGAGTGCCTGGCAACCTAAGTCTACAAAGTGAAAAAAAAAAAAGTGTTAAGCTCAGCTCGTTGGACCGTGCTAGACGAAACCAAGTCAAAGATAAATGAAGTCCTAGCTCAGTTACGTGGGCCAGTAATCCATTCTTAGCTCGGTTTAAGCAAGGGTCTTTTAGCTCGGTTGAACTTTTGGGGCAGCATTCTTAGTTCGGTTTTAGCTAAGGGAGTTGGTTTAGCTCCAAGTTTTAGTTCGGTTGGTGGTTAGGGCTTTCTAGCGCAGTATTGCGCAAATCTAGTTCGGTTCAATAGCCTGGCTATTTTAAGGCAAAGGGTATTTTGATTTACTGAAACCACAAGTATAAACATGGAGCGTTAGTTCGGTTGTTTAGTCTGGCTATCCTCGCATCAACTACAAACAACTTCCTAGCTCGGTTGGACAGTGATTTTGGATCAAATCCAGTGTTCTTTAGGTTGTTTTCGTAAACACAAGTGGTTCAAAGATAAAGTTTTTTCCAGAAAAAGCAAGGCAAAGCAAAAAATGGAAAGTGTGTTTTACAAAAACATACAAAGAAAAACACGCTATGTGTTGCAAAAGAGATGCGAAATCAACAGAAAGGAAGAAGATTCAAAAACACTTACCAGTTCAAGACAAAGGCACTGAAAATGGAGGTAGTAGCAGCAACAAACACGAGTTTTGCAAGAAACAATGGTTGCAGAAATGGAGGCTCAAGCAAGAGAGAGAGAAGATGAATAGTGAAATGAGGGAATCAAAACGAAGGGACTGTTTTGTTTAGAAGGAAGGACAAAAAAAGGGACTGTTCAAAAAACACGAAGTACGAAGGCGGCGTCACAGCTGCATTGGACTAATCAGAATCTGCCACGTGTCCTTGGAATGGAAATCGATTTAGATTATAGACTAAATAGACGTTTTGACCGGACAGATTGGTAGCACGGTGTGAATTTAGCTCGGTTACTAGGATAAAGTTTTTTAGCTCGGCTGATAGCAGGTAATCTCTATCATGCTGCGCAGATGGAATTAAGGGGCAATTGAGAGGGTAATTTATATGTAAATTAGGCCGAGCTGGGTAGTGGGCCATTCTGTGGGCCACGGTAAGAAGGGCAGGGTAAAAAGGGCCCAGGAATTAGCCCGGTCATAGAAAGCCATGTAGTTAGCCCGGTCCTAGAGAGCTTTGCAGTTAATTCAGTCACCACGGCTAGAGTGACAATAGTTAGCTCGGTCACACCTTTTGAGCCGAGGAATGTTGAAGATTACCGTAAGACCTTGCTATTAGTTAGCTCGGTCCAAACTCATCATGGTTAGCACAGTTTCAGACAACACAGCACCGAGGTACATGCAGTGAAAGGAAGAACCGAGCTAGTTGAAGCCAGTCTATTCTGCGGCTTTAGCATGGCCATGTTATCTCGGTCGTATTGACATCCAACCATGGTAAAACCATCTCACTTGGTTTAAGTAGTGAGGAGGGTGGTGAAGGATAAGCATTATCTTTCAGGAATGTGATTCCTAGGAGGATTTTATATGGAGGAGTAAGAGTCCTACTAGGATTGTGCCACACGAAACTTATAAAAGCTCATAGCATCACCTATGGAGAGGTAACACAACTTTGATTCTCGAATACACAGAACTTTTGTCTATTTGTCTATTTTGCTGACTTAGGCATCGGAGAGGTATCCGGCACACACCCGCCGGCTAGCTCACGTTTGTGTTTTCAGGGAGTAAAGCGATGACGTTTGGAGGAGCGCGGACTTGATCAACAGGATTATACAAGAAGAATATTTCTTACTCGTACAGTACTCCTTTTGGAATGGTTTGAAAATCCCACATCCTTTTTTTTTAAGTGTTATATTAGAGTGTTATATTTGAAAAAAAATACACTAATGAGTTTATTTTAGAGTGTTGTATTGGAGTGTTACGTTTGAAAAAAAATACACTAAGGGTGTATTTGTTTGGA
Source organism: Camellia lanceoleosa (assembly GCA_025200525.1). NCBI lineage: Eukaryota > Viridiplantae > Streptophyta > Magnoliopsida > Ericales > Theaceae > Camellia > Camellia lanceoleosa. The sequence continues at coordinate 50,223,836 of CM045763.1, read as the reverse complement.
CGGACTAGATAAGAGAGAATTGTAATCCATCGGACTGTTAGTCTTGAGATGCATTGTTCCTGGATTATTTGGTTGGATTGGATTTGTATCCTATGTTTGTTTAGTCATGGGATTAGATGTCTAGATTGAACTATTTTTAGTGAATCCAATATTTGGTTGGACAGACTGGGTAAGAAAATGTTCAAAAAGACTATTTTACCCTTGTAATTTATAATTTTTATTTAATATATAATTTTAAATTTGTAATCTATAACTTATAATTTATAATTTAACAACACTAAAAAAATTTCATTTATAAGGCCATAAGTTTTAATTTATTATTTTCAATTAAATTAAATTTATAATTTATATTTTTTATTTAATATATAATTTTAAATTAACAACACTAAAAAAATAATTTCATTTAATATATAAATTTAATTTTTAACAACACTAAAAAAATTATAAGGCCATAATTTTTAATTAAATTTAATTTGTAATTTATATTTTTTTATTTAATATATAATTTTAAATTAACAATACTAAAAAAATAATTTATAATTGTTCAAAAGACTACTTTACCCTTTTCTAATTATTTAATAAGTAATAGCATGAGGTTAAAATGGAAATTTCACACATTAGTCTCATGGGATACCAATCCCATGGAAATAATCCCACCCCTCCTCCTAGAATACAATAATCCCTCATATGAAAGACTAATAGTCCGGATGGACTATTAATCCGGAGCAAAAAACAATGGACTATTAGTATTAGTCCAATCCCATAAAATAATCCCTCAAAACAAACACACTCTAAGAATTTTTTTTGTATGTTATATTACACTACAAGAAATTGCACTTTTGGTGACAACGTCAATTTTTCGTAGCCAAAAGTATATTTTTGGCTACACAGTGATCAATTTCATTGGGAAAAGTAAACCTTTACCAACGCAATTTACTATCGTCGCTAAAAAAGCATAACATCGACTAGGTGCCAAAAATATTGGTTAGCGCCAAAATTTCATAAATTTTAGCTATGAGGCTTATTTTTTAACAACGCAATAAGCGTCGCTATTAATGTGCTCACTTTTAGCGACAACAGGTTGGCATGGGCAAAGAGTTAAACATTTAGCGACAATAATACTATTCATCGGTAGAAGTTTTGGTAGTGAAATGAGGTAATTTAGTTATTTGTATTTTTATTATAATTTTTCAAAAATTTTTAAATATTCTAATTATTGAATTGTAAAATTAAAGTAATCATCGAATTAGATCACAAAATAAACCCATCAAGCCCAAAAACACTCTTAAGTTTAGATGGCTAATTTGAGATAATCTAAACTTTTTCAAAGAATCTGGTTAAATTATCAATTTCAATATGTTTGGTTTTATTTTTAGAAACTTATTTTAGAATTTTTTTTCCTAAAAAAAAAAAAACAAAACAAAACAAAAAAAAAATTTGGTGAAAAAATAAAAAAATACTTATTATTTTTGTATAATTTTATTTTTTAGGAGGTCATAAATAATTTTTTAAATTTTGAAAATATAATTTTGATTTTTAGTGTTCAAATTAGTTTAATTTTTTTATTTATTTATAGCATTCATTCTAATTTTAATAGTCTTTTAAAAATACTGTAAAAGATCAGTTAAGTTTTCAAATGACATTTTATTATTGTTATAATTGAAAGATAAAGCTAAGGAAAACCTGTATACAGAGGCATTAGAAATAATTTGTATTTAAATTTAAATTTAATTAAAAAGAATGGAGATGCTATAATGTTTCCAACATTAATCGTCTGAGCATAGAAGGGCTACAAAATCAGAGGCAGAGCTTCCTTCTCTCTCTGTAGCTTTGTAGTAGCATCGATACTTCAAGTTCAAACCACAACAGCACCAAATCGCAAACCCCTCAAATCTCTGCATTAACCACCACCCCTTCTCGCTCGCTCTCCCTCACTCCACCTCTTTCTCTTTTAGCAATGCCAGCTTCCTCCTCAGGTAAACAAACGCCACTAACCTAATTTTTTCACTCTCTCTCTCTCCTACTCAATTTTCAAAATTCATCAATCTCTCTCTCTCTCTCTACTTTGCCATTTCCACAGAGACTCGCACCAAGTGGAGGAAGAAGAAGCGAAAGAGAGACCCCCAAATCACTCGACGACCCAAGCCCCAAGAAGACGACCTCGACGATGATGACGAAGAAAATGAAGACGACGACGACCTCGACCAACCATAACAACAACAATAACCCGAATTCGAAGAAGACCCTCAATCGGGTCCTACCGATTTGACTCCGATTGCCCACGAGAGTAAGGTCTTATCGGATAGCGGGGTTCGAATCTCCCACTTCCCTCCCATGATCAAGCACACAGTCAATCGCCCTCACTCCTCTGTGCTTGCAATTGTGGCCTTGGAGAAGGCGATTCAGTGTGGGAAGGGCAAGAACCTGCAGAACGGCGTCGTATTGGAGAACGTATCGCATGGATAGCTCCAGGCGCTGTCGGCCGTACCGGCGGATAGTCTAGCGTCGGCCGACGATCAGGGGTCTTCTTCCACGGCCGCGTATGTGATTACGCTGCCTCCGGTTATGGAGGGTCGAAGGGTTGTGAAGCGTTTTGGGGCTAATCGAGTTCATGTTGTTCCAATGCACGCAAGTGCTTGCTTTATCTCTCTTTCTCTCTCTATATATATATTTTTTCCTATGCCCTAATCTACTCTGTTTAGGTTGATATTTGAACTATTATGTCTCATACTGTTCTCTGTTTATGTACACATGCTTATATGTATTCGTAAAAATTTGCTCAAATTATTATTTTTATATGTTTGTCTCTTTCATTGTGCCATATTATTACTTTGTGAGTTTCAGGTTTTGGGTTGTTGATTTGGAGTTTCCCCTTGGCACATTGCTCTCACTCTCCATGTGTGTTAATATTACAGTCTGTTTAGATCAAGTGATAAGAAATGGAGAGAAAGAGAAATCTTTTATCATTTTTGGTTTATAAATTAGGTGAGAAATGGAGAGAAAGAGAACTCTTTTATTTTATAGGTTTCATTTGTCATCAGAAGTAGTGAGATTTGGTAGGAAGCAAAATCATTGGTTGTGTATTTTCATAATATTGAAATTCCCTATTAAAATACGAAAGAAAAAGAAATCCCACCCATATTACCATATCACATACTTTGCTTTCACATAGAGTTCATTTCTTTTATTTTCTCACCTGGATGAGAGACCACAATCATTTCTTGCCTATTATCTTCTATATTTTGCTATGATGTTTGGTTTCAGTTTGTCTTTGTTGATCTTGTGCTAACAATATTCACATTGCTCTATTTCTCATCATGTCATATTAATTTGCTTTTAGTTTTTCTCATTTGGTTTTGAGCTTCTTTGAAGAGCAGATTGGTTTTCGCCCAGTACTGTGCATAGATTAGAGAGACAAGTGGTGCCACATTTTTTCTCCGGGAAGTCAGCATAGGCCAGAAAAATACATAGAATGTCGTAACTGGATTGTTGCCAAGTACATGGAGAATCCAGAGATGAGATTGTCAGTTGATGATTTCTGAGAATTGGTAGCTGGCATTGATATTGATGATTTAACACAAATTGTTCAGTTTCTTGATCATTGGGGAATCATTAATTACTGTGCTTTTGCTCCCAATCGTGAGCATCGGAGTGATGGTTCATATTTGAAGGAAGATTCCAATGGTGAGGTTCATGTGCCATCAGCTGCTTTGAAGTCCATTGATAGCTTAATTCGATTTGACAAGCCCAAATGTAGGCACAAGGCAGCAGATGTTTATCCGTCATTGTCATGTCATGATGGTGAGGAGTCTGATTTAGACAGCAGGATCCGAGAGCGATTATCTGAGAATCGATGCAATTGTTGCTCCTGTCCCCTACCCATTGTCTATTATCAGTCACAGAAGGAGGTGAGTAGCATACCTTTTTCTAGCCACTTGTTATTATGTTAATTTGAAAAGCAAACAGGTACTCGAAATCTTTGTATTTGGTCTCTAAGATTAATGTGAACCTTTAAAGATAGTTATACTTAATAATAATAACCCTTATATTGAACAAATATATCTTCTAATTGTGGCTGGTTATATTATGGGGAGTGATGAACTGAACTTAGTGGATTATCTTTGAGGCAATTTAGTTATCTTGTGAGAATTAAATGCCTCCCTCATATTTTAGGCAACGTTTGAGGATACAAATCCATGATTTGAATTAGTTCCGTTAAAGATATGGAGGAGCCAACAATATTGATGGTATGAAATTAGTTTTACAACTTGTAAAATGTCTGTTGCAATTTTTCTATGTTAGTCGTGGTGATGGAAGTCCTTTTTCTGCAAGGATCCCACGCTCAATGATGGATTTGTGCATAAAATTATATGGCAAAACATGGTAGGGTAATACCAGTTCTGTGAGTGTACAAATGCTTTCAAAAATGTCATCAACCAGTCTAATCCTATCTATGATTACAATGGATTATTGTTTCTATATTTGTTGCAAATAAGTGATTACTCATTCATGAGAATATGGAAAATAATGAGCAACTTCTTACTTTCACCTGCTTTCTTTAGGATGCTATTTTTTTTTTGGGGGTGGGGGTGGTGTTTAGATTTGAGAACTCTGGATTTAGTGGAGGCTATAATCTTAAATGAATGAATACTTACAATTTCAAAAATGATGCAAAATTAAGCAAATGTCTTACTTTTTTTGGAAGTTACTCCAAAGGTGGTTCTTAGCTTATTGGTTAAGTGGGGGCTCGTTTTTATGTACTTAATTAATTATAGTAACTGGCAGATGAAGACGTGTGTACTTTTCTGCTCTCTCTCTCTCTCTCTCTTCCCCCTTACCACCCCTCACAACAGGGGTATAGGTCTATTCATTAACAGTTTTATCATTTTATTAGCAACTTCTCCAGCGGAGACAGTATTTTGGTCAGTATGGAAAAGTGCTGAAGGTGTCTATATCTCGGACAGCAGCTGGTGCTATTCAACATTTTGCAAACAATACTTGTAGTGTGTAAGTCTAAGTGTTTTCATTATTGCTAGTTTTTGTTTATGTATTTATTTTTATCTTCCTTGAGAAGTGAAATTGAGTTATAAATACTTCAAAATGTTTTTGTCAAACATTGCTTGTTCATTTCAATCTCTAGCTTATTCTATTAGTTCATATGTACAAGGAAACTACCTAATATGAAGATGCATTTTATTTCTGCTTTTTATCCAGTTGTATGTTGATACTAGCTTGTTTACATATTTTTGTTCCATTACTTCACTACAACTGTTTTGTTCTTAAACGTGATTTCTATCCCAGATATATTACTTACCCAAAGGAAGAGGAAGCGGTTCGATGTATTCAATCAGTGCATGGATTTACCTTGGATGGTAGATCATTGAGGTGGGAACTGGTTACATTCAAGATTTATGTTCTATTTTGTATTCTCTTATATAGGTGTTGGGATTTCATTTTGCAGGGCATGCTTTGGAACCACAAAGTATTGTCATGCCTGGCTGAGAAATGTGGTATGATTTCTAAATTATTGATTGGAAATTGGACTATATATTGGTTATAGGTGAGGATTGAAATTTTTTTGGTGCAGTCTTGCAGCAATCCTGATTGTCTGTATTTGCATGAGATTGGCACAGAAGAAGATAGTTTCACTAAAGATGGAATAATATCAGCATACACAAGGTATTTTCATATTTTGATTAACCTCTACTTTTCCTCTCATTTAATTAAAATATGGCCCTAAGTCCATACTATAAGATTCTAAATGAACGTTGTGAATAACACTTGAGTTTGTAGTGGTAGACTTGGGATTATTTTTCTGCGAGCTAACTAAGAACGTCCCTGATGTGGATTTTATCTTTTTAAGCACCTTAATTGGTCACTGATACAACTATAATTAGCATCATTGGTGGCGGTGAGGCAAAATCAGAAATATAAGATGTCCTTGGAAAATTTGTCTTAAAATGAAAAGGAATATAAACCTGAGACTAGGCCCATCAATGGACTGTATTCTAAGCTGAATCTAATCTAATAATTTGTGGTTGAAATGTGATTATTCAATTACTATCAGAATCCAATAGGTCTGATTGTTAACAGATCAGACATGGATTTAGTTGATCTGATCTGTTAATGATTCTGTTCAATTATAAAGATGAATATGCTAGTTATAAAATGTTTCAGCTGTCAAATCCTAATTTATTGGATGGTGGCTTCTCTGTATACTGCAAAACATTTAAACAACAACACTTATTTGACTATAGGATTTTTTTTAACAACAACACTTGTTTAGAAACTTATATATGATATAGTTTTTGGGTAGTTTATAAATTTTTGGACAATTATAAATTAAGGATAGTTCTTTTTGGATGGTTTTGAATTAAGGCTAGTTTTTGGATGATTGGAATGTATAGACAATTCTGAATCTAGGTTGAGAGAGGAAGACAATAACTGGATCATGATTTTGTGTTCACTAGTTGCCCAACTACATAATGACAGCAACCTGTATTCAGTTAGTATTATAGAGTAGTATAGTATAGTGTAACCTGTATTCAGTCAGTATTATATGGAGGAGAGACAATGCCTAAAAAGGTATGGTTTTGTAGTTAATAAAATGGAGAAAGATTCAAAAGAATGTTGGACTCAAATCTAACTCCATTCACAAAGACATTAAAATCTTCAAATCACTTAGGATTCCCATGGCAAAGGACCCAAGTGGTTACCTGACAGTTGATTCAACACCTAGGTGCCAATATTTTCTTTTTTTCACTTTATCGTTCAACTAAAATCAATGTGGCGAGATTAATTTCCTGCAATATATGACTGATATATTTCCATGTTAAGGAGACTTGAACTTGAGCCTCTTTATTGCTGGGGTGTTCCGTAGAGGACTCTCGCTGCTTCATTAGCAAGGTTTATTTCCTATGTGTAGACTCTAGACTATTTGTAGTAGCATGCTACTATTTGATCATTGTTATAACCTCAAATTAATCTATATTAAATTTATTCCTTTTTCTGTTGTCATTGATATAGTTTAAATTACTTTCTGGATTGTTTCCTTTTGTTTTCTACCGATTGAAGCAATCAACAAGTAATGAAAAAATACTGAACTTCAAAGCTACTAAAATGCTTCCACGGCTTTGAATACTGTCTGTTATTAGTTCGTAAAAGCAGAGTTACATCTTGATGATAATGGTTCTATTGCTCTTTTGCCACTTTCAGGTTGCCACTTTGACTTTATCCATGTTATTTTTTATTGATAATCTTATAGAATCAGTCATTGATGCCTTATTTCCTTTTTCTTCGTTTGAAGGGAACCAAAAATCAATCCCATACTGACCAAACTTTGTTGTGCGACCACATATCGTTCATCGAGATATCAAAGCTAGCAATATTCTCCTCGAGAAAGACTTGACACCCAAATTTCAGATTTTGGTCTACCAAAACTTATCCCAGCCAACAGGACTCATGTTAGTACCCGTGTGGCAGGAACGATGTAAGTTCTAACAATAATGCATCCATTTTTTTAATCCATCTAATCATAAGAGTTCATCTTCATTACATTCTAACAATAGTGCAAATATGGACTTTACACTTTCTTAGGAATGTCTGTGTCTGTGAGTTGAATTTGATATGGAGGGAAACTAATATCTGTGCTGATCTCCTACCTAAGAATGCAGCAGCTCGGCGTTAAACTTTTATGCTTATACATGATGCTCCCAAGACTCTTCTAACGTTATTGGCTAAAGATAGGATAGGTGTTGGGTGTTTGAGAATGGTGCATTTGTGATCTTTGCTTTCTTTTGTTTTGGCTTCAACCATCGTTTGGGGAAAAAGAACCTTATAAAAAAGAGAATGTGATATAAATTTCCATGTTCGTGATTAACTTCTTAGAACTGCAGATTTCCCACTCATTACCATTTATGCCACACTTTCATCATTTGCATCATTGTTTAGGATTATTTTCTTCGCCTTCTTTATTTATTTATCTCTTTTCTATTTTAGATATATTGAACAATGTAAACATGTGCCTTGGTATTTCGCAGCTGTTTTTGTATTTTTTATGTGTTTGATGCAGCTACTGGTACCTTTTTGGTGTGTCTTCACTACTTAAGTCTCAAAACTAGCAATTTAGTTTCTTTTTCTTTGTTTTTTTCAATTTTTTTTTTAAGTATTCCCATGGTGCCCTGAATAATGATTTTGGTATTCCATATTTATTAGAACAAATGCAAATTTCATTGAACCTACCTAACGTACTTGGCTAATCTTTTTGCATGCTTTACTTTGAAATGTGATTCACACATGCTTCTGTTCTGAGCTTATGGTTGCAATCTCCATTTTCAACTCTGCAGAGTTGTCTTCGGAGCTTGTGTCAGTATTGGTAGATATGATTTTCAAAACTTTGTGTATTTATGATGATCGAGGATCGAGGAAAGTTGTTGATGATGTGATCACAAAAGCTTTGGGCGAAGTTACATTTATGAAGAGTTTTGCGGCAACCGTTGTACAGGTCATGGAAAAGCAAATAAAATTGCAGTCACATGTAGGCTGCTACAGACTTCTCAAGTGGTCATGTCTTCTACTAAGCAAGAGTCAATTTGCTTCAGTATCAAAGAATGCATTTTACAAAGTGGTTGCAGTGCAGGCATCACTTCTTCATATTGTTGTTCAAGGATCTTTCCGTGAGAGAAGAGCTTGCAAACGAACATTTTTTCGTTTGTTCTTAGAGGTTTACCCTTCTAACATATTTCTAGTTTTGATTAAATCATTTTTATGGGTTTCTAGTTCTAAAATTTCTTATGCATTTTATATTTTTAATTTTTTCAGTCATCATAAATCTACAAAACCTACATTGCAGAACTAAAGGATGCGAGGATTCCATACAAAGATAGCCCGGAACTGTTGGGGCTTTTGCTGGAATTTTCAAGTTCAATTCCTTCTTTATTTGATCAATGGAAGGTAAGAAGCTCTTTTCTTTTAGTTGTTGTATCAGCAACAATATTCTTGTGGGCTATTGATGACTCTATCTAGTGCTGAAAAATGATAAATTTTGGAGCTTCCTCTATTGAGTGCAATTTGGTAATGCAAAATTAGTTACTAATTAAAGAATAAAATCCATTAAAGAGCGGGTCTAATTTTTAAGATAGAGAAACTTGACTTTGCACAAAATGATGAACATGCTAAATGGAATACGATTTAAATTCTGATTTCAAGTGCCAAATTAACCATTACATTTTGAAATTCTACAAATTTGGATGCTGATAGTGTTTAGTAATACTAAAATGGCACTAAAATTATCAATGTTGTCAAACATGATGTTAATGTTATGTCAGGTCCTGCGATTTTGGATTTTATGTTACATTTATATTTAACGTCCCTCTAGCTAGTGTTTTGATTGATTGCTTTTTGTTGCACAACCAACATTTCTTGATATGTATGTTAAATCAGTTCTGAATGCAAAAGAAAAGCCAGCAATGGGTCTCAATGAAGCTTTCCTTCCACTGTTTACTTATTTGTCGCATGAAGATTTTAAAAGTATTGTGGTCCCATCATCTGTTAAAAGAAAATTTGCATCACGAGCATCTATCATTGTAAGTGTAGATTTACAAATTTGAACATACTAAATTCTAAATATATAATTATTGTTTAACTACAATAATAGTGATTGCGTTGAAATTCAATTTTTTGTTACCAAAAGAAAGAAAATATGGTTTCATCTTTACTACTTCCACTCGGTAACACACTACAATAGTGATTGTCTTGTTGCTTAGATGTTCTTCATCTTTAATTACATTGATCGCGTTTGCTGCTGCGCTGCTGCTTCTTCTTAGGTGTCTTCTTGTAGAATTTTTTTGGTCTTCTGCCGCAATATTCTTTGTGAAGCTGTTTGCTACTAGATCTTTGTCTTTGCAAATTTGGGTTGTTAGTTTCATAATTTCATTTTGTTATCTGCTGTTTTTACTATGGGTTCACAATTTGAATGTATTTGAGTATTTTAGTGAGTTTATCCTTTTAGGTTTTATACAACGCTTCCAAAAGCATATTTTTCGGCAGTGTTTTTTTGCCTACATCAACTTTAGGTGATTTAATATCAATGTTATTAGTTTGTAATAGTAGTGCTTGATGGATGCCTCTTGTAAATATGTAAATCTTATAAAAAAAAATATATATGATTTTCAATTTTTTTTGCCATTACAAATTTGTCGTTGCCAAAAAGTAAAGCTTTCTCGACAAACAACTTATCGGTAGATGTGTAGCCAAAAGTTTATTTTTGCCCACTCATATAGTGTTGCTAAAAGTATATTTTTTGCCAATGCCAATTTGTCGTTGCCGAAACTAAAGCTTTATCGACAACCAAATCGTTGGCAAATGGCAACATTTACCGACGTAAATGTGTCACTAAAAGTTACTTTTGCCCACTCATATTGTGTTGGTAGAAGTGTATTTTTTGCCAATGCTAATTTGTTGTTGCCAAAAGTAAAGTTTTAGCGACAAACAAATCATTGGCAAATAGCAACATTTACCGACGTAAATATGTCGCCAAAAGTTTACTTTTGCCGACACATATGTTGTTGGTAAAAGTATATTTTTTGCCCATGCAAATTTGTGTCGCAAAAAGTGCCACACAATCATCATATTTGAATGACTTTTACCAACGCAAGGTAAATTGCCGACGATAGATGAAGACTTTTATCGACAACTATATTCGTCGCTAAAGGCAATACTTACCAACGCAATGATAATTTCGTCGGCAAAAACTTTTGCCAACTCACTTTTGCCTACGGGTTGCCAACATAGCTTTGTGTGTCAGCAAAACTCTTTGCCAACGAATTTTTTCTTTTAGCAACATATTTTATTGCGTTGCGAAAAATGCAATTTCTTGTAGTGTTAGAGTGTTATGCTAAGAAATTATTTTAGAGTGTTATATTGGAGTGTTACATTTGGGAAAAGTACAATAAGAAATTTTTTTTGTGTGTTACATTAGAGTGCTACATTAAAGAGTTTTTTTGGAGTGTTACATTTGAAAAAAGTACACTAAAGAATTGTTTTGTGTGTTACATTAAAATGTTACACTAAGGGATTTTTTTGAAGTGTTATGTTTGGAAAAAATACACTATGAATTTTTTTTGAAATGTTACATTGGAGTGTTATAATTTGAAATTATACATTTGTTCAAAACTTACTAAGGAGTTTTTGTACTTCTTTTGAAATTTTTGAAAAATCCCATATTTCAAGTTATTTTTGTACTCCTTTGAAATGTTTTCCAAATAAAAAAGATTCTCATACAAAAATTTATCCCAAATATGATTATCATATATTGTATACCTTATCTTTTCTAGTACAGAAGAAAAAAAGAGAAGGTAATATAATAAAAATAAGAGTATAATCGTAAATCAAAATTTTAAATAATATATTAAATCTACTTTTTCAAAATCAATGGGACTAATTGATCTATAAGAAAATCTTTGAGACTAAATAGATCACAATTTCTCATAATGGGATTTATAGTTAAATTTTCCAATAAAAAATTACCCATAAGTGGTATTAAAAATAAAAGATAATAATATTCAAATCATACAAATATTAATTGAAACTGCAAAAATAAAAATAATAATATTCAAACTGTACAATATTAACTAAAACCATACAAATAGTTAATCAAACCAAACAATAAAAATAATAATTAAACCATACAAATATTATTTTTTTATTAACTCAAATCAGACAATAAAATTTAATACAAATATTAATTCAAACTATACGAATAAAACAATAATATTCAACCATACAAACAATAAGTCAAACCAAACAACAAAATAATAATTAAACCATACAAATATTATTTTTTATTTTTATTAACTTAAATCAGACAATAAAATTTAATGCAAATATTAACTTAAACCATACAAATAAAAAGGTCACTAAAAAAATTAATCATATAAATTTTAGCATTACAAATAGTTAAAAAAAAAAAAAAAGTAGGACATGAGAAATTCATTTCAGCATATTTGGTTGAATTCTGCCTTCCATTTCCCTCAAAAAAAAATTTTTTTTAAAAAATAGTTTGGTAAAACAAAATATCAATTTGATAACAAATGCTCTTAAGGCATAATTAAAAAATAAAAAAAATTAAACAACGCAAGACATATTTTACTAAATTCAATGAACTTTTATTGAAATCAATATACTTTTTAATATTTTTTTATATTTTCAAAACTCTTTTTTCAATATCAATTTCATATGATTCAAGCTGTGTCGGGATGCAAGTTAGATATATGGATGCAACTCCAATGTGCAAGGCAAACATGTATAGGGTCCAAGTCCGATATGTGCGGTGTAAGTCCGATCTGTGCGAGGTGCAAGTTTAACTTGTGTGGAGTGCAAGTCCAACATATGCGAAGGTGTGCAAGTCCAACTTGTGCATGGATATAAGTTTATTATTAAAATGATGAGTTTTTTTTTTTTTTTTTTAAATTGAAAACTAATCCAAATTGTGCCTAAAAAAATAAAATAATTTATAATTAAGTGAGATACTAGAAATTATAAAAAAAAATAAAAAAATTTCTAATTTTTTTTTTTTAAAAAAAAAGTCATTACAAATTGGACTTGCACCCTGCATAGATCGAACTTGTGTCCTTCACAGGTCAAATTTGCACCAAGCGAATTTCAAAAAATTCTTCAGTTCTTTGTACAGAACGGTTCTAGCGTAAACTTAAACCAGATCAAGGACCAATAACCGGCACCATTTGGTATATAATTTTTAATGCAAGGAAGACATCAACATAACCACACCAGCTCATTCAAACCGTGATCGAGTCAACTAGTTTGGCAGTTTAACCATGAATCCAACTGAATTTCAAAAAATACTCCAGTTCTTTGTACAGAACAATTCTGCCATAGACCAGAATGGGACCAAGGGCTGATTGACGAGTCAAACTGTTCAACCGGCCGATCCGATCCAATTTTCAAAACCATGATATACATTTTAACTATTAATATTCTTTTCAGGTTTTACTTTCATTTTTTGGCAATTACCCCCACAGTGGAGAGTAATTATTCATTGCTCCAAAGGCATTGACATGGTAATGTCACAAATCAATTCAAGTCATTCACTAGAACACTTTTTTTTTTTCTTGTTTATTTAGATAAATATGTATATCTTGTAAAATGTAAATTAAACTTTTATAAAATTAATACCCTCGAGAAAATATATATATCATTAAAATTGAATTAGAATTCTCAAATTAAAACTCTTAAACATTGTTGGAATAGTAAGTGGGTGAGTATGTGCGTGTCAAGGAGAAAGAGAGAGAGAGGGTGAGTGTGTCAGAGAATTAAAAGTGAGAAAAGAGATGCATGGTGTTAAAAATACAGTTTGATTTTTTTTTAATTTGTCATATTAATTTGCAAGAGTATTTAAATTTTATAAGCTCATTCTAGAATTAATTTTAGTGATTAAACTGTTTATTTTTTCATTCGTTAAGTAAAATATTTATGTAAAAATTAAGATAATTGAATATCGATAGTTATATATTTAAATCATATTTGTTTTACAAAATTAGACGATAAATATAATTTTAAAAATAACAATCTATTTTTTATAATATAAATTTGATTCAAATATATAACTATCAATATTGGATCATTTTATTTTTTACATGAATATTCTACTCAACGAATTTTAATATGAACGATTTGGATCATTGAAACGAAACATGTGGTGAGTGTATAAGTTGTATCGTAACAAATCAAATTTAAGGATAAACTACCAATAGGTCCTAATAGTTAGACTTAATTATCATCAAGTCCTACTGAAAATAAGTCTTGGTAAAATTATTGCTAAAAATAATTTTTTTATGACAATTTTTTACACATGCAGCTAAAAATTTACAATTAGTAACTTTTTTTTGTCATGATTTATATAAATTGTCATTAAAATTTACAATTAAAGACTTTTTTTTATAATTTTTTTTTATAGGACCTATTAGACAATAAACTTACTTATTAGGACCTACACGTAAGTACCCCATTATTTAACTAATTTTTGAATTATTTTAAATTAAAAATAAATATTTTTTACAAACTACTTTAATTGTATCTATATTTTACTTTTTTTATTTTTACCATATTAACATATCCCTACCATATTCGTACGTGTACACATGTTTTACAATCTATTTTCTATCAATCTGTAAGAAATTTAATAATTGAAATATTAATTGTTTGAAAAATTAGTTACTCCTATTTTAATTGATTATTTTAATAGTCAAATTATTTATATTTGAAAAGTTAAATGATTTTAGATTAAACGGCTCGTCTTGACATGACCTTCCCTTGAATTCTCAAAATTTTTGTCTCTCCATCTCCGCAAGGGTAGAGAATCTGTCGCTGTCTCAGCTATGCTACTGGAGGCTCTGGGAAAGTCAGAATCTTAGAGCGCTCATCTTGGGGTGGGCTTCCTGCTTAGAGATATTTTCAGCAATTATTCGCTCTGCACTTGGCTACCCAGCATTTATAGTGGGAACGATAACTAATACATTAGAGGTACGTCCTTCCCGGACCCCTAAAGTTATATTTTGGCCAAATTTAGGAATAAGGTTAAAAGCCAAATTTTAATTTTTAACTTATTTTGAATCATATTATTTTTCTAATTTTTTATATATTTTTTAAAAAAAATTAAAATATTAATTTTTAACTAATTTTTCAAAATAATTCTTTATCTTATTAATTATTTATATTTATACCATGCTACATCCAGGGGGAAAGTGAATGATCAACTTGTCACATGTTTGCAGGATATGACAGTGAAAGATTAACTCTCACCGAATTCGGATCCTCGGTGCCACTTTCCTGCCGCACAACCCTGTAGCCCCTCAAAATGACGTCGTTTTGGGGGGTTTTTTGTTTTTTTTTCTTTTCTTCTTCTTCTTGCCAAATTTAGAGAGAGAAAGCAGAGAGAGAGAGAGAGAGTGACAGAAATGGAAGCCGAGAAGCTCTCCATCGCCGAAGCTCCTCTCCTCACGGCGGGAAGAGATCCAGATCCAACTCTTTGTGTTTTTGTTTCTTTCTCTTTCTCTCTCTTTTTTTTTTTTTTTTTTTTTGATGACCATGGCCATTCGACAGAGCTCTGTTCTTGGTTGAAGTTTCCTAATAGAACATCATAGAATCATTTTGTATCTTTGGACCCTTGAATTCCCGTGTTTTTTTGGGTTTCTTGCTTGATGATTTTTAGGTGAACATAATCTGTAGATTTAGATCCAATTTTGATGGGTTTTTTTTTCTTTACATCAAGAAATGAAACATTTTTTCTTTTTATTTTGGTCTCTGATTCTGTAATTTTTTTTTTTTTTGGGGGGCCTCTTTTTCTATAGATATAACCAGTAAAATTTGATGTTTCAGTTTCAGATTGAATTTTTGATGGGTTTCTATTGGGTTTGATTCACATATATGGGAAGAGCTATATTTGATGGTAATCTTTTTTTGTTGTGGGTTTGGTGAAAAAGATGCTAAATTTTGAGAGTTCCAGATTGGTTTGTTGATGGGTTTTCAGTAGATTTTGATGTTAATCACAGCTTCATTTATTTAAAGTATGTGAAAATGGAGAAGCAAACAAATTTTGGTTGTGGGTCTGTCGTGAATTCGGGTAGAGAAACGAAATTAGAAGAAGATGAAGAAGATTTCCGGAGTTGTTGCGAAGATGAAGATGAATTGATGGAGAGGGAAGAATCAGCGAAGGAAAGTTCGAAGGACATTCTTGATGAAGGTTCAGTGAATATGTTCTTCAAGGGTATATCGATAGCTAAGTCTAGAGAATGTGGCACTGGGCTTTCATTTCTGAGTTTGTTTGTTTGTTTTTTTTTTATGAAAAGTTCAGATCTAACTCTTCTGCACCGAAACCCCACTCTTCTTCTCTCTTCCTCTAGTACTTTGTTCCATGCCCGAAACACCACCCGATTTCTCAACCCCACTCCCACCATTCCCAAATAGGATTCGTTTCCCAACAATGGCCGCGATTCCTTCAAGTACCGGGGGGATTTCGGGTTCAGTACCGGCTGGAACAGAACCATGGGTTTGTGGGTTTGCAGGAATTTGATGAATGGAAGAACTGGAAAGAGGGTCCTCTGCCTGGTCGGACCAAAACCCATCAACAGAAAGAGAGAAGAGAGAGAAAGAAAGAAAGAAGAAGAAAAGAAAAAAAAAATCCCCCCAAAACGACGTCGTTTTGGGGGGCTACAGGGTTGTGCCGCAGGAAAGTGGCACCGAGGATCCGGATTCAACTGTCACCCACACCCTTTTCTTTATTTTTTATTTTTTAAACTGAAGTTAACGTCTTTTTCTTGAGAATATACCTACCAATTACACTCACCGTGTATTTGATGAGGAGAGTTAGATAGAGATTTAAAAAATGGGCTGTGGTTGAGGCCCCGAAATTTGGGGCCCCTAATGCCCCGAATTTCCATTTTAGGGCCAAAAAAAAAAAAAAAAGTTACCAGAATTAGAAATTAGGGGCATTAAGGGCACCTGGATTAGGGGCACAAACCATTTTTGTTAAAAAATAATAATAATAAATAAATAAAATATATTTTTTATAATTATATATATATTAAATTATTTCTTAAATTTTTTAACTATATAATAATTTTTATAATTTGAGACTTGTGTCACTTTAATTCTTAACTTTTTAATTTTGATACATTTGATCTTAAATTTTAAATCTAGCTCTAAATAAGAACAGTTAAAGATATTGTTACTTTATTTGAAGGGTAAAGTCGTCATACAACTTATTTTGTGTTGATTAACTTATATGTTGCTTAACTTATATGTTGTTTGAAATATAATAACCTTTTTTTTTTAATGAATAATGTTAAAACTTTTTTAGTTATAAAGTTCTGATTAAAGAGCACTCATCTTGGGATGAGCTTTTCCTATATGTTTGGGAAGTTGGGTTTGAGGATTTTTGTGGCTAAAATAGACACAAAAAATAAAATAGGCTTTTTAGTCCAATAAAATAAAATATCATATTCAACCCATAATCATTACATTCTTTCTGTCACAAAAAAGTTAAAAAAGTCAAAAAAACCAAAAACTCTTCCCAAATTAGGCTTTTTAGCCACAGGCTAAAATAGCCGAAAAAGACAAAAAGTTAAAAATCCAACCCACTTCCCAAATAAAGCCTTAGATGCTTTCAGCAATTATTCGCTCCGCACTTGGCTACTCAACATTTATTGTGGGCATGATAATTGAAACAGTAGAGGTGCGTCATTTCCAGACCTCTCGTATTAGGGAATAAAGTTATATTTTGGCCAAATTTAGGAATAAGAAAAGCCAAATTTTAATTTTTAATTTATTTTTAGCCATATTATTTTTCTATTTTTTTAAAAAAAAATCAAAATATTAATTTTTAATTAATTTTTTAAAATTATTCGTTATCTTATTAATTTTTCAAAATAATTCTTTATCTTATTAATTATTTATATTTGTACCCTGCTACATCCAGAGGGAAAGTGACTCAACTTGTCACATGTTTGCAGGATTTGACAGTGAAAGATCAACTGTCACCACACCCTTTTCTTTTTCTTTTTTTTTTTCTAAACTGAAGTTAACGTCTTTTTCTTGAGAATATACCAGGCAATTACACCCACCAATAATGTTGGAGAGCTATAATTTGAGAGTTTTAACATAATTTTAATGACATGGAATATATTTATGTGAGGGTGGGGTTCATACTCCTCCATGGCGAGATTTTTTTGATTTTTGCCAAAATTCAAAATATCAATTAAATAAATTTTCATTTCTTTTTTTTTTTTTTAAAAAAAAAAATTTTTTAAGGTAAAGGACAAAAGATTGTATTAAAAATCACAAAAATCAAATAGTTGGCTGTGCCTTAACTATTTGCCTTTTTAATGGTCAAAAAAATTAGTGGGGTTCATACTCCTCCCTCTATTCTTTCTCTCTTCCATCTCATTAATACTCTATTTAAAACTTTTAAATTAGAGGTATATATCATTATTCTTACACCGACCTTGTTGATATATATATATATATATATTTTTATGCCTTCGTTTGGTAATGACTTTTTTAATTAATTTTTTAATTTTTTTGACTTTTTTAACTTTGAATTTTTTTGTTCATTTGGTATTCTTGATTACTTTTTTAGCCTTTTAGCTTTGGAACGGTGAATTTTTTTGCCTTTTTGTGATTTTTGTCTTTTTATGATTTTTTTAACTTTTTTTTGTCCTTTTATAATTATTTAGCCAAAAATGAGAACCAAACACCATCATACATTTTTTTTCTTTCCCTTTCTAATTCTTTTCTTAAATTTTATATAATAGTGTTTCTATAATTTGATACTTGTGTTACTTTAATCCCTAACTTTTTAATTGTGATACATTTGATCTTAAATTTTAAATCTAATTCTAAATAAAAACAATTAAAGATATTGTTGCTCCATTTGAAGGGCAAAATCGTCATATAACTTATTTTGTGTTGGTTAACTTATATGTTGTTTGAAATATAATAACTTTTTCTTTAATAAATAATGTTGGAACTCTTTTAGTTATGAAGTTCTGTTTGATTTGATTTTTAGAATCTATTCAGAAATTTTTTCTAAGAAGCTAAAAATTAAATTGGTAAAAAAATTAAAAACACATCATTTTATATAATTATATCATTTAAAAGAGTAGAAATAATTTTTAAAAATATTTTTTTGTTATTTATTTTCATTAAATTAGTTTTTATTTTTTGTAAAAGTCAAATATGGCGACGACTTTAATGACATTATTAAACCAATCTATTAAATTAAAAAATCTAAAACTAAAAATATTTCATATATTAAACATATTAATGTCATTATTAAACCAATCCATTAAATTAAAAAATTCAAAACTAAAAGTATTTCATATATTAAATCATATTGATTATACATTAAAAGCCTAATAACTATCAATTACAAGATAACAATCCAAAAAATCTATCAACAACAAATACAACCATCTATTACATGAAACCATCAAAAAATATCAACAAAAATAACCAACCATTACATGATTTTCATCCAAACGTATACTAAAAATTAATTTGGTAAAAAATTAAAAATATAAAAATTTTATTTTTATATAATTTTATATCTGGTAAGTAAAAATAATTTTTAATTTTTTTAAAAAAATTGACATTTATATTTGTCAAACTAGTTTATAGTTTATCCAATTGACAACTTTGCCCTTAAAATAGAGCAATAATGTCTTCAATTGTCCTTATTTGAAATGAGATTCAAAATCTAAGATTAAATGTACCACAATTGAAAGGCTAAGGACTAAAGTGACACAAGTCTCAAACTATAGCGGCCGTTAGTGTCACGGCCTCAAAAAGTACATATAAACCAATCATTCAAAACATCCATAGATATAAAAGAATAAAATATATTTTCATTCATCAAAATATTTAGTTCAAAAGTATTGCATGCTGACAACAAAAGTAGATGTCTTACGGGCTTACAACTTTCCTAGCCAACACTTGGTTACAAAAATAGAGAGTACTAACTCAAACACATTAAGTCATTGGCTTGAATTTACATGTAATACCAAAAAGATAACAACAAAATGATGTTCCAGCCTCTAAGCCTCCTAAGTTATATCCTTGGAGGTGGCATATCACTTGAACCTGAAAATGATGTCCCATATAGGGTGAGCCAACGCCCAGTAGAGATATGCTAAACATAATATGAACGATAACTAAAACATTGGCTTTTGATAAATGTTCAACTCAAATAAACAGACATACTTCCCTTCCATAACCAATCCATATTCACAGGTATATATATATACATATCAATCCTTTTCCATTTCATTATCCAAACCAATTCATAGATATAGCTCTCAATTCATCCAGACAGTTTATAACGAGACTACAACTCATGTTAACAATACTTCAATTCAAAATGAAAGTACAACTCATATTAATAATACTTCAACACTTCAATTCATCTACGTTATGCAAACGTAATCAAGATTTCAAGACTTTCACCCTAGACACTCTGGCCAACTTAATTGTCAATGGAGTCCATCCCCTATCTCCTCTCAAACCTTGGAATATATTTCCTATCTCCTCCCAAACAAGATACATATGCAATGTATTTAAACACTTATTATATACAATGATCAAGCAATCACATATTTAATGTGTTATTCCATCCGTCATATTCAATGACACACTCAATTGATTAGTTTTAATTCACCTAATCATCATGTACTGTCTACAACAATCAAGACTATCCTCCATCGATAGCCCAAAGCAGTTATTTCTAAACAGATAATAAATTATCAAATAGATAAATTATCTACAATTTCAAAGGGTAGTGATTTATCAATCCAACTACACTGTTCCATCTTACAACTTCCCAATTTCACGAATTTCATCTCAATTTCACATTCTCATACTTTCCCAAATTAATTGTACAAATTGATTAATTACATAAAATTAGGATTTTTCCCTCCTTGTTCCCAACTTTGGCCCTAAGGCTCATTTATCATCAATAAATATCAATAACCTCATTTTAAGACTCATATACACATATGTAGTTCAAAGGAACAAAACCCCTATTTTCAATATTTCAAATCTCAAACCCTAACTTTCCAAATCAAACCATTTATACAAAATGCCCAATATCTATGTTAAAGCTCATAAAGATAAGTAGTTATCCCTACCTCAGGTGAAGAGACTCAAAGGAGATGATGAAGAAACTCGAATGTGCTCCAAACCCAATGATTTTCGGACCCAAACGAAGATCAAGCCAAGCTCCACACTTTATATAAAGGGACTAAGGTAGAATGTCACTAGGGCTAGATGATTTTGTAGTGAGAAGATGTATTCTAGAGAGAGAAGCTCTCAAATAAGGTTTTTGAAAATCTAGAGAGAGAAAGAGTCGAAAAAGTGATTTAAAATGACACAGTTGCGATCTGATATACGTATAGTCTACTCGAGCGGAGAGTAAGACGCTCGAGCGTAAGACACAAAAACTTAACCCGCTCGAGCTCAAAGGGACCCGCTTGAGCGCCATGGCACAACAACAAAGCACTACCCGCTCGAGCGCAAAGAGACCCGCTAGAGCGTAGAATACACCTCCAGTACTTTACAGACTTCGAATACCTACTCGAGTGCAAAGATACCCGCTCGAGCTCAAACTCGCTCGAGCGTAATGAACTCCGCTCGAGCGCGAAAAACACTTCTGCAGTATATTTGTAGACGCACAAAATGCTGAAAGGATGCAAACTCCGCTCAAGCATAACAGGACCCGCTCGAGCGGATTATCAAAAATTTGGGCAACAAGATTAGAGATTAAAACTCAACCAACCTATTCGAAACACGCCCAAGACATTTCTAAACTCAAATTCAAAGAGTTAAAGGGTAAAGACAAGATATAGACAACAACAACAACAACAACAAATGACGGAGAAAACCAGGATCGATATAGTTAGTGCAATTCACCCAAATACATATTTTAATTAGAGAGAATTTCAACTTCAGATAAAAAAAATTACAAAAATATATAAAATGTAAGTGATTTTGTGATGAAATACAAATTTTTAATTTACACTTGCACCCTTCTCTGTTTGTTTAATTTTTTTTCTCCTACAAAGATGTAATTCCCCCTTTTAATTATTAAGAGCAAGTGCAATCATATATTTTTATTTTTTATAACTATACTTTTTAATTATTAAGAGCAAGTGCAATCATATTTTTTATTTTTTATAACTATACTTTTTATTTTACATGTCATATACATAAATTGGTTAAATAACTTTATAAGACTCTTCAAATGTAACTAATCTAATTTTTTTTTATTTATTAAAATAGCTATAACTAGCTAGTCAATTTGAGTGACTTAAATATGATTATAGTATATGTTTTATTTAAAGAGTCCATTGGAGATATTCTAATAGACTTTTCATTTTTTTCATTACAAGTTCCTTGTATTAAAAAATAAGATAAATTACAAATACATTTCTTGAGGTTGCTTAAAATATAAATTGTCTCCTGTAATTTTAAGAATTATAAATACTCAATTGTTAGAATTTTTTATTTAACAAAATTAACAGAAAAAACAAAAGTTTTAATTATTCTCCTATGTAATAATAAAATTATCAAATTTGTTAATAGAAATATATTTATGACAACATTAAAAATTGTTAGTTAACTTAATGATTTATTAATAAAACAGCTCGTTTGTTATGCAATTAAAAATTTAAAAAGATCGGATGTAATTTTTAAAATTATAAATAACAATTCGTCTTTTAAATAAATTTTAAAAAATATATTTATAATTTATCTTAAAAAATATGAGATTGGGTGATCAACATTAGAGCTTCATAATACACCCCAATTATAATCTTTGTACATTATTCTTTGGAAACTTCCAACACATTTATAATTTATTTTAGTGTATTTAGCACCTCCCGTCTTGTTAGTTGAAAAGTCGTCCCTTGACATCAAACAATCAAGTTGCCAACAACATCATTAAAGGCACATTTTGACGAATTGGTTAATTTTTTGATTTTTTGAAAGTTATATCACTTTTTTTTTTTTTTCATTTTCAAAAAAAGTCAAAAAAATTTAAAAATTAACTTTTAACAAAGCCTTGTTTAGGTTAAACTATATAAGTGCATTTTTTTGCATAAGTACACTTATTTGGGTTACATCAATCAATAACTATTCTCTATTTTTTAACACATCTTTTTATAAAAAATCAAAAAATATACTTATTTAAAACATCTATAACCAACACTTACTTTTTAAAATAAAACATAATTGCTGGGGCCAAGCCGAGAAACAAGCAATGCCGTTGCCATCCATTAGGCGAATCCAAAAAAAACATGTACATTAATTTTGAAAGTAACATAACATATGTAAGTTTGGAAAAACAGTCCTTAAAAAAAACATTAATTTTGAAAGTAACATAACATATATAATATCAAAAACAATCCTTAGAATTATTGTTAATACAATAAGTTTGGAAACTCATAGTTATGTACTCAGATTTTTCTGAGTGAGTGGTTATGTAATAAAAATTAAATTTCCGTAGTATGAGATTCATATAAAATAAATTTGAATTATAAAATGATAATTTTATATAATTTCTAAATAATTAAATTTAAATTCATAGTATTATTGATTAAAATTATAAATTTTTTAATAATTTTTTACTTGTTAAGAAGAACTCTTAAAATTATCTTTCTATAGGAAAGGGTAACTTTTGTATAGTACAATGCTTAGTTTTGGTCTTCTCTTAGAGAGGAGTGGTAAGTAAGAAATTCTTAAAATTCGCAAATTGATTCAGTCCAGATCAATTTGATAGGTTTTGATTGATTTTTTAAATCTGTGATTCAGTTATAAATTAAAAAATTGAGAAACTGTGTTTCGCAAATTGGTACTAGATTAAATTTCACAATTTCGAATTGGAACTAATCTGAACAGTACGCAACTTAGACTATATTAATATCATACACCCCTTATACATATTATCATACTTCTTATATATAAAACCAATTTTGCTAGATACGGTTGTTGTAGTTTTGTTGCTATTGTTGTAGTTTTTCTAGTTATAGCCTTTGTTTTGTAATGGTCTAATGGTGGAACCATTTTTAATTTTATTTTGAAATTGGTGATGGCTGTTGTTATTGTAGAACTAGATATTATATTTGCTTAAATTAATAGTGGAACAATATACATATTAATTTATGTTTTAAAAAATTATGAAATGAAAATGTTATATGATTTTTCTTTATTAATAGATTATGCGAATCTGTAGTTCCCAAACCGAGCCAAACCGTGTTTAAACGGTCTGATTTGGATTGGTTCCACGATTTAAATAAATTGGATTGGTTCCAATTTAAAAAAAAAAAAAAAACTGTAAATAATGGATTAATCTTGATTTTACTCCAAACCAACACTACAACAAAAACACATTTTAGTGACACCATACTAGTGGCATGTTCTTAAAAAATGCCACAAAAAATTTTGTGTCATTTTTTAGAAAAATGTCATAGAGCCACAAACATACAAAGCTCTAGTGGCATTTCAATTAAAAAAAGTGTCACTTCACTACAATAAAAATGTCACTACAACAAATTTACACTTTAGTGACATTACACTAGTGGCATGTTTTTAGAAAATGCTACAAAAATAAAAATTGGCATTAAATGTTTTAGAAAAATGCCACAGAACTACAAACATACAAGGCTCTAGTGGCATTTCAATAAAGAAATGTCACATCAATTTTATGGCATTTTATAAAATAATGACACCAAAAATTATGTTCGTGACATTTACCAACAGATGCCACTAAACTTTAGTAGCAATGGCATTTTTTAAAAAATGTCGGGACACTAGGTATGTGCAAATTACTTTTTATGGCACTTAGGTGAAAAGTTTCATAAACAAATATTTTATAGCATTTTGAGAAATGTCACTAAATCAAAAACTTTCCAAACTTATAATGGCATCTTTGAAAAAACAAAAAATACCAATATATTTTCTAAATTTTTAAAATGTAATAAATGATTATAAATAAATAAATAAAACTCAATATACACTATAGGAAAAAACACATTCGGTGACTAAATTTCCTGACCAAAAAAAATTTGGTCACTGAAGTATAGCTTTCAGCGACCAAAACAGCATTAGTAGCCAAAAATAAAACTTTTTGGCGACTAAACAATTTTAGTAGCCAAAAGTCTACAATTGACAACTAAAGCTAAGTTTGGTCGCTGATTATATGGGTTTTAGTGACTAAAAAATTTTTAGTAGCCCAAAGTAAAACTTTTCAGCGACTAAAAAAATTTAGTAGTCAAAAGTCTACAATTGGCGACTAAAAATAAGTTTGGTCGTTGATTATATGAGTTTTACCGACTAAAAAAATTTTAGTAGTCAAAAGTAAAACTTTTTGGTGACTAAAAAAATTTTAGTTGCCAAAAGTGGTCATTTTTAGTGCGGGAGAACTAAAATCTTAAGGCGGGAATTAAATTTTTTGGCGACCAAAATTTTGGTAGCTAAAAGTGCGTCTTCGGTGACCAAATCCGATTTTGGTCGGCAAAAATTAATTTTTTTAGCAACTAAAAAATAATTAGTAACCAAAAATATAGAATTGGCGGATAAAAAATATTTTTAGTCTCCAAAAGTGATCTTTTTTTATTTTGCTAGTAAATAGTTTATTTTACATAAATTATGTTTAATAAAATAATTATGTTTATATATATACTTTTATATTAATATGGATGTATGTACTATATAAATAATATATGTTGCATATATAATCATGTTGTGCTATAGAGATGTAGTGGGAAGGGTGTAGTGTATAAGATTTATGGTGTGGGAGGTTGGCTGTTCGAGTCTCCGCAAGAGCGGATCAAATTGTTCTACAACTAATTATTGTCACGAATGGCACTTGATAGCGTCACGAATAGTGCCTACCATGACATTAAAGTGTCACTGAAAGGTTTTAGTCTTGATGGTGTAATGACACTTATAAATGTTATTAACTCTTTTTTTAATGACGCTTGATAGTGCCACAAATAATATCTACCATGACATCAAAATGTCATTAAAAATTTTTAGCCATGATAGTGTAGTGACACTTGCAAGTACCTACCGTGGCATGGATACAAATGACACTTGTTCAAAATGGCACAAGACTAAAAAATGTCATTAAACCAGTAGTTTTGTGACACTTCAAATGTCACTAAACTAAAAAAAATGTTATAGTGCAAACTAATATGGATCATGCTCAACCCTAATATAGAGCAATCTTTGATGTGTTGCTTGCTTCGGGAGCTGTCCATTTATGAAATGCTAAAATGTTGTCCTTTTAGCCAGATGCAAATCTATGCAGGGGCTGGGGTGGCCATGGCCCCTGGAAAATTACATCAATACTTCTTTTATATATTATATTTGTGGAGGCCCAATCCAATTTTGTTATAGTTAAGGTTTTGATAAAACAAACCCTAGAATTAACAATATAGAAATATATTGTTTATGTGAGCCGTTTTTGTCAAGGAGTAGCATATACTTGTCTTTGGTGAGATAGTGCTTCGGGTGGCTTTTGTGAAGCAGCATCAAAATTGATTTGAGTGCATCTTTGTTTGGATGTTTTGGTGGAGTTGATTTGGTTCGTTATTTAGGGTCTTCTTCAACTCTGATTCTGAAGATTTTGGTTCATCTATTTGGTGAGGTCTTTCCTCTTGTTTATTTGTGATTATTTGGAATTCACCTAAGGGTGGTTTTGTGAGACCATTAGCATCTCGTTTATAATCGTTTGGAACTTATTTGGTTGATAGTGGAATCGGATTTCGATCCCGTGGACGTACCTCACATTGAGGGAACCACGTAAAAATTATTGTGTTGCCTTTGATTTAATTTTTTCGCATTAGTTTTTATTCCCATTGATTGATTTACTTGTGGGGAATCATCGATTTTCCCTAACAACTGGTATCAGAGCTTACGGTTCATTGGGATTTATTTATTTGTGTAAATCAATGGAGGGCAATGTGGGTCGCATGTCTAGCTTCAATGGAAGCAATTGGGTAACTTGGAAAACTAAAATGGAGGACCTATTATTTTGTATAGACTTGTATGGACCCATTGAGGGTGATAGTGGCAAACCTGCAGATATGAAAGATGATGAGTGGAAGAGGCTTAATCGGAAAGCCGTTGGTGTTATCCGTCAATGGATTGATGACAGTGTGTTTCATCATGTTGCTACTGAAACTTCAGCACATGATTTATAGAAAAAATTAGAGTCTTTATGATAGAAAATCAGCCACAAATAAAGCCTTTCTGTTTCGTAAGTTGGTTAATTTAAAATATAAAGAGGGCAGCCTTATTCTGGAATATCTGAATGAAATAAAGAGTATCGTTAACCAACTTGCTTCTATGAAAATTATTTTTGATAATGAGTTGCAGGCTTTGATGCTACTTAGTTCCTTACCCGAAAGTTGGGAGACTTTGGTTGTGACAGTTAGTAATTCGGCACCCGATGGAATTGTCACAATGGGCCAAGTCACTAGTAGCTTGTTGAATGAAGAAACTAGAAGAAAATCAGCCGGTTCCTCTCATTCAGATTTGTTGTGAGAGGCCGAAGCAAAACAAGCGGGAGGAGTAAGACTCCTCATGGTCGTGATCAAAGCCGTGACAAGTCAAGAGATGGTTCTCTTTCAAAGAAAGACGTTGAGTGTTATTATTGCCATGAGAAAGGGCACATGAAGCGGGAATGCCGAAAGCTCAAGAATAAGGAGAAAAGGCGTGACAAAAGTGTGGATAAGAAGCAAGAAGACACAACGGCAATTACTACCGATGATCTCATGGTTGTTTGTAAAGATGATTGTATCAATTTTGTGGGCCAAGAGAGCAGTTGGGTGATTAATTCTGGTGCTTCTTTTCATGTGACTTCTCGAGTTGATTTCTTCACTACCTACACCGAAGGAGATTATGGTTCTGTTCAAATGGGTAATGAAGGTTTGTCCAAGATTATCGGTATGAGTGATGTTTGCTTGGAAACAAATTTGGGTTGCAAATTGTTGCTTAAAGATGTGAGGCATGTTCCCGACATTCGCCTCAATTTGATCTCTACTGGGAAGCTAGATGATGAAGGCTTCAACAACAAATTTGGTGATGGAATATGGAAGCTCACAAAGGGTTCTTTGGTGGTGGCTAAGTGCAAGAAGACTCATACACTTTATTCGATGCAAGGAAAAATTTGTAAAGGTGTTGTCAATGCACTTGAAGATGATACTTCTACTGAATTGTGGCACAGGCGACTTGGGCACATGAGTGAAAAGGGGCTACAAGTTTTGTTCAAGAAAGAGTTTCTACCCGGTTTGAAAGGTACACATCTTAAAACTTGTGTTCATTGTTTGGCGGGTAAACAACATAGAATTTCTTTTCATAAAAATGTTACTTCTAGAAAAGAAAAGGTTTTAGAGTTGATTCATTCGGATGTTTGTGGTCCTTTAAAAGTTAGAACACACAGTGGTGCACTTTATTTTGTTACTTTCATTGATGATTATTCAAGGAAAATTTGGGCTTATCTATTAAAAACTAAAGATCAAGTTCTAGAAGTATTTAAGCATTTTCAGGCCATAGTTGAAAGAGAAACATGGCAGAAATTAAAGTGCATCCGATCAGACAATGGTGGTGAATACATTGGGCCATTTGATGAGTATTGTCGCAGCCAAGGTATTTGGCACCAAAAGACAGTTAAGAAGACTCCTCAACAAAATAACGTTGCCGAGAGGATGAATCGCACAATTGTGGAAAGAACAAGGTGTTTGCTTTCACAAGCTAAATTGCCAAGATCCTTTTGGGGTGAGGCAATGAGTACAGCGGTTGACCTGATCAATTTGTCTCCTTTTTATCTTTTGAATGGTGATGTTCCTGAAAGAGTTTGGACTGGCAAAGATGTGTCTTATGAGCACTTGAGAGTGTTTGGTTGCCGAGCTTTTGTTCACATTCCAAAGGATGAGAGGTCCAAGCTTGATAGTAAGTCAAGACAATGTATTTTTCTTGGCTATGGGCGTAATGAATTTGGGTATAGATTGTGGGATCCGGTCGACAAGAAAGTCATTCGAAGTCGTGATGTTGTGTTTCTTGAAGACCAAACAATTGAAGACTTTGGCAAAGGTGATCAACCGTAGCCAAAAACTAGTGATCTCATTGACATGGATCCATCTCCTTCATCTTCAGTTGATGATGAAAATGGGGGAGATGTGCAGCCACATATTGAAGATGTGGAGGATGATGCAAATCCTAATGAAGTTGAGCCAGAAATTGAGGAAGAGCATCCAACTCAAGAACAGCCACCACAACTTGAGTTGAGGAAATCTACAAGGGACCGACAACCTTCAAGAAAGTATCCTCCCAATGAATTTGTGTTGATTTCTGATCAAGGGGAGCCCGAGAGTTACCAAGAAGCAATTGAGCATGCAAAGAAAAATGATTGGAAAAAGGCCATGAAAGAGGAGATGAATTCCTTGCTTGAAAACCAGACTTATGATTTTGTGAAGTTGCCTAAAGGGAGGAAAATTCTGAAAAATAAGTGGGTTTTCAAATTGAAGAATGATAGGAAGAATCTGAGGTACAAAGCACGTCTTGTTGTGAAAGGCTTTGGGCAAAAGAAAGGTATTGACTTTGACGAGATTTTTTCACCGGTTGTAAAGATGTCTTCTATTGTCTCCACCTAAGTCGATAGGGGGAGAATTGTTGGGTATACCTCCTTATTGGAGTGTGGGACCCAATTGGTTTTTGGAAAAAGAGTTTTAATTTGGCTTGGTTTAGTATAATATATTTTTATATATTATATTTGTGGAGGCCCAATCCAATTTGGTTACAGTTAGGGTTTTGATAAAACAAACCCTAGAATTAACAATATAGAAATATATTGTACATGTGAGCCGTTTTTGTCAAGGAGTAGCATATACTTGTCTTTGGTGAGATAGTGCTTCGGGTGGCTTTTGTGAAGCAGCATCAAAATTGATTTGAGTGCATCTTTGTTTGGATGTTTTGGTGGAGTTGATTTGGTTCGTTATTTAGGGTCTTCTTCAACTCTGATTCTGAAGATTTTGGTTCATCTATTTGGTGAGGTCTTTCCTCTTGTTTATTTGTGATTATTTGAAATTCACCTAAGGGTGGTTTTGTGAGACCATTAGCGTCTCGTTTGTAATCGTTTGGAACTTATTTGGTTGATAGTGGAATCGGATTTCGATCCCGTGGACGTACCTCACATTGAGGGAACCACGTAAAAATTCTTGTGTTGCCTTTGATTTAATTTTTTCGCATTAGTTTTTATTCCCATTGATTGATTTACTTGTGGGGAATCATCGATTTTCCCTAACACTTTCGATGTTGCATGATAGTTGTAAAATATAAAATATGATTATCTCCTCATTTTTTGAAAATAATTTTTCTAAATCTTTATTATATTAAATTTTCACAAGTTGCTATTGTTGTAGTTTTTTTAGTTATAGTCTTTGTTTTGTAATGATCTAATGGTGGAACCAATTTTAATTTTATTTTGAAATTGGTGATGACTGTTGTTATTGTGGAACTAGATATTATATTTGTTTAAATTAATAATGGAACAATATATATATTCATGTTTTAAAAAATTATGAAATGAAAATGTTATATGATTTTTCTTTATTAATAGATTATGCAAATCTGTGGTTTCCAAACCGAGTCAAATTGTGTTTAAACGGTCTGATTCGGATTAGTTCCACGATTTAAATAAATTGGATTGATTCCAATTTTTAAAAAAAAAAAAAACTGTAAATAACGGATTAATCTTAATTTTACTCCAAACCAAACTAATATGGATCATGCTCAACCCTAATAGAGAGTAATCTTTGATGTGTTGCTTGCTTCGGGATCCGTCTATTTATGAAATGCTAAAATGTTGTCCTTTTACCCAGATGCAGATCTATGCAGGGGCTGGGGTGGCCATGGCCCCTGGAAAATTACATCTATACTTCTATATTGTATGATATTTGTAAAATATATAATATGATTATCTCCTCATTTTTTGAAAATAATTTTTCTAAATCTTTATTATATTAAATTTTCACAATATATGATGAGATGTTGTCTAACTATTTTTGCATGCTACTTAATAGCATCAATATAATCTAATCAATTTATTTATGAAAAATGCTACAAACCATGAAAGTTCACTCCGAAAGTTATTCAAAAAATGAAGTGGATGGTGTAGAATTAAGTTGGTGGGATATGAGTCATACTATAATATTAGTCCATAGATGTATTTTTCTGTAAATGTAGAATTGTTGTTATTTATAAAGTTTGTAAATATTAATAATTAAAATCATAAGTTTTTTTTATGAATTTGTAATAATTTTGTGAAACTACCATTGTGTGGTAATTTCACCATAATATTTTCACAAAAAAATATACAATCATTTTAAATTTTAAATATATTAACAAGTGTCTACAAGACCTATGTTAACAAGATCAGTTTGTCATGCTTTTAAAATGTTTACCTGTTTTTGCTAAAAACTGTTATTGTGGATGAAAATTAACTCGATAGAAGTTGACTCGTTTGTTTTCAAAGGTAAAATGAAGGAAATTGATAGTGAGGGGATTAAGTAAAATTATGTTTGTTTGATGATAATTATTGGTGTAGGAATTGTTAAATTATTTTTATATAAAATAAATATAAACTAATAAAACAAATAAATGTTAAAAAAATGCCCAACATGTAAAAAAATAAAAAATAAAATTATGATTTTTACTTAACAAAAAATTAAACATTAGTGTTAAAAAAAAAGGGGGGGGGCCAACATGTAAAAAATAAAAATATAAAAATAGTCCGGCGAACTATTTTCTAATACCAAATCCCAAACCTCCATCATAATCCTCTCTCCAAGGCCCATCCTAATCCAGAGGAGATTATCCATCTCCCAAAACAAACACAATGTTAGTGAATCCTACCTCAATTCCAATCCTAATCCTTCCTCTATCTCCCAAAACCAAAAATGGGACCTCATAGTATTTGTCAACCATACATTAATTAGAAAAGTTATAATCTTTTAGAATCACGAACAGTTTTTGTATAATTAAACAATTTGTTTTGGTTTAACACTTAATGCTATTTTGGCAATAGAGTTATAAGTTGCGTCTGGCCGAGAATGCCAACGCCAACGCCAGACGCCAGCGTTTTTGGACAAAATTGATTTGGCATTGTGATTATAAGCAACTACATGAAATTACAATATTACCCTCATTGTTGTCAAATAGAATTGGTGCAGGATCATGTAGCGAAATGTTTACATTGGGTGAGGGCATTTTGATAATTTTATAGTTATACTCCATAATATGACAACTTAAAAAAATATTATTTAAAAAAATCAAAAAGCAACTTTTTACCACTTTTCCAAAACTGGCCTTAATATTTTATCAAACAACTTTTTAATTTAAAAAATTTAACATTTAATTTTCAATTTTATCAAACATCACCTAACAACAGCCCTAAAAGTTACTTTTAATATATTTTTTAAATTTTTTTAATAGGAAATCTAAAATCTAAATATAGCATTTGATGGGTGATTGGTTTAAAAAAAAAAATTAACAAAAAAAATATTAAATCATACTATTTTAACTAATAAAAATCAAATTAGAGTACCATATAAATTTTTTGATACAGGACTTTGTTTTGAGTTTAATTGGGATCCTATAAGTGAACGATGGGATTAATTTCTAAATTAATTGGTCCAATGAATCAAAAACTGAGTTTTTTAAGAAAAATAAAAAAATAAAAAATTAATCCTTGTCCAAAGGACTAAATAATTTTCCGTATCGTGCAGGTCAAAAGGTGGGTCACCAATTCATTCCAAGAGGCCAACAATATTAGCCTTATTTTGTTTTTAGTAGGAAATCTCTATCGGTGCACTACAGGAAAATGAGGATTTAACGGCGTTTAATTAACGGCTTTCTATAAAACGTCACTTTTTTTTATAATTAACGGCGTTTTTTAAATGTTGTCTTTGTTGTTAGGTAAAACGCTACCGTTTTGTAAATAGAAGACGTTTAAAAAAGGCCTCCAAACCCTGTCTCTCTTCACACCCTCTTCTATCTCTCGAAACTTTTATTTTGAAAACCCTATTTTGAGCACCGCTGTCTCCTTCCCACTCACTCATTGCTCTCACTCAAATCTCTCTCGATTCTTCTTCAGTTCAGTGATTCTTCTTCGATTCTACTTCAGTCCGGTGATTCATCTCGGGATTGCGATTTCGAAATTCGATTTTGAGCATAGATTCGTGATTCATCTCCGTGGATTTGGAACTCTTCGTCTTCTTTGATCAGAGGTTAGTTGCTCTCTCTTTCTCTCACTCAAATCTCTCTCAATTCTTCTTCAGTTCAGTGATTCATCTTGAATTGCGATTTCGAAGTTTGATTTTGAGCATAGCTCCGTGATTTATCTCCGTGGATTTGGAACTCTTCGTCTTCTTCGAATAGAGTTTAGTTGCTCTCTCTTTCTCTCACTCAAATCTCTCTCGATTCTTCTTCAGTTCAGTGATTCTTCTTTGATTCTTCTTCATTTAATTAACGACATTTAGAAAGGTAAAGCAAAATGAAGAAAAACAATTAATTTATGTTCTATTCATATTATCATTGCCTTTTTTAAAAAAATAAAAATTAAATTTATAATCCAAACAAGATCTCAAAGAGTATCCCTAGCCTTTATAGGGATATTAGATATGCAATTGAATTCTAAACAGAATTTTACCTTCAATGGCTGCCCTACTCACCTTCTTGGTTATTATAGCCACTGCATTCTCTTTCTCTACACCTTTGCCATTCCTACAGCCATACAGCTAGAGGGTATATGTTCCCCCCCTCTCCTTCTATATATATATATATATATGTTGTTTTATTAATTTTTTAGCAATTTTTAATTTCATTTTTTAGTAGGGGAGAAAGTATAAGAAATTAGTTTCCAATTTTTCTTCTTCTTCTTCTTCATCTTTTTTTTTTTTTTTTTTTTGACACTAAAACAGAGATTTAAGATCAAAAGAGAATATTGCTTGTTATGTCCTCCCAACCAACAATGTTTTAACTCTTTGTTACATCTCAGTTATATCCACAAGGCTAGCGATGGCTACATCTCAGTTATATCCATCCTGTATATACTTGGCAATCTTGATCCTATTATTACCAAGGTAGAGTATATATTGCATTTCATCATATGTTTCTAAATCACCGCTAGGGATGACAGCGGGGACCGGTTTGTAGTGCTGCACCCCCACCTCAAATCATATTGGAGGCAGGGCAAATCAGGGAGGTGGCAGAGGAGGAGGAGCAGTAGGCAGGTTAATTTTACAACTTTAAAAATGACAATACTAATAAAAATGAAAGATGATATAGTATATTATGGTTATGGATAATGATTTATAAGTGATAGGGTTTATATAGATATATACACATACAACAATGCTACAGACCCCCAGTACGGACGACCCCCACCGACCCCCAGTGCCACGTGTCGGCTTGGGATTGACTGAAAACACAAAAAAAAAAAAAAAAAAAAAGAAAACTATTTTTTTTCCACCAATCACGGGCGACCCCCAGCACCCCCAGCTGGGGGTCCAAGTCATTTTTCTATACACATATATATAAGAGATAAAGAAATAAAAATGAATGTTCACGGTAATGTTTGATATTTTAGTTTTATTTTAGAATTAAATAAGACAAGCTTGATTTTAGTGCTTCTCGAATATCAATAGTTATATTTTGCTGGGACCAGTAGCAATATATTCCCTAATTTAGTTGCTTTTTTTATTCTTAGATGATTGATTGAAGTAATTAATTGAAACATTAAACTGCAGGCCCTAGAATTCAGTAATTCAAACAACGTCGTGGTCAGCGGGTTAACATCGCTGAATAGTCAGATGTTCCACATTGTGATCAATAGCTACAACAACGTCAAGTTACAAGGAGTCACTACAAGAAAAGTAAGATCATTTGGGTTTGTCTGCTGTGTAGAATTAGTGAACTCAATTAGGATGAATTGATAGAGACTAAATAGTTACTTCATGGATGCCTATTGTACTTTTAGTTGTGCCTGACTTCAGCATAATTTCTCCCCTTGTGACAGTAGCATCATTTAGTTGAGCATTTAAAATCTTGTAGTTTCAAGTCCATTGGTGAATAACTTTTGTTATGGTGAAGGAAAAAATGTAGGTGAAACATTAATTTATTGGTTCAACCTTCCCATGGTGTGTATCTTATGGTGTCTGTGGTACTATTTCATTACTGATTGTCAATGTAGAGAATGAAATAGTGCTGCAACAAATAATGGAAGGTGAGTGGTTTGTTGTTAGATTATGGATTGGTTGTGCTGCAACACTATTCTCTGTATCTAATTTTTCTTCTTTACTCCAGAGATCAAGAAACTTCCTTGTGTACATGTGTCTCAACGCAAAGAATGAAATAGTGCACACACCCTTGCGTTTTTGGCTGGTGTTATGTTTTGGTCATAGGTGCACATGTCAACCTTCTTTTTGATCTGAAGATAATGAATGCCTAGTTTACTTGTTGTGATGTGCCATATTCTGTTTTAAAAGTGAATTTCTTCAAATTATGTCTTTAGAATCATGTTAATCGTATTTAAGCAGCCAAGGAGCTTCAGTTAGACCTTAGATGTGTATAAGCTTGTGTGATGCATAAGGAGTTTCCTTTTTTAATTAGACAATAACATGTAGATGGAGATTATATGTGGGTTGTAGCCAATTGAAAGGGCTGGGTATACCCACTGCTGGATTTGCTTAACAAGATGGTTACTTGTTTCAGATATTAATGCATTAATGCATAACATTTCTTTCTTTTTTCTTCTTCCTTCTCTCTCTCTCTCTTTTATTTTTATTTTATTTTTTATTATTTGAAATTGTCATAATGAAATATGTCGTCAAAGATTCTGTGGAGGTTCTTAGGTGGCAGTGTGTGAGATAACAGGTTCCTTGCCAAAATATTCACTGGTTGGGTATGAAGTAATTAGATCATGGGTTAGTAAGGATGAGGATTGAGGGAATATTTGTTGGGTTGGGTTGGGTTGGGTTGACACTTGAATATAAATTGGTTGATTTGGGTTGAGGATGCACATATTTGTGTCAATGTCCTGCCCACAAACTGTTCTAACCTGTTTTTTGTTGGGTTGGGTTTGGGTTTGGGTTTGGGTTTATACTTGAATATGAATTGGTTGATTGCTTATATTTGGATCAGTGTCTTGCCCACCAACTGCTTAAACTTATTATAGGTCAAGGCTAGCTAATTTTCCTGGTTTGGCTGCACCTGATGGAATGGATGCATTATATTTGGCATGATTTTTTTAAAATTAATGTGCATTCTCGTAAGTGGATGCATTGAAGTAACTATATTCCTATTGTATTCAAACTAGTTGATATTCATTATTTTTTTATTCTTTGCAGATTACTGACTTGCCATTTTCTCTATACTCAACATTTGTCATTGAGGCCCGCCTTGGTTTCAACAAAGTTTGTACTCTCTCATTACTGATTGTCATGTTCATATATTGTTATTTCCTACCTTAAAAATTTAGTTGTTGCACTCTTGCTCTTGTTTTGCTGAAGTAACACCAAACAATATGGTTATTCATTAGGGACATGATTAAAGGAATCATCCTAGCAACTATAATTGGGCCGTCTATTGTTGCAGCAATTATTGTAATAGTACAGGTGCTGTTATTTGTTAGTATTGACACTGTTTACCAGTTTATTGGGGATAATGTTGTTTCGATTGGTCCACCTGATTCAGTTGCTGCATGTATCTTTTTGAAGTTATTGCCATGTTTATTTGAGCATAAACTCAATGAACTTCTAACAACTATTTTTTTCACTGTATTAAGACATTTCAGTTTTACTTTGGTGTTTGGTGATTAAAAATGTTCATTTGTTTGGGTTGCAGAAAGGAGGTCCTTACTTGGCCATCTATCTTTGGGGGTTTATGCTTGTACTATCTCTTGTGATGATGACTGTGTACGACGTTTTAATTGCGCCACTTTTTAACAGGCTTACTCCAGTGAGTTTCAAATATTTTTTTAGCCCATTTTAATTGAACAAATCAATTCAAGTTCATGTTTAGTTTAATGGTAATTTATTGTGGTATGTTCTGTAACAGTTTCCGGATGGAGAACTCTGCATGGTTGAGAAGCTATTTATTCACTACGTGGTCAGATCTTATCTTGGGTTATTTGAATAGGTTTACTGTCAATAAGTTGCATTGACTGTTTATTTGAATAGGTTTTATTAAATGTTATTTGAATAGGCTTACTGTCAAGGTTGACTATCAATAAGTTGCATAATTAGCATATCGATTTCTCTTTTGATTTTGAATTTCTTATTATTCCTGGAATTAGCGCATAGATTCCTCCTAGAGTGTGCAACTCATCAATGAACAGAATAATGGCCCTTTTGCTTTTCTTAACTTCATCAACCACATTAAGTAACCTTTTCTTCAATATTGGGGTAGTTAGGTTGTTCAGTTGGTGGCTTATGTGGGTGGTACACCTTGCAAGAGATATCATTATAAATGAAACTATCATCATTAACAATTAGGGTCTATTCCTATGTAATGCAATGTTGTTGTTAGTGTGAATTCTGGCTTAATTTTTAAGTTAAAAAGAATTTTTTTTTCCCCATTCCTTTTATTTTCTAATGGGGCACTTGTGTCTTCTCATAACCGTTGTCATATTTTTGCAAGAGTCTTATGTTACAATGTGGAGGTTATAGTCTAAATGAGCTTTCATTCTTATGTTCTAGGTTTTATTGACTTGGAAACTTCATATCATCCTAGTATAAATATGATCTATTATCTTTACAAAAGTTGCTTTAATTGGTTTATATTTTTTGTAACAGGTGCTATAAAAGAATCGGAGGAGCTTGTGACACAATCTGACTAATTCTTTACCTTTGGATACATGGATCAGAGTACTTGACTTGCCTTGATATATGGTTTTTATTGTACCCTTCATTATTGCCTACTGTTTGCTTACAGTATTACTAGTTTTCTGAAAGATCTTAGGGCCTCATCTTAAAAGTTGCATGGCATTTTCTCATAGGAGCACCCTAAAACATTTATTTATCTGCATAGCCAATTCATGCTGGTTAATGGGTTGCATGCAAACTTGCTTGGTGGACTGGGTAGTGATAGACACAACATTTTCATTTTGATAGAAATTTGGGTGATATTCAAGAATCTATATCAAAATAATCGTTAGAATGGTTTGCAATGGCGAAGCAACATTCTATGGTTCTGCATGAGTGCTTGCAGAACACTTACACTAGGATCTGGTGTGTTGGCATGTCTTTCTTTAGTTTTTGTTTGGCTTGTCTTTGGCATGTTTGTAGACACTTCAATGTAAATTCTAGGAGTGTAGTTAATGCTGCTGCTGTGTTGTTGTTATGATTAGTTTTATCTGTGAGGGAATCTGTTTTTACAGAGCTCATAGTTTCCTGTTGTTGGAGGAGAGGGAACATTTCTAGTTAGTATATATGCTAGAAAAATAACATTTCCTTTCTGATTAATTATGCTCAGATGAAATTAGTTGTAAACATTCTGGACCTTTCCTTCTTTGACTGGATTGATAAATTTGCAGGAATGGTGATTACATTTTGTTATACCTTTTCATGCATGTGGGGGACTCCAAAACTTGTGCAGAAAATGCCTACCATACAGGTAAATCTATGGATTTGGTTTTAACTTGGATGAATTTCATGATTTCCTCATCCCCCCCCCCCCCCCCCCCCCCCCCCCCAAATAATGATAAAGGAACCATGTAACAGCTGTGGAAGGATGGCAAGAAACAGGCAGATGCGTCCTACTGGACCAAAAGCTAGTGGTTCTCCATGAAAACAATCAGTTACTGTGTAATACATTGGCATGAAATTTTGTTTGTTCTTCTTGAATGGCTATGAGATGTATTGGTAAGTTGTATAGGGAAGAGGATTAAATCAAATAAAAGTAAGCTGTGTGTCACAACCAGAATTTACTGGGCACCATATTTTATGTATGTTCTCTTGAAACAAATACATTTGATTTTTTTTTTCTTTTTTGTATTTGTGTTTGTAATTTGAAGGCCTATTTTCCTTTCGCTACTATACTTGCCAAAGTGTTTTTGAGGGCTTATGCATCATTAAGTATGGGTAAATCAATAATTATAGTGTTCATTTTATAAAATTAAAAAAAAAAAAAAATGAATAGTTTATTTTTAAAATCACAGAATTAGCCCAATTTCAAAAAAAAATAAAAAATGAAACTACACGGCGTTTTTCAAATGTCACTATAGTATAGTGTTAATAGTTATATTTTAAAATAGAAAAAAGCTATCACGACGTTTTTAAAACGTCGCTAAATGTTGGCGTGATGTCATTTAACTCATTTAGCGGCGTTTTTGAAAACGCCGCTTATACTAATATAACGACGTTTTTAGGATGCCATAAAGATACAGCGACGACTGCATCTTCGGCGTTTGGTATTAAGTGTCGCAAAAAGAATTGGCGGCGTTTTTGATAGCTATAGCGGTATTTTTGAAACACGTCTAAAAACCTCATTTCTAGCAGTGGTGAGAGATGGGTCAAAAAAGAAATGTTATGTATCTCAAATATTTTATTGACTATTTTATTAAATTTCTCATATGGAGTGAGATTCACACAAATTTACATGTGTCCAGGATTTGGTAAAATATTTCCCGTTTGGGGAGTGGCTAAATTAGCCAATTAGCCAAAAAGTTACTTTTTTAGCCAAAAAGCCAATAATCCATACCAAAAAGTCGACGATTCTCTTTTCTCTCTACTTTTTGCACAGCTTTTCATAATTAGCCAAAAAATTATCCCAAACATACAAGTTTTTTTTACCTACCTTTTTAGCAAATTAGCCAAAAAGTTACTAAATTAGTCTGTTCCCAAACGAGGCCTTAGAAGAATATTTGAAGTTCCTAACATAATTCGGGTAAAAATTTACAAATGATATTTTTGAAGAAAAATGTTATATTAATGACATTACAAGAATCTTTTTAAAAATTATTGTGAGATAATTTATATTGATTGTACGCTCAAAACAATATAAAGGATTTTTTGTAAAGACGAAGGGCCCAAGAATGAAGGAATAAGGAGGGATAACCTAGTCTAAACAAATGCACATGGTCATTAGTGTATATTATTTTTTTGAATAAAATTTGTTTTAATTTAAATACATAAATTCATGGAGTAACCGTTTTGTTTATTAGGGCCAAAACCGAATGGGATTCAATCAGAATTCAGACCCGCTATTCTAAGAATAGCCATGTCTATTCTGTAGCATTTCTTCCCAGGTAAAGAAGCAATTGTTCATTCTGATTAGTCACCCACGATTTTCTAAAAAGTCACCTGTTCACCTATATAAACAATAGCAATGTTAGGTATCATGAAAAAAATTTCATGAAAACAATCATGAAAGTTTTGTGACTCTTGAATTACACTTAGAATAAAGCACCACACATTAATCAAGGTGATCCAAGGATCATAACTCTTTCATGATCATTTTCATGAAAGAATTTTCATGATCCCTAACTTTTCTCTATAAACAATCCTTTGTTGCATTCATTATGTATTGAATCATCCCGCCTTCTTTCTCCACTCTACACTCTTTTTTTTTTTGTTGTCAAAAAGAGTATTGTACTGTGTTGGTTCGCCAGACTCACGGATTGGAGTTCTGCATTTGTGAGATTTTCCATCGCTGTATTTAGGGCTGAGCAAGGAATTCGTGAAATCTGTAATCTGATCCACTACTCCAGTCCAGTCCAATCCAGTAGGTTTGGATTGGTTTTTTGAATCAGTGGTTCTATTCCAGGTTGAAAAATTAAAAATCCGTAATTCACGGATTGGTTCCGGATTGAACCCCACGGTTCCAGATTGAAACCAATCCGAACCGTATACAAATAGTCTATATTTTTATTATACACCCTCCTGCATAATATCTTTTCTTATTTCATATAAAACTTAAAACCAAATCTAAACTCGCATAGTATCTTCTTTTATTACTTTTGTTTGCTTGTTTTTAGTGTTAATTTATAATGGTCTAAATACTTATGGCAGAACCAGTTTTCTTATGATTATTTTATTTCTAGAATAGTATGTCACTATTATGAAAAGACATGTTGCTATTGTGAAATTAATATGGTGCTATATTTATATTTTTATGAAATAAAATGTTATATATATTTTTTAGTTATTTAATTATGTAAATCTATGGTCCTAAACCGATTCAATCCGTATTTAAATGGATTGGTTCGGATTAGTTCCACGATTTAAACGGATTGAATTGATTTCATTTTTTCAGAAACCGTAAATAATAGATTGGTTCTAATTTTATCTCAATTCGATCCAATGCGAACAATACACACCCCTAATTGTATCCTAAAAGACGACAGTCCATTCAACTCATAAACACCATTATAATGGGCAAATTTCATCTCAAGGACATTGTGTCAAATACAAGACCTGATCTCTTACTACTTTATGTTTCAAAATATGAGATTCTGTCTACAAATTTATGTATTGTCTACCAATAAAATGTATAATATTTTTCTTCGTATGAGTTAAATCCCCGGTCTCGCACTATAAAAAAAGGTTACATAACCATTAAGTTAAATGTCTGCATTTTTAAGAGATGGATTGATTTTTTCAATCAGTTTAGTTTTGGACGGACGGCGGATTTGAAATTCCTTTAACCACAATTAAACCGTCAAACTACAAATACTCCTAATAATTTGTAAAATTTTATATTTTCAATTTGTTTAGATATTCTGTTTGTATTTTTAATTAAAAGAGAGTTTAAATATTTTGTTTTGTTTTCAATTTTTTTTCAATTTAGAAATCCTTTCAAATGTTGATGTTTGGTATTTTTGTGTGGAAAAGATGACTTAATTTTCTCATTTAAAAAAAAATCAAATTAAATAGTTTTTGAATAAAAAAAATAATGAAATAGTTTTCATAATGCGTTATTTTCTTATATGTATTTATTATTAATATTTGATAATTTATTTGATAATCTTTTAGTTATGTTGAATTAGATTATTATAAATAAAAAAAAAATGATGACAAATTATTATATTATGTTCAAAATTTATAAAAATTTAAACCGTCAAATCAATTCACATTCATCCGTTAATCCATTCAATCCGTATCTGTTAATTTAACGGACGGATACAAATTAATTTTTTTTAATCTACTAATCCAACAGACGAATTGCAAATTAAAAATTTTTAGTCACAATCGAACCCCAACATCCCTACTAATTGTTATGAGTTACGGACTAATAAACCTAAGATTGTCAATTATTTAGCACCTGCCATCATCAGTGTCTTGTTGGTTCAAATTCATCAGCTGACCGCAAACAATCAAGTGGCCAACATCCGTTAAAAGTGGAGGAGGCCAAAACATTAACTTTGAAAGTGACGTATCATACATGTGGGGA
Organism: Camellia lanceoleosa; assembly: GCA_025200525.1. Taxonomy (NCBI): domain Eukaryota; kingdom Viridiplantae; phylum Streptophyta; class Magnoliopsida; order Ericales; family Theaceae; genus Camellia; species Camellia lanceoleosa. The sequence goes on along the minus strand of CM045763.1, from coordinate 50,181,818 downwards.
CATATTAAATATATTAAAACATATTTTGTGGAGAATTTTTTATGGAGAATATATTTATTAAAACATATTTTATATGGGACATATTAAAACATATTAAATATATTTATTATATGGAGAATTTTATATATTTATGGGAACATATTTTGTGAATGACAGCACGTAATTAAGGTGACGTCGAAATGTCAGTCGAGTTGCCACGTGACTTGATCATGGGTCGAGATGATCTCGGTTAGGCTGAGATTGTCCGTAGAGATATCGAAATCCGAGATGAGCGGATAAGAGACAAGAGTCCTAGAACAGGGGAGGATCTCAGTCTGGATAAAGATAAAGCTCTTTAAGGAGTTTATCATTATCTAGCTGAGAGTCTAGAATGAGCATTGAGCTTGAGTCCACTGAAGTGAAGCTTCTACAAGAATCAGGTTAGTGCTGGCTATAAAAGCAGGACACCCCCGTGGGTCTCAAGTATGTGTAATATACTATGAGCAGTAAGTTCTTTCTTGTGAGTTAAGCAAAATTTGCTATCTTTGAGAGATATAGTGGGTGTTTGGGAAGTTGATTTTTTATAGATTTTTTTAGTTGTAGGATATTATTGAAGAAATTTTTTTTTTGTGTTTAGGAAGATAGTTGAGTTTTTTTGTGGTTGGATGTGATGTTTGTGAGAGAAAAAGTGAAATGATTATGGGGTTTGATGTGATATTTTGTTTGGATTTTTTTTTTTTTTTTTTGGTTTTGTAACCAATTTGTCTTTTAGTGAAAAAAAAAAAAAAAAAAAAAAACCAAAAAACTTCCTTCCCAAACACCACCATAGATTACTGACTTGAGCGTCGGAGTGCCCCCAGATGGACGAACCACCGCTGGATTCTTATCTTTCTGTGATAAGTTGTTTGGGCTTAATCTATTCTGCCAGTGCTCTCCATCTGAGTTCCCCCTTTGGTTGTGTGGTCAGAAATCAACACCTACAATTTGGCGCCATCTGTAGAAACAAAAAAGAATAAATTGCCAACGACGAGCAGAAAGAAAAGATCGGGGACAACGTCCCATGTAGGAGTGGTAAACATGTCGATCCTAATATCGAAGAAAAAAACTATAATGAAGGAGCGCAGGATCAGAATCCCTGGGATAAGGACGTCAGCAAAGAGGGAGACGCCGTAAAGAAATCAGGCCGAGATGAGTATTACAACGAAAACGACCTCTAGGTATGTAAAGATAGAAGCCTGAGGAGGGACGGCGAGATGAAGGAAATGGCCAACAAGTTGGCAGACCTACAATCGGTTGTCAATTTTATGATACAGAACAACGTCATGCAACCACCGTTTCCGTTGCAGGACATGCTGATACTAGGGGCCAAGACTGACACCCAAAAAGGGGGTAGAAAACAGTCTTAGCAATCCTGCAACATGGCAAGGAAAAGGAGCATTCACATCGGCCTTCATGGGAGGTCGGGCGAGAAGAGTCAATCAGAGGTGACTCGCAGAGGGCACCTCGTACCAGGTGAACGTATGTCAAAGAACCTAGGAATATCCAGGGAAAGGGCCTGTGTTTTGACATGGTGAATGAAAAGAAATCCAAGAGGACACATAACGACACAGGGAGTAGCGCGTACCAAAGAGACTGAAATTCGTTGACAGCCCAGCTCCTAGTCGGACTAAGGAGGATTTGAAGGACTACCTCCAGAGAAAGCGGCAGAATGTCGAGGTCAGGGCCGGCCCTGGCCTAAGGCCAATATTTCAGCCTAAAAATAGGGCCCCAAGTTTAGTAAAATGTTATAGGTCCAATGTTTTTTTATTTTTTTAGGATCAATTTAAAGGGCCCCAAAATATTTTATTGGGTCCATGTATAGTTTAGCCCATATTTATTTATAAGTATAGTTTGGCCCATATTTATTAAAATAAAAATATATATTAGAAAGAAAAAAAAAGTGTTTGGGCCCAAGAAGAATAATACATACAATATATGGGCCCTAATTTTATTTTATTTTCACCTTCTTTATCTATTAGAATTTAGTAAAATAAATAATTTTGCCATAATTTTTTTACCTAGGTCTTTATCAGTTTTAATTGAATAATTTTTTCCTAATTTTTTTGCCCTAATTTTGTTTCATTAAATTGTTTTGTTTATAATTTTAATGATTGTATGTGCAAGTAATTTTTTTGTAGCTACAAACAAATAAAAAAGTTACAACTTATCATTTTATCTATGAATTTTTTTTTTTAATGTAAAAGGGGCCCCCATTTTTGAAATTGGCCTTAGGCCCCTAAATCTCAAGGCTGGCCCTGGCCGAGGTCACATCTCCCGTCAAACCAAGAACACCGTTCTTAATAGAGTTGGATAAGTTTGAGGCCCAAAAAGGTTTCATATGCCGGGGTTCCAAATTTACGATGGTAAGTCCGATCCAAACTTTCACATCGGCTTATATTTGAATTCAATGGCTTTGTATACCAGGAACGAACCATTGCTATGCAAGGTGTTCCCCCCATCCTTTGGGAAAATCGCTTCGAATTGGTTTCACAAGTTGCAGAAAGAAACTGTGAAGAGTTAAGAAGGCCTGGCTGAGATGTTTGTGGCTAAGTTTGTTACAAACAAGTTGTAGCCACTGAAGGTAGACTCCCTGATGGCTTTGAAAATTGGCGAGGGTGAAAGCCTCACGCTTATACCAAAAGGTATTATGAGGTGTTCAACCAAATACCGGGATGCAACCAGGAGTTGGCGGTCGTGTCTTTTAAGAATGGCCTGGAGGATAATTATACGCTTCGAAAGTCACTGGCAAAGACTCTACCAAAGAGTATGGAGGAGTTCATGGCAAGGATCGAGAAATATGCCAGAGTAGAAGAAGATATGCCGGGAACGAAGGCGTCGAAGCAGGAGGAGAGAAATGGCAAGCCGAAGCGAGGCCGAGGTAATACAAGTTTTAATAGGTAGAAAACAGGCTTGAGGGCTGCACAGGCAGTCACCAATGTGTTCCGAATCCCGATTTATAAAGTTCTAGAAAGGATCAGGAACCAGCCGTATTATAGAGGGCCAAAGAAAATTCTTGGCGAATTTATGAAGAAAAGCCTTGGGAAGCACTGTGCTTATCACAATGAGGATAGGCATCTGACTTAGGGGTGCAAAGCCCTGAAGACGCATTTGGAAGATCTAGTCAGACAGGGTCACTTGAGGGACCTGGTAGATGAGGCCAGAACAAGGAAAGAACATGCGAGACTGCCCCAGGCACCGATAGCACCACCTCCACCACCACCACAACAATAAGCAAATGGACCTCGAGTGATCAATGTGATTCACTCGAGGGTTAATGAGAACGAGATGTGTGAAGAGACTCAGAGGGTGAGGCACTTACAGCATGTGTGTTAGATCCAGCAAAAGAGGCCCAAGACAAAAGAGTACCAGGGACCAATGGTGTCCTTTACAGAGGCAGACCTAGACATGGTGTAGCATCTACACAACAATGCTCTGGTAGTGACCCTCAAGGTTGGAAAATACCAGGTAAGGCGCATTCTGATTGACCAAGGCAGCTCTTGAGACATTATGTATGTCAGATGTTACAAGGAGCTTGACGTTCACTGAGATGATTTGGAGCAATCCAACAGCCCAATGGTTGAGTTCAATGGAATGCCAACATGGCCCCTGGAAGCAATAAATTTAGAGGTGCAGGCAGGCACCAGAAAGGTAAGCACAAAGTTTACAGTAATTGACATCCCCTCCTCTTACAATATTATCTTGGAAAGGCCATGATTGCACGCAATGAGGGTTGTTCCCTCAACACTGCACCAACTGTTACAGTTCCTAATAGAGCATGGAATTGAGAAGGTTAGAGGGGATCAGGTGCAACAAAAAAATTGCTCCATGGTAGCAATGAAATCCACCTACAACGAGTGAAAGACAGAAACAGTAGAAATTGAAGACGAGGACATGGAGGTTCTGGAGGACGTTGGCAAAGAATCGGCCGACAAGAGTTAGGAAGCTTTGAAAAAGATTCTAGTTCAGGAAAGGGATGAAGAGCGCTTCTTCCTTCTTGGCTCAGGCTTAGTCGAGGAGGAGGAGAGGGAGTTGGAGACTTTCTTGCGAGCAAACATAGAAGTATTCGCCTGGACGCCATACAAGATGCCTGGTATTGACCCCAAGGTCTCCTGCCATACGCTCAATGTAGATAGGTCGGCCAAACCTGTCATTCAGCGGACAAGGAGGCCAGCGTTGATTCATGTGGAGGCAGTAGAAGAGGAAGTAGACAAACTGTTGAAAGCCAAGGCAATTTGGGAGGTGAACTACCCAACTTGGTTGTCCAACACAGTAGTTGTAAAAAAGAAGAATGGGAAGTGGAGGGTCTGCGTGGACTTTACCAGCTTGAATAAGGCTTGCCCTAAAGACAGCTTCCCTCTACCTAAAATCGATCAGTTGGTGGATGCTACTTCAGGGCATGGGAGGATGAGCTTCTTGGATGCTTACAAGGGATACCACCAGATAGCAATGTATCCCATTAACGAGGAGAAGACTGCATTTATCACCCTAAAAGGGCTGCATTGTTACAAAGTGATGCCTTTAGGGTTAAAAAATACAGGAGCAACCTACCAGAGGTTAGTGACCAAGATGTTCAAACATCTGATTGGCAAAACAGTAGAAATGTACATTGATGACATGGTCGTGAAAACCAAAGAACTTGGGAATCATCTGGCTAACTTGAAGGCAGTTTTCGATATCCTAAGAACATATCAGCTCCAACTCAATGCTTCGAAATGTGCATTTGGAGTTGGGTCAGGCAAGTTCCTGGGGTACTTGGTTACCAGAAGGGGCATTGAGGCAAGCCCAGATCAAATCAAGGCCATTCTTGATTTAAAGAGCTCGACGTCGGCCAAACAGGTTCAAATTTTGACCAGCAAGGTGGCAACCCTGAACAGATTTATCAATCGAAGTTCTGACAAGTGTAAACCATTTTTTAGTTTGTTAAAGAAGGTCCACAAATTTTTTGTGAACAGAAGAGTGCGAAGTCGCCTTGGCCAACTTGAAAAAGTACCTGACTACAGCCCTAGTTCTGTCAAATCCAGTACCTGGAGAAGAATTGTTCCTATACTTGGCAGTTTCAGAGCATGTAGTAAATGCAGTGGTAATCAGAAGAAAGAAAGGAGAATAAAGGGCAGTATACTATGTGAGTAAAACCCTAGCAAGTGCAGAGACCAGGAACTTACCCTTGGAAAAATTGACACTGGCCTTAGTGATGGCTTCCAAAAAATTGAATCATTATTTCCAAGCCCATAAGATTGTGGTGTTGACTAAGCATCCTTTAAAGTCCTTGTTACAGCAAGGAGATCTGACAAGTAGGGTAGCTAGATGGGCAATAGTGTTGGGCCAATATGACTTGGAATTTAGGCTCAGAACAGTAATTAAGGGACAGGTTCTGGCTGACTTTGTGGCCGAATTCACCCCTAGTGCCAGCTCGCATCGGATTATGATAAGCCACGGTTTGGGATGCCCAGGGGAGCAAGAAGAAACCCAACTGGGGCCAAAGAACCCCACTCAAGCAAAACAGAAGAAAGAAAAGAAACCAAAGCCTTGCGACATCTACATTGGTGACTCCTTCCACCTATTTGTTGATGGAAGTTCAAATCGTCAAGGAGCGGGGGCAGTAGTAGTGTTAGTGTAGCTAAATGAGCGAATGTTAGAGCAATCTATCCATTTGGGGTTCAAGGCCTCAAATAATGAAGCAGAGTATGAGGCACTGATTGCAGGGTTGAAGTTAGCAGCAGCAATGGAAACCAATGAGATGGTAGTCTTCTGTGACTCCCAACTTATTGTGAATCAAGCAGCATGCGAGTATGCAGCCCGAGATGAAAGAATGATAACTTATGTCAAAAAAGTTGTTAGACTGCTAGCATTGCTCCAGGATTGTCAGCTATAGCAAGTTAGTCGAGATGATAACAGTCATGCCGATGCCTTAGCTTACCTGGCTAGTGCAATGAAATCAGGGGAGGCAAGAATAATGATGGTTGAGTATTTGTCAGGCATCCCTGGGATCAGAACCCAGGGAGTAGAGAATGGGACTAATGAGGCATTCCTGGCTCAATATCTAGACCTTTTAGAGGAGAGAAGAGAAAGAGCAGCAATTCGGCTAGGGACATACCAGCAACAGCTTGCTAGGGCTTACAATAAGAAGGTCAACCCAAGAGAGTTCAAGATTGGGGACCTCATCCTGAAAAAAGTCGTCGGTAACAAGAAGGATCCCAGGGAGAGGAAACTTGGCCCAAACTGGGAGGGGCCTTATAGAATCATTTCGATTGTCGGCAATGGGGTATATCGGCTTGAAGACACTTATGGCAAAAAGTTGCCAAGACCCTAGAACACTTGCAACTTGAAGTTTTTTTTATCATTAGTTTTTTGTTTTTTGAAGTTTATGTCGTAATTTTATTAGCCAAAGTAATAATAAAATGCTAGATTAATTTTTATGATTCTGAAATTTGTGTGATAGGACTGACTTGTCCTATGACGATGTTTCTGAATAAAACATGACGAATAACTTAGACTTATTATATGACAGAGTTGAATTATACTTGCATATAATAGAGTTGAACTAAGTTGGCGATATTTCTGAATGAAACATGACGGATAACTTAAACTTATTATATGACAGAGTTGAATTATACTTGCATATAATAGAGTTGAAATAAGTTGAATTTACCTAGGCTTGCCATGTCGGCAGAGTTAAAACTCAGAATGGAACTAAGTTTGCTTTAGTTGGATTAACAGAGGAACCAAGGTTGAACATCTCGGCTAGACTTTATTTGAATTTGACTTTGGCGAAAGACTATAAACGCATAATGTGAACTTAAGAGGAACTTAGGTTCACATTAGGGGGCTGGAAGCAGGAATGATAAATAAACTTAAAAGCGTGGGACTTGTTGAAATTTTTAGAAAAATTTACAAGTTAGAATAGGCTTAACACTTGTTGAAATTTCAAAAAAAATTACAAGTTATAGTTAGTTGAGGTACATATTACCCGAGATAACCAACTAGGTTGTCAAGCTTGGTAAGGTTGGAAAGGTGAAGCCTTGATGGAAGACAACAAGTAGAAGTAAGAAAGCAATACTTGATTAAATGAGTTTTAAGAAACAACACTTGTAAAAATATTTCGAAATATTTTTAAGTGTTAGCCGAGGTATTACAATTGTTGGCCGAGATGAACAGTCAAGGTTTATATCCGATGTGTTCTAAACCCGAAATGATTATACGGTTAAGGTATAATTTGAAAAATTGTAATATTATTCTAAGTATGGAAGCATACAAAGTTGTGAAGATAGATAAAGCAAGCTTTCAACACTTAGGAAAGAAGGAAGAAGGCATGCGTGCATTCAAAGAGAATTTGTTCATTTGCAAAAACAAAAAGGGTACATTGGCTAAAGTGAAACTTAAAAACTGTTCAAATAGTTACAAGTGAAAAAAAAAATCCTAATTATCGAGGACGTCGACATGGGCCTCTAACTGCTCAACCTCGACTGTTGGTGGTGTGTTGGCCTCAATTGGCAGTGCTACCTCTTTTTCCACCGCGATCTTGGCATCTATCTCGAGCAAGGTTTGATCTAAACTCTTCTCAACTGCCTGGACCTCGGCCTCAAAGGATGACTTTTTCGAAGAAGACTCTTGAGAACCTCATCCTTCCCCTCGTATTGAGTCAAGTCCAAAACTTGATCATTTAGAGTTAGGGACTTGGCCCCAACAATAACCTCCTCTCCATCATCCGCGTTATCAGCATCGACATTATCTTCGTCGGCTTCATCATTAGATTCCTTAGAAGGCTGAGGGAAAGGCACTTGGAGTTGGTTGATATTTTGGAGAGGCGAGTCCATTGGGACAGATAGTTTATTAAGTCCCGCTGTCCAGCCGAGGTAATAACCTCAATTGCAAGCCAGGTTGACTTACCTTTTGTACTAGTCGCGAACGGCGGCTTGGCCTTCTTTGAAAGCCTTCTTATCAGCCGTCTTGACCTCGGCATCCTTTGAGTCAAGGGCCTCTTTGAGCTTGGCCTCTAACTCAGCTGCCTTGGCCTTGGCAACCTCAAGATCGGCCTTGGCAGCTTTAGCGTTAGCCTCGGTAGTTTTTGCTTTATCCTCGGCTTGATTCTAAGCAGCCCTGGAAGCCTTGGCTTGATCAAACAGAGTTCGATTCTTGGCTTCAGCATGATTGGCAGCTTCTTGAGTCTTCCTCGCCAACTCATTCCATGTCATCTCTGTCTCGACCATATATGAATGCGCATGCTAGATGGCCTGCTGTAGACACCCCATTTTTTACCAACCTTAAGACTCAGACGTCACCAACTGAGCGCTCAGTGATATTGCATATTGTGCTTGTTCTGAAGTTGCGGAATCTCGGCTGCGAGCCTTGCCTCCGGACTTCCGGACTCTTTTGTACCTTGCCTCGGTTTGCGAACCAGGCCTCGTTTTCTCCATTCTCTCTTCTCGAAGGGAGGGAGAGGTCTCGTAGACCATCTCTCAGTGGCCGTAGGCTACGTTTCGTGGTCGTAGGCCATTTTTCCCCGTTTGGAGCCTGGTTTTCAGTTTTTCGGAGCCGTCGGCCGTGTGCCTCGGTTCGGGACCGTTTAACCACCTCTGTTTGCTCTGGTTTTTGGCATACATCTTATTTACTCCCTTTTGAGGGACACTGTGGCTCGAGAGACCAACTTCGTGGTCAAACGCCACCTCCGGTGCTTAACAATCAGTTTTCGGGGCCCCGGGCTGCGCGTTTTGGCCCCCGAACCTTCGTTTTACATCGGTTTGGATTCATTTTTGGCGGAGACCTTATTTTCACTGTTAGGAAGGCCGTAGAAGGATGGGAGGCTAGCTATTGTTCTGAAGACTAGCTTTATTCCTTCATCGCTCTTTATCGCCCGTTTTCTTCACTAGAAAGTTGACCATCCCCGGGCCAATTTTTCTGACTTTCCTCCACACCTTTGTGTTATACACACCTGAGAGGCCACCAATATGGGTAGGCCGGCCATTAACTCTCCCTGACCCTTTTAAACCCCTCTAAAAAGTTAGCTTTTCTCTCTACTAGTTCACATTTCCTGGTTTTTCTCCACATGGCTGTGTTGTACACACATGCGAGGCCACCTTTTTGGGGTGGCCGGCCACTAATTGAGACTGACCCTTTTGACCCTAGCCGGCTGGCCACCTAAACCCTTTGAACCTAGCGGGCCAGAATCCTCTCTCCTGGTTCCTTACAGTTGTACCCTCTGTTTTCCCCTAGACCCCTACCCGGGGATCTGCCCTTTTGGGGGGGAAAATTTGAATTTAATTTTCCACCCCATTCTCCACCCCTTCTCCTCTATATAACCAGCACCCCTCCTCCATGTTTAAGGATTACAAAAAATTGTTTAAGAGCCATTTCATACAAACCTCCATCTCTCTCTCCTCCAACCTTCCAAACCCTAAGGTTCTTGCACCCTTTGCACTACAACCCATAGCACCACACCTCTACACTACATTCCAGTAACTCAGAGGCCATTTGAAGAGGTTGAGAGCTCAGAAATTTAGTCCAAGAGCTGCTGGTTTACTGCTCTACAAGGGTGAGTTCTTCTTTTCCCTTTTCTAGTCTTTTCTTGCTTCATCTATAAGCCATACTTGCAAGCATTTTTGGGCTCCTACCCAAACTAGAAATAGTCATATTTTGAGCTCATATTCATGTTTGATCAAGGGTTTTTCTCTGTTTGAAGCCACCTGCTACCCCTTTCCTTTATCCCTCTTTTAGGGCTATTTCTTGCATGATATGTTAGCCATGTTTGTAAGCATTTTTGGGCTTCAATTCAAAATATAAAGTGATATATTTTGATCCCCTCTTCAACTTTGTTGAAGGGATCTCCTCTGTTTGAGGCCATCTACTACCACTTGTCTCCTATCTCTCTTTGTAGGCCCATTTTTGCATGATAGTTTAGCCCTACTTATGCTTATTTTTGAGACTTGATATAAACTGTAAAGTGCCTTTTTTTTATCCCCTCTTCAACTTTGTTCAAGGGCTCTTTGCTATTTGGGGCCAGCTACTGTCCCTTGTCTCTAATCTCTCTTTTAGGGCCATTTTTGCGTGATAGATTAGCCCTACTTGTGTTCATTTTTGAGAGTTGTCATAAACTGAAAAATATCTCATTTTAATCTCATCTTCAAGTTTTTTTGAGGTCCCATTTTTTTTTGAGATCATATGCCTCCTTGTATGCTTGATTGTCTCTTATTTTGAGCCCTACACCTAAGCTCTTGTTGCATGATTTGTTTGGCCATCTAGCCACTGAAATCCAATGGATTTTCAGTGGCTAACACACTATTTTGAGCCTCCAAATCAGAGGGGGATGACTCCCTCTCACCTTGACTTGTTTGATGGTCATTTTGGCCTTCCAAAGGGACCCCTCCTTGCATGCTTCTTAGTCACATTTCGGGGTCAATTTGGTGAGTTTTGGAGCTACTATATTTGATTTCCAGAGTTTTTTGTGCTATGCTAAGTGTCCTTGATGCATGTGCTTAATAACCCTTTTGTATGCCTTCCAAATGAGCCCCTCATTTGTGCACGTGTTGGCTGCCTCTCCATGTTTATTTAGGCATATTTTGGCATGTTTTGTTCACTGATTTTGGCTGGTTTGATGATTTCTCACTTGCTTCATATACATGCCATGTAAATCATGTTTGCTAGTCAAAATCGCATGCTATTTTAGGCCATCTTGCTAGCATCTTTTGGCCATGATTTAAACTATAAATGTTCATGTTTTGTGACTGCCTTGGTTCTGTCTTTATGCTTCATGATCAAATAATGCATACTTTGTATAGCTATAGGTCAATACATGTGCCTAGTTTTGTGTTTCGGGACCATTCCATGCATCGGGTGCCATGTTTCCATGTTTCGGGGTCATTTTGCATCACATTTTAGTGTTAGAACTTGCATGTTTGTATGCCATATTTTGTGCCTTGTCATGCCTTGTTAGAGTGGCATTCGTGCCTTAGGATCGGTCCTCGATTTGCGTGCATGTGTGCACGCATCTCGAGTGTCTCATTTTCATTTTATGGCCACTAATGTGAGCGTGGTTGAGGTCCACTCATGTTGGCGTAAGTCCATCATGCATTGTGTATGCCATTTCGATTCATAGCATTGTGCATGCTTGGTTATATGTTAGAGCATCGTGTATGCCATGTCACATCATGCATTATGTATGCCATTTCATAGCATTGCGTATGCTAGGTTGCATGTTTGGATTGCATTCATGCATGTCATGCATATTGCATTGTGCTTGGGATAGGAGTTAGCCCAAGCACGGGAAACGAGGGACGTTTCGTACTTCGAGTGACGGAATGTGTCTCAATTCCCTATCGCTGACACTTCAGATTATCCATGATGGAGTCTAGGCCTTGTTGTGTTTTCATGTGCATTCATTTCATATTGAGTCATGCAATTCAACTCCTCGGCCATCATACATCGAGATGCGTGATTGGTGGCACGAGGATCAAGGCAAGCATATATATGTGAAAATACATTGCAATGCCCCTTTCTTGCTTTCTGTTGCAGTAAATCAGAAATCGGCAACCTTTCAAAGTTTTGCACAATATTCCGGGCTTAATTGTAAACAGAGGCTAATTGGGACGTCGCAATGGATTTCCGCGCAAGGCAACCCAAACATGCATCATTCATCATCCGGAGTAGAGTCGAGGCAGTCCCTAGCTTGCATGCTAATTTACTGCTTTCCTAGATTAATTTGTTAATTAATTAAGAATTTTGTATTTATTCGGACTGTAATTATTCATTTTGGACTATATATTATTTATTTGGACCCTCCGAGCAAAGGCACAATTGTAATAAGTGTGCGTGCATGTGATGTATGTCTTCCAACCCCACGTCTTTCTCTCCCTTTTATTTACCAGCTTATGATGGTTAGATTAGGGCATGTTTCAATTAGCATACAGTATGATAGCATGTTTGCATTCATTCATCTGTTTTGCATACACCGGGCTCGGCACATCATAAATCACTACATTGTATTTCAATTCCAAGTTGAATACTTGTTAGCTGTAGCATTCCATATGCCATATTTAGAATAAGCTAAGCCTATCTTAGTTGCATTCCTGCATGTGTTGCATTAGGCATTTCTGTGTAGTTAGGATCATGTATGGATTTCTAATGTAGTTTCTGTTTTGGCTTGGAGTACTCGGTAAGTTTTTACGCTTTAGCATCCTTGCATGTGTGTGAGTGACTGCTATGATAGCATGCTTACCATGAGGCTATTTGCTTATGTGATATAACTGCCTAAATGCCTGTGGGTGAAGGTTGGGTTATTTGGATTGGAACAATGCATTGACTGTGAGTTTTAAGCCCACTAGATAGTGGCAAAACCATCTTTTCTAAGCCTACCTGAGGGTGGCAAAATCTGCATTTCAAGCCTACTTGCAAGTAGCAAACCACTTTCACAAACAAACACGAAATGTTTTGTTCCAATTCAGGTGATCCAGTCTATACTTGTATGTTGTGCGCATCACATAGTAAATCTAGGCTAATAACCGGAATAAGAACGCATAATGTTTTCAAAACTGGATATCATGGTTAGTAGAGGCCGATCTTCGATCGGGTGAGCGGGGGTGCTCACGAAGTGACCTTCCCTAATTGTACCCAAGTTCCCGAGCCGAGGCAACTTTGGTGATGACGAACACGTGGCCTTAGGCACGAGTTAGGGTTTCCTAAATTTCCCCAAAAATAAAATATTTAGGTGGCGACTCTGTATCTGGCAAAGCAGTCCATGTTTGGCACTTCTTTTCAAAAATCTGTTTTCTCAAAACGATTTGCCGGATTTGGACTCTTTGGTTCAGATTAAGAACCATGACATTGAGTCTTGAACTGTAGTGAGCCCAAAATGAACAGAACGAGACTCATCCCTCCCGGGGCATTCGGGGACGTCTACAGTTTCTGGTGAATCCGCTGGGGATTCAGAGAGCTTAACTCGAACTCATGATATCTTGTTTTAACCACACTTATGTGTTTCTTTGCATTGCATGTGCATTGGTGCGCCTAGGACACCGTGTTTGCCATCTGCTATTCCTGAGCGGTTTGCCAGAGGCTGCGTGCCATAAGGCTTACCGGTTACGGGCTCTGCCAGTATGGGAACACAATCCCCGATTTTTCCGGGGCACCCTGTTGACCATTCAACCTAGTGCATATTCGGAATCCATAGTGACCATTCCAAACTAGGACAGGTTGCTTACCCGATATAGGTTGTTTGAAACCGCTGCGTGCATAGTGAAACCCTAGCTCCTGACAAAATAGGACAGGGAAACCCTACCCCAACATAGGGGTGTTTTGGCTCTCACTTATCTGTTATGTGCTTTTAGACTGCGTCTCTACAGGGAAATGCATGTATCAGTTTATGAGTTTGGGCATCAGGCCTGCGGGTATCAATCAATGTTTGAGAATCAGTTATCTGCGGGTATTAGATTCAGTCTTGGGGAACAGTGATTCAGGGATAATGATCAGTGTTTGAGGACAGTGTGTATTCAGCTTATCAACCGTGTGTTGTTATGCCCAGTTGTGTGTTGTGTATTTATTTTAAGTTGTTATACTGTTCGTTTGTCTGGTTATTTATTTCTTTATTGCTTTATTTATCTTTTGCTAGGACAGTTTTAGCACAATTGCTTCAAACCCAGCAGATATTACCCAAGCACTTTGGACAAGAGGTCGTCGGCTCAATTGATCTGAGGATCTGGTTGACGGATAGCCAGTGTTTCATTCTCTACCGTCGGTTGTCAGAAGAAGGTCGAGAAAGCGCGATGTGTCTAAGCAGAGGTTACCAGAGCAGTGGTCTACCCTAGCAGTGAACAGTCGGGCTAAGGTCTCAGTTTCTGCCATAAAAATACACATACTGGTCAGTCAGCAGGATCAGCAGAATATGGCCGGAATGGAAGAAATGATGCGCTAACTCCAAGAGAGTATGAAGCAAATGCAGGAGGACGCCGTCCGCCAAGCGGAGTTCTTTAAGCAGCAGGCCACGATCATGGCCTAACAGGCGGAACTAATTACCCGGCTACAGCAGCAAGCCGGAGCATCAGCCTCACATCCAAATCCTCCCCCGCCAGGAGTCCCAATACCCGAGCAGACACCAACTACCCAGAATGTCCTGCCAAATACCCAGAACATTTTTCCAAATGTCCATGCCGTCCAGGAGGACACAGACATTCCAACGGGGTTAGCTCCGCCCCCACTTCCACCTCAGTTATCCAAGGCACATACACCCGCCAACCACCCGGACTCTCCCTTCGAGTTCGAAGTAGACCCTACAGCATTGAAATTGAGCAAGCTCGAGAAGCTATTCAAAAAATCCGAGGGGGTAAGCTATTCCGGATATCGAGGACGGATATACTGATGTGGCTGTGACATTGCCGGATAGATTCAAAATGCCGCAGATCGATCGCTTCGACGGATCTGGTGATCCCATGGTCCACCTCTGACTGTTCTCAGATATATTCCGGCCAATGGGCCTTACTAGACCCCAGAAGCTTTCGTTATTTGGCCGGACCCTATCAGGAGTGGCCGCTATCTGGTATGCAAAGTTAGAGGATGATGTCAAACGGAGTTGGGACGAAATGACCGAGGCCTTTGTTGCGCAATACTCTTACAACACCCAAATTGAGATTACAACTCGTGATCTCGAAACAACAAGGCAGGAGCCCAAAGAGAGTTTCTCGGATTTCGTGACCCGGTGGAGGGCGAAGGCCTCGATGATGACTTTAAGGCCCACCGATAAGGACCAGATCAAGATGATTGTGCGCAATCTCCAACCAAAACTGATGCAAAAAAATGATTGTGCTCCCCTTCCCCACCTTTTCGGATCTGCCCGAGATGGGGGTACAAATTGAAGATGCGATGAAACAGGGTTTGATTGACCAAGATAGGGAACAACCCCGGAGAACCTTTAACCGCAATAACAATGCAGGCCCGAGTGGCGCTGCAACTGCAAGAACTTTGGAGGTTAGCATGGTCGCCACCATTCCCCCTTTCCTTTCAAGGCCCATGTCAGCCACACCCTTCTCCGGTGCATTCGAAAGCAGTACACAGACCACTAAATACCAACCCAGAGGCCAAAGAACCTTCACCCCATTGTACATGCTCCTGTCCAAAGCTCTAGGGGTCTTAATCAGAAAAGGGCATCTAAAACCCCTGGAGCCGAGGCCGTTACCAAATCCACTACCCCCCACTCACAACCCAACCAAATATTGTGCATATCACCAACAACACGGTCATGACACCGACCAATGCTTCAAATTGCGTCACGAGATTCAAGATCTTGTTGACAAACAGGTGATTTTGCCACCAGAAAGACCCAATGTTACAACCAACCCACTCCCTACACACAACCAAGCTCCACCTCCCAAAAGAATCAACTTTATCCAAACTGGGGTCGTGTCTTACGATCCTAGTATCTATATCACTCATTCCCATCTACCTAAGCCGGAGGTGCTCCTTCCCGACTGCACTGACCTTTTGTGCATGTTGGACATCTCTACAACCCAACCTGAGCCAATGGTGGTGGATGTTGAAGACGGTGCAGGGGAGATTGCAGAGGAGGATGGAACTGTTGAGTCGGGGTTTGAGTAGTCTGGGAATTTTGCTAGGGAGGCCTACGATCCAAGTGAGTACATTCTGTCAGCAGGCCAATGCGAGCCAAGTATAGAATTGCCAGAAAGAACAGAACTGTGTGTGATCCAGGGAGATAGACTTGAGCAGGGAACGGATGATTTAACGGCCGTGGAAGAGGGCTTCACCAACCTACAGTTTTTCAATAACCAAGAATCAGGGGACGCAGCAGTCAACTGGTTTGAGTATGAGGAATCGGCAGAGGCTACCAGATGGCTGGATGATCAACCGGATGTAGTGAAAGAATCCCAACCAGAACAAGGCCCAGCAGGGGCGAGGGTATTAGTTGTGGCCGGAAGGGCCGAAAGTCAGAGTACATTGCCGGAGAGCGCTAGTACGAAGAATTTCGCTCAGAATGCAGGGAAAGCTGAACAACAGACTACGCTAACGCAGGTAGAACAAGAAAAGATTTGGGATTCTGAGAGAATCAAGAAAGCCAAAACCCATGAAGGGATTGAAAGTGCTGTGGGCACGAGGACAGAAGATGCTGCGAACACATGGGCTGAGAGTACTGCAAGTACAATCATGCCAGAGCCAGACAAGTGCCTTTTGAATGCCAACGGAATGTGGTGGGAAGATGATGATTTATGTCTTGCCCACACAGATGAAGATTGGGGGAGCAATCAACCAAACGACACCTGGTATCTCGATGAGGTGGATCACATGACAAGAAGCGGACAGTATTTCAAGCCCCCGCACCTAGACCAGCCAGAGGCATCGGGGAAGGATAAGGAAGCTGAGAGACAGAAGGAGAAGCAGATCGAAGAGGAAGCTGTGTTGAAGCAATTAAAAAAGATACAAGCAGACATCCCTATCTGGGGACTGCTTATGGCGTCACGAGTGCACAGACAGGCTGTCCTATCTACTATAGACAAGGCTAAACTCTCTATAGATACCACACGGAAGCACTAGTTGATGGTCTTTTCCGGAGGAGGTTCCCGACATTAACCTTTTGAGACAAAGAACGCTACCGAGGGCAAATCATAACAAACCCTCTACATCTCTGTGGAATGTAGAGACAAGTGGTGCCATGGTTCTTGTCGACACAGATCCGCCATTAATGTGTGCCCCAAAGACAAAGATATGCAATCAGGTTAAAGCCCGCGGACTTCGTGCCGACTACTCAAGTGATCAGAGCCTATGATAACACCAGCAGGGAGGTGATGGGGACTGTCAAAATTCAGACCCAGGTTGGTCCGGGACAACACAACATTGAATTCCATGTCTTAGACGTTCCTGCGACCTTTAATCTACTCTTGGGGTGGCCGTGGTTGCACCAAGTGAAGGCAGTCTCTTCCACTTTGCATCAGATGGTGAAATACCCCTATGGAAAGGGAGTAGCCATTGTTTTCAGGAATTCATCAATCCATCTACCTCCGAAGGTATCTACACCAGTCCTAGAAATTGAGCACGGCATGGAGGACGTGTTTCTGTCAGGTTTTACCTTAGCCGAGGCTTGGGTGGTGCAAAACATCATGGCCATTAATGAGGGAGTGTATGTCAATGCTCAATCTGTATACCTCATGAACAAGCTACAACACATCCCCAGGATGGGATTGGGAAGGAGTGGCCGGAAGGGCATCGCAGCATTGGCCGGGGCGCCACACAACCCTTATACCTTTGGATTGGGTTATCTACCCACCAAAGAAGACTAGATAAGAAAGGGGAAGGAAATAGCTGGAAGAGCCAGAGCGAAGAAGGCGGGGAAGCCTTTTGACTTAATGCACCGGCCCATTCAGGGTACCCTAAACGGACGTTTCGTCCGGGAGGGGGAGGACTTTCCGTTTTGTGGCTTCCCCGAGCCGTGGCTGAACGCGGAGAAGAAGCGCGTGCCAGGCTTCGAGATTTTCTTTGACCTACATTTATCCGGGGATGACGTTGCCAAAGAGCAGACAGACCCATCAGCTGAGGTTGAACAGTGTAAGGAAGTGGATTCCGAGGGCGCTGAAATTGAAATGGGGATAGCACTAGCATGTCTACTTTCAGATCCTCCGATCGACCAAAAGTGCTTGGGGGATAACTTCTCAGTTTCCATGATTGGGAATGAAATGGCTACGGGCCTACCAGCAACTATTTTGGATGCATTTATCGCACCCTCTCTCACTTGGCAATACGAGGAGGGATTTTTGTCCAGCGGTACCGGGTCAGGTAGTGAGCCGGAATCTGATTCCACCGAATCTTGTGAGTCGGAATCAGGTTCCAGCTCGACTGAGTCTGAGTCTGGTAATCCTGGGGATGATAACCCGGATGCCACAGTCTTGTCCAAGACATCTTTTTCTTTCTCATTTGAGTCTGTTGTAACTGAGGAATCGGACGATTTGGATGTGCTTAATGAGAATCAAGTAGCTGTGGTTTCTGAGTACTTTTCTGTGCTCTTGATTTATTGCATAAACTTAGACTTTCAAAATTTTGATAAAAACGACGAGGAAGAAATTCCTCCGGTTTTGCAACACTTAATTGAACAAGAGCAGGAGAGATTTGTTAAACCCCTAATGGATGAAATCACTACTGTGAATATTGGTACTGAGGAGGACCCGCGGCTGGTCCAGATCGGGTCCACGTTGTCTTCGGAGGAACGCGAGTGCTTGGTCGCTTTATTAAAAGATTTCAAAGATGTTTTCACGTGGTCCTACGAAGACATGCCTGGGATTGATCGTGAGATTGTACAGCACCGGATCCCTCTTGACCCTGAGGCCCGACCCGTCAAGCAGAAACTCAGAAGGATTCGCCCAGACTGGGCTCTCAAGATTAAGGAAGAGGTCACCAAGCAAATCAACGCAAACTTCCTACTGGTGTCCGAATACCCGACTTGGTTGGCCAACATTGTTCCAGTGCCGAAGAAGGATGGCAGAATCCGAGTATGCGTGGATTTCAGGGATTTGAACAGAGCTAGTCCGAAGGACGACTGCCCCTTGCCGCATATTGACGAGTTGGTGGACTTTACAGCGGGGCACGCATTGCTTTCGTTTATGGATGGCTTCTCAGGGTACAATCAGATAGTGATGGCACCTGAAGACCGGGAAAAGACTGCATTCACCACCCCGTGGGGGACATACTGCTACAGAGTGATGCCGTTTGGGTTGAAGAATGCTGGAGCTACTTATCAACGAGCCGCGACTACAATATTGCACGACATGATCCACAAAGAGGTTGAGGTGTACGTGGACGACATGATTGTCAAGTCCAAAGAAAGAGAGGGCCACTACACCACCTTGCAAAAGTTCTTTCGAAGGATCAGAGAATTTCGATTGCGGTTGAATCCTCAAAAATGTACATTCGGTGTTACAGCGGGAAAAATGCTGGGGTTTCTGATTACACAAAGAGGTATCGAAGTCGACCCTTCCAAAATCAAGGCCATCCTAGAAATGCCCCCACTAAGGACTGAAAAGGAGGTGCGAGGCTTTCTAGGTAAAGTGCAATTCATAAGACGGTTTATCTCAAAATTAACCTTGACTTGTGAACCACTTTTTGGTCTCCTGAAGAAAGGCAAGAAATTCCAATGGGACGGCCGATGCCAAGCTGCTTTTGAACAAATCAAGGAATACTTACAGAACCCGCCCGTGTTGTCACTGCCAGAGCTGGGGAAACCGTTGATATTGTACCTTTCAGTGACTGAGACTACAATGGGTTGTATGCTCGCGCAAGAATTAGAGGACAAAGTGGAAAGAGCCATCTACTATTTGAGCAAGAAGATGCTAGAGTATGAGACTCGCTACACACCATTGGAGAAGGCTTGCTTAGCTTTGGTATAGGCTACCAGGAAGCTGCGGCACTACCTGTTAGCTCACTCCGTAATGTTGGTTTCATGACTCGATCCCATCAAATATCTTTTCGAGAAACCAGCACTTACGGGTAGGCTAGCTCGTTGGTTGCTGTTGCTCTCCGAATTCGATTTGAAGTATGTAACACGCAAGTCAGTCAAGGGAAGAGCAGTAGCAGAATTCTTAGCCGATCATCCAGTGGAAGGGGGTGAAGCAGTCGAGTACTTATTCCCAGATGAAGTCATTTTGCATATCGACGACGAATTTTGGACGATGTATTTTGACGGAGCGTCAAATCAGTACGGGTATGGGATAGGAGTGTTGCTGATAGCACCTGACAAATCCCGTATCCCTCTAGCCTTCAAACTCCAATTCAAAGTCTCGAACAACGAAGCAGAATATGAGGCATGCATTGCCGGTCTAGAAGCAGCCCTAGAACTAGGGGCAAGACGGTTGGACGTCATCGGGGACTCGAACCTTGTTGTGTCTCAAGCAAAAGGAGACTGGAAAGTCAAAGAAGAGAAGATGATGATGTATCACCAGACCTTGGATTTGTTAATTCCTCGGTTTGAGAAGCTAAACTTTGCTCATCTACTAAGACAGAACAACAGGTTCACAGATTCTTTAGCAACTCTATCTTCCATGATAGACATCCCGTTCGGAGTCCGGATGCATCTAGTCATCATTGACCAGAAATTTGCGCCAGCCTACGAGTCGATTGCTGCTATAGATGAAGTTCATGACGAAAACCCCTGGTACCACGACATTTGGAATTTCTTGGAGAAAGAAACATACCCACCAGGGGTAAATGCCAAGAATAAAAGGGCAATCAAAAGAATGGCCGTTCAGTTCATCATCTATGGGGGTAAGCTGTATAAGAGAGGTCATCTGGGAAAGCGTAAGCTGTGTGTCGATGCCGAAGAATCAGAGCGTCTGATGGAAGCCATCCATGGAGGGGAATGCGGTGCACATATGAACGGAGTAATGCTAGCACAGAAGATCCTCAGACAGGGTTACTACTGGTCCACCATGGAGGAGGATTGTATCAGTTTTGTCCGGCGATATCATAAATGTCAAATTCATGCAAATCACATGAACATTCCGCCGTCGAAGCTGTACAATATGACTTCGCCATGGCCATTTTCAGTCTAGGGAATTGATGTGATTGGGGCTGTCTCTCCAAAGGGGTCGAATGGGCATGAGTTCATCCTGGTCGCGATAGATTACTTCACGAAGTGGGTCGAGGCCCAATCTTACGCAGTGTTGAAGGCTTCACATGTTGCGAAGTTTATCAGAAACAACATCATCTGTCGCTACGGGGTTCCAAACGAGATAATTTTAGATAACAGTTCCCACTTCAAGAAGGAAGTGATTGACTTGTTGGAAAAATACAATGTGGCTTTTCATAAGTCATCTACCTATCGGCCGCAAACCAATGGAGCGGTTGAGGCCACCAACAAGAATATCAAACACATATTGCAGAAGATGGTGGAAACCTACCAGGACTGGCCAGATAAGCTGTCATTTGCTCTATGGGGCTACCGGACTTCAATCAGAACTTCTACTGGGGCGACTCCGTATTCATTGGTTTATGGGATGGAGGCCGTTCTACCTATCGAGATTGAGGTTCCGTCATTACGAGTACTAGCTGAGTGTCAAATAGCCGAAGCAGATTGACAGCAGAGCAAGTTTGAGGAACTCATGCTCTTTGATGAGAGAAGACTGAAAGTACTGTACCATGTCCAAGGTTATCAACGCAGAATTGCCCGGGCTTTCAACAAGAAAGTTAAGTCTAGGAATTTAAAAGAAAGAGATTTGGTGCTCAAGGACAACCGAGCTCCCATCCACGACCCAATGGGCAAGTTCAGACCCAATTGTACTGGTCCCTACATCATTAAGTCTATCTGGTCAAGTGGAGTTGTGGTTCTGATGGATCTAGATGGCCTAGAGTTCTCACAACCGGTCAATATGGACAAGTTGAAAAAATATTACCCTTGAGAGGTTCGCTAAGCCGAAAACCCGAAAGGGCGACCTAGGCAAAACTCAGAGCACAAAAAAATTTAAAATTATAAAAACTGAGCTTGCAAGGTTGAAAACACGCAAAGAGCGGTCTTGGAAAAAGTTAGAGCGTAAAAGGAGAGTGAAAATACTCGAGTGAACCTGAGCCTGAACTACGTAAGGCTTGATTCCCATCTTTGGGATACGTAGGCAACTTCATCCTGAAGTTCAGCCATAAACTTTTCCTCGATCAACTTCGTCCATTTTGATCATCTCGGTCATCATTGTCTATCAGCATTCATCGTGATCTCCGGTACAGTGCTTTTTAGACTAGGGGCGACTTTCCGTTACCGTGCAGTGCCGAGGTGCTATTCAGACTAGAGGCAACTTTCCAGTTGCTAGGGTCCGGGGTTGTGCATCTCAGTGACAGATCTCAGGCGTGTCCAATTCTAATCCATATTGAAAATGGTTTTGAAAAGTTTTAATAAAAGTTGACTTTGTTCAAATTAATCCTTTTACAACTAAGACCATTTTTGGACCAAAGCGGAAAATTTTCAGTACCCATAACCTTCAATTTCATTGATTTCAAAACAGAGTTCTTCTGCTCTTGCATACAAATTGAAGTTGCTTTTTATTACATTCATAAAGAAAACTTGAAAGTACTGGTAAAGCAATAAATCCGAGGCATAGATAAGTCAGGTGTCCCTGCGCCCCCTCCCAGAGCTGGTCGAAGCCTCTGATGCCAAACTGGGCCTAATCTGTGCCTCTTCATTGAGCCAATCCAAGCACTCGTTAGTCAAAGTGCAACTGAAAGTAGGAGCAGTGGCCAGGAGCTCTCTAGTCCTCCATGCTGTAGCATACCGGGCAAGCTGTGTGCCTCGAACTAGGAATGTGGCAGGATACTCTATCCCCTCTGGCGGGCAAGTCTGATCGTGACCGAACTGACACAGGAACCGAAACGGAAAGTAGAACGCACAGTGGGTCAGACCAATCAACTGGATCCCGGTCTGCCGGGACATGCTATAGCTCATTGCTGGGAGATTGAGCCAAGGACAGCGCCAAGCAATACGGTCTGCAGACAAATTGCACATCCAGTCAAACCACCACTCCTCATCAGGGGCATTGACTAGGCATTGTTGAAAGAAGTAGCCGCGAGCTGAGTAGGCTGGGCAAGAGTCCACAACCTGCAATTTATCCATCAACCATACCTAGGGAGGGATGAAAAATGAGAGAATAAAGAATAAAGAGATGCACGATGAGAGAAAAGTAAGAAAAGGGTTTTGTAAGAAAAATCGAGCCCGAGGGCCGAGTGATGTGAGCAATACATATATGAGATTGGGTGGGAAACATTACCTGTAGCAGTAGTGGACTCCCCGCAAATCTGGTCGTCTCTCGGCGATAGAAAGCATCTAAGCCCATCAGTGTCTCGGCCAAAGTCATGGCAATGCAGCTCTTTCCTTCCTTCAAGCCTTGCGCAACTTCAATCAGATGGATACTAGATCCACTGAAGCCTGGGGCAAGCAAAAAGTGAGATAGCATGCACAAGCAAAGGGCGTGTTGCCGAAAACCTTGCCAATGATGGTTGCCGCGGTCACCAGCATCAGAAAAACGATGAATCAGGCCGAGGATGTCCAGTTCCCCGTTGCAGATCAGAGACCGTGCATCATGCATGGTGAGTCCACACATTCGCCCTAAAGCTTGGGCGTGACCGAAGCGAAACTGAGGCAAAATTTCTTCAGGATGTTCAGATTCCATCAAAACTTGAAAATCTTCGAAAGTTGGACATACCTCTTGCCCGCCGAAGCTGAAAACATGTGTTACCGGGTTCCAAAACCTCGCCGCGGCATGAAGGAAGGGAAGGTGCAGCGGAGTACGGCTCAGCGTGAATAGTGTATTCAAGCCGAAGTCCCGGAAGTTCAACTTTTCCGAGCCATCTAGAGAAGCGATCCAAGCTGTGAGATTTTCGACGATAAACGCCTCCATTTTGGTTCAAAACTGAGATGAAATGAATCAACCACGAGTCTAGAGTTTTTAAAAAGGATAAGACACTGTTCGGGAGACACGTGTCAAAAATTTGGTGGTTGCTGGGCTAGGTGGCCGGCCGGCCACCTTTTCTGGTAGGCCGGCCACCCCTCTCCTCTCCAATGCAAAAAGCTGGCCGACCAGTTCCCAAAGGTGGCCGGCCATGCTGCAAAGTGGGTCTTTGGTCCTGTTTTACCCTCTGGAAGGAAGTTCCTAGCATTTCCATGCATTGGGAGTGCCAAAGGCCTCCATTTCCCTCAGTTTCGGATGCGTTCCGTCACCCAGATCGTCTGAAGTGCACTTTGTTTTTAGAGTTGTTGTTAAGACTTGCTTATCGAGTTGTCACTTTGTTTGTCGAGCTGTTTTGGTTATCAAGTCTTGTTTGTCATAGTTGTCGAGTTTTGTATTTTGAGTCGTTACTCTTTTTGGTGTTTTTGCTTATCGAGTTGTAAACTTGCTAAGATTTTGTTATTTTCTTGGTGAGTTAAGTTGTTTAGTTTGTTGTGTCAGTTCACTACCTGCCTGGGCAAATACACAATGCACATTTCCATTCAATCTCATTTTCATGCAAAATGATGCGATACGACGCTAAGAACATAAAATACAACACTTTTTCAAAAAGCTGTTTCATTCCATCATGCTTCCTTTGTTACAACATTTTACAACAAGGGTACAAGTTTTACAGAAAATAAAACTGCCTAACAATGTACGATGTGTTACAACTACCAGTAAAAAGGTAAATAAAGTAGAGAACAGCTGTGTCAATGCTCTCAAGAGCAGGAATGAGAGGCCCTCTTCGTCCTCTTCTGCGGAACAGACTTTGCACCATCATCACCATCATCATCGTCTGAGTCGGAGCCGCCATCCTCGGAACCCTTCTTAGCCTCATCTCCAATACCGGAACTAGGATCGGAGCCACCCTCTCTGTCAGCGGATGTCTCTAACTGGGGATTTGCAGCCTCCTCCTCCTCCTCGCTGGGCTCTTCCTCGTTGGGCTCCTCCTCTATGATGCGCGCCCTGTGTCTACCTTGTTCGGGAGATGACTCCCCTCTCCTAACTCCTCGAGAAGGTCTAGATGGCCTAGCTCCTCGGGAAGGCCTGGATGGCCCAGCCTGTGACTGAGCATACATCGGAGGCATCTGAAAATGAAGCATACAGTTTGAATACATCAGCCAAAACATGTATATCAGATATGGATGCAAGCAAACTACACAGAGTGAATGTATGCAGGAATAGTGCATGAATGTGGTGTGTGTCAGATGTGCTCTACACAGGCAGCCTATCAATGCAGTAAAATGTTCAAGATCAGCATGTCATCAGGAGTATGATAAATGCCAGAAAACTAAAAAGTACCTGGAAACCCATGATGGACAACTGCGCCTCTCTCCGTAGGACCATGCCCTCAAGTGAGGCTACCATCTTGAGCACCTCATCCATGTACTCCCTGGGTGGCTGCAGATACAAGCTCAAGTTATCAATGAATAAACAAATGCCAAAGTATCTGTGTGATAAACGGAAAACAGTGGAACATACCAGTGGTGAGCCAGGGTCACTGACATATCGGTGGCCAGGCATCGGAGGCTCTATCGGAATTGGAATCGGGAAGGTGGTCCCATATTGCCTTCCCATCAACTCAGTCGGCATATCTGGCCATCCAGGATGATGATGAGTCGGAGGAATCGGGGGAACCAATCCACCCCCACCTCTGGATGTGCCAGCCCTGCTGGTGGAAGGGGCATCTGCGGTCGAGCCACGCCGATGAGGGCATACCACAGACTCTCGTCGAGGCACGAACTCCGTCGTGAGGCATCAAGTAAGTGTGACGGTAGGTCGCATACTCCCCCTGCTCCAGATGTAGGAAGGCATCGGTACCTTGCATAGCATCAACGACCTCCTGGGGAAAGAGCCTATCAACGGTCCGTATATCGTCTGGAGGCGCTGAAGGAATGTCCTGCTCAGGGTAGCCCCATACCTGACGCAAGAAGCAATCTCCCAAAAACCAGGCCCTCCCAACTAGCCCCTCGAACAAGATCCTATACCGAGAGGCCCCTCACGCTCTGGAAAACTGGAATCGGAGGTCTCTACCTAAAGGCACCCAGGGCTGCCAGGTGATCTGCGGATAACCAATGCATAAACTGATCAGAAATTGCAAATGTGCAAGATAAATCAAAGATTGGAAACATGAAGAACTGAGAGTTCTGAAATACCTCTGACGTCCACACTGTGTCAAAGTACTGTCACAGGTAGAGGAAAGACTCCCGAGGTCTCGGCCGGTACTGGCCCTCAAATACAAGTGAATACAGGGTCGTAAGGGGCACCTCCACCTCAAGCTCTGGGGCTAGTGTCGGGAAGTATGCGTAGAGCCATAGCTGTGAGAAATAGAGCAATAACCATCAGAATACAGAATGTTGATTGCAGAATGTAAATACAAAATGCTGAGAGTAAAGTGCAAGGTACAGAATGTAAAGTGCGCCGTGTGCTCAATGTACAAATAATGAGAAGCAGAAATGTAAATCAAGAGGGCAGAAAGTACCTCCCAGGCCCTCCAATAGCCGCCAACCATGTTTCCCCGTCCGCGGGAGGTCGCGCTCATATAGCAATATAGAGTAGCTAGGCTGGCACCACCCCAGTCATATCTGCTGACCTGTGATTAGGGGTGTGCGCAGTGCAGGTCGGTGCGGTTTGAGAGAAAAATAGAAACCGTATGGCGGGTGGCGGATTGATAAAAGTGTCATTAGAATTTGCCATTTTCCTTATCAAAAACCGACGGTTCGGTTGGAAAATAATGGCGGATTTGCCTTGGCGGTTCGGGCGGATTGGCGGTTTACAAAAAATATAATTCAAATTACAAAACTTAAATCAAAGAGTAGAAAAAAGACGAGAGATACCGTGATGTTAAGCATCTTGAATTGGAATCCAACTTTATTTTGGATTATTGACATCTTGAATTCTCTTCGAGTAGTAATGTAATACTATATTCTAAGGTATAGAACAACAAGCAAACTTAAGTAAAAAAGAATTTTTAGAATCTTATAAAACATGATTTAATAACGGTGCGGGTTGGTGCGGTTTGGAAGAAAAATAGAAACCGGCGGATTGATAAAAGTGGCACTAGAATTTGTCATTTTTCTTATCAAAAACGGGCGGTTCGATTGGCAAATAATAATGAATTTGCCTTGGCGGTGCGGTTCGGTGCAATTTTGGCGGTTTCGACGGTTTCGGCGGTATTATGCACACCCCTACCTGTGATAGGTCCACCAGAGCACTCAACAGATAAAGCCCAACAGTGTTCCCCCTATCGGCGAACAGGGTGGTCCCGAAGAGGAACATCAGAAATCCACGGGTGTACTGTGCCACCTCCTCGGGAGTCTCAGGCTCCATCTCCACCCTCCTAAAATGGGAAGAGAACCAGGTGTATCGGACTCTGCACGAAGATCTGTCAACAGGCGGGCGAGCCCCCAATAAATATATCCAGACGGCCTCCCACTCGCCCATGTCCTCGTCGTATGGGATGGCCCAACCCCCCATATCAAGGCCCGTCAGTATGGCGAAATCAAACGGGGTCATAGTCATGTCCCTGGTGGCAGAGAAATGGAAAGAGTTGGTGGTGTCCCACCATCTCTCTACCAAAGCACCCATCAGTGTCCTACTGGCAGGACAGCGAGATATCCCGGTACAAAAGGGCCCAAACCCTGCCACGTCAACCAGATCCCGGACAGCCTCTGGGAGCTCCGCGTACCACTCTCTCGCCGCAATGGAGCCATACCCTCGCGTAGTACGAGTAGTCACCTGCATTCAGGATGAACACATATATTCAGTTTCAGAATGAAATGAATAAGCTGCGTGCAAATGAAATGAATAAGCTGTGTGCAAATGAAATGAATAAGCTGCATGCAAATGAAATGTATGAGCTGTGTGCAAAATCAAACTAGATACAGAATCTGGGCTGTGTGTTCAGAAAATTCAACAATGAGCCGTGTGTTCAGAATTCAAGTGTTTGGGCTGCGTGTTCAACTCTCAATCAGTGTGTGCTGTGTGTTCACCTCAACAATGAGCTGTGTGTTCAGAATTTAAGTGTTTGGGCTGCGTGTTCAACTCTCAATCAGTGTGTGCCATGTGTTCACCTCAACAACGGATTGTGTGTTTATCTCAAAGTTTGGGTTGCGTGTTCAACTCTCAATCAGTGTGTGCTGTGTGTTCACCTCAACAACAGACTGTGTGTTCATCTCAAAGTGTGGGCTACGTGTTCAACTGTCAATCAGTGTGTGCTGTGTGTTCACCTCAACAACGGACTATGTGTTCATCTCAAAGTGTGTGCTGTGTGTTCATCATCAAGTATTTGAGCTGCGTGTTCAAATTTCAAAATTAGTGGGCTGTGTGTTCACCTCAAAGTTTGTGCTATGTGCTCAACGTCAAGTAGGTGTGCTGTATGTTCAGATTTCAAAATTATTAGGTTGTGTGTTCAACCCTCAACGAGTGTGTGCTGTGTGTTCACAATCAATATACGAGCCGTGTGTTCAGAAAGTCAGAGTGTTTGAACTGTGTGTTCAAGATGCAAACGGAATACGGTGCTATGGATTAAACATTCAAAACAAGTTGTGTGCTTGAGTGGGCAGATAAACATAGCGAAGGCACGAAATACACGGAAAACGCAGAATACATTGCAAAAAATGTAAAAGTGAAGTAAATACCTCTCGTGCCTCATGAGAGAGATGGGACTTCGACTCTCGCAAAAGCAGATCCCTAGGCGCTCGGTCGTCGAAATCAGTGAAATGGTAGAAAACCGCCTGCGGGAGGATATGCTCTTGAGGATGATATCTCTCGGGATCAAACGGCTGGACTCTCGAGGGTAAAGCCATAATATCGGGATCATTTCCGGCACCCGGAGGACCTCCACCATGAGGGAAATGACCAGCCATCTCGAAAAATCTGCAAAAAGGAGCAAAAAATGAGCAAAATGAGCCAAAATGGAAAAAAGTCAACAAAAGTCAACTCTCGGGAAATGAAAAAGTCAACAAAAGTCAACCCCCGAGAAAATCTTCCAAATGTTGAGACAAACTTACCTCAAGTGGTGAAAATGAGAAAAGAAGCACCGAAATCAAAATTTAATTGATTCAAAGTGACGAAAACTGAAAGATTTCGCAAAAACAACTTGCGTGGGGCGTTGGAAAACGCGTATAGAGAACAGATCTGAGGAAAAAAATGGTTTGGGAAGGTAGAGGAGACAATTTCGGCGCTGAAGTTATGAGGAAAAGTGCTTTGGATAAGCACATTTAAAGAAAAGAGAGTAAAAGGACCAAACTGCCCCGGATCTGGTCTAGGTGGCCGGCCGGCCACCTTTTCTGGCAGGCCGACCACCCCTCTCTCTCAAACATGGCTGACAGCCTCTCCCTTGAACCATACATGGCCGACAGCATTCCCAAGGTGGCCTCCAAGCTCCCTGCAAATTTTGGTGATGATTGGAGTCTCCGGAACCCGAGAAAGTACAAAGAAAGTGCACTTTTCGTCGCGAAACCCCTCCGCGGGAACTTCAACTCCAACTTTCAATGTGTGTTTCATCATTACTCGCCAAGAGCAAGGTGTATCCTTTTTCAAAACGTTGTGACCTTCCTGGGAGGTAAACTGGAGGTCGCGATCAAGCTACATTCATCGAAACTTGCATTGCTTTGCTCGTTGCTTCGTTTCAAAATGTGCATTCGAGATTACACTTATTCTGCATTGTTATGCACGTCACTTGCATTCTCATGCACACCACTTGCACTGTTGTGCACGTTTCACGAGTATTGTCATACCCTCATGCTTAACTTGCGTTGTCAGGCACGTTGCTTCTCGTATTGCGATGCACTCACCCATCAACACTGCATTTGTCTGCGCTCGATATCACACTGAACATATGTTGCTAACTATGTTGTGCTTGTTGAGTTTCTTCCTTTTTCAGGCACAATATTGTATGTACGGCTCATTTGATGCCGGTGCGACCAAACGAACCGCACAGGTATTGTATCTTCTCCGTGTGAGACGTAGCAAGAATCCAATGATTCTCCGCATTCTTCAACTGCATGAAATATAGTATTGCTTTGCATTTTTGCTGAAAACTGTTGCATCTATTGTGAATATTTGCTTTGTTACAGCTTGCTGCATCGCGTGATCATTGAGTTACAACCGGCTTTGTACATATCGCTTTGCATTTTGCCCTCCTGCCTGCGGGCACATCTCCTTGTTATCTAGTATGTTTGTCTAAGTCTTTGGCCTTGTTAAAAATGGGTCGTCTCTAGGCTTTGACATTCACTCCTATCACTTATGATTTTCGAGTTCTGTCAAAGAGGGACAACTGTAAACACCCCATTTTTGACCGACCTTAAGACTCAGACATTACCAACTGAGCGCTCGGTGATGTTGCATATTGTGCTTGTTCTGAAGTTGCAAAATCTCGGCTGCGAGCCTTGCCTCCGGACTTCCGGACTCTTTTGTGCCTTGCCTCGGTTTGCGAACCAGGCCCCGTTTTCTCTGTTCTCTCTTCCCGAAGGGAGGGAGAGGTCTCATAGACCATCTCTCAGTGGCCATCGGCTACGTTTCGTGGTCGTAGGCCATTTTTCCCGTTTGCAGCCTGGTTTCCAATTTTTCAGAGCCGTCGGCCGTGTGCCTCGATTCGGGACCGCTTAACCACCTCTGTTTGCTCCATTTTTTGGCATACATCTTATTTACTCCCTTTTGAGGGACACTATGGCTCGAGAGACCAACTTCGTGGTCAAACGCCACCTCCGGTGCTTATCGATTTGGGGCCCCAGTCGCAGATTTGGCCCCGAACCTTCGTTTTACATCGGTTTGGATTCATTTTTGGCAGAGACCTTATTTTCACTGTTATGAAGGTCATAGAAGGGTGGGAGGCCAGTAATTGTTCTGAAGACCAGCTTTATTCCTTCATCGCTCTTTATCGACCGTTTTCTTCACTAGAAAGTTGACTTTTTCCATCCTCGGGTCAATTTTTCTGACTTTCCTCCACACCTTTGTGTTGTACACACCTAGGAGGCCACCAATATGGGTAGGCCGGCCATTAACTCTCCCTAACCCTTTTGAACCCCTCTAAAAAGCTAGCTTTTCTCTCTCATGGTTCATATTTCCTGATTTTTCTCTACATGGCTGTGTTATATACACATGGGAGGCCACCTTTTTGGGGTGGCCGGCCACTAATTGAGACAGACCCTTTTGACCCTGGCCGGCCAGAATCCTCTCTCCTGATTCCTTACAGCTGTACCCTCTATTTTCCTCCAGACCCCTGCCCGAGGATCTGCTCTTTTTGGGGGGAAATTTGAATTTGATTTTCCCCCCCATTCTCCACCCCTTCTCCTCTATATAACCAGCACCCCTCCTCCATGTTTAAGGATTACAAAAAATTGTTTAAGAGCCATTGCATACAAACCTCCATCTCTCTCTCCTCCAACCCTTCAAACCCTAAGGTTCTTGCACCCTTTGCACTACAACCCATAGCACCACACCTCTACACTCCATTCCATCAACTTGGAGGCCATTTGAAGAGGTTGAGATCTCAAAAATTTGGTCTAAGAGCTACTGGTTTACTGCTCTACAAGAGTGAGTTCTTCTTTTCCCTTTTCTAGTCTTTTCTTGCTTCATCTATAAGCCATACTTGCAAGCATTTTTGGGCTCCGACCCGAACTAGAAATAATTATATTTTGAGCTTATCTTGATGTTTGATCCAGGGTTTTTCTCTTTTTGAAGCCACCTGCTACCCCTTTCCCTTTATCCCTCTTTTAGGGCTATTTCTTGTATGATATGTTATTCCTATTTGTAAGCATTTCTAGGCTTCAAGCCAAACTGTAAAGTGCTATATTTTGAGCCCCTCTTCAACTTTGTTGAAGGGCTCTCCTCTTTTTGAGGCCATCTACTACCACTTGTCTCCTGTCTCTCTTTGTAGGCCCATTTTTGCATGATAGTTTAGCCCTACTTGTGCTTATTTTCGAGACTTGATATAAACTATAAAGTGCCTTTTTTTTAGCCCCTCTTAAACTTTGTTGAGGGGCTCTTTGCTATTTGGGGCCAGCTACTGTCCCTTGTCTCTAATCTCTCTTTTAGAGCCATTTTTGCATGATAAATTAACCCTACTTATGTTCATTTTTGAGAGTTTTCATAAACTGAAAAATATCTCATTTTAATCTCATCTTCAAGTTTGTTTGAGGTCCTATTTTTTTTTGAGATCATATGCCTCCTTGTATGCTTGATTGTCTCTTATTTTGAGCCCTACACCTAAGCTCTTGTTGCATGCTTTGTTTGGCCATCTAGCCACTAAAATCCAGTGGATTTTCAATGGCTAACACACTATTTTGAGCCTCCAAATCAGAGGGGGATGACCCCCTCTCACCTTGACTTGTTTGATGGTCATTTTGGCCTTCCAAAGGGACCCCTCCTTGCATGCTTCTTAGTCACATTTTGGGGTCAATTTGGTGAGTTTTGGAGCTACTATATTTGATTTCCAGAATTTTTTGTGCCATGCTAAGTGTCCTTGATGCATGTACTTAATAATCCCTTTGTATGCCTTCCAAAGGAGCCCCTCATTTGTGCACGTGTTGGCTGCCTCTCCATGTTTATTTGGGCATATTTTTGCATGTTTTGTTCACTGATTTTGGCTGGTTTGATGAGTTCTCACTTGCTTCATATACATGCCATGTAAATCATGTTTGCTAGTCAAAATCGCATGCTATTTTAGGCCATCTTGCTAGCATCTTTTGGCCATGCTTTAAACTATAAATGTTCATGTTTTGTGACTGCCTTGGTTCTGTCTTTATGCTTCATGATCAAATAATGTATGCTTTGTATAGCTATAGGTCAATACATGTGCCTAGTTTTGTGTTTCAGGACCATTCCATGCATCGGGTGCCATGTTTCCATGTTTCGGGGTCATTTTGCATCACATTTCAGTGTTAGAACTTGCATGTTTGTATGCCATATTTTGTGCCTTGCCATGCCTTGTTAGAGTGGCATTCGTGCCTTAGGATCGGTCCTCGGTTTGCGTGCATGTATGCACGCATCTCGAGTGTCTCATTTTCATCTTATGGCCACTAATGTGAGCGTGGCTGAGGTCCACTCATGTTGGCGTAAGTCCATCATGCATTGTGTATGCCATTTCGATTCATAGCATTGTGCATGCTTGGTTGTATGTTAGAGCATCGTGTATGCCATGTCACATCGTGCATTGTGTATGCCATTTCATAGCATTGCGTATGCTAGGTTGTATGTTAGGATTGCATTCATGCATGTCATGCATATTCCATTGTGCTTGGGATAGGAGTAAGCCCGAGCACGGGAAACGAGGGACGTTTCGTACTTCGAGTGACGAAATATGTCTCAATTCCCTGTCGCCGACACTCCGGATTATCCATGATGGAGTCTAGGCCTTGTTGTGTTTTCATGTGCATTCATTTCATATTGAGTCGTGCAATTTGACTCCTCGGCCATCATGCATCGAGATGCGTGATTGGTGGCACGAGGATCGAGGCAAGCATACATATGTAAAAATACATTGCAATGCCCCTTTCTTGCTCTCTGTTGCAGCAAATCAGAAACCGGGAACCTTTCAAAGCTTTGCACAATATTCCGGGCTTAATTGTAAACAGAGGCTAATTGGGGCGTCGCAATGGATTTCCGCGCAAGGCAACCTGAACATGCATCATTCATCATCCGGAGTAGAGTCGAGGCAGTCCCTAGCTTACATGCTAATTTACTGTTTTCCTAGATTAATTTGTTAATTAATTAGGAATTTTGTATTTAGTCGGACTGTAATTATTTATTTGGGACTGTATATTATTTATTTGGACCCTCCGAGCGAGGGCACAATTGTAATAAGTGTGCGTGCGTGTGATGTATGTCTTCTAACCCCACGTCTTCTCTCCCTTTTATTTACCAGCTTATGATGGTTAAATTAGGACATGTTTCAATTAGCATACAGTATGATAGCATGTTTGCATTCATTCATCTGTTTTGCATGCACCGAGCTCGGCGCATCGTAACTCACTACATTGTATTTCAATTCCAAGTTGAATACTTGTTAGCTGTAGCATTCCATATGCCATGTTTAGAATAAGCCGAGCCTATCTTAGTTGCATTCATGCATGTGTTGCATTAGGCATTTCTGTGTAATTAGGATCATGCATGGATTTCTAACGTAGTTTCTGTTTTGGCTTGGAGTACTCGGTAAGTTTTTACGCTTTAGCATCCTTACATGTGTGTGAGTGACTGCCATGATAGCATGCTTACCATGAGGCTATTTGCTTATGTGATATAACTGCCTAAATGCCTGTGGGTGAAGGTTGGGTTATTTGGATTGGAACAATGCATTGACTGTGAATTTTAAGCCTACTAGATAGTGGCAAAACCATTTTTTCTAGGCCCACCTGAGGGTGGTAAAATCTGCATTTCAAGCCTACTTGCAAGTAGCAAACCACTTTCACAAACAAACACGAAATGTTTTGTTCCAATTCAGGTGATCCAGTCTATACTTGTATGTTGTGCGCATCACATAGTAAATCTAGGCTAATAACCGGAATAAGAACGCATAATGTTTTCAAAACTGGATATCATGGTTAGTAGAGGCCGATCTTCGATCGGGTGAGCGGGGGTGCTCACGAAGTGACCTTCCCTAATCGTACCCAAGTTTCCGAGCCGAGGCAACTTTGGTGATGACGGACACGTGGCCTTAGGCACGAATCAGGGTTTTCTAAATTTCTCCAAAAATAAAATATTTAGGTGGCGACTCTGTATCTGGCAAAGCAGTCCATGTTTGGCACTTCTTTTCAAAAATCTGTTTTCTCAAAACGATTTTTCGGATTTGGACTCTTTGGTTCAGATTAAGAACCGTGACATTGAGTCCTGAACTGTAGTGAGCCCAAAATGAACAAAACGGGACTCATCCCTCCCGGGGCGTTCGGGGACGTCTACACCTGCAAGGATTGAAACAGATTAGTGAAATTTGACTAAGTGTTGACAAACTTTAAAAAGGTAAAGAATGAGACTTACCAAGACTAAGTGCTGCATTGTCAGGCCAAAGTTCTCATACTCATGGAGGTCGGCCATATGATTCATATCTTTTGGTAGGAGCACGGCCGTTGACATGGAAGTACCGACCTCGATGTCCTGGATCGCGCTATCACCGACTGTTAAAGGTCTATCCCCTACCATGACTTCAAGCGCCCAGATCATGCTACTAGGAAAACTGTTGCTACCTTCAGGGTGGTCGGACCTTACATTCTTTGCTAGGGGGGCATCGGGCGTCGACTAGCCTCTTGTCGGTAGCAGGTGTATTCTTTTCGATCTCGACCAGTTTAGAGATCGGTACAGTGTCCTTGGAGTAAACCCCAGTCACTGTAGCCTTGGCCTTAGCCTTCTTGACTCTCTTAGGCTTTGGCTTGGATTGAGAGGGAGAAGATGAGGACTGGAAAGTCACAACCCCAGGAATGTTGGCAAGAAGATCTTCAATGACAGTTGGTTTACGTCTTATCTCGTTAGCTGTCGCTGCAATAGTAACCTTGGTGCCGAAATGTATTGCTGGTAGGGCAAGAGAAGGATTTGCAGGATCGTATGTCGATGCCTTAGAATCTTGGCATTTGCGACTGCGAGTTCTGTCGGCAGGTGCATTAGCAAGAGGTCGGGGTCGGCGTTAGTGCTGAAATGGTGGGATTAGTTGAGCTGGAGCAGAAGTAGTGGGCTACTCTACTAGGACTAATGAAGAGGCCTGGTCTGACCTTGGTGATAAGGTGGCTGGTGGAGTTGTGGTAAAAGAAGGAGTCTTGTTTCGGCAAGGAACGTCGGGCAGAGCCGACTTGTAGGTCGGAATGTAATCAAGTAATAATGGGGCCTTGCGTCTTTCAACTGGCAAGTCCAGTAGCCTTTTCAGGTCTTTGCTGGGGAAGCAGGTTTGGCAAAAACCTTTTATGGTTGGGGAAGAGCTGTAGAAACAAAGGAGCAAACATTAATGTCGGCAGATAAGTTGATAAGTCTTAACTACGGTAGAATTATGGATGACTCAGTTCTTACCATCACTCTCCTTAAACACTCCTCGGCACAGTGAGAAGAGATGAAGATCGTTATCTAGTGCAAACTACCAGTTGCTCGAGACGATTAGATAGTCATCTCTTACACCCTTGTTTGAATCTGGGAGGTCAGCTATAAGTTTGTAGGCAGTGGATCTGGGTTTGAGGTAATATACGTAGCCTTTGTCAGACTTAAGGCAACACATAGTGTAACAATACTGAATGTCGGCTAAAGTGATCCTGGCCTTTTCTTGGCGTGCCAGTTCGATTATGCCATTGATAACCCTATATGAGTTGATAAAAAGTTGCATGGGGTTAAGTTTGTAATAGTAAAAGGCTTCACGGAAAAGAATGTCTAAAGGGAACTGAAGTCCACAATTTATGAAGGCAACTACGGGGAAGAGCGTGGAGTCTCCATCAGGCATGATGGAATCCTCCTCCCTACCAACCTGATCTGGACATCAGCTGGGATGGAGAATTCTTGTCGGAAGTACTCTAGCTTGGCCGGGGTGTCTACCCTCCACCTAAACATAGCCATGATGTCGGCTTAGTGAAGATTAGTGCAAGATTTCAACAAAGAATGGTTGGTATGGGTTTAAAGACCTCGGCTAAACCCTAAACAAGCACTGGAGCTAGGGTTTTCACAGATCTAAGGGGAGTTTGTTTCAGTTCTTCCTAGGTGTTTGGTTTCTAGGCAAATCCCAAACCTATGATCTATGCAAATGAACGAAATTCGAAGGCAAGAATCTGGAAACAAAAGCAAGAAAAGCAAGAAAAAATGCACAATTCAGAATCAAGAAAGCAACTGAGACTCAAGAGTAAGGAAAACCACAGATATTGAGTGTGTGCAGAACATTGTACAGGAAACATAACAAGCAAACACAATTGAAATTTTAGTGATGCAACTCGAAGCACAACAAAAGTTCAAAGAAACAAGAAATGATTCATGATAACCAAAGCATGAAGATATAAACAGAGTATAACAACCTAAAACAAATGTAGAATAGCAATAGACAATGTGCACAGATGGCAGATTCAAAACAAATGAAAAATAAAAGACTGAAATTAAAGAGAAAGAAGTTGTAAACTTACTAAATAAGGCTGGAAAGAAGTTCACCGGAGTCAGACAGTGACTACAAATGGAACAGAACAATGGATGCTTCGTTGGAGGCAGTGGACGAAGCAATTACAGAAAGCTCGAAGAAGTGGCAATGGTGGTTTGGGAGTTTTGTTTTAGAGAGAGAAAATTGGAGTGCAAAGAAAGAAATCAATTTTGCAAAAGTAAAAAGGCAAAAAGGGAGAGAAAGAGTTTTGTTAAAATGTGAAGAGGCGGCAAAACATAATTAAACGCCTTGGACGACGTGCTTGTTAGGCAGCGTGGGCAGATCGACGTGACTTAATGACGCGTGACCGGTACAAGCCAATAGGGGCATGACACTTGGGGGAAATGGTTGAAGAAACTGTGCGTGACAACTCATGCGCAGTCAAAAATTTTGGAGTTCTTGATTAATGAAGCAAAAACCTCAGCTAATGGAGTGATCTCAGTTGAGATGTTTAAAAAACGTGACTCTGGGTTCTTGATCCTTGATAAAGATGGACAGTTGAGTCTTGGAAACTTAAAACAGTCGAGTTGTGACCTCGGTCAAATGGAAGAATGAATTTTAACCGACACGATGTATGAGCAAGCGATGTAGGTTCTATCACCTCAGGTTGCCGAGGTAATAGAACCTAGGGGGCAATTGTGGGGACATATTTTGTGAATGACAACACGTAGCCAAGGTGACGCTGAAGTGTCAGCCGAGGTGCCACGTGGCTTGGTCATGTACTGAAATGATCTTGGCTCGGCCGAGGCTATCTGCGGAGATACCTGAATCCGAGATGAGCGGATAAGGGACAAGAGTCCTAGAACAGGGGAGGATCTCAGTCTGGATAAAGATAGAGCTCATAGGGAATTTATTCTTATCTAGCTGACAGTTCAGGATAAGCATTGAGCCTGAGTCTACTGAAGTGAGGCTTCTATATAGATCAAGTCAGTGCTGGCTACAAAAGCAGAACACCCCCGTGGGTCTCAGGTGTGTGTGATATACTGTGAGCAGTAAGTTTTTTTTTATGAGTTAAGCACAATTTGCTATCTTTGAGAGATATAGATCACTAACTTGAGCGTCGGAGTGCACCTAGGTAGATGAACCACCGCCAGATTCTTATCTTTTTATGGCCGGTTGTTCGAGCTTAATCTATTTTGTCGGTGCTCTCCAGCTAAGTTCCCCATTTGATTGTATGGTCGGAAATCAACACCCACAATACTACAACACTTTCCATACAGGCTGAGGGTCATCACACCCCTTATGATCTCATAGTAGGTGCGTTATTGTATTTTGATACATATGTATTTTAAAATTTTTATATTAAAAATTAATAAAAGAAATTGATTTGAGGTAATTGTTGATCGTCAAAGATGGTGGCCATCAGGAGGTGTTGTCGAAGGTTATTGTCGGTAGGAGGTGATTGGAGGAGGTTGCCAACAATGATGGCCAGAGTTGGGGTAACTGGTGATGGTGATGAGCTATAGGCAGTGGCGGAGCCACATGGGAACTAGGGGGGTCACGTGCCCCCTCTGGATTTTTCATTTATTTTATTTTATATATGTATATAAATAAAATTTTAAACAAAAATATTATTTAGAATAAAATATTAAGGGCATTTTTAAATTTATGAAAACAATAGTGATTGTTTTATTGAAAATGAAGTGACTACATCAAATTATATTTTTATGTATAAAAATTTTGTGAAAAAATCTCAATATAAAGGTAACATTTATCATTATTAATATGCAAATATAATTAATCTCACTATATATGTGTAAAAATTACTAGTGTATTAGTTATTTTTACATGTGAAGTTCACCCTTCATATGTTGTTTTACTATTGGTTAGTGATATTATATGTCAGTAATGGCGTGATATCACTAATTTTTACTCAAATTTTGTACAAATTTGATTTATTTTACCATTATATAATTTATTTTACGACTTAAATATATGATTTTTTTACATTGTCCATGATACACTAGTTACACGTAATACTTTTTTTTCGATTTTACTGAAAATTAATTGTAAAATTTTATGTGAAATACTTTTGTAACAATTTATTTAATTTTTTGTACTTAATATTAATTCAAAAATTATTATTATTTTCTTACCGTTGGTTATGAAAAAAAAATAAAATTGTAATTAATAAGTATTCCTCCTAATTTAATTTTCTAGCTCCGCCACTGACTATTGGTGGCGGCTAAAGGGAGGGGGGGGGTGAAGGAGAGGAATGAATGAAAATGTGTTTTTTTTTTTTTTTTTTGTTACAATAATTTAGTAAATTATTTATAATTTTTTGAATACAAAAGGAGACACCAAAGAAAATTTATTTACAATTTTATAAATTTTTGTAATTATAAACAGTAAAACATAAATACCAAACGGGGCAAATATATAGACCTACTCAACTATAACCCCATTGATGTCGGGTTTGAATTGGAAGTTTAAGTTTAATGTGAGATTGGGCAGGATTTAAGCTTGAGAATGTCTTGTTCTTTTTTATTTTGTAGTAACAGTCCGGTCCATGGTGGTGCTCAGCCCGATCCATTCTTGCCTACTCTTTTGTACAAAATGATCAACCATTTTTTAGACCAAGGCGGTCTGATGGTGGAATAAAACTTCAATGCAACGATAAAACGTGATTGTTAATATGTGGTATTATTATTCAATTATAAAACTAGTTCACTCAATTTTTTTCTCATGGTAATCTTTTTGTTTTTGGTGTGTTATATTAAATTATGAGGTCTTGTGTTTTATCTAGGAGATATCTTGGGTTTTGGGCTTGATGTTCTATTTGGTCCCATATATAATACTAGAGAATGATACGTTAGCGTATTTGGTATAGGTGTTAAAATAAATTATACATTATAACTTAACAGATTATAAATTATAACTTTAATTATAAGTTGTTAATTTATTTGGTAGAGCTGCTGGATTGTAAATTTAAATTGCTGAGTAGTGTTTAGAAAATAAACTGTGAAATAGCTTTTTACCTCTGTTAATTGTAAATTGAATTAAACTTTATTAGTTGTAAATTGAATAAATTTTTATTTTTTGTTATTCACTACTAGTCCACGTTTTCTATTTAAAAAAAAAAATTAATTCATAGACCATTCGGGTCTTTTTCTTTTTCTTTTTTAAAATCTAAAAGTGTAATTGCAAATTAGCATGTCCATAACAAAAGTTAATAATCAGAAAGCAGGGGATAAACAGTTTCTCAGAATCAGTTTTTTTGAGTTAAAATAAATTATTAAAATTAGAAACTGTTTGAAATAAGTTTAATTAAACAATCTAAAATAACTTTTCCAAAAGCCAAAATTTATAAATTGCCCAATATAAACTACACCAGACACCCAAATTATCTCGAGTTAGTGCTTTTGAAATTGGCCCAAATGACCCCCTCAGTATTGATTTTTGATTTAGAAATGTCGAAAATTTTTAAAAAATTATTAAATGTTCAACACAATACTCCCATGATTGTGGGATTTACATCACATGAGACCCACATCTATATGAGTTTTGTACAGAATATTTAATAATTTTAAAAAAATCTTTAGCATTTTTTTTAATATAAAAAAATAATAATAAATAAAATAAAAACTATAAGATGTGGTGAGGTTTGCTGGAAATATTCATAGCCAACAAGTGACAAGCACAATTAACAAAATTATTAAGGCCTCGTTTGGTAAGTACTTATTTTAGTTTAAAAGTCAAAAAGTTATTAAAAAAATCAAAAAGTCTATAATCTATACAAAAAAGTCAAAAATTCTCTTTTTTCTCTACTTTTTGCACATCTTTTCATAAAAAAATTAAAAAGTCATTCCAAACATTTTTTTTTTAACCTAATATTTTAGCCAAAAAATCAAAAAATTACTAAAATAAGTATATTCCTAAACGAAGCCTAAGTATCATATGATGTTATTCATATCGTGCTTCTAATAAATAATGAATTGTAAAACTTAGTAGGTCATTTGTTATTTTTCAACTACTTAATAAATGTGAATTTATTAAGAACACCAACTTAGTGTGAATTAAAAATTGATGGTGCTTCTAATAAATAATGAATTGTAAAACTTAGTAGGTCATTTGTTATTTTTCAACTACTTAATAAATGTGAATTTATTAAGAACACCAACTTAGTGTGAATTAAAAATTGATAATTCAAAAGCAGAAGTTACTTATCACCCAACTTTTAGAAATCAATTTTTTTTTAAACTTATTTAAATTATTTTCACCTAATAAGCTATAAAAACTATATCAAATAATCTAGCACAGACTCCTATAATTAAAAAAAGAAAAAGAAAAAGCTATACACAGCTTAGATAAACTGTATCAAACAACCCCATTATATTCTAAAATTACTAAATAATTACTAACAAGTGATTTGTATAAGAATATTCACATTACCGTATAATTTGTTTTGTACATCTCTATCTTGTATCTCGTACTCTATACTGATGTATGATGTGGATTTCAATATTATTTAATGAAGAAAAATGTTAAAAATTTTGATAAAATTATTAATTTTTTTTACCAAATATTCACATAAGTGAAAAAAAACAATAGTAAACAAACAAGTAAATAATAATTGAATGCAACAGTAATGTCAGGTGTACGAGTACGAAATAATCGTCACTTATATAATCCCGTTAATCAAGCTTGTACTCTTCCAAACGCCATTGTAACACCTAAAATCACAAACATGAGCAAGCCAACAGGTGTGTGCTGAAAACCCTTCTAATGCTTAAGTTAGTAAAAAGACATTCGAGGCAAAAACTCTATAAATTTGAGAAAAATAATTGCAATACCTCAAATTAGGATGTGGTTTTAGTTTTTGTAAGTTTTGCATGTCACAATTCTAATAGGACTCTTACTCTGCTTTGTAGTTAGGGTCCTCTTAGGAAATCACATTCTTAAAGAATAATACTTATCTTTTACCATCCTCCTCACTGCAAGCCAAGTGAGATGGCACAACACTTTGCACGGCTTCCAACAAAGCAACCAAACTAACTTTACTCTGTCCGCCACTAACTTAGTTGTGCAATACACAACGTCGTGCAAACTTTACACGACATGCCACCATTCTGACATTGTGTAGCTCTTCTACAAGCTCGATCAAAGTTTCATTCCCAATTCCCTTTAACCACCTTCCAATATTGTGTGGTCAAAGCGTTGACAGCCACTAGAATATAGTTAGATCCAAGAATATAGGCATTTATTAGTCTGGTCAAATTTCTTTGACCGATTTTGATCTCCGTCTAGCCCAAACCAAGCTATCTCCAAGACATAACTCGATTCGCCAACACGACTCAAGTCTTAAGTCCACTTCCACTTAGCTCAGCCCAATTTTGCTACACAAATTACCTTATCATCAGGTATCACCATTCAATAATAAATTGTAATACAAATATAGTTAATCCTAGTTTGTAGATGTGGAAGTTAGTAAATTATTAATTATATTTGACTAATGAGATTCATCCATCCATATATTATTTTATTATTAACTGATGATATACCACATTTGAGTAATAACCCAATATCATTGTTACGCTAAATTTTTGGTCTACTTGTGTGAAACTTGTCTCGGGTTAGCACTTCTACATAGCATGCATCAATTTTTTAAAGCCCATTAGCCCACTTGAAAAGAAGAAGAAAAAAACCCTAGCTCCGTAGTATAGATCCCTTGTCCCACTTCATCCTCTGCCGTTTTGAGGGAAATTGAACCCAACCTCTTCTGTAAAAGTGTTGTCCCATCTCATCTCATGCCGCATTTGGGAATTGAACTCCCATTTTTTCTAGAATATTGAGGAGATTTCATTCGGCCTCAAAGTCATTGGCATATGGAATAGAGGGGGCAATTTGTTACTCCTTGAATTGATAATATATAGGACATTTTTTGAAAAGTTTGTTTATAAACAAAAAATAGTTTATAAAAGGGTTAATACTAAAAAAATTAATTTATTTGGTGTATTTCTAATTTTGTGACTTTTCTAACAACT
This sequence comes from Camellia lanceoleosa, assembly GCA_025200525.1. Classification (NCBI taxonomy): domain Eukaryota; kingdom Viridiplantae; phylum Streptophyta; class Magnoliopsida; order Ericales; family Theaceae; genus Camellia; species Camellia lanceoleosa. Next base: position 50,139,276 of record CM045763.1, on the reverse strand, counting down.
TTTTAATATAAACAAGTTTAGTTAGTTTGGGTATTTTGGCAAGCAATGAATGTGAGACCCAACTTTTTAAGGCAATAATTTGTGTTTTTTGAAATGTATTTATATGATTTCGCATGTTTTCTTTAGAACTATTGTATATTTCAATTTCAAGTATATCTCTTTTTTCTTTTTCTTTTCAAAAAAAATATATATGTATATATTTTTATCAATCAATAATATATAATAAATTAAGCGCCCCTATTCTGTAAGGGCTTAAGCGAATCAATTACAATAAAACTTTAAACACTTCTCTCAAGAGCGAGGTACCTAAATAGTAGGAGTGTAAAAATGTCTTGCCGTCCATGGATGGCCCGAAGCCCACATCCATGGATGGCAGGGTAGGGCACCTGCAGGTAGGCGGGTCGATTAGGCCCAGTTAAGCGGGGCTTGGGCTTGGGCTTGGGCCATCATTTTGAAACTCGGCCCGACTCATCAGCCTGCTCAAGGCCCACTCAAAGCTCGCCCTACCAGAGGCCCAATGTCATTTTTAATGGAAAAAAATAAATTTTTGATAAGAAAAAATAGAAAAAAATAAATAAAAAAGTTCAAGTTCTGCCCAAGCCCGGCCCAAGCCTAAGCTCATGCCCACCAATCTAGCCTTGCCCGCCCAAGACCCGAATACCCCCGGGCCTGGGCTTAATTTTCTAGCCCGGGTGGGTCAGGTCGGGCTAAATAGTTAGATTGACATCTTTTCTATTATATCATTCAATAATTGTAAAAAACAGTCAACTAGACTTAATACATTTTGATTAACAGCTTTATGAGAATATAAAAAATAGCATGTATTATAATCTGTCACAACTTTGTGATATGAAGAAAAATTACACATCAGGAGGGTATGACTAGACATGGTATGTATTTGAGGTGTGATTTAGAGAGATTAATAGCTAAAACTAAAAACAAAAAATAAAACTATGTCGGAAGAAATTTTATTTGATTTTATTATTATTGTAAATTGATCCATTCCGAGCCATCAATGAAGCTAAGAGAAACAAAAGGCTTAGCTTCTTCATCAGTGAGTTCTCTTGACCATGACACTCTTCCTGCAAAATTTGCACCTGGTCCTGTGCACTTGTATTGCCCATAGAACACAGTCCTGCATGCCCAAACAAATCACAAATCACAACATTAATACAATGCCCTCTCGTGTGCGAACGAACTTACGTAGTATCATCAATCAATAAAAAGTAATAAATGGATGGAATAAGAGTCTTAAGGACAAGCACTGGCTCGATGGCTCGCTTAGGCTAGTCCACTATTTTAATAGGGTTTGGGACATAATTTTCTAGCCCATAGAATCAGATCGGGTTGAAATACACTTTCCAAAATTTAAACATTGGATGTAATGGATATACAATAACATCTGTGCAAACCTTAGGCTTCGTGAGACGGCTTATAAGTCCATTTTGCTTAAGAAAGCTTCAGGTTGTTTATTATATCCATTTTTTTATTAAAAAGTCAATTTAAACTATTGAAAAATATATATTTGAAAACTCAAAAAAATAAACAAACTAACTTTTTAAAATAATAACTTATTTAGTTTAAGTCAATAAACTAATTTATAAGCTGAGCACCTAAGATACAAAATTATTAGTATTAAATTTGTTATTTAATATATATTTTCATGGTACAAGTTAGAAAATGTAAGTTTATTTTAGGACGAGGCTTAAGATGAGATTAGTCGGATGAGGTCAACCTTAACTGTAGTTTGTGACAACTCTAGATGAAACCATTCTTATCTCTCATTTAACTGTAATTTCGACCCGTCCCATTAATATCCTGATTAGATAACCAAATATTTACTCAATATATAGTGCACGCGTATGCTATCCTACCTAATCTAAACTAATATATATAGTCTGAGCTTAGTTGGTTAGAGTGGACAAGCACAAATGGGTTAAAGGTTCCTAATCACCACTTTTGTCCTGGACACCAAATAATGTCATCCATCCCTATAAATATATTGACAAACACAAATTATATTTACGCGTAAAACTTAATTTGAAAATTATCTTGAATGTGAAATCTTTGTTTTGTAGATTTAAAGTTGTTATTACAAAGTCAAAATCAGAATGAATCTTGTCGGTAAATATTAAATTTTGAATTTTTAGTATTGGTTTATTAACAAATGAATAATTTAAGGTAGGAGGGGTGGGTGGGTATTTATTTGGTCATTTAAATAAATAAAGTTTTAAAAAGGTTAATTAGATTGGATGGAGGAATATGGATACAAATAATAATAAGTGAGTGATGGGAGTCGATTGGGGGTTTCGGACGGCACCGTCCAATGGCCACTATAGAGGATGGTCTTATTTTTTAGGGGATGCCCTGCCTACTATGCCACCATTTTTTCAGTGGACTAACCACTTTTTTTGTCCTTTTTTTTTCTTTTCTTTTTTGGATTGATAATATTTCTTACTTTTGTAAGAGGGTAAGGGCTTGTTTGGTGCAATTCATTTTCAAGTTGAAGTTGATAATAAATTAAAAGTACTTATTTCTCGGGTTTTAGATAATCAAGTTTTTTTAATTTATTTAAGTTTATTTTTATCTTGTAACTTATAAGTAGAAGGTAAACAAAATATTATTATTATATATATATATTCAAAATACAAAAATAAACAACTCCAAAAGTTGTACCAAAATAATTAAGTCTATGAAGATAGCACAACTTTCTAAAAAATACATAGAATGTAGCATCACACTTATTAGTGGAGTCCATGCCACATTTAGAATGAATATGAAATACTACATATTATCTACTTACATGTCACAAAAAAAAAAAAAAAGAAAGAAAGAAAGAAAGTTATGCACTGAAAGAAAGTGTCTATATTTTGAATTTATAATATAAATTTAAATTTGATACGATGTGAATCACATTCTAAATAAATTTGATTTATATAATTCAAATTCTAGAGATTTTTTACGGTATTTTTTAGTGCATAGCATTGTAGGTACAAAAACAAAAAAAAACGAAAAAAAAAAGACTTTATACCCTTATTTTTTACCCAAATTGTGATATGTATATGTATGTATGTTTGAACAAAAACTAGTACCACAAATTCATAATATGTGTATGAAAAGGTTCGCAAAAATCAAAATGTACATGACTCAAATTCAATTTAAATGACTCACACCACATCATATTTGAATTTAAACCATACACTTCACTTTTTGTGTACTTTTTCTTACACATTTTTTTTTCTCAATATTGAGAATTTGAGAGAGATAGAAAGAGAGAGGAGCTTACAATTCTCGATCAGGGTCACCCCAATTATACCAGCCTTTAGGGATGATAATGTTGTCCATGTAAGTGTAGGCAAAGACAACCCTAGAGAAGGGACCCCAAGCCCTCCCAAGGTAGAGAGCACCAGAGCCCGTGACCTTACAGTTGAGAAAGGAGAAACCAGTGTCTTCCAACAGGCTGTGTCTTCCCTGTGCTGTTAGTGCCCCTATTACCTGTGCTATTGCATGCACGTGACATCCCTGCACATGTTTCACAATCAGAATCACCAATTCACATGTCACATTATATTATTCATCATGTGATTTTGTAATTCCTCTCTCTTGAACACTGTTTTGTGGTTGATCAAATCATGCACTTGAGTTTGGTGTATAGTAGCATGTAAATTGTCTCTTGTTGATGTTCTTCAAGACTTAATTTGCAAGAATAGACTTTTACACAATATCTAAATTTTCTATCTATTCATGTAATGAATCTTTAACGAAAAATTTATATTGATACAAATTGATAATTTTATCTGACAAGGTTAATTAGCATTTTTTTAGTTGAAAATCCTTGTAAATTGAATCAGACTAGTTTTGCTAGACAATTGCTCAATGTCAAAACAAGGGTTCCAAATTTCAGCCTCAGCTGCTAATAGTAACCAGACAAACTAATTTTGCAAAGACAATTCAAAGGATGCCAATTTGTCTCTGTGAAATGATTGTGAATGAGGAAAAAGAGACCTTTTTCCACTCCAAGTGCTTCCATGACATAACATCTCCTTGTCGGCAGCCCCCCAAATCACAGTTTCAAGGGATGAGTTACTCAAATCGGAACGTACAGTTGTCTATTCCTCAATCTCACTCAAATCGGAACGTGAAGTTATAAGTGTATAGAACGGAAAGACAAAAAATCGTGTGCCCTCTTTTAGGACATTAGTCTCTCTTAAATTGGAATACTTTTGCTAGCTTCAGTAGTAACCAAGTTTGAGAACCCATCATTTTGGTGGATTCCATTCAATTGTTAAAGAATGGATTATTTTTTGTTCTTGATAGGTACTCAATTGTTCTAGTCTTATATATTGAAATTACCAGTACTATTAGTCACTTTCTTTTGTATTCTAATAAATAGGACTATTAAATTGTAGTTATCTATTTTAAGAAGACATTGTGTAGCAATTAAGTTACTTTTTACTAATTTTAAAACACTTGATTCACTGATTTCAATACAATTCTCAACTTTTATTTTTAAATCACTTTTCACCTCAATTTCAATGCAAACCAAGCCCGGGCACTAATTAACATTTGTCTTTCTATTTATAATGCTCTTAGGTGAAATGAGGCAATAAAAGGCACGGTGCTAGATGGCAGAGAATGTGCAAACAATTCTTCTATTAACACAGAAACCAATAACAGAATTGGATACAATTCTCTCACATAGGTGTGAGACTGAACTCACATGAAAGAGTAACATTTGATTTTGTGATTGGTTTATGTGTTCTTAGACTCTTGCATGTGTGAATTCAATCAGGTTAAGAGAAACCGAACCTCAAACAAAGAGAGGCCATTGCCAAAGATGAAGTCCACAGAGCCTTCAATGTAGCAATCCTTGTAGTAATGCCTGCCCAATTGATCATACAGTGTGTCCTGTGCTCCCAAGAATTTACACCCTAAAAATGCTGCTGTATCTGCTGATATCCTAAATGCCACTGCTTGCTTTCCTACTGCTCCTGGTGCCGGAACTGGTGTTGTGTTCTGTTTTCGTTTTTCATGTTTTCAAAAAACAACAAACAACGAAAAGTTTATTAACACCCTACATTCTCATATGGTTTCATTTTTGTGTGAAAACAGTTATAAAAATAAAATAAAAAATTCGAAAATGGTATTGATGTTTTCTAAAATGTGGGTTATTTTAAAAAAAAAATTCCCAAAATAGTTTTTTAAAACGGTTCACAAACACAACCAAAATTATGGACACATTATTACCTTGAATGTGATGTTCTTGGCAATGAAATATGGAGAATTCACAGCAAAAGTAGCAGAAGCATAGGTCCCAATAGGCTGCCCTTTTGGCCCAAGGGTCTGAGCTGTGTCTCCCCATTGAACAATTGTTTTCTCTGCTCCTGCTCCTTCTATGGTTATAAATGATTTTAATGAAGGTATATTGACCTTTTCCCTGAAATATTCACTTTTTGGAATCAAACCCATATCTCATCCTAAGAATTAAAATCAGACCAAACAAGAAAATAAAGCACATAATAAAAAGACAAACCCAAAGACTAATTTTTTTCAGGTAAAAAAGGTAAGAGTGGGAGACTAGCGTGACCGGTTTGTGAGCCAGACAACAGGGCCTAAACAAGCTTGCAAATGCAAGAATTTGTAGACGCTCTCTCAAGACGGACAAAAGGGGCCTAATTAAGTTTTTTTTTTGTTTGCCCCGATGAAAAGGGTAGGAGGAACGACCCACATGTAATAAACCTTTCTTGATATGGCCATATAGCCCTTCTTGTTGGGGAGTTAGACCAAAAGGGGCCTAAACAAGCCTACAAATGCAAGAATTCACAAGCGCTCTCTCAAGATAGACAAAAGGGCCTAATTTTTTTTTTTTTTTTTTTGGGGGGGGGGGGGGGGGGGGGTGTGTGTGTGTGTGTATGAAAAGAGGTGGGAGGAACGATCAACGTGTAGCAACCCTTTCTGGGTATGACCATAAGAGCCCCTCTCTCATTGGGGAGTCAGATAGGAAGGGCCACAAATGCAGACAGAACCGCAATCGATCTCTAAAGACCAGCGGAGCCATAACCTGACTCAATCCCACTAAAAACAAGTCATTTATCACTTGGTACTTCTCAGTCAAATGAACCATTTCTCACAGCATTTTGATCAGAAACAAGAAGACAAAGCAACAAACAAAAAACCACCCTTCTCTATCACACACTGACCATAGAATTAAAAGAACCTCAATATATTGACAAACTCTTTCCAATTCCATGACTTGGATAGAACATGACCCATTTGGCATAACTCAAAACCCAATAATAAAAGAAAGAGAACAGAAAAAATTGAGACCATATTATTAAATAATAAAAAAAGGAATAAATAAATGCTTACGTGTAAACTCCTGCATGAACCTTGATCACAACCCTCACAAGATTAATGAAAGGGAGAGAATCAATGGCATCTTGAATGGTGGTAAAGTCTCCGGTGACCGGATTCTTGTCCACGGTGAGAGTGATAGATGGCACGAGCTTGTTGATTGCAGTACTGAAGAGGGAGTGCCTGAGACTACCAACAAAATCAACCCATTTCAAGAATTGCTGTGTTGAGATTTGGACTTGTGTCATGTTTAATGTAAGCTGAATCCCTTGTGAAGATCTGTTGGGTCTAATGCCCTTGGTGTGGCATAGTATTTGGCTTGCATTTAGAAGAAGAATGATAATGATATAGAAAATGTGTCTAAAACAAGGCATTAATTGGTGGATGAGAAAGAGAAAGAGAATGAGAATGAGAATGAGAGAGGAAAGAGAGAAACTATTGAAAGGAATGTTGTTTTGGACTTCCAAAGTGCATTAGAAGATGGCTTATGTAATGCATATATATAACTACTTTTTAGGCCAACCTTAATTAATAAACATTTACAAGTATTCCAAATTTACTACACATATACAGACCACATTAGACATATATTTACATAATAAATTTTGAATATTTGTAAATTATGTGCTTATTAATTAAGACGAGCCCAAAATTTTAAATTTAAAAAAAAAAAATTTAACTTTTTTAATAAGAAACCTTCTATGCATTTCACATCAAAGAGTTTTGCAAAATAAATTTCAAATATTGGTAATCACTCAAAAACAACGCGTATTAACTAAGATCAGACACAATTTTAAGGATTTTTTTTTTTTTTAGGAGGAACCTCCCATGGTAGACTACATTGGATATATTCGTATGAAATAAATTTTAAATACTCGTAGTCACTCATAAATCGTGTATAGAAATGATTTTATTTTATTTTATTTTTTTTAACCATACCAAGAACCTCCCATGGTAGACCATATTAGATATATTTCTCTAATATAAATTACAAATATTTGTAGTCAATTCCAAATCATGTGTATCAATTAAGAAAGAACACAGCATTAAAAGAAATTACACTTAAAAATGTAGAAGTTTATGATTTATTTCAAAATAAAGTCTCGTTTGTCAACTATACATTTTAGTTAAAAAATCAAAAAGTCACTATAAATTGTCACATCACTCTCTCTATTTTTTTTCACATTGTTTTTTTTTGTAAAAAATTAAAAAATTATTAAAATAACTTATTTTCAAGCGATATTTAAATTTCTTTCAAGTGCTTACTATATATTTTATTTTATATATATATATAGGTAGTTGTCTTAGGGTGGAAAGGGACGTTGAGTTAGAGAAGCATGACATGGATTGAGAGAGGTCACGGGTGCTTCCACTGACATTTATGGAGAGAGAGAGAGAGAGAGAGAGATCACAGGCATGAAATTGAGGCCACAAAGACATCTTCTCATGAATGCACTTTTTGGATTATAGAAACGTTTTGTTTTGTAAACAAATGTTTGGTTTTGGTTCTGGTATTTGTTTGTAGGTGCCCGTGACTGTGTGTGTGTTTGTGTGTGAAGCTGAACATATTCGTGATAGTCATGTGTTTGTCTATCTATCATTAGTAACCATATGATTCAACTTTGTATCTTCAGGTTTATATGAAGGGATCACTATCTTATCTACGGCACGGCTATCAAAACTAGCGGACGATTAGGAATCAAACAAGAGACAAGAGTTCAAATAATCATACCAGTTTTGACTGTTTTGGACGGCTGGGATCACAAGCCTTTTTGTCAGTGAGAATTTTTTTTTTTTTTTTTTTTTTTGGCGAATTACAATAACAATTCCTATAATTTGGGACTCGTGTCACTTTGGTACTTATATTTTTAATTGTGACATATTTGACCCTGAATTTCGAATCTTATTTTAAATAAGGACAATTGAATATACCATTGCTTAATTTCAAGGGCAAAATCGTCAATTTGATAAAATATAAACTAATTTGACAAAAATAAATATCAAAAAAATATTTTCTAATTTTTTAATTTTTTTTTACCCATTAAAGATAAAATTATGTAAAATTAATAAATATTTTAGACATTTTTTTTTTTACCAAATTAATTTTTATTATGTGTTTGGATGAGGATCATGTAATGAATGGTTGTTAGGATTTTAATGTGTAATTGATATATTTAATACATGAAATGTTTTTAGTTTTGAATTTTTTGATTTAATGGATTAGTTTAATAATAATATCAAAGTTGTCGCTATATTTGACTTTTGAAAAAATATAAACTAATTTAATGAAAATAAAAACCACCTATTACATGATCATCATCCAAACAAATAATAAAAAATTAATTTGATAAAATAAATAAATGTCTAAAAGATTTATTAATTTTACATAATTTTATCTTTAGTGGGTAGAAATAATTTTTAAAAAATAAAAAAAAAATTTGACATTTACTTTTGTCAAATTAGTTTATATTTTATCAAATTGATGATTTTACCCTTGAAATTAAATAATGGTATCTTCAATTGTCCTTATTTGAAACAAGATTCAAAATTCAAAGTTAAATATGTCACAATTGAAAACTTATGGATCAAAGTGACACAAGCCCCAAATTATAGGGACCGTTAGTGTAATTCGCCCTTATTTTTTTTGGAAACGTTTAACATAGTTATATTAAGAGGATATCATCATAGACTTATTTTGAATTCAATTTCAATAATCTGAATCGTTTACTTTTTTGAATTCACTAAGTAGAATATTCATATAAAAAAATCAAGATGATTGAATATCGGTAGCTATATATTTGAATCATATTTGTTTTAAAAAATTATCGACAAATATAATTTTAAAAATAACCATTTATTTTTTATAATAAAAATTTGATTCAAACATATACTTGTCGATATCTGACCATCTTATTTTTTGCATGAATATTCTACTAAGTGAATCTTAAAAAGTGAATAATTCGAATCATCAAAATAAATATGTGGTGAGCTCCACGATCCCCTCAAGTTCTCTCATGTATGTGAACTTGAGAGAAACGACCAACAGCAAGGTCTCAAAGAATCAAACAAAAAACTTAATACAAACTAAAATAAATAAATAAATACAAAATACAAAAGCTGTCAAAAAAACCAGCAACAATTAGGGGTGTAAATCTGGCCCGGACCGGGCCGGCCCATGTCGAGCCTCGTGGGCTTCTGTCAAAATTCAGGACAGGCCGGCCCTGGGTCAAAAAATTAAGCCTAGGCCCCCCAAGCCCAAGGGTATTCGGGCCTTGGGCAGGCCCAATGGGCTCAGCCTGGCCTTGGGCTTGGATCGGGTTTAGGCAGGCCTGACCATTTTTTTTCGTTTTTTAAAATTTTTTCTACTAAAATTTTATTATTTTTCATTAAAAAGTACACTGGATCTCGGCGCGGGTCGGGTTTCGGGGCGGGCCCTAAGTGCGTCTCAATCGGGCCGATGGGCTAGGCTACGGGCCAAGCTTCAAAACGATAGCCCAAGCCTTAGCCCAAGGACTCGAGCTGGGCTCGGGCCGGGCCCATCTTGGGCAGCCCACGAGTCGCGAGCCATTTTTACACCCCTAGCCACGGTGTTAGTGAGAAGGGTCTCGCTTTCCTCCAGTCTCAGATTGAATTAGAGGATGCTGTTAAGTCTATGAGGGCTCACCACGGATCCTGTTTTGATAATCTGAATTATTCAATATGTAGAACTCGTTAAGTATTATATGCCTGTAACAAATCAAGTTTATCAAATATGTGATCAAATCAATTTTGTATAAAAAAAAAAAATGAACAGTGAAAAAATAAACGATTGACAAAAAATTGATCCGAAGACATAGCTTTTTGAAATCCGATCAACGTGATTTTTTACAAGCATATAGTAATTGACGAGTTTTATATATTGAACGATTCGAATTATCAAAACGGGACTCGTAATAGACCCCATAGACCCAATAGCACCCTCCGGAACCCACTGCCTAGTGGGAATTGTTATGTCCACTTGATGGATTACTTAGTGTTGTGTATATATATATATGAAAACATATATATATCATATAGGGTTACTTTTATTTTTATTATCAAAGTATAAGTATTATGTTATTTTGGCCTGGAATATTTAAATTATTTAATTTAGTTTGATTTTTAATATTTAAATTGTGTCAATCTAATTCCAATATATAATTCAACTTAGTCATTCTAATTTAGTTATGTTAATAGACACAATTTAAATATTGTGAAACTAAAATTAAAAATACTTTTTATACATTAAAAGAACTAAATTGAAACATTTTTTATATATTGATGACCAGATTAATACAATTTAAATATTGAGGATAATGGAAACACTTTTTACAATGGAGACTATATTAATACAATTTAAATATTGTGGATCAAAATGATACAAGACTCATACTTTATGAATTAAAAATGTAAAAGGTAAATTAGACTCACCTCTACACTTTTGATATAATTACACTAAACTCTCTTTTATAAAGCTAAATCAACTCAAATTAATGTAGATAATAAATAAACATTGAAATAAATAAAGATAAATATGTATTTTACCAAATAAGAGATGATAATAGGTTTTTTTCTTTTTTAAGGTCCCTGATATTAAGATTTTATAGCATAAAGGACATTCAATATTTTTATACTGCCTAAGGTCTCTCAACATTGATCCTAAAGAAATTTCAATTTAGAGAAATTCTACCCAGAGAAATTGTGGACTTCCTAAAGAATTTCTCTGGGTTCAAACCCTTGAACATTCAAATTTCTCTTGACTAACATCAAAAACTCTTGAACATTTCACAAATTTCTCTGGACTAACATTCAAATTTCTCTGGATCTCCGGACTAACATCAAAAACCCTTGAACATTTCACAAATTTCTCTAGACTCATATCAAATTTCTAAGGATCTCTGGACTAACATCAAAAAATCTTAAACTTTTTACAAATTTCTTTGGACTAACATTCAAATTTCTCTGAACTAACATTCGACTCTTTTTTCTCGCATGGAATGCCAAAACTGGTTTGAATTTCAGGTTGTGATGTACTAGGTTGTGTTAAAAATCCTCTTATCTACTTTGTTATTGTGGATTGCTGTTGTGTTCAATGATGTTGAGTCGTGTTTATGTGGTTTTCGAAACGAGTGAAAGATCAAAAAATAATAACTGTGTTTTTGATAGTGTATCTAGATCTTATGTGAATCATTAATTTCCGAATTCATCATCTTATGCAACTCACTAAATTGTCTCGTTTTGGTAGGTTTCTGCATTTTTTGCAGTGATTGTCAACGGTTTGCTCAGTTGATTTTTTCGCAATTTTAAATTACTGACTCGATTAATCAAGATTGATGACCGGAGCAACATATATGTGTACTTTGTTGCTTTGTGGGCGACTACAAAAAAAAATTATTGTGAACCTCTCACATTATTAAAAGTTGGAGAAAGATGTTAGACTATTTTTCTCATGATAATATTATTTTTGTAAAAATAATTTTTAACGAGAAAAATTTTCCAATATCAAACTTGACAAGTGCACGTGTGATCTTGATCGTGATCATGTGTGGTGATGCATAGTGTAGTCAAAGTGGGTAAAACACACCATACCTTTTTTGGTTTATGAATTTTTATATAGAAAATGTTGAGACTTCCAAAAAAAAAAAAAGCTCCCACAATTCTAATGGATTGTTAACTGATTTATATATTCAAACCGGTTGTTAACCTAAAAGGTTAGTGATATTTTAATGGTACCCCTGTGAAATCTATAGATAACAAAGCTTTCCAACGAATTTTGCACATCTCTCATTCTCTCCTCTATCTTGATTTTTATCAGTTTCTATTTGTTCAAAAAGAAATTCTGAAAATTCTCCAAAATTGTTCTATTTTCTGCAAACCTGTTAGTAAAATTCTGATCAGATAGGGGCAGATATTATCTTAAAGAAAGCAATTTATTGTTACCGCAAAAGTTTATGGTTTTTTTTTGTTTTTTTTTTTTTTGTATAACAATTTTCCCTACTAATACGAATAACACAATTGCACTAGAAAAATAAATCACTGAAGACCAAAAAAAAATTTTTTAAAAAAAGAGTAACTTTTTTTTTAAAAAAAGTAACTTTTTTTCAATTTTTTTTATTTATTTTTAAGACCATGTGATGTGACTAGTAGGACTTAAAAATTATATAAAATAATAATAATAATAAAGTAGGCAAATTTTAAAAATTGTTTATTAAAGTTAAAAAGACGAATAAAAGAACTTGCTAAGTCTTTAGAAATGTATGTACTATGATTAAGGAATTGGCATCCCTCTAGTCTCAGATTGGACTAGAGGGTACTGTTAGATCCGTGAAAGTTTATTGTAGATTTTGTTTTAATAATCTGAATCGTTTAACATGTAAAACTCGTCGAATACTATATACTTGTAAAAAATCACGTTAATCGAATATCAATGCCTATTTCATCAGATCAAATTTCTATCAACCGCTTATTTTTTCACTTTTATTTTTTTTTATTATTATAAAATTGATTTGATCACGTAACTATCGATATCCGAGCAAGCATATAATACTCGACGAGTTCTGCACATTGAACAATTCAAATTATTGAAACAGAACCCATGATGAACCCCCATAGACTCAACAATACCCTCTAGTCTGATATGGGACGGAAGGGATCGCAAAGCATGAATGCTGAAGGAGGAATCGCTTTCCATCCTATGTTTGGTTGAAATTTCTAAATTTATTTTTCCAAAAAACACTTAAAAATTAATTTGATAAAAAAATTATAAAGTTAATTATTTTCTTATAATTCTCTCTTTTTGGAGAGACAACAAATTCAAAAAAAAAAAATTTGATGTTTATTTTATAAAAATACCAAAAAATATTTAAAATTTTTAAAAATTATTTCAGCGCCAAAAAAGAGAGAATCCATATAAAAATAAAGAGTTTGTTATTGTTTTCATGAATCTTATTTTTTAAAAAAAAGAAGAACAAAGTCTAAAAACTCAACCAAACATATGAACTTCATATCAACTCTATCAGCTCCACATACATTTTCCTAGAGGCCATACCCATCTTATTATACCCACAACTCTCAGGACCGCACTTCCTCATTCTGGAGGTTACACATAATTTACTGCAATTGAATTTTACATTAACAAATACAAATACTTGAAATTTTCATAATGAAAATTTTAAAAAATAAAATAAAATTTGACATTCAAACTATATGACATTTCATATCTATCGTCGAGCAGGGTTGATGTATTAGGAACTGTGGGAAGGGGGGTTAGAAAATAAGAGTTAATGATCTGAATGATATAACTTAGCTTCTTCCATTCTTCTTGGTAGATGTTATGTTATGTACAGCTTCAACTACTAGCATTTTGCATTAACAAATATGTACAATAAATCACTGATAAAAAGCTTAATATTATGTCCTTTTTACTTCCAAACCTTGATGGCCCCATCTCTACTGCTAGATATCAGAAGTCGCTGGTTCAGCTTTACAGATGCCAAAGAGAGAACCGAGTCACGATGACAACCAGCTGAATCAGTAGCAGCGGCTGCTAGAACTGCCTTTGCAGTCAACTTGGTTGCCAGAGGTCGCCTCTTCGTTTCCTGTTTGGAGAAAAGAAGAATATTCAAATTTCGGGCCTACAAACTCTGATCGCTTTAATTATGCAAATTCAGTCGAAGGGAAAGAAGAAAGTTCATGTCAAGCCCCTAACCAAAAACTGCCCTTAACAAAAAAAAAAAAAAAAAAAACCACCCAAGTAGCACAAATATGGACACGCAACACGTTGACACGATGATTTTCAAAAAAAGTAGGAGACAATATGCTTGGGATACATTACGAATCTATATTTTTATAATTTATAATATGTTGAAGATATGAATAAGCTTGTCCATATCTAATCCAAAAGTAGTGTGTTGGAGGGGGAAACTCTGTTTGGTTTCAGTTTTTAAAATTCACTTTTTAGAAAATTCCACTTTTTCGTTTTCCGTATTTTTTTTGTTTTTACTAAATTTTTTTAATATTTTAAACAATTCTTCAAATTTTTAGACACACCTAACATAAATACACTTAAAAAGTATAATATTTGTGAAAAAATTCACTAAATAACAAAAATACAAAAATACAAAAATACAAAAAAAAAAAACGAAAATTGAATACATCTTTCGTATTTTTGTGTATTTATTAATTTTTTACAAATATTTTACTATTTAAATACATTTAAGTAAAGTGCATCTAAAAAAAAAAGAATTCGCTTAAAATTTTAAAAATACTCACTAAAAATAAAAAATAAAAACATGAAAAACAAAAAACTTAATTTCCAGAAAACTGAAACCAAACACACTGATGTAACTCTAATTAAAATGCCATATATTTTACAACTTAAGCATCAAGATATCATTCACATAACAATTGTAGAACATTGAAATATCTTATAAATGTTTCAAAATATATTTAGAGTGCACAAATTGCATTCCGAATAATGCAAAACATTGTTATTATGAAAAGATTCATCACATAGGTCTTGTTCGGAGAGTTCAAGAAGTGTTGTTGAAGTGTCCAAAAGGTGTTTGTAAAGTATTCGATATTATGGATTTAAATTTTTAATTAAAACATGTTGAAGAAGTGTCGGACACTTTTAGTAGTGTCTGCAAAGTGTCATGTCCAACACAAGTGTCCGATATGACATGCTTCGCTTCTCCACAGAAGTGTCCATGCGTCTTAGCCAAAAGAACTACAACAAGAATTGGGAAATTTTCTCCAGCAAAATGGTTTCTTTCTAAATTGTGCACTAGAATAATCAATGTACCCAATTGATTGCCGAAGTAAAAACTTCGTGAAAATAGAATGCAAGGTAAAAAATTACAAGGCAGTAAAGATCTTGAAAAGACTCAGCCATAAGTTGGAGCAAGGCATACCGATTACTAGGGTTTCCATCAAACAAATGTATGACTTAAGCAACAATGGCCGTATACAATTAGATACAAGTCAGTCAACCAAATGCGTAAATTCTATGATTACAAACATCTAGGCACTAAGCGTGTTATCCAAACAAATAAGTATATATGCACATGTATGAGAGAAAGAAACAGCAGTTCACTAGTTCTTTTCCACAATTATCAAAAAAAGGGCCATCACTTTAAAAAAAAAATGGCTGCTCAGATGGAAAGTGCACACTTCCTAAAGTAATTTCTACAGGGTTTGGACTGTTCATCCATCCTAGTGTAAATTTTTTTTTTTTAAAAAAAAAAAGGGATGTATTACCATCGCAACAAGAGTAGAAAAAATAGTAATTAAAAGGGGGGAAAACTTGTGCTTGAATTATTGGACATACCTGCACGACTTGCACCCCAAAACTAGATTTTGTTTCGTAGAAATCATCATTTCCAACTCCCTTTACAGAAGGGCCACAAACACAATAACTCCTGTCAGGGCTGCAACATAGAAGCCCAAGGCCAATTAGACAAAAGAAAAATTATGAGATGAACAAATGAGGGGAGGGGGGAAAAAAAGGAAAAGTAATCAAAACCTGCAATGATCCCAGCGACGTATCTTCAAGTCGGTACCACCAGTTAGCAAATCCCCCCCAGGTAAGGGGAGCAATGAGCGAATACCAGGAAGACTCGGAGAAGGTTCATTCAGTTCATCAACTCTGTACTTTGGATTGACATTCCGTCTCAGATCTGGTTTGGAACTTGATTTACTGGATGGTCTGGTCAAGGCACAAGGAAGATCTGAGAATTCAGCATCACTATCATTACTCACCACCCTCAATACCTGCCAACAACAGAAATCAATGAAAACATGAAATCACCAACAGGGAACTGATCAAAATAAGCAAAGTTTATGAATGATGCAAAATGCATCAATCCAAATATTGGAATTTTAACATGAATCTATTCATTAATTAAAACACCTTTGCTAGTAGTAGGCAAGCACTTCTAAGTTTATCATTTAATCATTTATTTCTTCCATATTTCAACATATTCCGGATAAAATACCACATATAAATAATAGGCAAAAGATTGAAACCCCTAAAAAGCCTCCCCTAGTTTTACCCACAATGACATGGCAGTTTATGTATCCACTTTTGGTTTGTCACAAACTCAACCATGCAAGGACCAACTCCCTTGTCATGTCATACTGGGAATTGTGGGTTATAAATTGTGGGTCCTAAATTGTGAGTCTCTAGCATTCCTCATCCATATAATATAATTTTTATTTAAAATCCATAAACCCAGCATGTCACTATTCAATTTTCTATAGGAGTCTAAACCATCCAATGCTATCTGTTAAGAACTGAATCTAGTACTTTCCTTTCTTTTTCCACAAATGCTCCTCCTCCAAACATAAGCACTCAATTCCTACGAGGTCATCATAGAACATCTTTTGTGCATTTCCAGATCATATCAGACAGCTCTACCCCATTGTATACCTATATCTATAAGGATTTCATAAGAAACTCCAATCTATCCATACTACAAATAAAAATCATGGTTTACATGAATACAGAGTTTGTACAGAAAATAACCAAAAAAACAATTGTCATGCACCTGGTGGCAGCTTCCGTTTTCTGCATTCCAAAGGGAAACTTCATTACAACCTGCTGCAACATAAACAAGGGGCCTTGCAGCAGTGGATATAGCAGTGTTCGAAGGCAGAAGAAAAAGACACAATTTCTCTATAGGGCATGCAACAGAATACTGCCACGAGTGGACAGGTAGACAAAACCTCAGATCCCAAAGCGTAAGCACACCCCTTGAAGATCCAGACACAAACCAATTCCCACAAGGGCTTGTCACCAGAGAAGAAACATAGCCCTCCTCGGGATTTACTTTTGAATTCCATACATTAGAATTTGTTATCGGATCCCAAAGATGGATCCCACAGTTTTGGGTGCTGTACATAATCATCTGCCTGGAATCAACATCTGCTGAGTAGTTTAAAAGGCTGAGTATGGCACCTTCATCAACATTCTTTTTTTTGACATCGGCAATTCCTGTATACTTCTCAACAACGTTGCCCAGTCCCCTGGAGATATAATCAACAGAGAACATGTGTATCGTGCCATCACAAGCTCCAATGACAACTTGAGCAGAGCCATGGAGCATCGCAGCACATAGTGCTTGGCTTCCCTCCAGGGAATAAGTTAGCCTTGACCTAAATGAGATGTCTTTCTCCAACTTTCTGGAATCCCACACCTTGACAGTGGAATCATCAGATGCACTTACAAAAAAGCTGTGATCGGTAGAAATGGCAATGTCATTAACAGCAGAACGGTGCTCCTGAAGGTGTGCAACCAACACCCCTCGTGGCCTCCACCCTGAATCTGGGATCGATGACCCTCGTGTGAAAGATGGCAATCCCGTTACATCATTTGGAGTAGGGGCATCTTCCGCTGTAATGGGACTCCCTTTCATTGTGCTAGACATACCCAGGTCTTGAAATTTGCTGTTGACATAGGCTGTTTGATCACTTTCCCTGCCTTCTGCTTCATGCACCACTCTGTGGAACTGTTTAGAACCATTATTAATGCTGAATGAGCCTGAGACAAGTTTAGGCGCTGGAACCGAATTAGCCAAGCCTAATGATTTATTTACTGGATCCATCCAAGGCGTGGATGACGAACCAAATCCAAAAGTGTTGAACTGTAATGAGGAATCAGAGGCTGGTGGAGCAATTGTCACTGCTCGTTTATCCTTCTTGAAGTAGTACAAAGGTATGCCATCTGATGATTTATCACAAATTAAGCTGTTCAAACCGTTAACCTGTGGAGACATAAAGCTAGAGAACTGTAATTTTTCTGAGCAAAGAGAATCATGACTGTCAACTGCATCAGAAGCATTGCGCAAAAAGCTACCCATAGCACTAATTCTAGCATCCCCATCATCACATTCACTTGGATCCAGTGGTTCCATTCCATTGCCAACAGGTCTGTGACCCTGAACATCATGTTGCCTGTCAGACCATCCCTTCATCGGATTTAACTCCCCAACTTTGGGTTGTGCTGATGAATTGTACCATATCTTCCTCTGTCTCTCTAACATGTCTGAACTTCTTGCATTTTCTAAGACTTCATAGAATACCTGTCTTGAGACAGGAGGGTTTAGACATGAAAGAAGAGCCTTTTCTGAAGCTAGAGATACTGGTTGTCTGCGGAGGAATGGGCGTATAATTGGGACCAGGAAAACATAAGAATCTACTGCACCTAAACTCTCACTACTAGCTGCAATAAAGGTGACAGCTGACCTCCTTACCCACTGACAGGGATAACACAACAATGGAAAAGCACGCTCTATCATTTCAAGCAGTATCCTCTTCCGCAGGAAACAATTCTTGCACAGAATGGCCAAGCAATCCAATGCGTTCACAATTACAGCCTCTGATGCATCACTTAAAGCCTGTTCAATGTAAGGCAGAAGATACTCCTCTACACTTCTTTGGCCCACAAAGAAGCAGACATAAATAATCTGTCCATAAAATACAGCTCTTAACTGCTCATCTCGATCATTCAGAAAAGCAGGGAGGATGGGCAACAAAAAGTCATTACTCTGTCTCTGGCCAAAGAACCAACATAGGTTGCCAATATCCTGCAAGAGTGCTCTCCTGATATTTGGAGATTGCTTTGGGCCCATTACAAGTTCTTGAATGACCTCAGCTATGGACTTCCTCAACCGTGCAAGCTGTGCATCACTGTTCAGACTCTGCAACCGTCCAGAAGTCTCAGTAGATGGGGCGAATGACTTCTGAGGCGAATTTGATTCATTGAGAACACCTGCCTCACTCAGGCTTATTGAGTGAATCAAAAACCCATAAGCAGTTAGCGCCAGCTTAGATACATTGCTGGCATAACATATTCTCACACTTTCCTCCGGATCATCAGGAAGCATGGAAAGCATTGGAAGAATATACTCTGGAAAAATTTTAGCATCACTAGGAGGAAAATCTCGGACTAAAGGGAGAATGTCGCACAAAGTCTCCAAGGCAGCACAACGCACAATTGCTGCTGGATCGGAAAGCATTGCAACAACATATGGAAGCACACGCTGCAATCGATCTTCATCATCAATATATAAGGAGCAAGACTTCAGTAAAAGTATAGCCCCCCTCCTCAAATGGGACAACCTGACATTGCGTATGCAGGAACACAGCAGTGATGCAATGAGAACCATACCTTCACAGCTCACACTGTCCAGGGGTAACGGTAAGAAAGGCATTCCGTAAGTGTCTGACTGATTGTCATAATCTGACATCAATGAGTGTAACTCGTTCATTGTAATCTTTTTCAGAAAGGGGTGGTGATTTCTTTTAAACACATTGGAGATAGTTTGCAATAGCTCACCAGGAGACTGCAAGCCACACTGTTTGCGATTTTGAGAATATGCAGAACTGGCTACATCCTCCAGCATTGGTTTCACACTGGAATATCGATAACTTTGTTTCACGTCCCTTAGTAGATTATTGATATCACCGAGAAGTTCAAGACGATCATCAACTGAGCCCTTTTCTACCTCTTCCTTTTTTCTCAAAGAATCCTTGGTCAAATCAAAGCCTTGCTTTGTATCCATCTGTTGTGATGATTGGCCACCTATAGTGTTTGATTGTGTGCCAACTCCAATTCCTGTCTCCTCATTTGACCTATTGTTCATCATTTGTTTATGTATCTCCTGGAAAACAGTCTGGCACATCACAACCTGCAGCAGAAATTAGAAATGCTGAGATTTATTGTCTGAGTCAAAAAAAGACTGCTGGTCTGAATAGATTAAACTATAAAAGGTCCATACCCTTGTATCAGAATCAAGTGGGTTCAAGCAGGAATAGAAATTATGCAGAAACGGTGAGAAGTAACTCGGAAATACTACACTTGCATAGCTTTGAAGGTAGCTTTCAGCAGAAAATCGTAACTCAGGGTCCAACTGAATCATGTGAATAATCATCTTACGGATACCTGAATCTGGGATCTGCATGCAACAGACATACCATTTGACAATATGATCAATAGGCATGAATAAAGATCAAGGTGAAAGTTGAGATAATATTTGAACAAATTCTGGAAAAGTTCTATTAGTATATGACACATTAGTTAATAAGAAAAGTTGATAAAATTTATTAGTTTGTATAAAAAATTTCAAATACAATAATGGCAATGAAGAAAATGAAATTATTCTTGAGAAAAATGTATTTATAGATTGCTTTAATTATGCATGTGTATATTGGTGATCCAAAGAACTCAAGGCTAAGCCATAAGACAAGGTATAATAGGAGAGTACCTTCTCAAGATTTTGGCTAGGATCATATTGCCCTCTTCGATAAGCAAGAAGCTGGGATAGTTCAAAAAGAGGCTGACCCTCGAGAAAAAGCTCCGCAATTACACACCTAAAGAAGCAATGTGAAATAACACAAATTATAACACCCAGACATATGTATAAAAATAATGTTGGATGAGAAAGTTAGGAAACTACTGCAACCACAAAGATTGTTTAAATATCAATAGCTACAGTATGAAATATCACATCATGCATCAATAACTTATGCATACATGTGCAAAAATACGCCAAACGTGTGGAACACTAAATGCATCCCATTGAAGAGAAACAAACATATGTGGTGAGTCAGATTCTTTGGTTTTGGCATAAGATAAATAAGTAATGGGTAATGTTATACAAATAGAATTTCCATACCCAAAAAATAAATATATATATATATAGAATGGTGTGGTTTTGTGGTCCTTTCATTTCAAGCCCAATTACCGATCTTTGTGGCTCGGAATTGCAAAAATGTCACTGCCACATCATTCCATATGGATTTATGCACAAAAATTATGTTTGCAAATCATTTCCCATAAGTAATATTCATGTTTCACAACCACAAACATGGCGGTGGCAGTGGAATTGATGGTTGAAGGAATGATGGACGCGGAATGATGGCAAAGGAGGTAATAATAGCCCACAAAAGTAGCCATTATGATGGTGATCGTGGGGCAGGAACCTTGTAAATTAATTTGTCACAAGTATTTTAAGGAATTGATCTATATAGTACCAATTGGTCTGCACAAAACTATCTACTATTTTGTGATTCAAAATAGTAACTGATAGCATATGGCTGGCAGTAAGATTTGCTCATTTTCACAAAAATACATATCTTATTCAGCGCCAATAACCAAAACAAATACATTTGCCAATTTTGACATATCTGCTGATATCAACAAGAAAACAATCAAAGGTAAAATCCTCCGTCCAAGATATTCTAATTCCAGAAACTGCTCACCCTACAGCAAAGATGTCCATAGATGGCTTTAGTGGTGCATCTTGTGCAACTTGCATCTCACCTCCATGTTCATAGAATCTCTGAAAATTAAAAACAATAAAACTATTATTTTCTATGTAATCATCATACTCTAGAAGTAAAATTCAATGATTATTGATTACAGATAACTAGAAGCAATTAAAACTGTAACAGATGACTACTAAAATAAAAGATTACAAAAAGGCAAACAAGTGTTGTAAAATACCATCCAGTTATCTAGTATCTCAATTGCAACATGTTTATTAATTATTACATACGTCGTCCTGAGGATCACATGAGGAATGTTCTCCATAACTTTACTTGATCCGAAAGGTCAACTCTACTGAATAAAAAGCTCCCAAATGATTAATCAAATCTAATTCTCCCTCACCATTACTCAAATCAAATGTGCTCAAATTTAGTTCATTTATCCAAACATACAAGACAGGTGCGGAATTTTTAGAAAATTGGTATGAAAGTCAAAACTGTGCCTGCATTAATAGAAAACAGAAAGAAAACTGACCAACCAACTGATAATGCAGATTCACAAGATTAAAAGAGTACTTAATAAACTATGAAGAAATAGCACTGCTGCAAAATTTCTATTTCAGCCAACTAGCCAACCTAAAGAGTTGTAATCAAATTCTGACAGAATCAGACCCACTGAGGATAGCTTCACTAGCCAAAAGGATTGCACTGATAATCTGTGCGTGGTAAGTAGGTGACTGTAGCAGACATAACTTAAAAGGATTATGCCACAGTGATATTTCTGTACATCCTCACCAAGCTATTCCATATAGAATCCTGGTGAAAATAGAACATTTTCTCTAGGGACATAAATGGCATCAGCACACATATGTATTACACCAATCAATTGGAACTCCCGGCATAAGTGCAGTTGTGAATGGTTTCAACTTAATGACTAAATGAAGAATTTTGAACCTCTACCTTTAGCAATTAATGGCCTAAAGGTGGCATTAGTGCACTTTCTAGCCATGCAGTTCAAGTAGTTTACACTTATTCCGCATCAAAAATATTTTTTTTGATTTCATGGTTCGTATTTAGCATAAAAAATAATCAATTCTTTTATTGCCAGGCTACAAAATGCTTTGAAAAAAAGGTCCTTAATAAAAGCCTTCAATTTTGCTCATTTTTTAAGCTTTTCATTTAAAAATTAAAACATGATGACAGATAAGAAACTAAAATCCATAAATAAATAATATAAAATAAAATTTGAAAGGGACCAACCTCGGGAGCAAGATAACAACGCCTTCTTCCGCCAGTGTCAAAGAAAAATGAGAAATCGGAGGGATCATCATGGGGAATATAAGTAGGTTTGAAAGATGCAAAGTCAGCAAGGTAAAGCCAATTCCATGAAGTGACAAGCACATTCTCACATTTAATATCACCTGGAATATTTCATAATGAAAAATTTTAAAAAAAATAAAAAAAAAATCAAAGAAATCAATTTAGTATTGGGTGATGATGGTAAAATTAGTGCACTGAATGAGTGAGCTCACCATGACAAACTCCATGCTCGTGACTTTGCTTCACTGCATACAATAGCTGCACAGCCACCAAAACATAAAATCCTAAGTATATCTACACCAATTAAATTTAAAAATGAGAGAGAGAGAGAGAGAGAGAGAGAGAGAGACCTGAAAAGCCAGCCATTTCTTTTCAACAATACTGAGAAAAGGCCGAGTACTCAACCGGTCATGAAGATTATTGAGGAAGTATTGCCTCAACAGATAAGCAGCTTTATCTGTTTCAAGCCAAAACTGTAATATTCACCACATAAGAACATTGGACAATTAAAGTTGCCAAAATAGAAATGAAAAGTGAACAATTTTGCTTCATTTTGATCCCAATAAAACGCAGGAAAAAATACATTTTTCCACTGAATTATATATATAAAAAATGATTGGCTTAACAAATTATCTATTGAGCATGAAAAAGATTCAACAAAAGACCATATCTGCAAGAATATTAGGGTTTCCATAAGGTTTTATTGATGAGATTGATATTCAAATATTTCTTCTTAGAACGTGTTGAGGATCAAAAGCATCCAGCAGTGCCATGCTAGTAGAAAGAGTAAAGCTACTAAGCTAAGCTGCTGTTGGGGAAGGTATAGTTCTATTTCTCGACGAACGCAAAGAAGGGATATTAAAATGAATCCAACGAACCCATCATTTACCTATTGTCAGAGATAAATAATAATTAACTGGATTTTATATTATTATATATTATTTTATAATTCTTAACAAAATGAGATTATTCAAGAATACACATTGAATGCTGAGTCGTAAGGCAATGGGTTTTGGTCCCATTATTCAGAGGTTCGTATTACTCCACCTATATGTAGAACGAAAAGAAGTAAATGGAAATGGAACAGGGGGAGCCAGAAGCTTCACTTCCAGTAGCTTGCTTACTCTCCTAGTTAGAAAAAGGCTCTTTGGTGGATTTCATTATCTTGAACTAAGGCAAATACATTTCTAGATTGAGTTGAATTCCAAATTTCAATACCTTTGATTTTCCAATGTTTTCACGGCAACCAAACCACAATAATTCGACTTCATTATGCTAAATATTACTATCAAGCTGAGAAAACTGAATATATCATATTCCTCAGCTTCCAATTACCAAATAATTTAAGCTTTAAAACAGCAATTCCTTCCCTTTTCCTATTTTTTGTTTTTTTGTTTTTCCTTTCTCAGCAACCAAACAAAGTCACCTCAGTTAGGGATTTGCTACTATTGCTATAACAATTTGAATAAGATAAAGATTGGGTATTGGGACCTGAATATTTAAAACTTAAAATTATAACAATAATTAAATTTCATTAGGCTAAATATTAATATTAAGATGAGAAAACTGATAATCTCAAAATTCCACAACTCCCAATTACCAAACAATTTAAAACTTAAAACCTAAATTCCCTTCCTTTTCCTAATTTTGTTTTTGGAAAATTTAGTCAAAACCCCTCCATTGGACCCTTATTTGGTGAAAATGACAACCTAATTTATTTTTCTTCATAAACCCCCTAACGAGAAAACACATAATTGGGTAAGGATAAAATAAATTTTTTTTTTTTTTTTTTTCTTTCTCAGACAATATTCCCAGAATAACATTTTACTGTAAACCAGAGTAACATATTACCGTTATAGTTTACATCAATTTCAATGGTAATAATTTTTTTATTTTTTAAAGAATTTCAAAGTCAACATGAATCTTATTTGATAGATATTAATGAAAGAATTCTAAAAATATTAATTTTATTAAAAATCGACATCTACATCAAAAGTTATATTATTTCAAAGTTTAATATTTTGATAATAGTGATATCTGTTAGACTTTTCAAGGAAAACTTTTTGTACTTATCCTTAATACATTAAAATTTTATTATGAGCGGATTTTAACTAAATCCCCCATTTTTTTTTTTTTTCTCAACAACCAAACAAAGCCAGTTCATTTAGGGATTTACTACTAGAACTATAACAATTTGAACCTTTGATTTTCCAACATTTTCTCTGCAACCAAACAGCAATAATTCTAAGTTCATGAGGCTAAATATTAATATTAAGCTGAGAAAACTAAAAAATTCAAGCTCCTCAACTTCCAATTACTACATAATTTAAACTTAAACCCACAAATCCCACCCTTTACCTAAGCTTTTTTTAAATTTTTATTTTTATTTTTTACCCCTCAGGAAAAAAACAAAGACGGTTCATTTAGGGGTTTACTACTATAACTACAACAATTTAAACCTCTGATTTTCCAACATTTTATCTGCAACCAAACGGCAATAATTCTATTTCAATAGGCTAAATATTAATATTGAGCTAATTTTCAAATTCCATCTTACAATTACCGAACAATTTAAAACTTAAAACCACAATTATCCCCCTTTTCCTAATTTTTCTTTCCTTCTCTTTTTTCCCGGCAACCAAACAAAGCCAGCTCAGTTAGGGATTTAGTAAAATCACCATAACCACAACAAATAAGAGAAAGATTGGGAATTGGGACACGGAAAGGCCAGCAATTGGGGTGGTCGAGTTCACGGAAGATCTATTGGTCAACCAAACGACAATAATTCTACTTCATTAGACACAATATTAAAATTAAGCTGGGAAAACTGAAAATTTCACACTCCTCTGCTTCCAATTACCAAATAACTTAAACTTAAAACCGCAATTCCCACTCTTTTCCTTTTCTTTTCTTTTCTTTTCTTTTATTTTACTTTTTTGTTTTTTTCTTCTCAGCAACCAAACAAGGCAAATTCAGTTAGGGATTCACTACTATCATATCACCATAACCATAACAATTCGAATGAGATTAAGAATGGGGAATAGAGACCTGGAAAGGCCAGCAATGGGGGTGCTCGAGTCCACGAAAGATCTCGCGGATTTGGGAGAGTCGTCGCTCGTAGTCTCGAAGATCGATCGAGTCTCCTCGCTTGAAATAGACCTTGACGAGGACAAGCCCTTCGTCGTGCTTACACTGTATCGATTTCAAGAAGCGTCCTCTTCCCAAAACCTCCTTCAGCACCAAATTGTACGACGAAGGTAGATCATGGAGGTAGTACTCCGTCGCCGAAGCTTGCGTCGTTCGAGCGATCTTATTCCCCATACTCTCTCTCTCTCTATCTAAATCTCTCTCTGTATCGGACTGTGAAATTGGAGGGTTTGGGGTTGAGATTTTTCGCCGGAGAGAGGGCGAAGCAGCCCTAGCAAGAAAGCAACCATCATCGGAGTTATCTGCAAAAGGACTTGTTCGATAGTTTTATGTTTAGTTATATTACATTGACAACCCCGGGGGTTTGCCTTTAATACAATTTCCCCCTTAACATTTTAAAAATTCCACTGAACACCCCTCCTTCACTGTTTGTCTCATGATGCTGTTGACATAAAAATTAAAATTATTTTATTACCTTTACCTATTTCATCTTCTCTACCCTTTTTACTCCTCCACTTAACCATGTACAAATTTTATTTACATCATCACATACTCAGAACCAACCTAAAATATAGCGATGGAAGTAGGTTCCAGAAATCATTGACAACCGTATCTGTTGAACCATTCAATTTTTATCGTGCAACACCATTGTGCTAATGGAGCACACTTATTCGAAAAATTATTTAATAATTTCGGAATATTACGTGGCTATATTCCAAGTCAATCACCAATTACTTAATTCTCATATTGTTCCCCCATCTCCAACATAAATCGTTGGCTCCTACCCCTCTATACCAATTAAAAAACTTTATAGAACACCACGTATTCATATTCCGAGAATACTAAATAATCACCCAACTTATTCTATCTTCCATCCACTTTCAAACTTAAACCATAAATCAACATCCATCATTAATGCCATCACCAAAGCTTGAAACTACCCAACTTAATCAACGGAACACAAATTTTTCATAGAATACTACACTTGTTTGATGGTCGTAAGTGAATGATGGTAGCGGAATTGCAAGATACTAGTGTATGGGTAATGTTGGTGGTTCGATGTAGGTAAAATAGATAGTGGAAACGGTAGTGTCATCTAGATTAAAAATAGATGGAAGAAATTGTTTGTTTTCTTGAATGAGGTTGACGGTAAGTATGCAAACCAAGTGATTGATGAAAGTCCTCATTGGTTTTGGGGGTTGAGGGAGAGGATGAGATACACAGATAGTGATGATGATAGTGGCTAGACTTCTAGTGTAGATAAAGAAGCCTTCAACCACTCTCTCTCTCTCTCTCTCAACTATCACACAATTTGGCATTGGTGCATTACAATATAAAACCACTCTATGCCACACAATTCAACCCTATTGGCATCTCAATCACCTCCATTATTGATCATCGGTTCACCACTACGTAATAGAAGTGTTAGGTTATACACTAAGGACAATATTGATATTTTAAAATTTTTAATTGGTGACATAAGCAAAAAATTGTTAATTGATATAACAGTTAACTAATAAAGAAAAGAATTTGTAATGCAACTCTAAATCTTAAGGAGAGAATATAATTTTCAAAACATGAATGGAAAATTTGTATTGAAGACAAACCGCAGAGGTATAATGCCATAATGCCATTTACCCACAAAAATATAATATTATAATATAATTTGAAAATTAAGAAAATAAAATGAAATTAAAATAAAATATTTGTATGAATAATTTGATTTAATAGAATTTAATTTCATTACATTTAGGCTAAGTTTGGGATATCCCAAATAATCCAAAAAGCCAAAAAGTTACTCAAAAAGTTAAAAAAAAAGTTTACTATATTCAAAAAGTCAACAAAATTAACAATAACAACTCAAAATTCATTTTTTCTAAAAAAAATTTTTTTTTTTTTTTTTTATTTTTTTTTTTTAAAAAGTCAAAAAGTTAACCCAAACATCCATATTTTCAACCTCACTTTTTTAGTCAAAAAAGACAAAAAGTGCACTTATTTAGTCTTCCCAAACAAGGCCTTAACTTGGTGAGAATTTTTTTTATTTTTTATTTCATACACTTCATATTTTTAATCAATTAAGATTAAGGTTTCATTTGTCAACTATACATTTTAGCCAAAAAGTTAAAAAGTCAATATAAGTTGTTACATTACTCTCTCTACTTTTCTGCATGTCTTTTCGTAAAAAGTCAAAAAATTACTAAAATAATCTATTTCCAAACGAGGCCTAAGATATATAATACATTAACTACGAATTTTCTCTTTGTGGCTTGTTTGTTTGTTGGATTAGATTGGATGAGATAATTAGAAGAGTGAGATTGAATAAAGGAATTACTAATGTGATAAGATAAATTAGAGATATAAGATTAATTGTGTTTATTTGTGTAATAATATGGTGATATTTGTGAAAGGACGAAATTTTTTCCACAGGGAAAGGGAGATTAATTGCTCCTTCATATGCTCTGTAAAAAGACACCAAGTCATCAGTGATTGCTCCCGACTAGGTTTGGTCGAGAGGACCCTCCGACAGTCAAGTCAGAATATCATTTTGACATGTTATATTGAAAAGAAAGATTAGTTGTGTTGTTTATTGTTTACTTGCCTCTTTTTGTTATTCCTGATCCTTCTTTTTATAATGTCAATACCTTACGTTTGGGCCGTTGGATGACTGTCTTAATCCAATGGTACTTTATGCCCCCAGACCTTGGTCGGGTAAGTGGTCAAGTTGTCTCGATTTGCTACCGTCAGAGTTGTTTCATTTTGGATGGCCTGGATTAGTTCAGATACTAGTTCTCATCTTCGACCGTCGGATCTTGCTCATCGGATGATCATGTCATCAGGACATGCTGATCCTATATCCTTATCTCTATCAATTCTGATCTCCATCATAGGTTACAAACGGATCCAAGGGCTCTCCTTTGTATTGCAGATTTCCTTTTAGAAGGCAATCTTATTCAGACCTTTGGTCACGTGACTTTGTCTCTTTCATTAGGATGGACCTAACAAGGGTTTGGGCCTAGCCCTTACTTTAGAGCTGCTTTGGCTAGGTTAAATGCTCTGGACCATATATCCATTTCCTTGGGCTCTATGTCAATATTTTTACCCTCCACAATATTAATTGGTTGGAACTAAATATATATAATTAGCTAAAAATTATTATTATAAAAAAGTGATTTTATTTTTTTGTAAATTAGGGACAAAACAATTATTTCACTTCAGTCTCCATGGAATTGGATTTGAATACTATCACCCTATGGGTTTGCTAATCCTCTCACTAGAGGATACTCATTATTTGATAGGACTCACAATTTCTCCAAACAAAATTCTTATGGGACTCACGAGATTAGTAATCAAATCCCACAAATTATAGAAGAAAATAAATAAGGCCAATAGGTATAATAATGCTAGAGATCTACACTTTTGGCTTATAAATTCACTCATAATGATGCGACAAATGAATTGGGCCCTCAATGATTGAATGTATAACAAATTAAAAATTGATACTATTTTGACATATCAGTGGGTAGAATTGTGAAATTTTTTTGGAGTCTCAAAATTTTTACATTTTTTTTATCCAAAAAAAAAATTTAAAAAAACTTTATTGATGAAAAGTAAAATGCAAAATACATTACAACAAACACCAATAAAAGCAAGATACATGCAAAAGTATCACAATGAGTAACATCATCCCAACTATTTTGCACATAATGAGCAATATCATCCTAACTATCTTTGGCACCAAAAAGCGACCCTATAATTTGCTAGCACACCACCTATTGATAAGACACCAACCAAACAAGCAAACAAAAAAAAGGGACAAATCCACCCAAACAGTCAAGCAACAAAGCTATAAGCCTTTACCTTCCCTAGTAAACAGCTACAGCATCAACCTAAGTATCTTCTAACCTGTTGCAGATTGTGAATCAAGTCATTGACAGAGTAAGCCAAACAAGTGGATGAGGACTTAAACATTTTCCTGTAGGTATAAAAGAGAGAATGGCTCTGGTCTTTCTAAATCTCAATCAGTATATGTCTCTCCTCAACTTGTAAGCCATATTTTCTCTCTTTTCCTATACATACATATTTATATATACGTAATGCTTCTAGTTTACGTGTGGTTGCTTTGTTT
Organism: Camellia lanceoleosa; assembly: GCA_025200525.1. Lineage (NCBI taxonomy): Eukaryota > Viridiplantae > Streptophyta > Magnoliopsida > Ericales > Theaceae > Camellia > Camellia lanceoleosa. The sequence continues at coordinate 50,109,044 of CM045763.1, read as the reverse complement.
GCAAGCGAGAATCTCTAGCCATTGTTGTTTATGTACTTTTTTTGTCGCGTATTTTAAGTTAAAAAGTTAATAATTAAAAACTAAAAACACCTTCCATTCAACTTTTAGATAATTAATTTTTATTTATTAATTTTATTTTTATTTAATAAATTGTAATGAACTCTCAAATTAGCTATAAGCAAATTATTTAAGCCGTAACAAAAATGCTCCCAAAGTCTCTCTCTATATTCAAATATGTATGTATACATACATGAACGAGTTCAGATTCTCTATGTGAAGTAGAACTAAAACGATCTCGTTTGGGTTAGTGAAAAAAAAAAAAAAAAAAAAAGGCCAAAGATTTCAATTTATTCCAATTCAGATTCTGAGATTTCAACTTTTCTCAACTCACATTCAAGAAAAAATTCAATTCTAAACTTTTTCCAACTCACATTCAAGAAAAAGCCCAATTTCTTCTCAAAATAAGAATTGTTAAAGCGCAATTCAAAGTACATAATAACAGCACTATGTGATAATTTCTGCATAAGATAATTGTATGTGTTATGAACAAAACATTGTGAGATGATATCTATGCTTTTGGATAATAATTTTCTATTTGTTTATGCACACTTTAATGGCTATGAACCATCTTTGATAGTACTGTTTTTTGGTAATTTTGTGCAATCATCAATTAATTAGAAAGATATTTTGAGGACAACATCTAGAAGGTTATTCTCAACAACAAAGGTGCAAACAATAACATATATACATACCAAAAGTGGGGCGCACTCTATGTGTATATTATTTGTTATATTAAATATAATTTATTAAAATTAATAAAAATAGAGGATAAATAAGAGAGTATGCAATTGAGTATGAAAATCATGAATTGTGGTTAATGGCAGTTTGTGGATCTTGAGTTGTGATATTGTGGTTACAATTGTAATTTATTAGGAGTATTGGAGTCCAAAACATTGTAGGAGATCAAGACACCAAATTTAGTGCTAACATATTAATATAGTGTAAATAGATATATGCGAAGGGCACTGATATTTGTATTGAAAATTACAACTGAATTATGGAAGGTTGCAGTCGGTTTATTTGTTTTGCACTTCTATAACATAATTGAGTTATTTTTCAATATGATGATTTTTGGAACAGGATGAAGAAAAAGTTGGGAGTCTTAAGCAACAATAGCAAGACTGTTTAAAACATTGCTTAGAGCAACAGTCCCCGATGAGTTGGATATAGAGCCTTTGATTGTTGCTTGCAATCCAAGATTTGGTGATTACCAATGGTATTTCTCGATTGCATATATTTGGATGAAGACTTTCCTTTGCCTTACTAAGACAAGATTGTTTATAGAAATATAATTGAATTGAAGTTTTGGTTTTACTATGCTTCAAAATTTTCAAGCTTTTCTAGCAATGGAACCACTTGTGTGCACTTTTTCAAAATGCTAAATTGGGAATTTGTTTTGGTGCAATAACAATGCCATGAGCTTATGGACAAAAATAAAAGGCAAGGGTTCAGAATTCATAGGTCCGCAACCTATTGGGCAAGAATTGACATTAATGTCCCTGATAATCTCTTTGTTGTACTACTTTGTTTCTAAGAACTTAATTTATCAACAATGTTATCAATTTTCTATTGAATATTAAATTGTTACCATTAAACAATAGCAAAATGCTTCATAGCTCGAAACCTTACGGCTCAAGTGGCCCAAATTTACATATGTCATTATTTTCTCTCTCTTCTCTATCTCTTTATTTCTACCTCTATTCGAAGCTAAAAAACTCTCATACCAGATCACTTTGAGTATATCTCTCATCCCAAATCACTCTAAGTAAATCTCTCTCATCCTAGCTCACTCTCACCTCTACTCAGCAGATCTCTCTCATCTCAAATCTCTCATCCCAGATCTGTCTCATCCTCCGACCTCTGATTGCTCTGTGATCGATGATGAAGGAGGACGAACGACAACAGACGAGGATGAACGAAGGCAAACGTTAGCAAATGACGACGATTAACGAATAATGAAATACAGAAAAACCTACGAGAAGAAATGGAATCTAAGGAAAACCTAAAATCGCAAATCTAGGGTTTATGTTTTGGCTTCAATTTCTGTAGAAATTAGTCGATTGTGACTGTTTGGGTTTGGATTTTGCTTTCAATTTGTGTTAGGGTTTGAGATTAGCCTTGAATTTGTGATGTATTTGACGGTGAATAGTTATCCTCTGTAGAAATCTGAAGATTGCTTGTTTGTGCATCTGAAAATGTGAAAATCTATTCTTTAAAATACACATGTGTTTGGTTTTGCCTCAAATCTGTAATCTGTTGTGGATTTGAAATCTGTGTTGAAATCTGTTATGCTTCAAATCTGTAAATCTATTATAATAACTTCTAAATATGTGTTGAAACATGTTATAAATCTGTTATACAAATTTGTAAATCTGTTAAAACTCTGATATAAATCTGTGTTGAAATTTGGATTTTTGGGTTTTGAGTTCATACATCTATTTTCAGTTTTGCTTGAAATCTGTAAAATTATAAATTTGTGTTCAAATTTGTAAATTTGTATGTTAAAATATGTAAATTTATTATAATAATAGATAAATATGTGTTGAAATATGTTGTAAACATGTTCTACAAATCTGTGTTGTGGATTTGAAATCTGTGTTGAATTTTGGGTTTTGATTTCATACATCTATTTTTAGATTTGCTTGAAATCTGTAAAATTATAAATCTATTTTCAAATTTATAAATCTGTATCTTGAAATCTGTAAATCTATTATAATAATAGATAAATATTTGTTGAAATCTGTTATAAATCTAAATCTGTTATAAATTTTATGTAAATTTGTTATATAAATCTATAAATGTGTTGAAATTTGTAAATCTGATTAGAAATGTGTGTTGAAAATTAGAAGAGCACGTTGAACATGGTTTAGTAATTGGATGTTTGGGCAATGATAACTGGAGAGTCAGATTGAGGTACAAACTGCTTGAAAGTGTAACAATTTAGAAAGCGCAACAATTTAGACGAAACTATGGCTTTCAAATGCATTTGGTATTATGTATGCAGATTACAGAACTATGGCTTCTTCTTCTACTAATAATAGCAACATTAGATTAAAACCAAGATTGTGTGATTGTGGGAGAACTGCGGCAATATATATTGTACGCACAAATAAAAATGGTAACCAAGCATGTTTGTTCTTTGTTTGTCCATCGAAATACGTGTCTATTATATAATTAGATCTTTTACTGTGTACAAACTTATTTCTGTGATTTGATTAACTAATTCTTGTGCATTGTAGAGTCATAAGGAACACTGTAATTACTTCAAATTAGCAGATGAGGATGATGACGACACTAGCTCCATAGTCCGTTCCAATGTTGGACCTCGAAAAACTATAAGAACAAAAAAATTAAATGATCTACAGAGAAGGCTTTGTGAGATGGACAATGAAATTCATAAACATGGTAGAAGGCTGCAAAGGATAGAGAAGAACATGAAGGCAATGATTTATGTCATTATTTTTTTTTATCTTTTTGCACTTTATCATGTAAATGACTGCCTTTTGAATGTTCTGGCGAATGAAATTAATGTAATCAAAAACTTATTTTTTATTTTATATCTTTTTGTACTTAATGATGTAAATGAATGAATTTTTAGGCTAGTAAAAATATGGATTGGGAATTGATTGAATGTTATCAATAACTTTTGATGGCTTATTTAATAATTTGGAATTGTACATTACTATACCAGCAAGCATATGAAAAAGGCAAAAGATATTTGGAATCTCCCCTACAAACACATTACAGGAAATATTGAAATATGTTAGATTTTTCAATCTAAGAACATCAATAGGAGCCAACCTAGTGAACAAATTGGTGCCAATTTTTTTTAATCCCAGGCATGATGAGACCTATTCTTGAACACTCACTGATAGCACATTGTTCCTTACACACAATTACAGTAGGGCTTCTGAAGGAATTGGACCTCAAAGATTATTGAAACACAAATCCATTCGAAGCAGATTCAAACAATTGGAAATTGACACAAAATAGTTGTGAGAAAGTGAAACAAACTTTGTTTTGCTACAATTCTTGAAAGTGAAACCAAACTGATGGAATCTGTCCAAAATATCCATTTCTTCAAAAATCAAGAAACTGAATATTCAACAAAGAAGCCAACAATTACTACAATAACTTCTCAAACCAACGCTGACATAGTAGGCCAACAAATACCCGCACAAAATGTATCCAAACGAAATAAAACTAAACTATCTGAAATTTACATACGAATGTCATACAATTACTACTGCAACACTAAAAAAAAAAATAGGGCATTTGGATCTGCATCTATATTCAAGTCAACAAATTTTGATACTACTATAGAACTTTAACTACTTATATTGTTAACTATTCCTGGTTGAGTATGAGATGTGCTTCCAATATTGTTTACCATTTGCATTGTGCTAACCTCTGCCTATAAAAATAAAGACCATATTACAAATATTGTCCACAAACATATTCACTAATCTAAAATTTAATTCATCATTAAAATATGTGTAGTCATATAATCAACACGTATCGGTACATATATACTGTCTTCTGTGCTATCCATACAAGGAAAATGGTAACGTTGATCTTGCGGCATCTTATCATCAAATAGTAACAAAATTTTATTAGTAATTTCAAGCATTAAAATAAAAACCCACAACAAACAAAGTGCAATATATTAAGTCCTTTCAATACATACCGGTGCATACATACAATCATCTGTGCCATCCATAAAAGGAAGATAGCAAGGTTGGTTTTGCAGTACCTTGTGATGAAATAGTAACACAATTTCATTAGTACTATGAAGCATTAGTACTTTACGGTAAAGTATGGGAAGGTGGTATACTAGTAATAGCAAGTGGTACAGTACTAGTACATTACACATTACTCGCACTACTCGATTCAACTGTACTCACTTGATCCTTGATTTACTTCAACCCAAGTTGAATCACTTTGTGTTTTCTATCATGATTGGTCGCAAGTTCTAGGATCTTATCCAATGTCTTGTGATAGTTAGCATGCAACATTGGATTTAGAGCAGCCCCGGAGTTAGTATATGTGGTTGGAATGCATGTGTAACCTCTTTCCAAATCTTTTCTCCATCTCGAAACAATATATTTATTTGGCACCTCATATATGGACCTTTCAATGAGCACACTAAGTGAATGGACACACATAATACCTCTAAACTCAAACAATCGACACATACATTGGAGCTCACATTCAATTGAATTATAGTACACAACAAATTCCACTTTATTCATCCTCTTACCCAAAAGAACAGCCTCCCTCACATGATAGGTACAAATTGATCGCTCCCCTTTAATAAGATTCGCACGACAGTACACTAGATGCTTCATTTCTGCTTGCACTTCTTTAAATTTTGAATTGATGTAAGCTGCACGAAATTGCTTCTCAAAACAATACATCATTAAGCAATCATACAATTTATTACAAGATTTAAAATCTGCTTTGTCTCCTTCTCTACCTTATTTCTCAAGGCATTGTCATACTGCTTAACAAATTGCTTTAAGGTTGTCTTAGAGTTCACATATCCATCAAAAAATGCATTCATGCTCTCATTTCGTTGTGTAGTTGACATGCCAGCCCAAAATATGTCTTTAACATAGGCAAGAATCCACCTATGTCACTCACGGTATAATATCCCCAAGCACTCGTTATCATTCAGATTGAATTTTACGATCATTGCTTGCCAATATTCCTCAAATTCATCTTTTGTGAATGAATCATAAACTGCATTACTCGAAGCAACATTTATGGATTCATATTGCGAATGTCCTCTCAATTTCTCCGGAATTGTTTTCATTATATGCCATAAATACCAACGATATCGAACCTATGGGAAGACAATTTCAATGGCATCACTACAAGAAAAGTGGGTATAAAACACGGAACTTTTTGCGACGGCGTATATACTGTAGCAAAAAGTGGTCTTTTACGACGGCATATGAAGCTGTCTCAAATAATGTTTTCTGCAACGACAGTTTCCCCGTCGCTAATAAGCACAGAACAAAAAGTCACTTAACTACGAAAGCATTAGCGACGACACTGTGTACCGTCGCAAAAAATACTTTTTTTTAGACGGGTGAAATTTACCGTCGCAAATAGTGGACATTTGTGACGGGAATTCTCTATCGCAAAAAAAAAACCCTTAATAAAACGGCGTCGTTTTATAAATGGATTTGATCATTTGTGACGGTTTTGCCATGCCGTCGCAAATAGTTTGAAAATTCATCTCTCTCCTTCAGCCGAAATGGCACTCGATCAAATTCCCTAAAATCCCCAAAATCCCTAACACCTTTCTTCCTCAAAACCCCCAAAATCCCTAACACCATTCTCCCTCAAAACCCCCAAAATCCCTAAATCCCCAAAATTCCTAAATCGAGTTCGTGTATCACAATCACAGAGACGAGTTCGATGACGATCTCTCTCCGTCTCTCGACGAGCGATGACGGTGATGGATAGCGGTGTTCGAGTTCACTGACGATCACAGCGACGACGACGAGTGTTCACCGACGATATCTCTTTCGACGAGTGACGACGGCTAGCGGTGGTGCGGCGACGGCATGTTACAATCTCTCTCTCTGAGCTCAGTCAATACGTATGCTTTCTCTCTCTCTCTCTCTTTCTCTCTCTCTCTCTCTCTCGAAAGCCCACAGTAATTTATTTTGGTCACTCATCTTGTATAGAGATCAGGTGTGTTTCTCTCATTGCTATGATTCAAAACTGTAATATCTGATTACTCCATTTTTTGTTCTATATAAGTAATATCTAATTTTGATGTCTTTAAGTGCTTAGTGCCAAAGTCCCTTCTGAACTGGCGAAGACTGATTGTTGGAGGGTATTCTATCAAGGTGTTGCATTTCCTACTCTGGCTAGGGCTTTGTTATATGGTAAGTTGCTTGTCATATTGAAAACAACTAACCCCTATAAATAATAAATAAATAATTAAAATGAAAGAAATAACAAAAGTAATTCGGCTATCCCATAATTTAGTAATGTGATGTTTTTATTTTGTATGATTGGGAAGCATAAAATCAGCCACCAAAAAAAAGAAAAAAAAAACACGTGAAAGAAGTTTGATATGGAAGATTCAATTCAAAAAGTGAAGAACAAGTTTTTCAGTTCTTGTATAGTTGCATTTAGCAAGGGCTATCCTTATTTGAGTAGGGTTTTTGGATTTTGCAGATGTTCTTGGATTATTGTTTGTTTATTATATCATGTATGTAGAGAGTCAGGAATTGAACTTGAGAGATGGATATTGCAAATAAAGAGTTGAAAGTGTTAGAGATTACTGTGGCTGAAAAGTAAGGTAAGCATGGATCAGAGAGCATGGAAGTGTAGGCACAATGTGTGATGTGATGCATTGATGATCCAATCGGGGAGAGGAGCCCTCCTTTTATTAGAAAAGGGTCTAAGATAACATGAAAATGTAGTACAACTTGTGTTGATATAAATCTCGTGTCATGGTTAGGTTAGGACTCGTTTCAGAGTTATATGATAACGATTTTATTGCCTTGACTTTGTTGGGATGTTGTCCCATTCTGACCAGCCAGGTCAAACTAAAGCGATGCCCCCCCATTGAGGGAAAGACATTTGCTGACACCTTGATGAACCTAAACCAGGAGGGAGGTTTGAGCTGTTCTTTCCTACCATTTTTTTGTTTGAATTAATACCAAACAAATCACAAGTAAGAAAGGGTGACAATATGGGTTCTAACCCTAGCCAAAAAGTAAAAATAAAAATATTGGTTAGGTCTAGAAAATAAAAGGACAATATGGGTTCCAATAATTGGGTAGTTCTCCAATCCTTGATTAGCTAATGAGAGAGGAGAGAGGAGAGAGAGGCTTAGGGGAGAGACAAAAGAAAGGGAGTGTTTGAAATGCTTGAAAGGAGAGGGTTAGGCATTTTATTTGAGAGGGTTTTTTGTTATATAGTTGGATTACATCACATGGATTTTGGCTTTTTCTTGACTTTGCATAGCTCATTTACAATTGCTCATGATACTTTCTTGTGGTTGTAGATTATGTATCAGATATTCCATTTGGGTTTATATGAATTTATTAGCACTATGAGTAAACATAGTAGTTTTAAGAAAAAGCATTCCTTTAGGGCCATTTATGATTTCATATAATTACCAAAATTAATGGGGTATATGTTAATTTTTTTGGGGGTCTAATTTGGTTGAAAGAAAGAATATAGTTTTATGAATTATGAATAGATATTGGCAGAAGAAATTCTTGATAGTTTGACAACGATTTCAAAACTATTAAAAAGAAGAAGGAAAAAAAAAAGTGGGCAATCTGACTTGTTCTTTATTGGGTTGCAAGAATAAAATGTGTTAGCCTAGTAGGTGATCTAAGTCATTAATTTTGCCAACTTTGTACGGTGAGGATTTTTATTATAGCTGCGGTGAAAGATTGACTGTATGATTAATTATGACTAATTTTGTCATTCTTTCTCTATCTGCCTCTCTCATAATCCTATATCATTATGACCCTTACATTTGTTGTAATTATATTTTTTTCTAAGGCATATTTGTTTTGCATGTGAGATGTATATCTCCCAATAAGTTTGCCTGAAGAAAATTAATGGTGGGAAACACATATGCATGTGGAAAATGACTGGCATTTAAATATATTTATATATATATTGTTGACAAGATTACAAAAGAAGTAAAGTGTGCATTTGAGGGAAGTACAGATGATGGATAAGAGTTGGATTGATTTGCCAAATAGGATGTCGAAGGAATACATTAATGGGATTGATCAATTCCTTGTGTTTGCCTACACCAATAGGGATGAAGGTTCGATGATTAGTTGTCCGTATAGAAAATGTGAGAATCGATACTATCTTGTACGAGAGGGTGTACGAGAGCATCTGATTTTGAATGGTTTTTTAAAAAAGTACAAACATTGGAATAATCATAGGGAATCTTACGTATCTCTGCATAGTAATCAAGAGAATGAAACATTGGCTAATTTAGACATTGGGGACGATATGGTTGGAATGATACAAGGGGCTATGGGAAATCCACATGTCGGTACAAGTGTTGAGGGTAATGAACCACAGGGGCCTGATCCCCATGCATCTGAACCCCAGCTCGGTCCAAATGCAGAGACTGCAAAGTATTTCAAACTTTTTCAATATGCACAAAGTGAATTGTATCCAGGTTGTCAGAAGTTCACATCTTTGTCATTCATTGTTCGACTTCTACATCTAAAGGTGCTTAATCAGTGGATAGACAAGTCTGTTGACATGTTGCTTGAGTTATTGAATGAGGCATTCACGTTGGGTGTGAAACTCCCGGACTCATATTATAAAGCTTAAAAGGTCACAATAGATTTGGGCTTCACGTATGAGACATGGGATGCATGTCCCAATAGTTGCATGTTGTTTCGAAGCGAGGACACCAATCTTGATAAATGTGTCATATACAATAGTTCAAGATGGAAATCAAATGGTGATGGTGGTTTAAATGGTCCTAACAACAGTGGCAAATGAATAGCTGCAAAACAAATGAGGTATTTTCCTTTAAAGTCAAGGTTGCAGTGGTTGTTTATGTCATCCAAGAAGGCTAAGTTAATGAGATGGCATGCAGGGGAACAAACTGATGACGGTGTCTTTAGGCATCCTGCAGACTCCCTTTCATGGAAAGATTTTGACCGTCGGAATATTGACTTTAGTAATGATTGCCGAAGTGTAAGGCTTGGCTTAGCATCTGATGGTTTTAACTCATTTAGGACGATGAACATAGTTCATAGCACTTGGCCAGTTGTACTCATTCCATACAACTTGCCGCCATGGATGTGCATGAAGCAACCATTTTTAATTTTATCTGTGCTTATTGACAGCCCGAAAGGACCTGGTGACAAGATTGATGTATATATGCAACCGTTGATTGAGGGGTTGAAAGAACTATGGAATGACGGTGTCTCCACATTTGATGCATCAACAAATCAAATGTTTTAAATGCATGCAGCTTTACTGTAGACAATTAGTGATTTTCCTACATATGCAAACTTGTCAGGATGGAGCACTAAAGGCGAATATGCATGTCTTTGTTACAATAGGGAAACTACATCGTGTTGGTTGAAGCATAGTAGAAAACAATCATACTTGGGTCATCGCAGATTTGTACCTAATGGCCATAAATTCCGAAAGGATAAAGTATCATTTGATGGTAGTCGGGAAGTCAGATTCAAACCAAAATTGTTGTCTGGAACTGAGATGCTGCTAAAGTTAGAATCTGAGGGTATTTTAACCCAATACAAGAGGGATGACCTTAAGGAGAGGCATAAGCGACAAGTAGAGAAGGAGAAAGCTAGACATCGCACCCATAATTGGAAGAAAAAGAGTATCTTTTATGAACTGCCATATTTGGAGCACAATCTAATAAGACACAACTTCGATGTGATGCATATAGAGAAGAATGTTTGTGACAATGTGTTGTGGACAATATTAGGGGTTGCAGGAAAATCGAAGATGGTGTTAATGCTCGACGTGATTTACAAGAAATGAATATTAGAAAATCCCTACATTTGCAATTAAGAGGGTCGAATAAAGCTTATTTACTACCGGCACAATTCACGATGACCAAGGACGAGAAAGATTTGTTCTTGGAAGTATTGAAGGAAGTTAGAGTTCCCGACGGGTATTCATCCAATATATTGCGTCGCGTGCGCTTACATGATAGAAGTATTGGGGGTCTTAAGAGCCACGATAGTCACATTCTGATGCACCAACTAATTCCATTGGCTATTCGAAGATCGTTACCGAAGAATGTAGTTGAACCTTTGATTGAATTGAGCAATTTCTTTAGACAATTGTGTTCCAAAGTGAATCGTGAGACGGATTTGCAATATATTCAAGATCGTATCACCATAACACTTTGTCATCTAGAGAAAATATTTCCTCCTACTTTTTTTGATATAATGGAGCACTTGTCTATACATCTAGTTGACGAAGCATTATTGGGTGGAGCGATTCAGTTTCGATGGATGTATCCAATTGAGAGGTGTTTTCTTACTTTGAAGCAATATGTGCGTAATAGAGCTCATCTAGAAGGTTCAATTGCTAAAGGATATCTTATGGAAGAATACATGAATTTTTGTGCACAATATCTCAATGATGTGGAAACCAAATCTAATCGACCCGTGAGGAACTGCAGTGGTGATGATAATCTGGGTCGTGCTGTTGGTGAAAGCACAAGCTTTTACCTTGATAATACTTGTTGGGTACAAACTTATCGGTATGTCTTATTCAATACAAGTGCGGTTCAACCATTCATAAAATAAGTTATGTCACTCACTCAATATTTTATTATGTTTCATTGAATTTTGAACCAAATTTTTTTTTTTTTTGATAAAATTTCAATCTACACAGCAAACACCTTGAAGTACTTAAGGTCAAATTGCCTCGTGTTGACGATCATCAGCTTCGGCGTGAACATTTTAAAACTTTTCACATTTGGTTCAAATCTACAGATTCTATTTACCTAAGTCGAACTACATTTTAAATTTTACAATTTTTTTTTTTTTTAAATAGGTTCAAACTTTGCAAAGGACTAGTGATGTCACATTTTCTGAAGAGATTATTGTATTGGCAAATGGTCCTCATAACCTGGCAAGAAGGTTCAATGGGTATATAATGAATAGGTTTCGGTATCGAGTAAAGGCCATGGATGACCGTCGAGCCACACAAAATTGTGGTGTAGCTTTGAAGGTAGATATCATAAGTTATGCTAGTCGGAAAGACAAGAATCCTCGTGTGGGGTCTGTGTACTATTATGGACAATTGACAGATATTGTTAAAATTCGATATTCCAATGAGAAGAAGCATGTGTTATTTAGGTGTGATTGGATTGACAACATTCACGGGAAGATACAAGATGTCTTCAATTTCACGTTGGTCAACTTCAATCATTTGTTGTACCGAGATTATCGAATTACCAATGAACCTTTCATCTTGGCATCCCAAGCAGAGCAAGTTTGGTATGTTGCAGACTCGTTAGAACCAAACTGGCAAGTAGTGGTGAAGATGTCTCAAAGAGGTTTATTTGATATGAATTCGACTGATCCAGAAATCGAGCCATAAATGAGCCAACAATTAAAAGAAAACATAAAGCTCCGTGATGAAGAAGTTGGTTGGGTGAGGGAAGTCGCAGAAGGAGAAACACTTGATGTGGAAATAGACTGATTTTTAATAAACATCAGTAATTGAATTCAGGCCAAGGTTGTAATTAATGTTCAGTTTCTTAATTTACTTTGTCTTTGTGATTGTATTAGTTCAATTAATGTCATATTATAATTGATTCAAAACCATTCTCTACGTTTCTAATGTCAATTAGTGTCACGGCATTTGCAGTTTATTATGGCAAGGAAGAGGAAGCCTGATCATCCCCTATGTATGATGTCCGATGTGATACGTAGGAGGACATCAGCGGCACCACCGTCAGAGAAGGCATCACATCGACCACCATCAGAGGGGCCATTAGTGCCACCACTATCTAACCAGCCACTGCAACGACCACTATTAGTGGCACCACCATTAGAGGAGGCATCACAGCGAGCACCATTAGTGCCACCGCATCGACCACCATCTGTGGCACCACAACAGCTATCATTTACTCAGCCTCCACGCCTACCATTGGTGCGTCCACCATCAGTGGCACCACAATTAGACGAGACATCACAGCGAGCACCATTAGAGGGGCCATTAGTGCCACCGCATGGACCACCATCAGTGGCACCACAGCAGCTATCATCCCGACTAGAGTCATCGGTTTATAAGCCATCCGCAGGTATATAAATTTGCTTTGATTTGTATGAAAATTATTTAAATATATATTTATTTGTTCTCATTACATATAACTTGTTTATTCTCATTATATTTTTCAGACCCTTCGACTTATTCACAGCCCACCTCAGGTATAAGAATTTGATTTGTATTGACATTATTTAAATTTGCATTTGTTAATTATCATTGCATATTGTTTATTGTTATTGTATCTCGTAGGTCATGTTAGTTCTTCATCAACCTCGAGTAGGCGTGGTAGAGGATGTGCGAAGGGCATTAGGGAGTGGGGTACTGTTACAAAGTTGGACATACAATTTGATGAAAATTACTGTCCAATAGGGGATAACGTGTCTAAGTTAACTACTCAACTTGGCATTATTGTGCGGAATGGTAACATTGTTCCTCTTACTTTTCTTGACTGGAACACTGTGCTTGATGATATTCTTGATGCTATTTGGAAGGATGTGAAGGTAAAACCAAAAATTTAAATTCCAAAATTGTGTTATTATTATTTAAACTTTGAAATTGTGTTTTATAGGACAATTTGAATATATGTCCAGAAGAGTACAAGCCAATCTGCATGAAAAACTGCAACAGCATATAGAAGGATCACAATAATAAGATTAAGGCTAAGTATTTCAAGCCTAGAAGTTCTAATCTTAATCTGAAGGATGATGTTCCTTTGCACATTGTGCCAAGCCAGTGGGAAGAACTTGTGAAGTATTGGCGTACTTCCGATGCTGAGGTATACAAATAAGTTATATGTATGATATGTAAACATACAAATCATATTTATATACTTACATTTGTTGAACCTGTTATAGAAAATTGCAATTAGGAACGCTAAAAATCGGCGAACTCACGGCATAGCTCATACCACAGGGCGTACTACTTTCGCTCAGATACGGCATGAGGTTTATATTTTATTATTTTATTTTTGTATGTAAATAAACATTGTATATTTGCAAATTATTTGGATTCTAATTTTCATATTTCTAAAAAAATATAGATGACTAATAAGGGGGAGTCTACTAATAAGATGAATGTTTGGCTTATGATACGTAGAGCAGATGACCCACAGGTTATCCGAACCTTGGTAGTTTCCAAACACTTTTGTGTGTCAACCATCTTAATTTGGCATATATGTCTTATTCAATACAGGATGAGTTTAATCGTCAACTCTCTATGCTACCTGAGGATTGTCGGACTTTAGAGGCTAGGAATACCATTTCCATGAGTTGATAGGTCATGATGGACATGGATATTGTCGCACATACAGGAGAACTGTGCCTCAGAGAGCGGTGTATAAAGACGGTACTAGGCCATCACAGTCAACACCCCAGCCATCGACTATTGTTCAGATCACGCAGCAGGTTCGTGCGGAGCTAAGGGATAAGTTGAGGAAGGAGCTGAGGGAGGAGATGCGAGCAGAGTTCTCTACACATTTACAGCAGATGAGAGTTGAGATGATGGCCTTTGTGTCATAGGGGGCGAGTGTGGATCCCAACAGACAGGTTCGATATAAATTAAATTGTTTGATAGTTAAATTTTCAGACAACATTATGTATAAAATTCAAATATGATTAACACATTATGCATTAACTATCATAGGTTCCTGATGCATCGAGTGGCCACCGAGCATTTAGGCAATCTGCAGAAGACGAGAATCTATATACACCACCACCAGAAGATCAGGTATAAAATGTATCTTTGTTGTCTGAGTTAAATGTATCTTTGCATTCTAAGCTAAGAGACTTGTGGGAGAAGACGGGACTCAAATCGGGTTCCCGGATTGGGAGTTAGAGTTGGATATCACTCTAGGCAAACTAGTTCCTTAAGAAACTTGAATTCGAGGTGTTAACGCCCCAAAATCACCAAACGACGTCGGTTTAGCACGAAACTTGGCACGGATGACCGCCTAGGCACAAGAGACTTGTAGGAGAAGATGGGACTTGAATCAGGTTCCCGGATTGGGAGTTAGAGCCGGATTTCACTTTAGGCAAACCAGTTTCTTAAGAAAACTTGAATTTGAGGTGTTAACGCCCCAAAATCACCAAACGACATTAATTTAGCACGAAACTTGGCACACACGACCGCCTAGGCACGAGAGACTTGTGAGAGAAGACGGAACTTGAATCAGGTTCCCGGTTTGGGAGTTAGAGCCGGATATCACTCTAGGCAAACTAGTTCCTTAAGAAACTTGAATTCGAGGTACTAACGTCCCAAAATCACGAAACAGTATCGGTTTAGCACGAAACCTGGCACACACGACCGCCTAAGAACAAGAGACTTGTGGAAGAAGACGGGACTCGAATCGGGTTCCTAGTTTGGGAGTTAGAGTCGGATATCACTCTAGGCAAACTAGTTCCTTAAGAAACTTAAATTCGAGGTGTTGACGCCCCAAAATCACCAAACGGCATTGGTTTAGCACGAAACTTGGCACACACGACCGCCTAGGCACGAGAAACTTGTAGGAGAAGACGGGACTCGAATCGGGTTCCCGGATTGGGAGTTAGAGCCGGATTTCACTTTAGGCAAACTAGTTCCTTAAGAAACTTGAATTCGAGGTGTTAACGCCCAAAAATCACCAAATGATGTCGGTTTAGTACAAAACTTGGCACACACGACTGCCTAGGCACGAGAGACTTGTGGGAGAAGATGGGGCACGAATCGGGTTCTTGGTTTGGGAGTTAGAGTCGGATATTACTCTAGGCAAACTAGTTCCTTAAGAAACTTGAATTCAAGGTGTTGACGCCCCAAAATCACCAAACGGCGTCATTTTAGTACGAAACTTGGCATACACGACCGCCTAGGAATGAGAGATTTGTAGGAGAAGACGGTACTAGAATCGGGTTCCTGGATTGGGAGTTAGAGCTGGATTTCACTTTAGGCAAACTAGTTCTTTAAGAAACTTGAATTCGAGGTGTTAATACCCCAAAATCACCAAACGACATCGATTTAGCACGAAACTTGGCACACACGACCGCCTAGGTACGAGAGACTTGTGGAAGAAGATGGGACTCGAATCGGATTCCCAGTTTGGGAGTTAGAGTCGGATATCACTCTAGGCAAACTAGTTCCTTAAGAAACTTGAATTCGAGGTGTTAACGACCCAAAATCACCAAACGGCGTCGGTTTAGCACGAAACTTGGCACACACGACCGTCTAGGCACGAGAGACTTCTAGGAGAAGGCGGGACTCAAATCAGATTCCCAGTTTGGGAGTTAGAGTCGAATATCACTGTAGGCAAACTAGTTCCTTAAGAAACTTAAATTCGAGATGTTGATGCCCCAAAATCACCAAATGGCATCGGTTTAGCACGAAACTTGGCACACACGACTGCTTAGGCACAAGAGACTTGTGAAAGAAGACGGGACTCGAATCGGGTTCCTGGATTGGGAGTTAGAGCTGGATTTCACTTTAGGCAAACTAGTTTCTTAAGAAACTTGAATTCAAGGTGTTAACGCCCCAAAATCACCAAACGACGTCGGTTTAGCACGAAACGTGACACACACAACCGCTTAGGTATGAGAGACTTGTGGGAGAAGATAGGGTTCGAATCGAGTTCCCGGCTTGAGAGTTAGAGTCGGATATCACTCTAGGCAAACTAGTTCCTTAAGAAACTTAAATTGGAGGTGCTGACGCTCCAAAATCACCAAACGGTGTCGGTTTAGCACGAAACTTGGCACACATGACCGCCTAGGCACGAGAGCCTTGTAGGAGAAGACGAGACTTGAATTGGGTTCCCGATTTAAGAGTTAGAGCCGGATTTCACTTTAGGCAAATTAGTTCCTTAAGAAACTTGAATTCGAGGTGTTAATGCCCCAAAATCACCAAACGACGTCGGTTTAGCACAAAACTTGGCACACACGACCGCCTAGGCACGAGAGACTTGTGGGAGAAGATGGGGCTCGAATCAGGTTTCCGGTTTGGGAGTTAGAGTCGGATATTACTCTAGGCAAACTAGTTCCTTAAGAAACTTGAAATCGAGGTGTTGACGCCCCAAAATCACCAAACGGCGTCAGTTTAGCACAAAACTTGGCACATACGACCGCCTAGGCACGAGAGATTTGTGGGAGAAAACGAGACTCCAATCGGGTTTCCGGTTTGGGAGTTAGGGCCGGATTTCTGTCTAGCCAAAATTATTTACTAAACTATCTTTGTAATTATATAGTAGTTAATTTTTTTATATTTTTTTGTAATTAAAATATTAACACATAATTATATTGTCATTAATTATTTTTATTTTGTTATTTTTAGATATTTCCTGAGTAGCAGTTTACTTCTTGTGGAATGCAGACGTGTGAAGATTACGACTAACATTTGTTTTTGTAACCCACGGAAGAATCATGACGAAAACTTTTGTTTTTGATTTACGTTATTTAGATTTGTGAACAACATTATATATGTATGCAACATTATGTAGTGGGATAATTTTGCTGATGTGTTGTTATGAATGGAAGAATATTTTAATTATGGATGAATTTTTATTTATATACTAGACTTTTTATATTATTATGTAATTATTGGTTTCTTTTTTAGTTATTTTTCATTTAATACATGTCATTTTCATATTTTTAATAATTTTATTGCAAGTTTTTTTTTTTTTTTGAGACGGCACCACACACACCGTCTCAAAAAGAAAAACAAAACTAGGTTTTTTTGCGACGGCAGTAATGCTCTCGCAAAAGATAGCGGCATTAGTTGAAACAGATGCCCTTTAGCGACGGTATTATTTGCCGTCACCAATAATATTTTAGCGACTGCATCAAGTGTTGTCTTAAATAACTCTTTAGCGACGGTATTTTTGCCGTCGCAAATAACCCTTTTAGCAACGACAACACAGTGCCGTCTCAAAAAAATCAGATTTTCACGCATTAATGCCAACAGAATTTTGCCGTCGTAAAAAGCATTTTTGCCATCGCAAAAAAAAGGCGACGGCGTTATACCGTCGCTAAAACCTTTTTGCAACCCCTTTTGTTGCGACCCCCCACTTGTCGTTGCTAAAAGCCACTTGCCGTCGCAAAAAACCTTTTAAGACGGCGTTTTGGGTATTTGCGATGGCATTTTGCCGTTGCAAAAAAGCAAATTTTTTGTAGTGCATTTTGCATAGTTTTGCACTAGTCAATTATTATAGCTTTTGGGGGAGCATTTGGCATACAACTTAATCATTTTTTGAATAGCCAAATAAATGTCTCAGTATTCTCATTACATAACAACCCACAACCAAACAAAATTGATTGTCCATGGTAATTAACTCCTATAAATAGAGCAAACGACAGATCATATTTGTTTGTCAAATAGGTTGTGTCAAAGGAGACAACATCCCTAAATGCATTATAAGCCGTCCTACTCCTTACATCCGCCCAAAACAAGTTTCGCATGTGACCATCTTCATCAAGGTCAATTGCCAAATAGAAGTTCGAATTTTGTTGTTGTATTTTATGAAAAGAAAGTGAAATTGATTCAGCATCTCCAGGCCCAAGTCTCAATCTTTTAGCATTTTCAATATGATTTCTTACATCTTGTTCATCAAACGTTAATGCCTCATATCCCCCCGCTTCAACAACTATGAAATGAAAATTCCTAGCCACCTCAATCCTTGCTACATCGTTAACTTCTAGTCTTTTCTTCACCGGAATAAGAATCCTCTTATTCATTGCAAAATATCGTGAGTCACTAGGAATCAAATCATGAGTGTGCTCAAGCACAACTGTGGTTAACTTATATCTTTTATCCTTTGTAGACTGGCTCTTACCCTTACTTTATAATCAATTTTTGATGACAAAGATGGTTCTAGGAGATTTATTTATGATCTTTTTGTTCTGTTCCGCGTCCGAATACATTCAATTCCAAAACACTTTGCTTCCCCATCACTTGTTACATTTTGTGTTCTATAGGCTATAGCAAATCCAAAATGTTTTGCATATTTTGCATAAAATGTGTACACTTCTTGCTTTAAGGTAAAATACATCCCTTTCTTTGGTTCTTTAACTTCACTACTCTCATTAACTGAAAGATTGTTATCCTCTTCTTCAACTTCCTCACTCCTATTGTTTGAATCAATATTCATTGTAACTTCAAAATAACAACAATAATTTAAGTTTCATAGTTTTTCTATAATTCTTCTTCCCTTTACAGGTTTATTTTTACACTTCTATTTCAGACTGAAAATTACCACTATAGCAATAAAAAATTATCATAAAATTATCATAATCAGCATTTTTGGAACAAGAAGTTCAGCATAATTAGCACTATAGCAATACATGACTGTAGACACCCCATTTTTGACCGACCTTAAGACTCAGACGTCACCAACTGAGCGCTCGGTGATGTTGCATATTGTGCTCGTTCTGAAGTGGCGGAATCTCGGCCGCGAGCTTTGCCTCCGGACTTCCAGACCCTTTTGTGCTTTGCCTCGGTTTGCGAACCAGGTCTCGTTTTCTCCGTTTCTCTTCCCGAAGGGAGAGAGAGGTCTCGTAGACCATCTCTCAGTGGCCGTAGGCTACATTTCGTGGTCGTAGGCCATCTTTCCTGTTTGGAGCCCGGTTTCTGGTTTTCAGAGCCGTCGGCCGTGTTCCTCGATTCGGGACCGCTTAACTACCTCCGTTTGCTCCGATTTTTGGCACACACCTTGTTTCCTCTCTTTTGAGGGACACTGTGGCCCGAGAGACCAACTTCGTGGTTGAACGCCACCTCCGATTCTTAATAGTCAGTTTTCGGGGCCCCGGGCCGCGCGTTTTGGCCCCCGAACCTTCATTTTGCATCGGTTTGGGTTCATTTTTGGCGGAAACCTTATTTTCATTGTTAGGAAGGTTGTAGGAAGGTGGGAGGCCAGAAATTTTTCTGAAAAATCAACTTTATTCCTTCATCGCTCTTTATCGCTCGTTTTCTTCACTAGAAAGCTGTTTTTTCCCATTCCCGGGCCACTTTTTCTGACTTTCCACCACACCATTGTGTTGTACACACCTGGGAGGCCACCAATATGGGTAGGCCAGCCAGTAATTCCCCCTGACCCTTTTGAACCTTTCTAAAAAGTTGGTTTTTCTCTTTCCTGGGTTACATTTTCTGGTTTTTCTCCACATAGCTGTGTTGCACTCATCTAGGAGGCCACTTTTTTAGGGTGGCTGTAGACAGGCCCGCGGGGGGACCTCGCTACAGCTCGGACTCGATTTGTGTTGCGGTTCTTAATCTCGAACCAAAGAGTTCAAATCCGGCAAATCGTTTTGAGAAAACAGATTTTTTTTTAAAGAAGTGCCAAACATGGACTGCTTTGCCAGATACAGAGTTGCCACCTAAATATTTTATTTTTGGAAAATTTAGGAAACCCTGACTCGTTTGCCTAAGGCCACGTGTCCGTCATCACCAAAGTTGCCTCGGCTCGGGAACTTGGGTACGATTGGGGAAGGTCACTTCGTGAGCACCCCTGCTCGCCCGATCAAAGATCGGCCTCTACTAACCATGATATCTATTTTTGAAAACATTGTGTGTTCTTAATCCGGTTATTAGCCTAGGTTACTATGTGATGCGCACAGCATACAAGTATAGACTGAGTCGTCTGAATTGGAACAAAACACTTCATGTTTGTTTGTGAAAATGGTTTGCTACTCGCAAGTAGGCTTAAAATGCGGATTTTGCTACCCTCGGGTGGGCTTAGAAAACATGATTTTGCCACTGTCTAGTGGGCTTAAAACAAACATTTGATGAATTGTTCCAATCCAAATAACCCAACCTCCACCCACAGGCATCCAAGCAGGTATATCACATAAGCTTAGCCTCATGGTAAGCATGCTATTCATGGCGATACCACACGCGCATGCAAGGATGCTAAAGCATAAAACTCACCGAGTACTCCAAGCCAAAACAGAAACCGATTAGAAATCCATGCATGATCCTAAATATACAGAAATGCCTAATGCAACACATGCAAAAATACAACTATAGCAGGCTCGGCTATTCTAAACATGGCATATGAAATGCAACAGCTATCAAGTATTCAACTCGGAATTGAAATACAAATGCAGTTTGTATGATGCGCCGAGCCCGGTGCATGCAAAACAGATGAATGAATGCAAACATGCTATCATACTGTATGCTAATTGAAACATGCCCTAATCTAACCATCATAAGCTGGTAAATAAAAAGGAAGAAAGACATGGGGTTGGAAGACATACATCGCACGCACGCACACTTATTACAACATTGCCCTTGCGCAGAGGGTTCGAATGAATAGTACAATCCAAATAATACAGTCCGAATATGTACAAATCCCTAATTAATTTACAAATTAACTAAGAAAAATAATAAACTGGCATGCAAGCCAGGGACTGTCTTGACCCTTCTTCAGATGATGAATGATGCATGTCCGGGTTGCCTTCGCGCAAAAATCCACTGTGATGCCCCAATTAGCCTCTGTTTTGCAATAGTTTTTTCGAAAGCGCGCCAAGCCTCGGAAGACTGCTGATTCTTGATTTGCTGCAACAGAGAGCAGAAAAGGGGCATGACAATCTATTTTCACAAATGTATGCATGCCTCGATCCTTGTGCCACCAATCACGCATCTCGATGCATAATGGCCGAGGAATCGAATTGCACAACTCAATATAGAATGAATGCACATGAAAACTCAACTAAAACCTAACCCCATCATGGATAATCCGAAGCGTCGGTGACTTGGGAAATTGAGACACGTTCCGTCACTCGGAGTACGGAACGTACCTCGTTTCCCGTGCTCGGGCTAACTCCTATCCCGAACACAATGCAATATGCATGACATGCATGAAATGCAACTAAGATACAACCTAACATGCGACATGCTATAAAATGGCATACACGATGCACGAGATAACATGGCATACACAATGCACTAACATACAACCTAGCATACACAATGTTATGGAATGAAATGGCATACACAATGCGATATGGACTTACACTAACATGAGAGGACCTCAGCCACACTCACATAAGAGGCCATTAGATGAAAATGAGACACTTGAAATGCGTGCACACGTGCACGCAAACCGAGGACCGACCCTAAGGCACGAAATGCCACTCTAACAAGACATGGAAAAGTATGGATTATGGCATACTAGAATGCAAATTTCAGAGGCAATAAGTGATGCAAAACAGCCCCGAAAGATGGCAAAATGACATCCGATGCATGGAATAGGTCCCGAAACATGAAATTAGGCATACCGAATGACCTATAACTATGCAATGCATGCATTATCTGAACATGGAATGTGAAGACAGAGTCAAGACAACCCAAAAATAAGCATATTTACAGTTTTAAGAAAGGCCAAACAGCGAACGCAAACGGGGCTAAACTAGCATGCAAAAACGGCCCCGAAAGCAAGACAATGAAGCAAGTGACAGCTGCTGACCCTAAACAGAGAAGGGCCCTTCTACAATGTTGAAGAGGGGCCCAAAATATGATGTTTTACAGTTTACCACAAGCCACAAAAACAGAAAAAAGTATGGAAAAACTCTCATGCAAAAAGTGGGCCTAAAGGAGGACAAAGAAGTAAGTGATGCATGCTGACCCAAAACAGATGAAGGTCCTTCAACAAAGTTGAAGAGGGACCTAAAATATGACCTTTTACAGTTGATGATTAATCCAAAAACAGTGTACAAGTATGCTCAAAATATCATGCAAGATAAGGCCAAAAAGAGAGCTATACACAACGTATAAAAAGGATGCTTCAAACAGAAAAAGACCCCTAATGAAACATGAAGAGGGGGTCAAAATAAGGCCATTTATAGTTCGGACCAGAGTCCAAAAACAGAAGCATAAGAGGCTAACAAATCATGCAAAAATGGGGCCAAAAGAATAATATAAAGGAAAGTAACAAAAAGAGGCCCCAAACAGTGATGAGCCCTTCAACAATGTTGAAGAAGGGTTCAAAATAAGCTATTTTACAGTTTACAACATGTCTCAAAACAGTTCATACATAGGCCAAAAAACAATGTGCAAGAAAATGGCATACAAGAGAGGTAATGAAGCAAGTGCAACAAGGAGGTCTCAAACAGTGAGAGGCCCTTAATCAAACATGGAAAATGGCTCAAAATAAGCCTACTTCTAGTTAGGGTCGGAGCCCAAAAGTGCAAGAAAGAATAGCTTAGATAGGATACAAAAATAAGCTTAAAAGAGGGGAAATGTTACTCACCCTTGAAGACCAAACTTTAGCAACCTTTTGGCTTAAGAAAAGGTGCCTCCAAAGCTCTGAGAAGGCCCTCCAAGCTGCTGGAATGGAGTGGTGGTGTGGTGCTAGGTGGTGGTGTAGAAATGAGTGTAGGACTTGAGAGGTTTTGGAGGGTTAAAGTGAGGGAGAGAGGGAGATGCAATATAGGAGCTCAAAGGAAAATTTTCTAACCCGTAAAACCAGAGCTGGGGGGGTGTTTATATAGGCAAAAGAGTGGGGGAAAAGGGGGGGAAATTGAAATTGAAATTTCCCCCCAAAAAGGCCAAAAAGTGAGATAAAGAGGCAAGTGGTAGCTTCTGGCCTCAAACCGAAGAGAGCCCTTCAACAAAGTTGAAGAGGGGCTCAAAAAAAGACACTTTGTAGTTTATGACCAAGTCCGAAACAGCTCACAAGTAAGCCTAAAATACCATGCAAAAATAAGCCTGAAAGAGAGTTAAAGAAGCAAGTGATAGTAGGAGACCTCAAACAGCAAAAGGTCCTTAATCAAACATGAAAAGGAGCTCAAAATATAACTATTTCTAGTTTGGGTCGGAGCCCAAAAATTCTTGAAAGCAAGGCTCGGGGGCCAAAACGCACAGCTTGGGGCCTAAAAAACTGACTGTTAGGCACCGGAAGTGGTGTTCGACCACGAAGTCGGTCTCTCGGACCACAGTGTCCCTCAAAAGGGAGGAAATAAGGTATGTACCAAAAACTGGAGCAAACGGAGGTGGTTAAGCGGTCCCGAACCGAGGCACACGGCCGACAGCTCCGAAAAATCGAGAACCGGGCTCCAAACGGGAAAATGGCCTATGACCACGAAACGTAGCCTACGGCCACTGAGAGATGGTCTACGAGACCTCTCCCTCCCTTTGGGAAGAGAAAACGGAGAAAAAAGAGCCTGGTTCACAAACCGAGACAAGGCACAAAAGAGTGAACCTCTAAACACGCACGACATGCACATCACCAAGCGCCCAATCGACGACGCCCGAGTCTTAAGGTCGGTCAAAAATGAGGATGCATTAAATTTGAATTGGTTTTTCCCCATTTTTCCTCTATATAACCAAAGCATTATACATACATCTCCATAAATCTCTCTTTGTGCTAAAAGTCCACATTTTCTTGCACATTTACCCTACACCTCATAGCCTACCACTTCACCTTGAGGGCCATTTGCAGAGCTTGGAAGCTCAGAATTTTGGACCAAAAGCTGCTGGAAAACTGATCTTTAAGGGTGAGTCCCTATTTCCCATTTTCTTGCTTTATTTTGCATGATATCCTAGCTCCTTCTTCTTACATTTTTGGGTTTTGACCTGAACTGAAAATAGTCCTATTTTGAGCTCATCTTCATGTTTAATCAAGAACTTTTTTCTGTTTGAGGTCTTCTACTCACCCTTTGTGCTTTATCTCCCTTCTAGGGCTTATTTTGCATAATATATTAGCCTTGTTTGTGAGCATTTTTGGGCTTCGAACCAAACTGTAAAGTATCTTTTTTTGAGCCCCTATTCAACTTTGTTGAAGGGCTCTTTGCTGTTTGAGGCCATCTACTGCCCCTTTCCCTTTATCTCTCTTTTAGGGCTGTTTTTGCATGATATATTAGCCTTATTTGTGAGCCTTTTTGGACCTTGACCTAAACTGAAAAAAGTCTTTTTTTGACATCATCTTCATGTTTGATTAAGGTCTATTTTCTGTTTGGGGTCATCTTCCCCCTATGCATGCTTCATCTCTTCATGATTAGGGCTATGCATTAGAACACTTGCATTGGCCATGGTTTGGCCTCTTAGCCACTGAAATCTAGTGGATTTTCAGTGGCTTGGGTGTATTGTTGAAGGCCAAAATTAGAGGGGGGTGACCCCCTCTCTCATTGTCTTGTTTGGTGGCCTTTTTGGCCTTCCAAAAGACCCTCCATTTGCAAGCTTCCAAGCTTTGTTTCTATCACTTTTTAGTGGGTTTTAGGATCTCCATAACTCATTTCCAGAGTTGATTCGGCTATGCTAAGTGTCCTTGATGCATGTGCTTAATAACCCTTTGTATACCCTTCCAAAGGAGCCTTTCATTTTTACATGCATTTGCTGCATTTCCATGTTTATTTGGGCATATTTTCACATGTTTTGTTCACTGATTTTTTCTGGTTTGGTGAGATTTCACATGCTTCATATACATGCCATGTAAACCATGTTTGTTAGTCAAAATTGCATGCTATTTTAGTCCATCTTGCTAGCATCTTTTGGCCATGCTTTGAACTAGAAATGTTCATGTTTTAGGACTGCCTTGGCTCTGTCTTTATGCTTCATAGTCAAATAATGCTTGTTTTGCATAGCTATAAGTCAATACATGTGCCTAGTTTTGAGTTTCGGGGTTTACTTCATGCATTGGGTGCCATGTTTTCGTGTTTTGGGATCACTTTGCATACTGTTTTAGAGTTGTAATTTATGCTATTGCATGCCATCTTGCATCCCTTGCCATGCCTTGTTAGAGTGACATTTGGTGCCTTAGGTTCGGTCCTTGGTTTGCGTGTATGTGTACACGCATTTCGATAGTCTCATTTTCATCTTATGGCCGTTGACGTGAGTGTGGCTGAGGTCCACTTATATTGGCGTAAGTCCATCATGCATTGTGTATGCCATTTCAGTTCATAGCATTGCGTATGCTAGGTTGTATGTTAGAGCATTGTGTATGCCATGTTACATCGAGCATTGTGTATGCCATTTCATAGCATTGCGTATGCTAGGTTGCATGTTAGGATTGCATTCATGCATGTCATACATATTGCATTATGTTTGGGATAGGAGTTAGCTCGAGCACGGGAAACGAGGGATGTTTCGTACTCCGAGTGACGGAACGTGTCTCAATTCCCGGTCGCCGACACTCCGGATTAACCATGATGGAGTCTCAGTCTCGTTGTGTTTATATGTGCATTCATTTCACATTGAGTCGTGCAATTCAACTCCTCGGCTATCATGTA
Source organism: Camellia lanceoleosa (assembly GCA_025200525.1). NCBI lineage: Eukaryota > Viridiplantae > Streptophyta > Magnoliopsida > Ericales > Theaceae > Camellia > Camellia lanceoleosa. The sequence goes on along the minus strand of CM045763.1, from coordinate 50,083,032 downwards.
TCGAGATGTGTGATTGGTGACACGAGGATCGAGATATGCATACATATGTGAAAATACTTTGCCATGCCCTTTTCTTGCTCTCTGTTGCAGCAAATCAGAAACCGGCAGTCTTTTGGAGCTTCGCGCAATATTCCGGGCTTAATTGTAAACAGAGGCTAATTGGGGTATCGCAATGGATTCCCACGCAAGGCAACTCAAGCATGCATCATTCATCATTCGGAACAGAGCCGAGGCGGTCCATAGATTTGTGTGCTAGTTTACTATTTTCCTAGTTAAACTTGTTAATTAATTAGGGTTTTGTATTTATTCGGACTGTACTATTTATTCAGACTGTATATTATTTATTCGGACCTTCCGAGCGAGGGCACAACTATAATAAGTGTGTGTGCGTGTGTGTTGTATGTCTTCCAACCCCACGTCTTTCTCCTTTTTATTTACCAGTTTATGATGGTTAGATTAGGGCATGTTTCAATTAGCATACAGTATGATAGCATGTTTGCATTCATTCATCTGTATTGCATGCACCGGGCTCGGCGCATCATACTAACTGCATTCGTATTTCAATTCCAAGTTGAATACGTGTTAGTTGTAGCATTTCACATGCCATCTTTAGAATAGCCGAGCCTGCTATAGCTGCATTTTTGCATGTGTTGTATTAGGCATTCCGGTATAGTTAGAATCATGCATAGATTTCTAACCTAGCTTCTGTTTTGGGTTGGAGTACTCGGTAAGTTTTATGCTTTAGCATTCTTGCATGCGTGTGAGTAACTGCCATGAATAGCATGCTTACCATGAGACTACGTGCTTATGTGATATAACTGCCTGAATGCCTGTGGGTGAAGGTTGGATTATTTGGATTGGAACAAATCATCGACTGTGAGTTTTAAGCCTACTAGATAGTGGCAAAATCATCTTTTCTAAGCCCACCCGAGGGTGGCAAAATCTGCATTTTAAGCCTACTTGCGAGTAGCAAACCGCTTTTCAAAACAAACATGAGATGTTTTGTTCAAATTCAGGCGATCTAGTCTATACTTGTATGCTGCACGCATCACATAGTAAATCTAGGCCAATAACCGGGATAAGAACGCATAATGTTTTCAAAACTAGATATCATGGTTGGTAGAGGCCGATCTTTGATCGGGCGAGGGGGGGTGTTCACGAAGTAACCTTCCCCAATCGTACCTAAGTTCCTGAGCCGAGGCAACTTTGGTGATGACGGATACGTGACCTTAGGCAACGAGTCAGGGTTTCCTAGATTTCCCAAAATAAAATATTTAGGCGGCGATTCTGTATCTGGCAAAGCAATCTATATTTGACACTTCTTTCAAAAATTTGTTTTTCAAAACGATTTGCCGAATTTGGACTCTTTGATGATTAATCGGTCTTGCATTGCACTCTGCGAGATTAGATACAGGACCGTGACATTGAGTCCTGAACTGTAGTGAACCCAAATGAACAAAACGAGACTCATCCTTCCGGGGCGTTCGGGGATGTCTACAATGACACAGGAAATTAAACCAGTTGAAGTGTCGAAACACAGATAGGCAATCAAAATTAGGACTAATTAACCAAAAATAAATATAAAAAAATAAAATAAATAATAACAAGAAGGTGCATGAAGATAGACACAAAAGAGGACAATTTTCTGTTTATTGAAATTCGTTGATCTTGTTTGATTGAAAGTATGAAAATTGAAATTAGTTGATCTTATTGATTGAAGCCAAACATGAAAACAGTAAGAAAATTTTCTGTTCATTGAAATTAGTTGATCTTGTTTGATTGAAATTATGAAAATTTCAAAGGTGAAGATTGAAATTAGTTGATCTTGTTGATTGAAACCAAACATGAGACAGTATGAAAATTTTCCAAAACCCTAAATTAAAAACAAAACCAACTAATTTCAATCAACCACTACGAAATCTTAAATTAAAAACAAGGAGTACTTACGTGTAAATTTTAATAAGTGAATTTATTGTCTAATAAATTTTATAGAAAAAATTTGTGATAAAAAAATGTCACTAATTATAAGTTTTAACGGTAATTTATAAAAATTATAATTAAAAAAATTACTAATTATCAATTTTTAATGACGTATGTAAAAAATTGTCACAAAAAATTATTTTTAATAACAATTTTATAAAGAATTATTTTTACAACAATGATTCATCTTTTCTTTTCTCCCCACTTTCTTTGACTCCCCCTCTCTCTCTCATTAGTTACTTTACTTTTTTTTTTTTTTTTTTTTTACTCCTTCAATCACCCCGCCACGTAATAAAGGGGTGAGGGAGTAACCCAAAAGGGAGTCCCAATGATTATTCTTATTTTTAATAGGAGTTGAGGACAATTAAGTGACCTATTGCTAGTTACCGAAAAACAAAACCAACTAATTTCAGATCTTGTTAACTAAAAATCACCGGTGTACTTGCAATCACACCCACCAGCAGCAGCAGCGGCAGCACCCTTGTGGCACACACAGCAGCGGACGCAGCCTGGTCGGCGACACACAGGTCGGCTCCTCTCTCTCTACTCTCTGTTACCCACTCAATGCTCCTCTCCTCTCACTGTTTAGCTAGGTTAGTCGGTCGCCTCTTTTTCTACTCTCTGTTCTTTAGTTTTTCTTTTTATTCGCAATGAAAGGTGTGGCTGAACAGAGATGGGGGTGTACAAGGAATCTGGGGGTGTACAAAGAAATCGGGCCATTCGCGCCTCATCATATTTGAGCTACTAAGAGGGACTGAAAATGATAAGAAAAATGATTGGCGACCCGAACGGCTCATTAAAATGACATCGTTTTGCGCTCAAAACTCAAAACGACAATTCGGGCACCTAGCATTGTTGAAATGATAATATGCACTCCTCTTTTCTCTTTAAGGCCATTATGGAAAGGGAAATGCGCGAGAGCGCGAATATATAGAGCTTGAATAGCTCGAAATATTATTTTACCGATAAGAGAATTGAAAATACCTCCAAAACGACGTCGTTTTGGGGTTTTCGGGCGATTCGGGGAGCTGATTTTCGAACTACCAATCACGGTTGTTATGGAAAATCGTCCTGCTTCAGAAATGGTAAAATCATGTTCTATATCTGGACCTGGCTTTGTGAATGTTGTGTTATCAGACAAATGGATAGCAATTCCTTAACTTCTCATCTCAATGGATAGGAATGAACTATCTTGGTTACTTTACTTGGTGTGGACATTTTTGGTTACTAAAATTTATTATTGCTACTACTACAGAGCATCCAAAAGATGCTGATAAATGGTATTGAAACATGGGCACCAAAACTTCCAGTCAAAAGGGCAGTGGTTGACTTTTCCTCACCCAACATTGCCAAAGAAATGCATGTCGGCCACTTAAGATCTACTATTATTGAGCCTGTATGCTAGAGTATTCAAATGTTGAGGTTCTTCGGAGGAACCATGTTGGTGACTGGGGTACACAGGTCAGTGTGCTTTTTGTTTTGCCCCTTTCTTTCCCTTTATCCTGAAAAGTTACATATATTATTTCATAGATATTTTTATTTACACATAGAGATGTAAACATATATACATAGAGAGCAATTGAATAGCAAACGAGGAGATCTGAACCTAAGATCTCTTTCAACTCTTATACCATGTTAAATCACCAATTGCCTAAAAAGCTTAAATTTGTTATAAAATGGGCCCAACAATGTATATCATGCAATCCACCAATAATTTATTAAGTTATTACTACTGCCTTAGGCTCTATTCATGGTGCCTTTTTTAGACCAAAATATTTTTTTGATGAATAATAGTAGTTTTATGTTTTGCGGCCAGCTTTCACATCCTAATATGTGGTGTAAGATGGAACTCCAACAGACCTGTCTTGTATCTCTTAGTGAACCAATTTTGTACTTTTTAGTTTTTTAATGATTGATTTAGAAGTTATTATGCCAAAAGTCAAGTCTTTACCCGATCTACCCCTCCTAGACCCCCATCAATGAGGACTAAACTAAGTGTAGATTTTTGGTGGTTATCTAGAAATTGAGAAATTTATTTATTTATTATTTTTATGATCATTCATTGTTATAAGTATGAAAGAGTCCACCTAGAATTTTTGCTTCCCTATTATGTTGTGGAAACTAAAGATGGTATGTATGCTTTACAGTTTGGTACACTAATTGAATATCTTTTTGAAAAGTTTCCGAACTTGGAAGTTGTGACTGATCAAGCTATTGGAGATCATGAGGTGAGTGAGCAAAACTTTGGAAATCATATGGGTTTACTGGACTAATAAAGATGGAAAAATATTTCATGTCACTTGCATGTAGCAATGTCCCTTTCAAATATTGGCAAACAGTAAGTTACTAGTTGCATGTGCTGTTTTGAGAGACATGACTGTAGTCTTTGTATCAGACAATTATTATTTTTCCAAGTTAAGATATAAGTATATTCCATCTCTAATGATAAAGCTGTTCAAATCTTCTTTTGTTAAGCATTGATATACTGTTTCAGGTAGAGAAAAATGTTATTGAAATTAGGTTTAACTGATGGGTCCATGTTGTTCTATATGCTCACTTTGAGTACAAACATGGCCTCACAGGCTTCTAGGGAGGCGAAGATTACTATTTTAGCTGGAAAGTCCACCTCATTACTTCTCCATTTAGTTTTTTTCTTTTTAAAGTTGTCTAGTGAAGCATAAGGTAATATCAGCGATAGAGTTCCAAGAATTACATTTCCTTATTATAATCATGTCTTCTTGGGTGTGAGTTTTTTCCATTCCCATTTGCTTTTACATCTATGCCATGGACAACTCATTAGCAGGATTCAAACTTCCCCCCCTTTAAATACAAATCATGAAATTCAATTCAAATGATTGTTATTTTTCTAACTTTAATACTACTTTGTCAGGCTTTTTATAAGGATCAAAGAGAAGATTTGACAGTGATCCTGGATTCGAAGAGAGGGCACAACAGGCAGTGGTCAGTCTATTCACTTACTTTTATGGCTCAAGGACTTGTGAGATTGACTCTAGTAATAATTAAATTTCTCACTCACTTGTAGAAGAACATAAAAACTTCAAATTCTACTTTCCCATTTGATAAACGATTCTCTCTCCTGGAGGTTTTATTATGTCTCATGATTTGCTTTTGTATTTTTTTTTTCGCCTATGGCATAACTTATGTCACAGGGTGGGGAAGAAAAGTATTGCAAGGCATGGGCACAAATCTGTGAAGTCAGTTGAAGGGGATATGAAACAGTTTATCAGCGCCTAGGAATTAAGTTAGAGGAAAAGGTATTTAATTGATCTTTTCATTCTAACTACCAGTACACAATGATAGATAGTTGTTTAAACTTGTTGTGGCTGTGGATCCTATAGTACTGGAGGCTCCTAAGTGTAATTATCATAGCTTATTCTTTTTAATACCCAACTCAAAGAAATTTCTTAATTCATCATAGCTAATATCTTATACTCTGATTTCAATGAGGAAAAAAATTGAAAGTAAAGAAAAAAAAGTGATGGGTTTGTGGCAGCATTTAATATTTTAGATGATGATTCTTTTACAGTGAATTTTGGACATATTGTAAATTTTGAAACATTATAATAAAAAAAGCATTTTATAAAAGTGAATGAATATGTGGACTCGCGAGTTCGGCAAGGGAAAGAGGGGATAATTTATAAATTGGATATTGAAAAGGCCTATGATAATGTGAATTGGAGGTTTCTGCTGTATGTGCTACAAAGAATGGGCTTTGCAAAGAGATGGCGACAATGGGTTCAGTTTTGCATTTCCACTGTGCGGATGTCAGTCTTAGGTAATAGCGCACTGGCAGGTTCTTTTCCACATGGAGAGGCTTGCAGCAGGGAGATCCTTTGTCTCCATTATTATTTATTTTGGTAATGGAGGCCTTTAGTCAGTTGTTATCCAGAGCGGTTCAAGGGGGCTTGTTGTTAGGTTTTGAGGTGGGGACGGGGTCTGCTCCTCTAATGGTTTCTCATCTCTTTTATGCTGATGATGCGCTCATTTTTTGTGATGCAGATGCGGCTCAAATTGGTCATTTACAATGTGTGTTGTTGTGTTTTGAGGCGGTGTCTGGGCTTCGTGTTAATTTGGCAAAGTCAGAATTGATTCCTGTCTGGCAGCTATCTTGGGATGCGAGGTGGCTGAGTTATTGGTTTCTTATTTGGGACTTCCGTTGGGGGCTGCCTTTAAGGCGAAGAGGGTATGGGATGGGGAGTGCAGTGGAGATTGGCGGGGTGGAAGCGACAGTACCTATCTAAGGGTGGGCGGATTACATTGATTAAGAGTGTTCTTTCTAGTATTCTGACGTATTTTATATCATTACATGCGATACCTATGTCGGTTGCTAGGCGATTAGAGAAGTTGTAGTGGGACTTTTTGTGGGGTGGTGGAAGGGAGGGTTTTCACTGTCATTTGGTGGCGTTGGAGAGGGTTTGTATTCCAAATGAGAGAGGGGGCTTGGGTGTTAGGAGGTTGGTGGTGTTTAACTGGGCTCTTCTGGGGAAATGGTTGTGGCGTTTTATGGAGGAGAGGGAGCGGTTGTGAAGGAGGGTGGTGGTGGCTAAGTATGGGATGGACAGGGGGGTGTTCGAAGGGGGTTGGTCATTCTCATGGCCGAGGCTTGTGGAAGGGCATTTGGTTGGGGTGGAAGGAATTTTGGGATAGGACTTGGATTAAAGTGGGGAAGGGGGATAGGACTTGTTTTTGGCAAGATCGGTGGTGTAGTGAGGTGTCTTTGGTGAGACTATTCCCTTTGATTTATATTATTGCTGCCGATGGGGAAGAAGTGGTGGCTTCAGTCAGAGTTAGGCAAGGGCAGTCGGTTGTTTGGAGTGTTCATCTTCATCGGGATGTGCAAAATTGGGAGTTAGATCAATTGGTAGACCTTCTGGGGCTTTTGTACAGTGTAAGAGATGGGGGGGAGGGGAAGGATTCGTTGGTGTGGGAGTGTTCGAGGTCTAAAGGGTTTTTTCGGTATCTTCTTTTTATAGCGAACTTTTGGAAGATAATGCTGGTGTGTTTCCATGGAAGAGTGTTTGGGTGACGGGGTCACTGTCTAAGGTTGTTTTTTTTGTTTGGATAGTTGCTCATTCTAACTATTGATAATTTAATCCGGTGGAGGCATATTTTGGTTAACTAGTGTTGCATGTGCTGTAGGAATGTGGAAACGGTGGATCATTTGCTTCTTCATTGCCCGGTTGCGTATCGACTTTGGAGTTTCATCGTTGCATTGTTTGGTTTGGTGTGGGTGCAATCGGGGTCTATGCTAGGTGTGTTACAAAGTTGGGGTGGAGCTAGGGTGGGGAAGAGGCGTCGGAAGGCATGGGTTCTTACTTCTCATTGTTTGCTTTGGTTGGTGTGGTTGGAGAGGAGTAGGCAAGTATTTCAGGATGTGTGTCATTCAGTTTCATGGTTAGAGAGTAGGTTGTTGATGGTATTGCATAGTTGGGTTACGAATTCGGTCGCTTTTGTAGATTTTGTAGAGAATTTAATTAGTTAATCTTGCTTGGTCCCTTTGTGGGGTGTATCTTTGCATTCTTTGCATCACCTTGATACTTTTCTAATAAAGTTTGATTATTTATCACTATATATATATGTTACTAATGTAGGCCAGCGAAAGCACTTTGAAATGTTTTTCACTGTAAGTATCAAGTGTCATGTCTTTTGCTTCATAACTTTGTGTGCTTTGTAGAGACGGGGTAATGTACCTCCATGAGTTTGATGGTCTTCCTTTCTTTTCCCCCCTTCTGTTCATTCAGGCTGCAAAACATGCTGGTTGGCTTCCAGTTAATGATAATATGTACCCTAAAGCTAGCCATGTGCACTTTGGTCTTGTTCTCGGAGAAGATGGGAAATGATTTTGAACTCACAGTACTGAAGTGGTTTGATTAGTTGATTTACTTGATGAGGCTAAGAGTGGCTATAAAGCAGTTCTTGTCGAACGAGTTATAGTAATGAATGATCTACACCTTAATTGTTTACTTACCTGCAAAATAGCTTTCTGTCTGTTTATTTTATCTGTAAACTCATATATGACATAGTATCTCATATTTTTGATAGATTAACTACAGATGCATTACCTCATTGTAGTTCTGTAGGATTTGATGCTGCATTTTTTATTCAAGAAGCAATATTGTAACCGGACAACTTAAAATATCTGAAGTTTTGACACGTGATTTATTTGAATCTTGATCAAGTAAAGCTGATGAATGGACAGAGGACAAGCTTGTGCAAATTGCTGAGGCTGTTGGTTATGGGGTTAAGAAAGATCCTTTATACTCGTACAAAATTTACTTGATGATGGTAACTGTGTAATTATTATTTTGGCTGGTGTTGTTATTTGTGTGATATCTATATGCATTCTTCTGTTAAGGTCTCGTTAGATCCTTTGCTAACACTTAAATAGTTCAATGTGGTTTGTAGAAGGAAGGAGCCTATATTTTTGGGTGATATTAAATGATCATGTTAGAAACACAAATTGAGTCAAATATTGTGATATATTTAGATCCGTGTGATATTACCTGTCTTTTTAACTTTTAGTTTGGCTTGGCAGGTATGCTGACCTGAAGAATAACAGATTGACCAATTACACATTTAATTTTGATCAGATGCTTAATGATAGAGTGCGTTTTACCAAATTCTAAGGCATTACAGAGGCACTGTTATTGTCACCATTGCATTCATTTCTTACTTGTTTAACTTCTTTGATAATCAGGGAAACACAGCAGTCTATTTGTTGTGTGCACATGCTAGAATTTGTTCTATCATCAGGAAATCTGGTAAAGACACAGTGGAGTTGAAAAAAGTATGATTTGTTTGTTCTAAAGTTGGTCATATTTTCAACGTTGCTAAAGTTGGTCATATTTTCAATGTCGCTAAAGCTTAAATACAACTTATTGCTCTAATCCTGGATATTTTGAGGATTTAGCTGTAACCTTAAATGTGTAACCTTGAATTCAACTTGTTTTATTGTATTTCCTTGTTTTCTTGAACATTTCTGAAGTACCTAAAAAAAAAAAGAATATGATTTCGAGAAATTGTCTGAATTGGAATTTTATTATGATAGTAATAGTCATAATCGCCCTTTTTTTTTTTTTTTGGGGCCAGAAATCCACTTTTTTTTTTTTGGCTTCGTGTGCGATATCATTGTCATTTAATAATGATTTCTTTAAATTATAAGCTGCTGATGACAAAAAGTGGACTGCAAATGCTATCCTATTTTTTTGATGACATTTTCCATGAAAATAAAAAATAAAAGCGAAAAAGGAACATGCAAGAAATTTTACTTCAATATTAAGCCATTTTTCAATTTTGATCCATCTTCACTTATCTTCTGGCTACTCCTGTGTGGCCTTTTTGTACTATTTTAAATTTTCCTTTTTCAACTAGCATAGCTGCACAAGAACTCTGTAGAGAAACCAAAGTTTTAGAATCTTTTTGCCAATTGAAGGTTTTTTTATGCCTTAATGTTTTTTGTACATCTTTGTAGAAAATGATTTTAAGCCATTTTGTTCTTGTGCCACACTTGTTTGATCAAATGAACATTTTACTAGTTTTGGTACCCTTAAGTTGTGGTTGCTTCTTGAATTTGAGGAGGGGTTTGTAGAGGGAAAGGAAAAGGAAATGGAAAAGTGAAGGAAGTGTTTCATTCACTTTTCCCTTCCCTTTCCCGTTCAATTCACAAGCCACTATTTAAATCCAAGATCCAAACACAACCTTAATTTTAGGCCTATTTGCTATGCTCCCACTCTACCTTTATTATGTTGAGCTTGCAACTAAACTTGGCTCTTGGCAGTTCTGTACCAATGGGCAAGGATGCCAGTGACCGTCACTGTTGATGTTTTGTTGCATTCAACCGCCCCTCCTGTTTGAACCCTCTTTCTCTCTTTACCCCTGGTTTCTCATATATGTTTGTTTGAGACAGACGGGGACGATAGTTTTGGGCCATCCAGATGAGCATGTGTTAGGGCTTCATTTGCGCCAGTTTGCTGAGGTAACAGACGCATTTGGGAAAATACTGTTCCTTGTAGGTTTCTTGTCTGTGTGCCCGTTACTGATGGTGCTCCTAGATATGATAGAAGTTAATACTATTTCACTTTAACGTTTCAGATTGTAGAGGAAACTTGCACCATTCTCTTGCCAAATGTGTTGTGCGAATACTTGTACAATTTATGAGAGATGCGTTCAGTGGCATGGCACTGTGCTGCGTAGTTGGGTATTGTTATCAGTTGACCCAGGATGTGCTGACTTTTTTTTTTTTTTTTTTTTGATCGACAAAAGAAAAGACTTTATTGATGAAAGAAATGCATACAGAGTATGGAAAACTACATCAATAAAGAGGAGTTCGGAGCTAAAAAAGCTCCAACCTCCTAGTTGGTGAGAGACCAACGAAGGAAAAAGCAGAAGCACAAAAAGAGAAAGGAACTCAAAAAAGAAAGGATCAACGAAGGACACTGCAGCCAGCTCTCTGATTAAACTACCATCTAACAGATCTATCCTCAGAAACCAGCAGTATGCAGCAGCAACACACACTTACCATTGCAGTCCAAACACTACCTAAGCAGCAGCCAAAACAGCCACAATCCTACTATCTGCACTACACCAGCAGCAGCAAACAACTTCAACCAACTCATCAAGCTAACAGGAACACCAATAAGCCATTTGAAGCACCAAAACAGAACAGATGAAGCAGATGCCTTAAGCTACAATGCCAAGAATTACAACTGCTCAAACAAGCATACCAAACACCTTGCCTTGAACAGCTGCAGCCCTTCATCCAAACCACACACCAAAATTTGAAACCAAATGCCTTTCTCTTGAAACTCCTTATCAGTTTTTAGGTGTATTGCTACCCACTCATCTCTGTTAAGATCTGATGGAATAGCAGCCAAAACATTATTCAATAGATTCTCCTTGGAGTATATAGCAGCAGACTTTGTAGAGGACTTGATTCAGTAGTTGTTTTGATATACTCGTGTTTAGCTGTTTTGCTTTGCTTTTGGATATGTGTTTTGCTGGCTAGTCTTTAAGTTGGTTTTGTATTCTTTGCATCATCTTGATACTTTTTCAACGGGGTTTGCTTATTTATCCCAAAAAAAAAAAAAAAAATTATCCGAGTACTTCACAAAATTTTATTCAATTGTTAGGTATGAGATTTAGATCAATCTTTTTCATTTGTTGTGATAATGCAGAGTATGAGAATCTTTAAATAACATCAAATCAATACCGATAGGGATAGAATTCTCTCTTTGAATCTAGAACTAGTGATATATTAAATGGTATATCTGTTTATTTCTCTCTCTCCCTTTTTGTAGTGTTAAAAGTAGGGCTGCAAATGATCCGAACTATTCATGAACAGGCTCGGCTCGGCTCGTTAAGGGCTCGGCTCGTTTAGTAAATGAGCCGAACTCGAGCTCGAATATTAGGCTAGTTTAGTAAACAAGCCGAGCTCGAGCTCGCATAAGCTCGGCTCGTTTATCTTTATTTAAATTATATGATAAATATATTATTTATATATTAAATAATATATAAATATATATATAAATACCTTTTTTATATATTAAATAATATAAATAATATTTTTTATTTAAATATTTATATTTAAATAATATAAATAATATTAAAAAAAATTATCGAGCCAAACTGAGCCGAGCCGAGCCGAGCTTGAATTTCATTAAAATTAATGAGTCGAGCCAAGCTCGAGCCTAATTCCCTTATCGAGCTAAGCTCGAGCTCAATAAACGAGCTCGATAAGTAAATGAGCCAAGCTCGAGCTCAGCAAAGCTCGGCTCGATTCGATTTGTTTGCAGCCCTAGTTAGAAGTCATAAAACAGGGCCTCTCTTTTAATTTTGAATTTGTTAGGTTTATCTATGCAAGAATTTGACACCACCACGGGGTGATCTATGCTATACTATTATATAAATTGTATAGGGTTTGGTATGAATGCTTTTGTCACAACTTTTCTTATTCCTAAATTATTCTTTTGTAATTGCCGAATGAATTCAAACTCACTCATGGGTCTTTCTGCTACGGCCAATCTGTAATTCTCGATTTTAAGCACACTTATCTGAGTGTGCATACTTTTTAGTTTCTATAAAAGTCACTTTTTTTTTTTTTTTTGCCTGTTTAAGTTTGAGGTAGATATATGGGTTTTTGCTCGGGTTTTTTGAGATGGATGAAATGATGCACTATTATCTTGTAATTGAAGATGTTTTTGGTTTACACACTATTAACAGCATACTTTTGAATCAACTGCATGATTGTTAAAATTGTACAAGTTGTTGGTGTGAAGATTATTGTATTTTCTATTAGTTATTTAGGGTAGTTGCAGGTCTGTGAGAGACGTGACTGCTTCGTGTGAAAGGCTAGGGCTCTGACTGAAACAGAGACATCAACCAGGAGGTGTAGGAGTGTTGAACTAGAATTAGAGAGAAGAACCAGAAGTGTTGAACGAAGATCGCGAGTCAAGACGGCTGCAAATCGAAGGGTTGCGTACTTCAAATGTGGAGAGCTACGAAGACAGAAGTGTGAACTGCAAACACGATGGGATTCTCAAGTTGCGAATTGCAAATGCAAGCCTCCAGTAGGTCGTCGGAAGGTAAACGGCAGCTAGGATTGCGGGACCTGCTCTGATACCATGTTAACAGAGAAAACGAATTTTTATATTATTGAATAATCAACCAAAAGGCTGAGTACAAATATATAATCTAGACAGAATAAAACCCTAATAATCCTAGACAGAATAAAACCCTAATAATCTAATAGACAAAACTACCCTAAACAACTACCCAAATGCAGTCATCCCTCTTCTTGACTTTGTTTTTCCCTCTGATTCTGATTCAATACTTCTCTGATTCTTGACTTCGACTGTTTGGACTGTGTTCTACTGTTGAGCCCTAAGAAGCCTTCATTGCTGGTCTGGTTCAGTCGGAGGCCTAGGTTGCGTATCTCACACAGAGCTTGGCGACGGCAACCCTAGGACTTGAATCCCTCTAGCATCAGAAATTGCATATCGCAGGTCATCTCTAAGGCCACTTCACAGCCTGTGCCTTCTCTCAGCCGTGTCCCAGCCTGAGACATCTCCCAGCCACATCGCAGCTTCTCGAATCGCTCTTTCTCTGTGTGACTTCTCACCTGGTGCATCAGAGCAATTGTCAACCCCTCCTAGACGCATTGTGACACTTCGGGATTCTCACGAGGCCATCTCGACACTTCACAATTGTTCTCGGAAGCCTCACAGCTCTCATTATTTTGGTTACTTCTTTGTCATTTGTTCTATTTGGCAGTTTGAGTTTCGCAGCAGTAGTCCTGCTTCAGTTCAACCACCACAGTTCGCAGCCCTTGTTTGCAGCCTTGACGAATCGGTCTTGATCACGATTGTTCTTGATCATCTTTGATTTGTCTCTTCTGTTCATCTCTGTTGGTGGGTGATTCGACCCAACTGGTATTTGATTTGTTTGGGTGTTGGGTTTGGTTTGGTTCTTGGATTATGGCTTGGGAGTTTGGCTCTTGGGTTTTTGGTGCTGGTCTAACCCGACTTTGACTCCTCCCTCTCATCTATGTTTGAGCAGTTTTCATCATTCATGGTTGTCCATCAGGACATTTCTTCTAAGGCTTCTGCTATGACTACCACTCAATTAGGTTTGTCTGGTTCATCATCCTCAGGTAATATCCACACTTCGTGGATCTTTGATTCTGGTTGTTCACATCATATGACCCCTGTTGCATCTCTCCTTAGTAATTGTGTCTCTCCTCCTTCTCCTATCACTATTGCTACTGCTAATGGTTCATCTATGCCTGTCTCCTTTATTGGTTCTATTTTCTCTTCCCATTTGTCTCTTTCTCCTGTATTTTATGTACCTCACCTCTCACTTAGTCTTATTTCTATTAGTCAATTATCTGATTCCGGTTTTGATGTTGTTTTCTCTTCCTCTCATTGTGTTGTGCAGGATCGGGTCTCCAAGAGTCAGATTGGGATCAGGTGTAGAGTTGGAGAACTATATATCTTGGACAGCTTACATGTTCCTTTAGATGTGTCTTCTACTACATTGTCTTCGTTTTGTTTAAACAATAAGTCTTCTTTATTTTATATTTGGCATTCTAGGTTAGGTCATTTGTCGAGTGATCGTTTGAGGATGTTAGTTCAGTCTAGACATTTAGGTCATTTTCCCATTGCTGATATTTCAAAGTGTCGTGGTTGTAAACTGGCTAAAATGTCTGCTCTTCCATTTAATAAAAGTAGTTCTATTTCATCTTCTCCTTTTCAATTGGTTCATACTGATGTTTGGGGTCCTTCCCCTATAGTTATTAAGGGAGGTTCGCAATATTATGTGTCTTTTGTGGATGATTACAGTCGGTTTACATGGGTTTATTTGATGACACGAAAATCTGATTTTTACAAAATATATTCTAATTTTCACTCCATGATTTGCACTCAATTTTCCACCACCATTAAAGTTCTCCGTTCTGATTTGGGGGGTGAGTATTACTTGTCTGAGTTTGAGGAGTTTTTAACTACTCATGGTACTATTCATCAGTCTTCTTGTTCAGACACTCCTTAAAATGGTCGAGCTGAGCAAACATCGCCATCTCCTTGTCTGCTCGTTCTTTGCTACTCTCATCCTTTGTCCTTCTGTCTTTTGGGGAGAAGTGCTCCTTCTTTGCATATCTTCTCAATCGGATGCCTACTCTCTCTCTCCTACCATCTCCCTATGAGCGTCTTCTTGGTGTTACTCCCAATTATTCTCTTCTTCGTGTTTTCGGTTCTACATGCTTTGTGCTCCTTCCTAAATGGGCGCGCTCTAAGCTTAGTTCTCGTTGTGTCCTATGTGTCTTTTTAGGGTATGGCATTAATCAGAAAGGTTATCGATACTATGATCCTGCCACCAAAAAGCTTTATGTGTCTAGGCATGTCACTTTTTTGGAAAAACTACCCTACTACATTATACCTTCCACCCCTGTCCCTATTACCAAGGAGGAATTGGTTCACATTGACCCATTTCCTTTTGATGTTTCTTCTGATGAGCTTGTTTTTGATCTTGAGATCTCTACCTTGCCTCTTCCTAGTACCTCTAATATCTCGCCAGCTCCTCCCTCTCCAGCTCCCGCTTCCCCTGCTCCTCTTCTTGTTTATCAGCGTCGCAAAGCACTTCCGAAGTTACTTTGTCTCTAGCTCTACTGTCCCTCCAGCTGTTTCTTTGGATCCCGCTCCTCCTGCACGTCGTTTTCCCACGCGTGATCATCGTGCTCCGAACTGGTATGGTTTTGGTAATACATGTTTTTCTCTTTTCTATCAGTCTTTTCTTTCTTGTCTTCATACTTGTTTTGAGCCTAGGTCCTACAAGGAAGCTTGTCATGATCCCAATTGGATTGCTGCCATGAATGACGAGTTAACTGCTTTGGCTAACACTTAGACTTGGAATTTGGTTCCATTACCTACTAGCAAGAATATTGTAGGCTCTAAATGGGTCTATAAGGTCAAAATCCTTTCTGATGGTTCTTTGGAACAATACAAGGCTCGTTTGGTTACTCAGGGCTTTTCTCAGGAGTATGGGATTGATTATGATGAGACTTTTGCCCCCGTTGCCAAGATGACTACTGTTCGCACTCTTATCTCTGTTGCTGTTGCCCATCACTGGCCTTTGTTTCAACTTGATGTCAAAATGCCTTTCTAAATGGGCATCTTGCAGAGGAAGTATATATACGCCTTCCACCGGGTCTCTCACACCCTCCTGGTGTGGTTTGTCGTCTTCGCCGTGCTCTCTATGGTCTTAAGCAGTCTCCTCGTGCTTGGTATGAGCGATTTCACTCTGTTGCACTTCAGCTTGGATTTTGCCCTAGTCATCATGATTGTGCTCTATTTGTTGGCGATATACATTGGCCTTGTTCTTCTTCTCTTATATGTAGATGATATGATCATCACGCTCGATTGTAATACTATTGAGGAGGTTAAACATCCTTGTTTCAGAGTTCGAGATGAAAGATTTGGGGTCTCTTTGATATTTTCTTGGTATTGAGGTTGCTACTTCTCCTCGGGTATCTTCTTTCTCGGACTAAATATGCATGATATTCTTTCTCGCCAATCTCACGATGATAAGATTGTCGACACTCTCTTGAGTTGCATGCTAAGTTTTACGCCGATGGCGTTCCTCTTGAGGATCCCACTTTGTATCGTGAGTTGGTTGGGTGCCTTGTGTATCTCACCGTTACTCGTCCGGATATCTCCTATGCTGTGCACATTCTCAGTCAATTTGTTTCTGCTTCTCGCTCCACACACTGGGCTACCTTACTCCGTACTCTACGTTACCTTCGGGGCACTTTGTTGCAATGTCTGCTGTTGTCTACCTCTTCGGACTTGACTCTCCGTGCCTATGCTGACGCTGATTGGGCTGGTGATATCTCTGATCGCAAATCCACTTCTGGTCTTTGTGTTTTCCTCGGTGATTCTCTCATATCTTGGAAAAGTAAAAAACAGTCCGTTGTAGCTCGTTCCACTGCTGAGGCTGAATATCGTGCCATGGCTCATGCTACTTCCAAGATAATTTGGCTTCGCTGGCTTCTCTCTGATATGGGTATCTCTCTTTCTGATCCGACTCCGTTGTATTGTGATAATCAGAGTGCTGTTCAGATTGCTCATAATTCAGTCTTCCATGAGCGGACTAAGCATGTAGAAACTGATTGTCACTTTGTCCGACAACATCTTCAGGCTAGCACTATTTCTCTTCCTTTTGTTCCGTCCTCTCTTCAGTTGGCCGATTTTTTTACGAAGACTCATACTGTTGCTCGTTTTCGTTTTCTTCTTAGCAAACTTTCGATGCTTTCTGCGCTCGCATCCTCAGTTTGAGGGGGGGTGTGAAGATTATTGTATTTTCTATTAGTTATTTAGGGTAGTTTTGTCTATTAGATTATTAGGGTTTTATTCTGCCTAGGATTATTAGGGTTTTATTCTGTCTAGATTATATATTTGTACTCAGCCTTTTGGTTGATTATTCAATAATATAAAAATTCGTCTTCTCTGTTAACAGTTGGGTCAGCAAAGGAGACAAGCAGGCTCTTGCTGTGTGAAGCGACTGCAGCGGTCATGCGAAAATGCTTTCATCTACTCGGTATTGTACCTGTGTACAAGATCTGACATTTTAAGATAGAAATTCATGGAGCAAACTCTTAGAAGTTTTTTTTTGACATTTATAGTTTGGGAATACAAATGTAGATTCTATACGCTTTGTATTTAGAATATTTTAAAACGTTTTCCTATTGTTAAGCATATATAGCTTTTGGTATGAATAGTTTTTGTCACAGTTTTTTTGTTCCTCAATTACCCTTTTAATTGCCAAATTTAGACACATTTAGATTGTGTTTAGATCATGGATTTGGGTAAAGATTTGAAAAAATAAAAGAAAAAGGTAATACAAATGTGAATGGAATGTAAGTTAAATTTTTTTTCTTTTCAATTTTATATTTAAATTCATGATTGCTAGAGCTCTGGTTGGTGTGTGAATCTGGTTTGTGTGGCAGAAGGTGTACTGGTTTGTGGGTGTTTGTGGGTGGTTGGTGTCTGAACCCTGATGTTCTGATGTTCTGAATCTGGGTTGCTGTTGTGTGGTGCTCCTGCTGGAGTTGGGCTGCTTTTCTTGATGTTCTGATTCTGTTTTGTGCTGGTCGTGGAAGGCTTCAGCTGGTGTTCTGTATGCTGTTTGGGCTGCTTAGCTTGCTGTTGGTTTTGCTACTGATTCTTGGCTGCTCACTCATGGCAACTTGGTGATATGCTAGTTGGGACGGCTGAAGGATTTTCGTCGCTGCAAATTGCAAGCTCTTGTGGAAGCGTGTCTAGATTTGATTGCCTTTGAGACCATTCCCAACAAACTAGAGGCTTAGGCTGATGTACTTTTGGTGTTCTGGAAGCTCAAAGCTGCAGTATTCCTGATTTGAAGAGTGTATTGAGGTGTATTGCTGGTGTTCTGAATAGAACTGGGCTGCTGTTCAAAGTTTGGGGCAGCTCGGCTGTGCTTAGCAACTTGTTTTTTCTTTTTGTTTCTCTTCTCTTCTTGTTGGTTTCTCACCAACTGGAGCTTTGAGCTTCTTGTAGCTCAGAGCTCCTCTTTATTGATATACTTTTTCAAACTTTGTTTGGTTCCATCAATAAAGATTTATTTCGCCGATCAAAAAAAAAAAAAAAAAAGAGATTTGTAATTGCCGATTTGTATATAATATATTATTAAGCGATATGAGCAAAGTAAACAGGTTCGGATTCTTGTTCCAGTTGGAACAATTTTTTATTTGGGGAAGGTTGCTTTCTCCTTGGGCTTGAAAACAATTTTTTGTTAATTTGTTGTTTGAATAATTTCGAAAATGTCTGTTATATTGGTCAAGAAAATGGCACTAGCAAATATATATACCTAAATTTGGATTTATTACTTGTCTTTTTTCATGATGCTCTGAAAGATGCTGCTGCAATCTTAATGCTATTTTTAATATTTATTTATCAAGGGAAATAAAAATAAAAATAAATTAAAGAAATAATTTAACATTTTTTACTTCATTTTCTTTTTATCTTTTGATTCAAAAATTTATGATTCAAACATATATTAAAGAAAGTAGTTTGTTGGATGCATGCATACTCTTTTTAATTGGGAATGGATTCTTTCCATTTGTGCATCTAACTTGAGATGTGTTGTTGGGTTTGAATGGGCTCATTTCAGATCCTATTTTGGTCATTTGTACAGTTCATTTAATAAGGTCTATTGAATAGAGCATCCAAAAATCAAGATAATTAGATATCAATAGTTGTATGATTAGATTGCATTTATCTTAAGAAAAATAAATGATTTATTCTTAAAATCATTCTTGACGTCTACTCTTTTAAGACAAAAGTGATTAGTTCATATAGAACTACTCATGTCTCATCAATTTTATTTTTTTGTATAAATAATTTGTTTATTGGACCCTTTAAGATAAACTATTTAAATTATCTAGGCTTTGAGGTGGGTTCACTGAGCCTGACAATACCTATTCAATTGGTGATCAAGGGGTCAATTTTTATCAAAAACAAAATTGATAATTTTTCTTGTATTATATAGGGTTCTTTGTTGAGTTAGTTGTTGCACTTTTTTGTTTTATTATTTATTTCTTTCCTATTATAGAGACTCTTTATTAAGTTGGATTTCTATAATTGTTGGATTATGATTATGGATGTAATTCTTTTTATATTTATAAATAATCAGTAATCGATTGACAAAGAAGTGGAGTTTGGAAATTACTTTTTTATAATTTAAAAAAAAAAAAAAAAAAAAAACTGATGAGTCCAGTAATTGCTAAAAAAAAGGGTTGAGTTTTTTATTTTATTTTTATTTCTTAAAACTCAAGGCAAACAACAGAACCAAAATGTCTATAATACAACTGCACTTGCATCCAAAGATAATTGAAATAGTGAAGATTTTTATTTCACCAAATATATTTCAGACAAACAATGAGAACAACAAAAGCCAATCAAAGTTAATTACAAGAAGTTTGCACATTACATTAGAGGTTCTTCTGTACAGGAATGAATATGGGATGTTTACAACTACTGAACAAAGTACCTCTGGTACCTAGTGAAGATAGAAGAGACAACCTTGAACTTGAAGTCTTCTTTGATATGGTAGCTTTGGGACTATATGTACTATGATTGTCTACCCCTCCTCCATAGCTTTTGCACGACTTCATTTTCCTCCTACTGCTTGATTGTCTTCCTTTCTTTGCAAGATCTTCAAGGCTCTCCACACAAGCTAAGGATCCAAAAGTTTGAGACTTACCTTGATAATACTTTGAAAGACCCCTCCTACACATACATCTAAATACAATAAATATATATAAAAGGATAATTCAGTGCATAAGACTCTTGTCATTGCACAGCAAATCATGATCACTTATCCCCTCTCACGCTCCATTCTATGTCCTTGTCAATTTTATTGGTTCATAGTTTGTCTAGATGAGCAATGAACTAATAAAATTCAAGAAGACAAAAAAAGGAGTATGGGAGGTGAATTGGATTCCCGTCATTGACCCATATATTTTGCAAAGAAGAAGCTAAAGTAAAATTAAAATTGCATAGATTAAGGGGTCTAAAATACAATTTTTTTTTATTATAAATAAATACTCAAAATGCTACGTGGTAATTAGACTTTTTGAAAGTTTATGACCCCTTATCCGCCCTCCTTGTTTGCTATTAATTGAGGATGTAGAAAAAATTAGATATATGCAGTTTTATCTAGCGTGTGAAGATGTTTTTAAAGTTTAAAATCTATGTCACTGATCAATATATATATATATATATATCTATTATATTATGTTACGCAAGTTGGTATAAACTCCGTCACACTATTTTTGCTAACAATTTGTCCTACAAATAATAGTTTCACAAATTTTGGGGCAAACTTGAAACTAAAATTTTGCATCAACTACAAGTTCTACACAATTGAAAAACTGTTTCAGTTTTTAGATTAAAAATTCTTTCATTTTTTTTAATTCAATTGGACCTTCACAACTTTATTCGCCGGAAGGAAACCATCCTATGCATATCTATCGTGTGTGCCACCACATCTAGTATATATATATACACATATTTGTGTGTTTGTATAGATAGATTATAGTAGTGATCACTCACTTGATGGGGAGTTGGTCCATGAGCTCTGACAATTCATACAAAGGACCATGTGAAGGTGATGAAGAAGATGTTGAAGAGGTTGCATCATCTATCAGATCTGCTGAAGAAGATGATGATACAGTACTAGAACTAGTTGAATCTCCAATGGAGGATTCAGAGTCTGTTCTATCATTCTCACCTTCCATAATCAATCCTTGATCATGTTGTGCATCATTACCATCATCTTTCTTGGAGGCCTTATCTTCATAAATTTGCTCAAATCCACCCATTGTCATGTTCAAATCCAACCAACAAAGAAGAACAAGAACAAAGATAAAGGAAGAAGATGAGAATATCTTAAGTCTTAGCAACAATGACTTTTGTAACTATGTGAATTCCAGCAGGCTTAATTTCAGGGAGCATATATATACACACAATAACTAAGGGGTACAATGAAATGTTATTATATTGAAGAGACTTGATGGTGATAAATAAGTAAATAAACAAATGTATATAATATGGTCATAAATGAAGGATTGGAGGGTGATGACTTGTTAATGTGCGATTATAGTCATTTTTTTCTATGGTGCTTTATCCTTAGATTTGTCATTATCATCTCTTTTAGTGGTTTGAAATGGTTAGGTTACCCATTGTACAAGGAAATGAGATAAGGTCTATATTTTGAAGACATCCATATGACTCATCACCTTTTCATTTTGGGGAAACTGAGGTCACAATCTTTGGCATCTTTGTCTCCATAAAGCCATGACACAAATGCCACATTTATATTGGGTCTTACTAATGATAGTTTTAAAATTGTCTTTAAGAATTTAAAAATATTAAAATCTTTATAATTTCCATACATTTTTTTCGTATTTCAAAATATTTTTACATATTTTTTTACACATTTTAATACATTTTTTTAAACATAATTTTCAACACTAAGGTTATATTAGCATTTTCACCATTTTTTTTTATGTTTCAAGGCATTCACAGTATAAGATTGTATTTTGATTAAGAATTTAAGTATGAATTTGTGGATGGAGAGCAAAAATGAATGAAATATAAGTTTTTTTTTTTTTTTTTCTCTCTTTTTCTTTTTCTTTCAACAAATTTTTTATCAAATCACAGTTAATCCAAATACAGCAGCCTAAAAGGGTCATGCCAAACAAGAATCTCTTGGTTTAGCAGACCTACACGACATTATTTGGTGGACATGGGTATCTTCCACTAAACCTTGTTTGCAAACTTTGGTAATGTTCTTGTCCAAGAGTTCAAATTTGTCCTCATATCCAAATTTATGGATAACACAATTTTTTATTGTGTGGAGTTGGAACTCTACAATATTTTCGCCCTTGTCTTTTCTTACATCTTAGTTATTCCTATGATATATTATTTCTTGGTTAAACATCAATGTTGAATGAGCAATTCAACTTTTAATTAAATTTTTTGAGAAGTAGTTGATGCATTGGTATCTCATAGATTCTTGTCGATATGAAATTTGAAAAGAATCAGATATATGCAGTCTTAAAAAGAGACTATCTTTGTAATTTGAACTCATAATGTTCAAGTCATAATGAACAAATTTTATCAATATGTCAAAACTTGCTCTCATGCATAATGTTTTCTATAGTTGGGATTAAAAGATCATATACAGATAATCTAGAGTATCATGTATAAAAGTTTTACTAGATAGAGAGAAAAAGTAAATGCCAAGCAATACACCAAGTTCAAAAATAAATAAATAAATAAAATTACTAATCCTTCAATAGGGAGACAAATTTTCTTGTAGAAGTGAGAAGGCTGTTGAGTTGTTATGTACTTTAATCTTTGCCCTTTTCAATTAAAGTCTGTGGCTAGTATATTCATTAATTATTAAATTGGATTGGTGTTAGCGAAAATTCAGTTTAGGCCCAATCAAGAGTGATTGATTGATAGGCTTAAACAAATTTTAATAAACACAAAAAGATCAGATTTTGTGATTGAGTTTTATGCCTTAAACAGATTAAGGACTTTCCTGGAGGTAATTAAGTAAAGAAGGATTTGAACAGAAAAGAATATATATTTATTCAATTAAATCGTCACTTGTTATTAGTTATAAGAACTCAAACAAGAACAAATAAATGAAAAATATAGCAATCGACATAAAGAAAAGATGTAGGGATTGGAAAAAATTACTAGTTTAATTTACTCTTAAAATGGTTAACTTAAAACTACTCCTAAATAACTCTTTATGAATGTGATTGGTAATTGTTGATGATTGATTATTTTAACTTAAAACTACTCCTAAATAACTCTTTATGAATGTGATTGGTAGTTGTTGATGATTGATTAATTCCTCTTTGTATCTCTCTCGACCTATTTATAGACTCGGCCACATGAGAAAAAGATATAACCAAAGCCCACGATTTCCTCAATAAACTCATGATTTTCTCAACATAATCATATCCTATGTTTGATAAGAACCATTTTATAAATTTGGTACTTGATTTGATCTTGGCTCCTTGATCTCAGTAACTAACTTTTAAATTGCTGCAATTACTAACTTTCTGGCCCTCTATTTAACATGTTATCATGCTACATTCCTAACACATCTATCATGCCACGTTAGCATGCTTGTCGACAGAAATAATAATAATAATAAAAATAAATATGGTCAAAGTTATTCTTTGAAATAGTTTATGATTTCAATTGACAGACCATAATCGAACTTGGTCATAATTAATAGGTCACAATCA
The DNA here is from genome assembly GCA_025200525.1 of Camellia lanceoleosa. Taxonomy (NCBI): domain Eukaryota; kingdom Viridiplantae; phylum Streptophyta; class Magnoliopsida; order Ericales; family Theaceae; genus Camellia; species Camellia lanceoleosa. The sequence goes on along the minus strand of CM045763.1, from coordinate 50,059,691 downwards.
ATAGAAAAATAAAATGTGGTGCAAACAATTGGAATGAATGGTGTGTTGGAATATGTCTCACATCACCTAGAGTGTCCCATCTGTGCTAGTTATGAGGTTCCAGTTTTTCTCTCATTAATACATGAGTTTTAAAGAGAAGTGTGAACTGGACTTTTTAATTTAATATCAAAGTTTGATTGGGCCTATAATTGGTGTGTCGTTTGTCCAGTTATTGTATCTTGTGATCCACACGTCTGGAGTTACCCCATATGAATTAGTTATAAAATTTTAATTTTTCTTTCCTTAAATCCTGAATTTAAAAAAAAAAAATGTGAACTGAGCTTTTTAAGGTGGTGGAGCCTGAAAACGGGGAAAGACGATAAGGAGGTTGAGTTGTGACTCATTATGGATTGACGAGAAATGAAGATGATAGGAGCACTCAAAATTGTTACCACATCTTTTGTAGGTAGGCCTCTTAATTATTAACTACTCACCCTCCATTATTGTTTATTCTTCTTTTTCATCTGGTCCAGACTTCGGAAGTTGTACCTCTGCCATTGTTAATTCTAATTTTTGGGACCAAAAAATTAAATAAAATAAATATACACATGGAATGAAAGCTACAATTGAACTGTCATTTTTGTCATAATTAACCGCGAGGTTTCTCTCTAGTTTGTTATAATTTGTGGAGTTTATTTATGGGTTTATTTTGACCATTTGAATTATTTATTTTATTTAATTATACATGTAAATTATATATAAAAAAAATTAAATTATTTCGATAACTAACACCATATGTTTTTGTTGGTGTTGATTTCTAACCACACAATCAAATGAGGAACTCAGCTGGAGAGCACAGATAGAGTAGATTAAGCCCGAACAATCTGTCACTGAAAGATAAGAATTCGGCGGTAGTTTGTCCACCCGAGAGCATTTCGACGCTCAAGTCAGTAATCAAATATCTCTCAAAGATAACAAATTGTGCTTAACTTACAAGAAAGAACTTACTGCTCACAGTATATCATGCATACCTGAGATCCATGGGGGTGCTCTACTTTTATACACTGATCCATATAGAAACCTCACTTCAGTGGATTCAGACTCAATGCTCATCCTAGACTCTCAGCTGGATAGGGATTAACTTCCTAAGAGTTTTATCTTTATCCAGACTGAGATCCTCCTCTATTCTAGAACTCTTGTCCCTTATTCGCTCATCTCGGATTCTAGTATTTTCGAAGATAACCTCGGCGTAGCCGAGATCACCTCGGGTATCAGGATCGGGCCACGTGGCACCTCGGCTGACACTCTGACATCACCTTGGTCACATGCTGTCATTCACAAAATATGTCTCCACAGTTTTGGTAATATTTGTATACAAAAAATGAATGACAATGACACTTTTTATTTTTTAGCATTTACTTATGTTCATTTTCTAACAATTAAAAAACAATTCTCATCTCTTCTTTTTTTATTTTTTTTATTTTATAACTTACACTTTTCATTTTTTAACATTTAAATTTCAATTTGAATTCTTACTTTCTAATGATAACAATTAAAATTTTATGACTCAACTTATGTTTCAATGTGGGTATGACCCCTCATCAAATTAAAAAAAAAAAAAATGCATGAAAGCTCGAATGTCCCAAATGTCAAATGACGTCGTTTTAACATTTTTACCGGTAAGAGAATGACTCAGACCTAGTACGGAAAAATTATCTTACCGGTAAGAGAATAAATCTTACCGCTAAAATAATAAAAAAAATCTCAAAACGACGTCGTTTTGAAATTTCGAGACATTCAAGCTGTTGATAATTCGAAATACGTAGAGTTGAATTAAAAAATGTTACATTACTTTGTGATATTGATTATACTTTTTTGTTGTAAAAGTTAAGAATAAACAAATTTACCGTCAAATTACTGTCGTTATTGTATGAACGTTTGTGGTGAAAATATAATGAATTAATTTAGTGGGTGCTCCACCTTTTAATTTTTTATGAGATTACTCAAGAGATAGTGAAAATCTGCCTCTAATGGCTTGGTTAAACTCTAATAACCATTGTTAAATATATTAATATTCTTTGTCTTTGAGCTTGATGTGTTAGGGTTGTGTGGTTTAAATTATCTAAATTACTCATGACTAGTTATTTTTTGGGACGAATTATAATAATAGTCCTTATAGTTTGGAGCTCGTGTTATTTTGGTCCTTAATTTTTTAATTGTGACACATTTGATCATGAATTTTGAATCTTGTTCCAAATAAGGACAATTGAAGATACCATTACCTAATTTCAATGGCAAAATCATTAATTTGATAAAATATAAACTAATTTGACAAAAATAAATGTCAAAAAAATATTTTTTAATTTTTAAAAATTATTTCTATCCACCAGAGATAAAATTATATAAAATTGATGCATCTTTTATTTATTTATTTATTTTACCAAATTAATTTTTATTATATGTTTGGATGATGATTATGTAATAGGTAGTTGTTAAGTTTTTAATGTGTAATTGATATATTTAATATATGAAATGTTTTTAGTTTTAGATTTTTTAATTTAATGAATTGAGTTAATAATAATATCAAAATTGTCGCCATATTTGACTTTTGAGAAAAATAGAAACTAATTTAATGAAAACAAAAACTAGGGGTGTTTATGGTTCGATTGCGGTCAGGGAATCTCTAATCTGCCATCCATCTGCCAAATTGACGGATGCGAATTGAGCGAATTAGCTGATGGATGCGAATCGGTTTGGCGGTTTAAACTTTTACAAATTTTGAACATAGTACAACAATTTATCAACATTTTTTTTGGATAATAATCTAACTTTACATAACTAAAAGATTATCAAATAAACTGTCAAATACCAATAATAAATACATATAAGAAAACCATGCATTATCAAAACTATTTCATTACTTTTTTTTATTCAAAAACTATTTAATTTGACTTTTTTAAAAAATGACAAAATTAAGCCCTATATTTTCCACACAAAAATACCAAATATCAACCCTTACCATTTGATAAAAAGATTTCTAAATTGAAAACATAACAGAATATCTAAACTATTTTTTAATTGAAAACACAAACAGAATATCTAAATAAATTGAAAACACAAAATCTTACAAATTACTAGGGGTGCTAGCAGTATGACGGTTTGGTTGTGGCCAAAAGAATCTCAAATCTGCCATTCGTCCAAAATTAGACAAATTGCAAAAAATTAATTCGCAATCGTCCGCTCGTTATCACGCATCCGTTCAAAATGTGACAGATCGGTTCGGTTCAGTCGGATTGGAATATCCGCTACTCACCCTTAACAAAAACAACCATCCATTACATGATTATTATCCAAACACATAATAAAATTTGGTTTTAAAAAAAAATGTCTAAAAGATTTATCAATTTTACATAATTTTATCTTTAGTGGGTAGAAATAATTTTTAAAAATTCAAAAATATTTTTTTGACATTTATTTTTATCAAATTAGTGTATTTTTTTTTTATCAAATTGACAATTTTGTCCTTGAAAAATTCAATGATATCTTCAATTGTTCTTATTTTGAATAAGATTTAAAATTCAAGATCAAATGTGTCACAATTGAAAAGTCAAAGACTAAAATGATACAAGTCTCAAACTATAGGGATCGTTGGTGTAATTCACCCCATTTTTTATTTTGAGAGTTTGTGTCTAATTATTTGATGCAATTTCTGTTTATATTAAGTAAAATAGTTTAACTAACTTTAAAAAAAAATAATTATCTAAAAATTAAAAAAGACGTGCTTTTAACTTTTCTTTTCTAATTATTAATTATTAGTTTTTAATAAATTACACCAAACAGAACTATAGATAGGAATGACAACGGGTCAGGGCGGGGGGCCGGGGATTACACTTCCCGTCCCGGATCCTTGATGGTGGAAATCTCCCCAGCCCCGATCCCCGACAGAGAACCTGTCACCGTCCCAATCCTCGCCCCCTAACGAGGATCGGGTTTCCCCGACCCTGAACATTCCCCGACTCAAAAAAAAAAAAAAAAAAACACACACACACACACAAAACAGCAGCAAACCAGTTCATCCTGTAAGAAACCAATTAAACTAGATATGTTTCTGTTGCATTCTAAGACTCTGAAATATTCGCCTTCTAAGACTCTGAAAGGATCGATTGCCTCTAAAAATTATCTCAGCAAAATGAAGAGTCACTGTATAGCTCTCATTTGCTAAGCCAAAAAAAAGAAAAAAAAAAAAAAGAAGTAAGAGACGAAGGAGAGACGCGAGCAACAACAATACCAAAATTTTTCAACATGATATATCTGGAATAACCATAGAAACATTAACTTACAATCTAATTTAAACATCAATCCTTTCAAAATAGTCAAATTTCTACAGCAACATTAACTTACAATCTAATTTGAACATCAAAATTTAAATCAAATTCGAACAAGGAAAAAAAACAACCATAGATCTGATGCGTTGATCTATCTTGAGAGACAGAGAGAGAGACAGAGAGAGAAGATGGAGAGGCCGCCTCTCTGTGTGTGTTAAGTGTGAGTGATTGTGTATTGTTTTAGGGTTTGGTTTATATATATATATATAAGGGTAAAATGGTAATTTTATTTCGGGAACAGACTGGGGACGAGGCATGGACGCTTATCTCCGTCCCCGACCCGAAACTAATCGGGGATTGATTTTTAAATACCATCTCCGTCCCATCGAAGGTATTTTTTGGAGAAAAACCACTCAAATTGGGATCGAGAGGTCAAGTTCCTGTCAGATTGGGTTCAAATTGCCATCCCTAGCTGTTGATGCTAAGCTTGGGGAACTTAGACTTCTTTGTTGTTGGTTCCATTCAAGGCTTCCTTGATATCTATTGGTTCACCTCATGCCCTATGGGCTTATGGGTTGAGTTTTGTTGGTTGGTCCCAAGCTTTTAGGTCATGGACTTTCCTGGCTGATTGGTTGGCCCTTTAAGTCTTGATTGTGAGACATCGCCCTTTTACTTGTTGTGGGCCTCCTCTTAGCCCATATTTTTTGTGTGGCCCATTTGAATTTGTAATTTTTGTGTGGCCCAGTTGAGGCCGAAATATTGTTGTGGGCTTTGACTTGGTTTGTGGCCCGATACATTTGGCGAAAGAGACCATCAACACATTAAGGTGGTGTTTTATAAGATTAAAAATTGAATGTTAAATTGTTTAAGATAACAAATTATTTGATAAAAAAATTAAGTGTTAAACTAAAATAAATTATTTAATATTTACATTATGAAATTAATATATATATATATATATATTCATAATTTATCTTCCAATTTATATATTGTAATTTTGAGGTGATAGTAATAGAAGTAGCAACAGTAGTGAAAGAAAGTAGTAATGGCAGTTGTGTAATGGATAGTGAAGGTAATGGTAATGGAGGAAGTTGTAGTGGTGGTAGTGGCAATAGTTGTGATGGTGATAGTGGTGGCGGCAATAAGAATACTAGTGGCAACGATAGTGAGGTCATAAATGTGCACGTCGGTACTTATGTATAAGTAGTTATAATTCAATCAAAATTGAGTAACCTTATAGCAACTTAAATTTTTTTAAACTTTTAGCTTAAAAGACACTAATTTTTTTTGTTTTTTGTGTTTTTGGTTTATTGTTTTCTCTTTTCTTTGTCTTTTAAATGTTCACTGAACTTTTTCTTTTAATTGTCCTTTTTCTTTAGAAATATTTTTAATTCCTACTAAACTAGAAGGCCCTAAATTTCTTTTAAAACATGCAACCATTTGTGAGAAAATTCCAAACCAAAAAAATAAAATAAAAAAGTGAACTTTTTCTAGGCTTTTTGGGACTAATTTTATTTTAGTATTTCTTTTTTTATTTTAATTTTATCAAAAAAATTTACCTTTCAACTCTATCATGTCGACAAAAATAAATGCCCAACAAAAAAAATTGACTAAAACACATTTGCAAAACAGATTAAAAAAATCTCATTCACAGAATATACCATAATCATGTATTGCATATTAGCGTCGTAATCTTTTAAGATTATCTTATAATACTAACAAGTCAAATTTAAACATATTTTTAGACTTATTTTCATTTTTTGAGTTCGAATCAAATTTAATAAGCTCTAAAGATGAGATGCAATTTGATTCAACAATTCAACGAAAAAACATAGAAGTCGATGAGAAAAAGTGATATAAATAATACAAGAACTTGATAAATATAATATCAGCAAACAATTGCACATTTTCGTCTCTGTACAGTTTCAATCAGTATTTTATAAATTTACACGTGAACAATCTTGAACCAAGACTCCTTAATCAGAGAACCCAAACAGACCAAAACATAAAAAGCAGATTAAATTCACACACCAAATCATAGGGCAAGCTCTCATTTGGGGAAAAAATTATATATTTTTGTGTGGTGGGAAAAAATTGGATGAAATAGTTTGGGAAAAAGATGGAAATGTCTTCCATGCTCGAACCAAAAACTCATTGGTTATCACTGCATATGAAGAGAAAATTTGGAAGAGATTGAGAGGGCAACCCCCATAAATGAGACTACCGTTAAGGTGGAGTTTGAGAGGGCAGGATCTACATAGCATTACTTTCAATTCTGGAGAGACTGTTTTCATGACTTCAGCTCATGCCATCAGGGATGCTGATGACAAATCCTATTGTTGGGCTAAACCGCTCTTTGGAAGGGAGAGTTTGCAACAAGGGTTTAAGAGAAGCAGAATTGTTCATCATGGCAAAACTCCTTCTTAAGCTTTTGAGAGAAAAGTTGACAAGCATCCATACTAAGATCAATGGCGGCTGAAAGTGCCATGAATAGGGCGGCATCTGCCATGCAAGTTACATGTTGCAACCCTACTTGGACCATAGGCTTGCTTGCCTTTCCTTCGCCTTCCACACTTGAACCCATCACAAATCCTCGAACTGGCGACAATGAACTCAGCGCAGAATCTTTCAATCTACTATCGATGCAAAATTGTCCGCCCTTTTTCACACTCATTGTGCCTTGAGCAATAGGAATCCCACTAGCCAAACCAGTGTCTGTAACAAGTTCAAATTTGTAACCAAGGCCATCAATAGGTCCTCTCTCTCGCCAAGCCTCCAAGCGGCCCCAAGGCTTCCAGCTACTAAAAGAGAATCCATGGGGACGAAGAATGAGCCATGCACCAGGGTTTGATCGAGAGACTCGATCAGACCCTGGGGAAGGCACAAAGGGAGTGATCATAGAGGCAGCTGCAACCGGAGAGCCAGAGAGGTCATGGATTATAATCATCCATCCCTTTCGCTCCTTTCCCGGTTTCTCTCTTTCACTAGAAAATGTTCTCATCCATCCTCTATTATTGTTGACAGTGAAATCCGATGGGAGGTATCTGGTTTTTCAAAAAACAAAACAAAACACATCAAGAACACAACAAATACATTAAACCCACCCCCCCACCCCCCCCCCCCCCCAAAAAAAAAAAAAAAAAAAAACCAAGTGAAAACCAGAAAAGGCCAAACAGGAATATCAACACATAATAGAAAACATAACATAATCTATGAGCACATGGAGGGGACTGCATGGTAGTTGTGTAAGGCAGTTGTGGGGGTTTTGATATTATTAATCTGACCAAAATTAGGTATGCTATCATTAAGACAAGTTTGTAGACTTAATTAAAAAAACTTGTATGTTAGTTACAACATACAACCAAGAAGGCATAAAAAAAGATCATAATATTTTTTGCACATTAACAGCTAGATGATCAAATTTTGCGACTAATAACCATAATAAAACACACGACCAGTTCATGATGAGATGACTACCATAACCCATAATTGTTTTGCTTAAAACCCACAATTTGTGCAAGTATAAATGATTGTTAAAGCTCACTTTAATGGTTTCTTTCAACTTTCAAGTACACAAGTAAAAGGTAATAATCAACAATAGAGTATTGTTAAAATTTTGTAAATTGTTTTGGTTATAATTAAGCGAGATAAAGCCGAAGTTTAAAAATATCTAGAATCAAATTTTTTTTTTTAAATTTCAACTGTTCCCACAAGGAAATGCCAATAGTGTAATGCACAAATTAGAGGGTCCAAAAGCCATAGATTTTTTTAAATTTTTTTTAAAAACAACCCAATTTTTTGGAAATTAAAAAAGAAAATGGAAAAAAGAAGAGTTTTTAAAATTTGAGAACTAATTTCATACAAAATGAAAATAATATGAAACCAACAGGTGCTTCTGAACTACATGTTACAAAAAAAAACAAAACAAAGAAAATGAAAGCACAACTACATATCGGGGGATAACTGTACACTTTTCTTGTCGAGTCATGATGCTTTCCTATTTTTGATGGGTCACAATTTTTATTTTAGTGACGTTGCTTGCATTTTAGGCAGAAAACATTAAAACAAAACAAGGGAATGAAACAGATTTAAGTATAAAATGTGGAACCCAACTTGACATGTGAAGCTTTTAGTGAACAGCTATTAAAATTGACAACCCACATGGGTGCTACTTTACCAGCGTCCTAGCCCTACCAACAAGAAGGACCCCCCAAAAATAATGACATTACCATATAAAAAAAAAAGGGATAAATTACACTGAAACTCTGAGGTTTGATCCAATTATATTTCCTCTAGCCGTTTTGAAAATTCAACAATAATTCATACTCAAAAAAAAAAAAAAAAAAGTTAAGGCATAGGCAGTGGGCGGGGCTCACTATCACATCATTAGTAGTGCTATTAGAGCACCACTTTTAGTGCTCTCAACTATTTTTCTTTGAGAATTATATTTTTATTCCTGTGATTAATAGTCTAATTTCACAAGTTCCTACTTATATAGAAGGTAACAACTCTTAGTAAAAAAATAGATAAAATTACATTGAAAAAAAAAGTAAGTAAAGCAAAGGAAAGGAAAAAAAAATGGAGAGAAAGTAAAGCAAAGTAAGAAAAGAAAGAACACATGACTTCAATGTGTTTATTCTGTTTAAATAATTATAATGACAAAGAGATTAGTGTAATTTTTTAAATATCATATGTATTAAATCCAAACTTCAAGGTATGTAAGTGTAATTTACTCTAAAAAAAAATAATGAGAATTGTGAAAGCAAAATGTTATATATAAATAGATTTTTTTTTATTTTTTTTAAGGAAAAATTAGAATTTAGTAAACTTTTTTAAAAAATAAAAATTTTATAATTTTAATTATTAATATTTATAAAATTTACCATTAATTTATAATTACTTTTTCAAAATTATCACTCATTTGATATATATATATATATTTTTATTTATAACTAGACGCAAAAACATAAATTCCACCTTGCACATTTTTTAATGCCTGCTTCATTACTTTTATGTTTGGTAATTAAAATTTTGAAAAATGCTATAAGTTTTAGATTTTTTATTAAATAAATGATCAGATGTTCGACATAAATGGAGGTCTATAAAATTGCGAATCCTACACACATATATGAGATATTTGATTATTTATTTAGTAAAAAATTTGGTATCCTAGTATTATTCTAAATTTTTTTCAAAAAATCTATACAGCGATAACTTCTTGAAAAATGGGATATTAGTTTATCTTATATTTAAATCTTAACATGAGAGAATTTGATAGAACCGTGAAACCTATCACAATTTTTGTTTCAATTCGTACCAGTTACTTTTTTAAATTTATTAAGTATAATATTCACATAAAAAATAAGATGATCAGATATCGATAATCAAATTTATATTAAAAAAATGAATGATTATTTTTTAAATTATATTTATCCTCTATTTTTTTTTAAATAAATATGATTCAAACATATAGTTACATATATTCAATCATCTTAATTTTTTTGGATGAATGTTTTACCTAACAAATCTAAAAAAAAACAAATCAAGTTACCAAAATTGATTTCAAAATAGATCTATCAGGCTCAAACCCTCTCTCAAATTGAGATAACAATTTGATAGAAGCCAAATTCTTTGAAAATATGTGAATAAAACACAAAATTTGATTATTATATTGCCTACCTAAAAGTACAATCCATTATTTTGCATCAATAAAAACTTATGTTTTGTAAAGAAAATATTAGAAATGTTGTTAATATTAAAAAATATATAAAAAATATGTTCTAAAATATACATATATGTATATATATTTGTAGTCTGTATCACATGTGCATTTAATTATGATTTTTGTGTTTTAAATAATAACATATTGTGATATTGATTATAATATTATTTTGATTATGATTTGAGGATTGTTTAGTTATAATATTTGATTATTACTTAATTTTTATTTTTTTAGTTGAGACTCGATAAAATTAAATTATAAGATTTATAATAACCAATTTCACAATTGTCACATATTTTTTTAAGGTGAGTACTATAACATTAATCTATATATAAATATTTTAATAATAATAATTCGCATCATGAAAAGCTGATCAGATTAGTAGATTAATTTGTAGTGTTTTATTATATCTTATGTAATCCTCTTAATTAATTTTATGAAATTATTAAGAACTCTTTCTCATAATAAAATGTTATAAATCTTAAATAATTTATTCAATTTTTAAAAAAATTAAATTATTTATAATTTATAAAATTTGATAAATTATTTCAGATCCATAACATAACACATTCTCATATTTTAAAATTATGTACTCCTGTTGGCAGCATGACTCTTCACAATAATCCAACACCTTGGCGCACGTAGATAAACAAATAGATATAATGCACCGGGTGTCAATAAAAACTCACTGTGATCTAGCGTTCCGGTCGGCGCTAAACTTGCAGCTGAAAACCGGCTGCCGGATGTTCCTCTGAATCTGGAAAACCACCGGACTACACTCCGGTTCGCCGCCGAACTGGAACACAAACCTCGGATCCGGTTCAGACCGAACCGTCAAATGCAGCCGAGCCGTCGGGTTCTTCTGTTCACTCCCGAGCTTCATCCACCCATTCTGAAACACGGCGGCTCTCGACTCCGCGCCGTCGAGGTTAACGCTGACGTGGACGTGCCCCAGTAGCTTCCCGCACGAGACTCCGCACGTGCGACCCATGCGGCCAGCGTAGACCGACAGGCGGAGGGTGAAAGGCTTGCCGGAGAGGCGGCGGATGGCGGCTGCGTCGAGGTGGAAGCCGGCGGCGGAGGTGGTGGAGGAAGGCAGAGAAGTGTTGGTGACGGTGGCGGAGGAGAGTGGGAGGAGAGCGGTCTGGGAGGGAAAATTCTTGAGTCGGACCGTACAATAACACGGCGTGGTTGTAGGGAAAACCCTTGAACCGGCCGGTTTAGTCCGTAAAGGTAGTTTCAGAGCCAGCGACTCGATTATCAGCCGAACAAACGGACACGGATCCATTCTCGTCGTCCTCTGCTACTCTCTCTCTCTCTCTCTCTCTATATATATATAGATATGATCAATATCTATAGGTTTCTCACTCTAGAGCTATAGTAGCTGGAGAGTGGAGAGAGAATTAAAAATGGACGCCAGATAAGAAGAGTAGCTTCGGAAACATATATTTCATGCCCCTCTCTCTCTCTCTCTCTCTCTCTCTACATTCTCTTTCTAGTTTTTTTTAAAACGTATAAAAAATAACAGTAATGGTAGAGGGTTACAATTTTTGTGGTTCAAATGACTCGAAATTATCAAAATGACGTCGTTTTGAGTACAAAATAACATCAAAATTGTCAAAACAATGTCGTTTTGATAATTTTAAGCCATTTAAATCACAAAAATTATGATCCTCAAACATTTTTCGAAAAATAAAAGGATGAATCATTCGGTTTGTTTTCAATTTTCAAAATTTACTTTTTAAAAAAATTTAACTTGTTTGTTTTTTATTTTATTTTTTCACTGATTTTTTAATGTTTTAAGTAATTTTTTTAATTTCTAAACATACCTAACATAAATATACTTAGAAAGTATAATATTTATGAAAAAAATCTTTAAAAAATTTATTAAATACCAAAAATATAAAAAAACATAAAAATTCAATATATTTTTCATATTTTGTGTATTTATTAATTTTTTTAAATATTTTTTTATTAATAATTTTCTATTTAGATACATCTAACTAATGTATATTTAAAAAAGTAAAAGAATTGCTTAAAATTTAAAAAAATATTCACTAAAAACAAAAAAAAAATTCAATTTTCAAAAAATTAAATTTAAAAAACTAAAATCAAACATATTATGTAACTTAAAAAAATTTAAAAATTAATTTTTAACCTTATTCTCAAAATATGCCTTATTCACATATTTTCTTGAGGAAAATAGTGGGCTATCGAATTTCTTTTTATAAATATATTAAAAAAATTAAAATTTTAATTATTAATATTTATAAAATTTTCAATTGATATGCAATTTTTTTTTTTTTAAACTTTTTAACTGCTATTTCTCTTATTTTCGTCGGTATGAATTTGACGCAAAGAGTCACCAAGTTGGCAAGTATAAAATTTGTCTTTTTGTGAAAAAAACAAAAAAATTTGGTTTGTATTTCTGAAAAAATTTTGAGAAATTTTTTTTACAAATACGTTTTCAAAAATAATTAAACCAAACAAATTTTCTCAAAAAAATTTCTCAAAACTTGTAAACCAAACAAAATTTCCAAACAAATCTCTCTCACGCACACACCAAATCAATCACTTTTTTCAAAACTCTCTCTCAAAATAATTTTCCAAACATCTTTTAAAAAAAACCAAACCAAACAACTTTTCGTACTTTTTATCTCTAAAACACATCTCTCAAACACAAACCAAACATACCCAAGTCTCCAACTTCCCAAACACCACCTATACTAAATTAATGAAATTATACCGTTCAAAATCATTTTTTTAATTAATTGCTAAAATCATTTTTTTAATTAATTGCTAAAATTTATAAAAATGAAAGTCAGTTGAATTTTTACTATCTTCAAAGTATTCATCAAAATTTTACTAATCAAAGCCAAGTGAAATTTCACCTGGTTTAGTGAATTTTACTAACCAAAAACAGTCAAATTACATAAAATCAACTAAACGAATCAAAGTCAGTGAAACTTTATTGACCAAAATCAATGAAATTTTAGTTTAAGTCAGTAAAATTTCACCGACTATAGTAATTTCATTGATTTTACTAAGTACAACATATGGTAGAAAACAATAAGAAGAAAAAAAATATAAAATAAACAACAATAATTCAGATTTTTATCAACCAATAAAATACAAATTAGCAAATCTATACTATATATTAAGTAAATGAGGATTTTTAACCCTAAGTCTTGTGAGAGCTCCAATCTCCCAATCTAAATTTTCTAATTTTTTGATTTTTTTTTTTAAAAATCTTAACATTTATTAATATCTCCCAACTCCCAAGTCTTACCCTCATAATAACACTTTAATGCATTAAGAACAAGTATAAAAAAAATTACTTGAAATCCAATACATATGAATTCCTTGAAAAATCCCAACATATATGATTATTATCACTCATAATAACACTTTAATGCATTAAGAACAAACATAAAAAAAAAATCTTGAAAAGTCCAACACATATGATTATTATCAAAATATTAAATTTTAATATAATATATAAAAGGAAAAAAAGAAGACATTTAAAAAAAACATTTAAAAACCACAATTCACATATATAGATAATTGTAAACACAATAAAATAGGAGGGCATTCATGTCTACACTTTTTTTTTTTATAAGATCTTTTCCATTATAATAAGATAGCACTTTATTTCTCTCATCTTATAATCTATATATATTATATTATATATCATTTATCTATACTATATATTAAGCAAAATGAGTTTTTTAATCCCAAACTTTGTGGGAGCTTCAATCTCCCAATCTAAATTTCTTGATTTAAAAAAAAAAATTCTTAGCATTTATTAATTTCTCCAAACTCCCAAATCTTACCCTCATAATAACACTTTAATATATTAAGAACAAACATAAAAAAAATTCTTTGGAATCCAACACATATAAATTCCTTGAAAAGTCCCAACACATGATTATTATCCCTCATAATAACACTTTAATGCATTAAGAACAAGTATAAAAAAAATTTCTTGAATAGTCCAACACATATGATTATTATCAAAATATTAAACTTTAATATAATATAATAAAAAAAAGATATTTAATTCTTTGAAAAGCCTAACACATATGATTATTATCAAAATATTAAATTTTAATATAATATTAAAAAAAAAAAAGACATTTAATTCCTTGAAAAGCCTAACACATATGATTATTATCAAAATATTAAACTTTAATATAATATAAAAAGAAGGTATTTAAAAATTACAATTTACATATATAGATAATTGTAAACACAATCCGTACATAGCACGGGTGATATGCTAGTAAAGAAATAAAATAAAATAATAAATGACATTAAAAGTAAGCAATGTTCAGATCTAATTTAGCGAGGAAAAATGGGTGGGTGCTCGAAATTCGTGGATCGAATTTGAGGAGAGAAGAGAGGCGGTCTTGGTTCGGGAGACGCTGCCGCCGCTAGATCCTCGTCGCCTTCTTGCCGACTGCCGCCTCGCCGACGCCGCCGTCAGCCTCGTCAGCCCTCCTGTGCCTCCGCCGCGAGAAGAGAGAAGAGGAGAGAAGCCCTAATAATTGGGCCCCCTCCAGTCCTCCTCCTCCTCCTCCTCCCTCCTCCCTTCCCTTCCCTTCTTCTTTTCCCTTCTCTTCTTCTTCTTCTTCTTCTCCCCTCTGCTTCGTTTCTGATCAAACACAAGAAAAATATATATATATATCGACGCCAAAACGACGTCGTTTTGGCGTCGAGCCAAATTCGACCCACGAATTTCAAGCTATCAACCGGGGTTGTTTAGCGAGACGCGAGAGAGAAAGAGAGGGAGAGAGAGAGAACTAGTACTTGACAGATTAGTGACAACAATAATCGTTTCAATTGAATAAAGCACATTTGGTTTTGAAGAATGACGAAGACTGAAAGATTAGTGGTTGCGGCAATAATTTCGAGTGAAAATAACATACAGTGATAGTAGTGACACTGAATTTGATTGAGGTGGTGGTGATAGATGATGTCGAGGCATCTAGTAAATATGTAAACCCAACGCTAGAGATAGAAAGACAAAGATGATATAAAAACATAGAAATGACACACACAAGCACATAGAGAGAGAAATAATAAAATTGATGGAGAATTCTAGGATTTTTAGGTGTACGGAGGCGAAATATCCTCTGCTTTCTGTACTCCTTGGACTCTAAGCTTCTCTTGACGGGATCTAACCTGGCAACACAGAAACGGTGAGCTACCTGGCGGTGGTGTGCCGGATAAACTCTCCGACGGTCAAGTCAGACCACTTGAGAAGGAGATTGTTAGTGTAACAACCCTCGTACTGATTACAGACAAACTACTGAATTAGCTACTGGTTACCGCTAAATTGAACTGATAATGACTGATAATTGAATTAACCGAAGTACTGAATGGACTGATTGAAATCGAAACTGAAATTGAATAAGTTTATCTATTGAATTGCATATTGCATCTGTTTGATTGATTGATTATCTGTTTGAATTCATATGTTTAAACTGCTAATTGAAGGCCTTATCGGCGGCCGAATTAGGAACCGTTTAGAGTTTTGGGATCAGTAAAATTTATCTGATTTTATAGTATATTTATCCAAAATGTGATAGAGTTGCAATAATTACAAAACTGCCATTGAGTGGGCATTTGTTTAATCTTATTACTTGAGCCTTTACACTTTGTTATACACTTAGCAAACAAATTCCTCAGCCATTCTATTGAGCTCATCTTGTGAATTGCTAGAAGAACTTGAAGATTTGTAACATAGATTGCTAAATTGAGCTTGCAAGACTTGTAATTGAGACTTAGGTAAGTGAATTCATCTTCTTCTTGTTGTCTTTGAGTTCCATCTTGCATGTATCATGGTTATAGAGAAGTTAAGTCATGAATTTGCTCATATATGTTGAATTGGAACTCCATTGTTGCATGCATGCTTGAATTGGTGCATTTTGAAGTTGAATTCATGGTGGATTGTACATGCATGCTCATGTTTCTATCAAAGTCCATGTTTTCATTTTGTTTTCCAACTATTGAGCTCATTAGAGCAAGATTTAAGCCTTGAATTTGGTTAAAAACTCATACATTGTATGTTTTGAAATTGTTCTTAAAAATGGGTTTGAATTTTGGATTTAATTGACTCACTTTTGGGGCTTGAATTCATAAATTGGCTTTTGAAACTTGTTATACATTGTTTTGGGATGTATTTTCCAGAATTTAGGCCCAAGAGGTCGAGAATTGAGTTGAGAATGTTTGGTTTGAGCTTGGAAGGCAAATTTGGAAATTTCAGATTTTGCTTCTTCGCTCGAGCGAAGGATTCCTTGCTCGAGCGACCAACGTTTCCTCTGAACCACGCTCGAGCAAAGGATTGGTGGCTCGAGCGTAAAAATCGAGCATCCAAGATTTTTTATCGTTTCATCGGACCGCTCGGCGAAGGATTGTTCGCCGAAGCCTTTTGATTTTGCAACCTCGCCGAAGCGGAAGGCTCGCTGAGCGAGACCCTGTTAAAGAACTTTTGAAAAATGCCTTCCAACTGTATTTTTGCATCCTCATCTCATTCTAGGCATTCTTAGACCTAGTTTTAGACATCTTAATGAGGATTTAAACATTGAACCACACCGAGGGAATTTAGAGATTTAATTATCATCCTTCCCGACTGTGAAACTTAGTGTGTGTTCTATTTGTTAACTGTTTAGGGTTGGCTCTCGGGGACGCGCTCTAGCTGCTATTAGCCCAATCTCTGTGAGTAACGATTGTGTAAAGATATGTTCAAAATGGTTATCTTTTGAATACTGAACTGAACTGTTTATTGAACTGATATTGTTTACTGAATGAATGTATGTCCTGTATTCTGAATTGTACTGTGGCATCCTTAGCACTTACTGTTTACTGTTACAGAGCTCTGTCGGTTCCCTTGTGGAACCATACTGTTTACTGATTGATGGCCATCATTACTGTTGGGTCTGTTAAGACCCGGTCCTTTTGGACCTACTGTTTATAGGCTAATGGGTGTACCACATATGACTGATTGACTGAAATACTGAAAGACTGAAATACTGTTTAATGAACTGTTTTCATTACTGTAAGGACATTCATTCATAACCTCTTTACGCATTATGTTATTCACTGGGCTTTAGCTCACTGTTTATATATATGTAGGTTCTCAGCCTGCATCGAGCTAGGAGCGTGGTTGGTCCCCGCTTTTATCAAGCCACCTTATGTGCCTCACTGCGAGGTTCCGAGTTGTCATGCTATGGCTTGCGTCTTTTTTGTGTCCCGCATCGGTCACCTTTCTGTTTTCTACTACTATATAGATCGCCTCTCTGCTTTTATCAGATCAGTATCGAGGATTAGGTCCCCGCATCAATGTTTGTATATGATTGTATAGATCAGATATAGATAGATTCTATTCTCGAATCAGTATGAATGCATGAAAATGTTTTTGGTATCTGATCTTCACATTTCAATGGACACTAGTTATTTATCGTGGCTTCCGCCAAGCCTCAGACTGCTTTTAACCGCATCGTTTCAAAGAGCCTTCGTAATCTCAGACATCAAGCGATTCTGCTAAACCCATAGGTTCGGGTTTGGGTCGTGACAGTTAGAGAGAGAGTGTATTTCAGATGGTAGAAGTGGTTTCAAGTTACATACCTTTAACGCTCATCTTCCTCCGCTATTTCTAAGCTGGCCATGCAACCTCAATATCGTGCGCGCACCACTTCTGTTGTCCTTCCATGGACAGGTGGCAATGCTCGTCTTTCACCACCTTAAGCGTGTAAAGGTTTTGTCTTCCAACCATTACATGCAAAACTGCCAAACGGTATTGGCGCGTGCCTGGAGCAGATTTTCTCTTTCTCACGCCATTGGCCCAGGTGGCACACTTGCCCGGAGTACCACGACCGGCCTACCCCTTGTGGAAAATTGCCACAAGCTCACAGCCGAGATAAGAACCGCCGCTTGGCGATGGCGGATCAGATGGTCCTTATGGCCGAGTGCTTTGATCGTCCACCGGTTAATAATTTGCGAGGCATGCCGGCCTCCACCGTTCTACCTTCGTTCTCGATTGTACGAAGCCCGACTATCTCGGCCGACCGGTTAGAGGCAAGCCGGTCCTAGTCGCGTCCTCGATCCAACTCGAGTCACACTTAGCTCGGTTGCCAGACACCAATGCGCGCATCGACAAATGCCACAACTCGGTCAGGCTTGGGTTCGTGCTTGATCGACCGATCTTTTTGACCGTGCAACACGGACCACGGACCGTGTTAGTAGAGGAAACGGCGTGGCATCGTGAGGTCCGTCACAACCCGCGCTGCCGTAGCTCGGCCGTACTAACGGTGCAAATCTTCCCTCTCATTGGGATTATAATTAAGGTTAGTTTTGACAATTTATATTAAACTTTGTTCTTATCATCTTAAGATTTGAAATCTTAAAGACTTTTACTACCAATGAAATTCTTCGCATTGACATCTCATATTTTTTATTTTTTCAAAATATCCCTACAATTAATTTTTATGTAAAAATAATATTAAGAGAAAGATGAGACTTAAAAATGAAATCATGGGTTTGATAAAGAAAACACTTACTACTTGAACAACACGTGTATGTATATAGCCGAAGTGTCACGTGGGTGATTTTGATTGGCCAAGGTGTGGTCAAACTACATCTGAATCTAAGATGTTTGAACGAAGGACTAGAGTCCTAGATGATAACAAACTCTCTATTTTGATAAGGAGTTTATCTTAATCCAAATCGGAGAAATGTTGGATAAGTGATATATCATTGTAAATAATAGAGTCCCATAAAAAAAGATTTGTAGGGGAAGTTGGCAACTTATCATTATATAAAGAGGGCATTTCGTGTGTCTAAGGTATGTTCGGAACTAGTATTATTTTGTTTTGATATCTTTGAGAGATAAGTTGATTGACTTGATCGTCGGAGTGCTCTCTGATGGCTCTTGTGAACGAGCCATTGTGGTATTCTTCCCTTATTGTATGCAAGTGTTTGGTTTTAAGGACACAATTAGTGAAACATATTGTTTAGAAGTACAAATCATTATTTTAAAAGGCTATTTTGCCATTATATATATATATACACATATATTCTCTG
This sequence comes from Camellia lanceoleosa, assembly GCA_025200525.1. Classification (NCBI taxonomy): domain Eukaryota; kingdom Viridiplantae; phylum Streptophyta; class Magnoliopsida; order Ericales; family Theaceae; genus Camellia; species Camellia lanceoleosa. Next base: position 50,040,581 of record CM045763.1, on the reverse strand, counting down.
GTCTCAGACACTTCTATCATTATTCAGGTATCATGGATGATGTTAGATGGATAGATAGATATGTAAGCAAATAAGTGGACAAATGAACAAATATGTGAACACATAAACAGATAGATAGATAAATACATGAAGGTAATATATTATTTCAAATTATTATTCTTCTTACAGGCAAAAAAAAAAAAAAAGAAAAAAAAAGAGAAAGGTATTAGACAATTGTCTCAAAAATTTGAAATTTAAATTGTTAGTTTGAATTCTCTAAAATTAATCCAATAATCAAATAAAGACATTTGGCCTAATGGTTGTATAACACTCTTTGTGGTGTTAACTCCTATGTGAAAAAGTTTGACATTCTTTATGATGATATTTATTTCTTCTATATTATGAGATTGTATGTAAATAGTAGTAAAAACCGGTTGACTTTGTTTCTTAAAATTGGATTAGAATAAATATTGTCAGATTAAATAAATTTGCTATCTTTAAGTGAAGTGGTTATCTTTGTTAACTTTCTAAATATTATAGTCTGTTTGATAATATAATATTTTTTACACTTATAATTACTTTCTTAATCAATTAAAAAAAAATCTATATAAATTTGCTAATCAAATTTTTTTGGCCCTCGGACTTTTAAAACAAAAAAGAAAGAAAGTATATAGATAACCATTCGTCGGATCCATTTTTCCACATGACAGATAGGTTTGGGCTGTCACCACGTTGTCATATATATAGACTTGCGGTGGCAGTCGTTGGAGCCTTCCAACTAATTTTGATTAGGATCCAATTTGGGTTCGGTCTGATTGAAAAGTTTTTTGAGTTCAGTTTAAATTGTGTTGAAATTTATTTTGACTCGTCTAAATTTGAATTGTAACACGAGTTTGTTTGTTCAAGTCCAATACGAGTTAGACTCGAGTTAAACTTGAATTGTTTGAATTGTCTAAATTGCTCGAATTATATTTTTTTTAAAATTTTTTTTTGCAACTATATTATTAAATTATTAAAATTTGATTCTATTTATATTTTTTTATTATATAAAACATCATTAATACTATCAAAACAAATAATTTATATAATATAAGAGAGATGACGTTATAGTAGTCTTTACAATTTATGTGTGAATAAAAAAAAAACTAAGATTTATGTTATTTGTATATATAATATATATTCAATATGATTTAATAATCTAAATTGCTTGAATATCATGTAATGTGTAATAATTTATATATATTTATATTTAATATTTTTATATATCTATATATGTATAATTCGGGTTGCGGGTTGTTTGATGTCTTTGCCCAAGTCTGTCTAAATTTAATTCAGGCTTCTGAATTTTTGTCCAAGCCCGCACTGAATTTAAAAATATCTTGTCCAAGCTCTAAAAAAATTCGAGCTGGGTTCGAGTTGCTTGGGCTAAGCCCGCCCAAGTTACACCCCTAATTTTGACGGCCAATAATGATAGAGAGATGTAATTTTAGAATTTTTAATTTTTTTTAATGATATCACATCACATGTAAATCGCACTTATTGTTACATTACTAAAGTTCTCTTTAAAGTTCTCAATCTTTATTCCTTTGACGGCTATTGTCTGATGGCGTTGTTAGGCCCTTACGAGTATGGCTCCATTTATTTTTTAAAAAAAAAATAGAGTTAATGACTTAAAAATTTTATTTATAAATGTTATAGAGTTTAGATCTTATTTAAGATTTTTTAAATCAATAAGTCATATTTAGTAAAACTGAGAATATTATCAGTCTTTATAAAATTTTAAAACTAAGAAAATTATCAATTTTGCAGAGTAATATTTCAAATAATTGTTTCACTAACTCATAAAAAAATAGAGCATGAGATTAAATGTTTTTGTTCTTCTACTTATTGGTTTGATTCAACTATCCAATAAAATTGATAATATTAACAGTTTTTTATAATTTTAAAACTGAGAATATTATTAATTTTTTCATTTTTAAGTTTATTTATTTATTTTTATTTTTTTTCAGTTTTGCACATCAATATTCTATCATTATGTATAGATATAAATTTTTTAATTTTGTACAAAAAAATAATTCAAAATTTTCAAGTTTTTCAAAATATATATATATATATATTTTTCACATAATTTTTTTTAGTTTTTTTTTCAATTTGAAAGGTTATATTTTAAAGTTTTGAAAATTAAAAAAATATCAAATCATCATGTTCTTTTTATAGATAATCGTAAATGATAAACAATCATTATTTGAAGGACAATTCCGATTATTAAAAATTTAATGGAAGGTCCAAAAAATCTTAGTTAGGACTTAATGGAGTAAGTTCATAGGACTTATATGTAAATGCTCCAAAAATTTATACGTCAGTGTAAATTTTAAAAAATAATTATAAATTACTAATAAATTTCATAAATATTAATAATTAAAGTCATAATTTTTAATGTATTTATAATATTTTTTAAATACACTGAACTGCAATTCTTCATTATTTTTTCACGTAGCGAGGGCAAAAACCTCTTTTAGATTTATTAAATAATTTTAATTTTGGAAAAATTACATAATAATCTTAAAATTTAGCACTTCAATAAATTATCAAATGAAATCCTCAATTTGTAAGCTTAATATAATTTTAATTACCAATCTATTTAAATTGAATACAATTTTAATTATCAATCTATCTTCTACCATTAACGAAAGGAATTAATTTTGTCAATTTATTCCTTTTCCCTTTCGAGGCCTTCTCTACCCTATATCCACCTCTTCTAAGTTCTACCATTTACCACCACAACCCATGTCCATGTCCATGCCCTCCATCATAACTACCCCAATCTATCCACCTCCAACATATAGTCAACTCACGTCCTCCAAAAATTTAGTGACATTAAGAGCATGTTTGATTAGGTGGATTAGAGTATGGGATTAAAATTATTAATTCGTGGGCTCAGTTATCCTATGTTTGTTTTAACATTTTGGTTTAGGATTATTAATTCAATGGATAATTAATCCAACAAATTTGTAGGATCATTAGTAATTGGATAGGGGTGGGATTATTAATGCAATGGATATTAATCCAATTGGATGGTGAATACTACACTAATTTAATACTAGGATTATTAATATTTCATTATTAGTCTTGTGAATCAAACATGATCTTAGTGAATTAGTGATATTATACAAAAATTTAAAGATATTTTAGCAAAGTTGATTATGAAATAAATAAATTAATAATTTTGCATTTTGAAAAGCTAAAAAGTGAAACTTAAATGAAAAAAAAAATTTACAATTTGAGAAAGTAAGAATTAATTATTTAAATATCAAAATACCTCAATTTAAGATCTCGCCGAGGCCTCAAAAATGTTTGGATTGCCTCAATGCCACCATCACCATCACAACTATCACCACCACAACCCAGCCATCTCCTCCACCATTACCATCTCTTCTATCATCACCACCATATAGCCCACCCACTTCCACCACAACCAATCCAACTCCTCCAACAATATCACCACAACCCAACTCGTCATCACCACCACAATCCACTTAATCCACCACCACCACCACAATCCACCCATCTCACAACTGCCCTCTCTACATTTCATTGTCACCGCCATAGCCCTTGATGAAGATTTGCATATCACAATTCCTTTGCACCTTAAATTATGCCTAGGTAAACTCTCAAACGGACTGATACCACTCAAAATAGTCTTTGTGGCCATCATACTAATCTATTGGTTAACACATAATGGAGCCTTTTTTCACTTATAATAAAGGGTTTGGCATTTATGATCAATTCAAATCAGATTTTATTTACATTTCTTACATAGGAATGGGACCACGAATTTTGATTTTCTCAATTACATTGTTATAATATAGAGGATTTCCATTATAATCTTTATCCTTAATAACATTCCATATGCTTTAATTTTAGACTTTTAGTCCCACCCATCACTTTGTAGAGTGATTTTTGGCTGATGTTATGCCATTTAAGATCATTACCTAATTACCCTTGTTGCATTACTTTTTCCTATTCTCTTCTACACTTTTTCTTATTCTCAGAGCATCAAACATGAGCTCTTAACTAGACTTTGCTTTATCTTTCCAAACATGAGTAAAAGTTTCTTGTCTTGTTAGAGCTTTTCACCATACTTTCTTTCTTTCCTTTTTATTTTTTATTTTTTTAATTATTTTTTAATTTTTTATTATTATTATTTTTTTCCTAATCCAATTGGTGCACTTTTAGTCTTTGTTCTTTGACAACCCAAAGAGTGGGCCCTCATTCTATCATCTATGTGATTGAATCATGGGGGGCAAAGTTGTAGGCATGCGATTTTAATTGTTTTTTTTGCGATCTCAATCACAACATGATGGTTGTTGCATTGATACGCTACCAATCCATCATCCACATAACTGTTACAAATTCTATAGTGTGATTGCTATTAATAATGCATAACATTGATTTTGAAGTTGATGTGCTCAGTTGGGATGGGATAGTATAGAGAGTCTACTTAAAACATTATAATTATCATGTTAATGTGTTGGGCAGGGATAGTTTCTCCATTTTAATTTTTTTTTGCTGTATTATTCTCATCTTTATATTTTTAATTGATTTAATTTTGTTTCTTAATTTTAAATTCTGTGTCAATTTAGTCCAACCGATAATATTGTTAAAATTTTTGATAAAAAATAGTTATTAAATTGATTGAAATTGATTCATTGAATTGATCGAGTTTACAACTTTGTTCCTATAAACATGGCATGACATGTTTATATGCACATTTTTTATATATGAAAAAAAAAATTAGCAATTGTAATCAATTGGATTAAATTGAGACAAATTCAAAATGTTAGAGTCAAAATCGAGCCAACCAAATTATCCTAAAGTTTTTATCATGTCATGTGTCATTATTATATTGGTAACAGATGAATAATTAGACGACATTTTACAATATATAAATGTGATCACTTTAATATTATTACTATTATAATACTGCATAATTTAAGCCTCAGCTAATTTCGGCCTGAATTTGGGCTTAAAATGTTATTTTTTAGAAAGTGTTAGGGGCTAAATGATTATTTATAGGTGGGGTTTATAGTTGGCATGATTCTGGCAGTGAGTTTTCGAATTAAAAGAAGAGCAAAATCTACTTTACAACTCTTATGACATGATAGGGAAGGTTGGGAAGTGGTAAGAGGAGACACGGTAAATATTCGACATCATACTATAGAAAAAATAATAATAATAATAAAAAAATAAAAAATTACACTTAAAAATAGAATTTTTTTGTGTTTTTGTTTTGTTGTTTTAGAAAAAAAAAAAAAAAAAAATGTTTGGTTTTTTTTTTTTTTTTTTTTTTTTTTTAAAATTTTTTTGAGAGAGATTTTTGAAAATTTTGATGATGTGTGTGTGTGAGAGATTTGTTTTTTTTTTGTAATTTTTTTTTTGTTTTTTTTTTTTTTTTTTTTTTTTTTTTTTTTTTTAGAAAAAATTTCTAAAATTTGTTTGTAGAGAAAATTTCTGAAATTTTTTTCAGAAACACAAACCAAACCTACCCAGAATTAGTTGTGATACAATTACAATTGCATAATGGAGACAAAGGTGTGAGGTCGACATTTTTGTATCCATTCCTATTTTTCTTCTTTCAAAAAAGAGTACGTATTTGCTGTAAATTATCTCTTCAAACACTCCTTAGACCCGCGACATTTTTGTACATATTTTCATCTCTTCAAACACTTTGACGATCAAGTCAATTATCTCTGCAAAAGTGCTTAACTCACTATTCAGAGTATAAAAAGCATTCCTTAGACCCACGAGGGTGCCTCTCTTTTATAGCCAACACTTACCTAATCCCAATAGAAGTCTAACTCCAATGGACTTAGGATTATTGCTAATCTTGGACTCCCAGAAGGATTGGGATAAACTCTCTAAGAGTTTTATCTTTATTCAAACTGAAGTCCTCTCCCATTCTAGGACTCTTGTCCTTTATCCGCTTATCCCGGATTCCAGTTTCTTCGCAGATAACCTCGGCCTGGCCGAGATGATCTCGGCGTCACCAGGAACGTGGTACCTCGGCTGGCACCTCGGTGACACCTCGGCTGGCATTTCGGTGATACCTTGGCCACGTGTTGTCATTAAAAAAATATGTCCCCACAACTGTCCCCTAGGTTCTATTACCTCGACATTTTGAGGTGATGGAACCTATATCATTTCTTCCATCTGGCACGTCGGCTAAGCTTATTTCATCATTCATTGCCGAAGTCATTATTCGTCAACTTAAATATGACCAAGACTTTCTGTTTTCATTAACTCCTCAGAACCATTAACCAGGTTTCGTTCAAGTTTCTTAACCGAGATCATCTCAAAAGCCGAGGTACTGCTTCATTAAATCAAGAAACTCCAAGAGCTTCCTCACGTGTATGAGCTGTCATACACAACAACTCAACCGTTCTTGCCACGTGTCTTTCTCTTTCTGGGCCGTACCTGACATGCGCCACTAAGTCGCATCGTTTTTGCACATGCTGTCTGACACGCACCTCGTCTTAGGCACATTAATTGCCTTTTTGCCGCTATTTCGTGTTTTAACAAAACTTCTTCCCTCTCTCTTCGTCGCTTCACTTTTGCATCTTTATTCTCGTGCAAACTCTCCCTCTTTCTTTTCCCAAATTCGCCATTGTTCCAAGCTCTGTAACTTCTTCCAGCCTTCCCTTTCGGCGAAGCTTTTGTTGATCTTTTCCGACTGCTGTCACTATTTGACTCCAGCGTACGCAACACCGGCTTCATTTTTCTTCAATGAGTCACTATTTCTTCCCCATTTAACTTCTTTTTCCAATCTCTTGTTTTTCTTTAACGAACTTCTCTGTTTTACTTATTGCCTTTGCAATCCTACTTATGTTTTTGATCATTTAACCTGTATTTTGAATTCCACCATATATTTGAACATGTTTGTTTTTATGATTCTGTTTTTGCCCAATCCATTCTTGAATGTACACACACTATTCACATACTTGTTGATTTTTGCCACTGTCCTTGGCTTCGTTCCTTTGTACACACTCTGTCACATCGTTCTTGGCGATTAATCACTATTCCTGACTCTGAATCACTGTTCTTTTTTTTTGTGTTTTCTCCAGATTCTTGCCTTCAATATTCGTTTCCATAGATCTAGGTTTGGGTTTTGTTTGTAGAACCCACAAATTTTAGGGAAAACTGAAATGAATCTCCTTTAGATCTTCACAAATTCTTACCACAGTGCACATTTAGGTGGTAGTTGAGGTATTTCAAACCTTCACAAAAACACTTCCTTCTAAACTCCAACACTTTCCCCCAAGTCGATATCATGGGTATGTAGAGACATAGGGTAGACACCCCAACTAAATTAGAATATTTCAAGCAGGAGTTTGACATCCAGGCCGACGTTCACCTGAGGTTGGCTGGGGAGGACGACTCCATCATGCCTGATTAAAACCTCATGCCTTTTTCTGTTGTTGCCTTTACAGAATGTGGACTTAGGTTTCCACTAGATATCCTTTTCCGAGAAGTCCTCAATTACTACAAATTGAACCCGATGCAACTTGCCATTAACTCTTACCGAGTTATCAATGGTATAATTGCTTTAGTCAAAAAGGAGAAAGCTAGGGTTACCCTTGCCGACATCCAGTATTGATATACTATGTATGGCCTTAAATTAGAAAAAGGCTACATCTACTATCTTAAACCGAGGTCCATAGAATATAAACTTGTTGCCGACCTCCTAGACTCCAACAAGGGAGTTGGGGATGATTACTTCATTGTCTCGCGCAACTGTGAGTTCTCTCCAGATGAAGACCTTCATCTCTACCCTCTTAGCCGAACAGTATTCGTAGAGGGTAATGGTAAGAATCAAGAATTACACAGACTTATTTTTCAAGTCATTTAAAACTTTTATTTTTTTTTGTATGTTCTAACGTCTGTGCTCTTTCATGCAGTGCGTCTGTAGCCGCCAAAAGGCTTCCGTAAGTCTTTCTTTCTTAGCAAGGACCTCAAAAGGTTACTGGATCTGCCAGTGGAGCGGCAGAAAGCTCCCTTACTGCTTAACTTCATCCCAACCTACAAATCCGTCTTGCCCGACGTCCCAAAGAAAAAGAAGAGCAAGTCTCCTCTGTCTGCCACCACACCTCCAATAAATTCATCATCTCGGCCAGATCAGGGGTCAACCTCTGATCCAGCAAAGCAGCCATCTACCTCGGTTCCACAGCTGATCCCTCCATCTCAACGCCAACGCCAACGCCGACGTCGAATCACAACTGTCGCCGAGATGGGTCGCAAGAAGACAGTCGGAGATGATTTTCTGGCCGACATCCCTGACACCGTCAACGCTCAACTAGCACAACCCCAGCCTCAACCAAAGCCAAAGCCCAAAAGACTGAAGAAGGCTCAGCCCAAGACAACGGTGACTTAGATTGATACTGAGGACACCTTGCCTATTTCAAAATTGGCTGAGAGTGAGAAGACCACCTTTGCCGCCGAAGAGAGGCCCGACGAGGCCGAACCATCCCAATCAACTCGGTCAAAGAGGCCGAGGTCAGAGTCGGCCACAACTTCGAGATCCATGAAATCAGATACCCCTTGGGCCCCTCCCATAACTATTGAGGACAAGCCGGTCAGAGCTAGTGATAGCGCAACTGTTCTCGAGGTTGACGTTGCCCTGTCTACGGCTTTGCTCCTTCCAAATGATCTTAATCGTAATGCTGAGATGAGCAAGTATGAAAACTTCGCTTTGATGCTGCAGCATTTCGTTCAAGTAAGTTCCTTACACTTGGTATTTTTCTTTCTCTATTTTTCCATACTTAAAGGATTTTTACTAACTTTTGTCCTATTTATTTTCTTTCAAACGATCCAGCACGCCTACTCTTTCTCTATGCAAGCTTTTGAAATAAGGAAGGAGTTGACTAACAAGATGAGAAAAGTTGTTAGTCTGCAAAGGGCCATTAAGAAGACTGAGGCCAAGATGAAGACTTTATCAGACCAAGCCGAGGAAGCCATAAAAGCAAAAGATGAGGCCGAGGGAAAGGCTAATGCTGCCGAGGCCATTGCTAAGGTCCTTACAGCTGAAAAGAAAGAGGTCGAAGAAAAGATGGCCCAGGCCCAAAAGAAGTTTTAAGATGCCCTGGTCACAAAAGAGGTTGAGATCAAGGCCACCGATGAGAAGGCGTACGCAGAGCGGGCGGCCGACGTCAATGAGGACTATAAAAAACAGGTAAAGTAGGCATGCAACAAGGGTTTCACCCTTGAAAAGCTGGATGTCCCCGAGGACTTCTCCCTCAAGAATGTCGGCGACCTCCCCCTGCCATTCCCCCCTACTCCAAGCCAATCCAAGGATGATTCTGAATCCGAGGAGGAAGCTTTGGTCAGGAAGAAAAAGGAAGCTGCTGGGGCTAAGACCCCTACTCTGAATGAGCAAGTTGTGGACTTGTCTCAGGATGAGGAGGGTGAGGTCTCTAAAGATGCCTCATCTCTGAAGACAAACTCCAATGTGCCAATCGCTGAGAAGAGCCTCAATCAAACTCTTCAGGAGATTGATGCTGAACTCGCAGCTGAGAAGGCTACTGAGAAGTCTTCCCAACTGTCTTCTGGGGGTGAGACACAACCCGCGGCCGACGCCGAGTAGTTTATTTTGATGTTCCCTTCTTTATTTCTTGTACTTTTTTGCTCTTGAAACAATCTTTAATTTGGCCGATGTGCCTTCTTTTTGTAATCCGTACAAGTAATCCTTTCGCAGGCCAAAGTTCCCTTTCTTTGAATATAAATACAACTTCCTCTCTTTTGAATGCTTGTATGCTTGTCTTCTTTATATGACTTAGAAAATTTGTATGTCCTCTACATACAACTTAACTGTGCAATCTTCTCGGGGTGACATACCTCGGTTTATACAAACCATCGGTTTATCTTGGTAAGTACTTAAGTACTTTTTTCATCACAACCTAGGTTTAACTTGTAAACTTTTCTCAAAATTCCAACAAGTGTGTTTGACCATGATTTCAGTTTAACTTCAACTTGTAAATTTTTCTTAAATTTCAACATGTATTAAACATGACCTCGGTTTAACTTTAACTTGTAAATTTTTCTCAAATTTCAACAAGTGTTAAACATGACCTCGGTTTAACTTCAACTTGTAAATTTTTCTCAAATTTCAACAAGTGTTAAACATGACCTCGATTTGACTTCAACTTGTAAGTTTTTCTTAAATTTCAACAAGTGTTAAATATGACCTCGGTTTAACTTCAACTTGTAAATTTTTCTTAAAGTTTAATAAGTGTTAAACATGACCTCGGTTTAACTTCAACTTGTAAATTTTTCTTAAAGTTTAATAAGTGTTAAACATGACCTCGGTTTAACTTCAACTTGTAAATTTTTCTCAAATTTCAACAAGTGTTAAACCAATCTTCCAATCATCATTTTCCATCCCTCTACCCCTTAATGTGAACCTAAGTTCCACTTGGGTTCTCATTTAAGCCTGGGGCTTTGGCCTTGTTGCAGATGTCAGATTCAAATAAAGACTGGCCGAGGTAACCAATCTCGGCTTCTTTGTTAATCTGACTGATATGTACTTAGTTCCAATCTAAGTTTGATTCTGCTAATATGACAAGTTTAGGTTATCCCAACTTAGTTCAACTCTATTATATGCAAGTAAAAGTTCTACTCTACCATATAATAAGTCTAAGTTTTTCGTCAATGTTTCGCTTAGAAACATCGCCAACTTAGTTCAACTCTATTATATGCAAGTAAAAGTTCCACTCTGCCATATAATAAGTCTAAGTTATTCGTCATGTTTTGCTTAGAAATATCGCCAACTTAGTTCAACTCTATTATATGCAAGTAAAAGTTCCACTCTGCCATATAATAAGTCTAAGTTATTCATCATGTTTCGCTTAGAAACATCATCAAGTATCCAGTCAATCACATTACACAAGTTTAAAGATCAAGCTAAAACTTTATTACTTCTGATAATAACAAGACAAGAAGAAAACTTAGAAAACAAGAAAATCTAGTGATAGAAAAACTTCAGATTGCAAGTATTCCAAGGTCTTGGCAATTCTTTGCATTCACAGTCCATAAGCTGATATGCCTCATTACCCAAGGCCGAGATGATTCTATAGGGTCCCTCCCAATTCGGGCCAAGCTTGTCCTATCTGGGATCCTTCTTGTTGTCGACGACCTTTCTCAGGACGAGGTCACCAACTTGGAACTCTCGTGGGTTCACCTTCTTATTATAAGCCCTGGCAAGCTGCTGCTGGTATGCCCCCAGCTGAATTGCTGTTTTTTCCCTTCTTTCTTCTAGTAGATCTAGATCTTGGGCTATAAATACATCATTAGTTCCATTCTCCACTCCCTGGGTTCTGATCCTTAGGATGCCGACCTTTAGAGAAATGACTGCTTCTGTGCCATAAACTATGGCAAATGGGGATTTCCCAGTTGATTTTCTCGGCGTAATCTGATATGCCCGGAGTACACTGGGCAATTCATCCACCCACTTTCCCTTTGCTGCTTGCAGCTTCTTCTTAATCCCATCAAAGATAAGTTTGTTGGATGTTTCTGCTTGCCCATTGCTTTGAGGAAAACTTGAGGTGGAAAAATAATTCTTGATTTTGAACTTTGCATAGAAGCTCTTGATTAGCTTACTGTCAAATTGTGTGCCATTGTCAGCTATTATTGCTCTTGGGATTCCAAACCTGGTGATGATGTTCTTCCATATGAAGTTCTTCACATCAATGTCCCGAATCTTGACAAGGGGTTCAGCTTCTACCCACTTAGTGAAGTAATCTGTTGCTACCAGCAGGTACTTCCTTTGTCCAGTTGCTTGAGGTAGTTTTTTAATAAGATCCATGCCCCATTGGGCAAATGGCCAAGGGCTGGACACCGAGTTCAAGTCTGCTGCTGGTTGATGTATTAACGGTGCAAACCTCTGGTACTTCTCACACTTTTTGACATAGGCTTCAGTATCTTTCTACATGTAGGGCCACCAGTACCCCTGAGTAATGGCCCTATGAGCAAGTGACCTGCCTCCAGCGTGGCTTCCACATACTCCTTCATGTATTTCGTACAGAAAGTCTTCAACTTGTGCAGGATACACACACTTCAAAAGGGGTCCAGTAAAAGATGTTCTGTAAAGATGTCCTTTTGCGGTCAAACTGAATCTTGCTGACTTAAGTTTGATCTTGTGCACTTCTCTTCGGTCATCTGGCAGCTTTCCATCTCTTAGGAATACTATTATTGCATCATCCGACTTGGTCCCATCTTCACACACATTGCTTCGCGTTCTGTGTTCAGTGGTTCTATGCTTGGACCTGTCAAGTAATCAACCATTATCGTTCTTGCCTCTCCGGGCTTCATTACACTAGCCAGGTTGGCCAGAGCATCGACATGGCTGTTGTCACCTCGGCTTACTTGCTGTAGTCGGCAATTTTGAAATAAGGCTACCAGTCTGCCCACTTCCTTTGCATAGGCCGACATCCTTTCATCTCGGACTGCACATTCGCCTGTTGTCTGGTTGACTATAAGTTGGAAGTCATAGAAGATTATTACCTCATCGGCTTCCATGGCTGCTGCCAACTTTAACTCTGCGATTAGTGCTTCATATTCTGCCTCATTGTTTGAGGCCTTAAACCCCAAACAAATGAATTGTTCTAGTATCTGTCCATCTAGAGATATTAGCACTGCTCCTGCCCCCGCTCATTGTCAGTTTGAACTCCCATCAACGAATAATCGGAATGAGTCGCCGATGTAAATACTGCAAGGCCTGAGCTTTTCTTCCGTCCTTTGTTTTGTTGTCTCCTGCTGGGTTTTTCCTTGCTCATTTTGATGTTGTATACCTCGGCTCAACGAGCCCGATATATAACGGCGTCTGGTGTGAATTTGGCCACAAAGTTGGCTAAGACTTAGCCTTTGATTGCTGTCCTGGGTCTGAATTCCAAGTCATATTGGCCCAAGGCTACTACCCATCTGGCTATTTTTCCTATCAGATCTCCCTGCTGTAACATGGACCTCAAAGGGCGTTCAGTTAACACCACAATTTTTTGGACTTGAAAGTAATGATTCAGCTTCTTGGAAGCCATTACTAAAGTTAGTGTTAACTTCTCCAAGGGTAGGTACCTGGTCTCTACATCTTCCAAGGTTTTACTTACGTAGTAAACAACCCTTTGCTCTCCTTTTTCTTCTCTGACTATTATTGCACTTACTGCGTGCTATGAAACTGCCAAGTATAAGAACAGCTCCTTTCCAGGTACTGGATTTGAGAGAACTGGAGCTGTGGTCAAATACTTCTTTAAGTCGGCCAAGGCGGCTTCGCATTCTTCGGTCCATAAGAAGTCTATAGCTTTCTTTACTAGGCTGAAGAAAGGCTTACAGTTATCAGAACTTCTGCTTATGAATCTGTTCAGGACTGTAGCCCTTCCATTCAACATCTGTACTTGTTTTGCCGATGTTGGGCTCTTCAATTCTAAGATAGCCTTGATCTGATCTGGGCTTGCCTCAATGCTCCTTCTAGTTACCAAATATCCTAAGAACTTACCAGACCCAACTCCAAATGCACACTTCAATGCATTAAGTCGGAGCTGATATGTTTTAAGGATGTCAAAGACTGTCTTTAAGTCTTCCAGATGATTTTTAGGCTCCTTGGTCTTCACGACCATGTCATCTATATATACCTCTACTGTTCTGCCAATTAGATGTCTGAACATGTTGGTTACCAATCTTTGATAAGTTGCTCCTGCATTTTTCAATCCAAAAGGCATTACCCTGTAGCAGTATAGCCCTTTTGGGGTGATGAATGCAGTCTTCTCCTCATCTAAGGGATATATAGTTATTTGATGGTACCCTCTGTAGGTATCCAAGAAGCTCATCATTCCATACCCTAAAGTGGCATCCATCAATTGGTCGATCTTGGGTAATGGGAAACTGTCTTTGGGACAAGCCTTGTTTAGGCTGGTAAAGTCCATGTAGACCCTCCACTTACCATTCTTTTTCTTCACCACCACTGTGTTTGATAGCCATGTCGGGTAATTTACCTCTCTAATGGCTCTAGCCTCCGGAAGTTTATCTACTTCCTCTTCCACTGCCTCAACATGCATTAATGTCGGCCTCCTTGCTCACTGGATGACAGGTTTGGCCGACCTGTCTACATTCAGCCTGTGACAGGTGACCTCGGGGTCAATGCTAGGCATCTCGTAGGGTGTCCATGCAAATACCTCCAGATTTGCTCTTAGGAATGCCTCTAGTTCTCTTTCCTTTTCCTCGGCTAAGCCCGAGCCGAGAAGGAAGAAGTGTTCTTCATCCCCTTGCTGGACAAGGATTTTCTTCAGGGCTTCTTCACTTTTCTCGGTTGGCTCTTTGTCGACGTCCTCCAGGACTTCCACGTCTTCGTCCTTGATCTCTGCTGTTTTTGGTTCTCGTATGCTGCAAGTGGATTTCATTGCTGCTATGGAGTAATTCTTTGTCTGCAGCTAATCCCCTCTGACCTCTTCTATTTCATGCTCTGTTGGGAACCGCAATAGCTGATGCAATGTTGAGGAAATAGCTCCTATTACATGTAGCCATGGCCTTCCCAGGATAGCATTGTAAGGGGAGGGGGTGTCAATTATGTTAAACTCTATTTTTATCCTCTTGGTGCCAGTTTGCACCTCCAGACTTGCTACTCCCAGTGGCCACGTCGGCGTTCCATTGAACCCAACCATTGAGCCATTAGATTGCTCCAAGTCATCTTGGTGAAGGCCAAGCTCCTTGTAACACCTGACATACATGATGTCATAAGAGCTACCCTGGTAAACTAAGATACACTTCACTTGGCACTTTCCAATCTGGATGGATATTACCAAGGCATTGTTATGTAGATGTTGTACCATCTCCAGGTCTTTCTCAGTAAAGGACACCACTGGTCCTTGGCTCTCGCCTGCCCTAGGTCTCTTTTTCCCGACCTGATATACATGTTGCAGGTGTTTTACCTTTTGGGTTTCCCCCCTTATCTCATTCTCATTCACCCTTGAGTGGATCACATTGATCACTCGAGGTCCGTCTGCCTGTGGTTGTGGTACTGGTGGGGGTGGTGCTGTCGGTGCCTAAGGTAGTCTTGCTTGCCCTTCACTTGTCCTAGCTTCATCTACCATGTCCCTTAAATGGCCCTGTCTTACTAGGTCTTTGAGATGTGTCTTTAAGGCTCTGCACCCCTGAGTCAGATGTCCAGCTTCATTATGGTAAGCACAGTGCTTATCAAGGCTTCTTCTCATAAACTCGCCTGGTACCCTTGTTGGTGCTCTGTAGTAGGACTGATTGTGGATTTTCTCCAAGACTTTGTAAACCGAAATTCGGAATACGGTTGTGACTGCCCGAGCAACCCTTAATCCTATTTCTGGTTTGTTGTAGCCACCATCAGCTCGGCCTCACTTCAACGAGCCGTTTTTCTTCTCTAGTTTTGGCGCCTTAGTCCCCGGCGTATCCTCATCAGCCCTGGCATACTTTTCTACCCTGGCCATAAGCTCCTCCATGCTTTTTGGCAATGTTTTTGCCAGTGATTTCTGAAACAGGCAGTCATTTTTCAAGCAATTTTTAAACAACACAATCGCCACCTCTTGGTTGCATTTTGGTATTCGGTTGAATACCTCATAATGCCTTTTGGCATAAGCCCTAAGGCTTTTGTCCTCGCTAATTCTCAAGGCCATTAGAGTGTCCACCCTCAATGGCTGTAGTTTGTTTGTCACGAACCTAGCCACAAACATCTCGGCCAGGCCTTCCCAAGTTTTCACAATTCCTTTCGGCAACTTGTGAAACTAGTCCGATGCAATTTTCTCCGAAGGATGAGGGGAACACCTTGCAAAGCAACGGCTCATTTCTGGTGTATAACGCCATCGAGTTCAGGTACAAACCGACGTGAAGTTGGATCCGACTTACCGTCGTAGATCTGGAATCTTGTCATGCTAAACCTTTTCAGTGCTTCAAATTTGTCTAATTCTACCGAGAACGGCGCTCTTGGCTTGATCGGGGAGGTTACTTCGGCATTGTGTTGCTTCCTCTGTAGGTAATCCCTTAGATCCTCCTTGGTCCGTCCAGGAGCTCGGCTATCTCTTGACTTCAGCCTTTTCGGTACACTACTCTCAGCTTTGTTGTGAGCCCTCCTCGACCTTTCTCCATTAGTTGCGTCGAAGCACAACTTCTGCCCTTAAACATGCTGGTGTTCTTTGGGGTTTGCTTCTTTGGTGCGATGTGTCCTTCTAGATTCTTCCCTTCTTGACTCTCCTCGCCCGACCTCCCTTGAAGGCCGGTGAGAGTGTTTTTTGTTCCTAGTGTGCCGGGGGACTGTAGGGACTGTTTTCTGCCAATCTTTTCAGGTATCTTTCTTGGTCGTTGGAATCGGCGTATCTTGCAACGAGTACGGTGGCTGCATGACATTGTCCTATATCATGAAGTTGACGACCATTTGCAGGTCCGCCAATTTGTTTGCCATTTCCTTCATCTCGTCGTCCCTCCGCAGGCATTTTTCTTTCCACACTTGGTGGTCGTCCTCGTTATAATACCTGCTTTGGTCTGACTTCTTCGACGTGTCGCTCTTCTGGCTGACATCTTTTTCTCTGCGATTTTTATCTTGAGTCTTTTTGTTGCAATTGTCTTCTTCGACGTCAAGGTCAATAGGTTTCCCACTCCTAGTAGGAGTGTCGTCCCCAACCTTCTCTTTTTGTCCGTCGTTGGCCATCTATTCTCCTTTCTTTCCCATAGACGGTGCCAAATTGTGTGTGTCAATTTCCGACCACACTGCCAAACTGGTACTCAGCTGGAGAACACTGGCAGGATAGATTGCCCAAATGACCTGTCACAGAAAAAAAAAGATTCCGGTAGTGGTTCGTCCACCTGGGGGCACTCCGACGATCAAGTCGGTTATCTCTCAAAGATAGCAAAATTGCTTAACTCACTATTTAGAGCATAAAAAGCATACCTTAGACCCACGAGGGTGCCTCTCTTTTATAGCCAACACTTACCTAATCCCAATAGAAGCCTAGCTCCAATAGATTTAGGATTACTGCTAATCTTGGACTCCCAGAAAGATTGGTATAAACTCTCTAAGAGTCTTATCTTTATCCAAACTGAAGTCCTTTCCCGTTCTAGGACTTTTTTCCTTTATCTGCTTATACTGGATTTCAATTTCTTTGCAGATAACTTCGGCCTGGCCGAGATGATCTTGGCGTCATGACCAGGACACGTGGCACCTCGGCTGGCACTTCGGTGACACCTCAGCCACTTGTTGTCATTCAAAAATTATGTCTCCACAATAAATATTTAAGAATATGTTATTTTGGAATTTGAATACATCTAATAGTGAAGGGGCTGAATATGAAATAGGTCAGATCTAAGCCTTGGGCCGGTCTAATCCTCTAAGTCCAAATCCAAGTGAGTCAAGTGAATCCAAGTGAGTCAAGTGAACATGTGGGCAAGCTAATTAAGCCCAACTCCATGATCAACAGTCCACCCAAGTCCTCAAGCACTTGAGCCTAACTCGCAATGAAAAGACCAGTCCAACCGCAATGCTAGGCCGGGCCGAGCTGCAAGACTTAATGTATGGACCGAACTAATGGGCTAAACCTATCATTACAACCAAAGTGGACCGAGCCCATACAAAGATATCCAAATGGACTAGTTCATCTCTACAAACAGTTCCACAAAAAACCGAACCAAGACACAATGGTACCAAGTTGAGGGAACCTCTCAGAGAAACGTGGAAGCTATGAGCGCATACATGTGTAGGCTGCCACCTCGGCTGGTCCCTTCCCTTCTAAAATCATGGAAACAGTTGATAAAGAGAATGTGATCTGTTATACTATCTCGTGGTCCCCTACCTTAAGCAATGTTAAAAGAAGCCTAGAAGCACGAAAGCTCCATGAAGCTATCTTAGGCAACATGCAAAGTTTTCTATATAAGCCTTACTCTCTTCATATTGAAGGTATCGAATCTAAACTTGAACAAAACCGAATTTACTCTTTCCTTTCCTCTCTCCACACCTAGAAAGAGTCCTTTATTTTCTCCGATCACTCATTCCCAAGCCGGATGGGTTTTCCGGCCAACCCCGGCCGAACAGCCTTGATGGTGTTTTGTGTTGCAGATCCTCGGTTCCTGGACAGCCCATTCAGTTGTGGAGCTCCGATCCACTTTCATCAATGCGATATTCAGTACGCACAAATATATTGCACAAGTGGTTTCTAAAAATATATTTCATTTATATTTTATATACATTTTGGTTTTTTTTCTTTTTAAATCTCTATTTAAATTCATACTCTAAACACAACTTAAACTTTCTTTGTTATGAATTGAGACATATTTTAAATTTTCCTTTCTATTATTTTTTACAATCATTTTTATTTATTTTATTTATAAAATTCCTTTTAAATTCTTTATCCAAACACCATTGTAGTGTTAAAAAAGACTCTGAGGTTGTCCTTTTTGGGTCCAGAAATGTTTGTCATCAAATACAGGAATTCAGATTATTAGCAGTGCCAGACTACACCAGCTTTGAGTTTGGTGGACAGGGCCAGAAAACTTTGTTATTAATGGATTTGCATATCAAGTTGGGGTTAGTGTTGGTTGGACCACCATGACGAAAAATTATTTTATAGTCTAAGAGCATCCACAATGGATACATTAAGTTGTGTGTTTGTGTCAGTTGCCAACTTTTGGCTAGCTGAAGGGGAAGTTTGGTGCTGCAGTGGACCTGTTAACGCGTGTGTTAGGGGTGTGTGTTAGAGTCAGCTGTTAAGTTGTTTGTTATCTGCAGCGAGTGTTCTAGCGAGGAAGGGGAAGTGTGTTTTTTGTCTTCTAGGTTGACTGGTCAACGGCAAATTTTTTTTTTTTAAAATTTTTTGGAATTTTTTTTTTGGACTTGAAATTTAATTTTGGGCTTGAAATTTTTGATTAAACTAAATTATTTATTTTATTTTATTTATTATATACACACACACACATATATATATATATATATATATTTAACACACACTTTAACACACCCCTTAACACATCCATTGCACCACCACCCACTCTATAAAATTAACAAACTCTTAACACATCTTAACAAATATTTTTGAGCTCCACTTTTATCACTTTTTGTCGTATAACACACTTTAACAAATAATTTTAACTATCCCATTGTAAATGCCTTAAGAACATCATATAGATATATTTCTAACTAATAAAAAATTATTATGTCCCTTATTGTTGTACAATCATTTAATATAAAATTATAAAACTTACTATCTCTACTAATTACAATATATCTGAAAACCACATGATTATATCCACGAACCACCAAATAACTTCTACCGCCGCCTACATGCAGATATCTCTACATTTAGGTCAAGTTTGACTACTACAAATAATTCATCTCTTTATCTTTTTATCTTTTTTCTATCACATCACTTCTTTACTTTTCTGTACATATTTTTATAAAAAAAATAAAAAAATATACTTATTTAAGTCATTCTAAAAAATTCCTTAGATGTTCATCACTAATGAAGGCCTATTGATTTGCACTGATTTTAATGCAGAGAAAGCAAAAGTAACTAATGGTGGTTAACCATGATTTTGTGTGAATTGTGATCATTGACCAGCAAGGAGTGCCTTGCAATGATTAATTTGGTGCAGCATAAACTAATGTCCTAAATGAGGAAAATTATTTGGTGGGGGTAACAATAAGTTCCCAAGTGTCTTAATTTAATTTTTATTAATTAAAATAGTAAGAAATAATAATTTTTATTTAATTTTTAGGAGATAACATGCTCCGATAAGTATAATAACATATGACATATATGATTTTGTGAACACAATTTTTTATTTTTTGATAAATAAATATAATGAAATTATGTAATTTTAATTATTGAATCATTATAATTTTTTATGAATAAGATCATGTGATAAGTTGGTCTAATTTTGTCATAAACTTGAGTCAATTTTTAAAAGGGGTTAGGTTATATACGGACGGCTTGTGAATAACAACATTTACAATTATTTAATGTTTAATTGACATATAAATTAAATGGCCAAAAATAAAAATTAAAAAAAATTGCCCCACTCCAGTCCCCACTCTTCACGTTTAATAGTTAATAGCTAAACATATTTAGGACACCATCTAAAATATATATATATATATTTAGGACTAAAAATCAACTAATTGAGTTAAATAGTATATTGTTCAAATTTAGTTTGATAATTTAAAGAGTTTAAAATTATATTCAATCTTAGTTTGTTTACATAACGAATCAATCTCAAGCGAGTTTTTAATTAGTCAAACATAAGTTATAATTTGATTTTTTTATCGTGCGTATAAGTTTATTAAATCAAGTAGTAAGTTATTCAAGATTAACTTGAAAACTTAACGAATTTAAATTATATTTAAGTTTAATTTATTATATAACAAGTTGATCTCAAATAAATTTTTAACAAATCAAACACAAATCAAATTGGAGTAACTTAGTTGGTTTAAAACTCGTAGGCCCATTTCCCTTGTTTGTTTGTCAACCATGTCCAATCTCCAAGGCTTGAATTTGTGGGCAGTGCGGAGTATACATACATCCTTTTATTAATGGGCTTTTGTAGGACAAAAAAACAAATCGGCCCAGTAAAAGTGAACCGTCCATACTCTGGTCTGGTCCACGAAGCGGCTCCGCAAGTGCGAAATGCAGGGACGTGTGTGAGGTGATAGCGAAGGTTCTTCTGGACCTTCCTGTTTGGCAACTGAGATTGGCGTGATGATCCAATACAAACACGACTACTTCATTCCTGGTTTGTCTTTCTTGTCAAGCAATTGAATATTCAAATCCCAAAAGAAGAGAGATCTCAGAGTACATTTGTTTTCTGAGCTTCGTCAATGTCTTCTCCTGCAGAGTACATCTCTCTCTCTCTCTCTCTCTCTCTCTCTCTCTCTCTCTCTCTCTCTCATGTTTGTGTGTATGCAATGTCTATGTGTGCTTTCTCATCAATTGATGTTTCGCTTGATATAGTTGTGAACTCATGAACTTGTAGTTCGTGCCGATTTGCATTGCTTTCCTTTGAATTTGAACTGATTTTCGATTCGTTTTTTGTTTATTTATTTATTTGTATTTCAACTGTTTTATTCATGTTTGTTTCTCTTGACCATCTTGTGATGTTAGGAATTTCGCTTTCTAGGTTCTTGATTAGGGTTCTTTTGGAAATAAGAAAAGACAAATGTGAAAATTTGGTACCATATGAGAATTTTGGACAAGGAATCTATAGCAGGATATGCATAAAACTGGTAAATAGAAAAGAAAATTGAGGTGTAATATGATTTATCATAGAAATTAGTTCAGAACATAAAACATCAATATAATGATGTATTATTGTACATGAGCCATAGGTATGTGTAGTTTTTAAATTTATCACAAATGGAGCAGAACAAGACAAAGACAAATCAGATAAAAGTTGAGACATCCAAGCTAATTCAACAGATTTTTGGGTCATAGCCCTGTACTTAGCTTCAGTGGATGATCTTGTCATTGTATGCTATTTCTTTGAGGACCAAAAGACAAGATTTTGTCCAAGATAAACACAAAAACCTGAAGTCGACCTTCTATTAATAATATAATATTATCCCTAGGCCAATCAGAGTCTAAATAAGCAATAAGAGAGAAAGGGCCTTTGACAAAACACAAGCCTTGATGAAGAGTGCCTTTGATATATCTAATAGTCGTCGGGCTTTGTTATGTTTAAGTACTGAAGAGAACACACCAAACTCCTATACAAATCTGGTTGTGGAAAAGGATCATTTTCATGAAGTTGAGAAGTAGACTTCACAGCTGAAGGGAAAGCATATGGCTTACAATCAGCCATATCCAGCTTTGTGAATGATATTGAAAGTCCAGAAGAGGATCTCAGAACCTGAATACCAAGAAAATAGTTTTAACTTCTAAATGGCTTAAACCCTTCATTTCAAATGTTTTACTAAGTAGTTTTTATTTCAGACAAAGGAAAGGAAACTTGTGACCTTTTGCAAGATTACAAAGCGTGCCACAACATTGTAGTTGGTAACATGAACCCTTGTGCAGAGCTTGATTGTTGAATTCGTCCTGAACAAAAAAAGCCACTAGAATCAAATCTCTCTAAACTTGTTATCTTTTTCAAATTATGAACAAATGACAAAGTGTTGGAGATAGAGGGAACATGAAGAATTTTAGAAAGATGAAAATGAGGTGTATAGAGAAGACCTTTACTAGAATGAGCAATAGGTAAGGATATACCATTGACCACCACAGTCACTTCATTAGAAATTGAGTGGTATTACAACTGCCTTATTTTGACAATTTCTATTTCAAGAAGTCTTTGCATTTAGAATTATATGATTTAAACCGACCCTACTACTTTTGGAGGAGCTCTTACAATTTTGTCATTGCGACATGATCTGTACTTGTGGAATGGAATGTGTGAAAAGCCTGAATAAATGTTTTTTTTTTTAGTTCCATTTAAAAAAAAAAAATCCATTTACATTATATATATATATATTCTCCATGTTCTATTTCTGATTAAGTGCTTATCATTGTTTCCTCTGCTTCAGATTCTATAGTTCGCTTCCACCTATAAGCAAAACTTATGGGACCCTATGTTTGTTCTTCACAACAGCATATCAGTTTGGACTATATCATCCTAAATATATTGCATTGATATATGAACGAGTATTCTTACATTTTGAGGTATATATTTCCATCTCTGTTGTTTATTAGTTTTAATCAAAGAGGAGGTATCCATCTTGACAATTGTAATTTGAAAAACTTTTTTGTTTAGAATTATACTTAAAAGCCCCAAACCTTATATTAGTGGATTTGAGCAAACTTGAAACTCTTGCTCATTTCACAATTCACATTATATCTTTTCCTTTTGACCTTTGATTTTTCAAGGAAGGGTGTACATTGTAGAGGGCACGTGAGGTAACTGCTTTTGCCATCAAGACAGTAAACTTGCCTTGTTATTTTTAGGGATGGGCTGCTACAATCAGACCAGGCATGACAATCTGTCATTGTTACAGTCAGCTTGTCGAATTTAATGGGACAAGAGGGAAAGGGACGCAGCCGTTGTTGTCTTCTTTTTCATTAGATATTGTTTGTTATCTATGAAACATGGATACGGATACAACAATATGAAAAAATCTAAAAAAAAAATAGGATACGGGTACATCGAGAATATAAAAAAACAACGCCCAATAGTACACATTAATGTGTGTTTTGGAGGGAAAAGATTGGGTACACACCTAACCTTTGATATAATGCACAAAGTGGTTGCCCCAAGACTTGAACCCATAACCTCATGGTTATTAGGCCAAGGTTTTACCATTAAGAATATGTTGAAAAAAAATTGTATTTCATAAAACTTCAACTAGTTCTTAAAATGGTTAATGTTTCTCTTTCCATTTGTCAATAAAACTTTTTAGTAACTACTTTACTTTCATTTCTAGGTGTGGAGGCTGATTACCAACTTCTTTTTCCTAGGGCAATTCTCTATCAACTTTGGAATTCGCCTTTTAATGATGTAAGTATTTCATAAAACTTCAATTAGTTCTTGAAATGTTCATTTTTTGCTCTGCAACTCCTCCCAAGCTTTTCCAGTTCAAACACCATGAGATCAGTAGTGAGCTGCAAACAGGTGATGGAGCTTTTGAAATACTAACACTTTTGTTATTGCTTCTTGATGTTACAGAGCAAGATATGGAGTCCAACTGGAGAATGGACCATTTCAAAGGCGTACAGCAGATTTCTTGTGGATGATGATCTTTGGAGCTTTCACATTATTGGTGTGTGAGATCAACTTATTCTCTTTATGTAGTTTTGTGATAGGAATCCCTTTTTCCCTGAACCCTCTATCCTGAGAGCTTGATATCATTGTTTGATTGATTCCTAGTAGCTTTAGCTTTGGGGATAATTGGTCGGCTAACATATTAAAATTTTGCTTAGGTTATGTTTTTGTTCTCCAAATGTGTTGTTCGTGTTAATTCCGTTTGTTTCTGTGTGCATCCTGTTCTATTTGTCCCTTTTCTCACTTGCAAAATGGGTCGCATGAAGGAGAGCTATGTTAGTGTTGTGTTTTTATTTTTATTTTTAATGTTACCTCTGAATAAACTATTTATATATTTGACATACAATAAAGTTATAAAAATATGAATTTATAGTGTGCCAAGTGTATCCTGTTTTGTATTTTTTTGAAAATTGCCGGGTCGGCTTGTCTTTATTGTATCATGTCATGTGTCCGTGTCTGTGCTATTGAGGTGTCCTAGTGTCCTTGGCATGAGAATTAGATAAGTCCAAAACGACACTACTTGCACCTGACACCCATACCTGAGTCCATGTAACATAGGGGAGAGCAATGCTCATGTAATCTGGAGACTTTTCAGGAGCGAATTAATCTACCTCAAAACAGTTTGGGGTGCTTTTGCAAACCCCCACCCTTTTCCCGCATTCTATTGAGAGTTATTTTGCAAGTACTTTTTCAGTTTATGATGAGGCAGGCATATGTTAAGCTGAGCCTGTCTATTTGCCTTTCATCACCCTACTTTGCTTATCAGTTATTTGTTGGATGATTGAATGGATTTTTAACTTTTTGTTTTGGCGGTTTATGTTCGCTTGCATGTTTAGGCATTATCTGTCATACCCTGGTTCTGGTCCCCCTTCTTAGGAGTGTCACTGGTCTTCATGCTTCTTTATGTCTGGAGTAGAGAATTCCCGAATGCCAATATCAACATTTATGGTCTTGTGTCTCTTAAGGTATGCTGATTCTGTACATTAGTTGTTAGTAAAACCACAAGTTAAGTCCTCTTCTCTCGAAGTTGTTGACATGCTGTGTTAATATTTTCCAACTTGCAGGCATTTTATTTACCTTGGGCAATGCTTGCTTTAGATGTTATTTTTGGTTCAGAACTTCAGCCAGATCTGTTGGGAATCCTTGCTGGACATCTGTATTACTTCCTGACTGTGCTGCATCCGCTTGCTGGTGGGAAAAACATATTGAAGACTCCAATGTGGGTGTATCCTTTTGCTCTCTGATGATGAGTTTTTAACTACAAATACTGATTAGCTCACCAAAAGCAAATTATATTTTAAAGTAGAACATGATTCTCTGGGTACAACTTAGTACTCCTAGCGTGTATTGCCATTAGAAACTGGTACTCTGCATGTTTTCAATTCTTTGACATTGTTCTTAATACTTGAATGCATTTTTTTTTCAATATTTCCCTTTTCCCTTTTTTATTGGTTGCGGGTTGGGGGAGGATGGGGGTAGAGCTGCAAACTAGTCAAGTTGAGCTAAATAGTGGGTTATTTAAGCTTGGCTTGAAAACTACATGAGCTTTAAAATGTGTTCAGGTTTGTCTTGTTTATATAATGAGTTGTTTATATAATGAGCCGATCACGAACCTATACACAAGTTGAGCTTGAGTAGTAGTGTGATTCCATCCATTACCTGTGGCGTGCTCACAGGTAGATAGTTTTTGCTTCATATTTTCTTAACTTTGCATAGACATAAACTGGTTGCTAGATGGGGAATTGGAGCTCCAACATATAGTCATGCCCAGCCTGACAGGACACAAGGCGTGACTTTTAGAGGGAGATCTTATCGGCTTGGGGGTTGATGCTGCTGTGCTTTCATCACTCTTTAACAGGGTTGGAACATTCATTTTTTATCTCAACTTTCTGATTCATGTCCTAGAGAAGGCCACCAACAAGAAGAGGAGCCTACGAATTTGATGATGCCACTGTAGAAGATATCGCTTTTGGGTACTGACAGTTAGCTGCAGCACAAGCATATTTTCTTTGTTATTTTGGCTGGCTTTTTGTAGCACATTCATGCAAATTTTCAACTATCCTTTTTAGTGTATATGATGAATTTGAATCATAGCTTGAAAGTGCCCTGGTGAGACTGTTTATACTGTGAACTAGTTTTAGCAAGCAAATTTTCTTTGTTATTCTGGCTTTTTCAGGCATATTCATGCAAATTTTCAACAATCCTTTTCAGTGTACATGATGAATTTGAATCATAGCTTGAAAGTGACCTGTTGAGACTGTTTATACCGTGAATTAGTTCTTAGCATGGCTCAATGAGAAACTGAATTTGAATCACAGATTTGCATATCTCAAATTGACCCGTTAAAGAATGATCTTGACTTGTGGTGTGGTTTGGTTGCCCCTGCGATGCTTGCAGAGCTGCAGAAACAGGTTGGTTTGAGAGATGAGGTGAAATATGCAATGCTGAATTTGATAATTTGTATGTTTTGTGAGAACTTTGCTTGCAAATAAATACTAGAGTTATGCACAATCGGGCTTCCCTCACCAACCCAAATTTTTGTGATTCAGCATCATTATTCACTTTGGTTCTTAATTTTTTTTCCCCCTTCACTTTGACTTTTCATGTTTCAAGTTTTTTCTAATTTACTTTAAAAGTTAACTTGTGTTTAAAATTAGATAGAAAAGAACACATTAACAACACATGATATAAAAATATTTTATTATATATAACTCATACATCTAACACAAAATTAGTATGGGATTGATAATCTCATGGGAGTATGAATTCCTTCAATGGTAGGATTAGTATTCCCATGGAGAGAGTTGAGATTGCTAATCTCGTCACAAGACTTGGTGTTTAAAAGACCTCTTTGCGCTCTATTTTATAAAATAGTAAGTTTACATTTTTATATGGTAAGGGTATTTAGGTAATTTTATATATTTTAATCTCAAGTAACTAATATCACTATATTAGTGTACAAATAAATATATTTTATCTTATATATCTAATTTAATATTATCATACTAATAATTTTTTTACTGAATTTTATAATATTCATAATTATACCTAATCTAATCCGACAAACAACGAGGCAAAAAGAAAAGACAAAGGTGTCGTTTAGGAAGTGAGTTGGCTTTTTGACTTTTTTGGCTAATTTAGCTTGAGGCTAAAATGCCTGGTTTGTGAAGGGATTTTTGACTTTTTGACTTTCTGGTGAGGTGTTTACATGTTAAATGACCGAACTGCCCTTGGTAATAAATTTTCCACTCCTAGTTGGCTCCCTTCTCCACGTCAGCGTCATTGTACTTTTTTTATTTTTATTTATTTTTATTTTTTGGATGAGGCATATTAAATTGGAATTCTTTTTTTTTTTTAATTTATGTTTTTGTCATTTTTTTTTTTGGTATACATTAATTTGTTTTTATTTTTCAAAGATGGTTTTTCATGTGTTTTATTTATTTTTAAATTACGTGGCAAATGCTAATTTTTGTTTTTATTTTATTTTTATTTGTTTTTGGATGAGGCGTATTTTTGTGGTTCTTTTTTTAATTTCATTTTTAAAATTTTTATTTTTATTTGTATACATTAATTTGTTTTTATTTTTCAAAAATGGTTTTTCATGTGTTTTATTTATTTTTAAATTAAGTGGCAAATGCTAATTTCTGTTTTTATTTTTATTTTTTGGATGAGGCATATTTTTGTGGTTCTTTTTTTTTTTTTTTAATTTACGTTTTTGTCATTTTTATTTTTATTTGTATACATTAATTTGTTTTCAAAAATGATTTTTCATGTGTTTTATTTATTTTAAAATTACATGGCAAATGCTAATTTCTGTTTTTATTTTTATTTTTATTTTTTTTGGATGAGGCGTATTTTTGTGGTTCTTTTTTTTAATTTACATTTTTGTCATTTTTATTTTTATTTGTATACATTAATTTGTTTTTATTCTTCAAAAATGATTTTTCATGTGTTTTATTTATTTTTAAATTATGTGGCAAATGCTAATTTCTATTCTTTTTTTTTGGATGAGGCGTATTTTTGTGGTTCTTTTTTTTTTTTAATTTATGTTTTTGTCATTTTTATTTTTATTTGTATACATTAATTTGTTTTTATTTTTCAAAAATGATTTTTCATGTGTTTTATTTATTTTTAAATTACATGGCAAATGCTAATTTCTATTTTTATTTTTATTTTAATTTTTTTTGGATGAGGCGTATTTTTGTGGTTCTTTTTTTTTAATTTACGTTTTTGTCATTTTTATTTTTATTTGTATACATTAATTTGTTTTTATTCTTCAAAAATGATTTTTCATGTGTTTTATTTATTTTTAAATTACGTGACAAATGCTAATTTCTGTTCTTTTTATTTATTTTTTATTTGGATGAGACGTATTTTTGTGGATCTTTTTTTTTTAAAATTTTTGTTTTTGTCTTTTTTATTTTTATCTGTATACATTAATTTGTTTTATTTTTCAAAAATGATTTTTCATGTGTTTTATTTATTTTTAAATTACGTGGCAAATGCTAATTTTTGTTTTTAACTTTTTGGATGAGGCGTATTTTTGTGGTTCTTTTTTTTTTTTTAATTTACGCTTTTGTCATTTTTATTTTTATTTATATACATTAATTTGTTTTTATTTTTCAAAAATGATTTTTCATGTGTTTTATTTATTTTAAAATTACGTGGCAAATGCTAATTTTATTCTTTTTTTTTTTTTTTGGATGAGACATATTTTTGTGGTTCTTTTTTTTTTTTAATTTACGTTTTTGTCATTTTTATTTTTATTTGTATAAATTAATTTGTTTTTATTTTTCAAAAATAGATTTTCATATGTTTTATTTATTTTTAAATTACGTGGCAAATGCTAATTTCTATTCTTAATTTTTATTTTTTATTTTTTTCGATGAGGCGTATTTTTGTGGTTCTTTTTTTTAATTTACATTTTTGTCATTTTTATTTTTATTTGTATACATTAATTTGTTTTTATTTTTCAAAAATGGTTTTTTATGTGTTTTATTTATTTTTAAATTACGTGCAAATGCTAATTTATGTTCTTAATTTTTTTTTTTTGGATGAGGCGTATTTTTGTGGTTCTTTTTTTTTTTTTAATTTACGTTTTTGTCATTTTTATTTTTATTTGTATATATTAATTTGTTTTTATTTTTCAAAAATAGTTTTTCGTGTGTTTTATTTATTTTTAAATTACGTGGCAACTGCTAATTTCTATTTAAATTTTTTTTTTTACTTTCTTTGTTTTTTTTTTGGGAAAAGGTTTTTTTTTTACTCTGTGTGTGGTGAGACGATGCCCCTCTCAATCTGGTTCATGTGGGGGTAATTTGGTAAATTTACCGCAAGGTTCTAAATCGCGGTATCGGGTAACATAACAGTATCGCTCACGAAGTATCGGTATCGGTAGTATCGATCGGTACGTATCGGGAATCGGGTGTCGTGGCGGTGAAATTTTAAAAATCATTTTACAAGTTTTTCAGCTTTTTCTTTTCCGAACTGGTAAGTATCGGCTCGTTGCGGCTTGTGTAACGGTTACAAGGCGATACGTACCGGGACTCGGCCAATACTCCTGCGATTTTCAATCTTAGCTGTATACCGGTCTGTATCCGTCGCGGCATTCTATTTTTCCGATACGTTTCGACCGATACATAACATATCGGCTGGTATTTAGAATTATGATTTACCATGGCATGGGTTGTTGCCAAGCACGGGACAAGCTTTTGCCTCCATTTGACTAATTTAGCCCCTTTTTTTTTTTTTTGTCTCGGGTAATGACTAGAATAGCCCAAACTTCTATTGGCAAACGGAGCTAAAGTGTAATTTATCGAAAATGGATTATTGCAGAGCAACTAATAACCACATAACGGTTAAGGAGCATAAAAGGAGCAAAGAAGGCGGACGTGAGTGGCACTAAATTCAACAGAATAGAGTGGGAACGGACGGTCCAGAGAAGATCGTAGTTGATAACTGATGATCAGCTCATTTTGCCTCTCTTCACGCTCTCTCTTTTATATTCCTTTCAAAAAAAACTGAAAAAACCAAACTCACTCTCAACACCACCACCACCACCACCAGACCTCAAACCACAGGGAGAAGCAGAGTGATAGTTTTATAAAGAGAGAAAGAATGTCGTGGCAAACTTACGTGGACGAGCATTTGATGTGTGATATTGACGGCCAAGGCCAACACCTCTCCTCCGCCGCCATCCTCGGCCACGATGGTAGCATCTGGGCTCAGAGCTCTTCTTTTCCTCAGGTCCTCCCTCTCTCTCTTTATATATATATATATATTTATGTTGTCATTGTAATATCTATTCTAATATACAAAGTGACGTTGTTGGTGATGTTGACACATATCTTATATTTTGTGGTTTTTCAAAACATCCTTATTATTAATATTTATATAAAAAAAGGGAGAATGCGTGAAATCCAAATTGGTTTGGCAAAACACGTCATTATCATTTGAGCAACACATAATAAATGTGCATATTTTTTTTTTTATCATTATTCTTATACTATTCTGTTAATTTGAATTGAACATGCCTCCTAGTATATATATATATTTTTAATTGCTTAGATTGTGGATTAATTGGTTCGATCTGGCTGTTTCATGAATGAATCCATGTGTTGTATGTTCTTTTTTCATCAGCATTGTGCTTGAATCGCTAGCTTGATGAATTACAAAGACCGATCTGTATATTCTAGATCTAGTGCTATGGATGTTGATTAGTGGGACAGTATGATTTCGGATTTGTTTTTGCTTTGTTTTGAATGTAAGGATTTGATAAAGCTCCAATTCATTCGAATTTAGATGTGAATGTGGAGGAATCAGATAAATTTAAAATGGTTTAGATGATACACAAATTATCTGATTTGCATGAGCTTTTTGGAGTGCTCGATTTGTTGCTTTTCATTACGGAAGGTGCAATATTTATTATTATGCGCAGTTGATTGGCTTAATCTTTTGATTAACGAATCTTTTATTTTTTATTTTTTTGGTAGTCTGATTTTGTGAAGTGTGGTCCGTGAATTTCTTCTGCCATGCAATGTTATGTTATGTTATTGTCGTCATTGTAAAAAAGCAATTGTGATGTGTTTTTAGTTGATCACGTTCAGTGCTGCTATGTTATGTTATGTTATTGTTTGTACATCTTAATATCTATGCAATTGTCCTGTAATTATGTATATGTCCCTTTTTTTCTTTTGTGTTAACTGCTAGTTTTTACAGATGTTCATTTTTTTTTTTAATGTTTTCTGGTTCTACAAATGCAGTTGAAGCCTCAGGAGATCACTGGTATCATGAATGATTTTGCCGAACCAGGGCACCTAGCCCCTACGGGGTTACACCTAGCGGGCACAAAGTACATGGTTATCCAAGGAGAGCCTGGGGCTGTCATCCGTGGAAAGAAGGTGTGATGTATATGCAACTCAATTTCCTTTTATTTAGAATAATTCTCCAGCATCATTTAAATGAATGTTCTTCTCAACTCAACAAAGCCTTCATCGAAGCACATGTTTGTTGTTAACATGCCAACTAAAGGTATCATTATGTGATTAGGGAAGGGCTCCTGTTTGAATGTTTAATGAAGTTACAAACCTTATAAATAGTGTGCATAGGAAAATCTCACTTATCCTGGATGGGACAACTACGCAATAATCTTTCTAGGATTCTTTATCATGCCACAAGTGGGGATGTCTCCATTGATAGATAAGCATTCTCCCCATTGAACAAACTCAAAGTTTAGATTACAAGTTTGTATTGCTCAGAGGTCATATAGACCAAAACTCATAGCAATAAGAACAAAATTCGAAAGCCCTACCCACAATTACAACTACTGCCGCTTTAAAAGGAATAGATTCTAAGGGCACTACTTAAAATCCTTTCTTTTAGGTTGTGTAATAGGAGGTATACTGTAGGGCGAGCAGTCCCCAACCTATTTATTTATTTTTTTTTCACATAGATCTCTCTACTATCATTTAGTTCCTTTTTACCCAGAATTTGGCCAAGACTCCCATCCAAATGATCTGAATTGAACATAATAAATGCATATTATTAGCTTTCACATATTTTTGTTAAACAATGGACTACTTGTTCCATGGATTTTGTAGGGATCAGGAGGAGTGACTATCAAGAAGACAGGGCAAGCCCTGGTGTTTGGTATTTATGAGGAACCTGTAACTCCTGGACAGTGCAACATGGTTGTTGAGAGGCTTGGAGATTACCTCACTGATCAGGGCCTGTAGCTTTTTGGCCTCGGTCATGTCATAATCCTAGTGCATCTTATCATACACTTTATTTCCTCTTATTTTTTCTATTTTTTTTGGGTTCCAGACAATAACTGTGAGGACATAAACAGTTGTTTGGTGCTTTGAGGTTCTTCAAATTTGCGTTGCCTTCATCTATTCGTGATTTTTGTGTGTATTTCACCGCCACGTGTGTGGTGTCTTTCTATCAGTTCTGAAGTAGTTTTTTTCTTTTGGATGTCATGTAAGCTATCATGGTTGAGGACTTACTTCATTATGAATTGCCATGTCTAGTTTTTGCCGAATAACATCCAAATAGTTTCGAGTATAAAGACATGGAAGTTGCGAGACTATTTTGATGTTGCTAGTTTTACAGCTCCACCCAATCATAAAATGAAAGATTTGGTAACATTGCTGGTTGTTTGTTTTCTATGTTTTAATTGTTGGAACAATCTTCTGTGTAAATAAAATAAATAGAAACTAATTCAAACAAAATAAAATAAAATTTACAGAATTTATTTTGTCGAATCAAATAAAAATCAAAAGACTAAGTCTAGTGTGTGACACTCTGTCCTTAAGACAGATTCGCCTCGCTACGGTGCTTACGGTTATGTGGCGTCTATCTCCCAAGATACAATGATCTTAACCAATTTGTAGTAGCACTCCAAAACAAATTATATGGCGAACCAAACATAAGTTCTAACTCTCTGAAATTTATTCTAAAACTAATATGAAGAATAATGCACCAAAGATAAAAGTTGGACAGCACAAAGGAATTAATTTTAGACTTTTTTTTTTCCATAGAATACTGCTGGAAATGTTGGTATATATAGGCATACAAAGACTGTCCGAACTAGTAAGTGTTTTGACTTGAACAGACGCTAAACACTTGGACAGATTTAGTATGGAAACTGGACAGATTTGCAAATGTGTAGATTTTGAATCTGTCCAGATATTCAACATATTGAAAACTTGTCTAGACAGAAATTTACTTGATGTTTTGATCAACCAAAATCTGCAGGAACAAGTCTAGAATATATAGACCCGAACAGGTACAAAAAAGAAGTGAACAGATGCAATTTGAATTGAACAGATGTTGTTTGAAAATCAAACAGATCTGGTAGTTACAACAGATAACTGCATAGCAGTTAAATTTGTTCTGGACAGTTTAAATCTGTTCGGGTGCAACAGATTTTAAGACCTGTTTGGACTGATTAATCTGTTCAGAAATAATGGACTGAAAGAGGAAATATATGGACAGAAAAAATAAATTCAAATTTGAATTTATTTCGGTTCAGAAAATAAAATTTTCCCGCATTTGAATTTTGTTCAAAAAATTAATATTAGAACCGACTTGACCCACACTTGCGCTCGGATAAAGGCGCGTGTGTGGTGGTTTGGGCTAAGGTTCACTTTGTTCATAACTCATTCCTTCTACAAACTTGGGGTGCCCATTGGGGCCCAACCCAAGTGTTGTAGGCTAGAGCTTATATACTAAACAAAACTCTCTTAAAGTTTCAATGTGGGACAAACCTCATTTAAAACTTAAATGTTCAACTCCACGAACCCGAAAATAACGTCAAGTTCCCATTCACTCATAAATGGTTTTGACGAACAGTCTTCACCGTGTGACTTGCCACGCGGCAAGGAACAGTTCATCTCTTCGGATATGCTCCAAAAGACGTTTGGAGCCCACTTAATTTTGAGCTCAAAATTGGCCCAAAATATGCCTTTATTAAATCATTTTTCCAACAATAATATGTTTGGTTACATATGTTTTCAAAACGCATAAAAATAAAAATAAAAATGAGAACCAATATTTGGCGAGTTTCCTAAGGGTTAGTGAGACGAGGGTAGCCGGACTGACATGACCCCTTGAGGGGATTAGAGGGTGGGTGGGGAAGAAGAAAGCGAATGGAAACTTATTTTCGAAACAAGTTAGAAATACATTTTAATTATTTTTTTTTTTTTTCAAATTTTGAAAAATGTTATAATTTTTTGGAAATAAAAGCAGCCTATGAAATGTATTCCTGTTTTCGGTAATAAAAAAAATTTTAAAAATGAAAGTAGAAAACAAAAATTGTTACCAAATAGACTCTAAATTGGTATGAAGGTGGCTCATTCCTGCTTTTTAACGTGGAAGGGTGGGTGATTAATCGGCTAGCATTTGCAAAACCGGGCCCAGATAAAAGCCCAAGTGAAGCTTATATTTGGCACATTGATGGGCTGGCATTTTCAAAAGTAGGCATCTAATCTTTTTCACCATCTAATAATTTCTTACTATTTATCCCACCATATGTTGATTTATTGTTGATTAGTATAACAGTAACACTGAAAATTTTAATGGGCCACTTACCAGTAAGTCCCATATATAAATCTCATATATAAAGTTTAAAATCTATCTAATTTTAAAATAAAATATTTGCACCAATTAATTCTACATATTTTTAATTATTATCAAAAAATTATTTTTTTTAAACTTTAAAAACTCTGTTACATTCTACTACCGCCGGACTTTCGCCAGGCGGTCATCAGAGACTTACTGGAATATTCAACATCACTAGGAAGTCATCGGAGTATCACTGGAGTGTTTTAAATATCATTGGAAGTCGCCAGAATGTCCAAAATATTCGTGAACGTCAAAAACATTATCAGAGACTCACCGGAATGTTCATAATATTGTCATAAATAAATTAAAAAAAAGAATAAATGGGAAATTATAGTAAAATAACATAAAAAATGTGTTAAATATTGATAAAGTAAAAGTAAAAAAAACAAATAAATAATGGGAAAAAGTATATATTATTTTTTAATTTTTGTAGGGTTTAAACAAAAATAATCTTCAATATTGATCAAACTGAAAAATAAGTTTTAATATTGTAAAAATATTACAGTTTTAAAGCATGATTCTATTAAGCGTTTATCCTTATTAATCAAATTGGAAAACATGTTATGAAACTGAAAAATTTTACAATTCTAAAGAATGTTATGAAACTGTAAAATTTTATAATTTTATAGCATGATTTATTTCAGTACCAAAAAAACTGAAACTGTACAATTTTACAATTTTCATCACTTGTAACTAAACATTAAAAATAACTTTTTTAGAACTTGAAAATTTTTTCTATTAAAATAGAAAAATAGAAGTGTGTATAGCAGAGAGAAGGTAGAAAAATTGAGAAATCGAAGGAAAGAAACATATATAGAGAGAATATTGTATTTTGACAATTATTTTTTGTTTAGATTTAGTCGGATCTCATGTAAATTTATTCAGATCTGATGTAGATCTACTCATCCTCTTCGTTGGAAATTCGTCGCTTTCCTCATCGGTGAGGGTGAAGTTAGGAGTCAATAATCGGTGGTTACTGGTGAATCCCAAACAATGATAGTCGTCGATAACTATATATTAGAAAAAGAAAGAGAAAAAATAAGGAATAGTTGCCGTCATAAGAAGGAAGAGAGAGTGAAAGAGAAGGTGAATGCATAAGAAGAATGAAGAAGAAAAATAAGTAATAAACTTTTAAGAGTATTTAAAAGATTAAATAAACTTATCTTCTTCTAAATAAAACTTCCAATTAATTTATTCAATTTTTAAACTGATACGAAATCCAAAGGGAGGCCCACAAATTACCGGTACAACCAAAATGGAAATGGATAGGCACAGGGTGTGGTGGGGGTACCTCATCAACTTGAATGCGCTGGATGCACTTTTTTTTTTTTTTGGTATATATTATTATGTATTTATATAGTAATTTGTGGTCCCAAAAAAAAAAATAGTAATTTATATTAAGTATTTTTAAGTTGAGTTATAATAATTTGTAATTTAAAAATAAAGTTAAACATTTTATGATAATTTTACATATTTTTTTATCGAAAATTTTTTAACCATAAAATGTGTAACATTATTATTAAGACACGTAACTTCATTTTATTTTTGAATCATAAAATATTGTAACATTTATCATAAAAATTCATAATAAGAATGCAAACGGTACACAATCTATTTGTACAGAAGGGTTTCCCATTTTACGCGTGTGTTATAAGAGTTTTTTCTTGAAAGAAAAAAATTGAATAATGACGTAATTGTTTTTGTGGGTAATCTTAAAAATTAAAAAAAAAAATTTGACATGTCTACACTTGAGTTGGTATAAACTATTTCTTTTTTATTATTATTATAATTTTTTTATTTTTTTTAAGTAGTTTCATATAACTATGTGTAACTTCTTATCTTATGTAATGATGGGATCAAATTTAGATAAAATTTTATAAATATTTCACAGTTTTAATTACATGTACACAACTTTAATAGATGTGTATACAAATATAAAAAATATTAGACACTTTAAAAATTTCATTAAAAATTTTATCAAATGTTTCACATGATGTGAGTCTTACATCCATATAAAACATTTAATAAAAATTTTAATAAAATTTTTAAAATTTTTAATATTACTTTTATGTATATATATATAACAAAAGTTGTAAGATTGATAAAAATGACAAGCCGCAGAAGCACTGCAAGTTGAAGTCCACCGAAAGTGTTACACATGGAATATCCGGTCATAACATCAACCACTTTTTCTTGAAGAAATTATTATAAAAATTTTAAAGTTTCGTTTGATGGACCTTTTAAAATATAATTTCACACTTACTTTTAAGTGTTATATTTATTTAGTATTTTTTAAAATTAATTTCACACTTATAAAAATTCTTTTTAAAAGCAGAAAAAATTAGGTTAACTGGAGAACATTGTTCCTTTTTTTTTTTTTATATTATAAAAAAAAATATTTGCAAAATTTTTTAAAATTTTTTTATGAGTTTTGAATAGAACTTTGAGTTGTGTGTTTAGTTATTAATTGTAAGTTTTTGTATCAAATATTATATGTCACATCACTCAATTCAAAACTCATAACCAAACAAAATTTTCACACTCAAATCGCAATTCCAAAACTCATAAACTCAAAATACCATTCTGGAGTTTTCTTAAGTGTGCAAGTGCACACCATGTGCCACTTACACAAAAAGTATAAGTGTAAGGTGTAAGTATAAGTATAAGGTGTAAGTGTAAGGTGTAAGGTGTAAGTGGGCTACATATAGTGTGCAACCTCAAAAAAGATGTAAGTGTAAGGTTTAATTTTTCACAAAAGGTGTAAGTGTAAGTGTAAGGTATAAGGTGTAAGGTGTAAGTTGCACACCATAACCAAACCCTACAATTCTATTATCAAATTATAATTCTAAAACTCTACTAATCACCACCTAAAGTTTGAGTATTGTCACAAAATAAGTTTTAATATTTTAATTTATTTTTAATTTAATTTAAGTTTTTATTTTTAATAAATAAAATTGTTAAAAAATATATATTTTAATTATTAAATTCAGTATACATGTACGAAATATATAATTAAAATATGTGTCTTTCTATAGTTTTAATTAACGAAAATAAGTGAATGATTTAAATTGAAAATAAATTAAAAGATTAAAATTAAAATTTATTTTATTAAAAAACTCAAACTCTTAAGTGTTTTTTTTAGGGGAATTTTTTTTAAGCTCCCTAATAAGAGTAATTTACAGGATAAAGGACACCAAAAATAGGAATGATGTCTCAGGTCCCTCACTAACGACAGGCGCGTTTTTAATTTTTTTTTCGACCAAAATACCCTTCACAGATCAATATAGAACGCTCAACTCGATTGTATTCCGACGACTCAATTCATTCCAAACATCCAACCATTTTCATGAGCAAGAGAACATGAGAATTAGGGTTTCACTATCATCTTTACTGTTGCCATTACGGCTTCATTATCTTCTGCCAAACTCTTTTCAATTCGTTCCTCACAAATTTCTCTGACCCGTTTTCATTGTTCATTGTCATCTCTGTTCATCTTCATTTCATTGCATCTTCATCTTAAGCCATTTCAGTTCGAAATTAGGGTTTTCATCATCACTCTGGTAAGTTTTCTCAAATCTAACTAGTTTTTCTCCGAAACACAGTTGACTAGCCTTCCATTAATTAGGATTTCAATTTCGTAATAAAAACCTACATGAATTTGAAAAATGTTATTTCTCTAAGTTTCGAACTTATTCTTGAAGATGTTTGTGTGATTTTGTCTGTAAATTTTTCTGTCATTTGAATTTCTCTGGTATTTGCTTGATCTATGTGTTTTCTTTGAATTTTCTTTGGGATGTTTATTCCTCCATTTGTTTCTGGTTATTCCCTATTTTTCTCTGGTTTTCTGTAAATTTCTTTGGCATTTTCATATTATGGAATTCATATTTTTTCTGGCTTGCCATGTTTAATTTTCTCTGTCATATATGTAATTTTCTTTGGCTTGCCATGTGTAATTTTCTCTAGTATGTTTATTTTATTCCATTCTTAAATTTTCTATGACCACATCACTTTTCTCTTTTGTGTGGTTCTGTCATGTTCTATTTTCTCTAGTTGTTTGTAAATTTCTCTGACATTTTCATATTATGGAATACACACGTGTTTAATTTTCTCTAGCTTACCATGTGTAATTTTCTCTGGTATGTTTATTTTGTTCCATTCTTGAATTTTCTCTGGCCACATCACTTTTCTCATTTGTGTGTGTGTGTTAAGTTCAATTTTCTCTGGTTGTCTATAAATTTCTCTGGCATTTTCATATTATGGAATGAACATTTTCTCTAGTTTGCATTGTTTAATTTTCTTTGGCATATATGTAATATTTTCTGGTTTACTATATGTAATTTTATCTGATATGTTTATTTTGTTTTATACTTGAATTTTCTATGGCCACATCATTTTTCTCCTTTGTGTGTGTCTGTCATGTTCTATTTTCTTTGGTTGTCTGTAAATTTCTCTAGGATTTTTATATTATGAAATGTATATTTTCTTTAGCTTGCCTTGTTAATTTTCTCTGGCATATATGTAATTTCTCCTGGCTTACCTTGTGTAATTTTCTCTGGTATATGTTTAGTTTGTTCCATTCTTGAATTTTCTCTGGCCACATCACTTTTCTCCTTTGTGTGTATTTGTCATGTTCCATTTTCTCTTGTTGTCTGTAAATTTCTCTGGAATTTAATGTTGACATCTTTATGTTTTCATTGTCTAAAAATGACGAAACGTAAAAGCAACAAAACACCATAAAACGCCAAGTAAGAAATAGAAACTCTATAAATAAGATAATCTAATTTGAATATTTCTTAAAACTAACTATACCTATAATTTGTATGCAGTGTGGATTGTGGTCTCTTTGTTTGCTACGTAATGAGACAATATAGCAACCATGAACTTATCAGCTCAACATTGTCAAAACAAGACGTAAGGTTCACGAGGACAAAAAATCATAGAGAGATTTGCGACCGAAATTGGCCGGTCATGGACAGAACCAATTGAAATACCACCAAAAGAAGAACTGAAAGTATAATAGTGAAAGCATACTAGTGACATGAAGATAATGTACACAATGTAATTAGGAATGACCCTTCATTTTTTTTTCGTACATTGAATAAATGATGTTGTTTGACATATATGTATATATATATTTTTAACTAATGTAAATTTCATAACTATCAATGGTTAAATATTTTTTTTATAATGCATATTTAGTGGTGATTATCAACACAATCCACACAGAGAAAATTGTCTAAAGAAATTTTTCTTGTATGAAGTTACCAAAATTTCACAGAAAAATTTAACTCGTATTGTGCCAAAAGGGTGCCTATATGATCATGTAATTTGTAATGCACTGTGTTGGTACGAAACAATTATCAAATTCAAAGAACACAATGCACATTGTAGTTTTCTCTGCTATTGGCAAATTTCTCTTGATGAATTTGAGCACACAAAACACAGTGCACTATTGGCAAATTTCTCTAGATGAATTTGACCTCACAAAACATAGTGCAGAAACTAATTTTCTCTACTAGTGGCAAATTTCTCTAGATGAATTTGCCACAATGCACATAGTAAATTTCTCTGGATGAATTTTACCTCACAAATTTCTCTAGATGAATTTGACCTTACAAAACATAGTGCACAAAGTAATTTTCTCTGCTACTGGCAAATTTCTCTCGATAAATTTGCCACAATGCACATAGTAAATTTCTTTGGATGAATTTAACCTCACAAATTTCTCTACTATTGACAAATTTCACTGGATGAATTTGACCTTACAAAACATAATGCACATTTCAACAAACACAATGCACATAGTAAATTTCTCTGCTATAGGAAAATTTCTCTGGATCAATTTGACTGGTATTATAAAGGCACTCCCAAAGTATGTTTCTAAAAACACAACACAAAAAGTAATTTTCACTGCTATTAAAAAATTTCTCTGGATGAATTTGATTGGTATTATATATGCACTATCCAAAAAGTACATTTCACAAAACAAAATACACAAAGTAATTCTCAAATGTATTATTCAATCAATAAATATAATATACTCAACTATTTAACAAAGGTTCCTTACATGTCATCTTATTATGGCGATCAATCTTATCACATCAACTACACTTCATTACCCTTTTAAACTCTTCAGTAGAAGCAATTCTGTTCTTCTTTGGCCTCCCAGCTGGTCTCTTACTCAATGCAAATAAAATCATAGCATCATCAATTCAATTCGCATGAAACATTAATGATAATAGTATCATTCCCATATTTACACAGCAACAACACTGTAAATACCAAAAATAACTTGTTCAATATAAAAATACTTCACAAGAACAACATAAAAGTCTAGAGAAATTTCTAATAATTATAATTTTCTCTAGATTATAATACCTACCTTATAATTTTCTCTGGACTCAAATAAAAGTCCAGAGAAATTTACAAACTTAAATTCACCTTCAAGATAACAAAAACAAAATTATAGAAGAATTAATGAATCTAGAGAAAATCACAGAGATATTCAATGCTAACTATTAAACACAATTATAGACAAAAATCACACAGAAGATCAGTTATCAAATTATAAGCTTCTCTGTGATTTTCACTGGACTACAAGCTTGTAATTTTCTCTGTGTGATTGTGCATCATTGGACTCAAATCAGAATGCAGAGAAATTTCTCTGGAATATAAACATACAATTTTCTCTGGAATATAAACATATAATTTTCTCTGGAATACAAAGCAAAGTGTAGAAAAATAAAAACTGCAGAATCAATGAAAAAAATAGAGCACAAAACTTAAGATAGTGAAGAAAAAAAGAGCCGATCTCCAAACACGAAGAACAAAACTTATCATTGATAAACATGTAACACAGAATGAAAAATCAACTCCATTGTCAATAACAAAGAATGAAAAATCAACTTCAAAAATCAAAAAATAATTTACTAAGCTGGCTTTTCTATCACATTGATCAAAACTGAAAATAAAAACTTAATTCAAAATAAACTACAAAAACTTATTTGAAATCGGAGTCCATATATACAAATCAAATGAAAAATAAAAAACTTAAACTGATTATTAAACTTACCTAATTCAACTCTCCTGGAAATTTGAGCTTCAACACGACTTCAACTTCTACACGATCAACGAGACTCAACTACTATACGACTACAAAATTCTTATAAAATTTTCACGAAATCTGCATCATCGAAATCTCTATCGATCGCCAAGTTCATCCCAAAGTAATCTTCCACAAAAATAATAACGTAATCTTCAGATTCCAAAATTGAAAATCACGTATAATATACAAAAGGGTAAAATAGGTATTTTATCAAATAAACTAACATTCAGGGACCTTAGACACCAGAAAATATTATTGTGGATCTCTCCTCATACTAAAAGTTAGATAGGGACTTTAGACCAATTTTCTCTTTTTTTTATTACGAAATTTTCAAAATTTTATAATATTATTGGAAATGATATACTAGCATATAGCATATATACCCTTTTAAACATGTAAATTAATAGCAAATCCCAGCTTTTTGATTTACAAATTCTTCTTCTCCTAATTACGCGTTACCTAAACGTGGTGAACACAGCCACAGTATTTATAACGCTCGCTCTCTCTCTCTCTCTCTCTCTCTAGTTGAAGATTGGAACAATAGAGCTTCTCTTTATCTGAGCTGAAAACACACACAACTAGTGACAAACACAAAGATCACACACAAAAGACATCAGAATCCAAATTTTAAGCAGCGAAGATGTCTTGGCAGACGTACGTTGACGATCATCTCATGTGCGATATCGAAGGCAACACCCTCACCTCCGCCGCCATAATCGGCCACGACGGCAGCGTCTGGGCCCAGAGCTCCTCATTCCCTCAGGTTTTACTCTCTTTATTTATTTTTTTATAATTTTTTTTAAAGTTTTGTTCTTTGTAATCAGTGGAAATGATTTATCTGATTCCTATAGAATACAAGTAAAAATTAGGTGATGGGTTTGATCCTGGGCTCTGGATCTGACTTGATGCTGCTTTTAGTTGAATTCAGCTGTCAAATCTAAGTTATTTTGGTCTGTTTTTAGTTTCAGATTGTGTTTTTATGTGTGGTTTATTGGCTAAAATTGATCTGATAGTACTTCCAATTGATACCCACTTGTTTATTGTTTGTTCAATCGAATTGGGTTTTGGATTTGTTCCCAAATTTCCATCTAATTTGTTGAGAATTGAAGCTTAAAAAGAGTGGGCTGAGGGTGGGGAGAGGGAAAAAAAATGTTGGATTTGTTGTTAAATTTGACTTTTTTATTTTTATTTTTATTTATTTATTTGTATACCTAATTTGTTGACAGTTGAGGTTTTCTCTCTTTTATGAACAAGAAAGAAGACTCGGTTTTTTTTTTTTGTTTTGTTTGGGTGCTGAATTTGACTTGGTTTTTATCTAATTTTATTAGTTGTGGCTTATAAAAAAGAGAAAGAAAAAAAAAAAAAAAAAAAAAAACTGTTCATTGATTGACTTGATGCCATCCAGAATTGTCTGTTTCCATCGTTTGTTGGTTTGGTGTTTGGATTTGTCCATTGGGGTTGCTCAATGTTTTCCCATTTGAGGGCAATGCTTACCTTGGATTTTATCTTATACGCATACATTACTGCCATTATCATCTACATTTGCGTGTTCGGGTTGGGGTTCCTGTGGACATTATGTTTATTTTCAAATATGTAGCCTTATCATTTATGTTGAAAGGTTAGAGAATACATTTGTGATAGTCTATGTGGAGTTAATTTGACCATCAAGTATATGATAAATCATTAATTAAATTGATGTATACCTAATCCCTAGAATGTTTATAGGTGCAAGATTTCAAAATGCCAAAGTCATGGCTTGAAAATAAAAACGCACTTAAAGGACATCTTTGAAATGTTGTGCTTATTGCTGTATATTTTCTGATGATTCTCACTAATTTTATTTTATTTTATTTTTTTGGTCTGTAAAATACTGTCTAGTTGAAGCCTGAGGAAATAACAGGTATGATGAAAGATTTTGCTGAGCCGGGTTATTTGGCTCCAACTGGCTTATACCTTGGAGGAACAAAATACATGGTTATCCAAGGGGAACCTGGAGCTGTTATACGAGGGAAGAAGGTGATGAACTCGCATCTGATCTTGCTCTCATTACTACTGAAAATGTTTATGCACATATGACACAGAGCTTAGAAAGTATATTCAACACAATTATACGGAGTGACAGTGTAGATTCATTGCCTATGATCAATCTGTGACCTTGACATCTCTTGGATTGTGCAAATCCCAAAAATTTCACCATTGTCAGATATGTTGTGCTTTCTGTAGGCATTGGTCCAAAATCTTGATTTACATACTTTACAAAGTGTAATGGTGAATCTCATGTCATTGACAATGTCCTCTGTTTCACCCTATGTTACTTGGAACGTGAATTGTTCCAATACGAGAAATGGTAATAAGAACAAGAACATGATACGCCACATATTCTATATGTGATACGTTAGGGTTGGGGTTGTAAAAATTACACTACTAGAATTAAATATTCTAAATATGATAGCAATT
Organism: Camellia lanceoleosa; assembly: GCA_025200525.1. Taxonomy (NCBI): domain Eukaryota; kingdom Viridiplantae; phylum Streptophyta; class Magnoliopsida; order Ericales; family Theaceae; genus Camellia; species Camellia lanceoleosa. The sequence goes on along the minus strand of CM045763.1, from coordinate 49,996,621 downwards.
AATTTTTAATAGTTAAACATCCAATAAAATATAGTTATTAATTATGTAAAAACATAATTCTAGAAACGCAATGGCCCATTTGTTTTACATTTTTTGATTATGCAAAAACTCCATTCTTTCTAGAGTTTAGGTCATTATACTTGATATTTCCTTTTATAGGAAACTTTTAAGAAAATATATACGAAAATTTTTGGAATCGCCAAATTTTGTTGTTTTGGTACGAAGTATATCATGTTTTGGAACTTGTGTTCCAAAATGTAAATTGAAGATTGATCGATTGTTAGTTCAAAAAAAAAAGAAATAAAAAAAAGATTTATTGATTGTGAGTGCATATGTCTTACGAAAGTGTACCATGTACTGTGATGGTACATGTCTGCTTATAATTGAAGATTGATTATGAGTACATGTCTTACAATTGTTTTTATTGAGAAGATTGGGAATCGAACTTTGAGCTCCATTATCAAATAGAAACTAGAGATCAAATCTCCATTTCTTTCAGTTTATCATGTGCTTGAAACCCTACGACTTGTCTCTGTCAATGTTTTTCTCCCTAATAGTTGTACTCTTTGTTATAATTGTTTCAGGGACCTGGTGGTGTTACTGTTAAAAAGACCAATCTGGCATTGATCATCGGAATCTATGATGAGCCAATGACGCCGGGCCAATGCAACATGATTGTCGAAAGGCTTGGTGATTATCTCAATGAACAGGGTTTTTGATTGCTGTGGTACGTCTTGTTTCGTACTGCAATTCTTCGTCTTCTTCAATACTTCATGGATTTGCATCTAATTTCCAGCTGTTGAAATGGTTGCAGTGAAATTGTAATACGAGTGTGGCAAAACTTCTTGTGAGAACAAGGTATTTGAGGATTGGGAAGTGCTAAGAGTATGATCTTTCTCAAGTTAAATTGTCTTGTCTTTGTAATCTCCTTATAAAAGTCTTATTATGATGATTTCCAAGTGAGGCACTTACATACTCTGGAGTGGGTTTTCTTTAATGGAGTCTTTATATGATTGAAATCTCTGATAAGTATTAATATGTGGTTTGTGTAATCATCGCAAGTGGCTGTTGTTTGTTTTTTTTTCCAACCTGATTTTTTATTCACTTGGGGTTGGCTTGGCTTCATAATTTCTGTTATGCTCCTTACCTTGCTATTTCATCTTTCGAGGTCGGATTTGTTAAAGTTGAAAATCTCAATTTTACAGGTGAAGTTGGTGTATTGTAGGGTCAATTTGTACCTATCTCAGTGATATAAACCGTTCATCTCATATTACAAGTTAAGAAGAATATGCATTTAAAAAACTAGATTGGTCAGATATAAATAATCATATGATCAAATTATATATCTATATATATATATATATATTATAACAAATGAATGCAATATTGTCATGCATTATTTTATTTTATTTTTGTATGTGAAAAACATGTCCCTATATTTAGGCCAAGTTTGGCTATTACAAAATAATCTATCTTTTTATCTTTTTTTCATCACATCACCTCTCTATTTTTCTGCACATTTTTTCGTAAAAAGATAAAAAATACACTTATTTAGGTCATCCCAAACAACCCCTTACTAAAGACCAAATTATTAAGAAAATATGGTTGTCCGTAAAAGGTTTTCCGCCAGTCATGGCAAACTGTCTAATTTTCTTTTTCTTCACTAGTTATCAATGTAGACAAATATATATGTTTTTTGAATCTCTGTTGAATAATTACAAGGGTCATGTGAGCATAAATGTAGCTTCAATTTTATTTTGTCTCCTGACATGGCCTTGTTTGGGGTATTCTAAAAAAATTAAAAAGTCATTATCCTATTTAAATCACATCATTTTATTTAAATTACATCACTTTTTTACCAAATTACTTTAAAATAAATTCATACTCAATCTATATTTCACAAAAAATTAAAAAATGTACTTATTTAGATAATTTCAAATCACCCCCTAAAGGGTCACATTGTCTTCATGCTAACATTCTCAAAGTTATATTAGGTCAGGGAGTGATTATTTGGAATCTTGAATATTGTTCTACATCATTTTTATTAATATTTGTCGAGTTATTTCTTTAAATCTTAAGAGAAAATACTGGGTCTCACAGATTAATAAAAATGAAGTAGGGGAACCATGAGGAATTATCCCAAGATCCACCACATAATTTTTCCTAGGTCAAGTGCCTCACTGTTTCCCTCTTAGGTTGCTAATCTAAACAAATGATGAGTGTAAAAAGCTAGCTCTGTCGGTATGATCTCATTGCCAACAAAGATTGTCAATGTTTGGGGTTTTCTTTTGTTTTTGTTTTGTGTGATTCTTTAGACTTTTTTTAGTCTTTTTATAGCTAAAAATGTCAATATGTTTAAAAAGTTACTAAAAAATTTTACTTTTTTTTGTTGGTGAAAAATTTAATATAACATTTAACTTTTACATTTGATAAACAATTTATTGACGTTTTGATTTTTTAAAATTAAAAATTGACTTTTTTTATTGACATCCCAAATTATCTCTAAATATCAATTGTGGGTTAAACTGAATATTCTTTAGATATAAAAATAAAGAATAATATTTGGTAGCTCGAGACTTCCGTCCCCCGAATCTCCCTAATTCCCAAAACGACGTCGTTTTGGGCATTAGATTTTTTTTTTTTAGTCTAAAACTGAAACACAGGGGGAAGAGAGAGAGGGAGAGGGAGAGAAAGAGAGAAGAAGAAGGAAGAAGAGGGTCGCCTCCTTGCTGCCTTGTCGCAAAGAAGCAGCCTCCAGCCCGACTGCCTCCGCCTCTGCCTCCTCCTTCCCTAAATATTATGCCTCCTCCAGTCCCTTTTCCTCCTTCTTCTTCCTGGTTTTGATCTGCAAAAAAAAAAAAAAAAGGAACCAAAACGGCGTCGTTTTTTGTTTGGGGGATTCGGAGGGGAGGGGTTTCGAGCTACGTAGCATCACTCAAAAATAAATTAGATCTTTGATCTAGTGACCGTATATATCAATTTATAATGTGAGGCTGTGGGTTTGAATTTTATGGAGGAGATTGAGGTCTCGTTTGACAAGTAACTTTTTTAGTCAAAAAGTTACTAAAAAAGTCAAAAAGCAAACAACCTATATTAAAAAGTCAAAAATTTTCTTTTTTCTCTATTTTTATATATCTTTTCGTAAAAAGTTAAAAAGTCATTCTAAATATATTAATTTTTTTTACATCATATTTTAATAAAAAAATAAAAAAATAAAAAAATTACTAAAAAAATCTGTTCCCAAACGAAATCCGATACATTTGTGATGCTCTCTTACTGTATATTATCCCAAAAGTGGCACACACAAAAACAAATGTGAACAAAAGACGTGAAAATGGCACATTTTATTACAAATGCTTTTAAGACGCAAGTGATTTGATTCCTCACTGGGTACAACTTCTATACATTTTAGGATCTTATTGTTTTTCTTTTATTGTATTTTGTTTGTTTTGTTTTAATATAATTATTTTTTTCATGTTCTCAAAAAACATGCACACAAACCTTTCATCATGAGCATTTATTAATATGGCAAGATAAGGCTCGAGACAATAGAAATTGGAAAAATTTATCCGAAAGTCCTGTCTCAGAATCTTGCATACTCTGTTTTATTTTATATAGTAAGTCCTATAAAAATTGGGAAAATGGATCACATAGGCTCTAATGTTTTCAAAAGGTATTGCATGAGATTTATTTTGGATTTATTTTATATTATATCAATATGTTTTTATCCTTTTCCAGATGTATATGTAAATGTATGTACTTTTTTCAATTGTAACAATTTAATATAACATTTTAAAAAAAAAAAATTAGTATATTTTTCTCAAATATAATAGTCCAATGTAACACTTTAATGTGGCAAGATGATGTGACATTGGGTACATCTAGAAGGTTTACTAAAAAATTTCTTAGTATATTTTTTTTAAATGTAACATTTTAATATAATACTCCAATAAATAAAAATTTCTTAGTGTACTTTTCTCAAATGTAACGCTCTAATATAATATTCTAACAAACAACAACAATTAAAGAAATTATAATGACAAATGAATCATTACACATCTAAAAAGACTAAATAGATCAAATATATGTATATATATATATATATATATGAAACTATATAGATCATAAGCTCAAGATATAGAATTTAATGGTCAATCTCCCTAAAAATTGTCTATTTTCAAGTCATTTGCACATTAAAATTAAAATTAACGAGTTAATTACCTGAAAATTTTATTTACAAATGTTATGGTAGCTTAAGTCTTACTTAAATTTTTTTGAACTAATAAGTTCTATTTAGTAAAATTGAGAATATTATCAATTTTTTTTCTAATTTTTAAAATTAAGAACATTATCAATTTTGCATAATAATATTTTAGATAATTGTTTTACTAACTGACAAAAAAAAAAATGTAATTAAACGTTTTTACGGTTCTATTTATTGGTTTGATTCAATTATTTAATAAAACTGAGAATATTAATAGTTTTTTTCCAGTTTTAAAACTGAGAACATTATCAGTTTTTTCATTTTTACAATTTTTTTTTTCAGTTTTGCACATCAATGTTTCATCATCATGCTCCTTTATAGACACAAAATTTTCAATTTTGCACAAAAAAATAATTTAGTTTTTTCAAATTATTTTATTTTTGGGCGAATTACACTAGCGGTCCTTATAGTTTGGAGTTTGTGTCCTTTTGGTCCCTGATTTTTCAATTGTGACACATTTGATCCTGAATTTTGAATCTTGTTTCAAATAAGGACAATTGAAGATACTATCGCTTAACTTCAAGGAAAAAATCGTCAATTTGATAAAATATGAACTAATTTGATAAAAATAAATGTCAAAAAATATTTTAGAATTTTTAAAAATTATTTCTACCCACAAAATATAAAATTATGTAAAATTGATAAATCTTTTAGACATTTATTTATTTATTTAGTTTACCAAATTAATTTTTATTATGTATTTGGATGATGATCATGTAATGGGTAGTTGTTTTTATTTTTATTAAATTAGTTTCTATTTTTTCAAAAGTCAAATATTAAATCAAAAAATCCAAAACTAAAAACATTTCATGTATTAAATATATCAATTACACATTAAAATCATAACAACCACCCATTACATGATAATCATCCAAACACGTAATAAAAATTAATTTGGTAAAAAAAATAAATAAATGTCTAAAAAATTTATTAATTTTACATAATTTTATCTTTGGTGGGTAGAAATAATTTTAAAAAATTTAAAAATATTTCTTTGACATTTATTTTTATCAAATTAGTTTGTATTTTATCGAATTGACGATTTTACCCTTGAAATTAAGTAATGGTATTTTCAATTGTCCTTATTTGGAACAAAATTCAAAATTCATGATCAAATGTGTCACAATTGAAAAGTCAGGGACCAAAGTGACCCGAGCCTCAAATTACAAGGACTGTTAGTGTAATTCAGCCTTTATTTTTTTTTGCACATAATTTTTTTTTAGCCTTTCCAATTTGAAAGTTAATATTTTAAAATTTTGAAAATAAAAATAAAAGTTAAATCATCATGTTTTTTTTTATAGATAATCATAAATAATGAACAATTATTATTTGAAAGACAATTCTAATTATTAAAAATTTAATGGGATTTGAAGGTCTAAATTTTTTTAATTATGACTTAATGAAGTATAAATTTATAAATTAGAACTTGTGTGTAAATATCTCAAAAATAATTAACATATTATCTTGAATTAGACGTCATGGAGGCTCATCTCCCCCTTCTCATTGTCAAGTTTAAGCTAAACACATATCAGTGCGTTTTGACTGGATTTTAGCTCGTAGCATTGCTCAAGCTCAACTTATCCTAAAGTGAATTCGAGCCAATATATATCATAAATAAGAAGAGAAGCCTTAGTTTTTTGCCAATCTGTGTTGATCCTAATTAAGATGGCTTTTCTACCTGCCTGATGATAATCAGTTAGTAAAGTGACCACTTTGATAAGAAGAGTAGGAAAGGAAAGATAGGCAATGCCTCAATTCTTCCATTCCCAAGTTAGCTAATGAATGTCAGATCGCCTACTTTTTAAAATGGTTCAATAAACACTTTATATAGTTCATTTATGTCAAACATTAACAGTTAGTGAGTAATTCTCGTATTTTGTGGCCACATTGGACACATTAAATATCTAATTAAACTTGTCAATCATCAAAGGCCTCATCGGTGAGTAATTCTCTAATGACTAATCAATGGAGAGAGAAAACCAGAAAGGAGAGGAGCACTGTTGTACTTTTTAACATATCTAATTAGAAAAATATTTGGGAGCACTAATTAGTGCTCCTACTAATTAAGTGGCAGTGGGTCTCGCCAGTAATGATGTGATATTTTGGTCTTGGAGTTGTATTTTTTTTTTTACTTTTTTAATGCATTAGTGCTATTAGTGGTGGTGTTTTTAGTGGAATGAATCATTGTTGATCTAATTAACTGTTGTAATTCTGGCACCACAGTTTACGTGGATAAAACATTATTCTCTAATTAATTTATATACTTTATACTTTACAATTTATACACTTTGGTGGATATCACTCCAATTTAGCATTGTCATTCTAGTACCCAGATATTCACTAAATTAACAAATGTTAACACAGAAAAAAAAAAAAAAAAAAAAAAAAAATCTCATTTTATCATATTTTGATCATATGACACAATTTTAACTTATCTATTGTGAATCCTCTCGGTGTTCTGTCTTTGCTAGTATTGTTTTTGTTTCTTTGTTTTTCTGTTGTACTTTGCCTTCATTAAAAAATAAAATACACAAAAAAACAAAACAAAACAAAAAAGAAAAAAAAGAGAGAGGAGATAATAAATCCATTTCTTTTGCCTTCTGGAAGCTTGTTGTCAATCCAGGACACATTTAACAACATATAGATTTACCCAACTCCTTCAAGAAAATAAATTAGGAAGCTTTGATTCATAACTGCTCTCAGTTAATGGCATCCAACCTATCACCCACCTGTTTCACAACACTAGTCACTCTCTCTCCTCTCTCTTCTCTCTCTCATTCATGGAGATGAAGGGCTAGGACTATTCTCTTGACTACCAATCAATGTCCCACAAACAAGAGGGTTACCTACAGGAATCCTAAGACAATTCAACCCACCTCCAGGAATCATAGAACACTGTGGTTGAGGCCTCTGCATATCCTTCCCTGGAATACAATTGAAAGAGAAATCAAAACCCACATTCCTAAAGAACAACTTGGCACATTCTTGACTAAACCCAGAAAAGAAATTTGCAGCAACAGTCAAATTCACAAGATTCTTCAGAGAGCAAACCAAGTCTGGCAAAACCCCAGAAAGCTCGTTGTGACCCAAATTCAAAACCTCAATATTTGCCAAACAAGACATTGAGTCTGGCAAATGACCCATCAGTGAATTGAAACTCACATCCAAGACTTGCAAGTCTTGCCACAACCCAACTCCCTCTGGGATACAACCAGTCAATTGGTTGTTAAGAAACAAAACCTCCTTCAATCTTGGACCCACGTACCCAAGACTGAAAGGAATTTCACCATTGAACTTGTTGTTAGCCAAATTCATGACTGAGGCTGGTGAGTTGCCAAGATTTGAAGGCAATTGCCCATCAAATTGATTGTTGTTGAGCAATATTGCATCAAGTCTTTTGTTGAAGAGGTCTTCAGGAACAGAGCCTGAGAATCTGTTGAACCTGAGGTCTAAGTAGAGGAGGTTTGGGATGTAGAGAGTTGGGGTTGGGAATGGACCTGATAATTGGTTGTTGCTTAAATCTAACTCAGTGAGTGATGAGAGGTCTTTGAATGTGTCTGGGACTGTTCCTGTGAATCTGTTGGAGTTGAGGTGAAGAAGAGACATTTCTGTGAGGAGAGAGAGTTCTTTGACAAGAGTCCCTTCAAGATTTGCATGGTTGAGATCTATGCCTGCAATGACTGGTACTGTTGTTGAACCATCTTGAGGGTTTGCACAGAAGACTCCTTTGTAAGAACACACATTTGAGCCAACCCATGTGGACAAAATCCCCAATGGGTCATCTGTGATTGCTGATTTCCATGCTTGGAGAGCAGTGTAAGCATTGCTGGTGCTTGAAATTGAGGACCCAGATGGGCTTGGGTTGCTGTTGATTCCTCCACCAATCCAACCACCTCCTCCTCCACCGCCGCCGCCACCTCCAATGCCAACACCAACGCCACCACCAACACTGATAGAAGCAGCTTCGGTTGCAGCTGTTTGGAGGAGGAGAAAAGCTAGAAGCCAGCTGGTCTCCATTTTCAGGGGAAAAAAATGAAGATATGCCTATTTGATGGGTTTTCTAGTCCAAAATATGGTTGCAAAATTGTGGAATTGAAGAGAGAAGGTGGTGGGGTTGATTGGTTTTTCAATGTGATTTATTGTTTTTTTTTTTTTTTTTAATAATTTATACTGATCTATTGGTGTTGTGATTGTATCGCTCCTGTTGTGTTGGGTGGCTCCGTAGTACAAATTTATATTTATAGCCTTTACTGTATAGATGTTGACTTCTTGTGGGAACATATTTTTTTTGGTAGAGCACGTGGCTGGGGTCGTTAGTTACAGTGTCACGTGAGTGAATCGTGTTTGTCAAGGTGATTGTAGCGTTGTTAAGATTATGATAATGTCAGAATTCGAGATATTTAAATAGAGGATAAGAGTTTTAAATAATATTAAGTTACTTACTTAGGTACAGGTGTAATTTTTGAGGAAGTTTATTTTAATTGAATAGTGTAAGTTGTGATAGATTTTATTCTTATAAAGGATAGAGTCTTATGAAATAAGACTTTTAAGAGAAGTTTGACACTGATCATTATAAAAGTGAGACACTCGGCCTCTTTTGGCAAGAGGCTAAAATAGCCAATTAGCCAAAAAGTTACCTTTTTAGCCAAAAAGCCAACAACTCATACCAAAAAGTCAAAGATTCCCTTTTCTCTCTACTTTTTACACGTCGTTTCGTAATTAGCCAAAAAGTTGGCCCAAACATACAGGTTTTTCTTACCAACCTTTTTAGCCAATTAGCCAAAAAGTTACTAAATTAGCCTGTTCCCAAACGAGGCCAGTCTCAAGTAGGCTTTTATTTGAGATACTTTGACGTGTGCATAATACTTGATTGATATCTTTATGAGACAAGTTGACTAGTGTCCCGAGTGGACAAACCAATGTTATATTCTCATTTTTTTGTTGATAGGCCGTTGACTCAATCTATTTTGCCACGTACTCTCTAACTGAGTTTCATGTTTAGTTGTGTGATCGGAAATCAATATTCACACTTGTTATTGATAATTTGAGAACTGTTCTAAATAATTAATGGGTATACTCTTTACAAAATTGTCTAGAGTTTAATTTTTGAATCAAATCATAAAAAATAAAAAAATTAAAATTAAAAATTTTCAATCTCGGTGTAGATACTGGCCTATTTGATCGAACTGAGAAAGAAATTAGCCAAGGTATCCATAAACATGTCAATTAGTCAAGCTCAGTGTTTTTTTCTTGATGAGACTTCTATCCGTTTGTCACAATGTGAACCCTTGGATTTTTTCAATCCAACGGCTGTAAAATATCCAAGAAACAACCTATATCATAAACATTTCTTACCGTTGAAACAAAAAAAAAAAAAAAAAATGTTGATCTTTGGACAGTTGTGGATTATTACCTAAAAAGATAGGAATCTGTAGACTTTGAATGCGTGTGTACCCTTGGTTCTTCCAAGATTTGATGGAAAACACTAATTACTTTGAATTAGAAGTTCATGATGATCACATATCTGGCTCGGTTTGTCTCCAGTGGCGGGCCTCGTGGGGTTGGTTTTAATCATATTATTAATAAAATAATATACAATTTTATTTTTTAAATTCACTTTTTAAATTAAGTAATGTATCAAGAAGATAATTAGTTTATGATTTAAGGTTTACGATATATTTTTGCAAGGTTGGTTTTAATGATATGATTTTTTTTTTTTGGAATTTTATGTATAGATCATATATAAAAAAATTAAATTAATTCAATAATCATAACTATATAATTTTATTATATTTGTCTTGAGCATAAATAATTCGATTTTTTTGAAAAATATAACAAAAGTGTATAGTTGTATTTATTAGAGCAATTTAAATTTTTTTTAATGAAAGATCTATACATAAAATTTAATAAAATAAATAATTTAAATCATTAAAATGAATTTCAAGTAAGCCGTACAAAACCATACAAGGACAAACAGTATTGTCCAGTTCCTTCCTAATGGGTGAGTGTTTAGGATTTGTTTATTTGGTGGTTTTTTTATTGCTTATTTTAAGTTTTAGTGATTTTTTTTTTTAAATTTTCAAAAAAAAAAAAAAAAATTGACTTCTATATTCAGCTAGACAAGACAAACTGAAATTTTTAAAAATTTAAAAAATTTCTAAAAAAAGTCTAGAAAATACAAAACTAATTAAAAAATAATGGACTTTTTAAGCTTATTTTGGCTTTTTAATTTTTTAAAGAAATATTCAAAAAATATATACTTTTTAGATTCGTGTACACACCGATCAGGGAAAAAAATATTTTGACAAAATTTAAATAAAAAACCACTAAAAATTTAAAAAAATAAAAAACTTTTCAAAATTTTTTTATTTAAAAAAGGACTTATTTAAGTGTTCCCAAAACACCTAAAAGCCACCTTTCTACATGTAAATTATAATATCAAAGTTCAATCAAGTTTTGTTTGATTGGTTATAGTGACATTTGATGGAAGTTAAGTTTGGTATAGTGATATTTGATAGATTAGAGGATTAGAAGGGGAAAAGATATGTCCTGACAGTTGGGCCTCGTATACTGGATAATTTAGGCTCCGTTTGATTTAATTTTTAAAAAAAAATTAAAATTTTGAGTTATATTTTAAAAAATAAATTGTAAAATGAGTTTTGAAAATTTACAATTTGTTTGGTTATGAGTTTTGAAAATAATTTTAGAATGATTTCTAATTTTTTTTATTTTATAATTGAATAGATAGGTAAGAGAGAAAATTTAATTGATTAATGTGTAGAATGTGAGAGAAGGAGAGAGGAGAGAGAAGAGAAAAAAATGATCAATTGATTTATTAATAAAAAAAAAGATAAAGAGGATGGAAGGAGAGAAAAAATAATTTTAAAAAGAATCTTAAAAATTGATAAATCAAATATATTTTTTGATTTAAATATTAATTTTAAAACTAAAACTAAATGGTACCTTGGCGTTTGATTGTCCAGTTCAGTTGAAACCATATCCTCCAAGTTACTATTTACAAAAGTGGCAATTATTAATATCATCCCAAGATTTTTCATATTAAGACTTTTACACACTAATAATATCTTAAAAATATCAAGATGTAGATAAGTTTGTTTAACGTCATTAAGTCATGAGATCGGATAAGGTGCAAATTTTATATTAAAAAAAAAAGGAAAAAAAAAAAAAACATATTTGATTGAGAAAAATGTCATGGAACATGAGATTAAAAATGCCATTTAAGGGGGATTATCATTGACACCGGAGATGTGTAATTACTGATTTAATTCTATGTGATGGAAGTAAAAATATTTAGTGTGTTTGATTTCAGTTTTTGAATTTAATTTTTTAAAAATTAATTTTTTTTTCTTTATTTTTTTTTGTTTTTAGTGAATATTTTTAAATTTTTAAATATTTTTAGATACATTTTACTTAGATATATCTAAAAAGTAAAATATTTGTAAAAAAATATGTTAAAAATTAATAAATACCCAAAAATACAAAAAATATATTGAATTTTCATATATATATATATTTAATATTTTTGGTATTTAGTAAATTTTTTTAAAAAAATTTCATGAAAATTATACTTTTAAAGTATATTTATGTTAGGTGTGTTTGAAAATTAAAAAAATTGCTTAAAATACTAAAAAAAATTCAATAAAAACAAAAAAAATATGGAAAATAAGAAAGTAGAATTTTCTGAAAAGTGTTTTCAAAAAACTGGAAACAAAAATAGTGATTAGTATTCTTAACTTTACAAAAATAATAATGTCACAACAAATTTTTTTATATAATTTAATAAATTTAATCTCAACTAACTAATATTACTAATAGTATTACACAAACAAACATAACTTATTTTACGTCCACAATGTAACATCACCACAAAAAAACTCTATTCATACATAAAATTGATATAAAAAATTCTATACAAATAATGTGTCAATGTCATTCTTAAAAATTAATTTATTTTTATATATGTTTTGTTTTACAGTGAAAGGCACATATTGAGTCATATCATTACTCCATCACCATAGTATTAATCTTATCACTCAATTTTACTATAATCATAATCACACTCAACATAATCTAATAATCAAACATAAACATAACTCCTTTTGAGACCAAAAGTACATTGGCTTAGCAAGTAGTCATTCTAGTGTTTTTACTACTTATCACTTGATAAATTTACCTTCACCAAACCCAATCTGGGAAATTGGCTTTTTTATCCTTTTTTTTTTGTTCACATTGGAATTTCCTACATTTGTATGATTGCTAAAGAGGGTTTTTTTTCCTGTTTTTGCCACTGATTAGTTACAACTTGTAATAATGCTTCCATTTGTGGAGGAAAAGAAATGTAAAGCTTTTGTAATAGTAATGATTGGAATGAATCATGCGCTGGCCCACACACCAAAAAAAAAACAAAAAAATCAACGCTATATTGGATGGCAGCTAGCTTCCATGGCCAAGCATGCTCAACTCATTCCCAACCCACCACCACCAATTGCAATTTCCACACAGCATGTGGAACTCCTTTCTGCCCGTGGGTATGGGCGTAATTTTAGCCCGGCCTGTCCCGGTCCATTCGGGCTCGGACTTGGACCGAACTCATGTCGGATTTTGTGGGTTTTTGTTAAAAAAATCGGGCCGGGCCGGTTCACGGGTTAAAAAACTACGTCCAGGTTCAGGGGTATTCGGACTTTGGACGGGTCAGCGGGGCGGGCCCATATGCTTGGGCTTGGGCCTGGGCTAAGACTTTGGTCGAATTTGGGCGGGTTTAAACAATTTTTTAAAATTTTTTCCACCAAAATTTTATTATTTTCTATTAAAAAAAAATGGGCATCGGGCGGGCTGGGCCTCGGGCAGGGCCCATGCGCCGGGCCGGGCTTCAAAACGATGGCCCAGGCCCTAGCCCAAGGCATCGGGCTGGGCTTGGACTCGGGCCTTAACAGGTCGGGCCCACTTCGGGCTGCGGGCGGGTTCCGGGCTGCCTGTGAGCCACGGGCCAAAATTACACCCCTACTCGTTGATGTGATTTTAAAGCATAGCCACAAGAAGGATGAATCCTCCACATATCACTATTTTCTATATTTTTGCCCTACTTCATTTTGTGGGTTTGATTTTGGATTATAACAATGATGTGAATTGTTCATTTCGTAACTCTTGTAGTAAAAATTATTTGTGCAAAAAATAAACTTTATCAAATATCGATGAATAGATCGTATTTTGTTTTATAAAATGAACAATTAAAAAATAGATTCATAGTTGTTGTCAATTTAAAAAAATGAAGTATAATTTGTTCATATGTTTAGTAATATCCAATGAAATTAATTTTTTGTATAGATGATCTTTGTTGACAGGTTTATAAGATGAACGGTTCAGATTATCATCGTGGAATCATTATGAGACTAACAAAATAGAGTATGAAAAAATACAGAGAATAGTGAAATTTTAATAAAATTTCAATGAGATCTACCTCTTTTAGCAAGCTACATGTGCAATGTGTATCTTATTTGACGTCGGTTGAATATTTCAGATAAGATCCTATATCGTATAGTCAATTCAGGCGCTATATAATAATTTTTGATAAAACATAATGATATAAAAATAAATAAAAAATCATGTAGTTGATTTTACATTATTGGAATTGAAGATTTAATTTAATTTGATTTGATATATGACCGTGCAATCTAGTTTTCACGTTAAAATTCAATAAAGTTAAGAGTGAAAGTCTTGTTTTTTTTCTACAAAAATTCATGTTCTAAAGATTTTTTTGTTTAATTTTAATTAAAAAAAAAAAAAACAATGCAAACATCTTAATAAGACAAAAATGATGATGTATTGTGCGTAAAATTTTACGTTGCACATATAAATTAATTAAAAATAGAGCTCGTAATAAGAATCACATCAAAAAAATCATTCCATCAGTGTCAATTTTTATGTTATTTTATATTAATAGATGAAATTGAGATGCATTGCTGGTCTGTATTGTTGTCATCAGCATCAGTCAAGAAGATTGTGGAGAAATAATTCAGTATTTTATTCCATTTATTATTGACACTTTATACATTATCTCTTAAAATTCTACTATAATTTAAATCAACACTACAAGATATTATATTTTTGGTGACTAAATTTTTAATTGTCAAAAGTTCAATTTTAGTCGCCGAAAAGTTATCCTGACTAAATAGTTTGGTCGCTGGCTTGGTCGCGAGAAGATTGTTGGGGAAGGTATTGGCGACTAAAAAATATTTAGTCGCCGAAAGTCCTAAATTGGTGACTATACAATTAGTTGGCAAAAGGAAAGGTATTGGTGGCAAATTTTTTGTAGTGGCCCAAAGTTTTCAATAAATGTGTTTTTTGTTTTAGCGATGAAAATATTTAGTTGCTAAAAACGCGACACTCCTTTTTTGTTATAATTTTTTTAGTTGATAAAATTATGGTGCTCATTTTTAGCTACTAATTTTTTAGTTGTCAAATTTTTTTTTTTGGTGCTACTAACAAGTTTCCTTTTTATTTTTTGGCTACTAAATATTTAGTCGCCAAAAGCTCTATTTATTAATTTTTTTAAAATGCATAAATTGAATATTTTTTATTAAATTCTGAATTATATGCATTTCATTATTAATGCAACCTGTAAGACCATCTCCAACGGAGAACCAAATCCAGCATCAAATTCAAAATTTGATGAAAAATCCACTTTTCACAGCTCCAACCGTTGCACCAAACTCATATCAAACTGAGGATTTACCAAACAAAACATCAAACTAATACCGGGAGACAGATTTTACCAAATCACTGTTACTGACCGTTGAAAATGGTACACCGGTTGCCCCGGTGGTTGCCCGACCGGTTGACCAACCGGTCAACCGGTTCTGTTTGAAATACATAGGTTCAAACGGGTCAAAAACAGTTCAAATCGTTTAAAAAAAAAAAAAAAAATTGCCTAGGTGGTCGACCACCCGGTCGACCGGCCGGTTGACCACCCGGTCGACCACCCAAAAGTTCAAAAAGTTCAAAATAAAAGGTTCAAACCGGTAAAAAAAAAAAAAAAAAAAATTTGTCCTTTACCGGTTGACCGGCCGGTCAACCAACCGGTTGCCCGGCACAAATTTGATGAAACGGATTTGATGCTGAACCGTTAGAGTGCGACGTATCAAATTAAGGAAATTGTCTGTTTTTTACTCAGATTTGGTGAAATATTTGCTACACCGTTGGAGATGCTCTAACCTGTACATATACAGAATAATACATCTAATCAATTATCATCTAAATCCATTATCATTAATACCCATTTGATTATCAACTATCTAAAAACTTTAACTTGTAACATCATATTCCAAATATCATGTAAATTCATACCAACCAAGTATAATCTATCTAAATTAATACAGAAACACTGGATTTCCAAAATAGAGGGTTGGAGAAAAATAAATGTCTTCCATATATAAAACAAATGCTCTTCGTATACAAAAATAAATATCCACAATAGTCCATGCAAAAACAATCTTTTAAAAAAAAATAATAAAAAATTTACACTTATTCAATACAATGGACATTTCAAATTATAAGATCAATCTTATTGTACAGAGATACATGCACATTCCAACATCATCATTATGAAAATTGCATAGGTAGATGTAGATGAAGATGACCCAGGAGCTATATAACAAGTGCAGCATCATTGTGACAAAGAACTTATCAAAAACAAAAACAAAAATAAAAACAAAAACAAAAAAACATCATTGTGAGACAAAGAAGCAGCAGTGCTGCATTAAGAAAACAGAAATGTGCTTTATAAATCATAGCAAATAAGGAAATGTTTTTTTATTTAAATGATGCCGTGTATACATTATTGGAGAATCAAACATTGGTACAAACATTTTTATTGATAGAGCAGATGAAAGTGCTCATTCTATCTCACAACATATATTAGAAACATTTAAAATTGACCCATGAAAGAGTACTGGGAGCATCCAAGAGCTTGCTTTCCTCTACCTGCCTCAAATGATTTATGATCTATGAAAGCAGACAATGCTTGATGCATGAGTTCATAGTAAAGTAAATGAGACTCAAATCAAATAAATAGCATTTAGTTTTCCTAACTCAACCAAGCCACAAAAAAAGGGCATAACTCAACCAAGTCATAAATAGTTAAATCAAATAAATATCACTAGATCAAATGAGTTCACTAATAGCTATTCATTTCTTTCTCATTTTCCTAACTCAACCAAGCCACCAAAAAAAGAAAAAGAAAAAAGGGCATTTAGTTTCTTCCCCTTCATTTTCTTTTCCTTTTCATTTCCTTTCACAAATCCAAGGACCCAAATCAAATAAATAGCATAAGAAAACTACAACAAAATTCAACATGAATCCAATATTAAAAAGAGTTATATTTCAACTACTTCTAAAAGCTACATTTTCCCCTCCATTGATGGACCGCTGGATTTTTGTTTTTAAAGTGATAGGACACAAGGTTACCACATTATTTGGATCAAAATTCGGTACAGAATTTTCGTTTGTATAGCACTACTCATGTAAACACCATAGAACTAAATAGATATATATATATATTTTAAAATAATAATTGGGTTCTTAGAATACCAGTTAAACTACTGATACATAAGCAGAATTTGTGTGTTCTTACTTGGCTTCCTTGAAGATATTTACTCTCAATTTAATTCTAATTACAACAGTAAAAAGAAGAGCAAAACTAGAGAATATGATCTTTATATTTTAAAGGACAAAGTTGTGTGGTTATTTTATGACCCTTTATGTTATTGTACCAAAATTCAAAGCAATGCTCCATTTCTCAAAATGAGTGGGAGGACTTCACAATTATTATAGCCCTTAGAACTTTCAGATGAGTTATACCTCTATTAGGATATTCCAATAATAATCCAATACAAGAATTGGCTCAACAGGTAGCAAAAATATATTCCATAGGTAATGGTTGGCTTATGAGATTTAAATTTAATTAAACATATTACACATGCTTTGTTTTCTAAATCACTTAATTTTCACATGTGTTTGGGCCATTTGCTCCCATTCACATGTATCTCATTGTTTAAAAAAAAAAAAAAAAATCATTGGGGTATTTCATCATGCACTTGCAATGCAAAATGTTCATTATGTATGAACATCACAGAGGCTGCTAATGTGTTTCAACAAGTCCGTTATTCAACATTCACAAAACGCTTTAGCAAGTCTATTATTCATATCACATAGCTTTTCATCACGGGGATCAAACGCAAGTTAAGTGGAGAGAATTTATTTTTTTAAAAAAAACTTACTTTTTTTTGGTTGTCAATGGAGGAGATTTGGGGATCTAGGGCTGCTAATGTGTTTCGGGTAAACAAAGCTACTCAGCCGATGTAGAGAAGGGACGTTAGAAGGCCGACGCCGGAAGCCCTTCACCGCCGTCGACGAGTTCATTGATGGAGAGAGGGAGGCCAAATCTGATGCTGTAAGAATGTAGGTTTATATATATAAATATATAGAGAGAGAGAGAGAGAGAGAGAGAGAGAGAGAGAGGTTGAGAGTGATAGTTCAAAAAAAAAAAAGAATTTGAAGAGAGGGAGAGGGACGCCGATGAGACAGAGAGAGAGAGGCGCTGGTTTTATTTAGGGTTTGGAGAGAAAAGTGAGAGTGTGAGATATTAATTATATAGATAATTATTGGCGACTAAAATTTTTTTGTCGCTTAAAGAATTTTATAAATCTTTTCAAAATATTTGAAATGTCTCCTTCCAAAAATTTTAGCTTTTTGGCGACTAAAATTATTTTTTATTGCTGAAAATAAACTTTCGTGACTAAAATTTTAGTCGCCAAAGGTAAAAAATAATTTTTTATTTTCCATTCGGCGACTAAATGGTTTTAGTAATTAAAATGCAATATACGGCGACTAAAATTCTTTTTTGTCGTTGAAAATAAACTTTTGGCTACCAAAATTTTAGTCGCCAAAGGTAAAAAACAAGTTTTATTTTTCATTTGGTGACTAAATGGTTTAAGTAGCCAAAATTCAATATATGGCGACCAAAATTCTTTTTTGTCGTTGAAAATAAATTTTTTGGCAACCAAAATTTTGATCGCCAAAGATAAAAAATAATTTTTTATTTTCTATTCAGCGACTAAATGGTATTAGTAGCCAAAACTCAGTATACGGCGACTAAAATTCTTTTTTGTCGCCAATTTTGGCATTTTTGCGACGAAATTTTTTTTAGTCGCCAATAACCAATATACCACGACTAAAAAAAATTAGTAGCTTTGGGAAGTGAGTTGATTTTTTGGCTTTTTTTTGGCTATTTTAGCCTGAGCTAAAAAGCTTAGTTTGGGAAGAGTTTTTTGACTTTTTTTTGTGAGAGAAGAGTGTAATGACTATTAGTTGGATGTGCTGTTTTATTTTTTGTGGCTAAAATTGCCTATTTTGCCTTTTGTGGCTAAAATAGCCAAAAAAGCCCAATTTAGCTCTTCCCAAACAGAGCCTAATATTTTATTTTTGCCGACTAAAAAACTTTTTAGTTGTCAATTCCACAACTTTTGACGACTAAATTTTTTTTAGTCGCCATTTATAATTGCCAAAGTTACATTTTGTTGCAGTGCAATATCCTTTCATTTAGAACACTAGTTAAGTGCAACTCTAATGCAATTGATATAGTTGTTATTGCTAGATAATAGCAACTTAATAATTAAAAAAATAAAAATAAAATAAAACTCCAATGGACATGCTAAATAAGTTGTCCAAATATGACAATGTCAAATTTGACAAAAGACTTAGCTAATTGTTGAATTTTGTTTAGAACTCCTCTCTCTCTCTCTCTCTCTCTCTCTCTTAACTTTATCTTTCATAGTGGGGTCCATACATAACATTTCAATTTAATTTTTTGTGAAGAAAATTTAAGAAAGGCATATTGTACAATTAGAGAAACATTATTAAAAGGATAAATTATAAATATATTTTTTAAAATTTGTTTAGAATATGGATATTTCTTATAGTTTGAAAAATTACAAATATTCTTTTGTCATAATTTTTTATTTAACAAAATTAATTGAAAAAATAAAATTCATAACTGCTCTCCTATATAATCATAAAATTACCTAAATTATTAATTGAAATAAATTTCTGACATCATTAAAAACTGTTAATTGACTTGATAATTTATTAATAAAATATGCTATTTGTTATGAAATTAGAAATTTTAAGAAGTGAGATGTAATTTTCAAAACTATAAAAGATAAATCGTATTTTAAACAAATTTTTAAAAAGTGTATTTATAATTTACTCTTATTATAAAATTACTTTTTCACACTTTTAACAATATTAAAATTTAACTTTAATTATCTATTGGAGCATTTTAACATTGTTAGATGCTCTAAACTTGCTATAGGAACTTTTAATAGTAATTTATGTGTGGGTTTTTTTTTAGACAGTTTTTTTTTTTTTTAACATTGTTAGATGCTCTAAACTTGCTATAGGAACTTTTAATAGTAATTTATGTGTGGGTTGGTATTGATATTGTATGCGAGAGAGTGAGGGTGTGTGTTAGGAAAAAGCTTTTATTTTGAGCCATGAGGGTAGAGTGCCCCATTATGATTAGCTCTTAATATTGTCTCCCACTTCACTTCTTTCTTCTTGCACACTATGATTAGCTCTTAATATTGTCTGTCTCCCACTTCACTTCTTTCCTCTCGCACACAAACAGAGAGAGAGAGAGAGAGAGAGAGAGAGAGAGAGAGGGTGACATTACTACACACAGAGGGTAGAGTGCCCCATTATGATTAACTCTAACATTTTTATTTTGCACCAGAATATCTTTAATGTTAATAGGTACTTTATCTATTTAAATATTATTATAAAATATATATATATATTATTTTGTTTGTTAATTGTTTTATATTTCTATTTTAATCATACTTTTTATTTTAATTATTCATCTGAATACACTTTGCTTAGTTACAATTTTCTAAAAATATTTTTCAGAAAGTTTTACTTTCTTGTTTTTCATGTCTTTTTGTTTTTATTGAATTTTTTTAATATTTTAAGCAAATTTTTTTTTTTTACTTTTTAGACATACCTAACATAAATATACTTAAAAGTAAAAAATTTGTGAAATTTTTTTTTTAAAAATTCACTAAACACCAAAAATACAAAAAAAAAGAGGAGAATTCAGTACATTTTTTTTTTGTATTTTTATATATTTATTAATTTTTAAAAATATTTTTTCACAAATTTTTTTACTTTTTAAATACATTTAAGTAAGGTGTATTTAAAAAAGTAAAAAATACGAAAATAAAAAAACTTAGTTTTCAAAAAACTTAATTCGAAAAACTTAAACCAAACACAATAGGATGCCACATCAACAACAAAAATAAAGAAAAATAATCCTAATGATTAAATATATTTTGCCTAATTTTTGAAGACTTATTACATGTAACTAGTGAATGTGAGTTGAACTAAAATATTTAATCATATGCCTAATATATTAAAGTTAAAAAAATAAATTATCCTAAATATTTTAACTAATAAATATTATATGCCTAATGCCTAATGAATTAGAGATGCTTTTAATACAGTAGTTGCACATCATCAACCGTTATGTTCGCATGGCTGCTAATTAAGAAGATGCACAATTACATGGCTGCTAATTAAGGAGATGCACAATTACGGGTGGGGGCATCATATCATGTTTGACTTTTTTTCTCAAGTTCAATTCAAAAATTGACTCAAAAACTTTGTTTACCCTAACTCTACCAACTAGTATTTGTTTTAAATTTTAACAAGCTAAACTAAACTAGTTAGGCCGGTCATTAGGGGTGTTTGTTTAGATTTTTTTAAATTAACTTACAACTTTAGTTTTCGAAAAGTTATTTTAGACTGTTTAATTAAATTTATTTTAAATAGTTTTTGATTTTAACAATTTATTTTAATTCAAAAAAGCTGATTCTAAGAAGCTGCTTATCCTTTACTTCTGATTATCAGCTTTTGCTGTGGATATGTTAATTTACGGTTATACTTTTGAATTTTTTTTTTATTTTTTATTTTTTTAAAAAAAGAAAAAGACCCAACTGGATAATAGATATTATTATTATTATTATTATTTAATGAGAAATGTAGACAAGTAGTGAATAACAAAAAATAAAAGTTAATTGAAAAAACTATTTCATAACTTATTTAACAAATACTATTCAACAACTTAAATCTATAATCTAATAGGTACACCAAACAGATTAACAGTTTCTGATTAAAGTCATAACCTATAATCTGTTAAGTTATAATATATAGTCTGTTTTAACAGCTACACCAAACGGAGCCATTAAACCCATAACCACTCTAACATGAATGTTAGTTGATGAGAAGTCACTTATGATTGTTGTTGATTTTTTTTTTAAAAAAAAGAAACTTGTAATACAATAAAAAATGCATGCTGTGAATATGATTCTATGACGCACAAGGTAACGTCATATTATGACCAGTCATGAAAAGTAATTCACTTTTAACGGCATACCATAGCATGTCGTTAAAACTATTAACAACGCATTTTATACGTTATGTTTAATTTTTACGACTACTTTTACACGCCGTTAATTCAAGAGACAAATCACGGTGATCATTGACAGTCATTAAATATTTAACACAACAGCCTATTTTGCCAGTCGTAGAATATGTTTAGTTTTTTTATTTTTTTAATTCAACAGGTTTTATTTCACTTATTTTGTACAATCTAAAAAAAATATTACAAACAAATTTCATATATATATATATATATATAAGTATCAATCAACCACTAAAGGCTCCGTTTGGGAAGAAAAAAGCTAGGCTTTTTTGGCTAAAATAGTCACAAAAAACAAAATAGGTCATTTTAGCCACAAAAAACAAAACATCAAATCCAACCCATAATCATTACAATCCTCTCTCACAAAAAAAGTCAAAAAAGTTAAAAATCCAAAAAGTCCTTCCCAAACCAGGCTAAAATAGCCAAAAAGCTAAAAAGCCAAAAAGCCAACCCACTTCCCAAACGGAGGCAAAGTATCATTTCAAGCATAAAAAAAACTATTTATAAGTTTTGAACATCCAAAAATTGTCTGTACATAACAAACCATCCAAAAACTATATTTCTAAATATCAAAAAATTGTCCTCAACTTCAAAATTGTCCAAAAATTTCTAAATCATCCCCTCAAAAAAAAAAAAAAAAAAAAAAAAATCTCTAAGTTCTAAACGGTACAAAATTTACCCAAAATATCTTCTTGTGAGTGCACCATTATGGGTTGATTCAATTACATCAACACTCGGCTTATGCCATCCATGTCTTTATATTAGATAATTCTTAACAGTTTGGATTTCGTCTTGAGAAACTTCCCTTCTTAGAGTAACTAAACTTGAAACAACATTTACAGAAAGAGTATATATTAATTAGACCATAAGCATGGATATGGGATTCATATGTAAAATTGACAGAAGCTTGAAAAGATTAAAAAAAAAAAAGCAACCAAAAGCATAAATATGAGAAATGTGCAATTTTGTCTAGGTTTCTCCATGAGAATGCTTCTTGCCCCTTGCACCTTTGCTTGCACCTACAAGTTTTAATTAATTTTTTAAAAGCTTTGTGAAATATCATTCTATCTAAAATTTAGCTATATATTAAGAGAAAACAACATATTACAAAAGCTTGACAGAAGCAAAAGCATCATATGTATGTATAAATAATGTAGGTGCTATGATCACTATAAAAAAAATAAAAAAACCTATTCTACAATAGCCCTGTTTGGTAGAGCTGTGGGAAAGTGCTTATAGCTTATGCCTAAACAGCTTATAGCTTATAACTTTCAGCTTAAGCTGATTTTCAGCTTATTCTTAAAGCATCTCCTGCCCCACTCAAAGAATAAGCTGATTTTTGACTTCCACAAAGCTATAAGCTAAACCAAACATATCAAAATAGCTTAAATTAAGCTGAAAGCTGAAATAAGCTGTGAATAATTTCTGCCAAACAGGCACAATAACAACTTCAAATTAGCTTAAAATTTTTAAATTTGTTACATAAGATTTGCTATCATCTAAAGTCTAACTATGAAGTGGTCATAGGAATTGTGCAAAGACATTAAGGATACAGAACATCAAAAAATATCAAGAATGCCAACAAAAAATGTAACATGAATAAGAGAAATATGAATAACTTTTGAAACTTGAATATTCAAAAATGAACTACCAGGTTTCAAAAAGAGGGTTTTCAATAATAGCAAAATTTTAACCATATCATACAAATGCAGGCAGCAGCCATCTCTAAATTGCATTGATAATAATGTTATTACAGAACTTAAGAAATTAATAGTGCAAACACAATATTGCAATAGGAAACTAAGTCACTTCAACTTTTGACTTGTGCCATAAGCTGAATGCAATTATTGTTGGAAATAATGGTTTCATAGATTTATTTTTGGGTCAACTTTGAGCCCAAATTTGAATGGGGCCCACACGTCTTTTGGAGTGAGTTCAAAGAGGTGACATGTTCCTTGCGACATGGCAAGTTACACGGTAAAGACGGTTCGTTAAAACCATTTACGAGTGAATGAGAAGTTAACGTTGTTTTTGGGTTCGTGGAATGAACAATTAAAGAATAAAATGTAAGTTTCCTTGTAAGGCTTGTCCCACATTGAAAACTTAAGAGAACTTATGTGTATATATAAGTTTTAGGTGGCAACACTTGGCCCCAAGGGGCACCCCAAGTTTGTAGAAGGGAGGAGTTATGAACAAAGTGACATTTGGCTCAAACCATTACACGCGTGCGCGCCGCCGTTCGATCAGCAGAGTCGTACCGGGTGTGGGTGTGGGTTGTGGGTCGGGTTAGTTCTAATATTAATTTTTTGGACAAAATATATTTTAATTTTTTTCAAAAAATTCTTGTGGGAAATTTATTTTTTTCTGAACAAAATTAATTCAAATTTTGCGCCAAAATTTGAATTCAATTTTTTGTCCATACAGTGCCTTTTCCGGGTCCATTTTGGCAGGTTCAAACAGTGCAGCGGATAGATTAAATTCCAGCAGGTTCAAATCGTTCATACCTGTTCACATTTAGAAATCATGTTTTCTTCCCGTTTTTGCTCTCTTTGCATTGTTCTTCATACTATGTATTTAGAGAAAATTCTGAGAGTATAGAACGCAGGTTCTAGTTTGCCGTACAAATTGTTTGGAGTGTTACTACAATCTGTGTAGATTATTGTATCCTGGGAGATAGACGCTATTAATCCGTAAGCACTGAAGCGAGGCGAATTTGTCTTAAGGACAGAGTGTCACACACTCGACTTGATCTTTTTGTATTTTTTTGGTTTGGTAAATAAATTTTGTAAGTAATTTATTTTTATTTGTTTGATTTGGTTTCACATTATTTATTTTACACAAAAGATTGTTCTAATAATTTTAAGACAGATTCGAATTATTCTGTTTAAACAGAATTTATTCGTTTGTTTCCTTTCTTCTTTTCTTCTTCTTACATAAATTATTTTCTGGGATTTTACAAAATAATAATCTGGTTAGAAAAACAAATAGTAGTAATATACTGTTTAAAAAATAATAGTAATATACTGTTTATTTTATTTGACAACTAGTAGTAATATACTAGTGGTCATTAGCAATTCAAAATATTTATTTGTGAAGTTGATCAGAAATTAATTTTGATTTTCAGAAATAATTTATGAGTTTTTATTAATTAAAATTCTGTTTTCAGTATTTTAATTTTGAAGTGTTACAGAAATATTTTTCTGTGTGGAATTAATTTTTTTAAATAAAATTTTATTTTATTTTCAAATTAATTGAAAATAAAAGTTACAATTATTGTTTCTTTTATTTTTACAGAATTTAATTATGTGTTTTGGTTTAAATTTTTTGTGTAATATAAAATTCTAATTATAATTTTGTTTTATAATTTAGAATTCATGGCTATTGAAACTAATGCTCAAACTAGTACTAGTATGGTGGTTGCAATTGCTCCAATCCCCTCTCCTGTTGTGACTTTGCCAATCAATCACGGCAAAAAGCCAGAGAAGTTCTTAGGAACTGATTTTAAGAGATGGCAGAAAAAAATACTGTTTTATTTTACTACTTTCAACTTGGTACGTTTCCTCCGTGAATATGCTTCTACTCTAAAAGAGGATGAAACCGACCTGTAAGTAATTGCTGTTGTCGATGCCTGGAAACATGTTGATTTCTTTTGCCAGAATTACATCTTGAACGGACTTGACAATACATTATTCAACGTCTACAGTCCTATCAAGACGGTAAAGGAACTTTGGGAGTCTTTGGAGAAAAAGTACAAGACAGAAGATGATGGCTCGAAGAAATTCGGAGTAAGCAAATTTCTAGACTTTGTGATGGTTGATTCTAAGATTGTGATCAGTCAAGTTCAGGATCTCCAACTCATTCTGCATGACATTTATGCAGAAAGCATGTCACTTAGTGAATCCTTCCAAGTTGCTACTTTGATTGAAAAATTACCACAAGGCTGGAAGGAATTTAAGAACTACCTCAAACACAAGCATAAAGAAATGGCTTTGAAAGAATTGATTGTGCACTCGAGGATTGAGAAGGACAACCGCAATTCTGAGAAGCGGGCTGGTAAGTATCCAATGAAGTCTAAGGCAAATGTGGTGGAACATGCTCCAAAAGTAAAGAAACGAAAATTTTCTAGAGAAAGTTTCACACAAGGCTCTAAAGAAGGAGAAACTAAAAAATACAAGTTCAATGGCAGATGTTACATCTGTAACAAAAAGGGACATTGGGCCAAAGATTGTTATAGCAAGCGCAAAGGTAAAAGAAGATTAAGCAAGAAGCCTGCTCAAGCCAATATGACCGAAGTGGACAAAATTTTCAATGGTGTTGAGGACATAAATCTTTCTGCAGTTGTTTCTGAGGCAAACCTTGTTGGAAATCCTAAAGAATGGTGGGTAGACACTGGTGCTACTCGCCACATCTGTGTCGACAAAGAGATGTTCACATCTTATTTTGTGGTGGACAACGATGAACAACTTTTTATGGACAACTTTTGGGCTTCTATAGTTGAAGGACAATGAAAGATTAGTCTGAAGATGACATCTAGAAAGGAACTCACTCTCAACAATGTGCTGTATATACCGGACATTCACAAGAATCTAGTCTCTGGATCTTTGTTGAGTAAAAATGGGTTTAGGTTAGTTTTTAAAAGTAACAAATTTGTACTTGCCAAAAACGGGATGTATGTAGAAAAATGTTACATGTCTAATGGCCTTTTCAAACTAAATGTAATAACTGTTATTCCCTCTGTTGTTAATAATAATACATCTTCTTCTTACTTGCTTGAGTCTTTAAATTTATGGCATGGTAGACTAGGACATGTTAATTATGGATCTTTGCATAGATTAATTAATATGTAATGTTTACATAAATTTGACATTGATTTAAATCATAAATGCGAAATTTGTGTTGAGGCAAAATTAACTATAACTCATTTTCATTCAATTGAATGAAGTACGAAGTCATTTGAATTAATTCATAGTGACATTTGTGATTTTAAATCAATTCAAACTAAAGGTGGGAAAAAATATTTTATCACTTTCATAGATGACTATGCTAGATACAGCTATGTTTATTTAATTCGAACCAAGGATGAAATTTTGGAAACTTTCATTCAATATAAGAATGAAATTGAAAATCAACTTGGTAAGAAAATTAAGAAACTTAGAAGTGATACAGGTGATGGATATTAGTCACATTTTGGTGAGTTTTGTAAAGAATATGGAATAATTTATCAAACCACCGCTCCTTACTCACCTCAGCAAAATAGAATTGCTGAAAGGAAAAATAGGACTTTAAAAGAAATGATGAATGCCATATTAATAAGTTCTAGATTACCTCAGAATTTGTGGGGGAAAGCAATACTTTTTGCCAATTATATACTTAATAAAGTACCTCGAAAGAAAGTGAATCAAACACCTTATGAATTGTGGCATGAGTGAGTACCATCCTACAAATACTTGAAAGTGTAGAGATGTTTGGCTAAAGTAACTATTCTTAGTCCTAAAAAAGACTAAGATAGGTCCTAAAACAATTGATTGCATATTCATTGGTTATGCTAAGAATAGTAATGCATATCGGTTTTTGATTCATAAGTCAGAACATTCCGAAATACATGTAAATACTATTATTGAATCTCGAAATACATCGTTCTTTGAACATGTATTTCCAAATAAAACTAGACAAGAGACTAGTACTGAGGCTCCTTTATGGAAAGAAGCTGTAAACAGTGAAGTTGAATCCATCTTGCAAACTCACACTTGAGAATTGGTGGATTTGCCAACAGGTTGTAAACTTTTTGGGTATAAGTGGATTTTCAAGAGAAAAATGAAAGTGGATGGATCAATTGACAAATACAAGGCAAGACTTGCGGTCAAAGGAGTTAGACAAAAAGAAGGTCTTGATTATCTTGACACATACTCACCAGTTACTAGAATAACATCAATTAGAATACTAATTGCCATTGCATCTTTGTACAATCTATAAATTCATCAAATAGATGTTAAAATAGCATTCTTAAATGGTGAGTTAGATGAAAAAATTTACATGGAACAACCGGAAAGATTTTTTGTTCCAAGAAAAGAAAAAAAAGTGTGTAAATTAGTTAAATCAGTATATGGTTTAAAACAAGCGCCAAAGCAATGGCATGAGAAATTTGACAAGGCAATAATGTCAAATAGATTTAAAATTAATGAATGTGATAAATGTATTTATATTAAAAATACAAACAACGGTTATGTTATAGTATGTCTTTATATGGATGATATGCTCATCATATATAGTGATAATGACATGATTAAAACTACCAAGAAAATATTGAATAAACATTTTAATATGAAAGACATGGGGATTACTGATGTAATAATTGGTATGAAAATTACCAAAACATCAGAAGGTTACGCTTTGTTAAAATCACATTACATTGAGAAAATACTTGATAAATTTAGCAAAGATGATGATTATTTTGCTAGAACACATATGGATGTTAATTTGTTTATTTCTAAGAATGTATAGGAAAGTATTTCTCAATTAGAGTATGCCCAAATTATTAGAAGCTTAATGTACTTGATGAACTGCACTCGCCTGGATATAGCTTATGTAGTAAGTAAATTAAGTAGATATAAGAGTAATCCAAGAGTAGAACACTGGAAAGAAATTATAAGGGTTCTAAGATATCTTTGATTTACTCATAATATTGGGCTTAATTATACTAGACATCCAACAGTATTTGAAGGATACTGTGATACAAATTGGATATCGGATACTAGAGACTCAAAATCCACCAGTGAGTATGTCTTTACTTTTGGTGGGGTGACTGTACCTTGGAAATCTTCCAAACAGACTTGTATTGCTAAGTCTACTATGGAATCAGAATTCATAACTTTAGATAAAGTTAGGGAAGAAGCAGAATGGCTTCGTCACTTCCTTGAAGATATTCCAATGTGGCCGAAACCGATGCTTGCTATATGAATACATTGCGATAGTCAATCAGCAATAAATAGAGCACAGAGTCATATATAAAATAGTAAGTCACAACACATTCGTCGTCGACATAACATCGCGAGACAACTACTCTCTAAGGCCCCGTTTGTTTTGGGAGATAGAATGGAGGGGATTGATAGTGAGGGGATTAATAGTGAGGGGATTAATAATGAGGAATTGTTAAATTATTTTTATATAAAATAATAAAACAAATAAAAAAATATAAAAAATTAAACATTATATTTAAATTTTTTTTTCCAATATATAAAAAATAAAAAAAATAAAAAAATTTCTAATCCCCTCACTATTTTTCTAATACTATCTCTATCTCCTCCTTACCAATCTCCCCTCCAAGGGTATTAGCAATACCAAGGGACTAATAGTCCCAAGGCTTTCTCTGCAAACAAACAAGGGCATTAGTAATATCTTGGTATTACTAATCCCAATACCCTCCCTATAGCCCAAAACAAACGGGGCCTAATGGAATTATTTCCATTGAATATGTAAAGTCGAAAGACAACATGGCGGATCCACTAACTAAAGGGTTAGCAAGAGAGTTAGTTGAAAATTCATCGAGGGGAATGAGATTTAAGCCTGTTTAAAAAGAGTTACTACAACGGCAACCCAATCTAGTTGACTTGAGATTCTAAGATCTAGGTTCAAAGGGACAACCGAGTTGTATATGACTCATAAAAATCATTGGGGAGTCAAACTCTTATCCATTTTTATGATGAAATAGTGATGTCTGCAGCGTTTTAGGTTAAGGGGTTGTTTGGGGTGTCCTAAATAAGTGCACTTTTTGTCTTTTTGGACTAAAAAGTTGAGGGAAAAAATATGGATGTTTGGATTAATTTTTTGACTTTTTATGAAAAAATGTGTATTAAAAAATTGTATAAATTAGTGTGTAAGGAAAAATTAGGATTGGGAGTTGTGCAGCCATAATTTTTGACTTTTGGTGAATAGTGATAACTTTTTAATTTTTTGAGTAACTTTTTGACTTTTTGACTTTTTTTACACTTTCCAAACTTGGCCTAAGTAATACTTTTAATGATTCTTATATCTAGGAATACCTAGTGGAGTATGGCAGGATACTCTTCATAAGAATCACTTATATGAGTGTGAACTATGTCGGTTCTATGAGATTTGTGAAGGGCTACAATTCTCTAGAGCACTCATGAAAGACCAGGTTGTTCAGGGCCAAAATGAACACCATAGTGAGAACTAAACTGTGTCTGGTAATATACTGTGTGAGTTCTATTGTCTTGTTTTACACAAATGGTTTAATAGTTCAAGACATCATGTTCACTAGTTAGCTAATAAATCTGATAGTGTCTTACAAGGGAAGGATCAAAACCAAAAGCTATCTATCATTTGCAGAATATTTTCAATTTCTGTACTCTCAATAATTAGATCATGTTGTTGCATTTTCTTTCTGTCAAATTCCATTCATGTGGGGGATTGTTGGAAATAATGGTTTTATAGGCTTATTTTTGGGTCAACTTTGAGCCTAAATTTGAGTGGGGTCCACATGACTTTTGGGATGGGTCCAAAAAGATGATGTATTCCTTGCCACATGGCAAGTCACACGGTGAAGATGGTTCGTCAAAACCATTTATGAGTAAATGAGAAGTTGACGTCGTTTTCGAATTCGTGGAATGGACAATTAAATAATAAAATGTGGGTTTCCTTGTAAGGCTTGTCCCATATTGGAAACTTAAAATAACTTATGTGTGTCTATAAGTTTTAGATGGCAATACTTGGGTTGGGCCCCAATTGACACCCCAAGTTTGTAGAAGGGAGGAATTATGGACAAAGTGATCTTTGGCTCAAACCACCACACACGCGCGCGCGCCACCGCCGCCTTTCGATTGGCCGAGCCGTGTTGGGTGCGAGTGTGAGTTGTGGGTCGGGTCAGTTCTAATATTAATTTTTTGGACAAAATTTATTTGAATTTTTTTATAAAAAATTCTTGCGGGAAATTTATTTTTTTCTAAACAAAATTAATTAAAATTTTGCGCCAAAATTTGAATTCAATTTTTTGTCCATATAGTGCCTTTTTCGGGTCCATTTCAGCAGGTTCAAATAGTCCAATGGACAGATTAAATTCCAGTAGGTTCAAATAGGTCATACCTATTCAGTTTGAACAAGATCTGTTCATTTCAAAAACATACCTATTCGGTTTGAATCATACCTGTTCGGATCTATCCAATGGTCACCAATTTTCCTATAAATGGATATCATTTCCAGTAGATTTTTACATTCAAAAATCATATTCTCTTCCCGTTTTTGCTCTCTCTTTGCATTGTTCTTCATATTAGTTTTTTAGAGAAAATTTTGAGAGTATAGAACGCAGGTTCTAGTTCACCGTACAGATTGTTTGGAGTGCTACTACAATCTGTGTAGATCATTGTATCCTGAGAGATAAACGCCATTAATCCGTAAGTACCAAAACGAGACGAATCTGTCTTAAGGACAGAGTATCACACACCTGACTTGATCTTTTTGTACTTTTTTGGTTCGATAAATAAATTCTGTAAGTAATTTATTTTTATTTGTTTAAATTGATTTCACATTATTTATTTTACACAAAAAATTGTTCTGACAATTATCAGATTCTATTCTACCATAACTTAGAAAATTTTGATCCCTTTATTGGGAAAAAAGTTGGTAAGTTTTTGTTGGTGTTTTTTTTTTTTTTAAACTTTTCCTGGGATTAAAAAAAGGCCTGAATTTTTTATTTTATTTTATTTTTGTCGTGAAGGGAGACATGGACGACAACCTAGATTTTGGATGTTTTGGCAAATCAAAGCCTGCTTACTGTCAACTTTGCTAAAACAGAGTTTCCTTTTAAAATCTTTACTATAATCATGTATTATGATTTTACTAAGTAGATATATTGTGACTTACAACGGCATAAAAAAGTCTATCACTACAATTAAACAAAAACTTATTCTATCACATTAAAGCCATGTAGGCAAAGCACTTCACCTTAATAGAACCTTCTTTTTTAATTACTTTATTGTTGTCTTCGTGCTTGCTAGATTGCTATTCAAAGGACAAAAACAAAGCCTCAGTTTTCTTTTTCTTTTTTTCTTATTCAAATTCTCAATCATCTAAGGAAAGAATTTTAAGTGTTCACGTCATCTCAAATCAACCTAAAAGAAAGAGAATATATTAATGGCAAAACAACTATGTTTAAGATTTTTACGAGTTAAATGGCACAAATTCCTAACATAGGAACTACATAAGAATTTATTGTTACAGTAGAAAATTCCCACAATTACATTATTAATATATCTCAAAATTCTATGAAATAAATACATTACTTATGTATCTAACCAGCAAGAGCAACAACTCTGTTTTCCATCAAAAAAATTTACTACAGAAAAAAGCTCCATTTTTTTTATTCCTCAAATCAACAACTTATTTTTTATAGCAAATGTCTCTATTACTTGTTCCATCAACGTCCTATTCTCCTAGCTTCATTTGAGCTCATTAAACCTTGGGCAAATCTTTATTATTTTGGTTATGACCTATGGTAATGTCTGTGGCGGTATTTGGAAATTCGTGAGAAATGAGTAGAATAATTTTACTATAAAGAAGAACAAATATAGACCACAATTGAGAAGAATTAAATCGAAACAAAGTAAAATTGTGAGAAAAAAGTATCGCAATTCAATTAAAAAATGATAAATGCAAGCATTAAATCAAGATAGAACATGAAGATTGATCATACCAACGCATAGAATTTCAGAGATGACTTGACAACTGTGTTGAACTTTGGAGTCTACAATCAAACCATTTCTCAGTATATATGTAGACACAAATGCATATATACATATATTCAAATTCAAAACCACAACACTAACACACAACAATAACCATGCAAATTAGAAATTGTTAAGAACTAAGTAAGGTACCGTTGATTCGAGTCTTCACAATGATATCGAGATCGAAGAACTTTGTGCTCCATCACATATTAGATACAGTATGAGGCAGCAAAAGAAGAAGATCATACCATTGCAGAAGCAACTAGAACTGCAGAAGATCATATCACTTCCAATCTGGTAAATGGAAATATCCATCGATGCACATGCATCAGATGGAAATGCGAATAACAAACCATACTAGGAAACAAAAAGAACATGAAGCAACATTGCTCAAGATTGCTAAGACAACTAGTACTTCATATCAAATGGCCGATGAATATTTATCCAGTCAAAATTCAGAACAAAGATGTTTAGGGAAAAAAATCAACTAGAGGGAAAATGGAGCAACCTGGAAAAAAAGAAAACATTTCAAACTAACATTACAGTCAAGAAATTACAAAACACACAAGGGATAAAATTTATGATAACCAAAATGATCCCACAAATATATGAATGTTCTAATTACAAATGCAACAGAAATCAAAACTCATCTCTAATGTTAAAAAGTAAAGTGAACAGATTTATTCCGAGGAAAATGCTATTCCACCAGAATTTGTATATAGAATTTTGTAACCATAATGACGTGGCAGTGTTATTTTGGGTAATTAAAGACATCTCCATGAGTTCTTTCTTCTGAGATGATAGCTCAAAACCCATCCAAATAATTCAGTATAACTTTTCAGCATAGATTTTTATATTTGTATATCACTACTCTTATTTCACATACACAGTTGTGCATAACTTTTTTCTTGCCTTGTGAACTAAATGCCAAGGTAGCTAAGCATTGAATTTCACTAGAAAAACTGGTTTAGGTGGCAAAGAGGGCAAACAAAGCACAGCTTGGCCCCAAACACACATGACCTTGCAATTTAACTTTCATACCCACCAAACAGAAAAACAAAGAATCAAAAAAAGTTTGTGCCTTTCAATCGAAATTATCCCCTAAAAAACTCAGCAAAACTAAGTAAAATTCAAAGCAAAACTATCCGCAGAATGACGGGCTATTCCAAAAATTTAGCAAAACACAAACATTTATCGACCAATGTTCAATGTGTATGGTAAAAATTGAATAATAAAAACCAACTGAATGATGAAGGGCTAGTGCTCATCTACTAGGTTAATACACATAAACCCTAAATAGTAGAAACAAAATCAATAGCGAGAGATTTGAAAATTGAGAATGAACTCAACACCAAAGATCTATCGATGGTGATACACAAATCAACAACCAAAGAAAAGTCAAATAAAGCAACGAATCCATCGAAATACACAAATTAGAATTGTAATTTGATGGTAAATAATTGAAATTTGAAACCTTAGCGAAACAAATTGAAAAAAATGAGAAATTATCTCAAAAATATCGTTATTAGCATTCACGACCTACACAATAGATATGTTGCGATTAAGAAATTATTTATGACATGTAAAAAAAAACAAGTCGTAAAAGTGAGAAACCACGGCTTGCATTTACTGTATGTCGTTGATGTGAAGTCATAAAAATCTAGTTTTGTTGTAGTGTTGCTAGAGTATGTGCAATGGAGATAAGCTCTCCTTTATATCTTATCTCTCCATATCTCTCTATACTCTTCTTATAGGCTCAAGTCTAAACCCAAATGATAATCCTAACTGTGTATTTCGTACATTTCACAATAAGGACCATTCATATACAAAAAATTAGTTTTATTAGACATTTATAAAGATAAGAAAAAATCACATTATGTTTTATAAAATGAATGACAAATGTGATTGTAAACTTAAATAATTTATTTTTTATAAATAAAATGTTATTTATTGTTTAATTACATTAATTTTTTGCATGAATAATCTTTATTGTGATGTTTACAAAATAAACAATTCAAATCATCTGTTCGGATTTAAAATTAAACCCTATAACAAAAAGTATGAAGAACGAAAATATAGAGAAGAATATATCATGAAGAAGTCATTTGAAAGAGTTATGCCAATGGGCTTTCATGTCCAATCATATTTATGTCAGATATCATTCAAACTATTTTTATGTTAAATTAAGAACATTGTCGAAGCCAATTAAGAAGCCAATTTTGCTGGGTAACTTGAATTTTTCCTATCTCGAATGGCCTGAATGTGTTGGCATCCATATTGTAGACTTTGGCCCAGATCCCTCAACTATGCGTGAAACGCACGCGTTTACAAAACAAAGAAAGATGAGAGAGTGAGAGGAGATAGAGAGAGAAACATGCTTCTGGTTTGCTCTGAAGTCGAGCGACATAGCTGTCATGACCCAAACTCGCCCCTAAAGGTTTAGCGTCGTAACCGGCCAGTAATCCTTGGATTACCAAAGGCCTCTGAACAGAATAACATATATTTAGAGGCTGAAGACAATTATACAAAATATACATAGTCTATTGAACTGTGTAGATATACATGGGATATATAATTTTAAACTTAAAAGCATACATATGACGTCATAAAGATACAGTAGTTACACGTCACCCCACGTACAGATAAACAAAAATTTGATTGTAAACCAAAAGAAACAAAGTCTTAAACATTCATAAAATGTGGCCACAAGACTTGACTTAATCTAGAACCTCCTTGGGAGAAACAAAAGGGTGGCTAACAAACACAAAACTCTTCAGGCATCCCCTTAAGCCTGATCGTGCGCCTACTCACTTACGTATATAATAATAAATGGTGAACGAAAGCCCAGTGAATAATAATGGGGTAAAGGGTTAAATGAATGATATCCCAAAACCAATTTAGAAATCATAGTTCATATCAAAGACAGATTCATATTTGTATTCTTGTTCCAATCATATACAGAAATCTGAGTTCATGCTTAATTTTACGCCCGTTAGCGCTACAGATCACATACAAAGCATCAAAGGTCATACTTGTCAGTTCTAAAAAGGAACCTTCGGCCGGGTACAGATAACTTGTCAAATCCATAGAGGAACCTTCGGACTGAGAATAGATAACTTGTCAGTTTCATAAAGGAACCTTCAGCCAGGTACAGATAACTTGTCAGTTCCTTGAAGGAACCTCTAGATTGGGAACGGATAACTTGTCAGTTCCATAAAGGAACCTCCAGTCGGGTACAGATAACTCGTTAGCTCCATAAAGGAACCTCCGGACCGGGAGCAGATAACATACTTGTACCACATAATTGTTGCCACGAATACTTGTCAAAATTGGACAATCATTCATAGTACAAATATAATATTTCATAGAACAGATCTTATTCCATATACAAAAAATAAGTAAAATTGAACATAACTTTACTAAGTTATTACCTACAATTGGCTCCAAAGCAAACAAATGGAGTAGGCAAATTAGATATCTTGTGGTGCGTGACCTACACAGATTCAGAACAAATACGTACTGAATTACACACCCGAAATCATTAACTTAGTTTTTTCTTATCTTGGTGTGTTTCTACTTTTTATCATCATTATTATGTCTTAATCTCGGCCTAGGAATGCCTAGGATTCAATGAGGATGCTAAAATACACTTGGAGACACTTATTAAAATTTGCTAAAAACAGGGGTCTCGCTTGAGCATAACTTCCTTTGCTTGAGCGGACATGCAAAATATGAGTGGTCGCTTGAGCGTAACTTCTGTCGCTCGAGCGGTTTGTAAAGTTCTGCAAAAGTACTGGTTGCTTGATTTTCCCGCTCGATGGTCGCTTGAGCGTAAGACTCAGGTCCTCGCTCGAGTGCAACTCTTGTCGCTTAAGCAGTCTGCAAAACACATAAACTTCTAGGAGCATGCATTTTATGTTCGAGCCACCTTTTGGTCGCTCGAGCAGAGGTGCAAAACACAGAGGGGTCGCTCAAGCGGAGAAGTAGAATCTGGAATTTCCAGATCGCTGTACATGATGCAAACTTCAAATTCAAAGCCTCAAAACTCATCATTTGGACCCAAAAGTTGAGAAAACACTTATAAACTTGTAAAACATCATGGATTAAGAATCAATACTCGAAATCAAAACCCAAAAGTAAGTGGATTCTTCGAATTAAAATGTGAATTATGTGTATACATACCATACATGTATTGACTTGGGTTCAAAACTTCTAAAACATAATCAAATGAGGTCCAATGGTGAAAAATGTCATGGATTAGTAAAACCATGTTATAATTACGACATGCAAGAGAGAAAAGCTTGACAATAACTTCTAAACTCCATAAAATGTACATGCATGCATGAGATGCTCTTCTTTTCTACTTCCTTGTTCAATTCTTGCTTAACTTAGCTTACTTTTCTAGAATTCATGTATGGAATAACTTAAACTCAAACCTAATGGTTGAATTCTTACCTTAGATGTTCAATTATGCTCTAGAATGCTAATTCTTTGAGCTTGAAGGCCAAATGTCTTAGGTTCCTCCCAAATGCTAGCAATTCTTCGCTTAAACTCAACTTTCTCCTCTTCTCTCTCTCTTTCTCATGTTAGTTTGTTGTGTAGGTTCAAAGATGTGATGAAGAAAAAGATGAATGGTGGTACAAAGGAGCCTTATATAGGCTTATTTAAGAAGACTTAAATAAACTTGACTTAAATTAAGCAAACGGGTCTTATTTTTTCTAATTAATTCGTTTTGGATCGAATTTCAATTAAACCTACTATAAAATTTTAAAAATTCCAACTAACACATATACCTAGTCAATTTCATGATCGAATGCTGATAAGGTCTTTAATTCGCAGAACAAAATAGAAACACAAACAGATATTCCTACCGCTGACAGATATAAACACAAATAATGCAATGCACATGAAATTAATTCAAAATTTCCTCTTAATTAGTCATGAGGCATAATTAATCATGGTTAATCGGCTAATCATAGGTCAGGGTTGTTACAGTCTTCCCCCCTTAAAAGAGTTTGGTCCTTCAAACTCAAATTACCTTCGTGGAAGAACACTAGATCCAACGGAAACAAGTCAGGGTATCTTTTCATCATATCTTTTTTCGTCTCCCAAGTTGCGTAAGTCCCTCCGTGGTTCTGTCAATCGAATTTTACCAATAGTATTTCTTTGTTCCTTAGTCTCTTAATTCTGCGATTCACAATCCGAATTGGCATCTCTTCGTACGAATAATTAACTTTCAGAGGTACATGAGTCAGCTCAATTACATAGAGTGGATCTCGTAAGTAATCCCAAAGCATTGAAACATGAAAAACGTTGTGCATATTTTCCATCACTAGAGGTAAGGCTTCTTGGTATGTTACTGAGTTGATTTTCCCTAAAACTTCATACGACCCAATGTATCTTGGTGCTAGCTTTCCTTTTACCCCAAATCGTGTCTGACCCTTCATTAGAGTTACTTTTATAAATACGTGGTCACCGACTTCGTATTCTCTATTCCTTCTCTGGACATCCGCATAACTCTTTTGATGGCTTTGTGCAGTTTTCGAACGTTGTTGAATCTGTTTCACTTTCTCAGTTGTTTCTTGCACAAGTTCTGGTCCCAACAATGGTCTATCACCTACCTCAGCCCAGCAAATTGGAGATCGACACTTTTTACTATACAAAGCTTCATATGGAGCCATTCTAATGCTTGAATGGTAACGTTGTTGTATACAAACTCGGCCAAAGGAAGGTAGGTCTCCCAATTCCCGTGGAAGT
Organism: Camellia lanceoleosa; assembly: GCA_025200525.1. Taxonomy (NCBI): domain Eukaryota; kingdom Viridiplantae; phylum Streptophyta; class Magnoliopsida; order Ericales; family Theaceae; genus Camellia; species Camellia lanceoleosa. Next base: position 49,958,307 of record CM045763.1, on the reverse strand, counting down.
CCAATACATACATCCTTAGCATATCTTCCAAGGTTTGATTGGTTCATTCAGTTTGGCCGTTTGTTTGTGGGTAGTAAGCATTGCTCAGTCTAAGTTCAGTCCCTAAAGCCTGTTGTAAAGTTTGCTAGAATCTTGACGTGAACTTTAAATCTCTGTCTGATACAATGAATACTGGCACACCGTGTAATCTCACAATCTCATTCACATAAATGTTAGCCAACTTATCCGCATTATAAAAAGTTTTAACAGGTAAGAAATGTACAGACTTAGTCAAATGATCAACAATTACCCAAATAGAATCTAGACCTTGAGAAGAGTGAGGCAGTCCAACAATGAAGTCCATGGAAATATGCCCCAATTTCCATTCTGGTATTAGAAGTAGCTGAAGTAAACCAACGGTTCATTGATGTTCAGCTTTAACTTGTTCGCAGTGCAAACATTTAGCCACAAAGTTAGCAATACTTTTCTTCATTCCAGGCCACCAGAAGTTCTGTCACAAGTCATGATACATCTTTGTGTTCCCTAGATGCATAGCAAATTTAGAATTACAGGCTTCAGTCATAACACGTTTTCTCAAATCATAACAATTTGGGACACAAAGTATATTATGAAATTTCAGCACATCATTTTCAATCACGAATCTCGGCCTCGATTTTGTGTCAATTTCATCAAAAAAATTTCTTCAAGAACTCATCTTCACGTTATTTCTCTTTAATTTCTTCAATGATTGCAGGTTGAGCAGAAATGACGACCAAGATCCCGCTTTGTTCACGCAACACAATTTCAATCTCATTCTTCTCCAAGTCGCACAACAACTCTCTCTGATCAGTGAGCAAACATGACAAATTCCTAATACATTTTTGGCTCAATGCATTTGCAACGGTATTTGCCTTCCCTGGATGATACAGAATTTGCAAATCATAATCCTTGATCAATTCTAGCCATCTTCTCTGTCTCATGTTTAGCTCTTTTTGGGTGAAGAAATATTTTAAGCTTTTATGATCTATATATACTTCACAAGTTACTCCATACAGATAATGGCATCAAAATTTTAAAGCAAACACCACAACTGCCAATTCAAGATCATGAGTCGGGTAGTTCTTTTCATGAGGACGGAGTTGCCGAGAGACATGAGCAATTATCTTCCCATTCTGCATTAACACACAAACCAAACCTTTGTAGGAGACACCACTATAAAACTGAAACCTATCAGTTTCGTTATGCAAGGTCAGAATTGGTGCAGTTACCAGTCTAGTTTTCAATTCTTAGAAAACAGACTCCCTTTGTTCGTTCCAATCAAATGGTGCATTTTTATGAGTCAATTGCGTCAATGGCAGAGCAAGTTTAGAGAAATCGTTTACAAATCTGCAGTAATAACCTGCAAGCCCTGGAAAACTTCTAACTTCAAACACATTGGTTGGCCTTGGCCAATCTACAATAGCTTCAATTTTCTGTAGGTTCACCGATATGCCATCCTTGTCAATCACATGTCCCAGAAATGCCATGCTGTTAAGCCAGAATTCACATTTGGAAAATTTTGCATATAACTTCTTTTCCATCAGAATCTATAAAGCAGTTCTTAGATGATTCTCATGTTCCTCCATACTTTTAGAATAATCAATATATCATCAATGAACACAACAACAAACTCATCAAGAAATTGTTTGAACACTCTATTTATTAAGTCCATGAATGCAGTAGGTACATTAGTTACTCCGAATGACATTACCAAAAATTCATATTGTTCATATCTAGTTCTGAATGCAGTTTTTTCTACATTTTCTGCGTTGACCTTTAACTGGTGATACCCGGATCAAAGGTCTATCTTGGAGAACACTTGTGTTCCCTGGAGTTGGTCAAATAGATCATCTATTTGGGGCAATGGATATTTGTTCTTCATAATTACTTTGTTCAATTCCTGATAGTCTATGCATAATCTCAAAGATCCGTCTTTCTTTTTAACAAATAGAATTGGAGCACCCCAAGGTGACGTGCTCAGGCGGATAAATTTCTTGTCTAAAAATTCTTGGAGTTGAACTTTTAAATCTTTTAGTTTAGAAGTTGACATTCTATAAGGAGTCTTGGAGATAGGTTGTGTTCCAAGTACTACATCAATCGTAAACTCAATTTCCCTATCAATTAAGTCTCTAGGTAAGTCATTAGGAAACACATTAGAAAATTCACAGACTACAGGAATCATTTCCACGCTAGCATTTTCTGAAGACTCAGTCAACACACAACATAAGTAGCCTCAATACCTTTTTCTCAACAACTTCCTAGCTTTCATAAATGAAATCAAGTACGAGAGAGGAATTACCCCATTCCTAGTAAAAGCAAACTCAAGCATACCTGGTGGCCTAAGCATGACGATTTTATTCACACAATCAATAGTGGCACAATATTTTGTCAACCAATCCATACCCAATATACAATCAAAATGGTTAATGCTCAAAGGAAGCAAATCCATGTACAATGCCATATCACCAAACATAATATTACATGCCAGATACACGTAAGCACATATCATAGAACGTCCAGATGGTGTAGACACAAATAGTAAATAGTTCATAGGTTCTAATGGTCTAGTTAACTTTAGAGAAAAAGCACGTGATACAAATGAATGTGTGGAACCAGAATCCATCAACACATAGGCATTTTGAGCACAAATAGAGATTATACCTGACACCACAGATTTAGTATTCTGTACATCCCTAGGCACTAGTGCGAACACTCTCCCTTGCCTTAGTGTTTCATTTCCGGTGTTACCTCTGGCATTAGTTATTGCATTGGTCCTTGTTACAAGAGCAGATCTGGCTGAACTTACTGCCGGATAGTTTGTATTGTCAAACCTCATCAGACAATCTCTAATTATGTGATCGGTCTTGCCACACCGGAAACATTCACCAGATGCATGATAACACGTGCCTTTATGCTTCCTTCCATATTTTGAACATATTGGCATTGACCCACTGCTTTGGCTTGAACTGCTTGAAGATCCGGTATTTTACTTTTTGTTTGTAAAGAGTGAACGAGCCTTCCGAAAATTGGATCCAGATCTTTTGCTTCTCCATTCGGTTTTTGGTGTCTTGGCTTGTTTTATTGTTGCCAGGGTGGCTTATGCCATTATTGCTTTGTTTAAGACTTCTACATAGGTAGGCAATTTCAAGACGCCTACCCAGTCAAACACTTCCAAATCCAAGCCACCTTTGAATTTTCACGCCTTTTTATAATCAGTATCCACCATATGTAGAGCAAACTGAGCCAACTCAGTGAATTTAGCTTCATACTCGGCCACGGACATCCTGCCCTACTTGAGTTCTTGAAACTCTGTGTAGACACCCCATTTTTGACCGACCTTAAGACTCAGACGTCACCCATTGAGCGCTTGGTGATGTTGCATATTGTGCTCGTTCTGAGGTTGCAGAATCACGGCTGCGAGCCTTGCCTCCGGACTTCCGGACTCTTTTGTGCTTTGCCTCAGTTTGCGAACCAGACCTTGTTTTCTATGTTTTCTCTTCCCGAAGGGAGGGAGAGGTCTCATAGATCATCTCTCAGTGGCCGTGGGCTACGTTTCGTGGTCGTAGGCCATTTTTCCCGTTTGGATCCCGGTTTCCGATTTTTCGGAGCCGTCGGCCGTGTGCCTCGGTTCGGGACCGCTTAACTACCTCCGATTGCTCCGATTTTTGGCACACACCTTGTTTCCTCCCTTTTAAGGGACACTATGGCCCGAGAGACCACCTTCGTGGTCATATGCCACCTCCGGTGCTTAATAGTTAGTTTTCGGGGCCCCGGGCCGCGCGTTTCGGTTCCCGAACCTCCGTTTTGCATCCGTCTTGGTTCATTTTTGGCAGAGACCTTATTTTCATTGTTAGAAAGGTTGTAGGAGGGTGGGAGACCAGCAATTTTTTTGAAAAACCAGCTTTCTCCTTTTTCTCTCTCCAAAAGCCGATTTTTCTGACAGAAAGCTGGTTTTTCTTACTTTTGAGCCACAATTTCTGATTTTTCATACCACCATTATGATCTACACACTTGGGAGGCCACCAATATGGGTAGGCTGACCAGTAATGCTTCCTGACCCTTTTGAACCCCTCTAAAAAGCTAGTTTTTCTCCCTCCTGGATCACTTTTTCTGGTTTTTGACCATACAACTATGTTGCACTCATCTGGGAGGCCACATTTCTAGGATGGCCGACCAGCAATTGTTGTTGACCCTTTTGGCCCCTGGTCGGCCGACCAAGGGAGGTGGCCGGCCGACTACCTTGGCCTTTTGAACTTGGCCGGCCATGTTTGCCCTCCTGAGTGTGTGCTAGCTATTTTCCACCTGATCCACTGCCCGAGGGTTTGTCCTTGTTTTTGGCCCCTTTAAAGGTGATTTTCACTTCTTTGCTTGGTTTCAAGGAGAGTTTGGCCCTTTTAGTCAAGCTTCTTGGAGAAGCTTGACCCTTTTGGTTTAGCTTCCTCAAGAAGCTTGACCCCTTTGGTCAAGCTTCTCTTAGAAGCCTTAAACCTTTCTCTTGGCTTCTCCAAGAGGCCTCACTTCTTCTCCTCTATATAACCAACCCTCCACCTCATTTTGCAAGGGTTAGAAAAAAATACCAGCTGAGATATACATACACCCCTATATCTATACTTCAAACCTCCAAACACCCATTTTCTTGGCCATTTTACCCTACACCCCATAGCCTACCACCTCCATCATCCATTCCAGCCCCTTGGAGGTCATTTGTAGAGGTTGAAAGCTCACCAACTTGGTCCAAAAGCTGCTGGAGTTCGGCTCTACAAGGGTAAGCTTCTGTTTTCTCCATTTTTGCATAATTTTGCTCTATATCTTAGTTCCTTTTGCTTGCATTTTTGGGCTCCAAGATAAACTGGAAAATATCTTATTTTAAGCTCCTCTTCAACTTTGTTTAAGAAAACTTTGTTGTTTAAAGTCATCTACTCCCCCTTTGTGCTTTATCTCTCTTTTAGGGCTTATTTTGCATGGTATATTAGCCTTATTTTTGAGCATTTTTGGGCTTCAACCTAAACTGTAAAGTGTCTTATTTTGAGCCCCTCTTCAACTTTTTTGAAGAGCTCTTTGCTTTTTGAGGCCATCTACTTCCCCTTACCCTCTATCTCTCCTTTAGGGCCATTTTTTGCATCATATTTTAGCCTTACTTGTGAACATTTTAGAGATTTTCTATATACTGAAAAAAGTCTTGTTTTGACATCCTCTTCAAGTTTGGTTAAGGTCCCATTTCTATTTGGGGTCATCTTCCCCCTATGCATGCTTCATCTTTTCATGATTAGGGCTATGCATTAGAGCTCTTGCATTGGCCATGGCTTGGCCTCTTAGCCACTGAAATCCAGTGAATTTTTAGTGGCTTAGGTGTATTCTTGAAGGCCAAAATCAGAGGGGGGTGACCCTCTCTCTCCTTGTCTTGTTTGGTGATCCTTTTGGCCTTCCGAAGGGACCCTATTTTTCATGCTTTGAAGTCACTTTCCAGGCCTCATTTTGAGGGTTTTGAGGTCTACCTTGGCTTTGTTCAAGGCCCTTTCGGCTATATTTTATGTCTATGATGCATGTGTAGAGAAATCTCATTCAAAGCCTTTCAAAGAGGCCTTTCTTTGCATGTTTCCGAGACTGATTCCAGGGCCTATTTGGTGGGTTTTATGGCTTTCATAACCCATTTACAGAGTTGGTTTGGTCTTGCTAAGTGTCTATCTTGTATGTGCTTAATAACCCCTTGTAGGGCCCTCTAAAGGAGCTCATCATTTTGGTATGCATTGGCTGCATTTCAGTGATTATTTGGCCATATTTTGGCATGTTTTATTCATTGATTTTTTCTAGTTTGATGAGTTTTCATATGCTTCATATACATGCCATGTAAACCATGTTTGCTAGTTAAAGTTGCATGCTATTTTAGCCCATCTTGCTAGCATCTTTTGGTCATGATTTTAACTAGAAATGTTCATGTTTTGGGACTGCCTTGGCTCTGTCTTTGTGCTTCATAGTCAAATAATGCATGCTTTGTATAGCTATAAGTCAATACATGTGCCTAGTTTTGAGTTTCGGGGCTCATCTCATGCATCGGGTGCCATGTTTCCATGTTTCGGGACCTTTTTGCATCATGTTTCAGTACTAAAATTTACATGTTTGAATGCCATGCTTCATCTTAGCCATGTCTTATTAGAGTTGCATGCTGTGCCTTAGGTTCGGTCTTCGGTTTGCGTGCATGTGTGCACACATTTCAGTAGTCTCATTCTTATCTTATGGCTGCTGATGTGGGTGTGGCTGAGATCCACTCATATTGGTGTAAGCCCATATTGCATTGTGTATGCCATCTTAGTCTATAGCATTATGTATGTTAGGTTGTATGTTAGAGCATTGTGTATGTCATGTTACATCGAGCCTTGTGTATGCCATTTCATAGCATTGTGTATGCTAGGTTGCATGTTAGGATTGCATTCATGCATGTCATGCATATTGCATCGGGTTTGGCATAAGAGTTAGCCTAAGCACGGGGAAACGAGGGACGTTTCGTACTTCGAGTGACAGAACGTGTCTCAATTTTCGGTCGCCGACACTCTGGATTACCCATGATGGAGTTTAGGTCTTGTTGTGTTTTCATGTGCATTCATTTCATATTGAGACGTGCAATTCGACTCCTCGACCATCATGTATCGAGATGCGTGATTGATGGCACGAGGATCGAGGCAAGCATACATATGTGAAAATACATTGTCATGCCCCTTCTTGCTCTCTGTTGTAACAAATCAGAAACCGGTAGTCTTTTGGAGCTTCGTGCAACATTCTGGGCTTAATTGTAAACAGAGGCTAATCGGGGCATCGCAATGGATTTCCGCGCAAGGCAACTCAAGCATGCATCATTCATCATTTGGAATAGAGCTGAGGCGGTCCATAGACTTGCATGCTAATTTACCTGCTTTCCTAGATTAATTTGTTAATTAATTAGGATTTTGTATTTATTCGGACAGTACTATTCATTTGGGACTGTATATTATTTATTCGGACCCTTCGAGAGAGGGCATAATTGTAATAAGTGTTTGTGTGTGTGTTGTATGTCTTCCAACCCACGTATTTCTCCATTTTATTTACCAGTTTATGATGGTTAGATTACGGCATGTTTCAATTAGCATACGGTATGATAGCAGGTTTGCATTCATTCATTTGTTTCGCATGCACCGGGCTTGGCGCCTCATACTAACTGCATTGTATTTCAATTCCGAGTTGAATACTTGTTAGTTGTAGCATTTCACATGCCATCTTTAGAATAGCCGAGCCTGCTATAGTTGCATTTTTGCATGTATTGCATTAGGCATTTCTGTATAGTTAGGATCATGTATGATTTCTAACATAGCTTCTGTTTTGGATTGGAGTACTCGGTAAGTTTTATGCTTTAGCATCCTTGCACACGTGTGAGTGACTGCCATGATAGCATGCTTACCATGAGGCTTATATGATATACTTGCTTGAATGCCTGTGGGTGAAGGTTGGATTATCTGAATTGGAATAATGCATTGACTGCGAGTTTTAAGCCCACTAGATAGTGGCAAAATTATGTTTTTCTAAGCCTACCCGAAGGTGGCAAATCCACATTTTAGCCTACTTGCGAGTAGCAAACTATTTTCAAAACAAACATGAAATGTTTTGTTCCAATTCAGGCGATCCGGTCTATACTTGTATGCTGTGCGCATCACATAGTAAATGTAGGCTAATAACCGGAATAAGAACGCATAATGTTTTCAAAACTAGATATCATGGTTAGTAGAGGCCGATCTTTGATCGGGCGAGCGGGGGTGCTCACGAAGTGACCTTTCCTAATCGTACCCAAGTTCCCGAGCCGAGGCAACTTTGGTGATGACGGACACGTGGCCTTAGGCAACGAGTCAGGGTTTCCTAAATTCTCCCAAAATAAATATTTAGGTGGCGACTCTGTATCTGGCAAAGCAGTCCATGTTTGGCACTTCTTTCAAAAAAATCTGTTTTCAAAAAAAGATTTTCCAGATTTGAACTCTTTGATGATCCATCGGTCTTGCATTGCACTTTGCGAGATTAGATACAGGACCGTGGCATTGAGTCCTGAACTGTAGTGAGCCCAATGAACAAAACGGGGATTTCCCTCCTGGAACATTCGGGGACGTCTATACTCTGACACTTTCCAATCTTTGAAGCATTGCAGAAAGTACTTGTCATAAAAAGTCTCATTGAATCGAGCCCATGTCATATTCCCATTACTATTTCGGATTAACAACCATCACCTCCGAGCTTCATCTTTAAGAGTATAGGTGGCTAACAAAACTTTATGAGTCTCGGAGTAGGGAAACACTTCAAATAATATCTCCATGTCCAATAACCATGTTTCTGCCTTCAACGGCTCAATACCCCCTAAGAAAGTTGGTGGTTTCATTTTCATGAACTCCTAGGTTAAGTTGATTATATCATTATTATCCAGTTTAACTTGGACCGACGGATGCGGAGGAGGTAAATGCTGTTGCCTCTGTTGTTGCGTCATTGCTTCTGTCAGGGCTGCAAGCATTTGTTCCATTTAGTTCATTCGAGCCTCAAATGATTCAACTGTTCCATTACTTCTTGTATTTTCCAATTGCTATGGGTAAACAAAGCACTATAAACATAGGCAAATAGTCCTTTTCACAATATTCAGATCATTCGTTTCAATGTCATGTGGTCATAGTCTGATTTAGTTTTCACTTTTAAAGAACACTCACTCACACATACAGATGGAATGCCCCTACTTCCTACTAGAACATCCGAAGCTCATATGCACTCATGTGTACTGTAGGACATGTGCTCTAATACCACTTTGTCATGCCCCAAACCCATCCCTATAGTTTTAGCATCGTAACTGGCCAGTAATCCTTGGATTACTGAAAGCCTTTGAACAAAATAACATATATTTAGGGCTTACGGAAGCAATTATACAAAACATATGTAGTCCATTGAACTGTGCAGACATACATGGGACATATAATTTTAAACTTAAAAGCATACATGTGACGTCCTAAAGATATAGTAGTTACACGTCACCCCACTTACAGATAAACAAAAATTTGATCATAAACCAAAATAAACAAAGTCTTAAACATTCATAAAACGTGGCCACAAGACTTGACTTAATCCGGAACCTCCTCGGGAGGCATAAAAGGGTGGTTGACAAACACAAAACTCTTCAAGCATCTCTTTAAGCCTGGTCGCGCGCCTACTCACCTACGTACATAATAATAAATGGTGAGTGAAAGCCCAGTAAATAATAACGGAATAAAGGGTTAAATGAATGATGTCCCAAAACCAATTCAGAAATTAGAGTTCATATCAAAGACAGATTCATGTTCGTATTCTTGTTCAAATCATATACAGAAATCTGAGTTCATGCTTAATTTTGGATTTGTTAGCGCTACAGATCACATACAAAGCATCAAAGGTCATACTTGTCAGTTCCATAAAGGAACCTCCGGCCGGGTACATAAAACTTGTCAGTTCCATAAAGGAACCTTCGGACTGGGAACAGATAACTTGTTAGTTCCATAAAGGAACCTCCAGTCGGTTATAAATAACTTGTCAGTTCTATAAAGGAACCTTCGGACTAGGAATGGATAACTTGTTAGTTCCATAAAGGAACCTTTGAACTGGGAATGGATAACTTGTTAGTTTCATAAAGAAACCTCCAGTCGGGTACATATAACTTGTTAGTTCCTTAAAGGAACCTCCAGACTGGGAACAGATAACTTATCAGTTCCATAAAGGAACCTCCAGGCGGTTACAGATAACTTGTCAGTTTCATAAAGGAACCTTCGGACCAAGAACAGATAACATACTTGTACCACATAATTGTTGCCATGAATACTTGTCAAAATTGGACAATCTTTCATAGTATAAATATAACATTTCATAGAACAGATCTTATTCCATATGCAAAAAATAAGCAAAGTTGAACATAACTTTACTAAGTTATTACTCACAATTGGCTCCAAAGCAAACGAACGGAGTAGGCAAATTAGATATCTTGTGGTGCGTGATCTACATAGATTCAGAACGAATACGTACTGAATTACACACCCGAAATCATTAACTTAGTTTTTTTCTTATCGTGTGTCTCTACTTTTTATCATCATTATTATGTCTTAATCTCGGCTTAGGAATGCCTAGGATGCAATGAGGATGCTAAAATACACTTGGAGACACTTATTAAAACTTGCTAAAAACAGGCGTCCCGCTCGAGCTTAACTTCCTTTGCTCAAGCGGACATGCAAAATATGAGTGGTTGCTTGAGCGTAACTTTTGTCGCTCGAGTGGTTTGTAAACTTCTGCAAAAGTACTGGTTGTTTGATTTTCCCGTTCGATGGTCGCTCAAGCGTAAGACTCAGGTCCTCGCTCGAGTGCAACTCTTGTCGCTCAAGCAGTCTACAAAACATATAAACTTCTAGGAGCATGCATTTTATGCTCGAGAGCCATCTTTTGGTTGCTCGAGCAGAGGTGCGAAACGCAGAGGGGTCGCTCAAGCGCAGGTTCTGTCGCTCGAGCGGAGAAGCAAAATCTGGAATTTCCAGATCGCTGTACATGACGCAAACTTCAAATTCAAAGCCTCAAAACTCATCATTTGGACCCAAATGTTGAGAAAACACTTGGAAACTTGTAAAAACATCATGGATTAAGAATCAATACTCGAAATCAAAGCCCAAAAGTAAGTGGATTCTTCGAATTAAAACGTGAATTATGTGTATACGGTACATGCATGTATTGACTTGGGTTCAAAACTTCCAAAACATAATCAAATGAGGTCTAATGGTGAAAAATGTCATGGATTAGTAAAACCATGTTATAATTACGACATGCAAGAGAGAAAAGCTTGACAATAACTTCTAAACTCCATGAAATGTACATGCATGCATGAGATGCTCTTCTTTTCTACTTCCTTGTTCAATTTTTGCTTAACTTAGCTTATTTCTCTAGAATTCATGTATGGAATAACTTAAAATCAAACCTAAAGGTTGAATTCTTACCTTAGATGTTCAATTATGCTCTAGAATGCTAATTCTTTGAGTTCAAGGCCAAATGTCCAAGGTTCCCCCAAAATGCTAGCAATCCTTTACTTAATCTCAACTTTCTCCTCTTCTCTCCCTCTCATGTTAGTTTGTTGTGTAGGTTCAAAGATGTGATGAAGAAAAAGATGAATGGTGGTACAAATGAGCCTTATATAGGCTTAATTAGGAAGACTTAAATAAACTTGGCTTAAATTAAGCAAATGGGTCTTATTTATTCTAATTAATTCGTTCCGAATTGAATTTCAGTTAAACCTACCATAAAATTCTAAAAATTCCAACTAATACATAGACCAAGTCAATTTCGTGATTGGATGCTGATAAGGCCTTTAATTCGCAGAACAAAATAGAAACATAAACAGATATTCCTACTGCCGATAGATATAAACACAAATAATGCAATGCACATGCAATTAATTCAGAATTTCCTCTTAATTAGTCATTAGGCATAATTAATCATGTTTAATCAACTAATCATAGGTTTAGGTTGTTATAATAGCGTCGAGTGATCGACATGGGTGTTCACGGACGACGACGACGACCATCGACCTGGGTGTTCATTAACGACCGCCGCTGACCGCTGACCGCTGACCTAGGTAGACCACCGTCCACCTCTCTTCAAAATCTCCACCGGCGACGATGTTGCGCACTTGTATATGGACGATGTGATTGCACTTGTGCTTGGAAGTTTTATCCTCGCTCTTACTGTTGAGCATTACAACATTCATAAGAGATTGGCTTTGAATGTAGGTTCTTTTGCTTAATAGGTTGTTGATTATGTTTTTTTGCTTTTTGTGTTTTGTGTTCTGATTTCTCGTTTGAATCTTTCTAATAATGATTCATTCTGATTCATCGTTCTGTTTATTCAATTGCAAAAGGCTAAAGGATTATTTTTTTTTGGTTGTGTGGCCAATTTTTTTTAATTGATGTGTTATAGGTGTTTGTTGAAAGTCCACAATAGAATAGAAAAACAGTTTGTATGATTTTGGTGGAAAATGAGTTTTGATGTGACTAAATTTTAGACTGAATGTAGTGACAAAATCATACAGAAATCTTTAATGGTGGAAAACATAGATGCTTTTCACTACATGTAATAACTAGATTGCACATTGAACAAAATGAGAAAGCAGAATGATTGACCCATTGATTGAATCGTGGAAGATGATGATTCTTTTGTTTCAGAGTACCCTTTACAAAGAATGACCTCAACGTTGTTTTTTTTCTTTCTTTTGTGTGTGTGTGTTTGTGTGTTGTTGGAGAAACAAAATTCAGACCATCACTACACTCAATTGTCTGCTTGCATTAATCCTGGTTTAGAGATAGACCAATTTCAGAGACTTTGGGTCTGAGAGAGAGAGAGAGAGAGGAGAAAAAAGGTATGAGGCCCTTGAAAATTTTATTTTCTTAAAAGTCCCTCACTTTTGGAAAATTGTAATGAAGACCCTTGATTTCCTAAATAATTTCAACTTTAATCCTAGAAGCGAAAACTCGCAAACCCTAATCGATTTCGGTAACTTAAGAATTATTTCTAATATCCTAATACTGATTAATTGACTCTCTAAATATGGAATTACTACTTCAAACGCTAGATTTTTTTGGTTTGCATCATATTCGTCGGTAATAGCCTTTTTTTTTTCTTTTCAAAACAAGAAATCTAAACCGAATTATATTCTCTAACCCTAATGTAGTTTAATTCTACACTTAAATAAATGTTATAATTCATAATTTAAACCCAAAGCCCTCACATTTTTATTAAATTACTAATTGAACCCAAAATAGTACTATTATATATATATACTTGTACCTTTAAACCTATTTTATACACCATATTTTGAAATTTCCATCAATTGTACACAAGAAAAAATAAAATAATCCCCTCAAATCCACCCCACATGGCTAGCCACCATAGGGAAGATAAATATATAGAACTTTTTAAAACATAATCCATGAATTCATGGAAAAGTTTGCTAGTATCCCCAAAACATGGAATTTTGTTTCCACCCCAAGTTTCATCCTAACCAAAGCCTAACTAGATTATGATTAATTGCATAATTAAGGCCTCTAATCATCCATTATTCTATTAAGTTCAAAATAAATCCAAAATATCCAATCCATTTCCAACTAATGGGCACTTTGGACCTTTAGCACCAATTTTAGTAAAAATACAACCTCTCCCTTAGCATTTTGCACACAAGAACACACACACACACACACACACACACACACACACACACACAAACACCCTATTCGGCTGAGAGAAAGAGAGGGCAAGGGAGTGACGTTGGTGGAGGAAATGAGAGAAAGAGAAGGTTTTGTTAGCAAACCAACCAAACCTCAAGTTAACCATATCACCATCTTTCCTTCTATTTACTCTTTCAAATACATGTTATTAGAGATTTAAAATCATATTTTCAGATGTGTTGTAATGATGTTCATGTGTTCAAAGTTGATGAATTGGGCTTTGATCCTTCTTCTACTCATATTTCCTCTTAATAGCTGCAAAACTACTTTTTTCTTCCCATATCTCACATTATTTCTAAAGGCATACCATCACTAAAAAAATTTGAGTTATTGATTCATTACTTAGTATGTTTTTATCACAAAAGAAGTGAAAAATTTCCTTTTGGTTAATTTTCTCACCAATCTTCTTATTTTGAGTATTGTGTATGAAAAACCTATTTTATAGCCAACTTCTGAAAATTCTAGGAAAATGTAAAAAAAATCTCCTAGAACTTAGTTTTATGTCAAGAACTTCCTCAAAAAGTTAGCTTTCAAGGAAAATTGGTTTCATTGAAAAAGAGTGAGCGGTTTGTAAGAAAATCCAATTTTCGTAACTGTAGACGAATCTGGACAGCGTTGGAGTGTTTCTTAAATAACTAAAAATATAGAAAAGCTATTCCATTTTTGAAAAATGTTCTAAAAACTAGATAAAATTCTCTACAAACCATAAGAAGGACAGGCTCAAGAAAAATCTGAAATGGTTTTTTTAATTCCAATATTTAAATGGTACTGAATTTGGAAATTTAGTTTGGCATTAGTGTTTTATGCTCTTGTCTTCATGAATATGCTTATTAATATATGATTATGTCTTGGTATGATATTACATATTGCATGGTTATATACCTTTTATTTTAGTCCTTCAGTAATGCTCATACTTATGCAAATTTATTCTCTTGTTATTTGCTTATGCTAACTAACTTAAAAAATTAATCTAAATGGAAAACTTAAAGGGTGGCTAATGGGGTTTTGATCACATGAGTATTGTTATGAGATATAGTTATGTTCAAATTGAATTGGTTAGCAGGACATGTTCTCTTTTGAAAGTTAAAGTCTTGTGCAAGTGGTTGTTTTGGAACCTTCGAACAGAGCGGTTGTATTTGGACCCTAGGCGGTTTGGTGTGAGGAGGGAATGGGCAAGGCCCTATTTTATCATCTCTTTTGAGGTTCTCAGTTGGCGCTACATGGTATGTAACTGTTGGTAAGTATCCGAGGTAAGGTCTACAAAGCAGTAAAAAAGAGAGCATACCGAATAATCCGCGTCTGATTCTTGTAGTTGGGATGATGAATTCTCTTTGGGGGATTTTTAGACTACTAACAATTAACCTTGTAACCTTCGTTATTTACTTGAATATCATGTTTTTTCGCCCTATTGTTGTAATGGCTATTGTGTATTAGATAGGGGAAAAAAGAACGGGGCGTGTGTGCGTTTACTGGGCATTCAATGCTCATGGCATTTCAAGCCAGGTACCGAAGGTGATTTTGCAACAGAAAATGACGGGCCATAAACTTTCGAAGACTTTTGGTTGTCTTAGAGAAGCTAGAATTTTTGTGTTGTTAAGTCCATCTGAAGTTTTATTTTTGGTTGTAATATGGATGGAACTATCTTTTGTAACCAAGGGCATTTTGTATCTATTCTCTTATTATTATCATATGCTTGTCTTTTTAAAAACTAATATAGTTCCCTACGTTACTTATGAGACCTTACGTCAATGCCTTTTAAGATTTGTGAAAAGGGTAGCGTGCTACCTAAGGAAACTGGAGTTAGAAGGGAGTCTAAAATGACTCCTTCGGTGATCTAGGATTTTACTTGGTCATTGGCCATAGGACTCGTTAGTGAATTTCCCTTGACTACAACTCTTGGTGTAGATTTTGGGGCATCACAAAAGGTCTCTGTGCACATGAGTCCAAAATGGAGAGAGAGGTACCAATACATTCAGGCCATTCGGGGGCTAATATTCAAGTTACAAATCATTTTTCTTTTCTTAAGAAGCCTGGCTCGTTGAGTGAACTATGGTGATTTGCAAGCAAAAGAGGCATTGCAAAGTCATCAATTAAGCAAATAGTGATATTGATAGTGTATTATTACTATTCAATAAAATTTATATATAGCGAGTGAATTTTACTTTCAATTGTCATATGTACATAGTATAAAATATATAACAAAAAAATTATTAAATAATAATACTAATAAGGTAGTATATATGGCAATTACATTCAATTTCCCCCCCCCCCCCCTATGTATGGCCTCTAACATTCAACCAACGCTTTAATAATTTCAGCTTAGTGGCAACATTGGATTAAAACCTTATATTTTATCAAAAAAATGTAGTGCACCTCTAAAAAGATGCACATTTTAAAAAAATTATGGATAATAAGAATTTTTGTGTTGAAAATTAAAATTTTTATGATAAAAATTATGAATAATGAAGTTATAGTGTGCACTCATATAGACTCACTTTGAAAGTTCCAAATAATTTGAAATTGTGTTGAGCAAGTCTTCTAGAACAATTGTACTCCTATCTGAATGGTGTTTTTGCTAAGCCAATAATCCACCATTATAAATAACTTACTCTCCAAAGGCTAAGGTATAATTAAATTTTCTACGTGTCCATTAAATATTTTTATAATACTAGAAAATTAATTTGGCGTCGAAGTGCTCACGATCATCACCAACCGCATTGACTATGTTTTCATTAGAGAACTAACTTTGGTGTCAAAGTGCTGACAGTCGTCCACCAGCCAAGGCATTGACTATGTTTTCTCTTGTAGATATTGATCATGCGATGGTTCTATTATATTTTTCGTTGGATTATCTTCATCAACAAGTAACGTATTATTTTTTTCCCTTACACCTACATATTAACATAACTACATTGTCATTTCCTAAAACTTTTGACTCACATAATACAAAATTTCATTTTCATTAGTTCTTATATGGATGAAAAAAATGATGTCACTTTTTTTAATACTAAAATATATAATTCACCCTTATGATCTTTGTGGTTATACACTATCTGCATTAATTCTGTCTGTTGGACAATTTTCACTGTATTTAATGAAATAAATAAATTCTTTTTTGTACTTAACAACAAATGGAATACGAAAGAAATAAAGAATAGTAGAGAGTTTGTTTGATTACAAAAATCAAACCAGAAAAAAATAAAATAGATTTTTATTTTGTTACAAAAATAAAATGAAAAATCTGAAATAAAAAAATAATAAAACAGAAAATAAATTAATTACTTACCAAATTAATTTCTTGAATAAATTTTTTGATCAAGTCCAGTGCTTAACATTGAGTCCAGTGCTTAACACTGCGTCCTTAAGACAGATTCGTCCTCTTCACGGTACTTTTAGATTGTGGGCGTCTATCTCTCAAGATAAAATGATCAATAGCAAACAATAGCAGCACTACAAATTGTTTGTACAACGAACACACTTTGTGTTTACACTATTTTTCACAAGAAAATAATGCAGCAAAATGTAGAGAGAAATTGTAGAATATTTTGAATGAAAATTGAAGTCAAAACATCAAATGAGGGACTGCCTATTTATAGATGGAGTGGTGGCTGTTTAATTTGAATTAAACAGGTACAGATTTGAATGAACAGTTATGGTACTTGTTAGTTTGAATAAACAGATACAAATCTGTTGGGTTCAAATTTTGAACAGATAAAACCTGTAATGAACAGATTTGAATCTATCCGGGTGGGGAAAATAAAACCGGAGCCAATTTTTTAAATTAATTTTCAAAATTCAAATTCCAAAAAATTAGAATTTAATTTTAGAAAATAAAATTCAAATGTTTTTGGCCCAAAAAGATAGATATTGGGTTGGACAAGCCCAACCTAACCACACACCATGCACCCGCGCCCAAGCCCTGCCCAGCTCGCCTGCCTGCCCGGACGGACGGTGGTGGCGGCGCGCGTGTGTGTGTTTATTTTGGGTCCCATGGGTATAACCCATTTTAGCCATAACCTCACTCTCTATAAAACTTGGGTGCCCTTTGGGGCCTACCCCAAGTTCCAATCCCAAGCCTTATAAACCCACTTAAAGTTTCCCACCAAATCAATGTGAGACAAGCCTTTATTCAAACTTTTAGGAAATTTCACCCAAAACACCATTTCCATAAAGCTCTCTTTGGCTTCAATTTCTCATTCACTCGATAATAGTTTTGAGCAACCAAATATACCATGTGAATCACAACTCGGCATAGAACACGTTACCACTTAGACCTACCAAATTTGGTGTATGGGTCCCACCTAAAAAATAGACCAAAGTTAAGGAAAAATCAGATTTTTCCAAAACTTCAAAACCATTTCTAACAATCCCCCATATGAATGGAATTTGATGACAATAGAAATGCAACAATATGCAGAATTTGTCGAAAGAGTATAAATCAAAAATATCTTGCATTAGGATAGGTAGCTTCCAGCCTTGAACCTTCTCTAGTGATAACCTATCGGACTTACTAGCTAACCAATGAACGCGATGCCTTGAATTGTTTAGCTGTTTGTGTAAGCCAAGACAATAGATTTCACACAAAATATCTTCTGATACATCATGGTTCTCACGGTTGTGTTCATTTTGGCCTTGAACGCTCTTGGTTTTCATGAGTGCTTCTAGAGAATTTAGCCTCTTCATTCTCATACAACCGGACCTAGTTCAATACTCATATAGGTGATTCTTATTGTGAGTATCTCTTATACTCGTCTTGATTTTTATGCCCAAATGAAGATATAAGTAATCATTAAAAGTGAAGCTTATCCTTAAACCCCTATATATAACATATGTTGCAGATATCACTCTCACCATAGGAATGTGTAGGGAATTTTAATCCATTGGTGATTTCTGGTGAGCCACACATAACTTAGTTGTCTCTTGGAACATAGTTCTTGGGATCTCTAGTCAAATAAGTAGGGTTACCATTATGATGGCTCTTATGTAATAGGCTTTAATCCCATCTCTTTCGATAAACTATACACTTGCTCTTTTGTCAAACCTTTTGTCAACGGATCCGCAATATTATCTCTAGATTTTATATAATCTATTGTGATTATTCCATTTGAGGGCAATTGCCTTACGATATTATGTCGACGACAAATATGTCATGACTTACCATTATACATACGATTCTGTGCCCTGCCTATTGCAGATTGACTCTCACAATGAATGCAAATAGCTGGCACAAGTTTTGGCTATATTGGAATGTCTTCTAAAAAGTGACAAAGCCATTCTGCTTATTTTCCTGCTTTGTCTAAAGCAATGAACTCAGATTCCATTGTGGATCGTGCGATGCATATTTGTTTCGTGGATTTCCAAGAAACAGCAACGCCTCCTAGAGTAAAGACATATCCACTAGTAGATTTCGAATCTTTAGTATTTGATATCCAATTAGCATCACAATAACCTTCGAGTATTGCTGGATATTGAGTAAAGTTCAAACCATGATCACGGGTAAATCTTAGATATCTAAGAATCCGAATGATCGCTTTCCAATGGTTTTGTTCAAGGTTACTATTGTATATACTCAATTTACTGACAACATAAACTATATCAGGACGAGTACAATTCATTAGCTACATTAGGCTTCCAATGATTTGGTAGTATTTTAACTAAGACGCCGCATCACCTTTATTTTTCGATAAATAAAAACTGATGTTTACAGGTGTTCTAGCTACATTCATATTATCCTTGATAAATTTACCAAGAATTTTCTCAATATAATGTGATTGAGATAATACATATCCGTCAGATGTTTTAGTAATTTTCATTCCTAACATAACATCTGCGACCCTTATATTTTTCATATCAAATCTTCTATTTAGCATTTGCTTAGTTGATTTGATCATATTTTTGACTGCTTCCAATGATAAGCATGTCATCCACATGAAGACAAACTATGACATATCCTTGGTCAGTGTTTTTAACATAGACGCACTTGTCACATTCGTTTATCTTAAACCCATTAGTAAGCATAGCATGATCAAATTTTTCATGCCATTACTTAGGTGCTTGTTTTAATCCATAAAGAGATTTTACAAGCTGACAAACTTTTTTTTCTTGCCCTGGCACTACAAACCCTTCGGGTTGCTCCATATAGATCTCTTCATTTAGATCACCGTTTAAGAAAGCTATCTTAACATCCATTTGATGTATTTCTAAATTATACAACGCTGTTATAGCAATAAGCATGCGGATGGATGTTATTCTTGTCACAGGGGAATATGTACCAAAATAATCCAGACCTTCCTTTTGTCTGTAACCTTTTACTATAAGTCTTGCTTTATATTTGTCTATTGAACCATCTACTTTCATTTTTCTTTTGAATATCCATTTATATCTAAGAGGTTTAGAATCAGGTGGAAGATCCACCAATTCCCAAGTATGATTTTGCATAATAGATTCAATTTCATTATTAACAGCTTCTTTCCACAAAGGTGCTTCAGAACCTGTTATTGTTTCCTTAAAACTTTGAGGTTTATTTTCTAATAGGTATGTCAGAAAATCTAGACCAAAGGATTTTGATGTTCTTACTCTCTTACTTCGTTTTGGTTCATCATCAATTAAATCTTGCTAGTCGAGACCATTACTAGTCTCTTGTGTTTGATTGTCATTAGTCTCTTGACTTTGTATACAATCATAAGTTCTTTTCTATGAACTTAATTCCTGTTCTTTCTTGTAAGGAAAGACATGTTCAAAAAACACAGTATTCCTTGACTCTATAATGGTGTTCACATTTATATCATGTATTTCTGATTTATAAGTTAGAAACCGATATGAACTACTATTCTGAGCATAACCAATAAACACACAATCCACTGTTTTTGGTCCTATCTTAGTCTTTTTAGGAACAGGAACTTTTACCTTTGCCAAACACCTCCACACTTTTAAGTATTTGTAGGAAGACGGTTGACCTTTCCACAATTCATAAGGAGTGTTGTTAGTTTTCTTGTAGGGTATTCTATTAAGAACATAATTAGCAGACAATATTGCTTCCCCCCATAAGTTTTGCTGTAAGGCTGAACATAGCAACATGGCATTCATCATTTCTTTAAGGGTTCTATTGTTTCTTTTAGCAATTCCATTTTGCTGTGGAGAATAGGGTGCTGTAGTTTGGTGAATAATGCCATGTTGTACACAAAATTCATTTAATGATGTATCATATTCACCACCCCTATCACTTCTAACCATTTTAATGGTTTTTCCAAGTTGATTTTCAATTTCTGTTTTGTAGAGTTTAAACATTTTTAAGGCTTCATCTTTACTTCTAAGTAAGTATACATAACAATATCTTGTGCAATCATCGATAAATGTTATAAAATACTTCTTACCTCTTCTAGTTTGAACAAATTTAAGATCACATACATCAGTATGAATTAATTCTAGAGATTTGGTTTTTCTTTCAACCGATTTAAATGGAGTCTTAGTTAATTCGCTTCTACATAAATCTCACATTTGTGATTAGGATCAATTTCAAACTTTGATATATAATCCAAACTAATTAATCTACGCAAAGCACCAAAATTCACATGTCCTAATCTACCATGCCATAAATTCGACTCAAGAATGTAAGCAAAAGATGTGTTATTCTTATTAATAATAAGTTTTGGTACAACCGTCATTACACTCAACTTGAAGAGACCATCACTCATGTATCCCTTACCAACATACATACCATTCTTTGATAATTAAAATTTATCAAACTCAAATACAAGCCTAAAACCATTTTTACTTAACAAAGAGCCAGAAACTAAATTCTTCCGGATGTCTGGTACATGCAGTATGTTGTTGAGGGTAAGTTTTTTCCCTGATGTCATCTTCAAGATCACATTTCCTTGTCCAGCCACAGTAGCAGTAGAAGAATTTCCCATGAAAAGTTGTTCACCATTTGCAGCCTCATTGTAAGTAGTAAACATCTTCTTGCCCATACAAATGTGACAAGTTGCCCTAGTGTCAACCTACCATTCTTTGGGATTTCCAACCAAATTAGCCTCAGGCACCACAACAGAGAGATTGATGTCATTTACCCCGTCAGAGATGTAATCTAATTCTGTGACATTGGCCTGATTGGTGGTCTTCTTGCTTGTAATTCTGCGATCCTTCTTAGAGCGGCGACAATCAGAAGCTCAATGTCCGGTTTTGCCACAGTTATAGCATTTACCTTTGAACTTTTTTATCACCATTGTTGTTGCCTTGTTTAGGACTATCTCCAATAAACTTTCTTTTTTTTTTTTATGTGGTTTGTGCACTTGTTCAACCATATTAGCCGTAGACTCGATGGGATTTTTACTATTCCTCTTTTCAGCCTTTCGGTTATCTTCCTCAATTTTCAATCTTACAATCAATTCATCCATGGTTATCTCCTTGCGTTTATGTTTTAAATAATTTTTGAAATCTTTTCAAGCCGGTGGTAACTTTTCTACTAAAGTAGCGACTTGGAAAGACTCGTTAAGAGACATACCTTCAGAATGAATTCCATGCAAAATTATTTTAAAATTTTGAACTTGAGAAATTATCATTTGGGAGTCTATCATAACGAAGTCCAGAAATTTACCGACAATAAATTTCTTTGTGCTAGTATCCTCTATCTTGTATTTTTTCTCCAAAGAATCCCATAATTCTTTTGCTGTTTTTAGAGAGCTGTAAACATTATACAACATGTTGTCAAGGCCATTGAGGATATAGTTTCTGCACAAGAAATCAGAATGTTTCCAAGTGTCCACATCGGCAACAACTTGCCGATCACTTTCACCATTTTTAAGTACTGGAGCTTTTTTACGGAGAAACCGGGCCAAATTTAGAGTTGTAAGATAAAACAGCATTTTATGCTGTAATCTCTTAAACTCAGTACCGTTAAATTTTTCTGATTTTTCTCCATGATTTATTGGAACTTAAACATGGTTCTGGGTAGGGACCGAAGTCGGTGTAACAATTGGAGTATCACTTCCAGTACCACTTCCTGTTTCAGTAACCATAATATCTGATTACAAAAATTTACAAAAATCCAAAACACAAATTAATTTTCTACTTACTAAAACCAGAAAATAAATTATAACACAAAATAATTTTACTTTTTTTGTTACTAAAACCAGAAAAATAAAATACCACAATAATTTTCTATAATACAAATTAATATTCTGCAATTGTTAATGACATCAGTATATTACTATTAGTTGTCAAAGAAAATAAGCAATATATTACTACTATTTGTATTTTCCAACCAGAATATCAGTTTGTGAAAGTATAGAAAAATAAATACTATGAACACACCAAAAATTAATCTGTCTTAAGATTATTGGACAATCTTCACTGTATTTAATGAAATAAATAAATTTTGTTTCTGTACTTAACAACAAACGGAATACAAAAGAAATAAAGAATAGGAGAGTTTGTTTGATTATAAAAATCATACCAATAAATAAATAAATAAATAAAACAGATTTTTATTTTGTTACAAAAATAAAATTAAAAATTTGAAATAGAAAAATGATAAAACAGAAAATAAATTAATTACTTACCAAATTAATTTATTGAACAAATTTTTTGATCAAGTCCAGTGTTTAACACTGTATCCTTAAGACAGATTTGTCCTCTCCATGGTGCTTTCAAATTATGGACGTTTATCTCACAGGATAAAATAATCAACAACAAACAATAACAACACTACAAATTGTTTGCACAACGAACACACTTTATGTTTACACTATTTCTTACAAGAAAATAATGCAACAAAATGTAGAGAGAAATTGCAGAATATTTTGAACGAAAAATTGAAGTCAAAACATCAAATGAGGGGTTGCCTATTTATAAATGGAGTGATGGTTGTTTAATTTCAATTAAAGAGGTACAAATTTGAATGAACAGGTATGGTACCTGTTCGGTTTGAATGAACAGATACAAATCTGTTGGGTTCAAATTTTCAACAGATAAAACCTGTAATGAACAGATTTGAATCTATCCGGGTGGGGAAAATAAAACCAGAGCCAATTTTTGTAATTAGTTTTCGAAATTCAAATTCCAAAAAAATAGAATTTAATTTTAGAAAATAAAATTCAAATGTTTTTGACCACACACCCGCGCCCAAGCCTAGCCCAGCTCGTTCGACCGGACGACGGCGCATGCGTGTTTATTTTGGGTCCAATGGGTGTAGTCCACTTTGCCCATAACCTCTCTCTCTATAAAACTTGGGTGCCCTTGGGGCCTACCCCAAGTTCCAACCCCAAACCTTATAAACCCAAAAAGTTTCCCACCAAATCAATGTGGAACAAGCCTTTATTCAAACTTTTAGAAAATTTCACCAAAAACACTATTTCCATGGAGCTCTCTTTGGCTTCAATTTTTCATTCACCCGATAATGGTTTTGAGCAACCAAATATACCACGTGAATCACAACGCGGCATAGAACGCGTTACCACTTAGACCCACCAAATTTGGCGCATGGGTCTTACCTAAAAAATAGACTAGAGTTAAGGAAAAATTAGATTTTTTCAAAACTTCAAAACCATTTCTAACACTATCTACTTTAACCTTACTAAAATGGATATTTGTATAATTATACTAAAATTATGAAGCTCATTATACTAAGCATCCTATTTTTTTTTTAAAACTTCTAATTTACCCAAATATTTTTTTCATATATTTATGTTTCCTTTTCTTTTCATATCTCTCATGTGGTCACTGTACATATCTGTCATGTGCTAACTGTAGTTGGAAGATAGGAAGCAAATGTCAACTGATTTAACCAAAGAACTCACCTAACCAAACAAAAACCAATCACTCTTCTTGGTTTTTACTTTCAAAATTCACTTTTTAAAAAATTTTGCTTTTTTTTATTCTTCATATTTTTTTGTTTTTATTGAATTTTTTTAATATCTTAAGCAATTTTTTAATTTTTAGACATACCTAATAAAAATATACTTAAAAAGTATAATATTTATAATTTTTTTCAAAAAAAATTCACTAAATACCAAAAATACAATATATATATATATATAAATTCAGTACATTTCTTTTATTTATATTTTTGTGTATTTATTAATTTTTGAAAATATTTTCTCACAAAATATTTTACTATTTAGACACATCTGTGTATGGTACATATAAAAAAGCAAAAAAATTGCTTAAATTTTTTTACATATTCAAGTTTTGTTTAGATTGTGGGTTGACTTTTTGGCTATTTTAGGGGTGTTTTGGAAAGATGATTAAAATTTTATTTTTGACTTTTTTTGAAAAACGTGTAAAAAAATGTGAGAGTTGATGTAAACCAAAATGGAAGAGGTATTGGGATAGGCTTTTTGGACTTTTGTGAGAGAAAAAAAGAAATGAATATGATTTGGATGTAACAATTTCTAGTCAGGAGCTGAAAAACTTATTTTGTCTTTTTATAGCTAAAATAGCCCAACCTCACCCAAATCCACATGCCAAACGAGCACTTACTAAAAATAAAAAACACAAAAAATAAAAAATTCAATTTTAAAAAAATTCAATTCAGAAAATTAAAACCAAACACATTGAATGGAATGTGGTTGGTTGGCTTAAAAGGGTTGTTTTCAGTTGTCCCAAAATGAAGTTATTAAGACCATCTCCAACAGTGTATCAAATTTATCATCAAATTTGAATTTGATGAAAAATAGATCCTTTTTTAGCTCCAATGGTTTCAACAAATTGGTATAAAATTTGAGATTTCATTTTTCTTTCATTAAACTGAGGACCAATGTGCCTTGCATCAAATCACTGTTCAATGCCGTTGGATTTTCACCACCGGATGTCTTTCTAGATAACCACCTCAAGGCAAAAGTTTGTGAAACAATTATACTAGCCGGTCGACCACCCGAATGATCACCTCAAGAAGAAAAATTCTGAAAAATCATTTTGCCAGAAATGGATGCGTCATCAGATCTTAGAGTCGCTACCTAATATTTTGGAAAATTAGAAAACTCATGACTCATGTTAAGACCACTGTTCGTCATAACCAAAGTTGTCTCGGTTTGGAACCTTAGGTATGAGAGAGGAAGGTCATTAATTGAGCACCCATGCTCACCTGATCAAAAGATCGGCTTTTACTAAACCATGATATGAATTTTATTTATTTTATATATTCATATTCCGATTATTTAATAAATCCTAAAAAAATTACTATGTGAATTATACAAGTATAAACTATGTCACCCACTTTAGAACAACTTGATTTTGTGTAGTTTTGAAAGAGTTTTGAAGATGTACAACCCAAATAAATTGAGTTCATAAACATGAAAATCAATATCATTTTAAATTAAGCGACACAACCTTCATCCACTGGCATTCATAGAGTTATATCACATAAGCAAATAGCTTCATGGTAGAATGTTAAACATTGTAAGAAAAACACACACAAACGAGATGCTAAAGTATAAAAACTTACATGTTTGACGTCCCGCGAATAAGCTACAAAACAAAGTTAGTAAAACATGCATGATCTTATATACAAAATCCTAATCCAATTCACTCATGAGATGCAACTAAAGATTCGGCTTCTAAGATATGACATGTGAATTATCTTAAGAACATTAGGTAGTGCACATAATCTCATAGGAATTGATTAAATCCACAAATTCAAAATTAGCCGAATCAAGATGCATGAAACATGGATACAAAGCATAGATATAATGAAAGACATAATATGACGCATATTCACAGATAAAGAAAGCAAATAAAAGAACTGGATAGAAAGACGCAGGGCGGGGAATTACTACAATACTTGAAAGAATAATTACAAACCAAATTAAAGAGGGATGAGGAGAATATTACATCAAAATAAAAACCTCGCAAAACACTCAAAATAAAAAATAAATAAAATAAAAGCTTCATGTTCCTTGGAACCGTCAGCGGAAATTGGTTAACATTGGAAGATTACGCCATCTTGTCTGAAAGAAGCTAACCGACTGGCCATATAGGCCGGCCGGCCAAATAGGCCGAGCAAAACCTGTCTTGTTGCGAAACCAAGAAAAGGAACAAACAAAAAATATGTAGGTGGCTCAACTAACTACTACCGATTAGCTTACAGCACAGCTAATTTGAGACAAGAGCAAGCAAATAAGCAAATAATAATAATTATGAGCTAAACAAACCACTTGAATTACAACAACACACTATGAAATATAAAGTATGAAAATAAATACGAAATAAAAAAACCACTTGGACTATAACAAAACACTATGAAATAAAAAATAAGAAAATAAATATGAAGTAAACAAACCACTTGGATTATAACAAAACCCTATGAAATATAAAGTAAGAAAATAAATATGAAATAAACAAACTACTTGGATTATAACAAAACATTATGAAATAAGAAGCAAGAAAAT
This sequence comes from Camellia lanceoleosa, assembly GCA_025200525.1. NCBI lineage: Eukaryota > Viridiplantae > Streptophyta > Magnoliopsida > Ericales > Theaceae > Camellia > Camellia lanceoleosa. The sequence continues at coordinate 49,931,621 of CM045763.1, read as the reverse complement.
AAATATGAGATAAACAAACCGCTTGAATTATAACAAAACACTATGAAATAAGAAGTAAGAAAATAAATATAAGATAGAAAAATATAAGAAAATGAAAGATTAGAAATTCACATTCCAAAGAAATATTGAGCTTCTTGATTTCCAAACTTCCTTTTGCTCACCCTCAAGTTTAGGAAGTGTGTTCTCAATCCTCAATTCGAAACTAGAATGAAACTTTGGGTATGTATGGTGGAAAAGTGGCTAACTCTCTTATTTTTTCTCACTTTCAACAACACTCACTCTTTCCTTTGATCAATCACTATTGAGATTTAGCTATTTTAGAATTTCGGAGGAGTTTTGGGTGCAGGAAAGATGGAATTTCAGTTTGTATGGAAGGTATGGGGTGTATATGGAAGATAAGAATGTTTTTGGTTCAAAAACTCAAATTTTCTCACTTTTTTCTCTTCAAGTTCGTGGTCTTCCCTCTCTCTTATAATCTGATCATTCTATATAGGCAATGAGGGAGAGTGAAGGTCAAAGAGAAGGTGGGAGACAAGGTGGGAGACAAGAATGTGATAGGAGGGTAAATTTTCAAGGTGGTTGCATGGGATATCCCTTTATAAATGCAAACAAAACCTCTTTTTGACAATGAGGGATGATTAGGTATGTATTTGGTGATATATGGGTTGGTCAATGAGGTAGGGGAGTGTCCTACACACAAGAAAAAAATGTAAAAATACACCTTCTTTGTCTGTTGGTTTGAAATAGTCAAATATTATTTAAGAGGAAATATAACACAAGACAAAGCTTTGGCAGAGTGGTTTAGGTGTTGGGTGTGGAGTCTTAGGTTGAGGTTTCAAACCCTTTCACCAGCATGCCTTAAATTCACTTTTTTGGGTAAAGACAAGTCAACGCCACATCATCAGCAATGACCAATCCAATTATGCTACGTCAACAAGATCGCCACGTCAGGATCACAGTTAACATTGACAAAATATTTTGCATATCGACGGAATATTCCCTGACTTAACAGAATATTTGTTCACATAACAGAAAATTCCCTGAGTTTTGAAAATTACAATTTGGCTCAAAAGTTTCAAATAATTGTGTTGTAACCCAGATTTTGGGAGAATTTTTAAATGAGGCCCTAGAAGTGCAGCGAAGGTTGATCCTAGCTGAACGAACCATTTTGGACGCAACCGTGAGGTCAGAATATTCCCTCAGAAAGGTAATTTGTGGCTGTTTAGGATTGGAAACAAGGCTCAAATTCCAAGTTTTCTTATTGAGGATTCTGTGAGATACACCTTCTTGTTTTCATCATTCGGTAATCAAAAAGAAGCGCCCAAGTCTTAGGGCTGGTCAACATAGGGTGTCTACAGTTGCCCCTCTTTGACAGAGCTCAAAGTTATTTCTTGACGCGAGTGAATGTCAAAGCCCGAAGACTACCCTTTTGACAAGGCCATAAGACTTGGGCAAACAAACAAGATGCAAATACAATTGGTTGAACCCGAAGGTTGACTATGTATCCCTTTGCAAAAAATTAAACCAGTGTAGTTTTAGGGCAGAATGCAAATGACATTCCTAAAATGTAGTTTGAAAGTTGGACTTACGCATTTCGTGAAGCTGGTTGTTTGAAAATTCATGATTATACAATGCAATGCAATGTCATGGAGTGATGATAAAGATATGAAGATGGCAACATGAGAGGCAAGCTTTGTGCAAATGATATGAAATATAACAGAGGGTGCATCGCATTAAATGTGCCACAAGATCACATACAAATATGCCACAACACAAATGATAGGTGAACTCAAAATCCAAACGCATTTTACGCGAGAAAAGAAAATAATGAACTCGAAATCCAAACGCGTTTCACGCAGGAGGAGGTATAGTGGTGTAACCAACAAATGTTCCTAGCCGTATTTCATACGGAGAGGGGGAAGATTTTAACTAGGTAAATATCTAATCGTAACACGTTTCATAAGAAATGAGCAAAGGTTGTGTAACCAACAGGCGTACCTAACCGTATCTTATATGGAGAGGAGGAAGGTAAACATCAAATCCTAACACGTTTCACGTGAAAGGAACAAAGGTGGTGAAACCAACAGCGTACCTAACCGTATCTCATATGGAGAGGGGGAAGGCTTTAATCGAGTAAACATCAAATCCAAACACGTTTCACGTGAAATGAACAAAGATGGTGTAACCAACAAACGTACCTAACTGTATCTCATACAGAAAGGGAAAAGGTTTTAACTAGGTAAACATTAAATCCTAACACGTTTCACGTGAAAGAAACAAAGGTGGTGTAACCAACAGACGTACCTAACTGTATCTTATACCGAAAGGGGGAAGGTTTTAACCAAGCAAACATCAAATCCTAACACTTTTCATGTGAAAGGTGCAAAGATGATGTAACCAATAGGTGTCACGACCCAAACCCGCCCCTACAGGTTTAGCATCGTAACTGGCCAGTAATCTTTGGATCACTGAAGGCCTCTGAACAGAATAATGTATAATCAAGGAGCTGTGGAAGCAAATATACAAAATACAACATCCATTGAGCTGTGTAGACATACATGAGACAAAATAATTTTAAACTTTATAAGCATACATATGACATCACATAGGTACAATAATTATACATCACCCCATATATAGATAACTAAAAACGAACTGTTCATTAAACAAGAGAAAACAAAATATTGAGCGTTCAAAAAGACATGGCCACACGACTTGACTTGGTCTGAAACCTCCTCGAGAGGCGCAACGGGTGGCTGACAAAATGGAATCCCAGGCCATCAACTCTGGCCCTGATCACGTGCCTGGTCACGACATAAATAATATAAATTGTGAGCGGAAGCCCAATAAATAATAACGGAGTAAAGGATTTAATGAATGAAGTCCATACCAGATTCAGAAATCATATACATATTCATATTCAGATCATATACAGAAATCAGAGTTCATGCTTAATCATACATGGTACATCCATTGGCGCTAATAGAACAGATACAGAATATATGGTGGTTATGAGTAACCAGTTCCATAAAGGAATCTTTAGATCTGGGTTACAAATGACAGATATGCTAAGCTCCATGATGGAGCTTCCGGTACGGGTAATAGATTGCAGACATATTAAGTTCCATAATGGAACCTCCGATACTAGGTAACAGCTAACAGATATCACATGATGCTAAGGATGCCATGAATACATTGTCAGAAATTAGATAATCATTCATTGTACAGAACATAACATTTCAAAAAATAAATCTTATTTCATCATACAGAAAATAAATAAAGTGGAACATAGCTTTACTAAGTTATTACTCATAGTGGCTTTGGGTACAGACAGACAGAGCAGACTAATCAAACGGTTTACGGCACGTGACCTACATCAACACATAACAAACACATTTGAAACACACGTTGGAATATATCTAACTCATTACGTTCCATTCTTAGTGTGTTTCTACTTTTACCCTCATTATTATGTCTTAATCTTGGCTTAGGAATGCCTAGGATGCAATGAGGATGCCAAAATGTACTTGAACACATTTAACCAAATTTGCTGAAAACAGGGGTCTCGCTTAAGCGTAACTTCCCCCACTCGAGCGGATATGTAAGGTGTGAGGGGATGCTCGAGCACAACTTTCCACGCTTGAGCGCTCTGCAAATTTTGAAAAAAGTACTGGTTATGTGATTTTTATGCTCGACGGACACTCGATGGTCGCTCGAGTGTGAAACTCATGTCCCAACTCGAGTGCAACTCTTTACGCTCGAGCGGTCTGCAAAAACATGAAACTTCTAGGAGCTTGTATTTCACACTCGAGTGAACTTCTGGTTGCTCGAGCAGAGATCCAAAAACAAAGGTGGCTGCTCGAGCGCAAAATCTCACGCTCGAGCGGAAGTGCATAATCTAGAATTTCCAGATTGCACCCCAAGCTCCAAACTCGAATTCCACACCTTAAAACTCATCTTCTTGGGCCAAAATAATGGAAAATATCTAAGAACTTGTAAAACATTTTGGTTTGAAGTTCATTTCATGAAATCAAGGCCCAAAAGCAAGTCAATTGTGAAAAAATTCAACTTGAAATGTAAGAACATTTTATAAACATGACATGCATGTGTTCATTTGACCTCATAGCTTCCAAAACATGATCAAATGCGGTCCAATGGTAAGAAATGTTATGAATTCTTCAAACCATGCTAGGATTACAACATGCATAAGAGGAAATCTTTGAAAACAACTTTAATTTGCTATAAAAAGAGCATGCATGCATGGTATGGTCTTCCTACCAACTCATTAGCTCAAGATTTGCTTAATTCAACTAAATTCTCTTGAATTCTTGTAAGAGTGAGTTAAAAGAAAGCTTAGGGAATGCAAGTCTTACCTAAAATCCTCAATTCTTTGAATTCTAGGTGAGTCTTGGTGAGTCCTAGCTCAATTCTTCAATTTGCCTTTTTGTTGCCTAGCAATTCTTTCTTTTTCTTCTTGAAATCAATTATCCCCTTTAATTCCCTCTTATTCTCATGTTTGTGTGTGCATAGGCTCAAGAATGTGTTGAAATGTAATCAACAAGGATGAGTGGAAGTATAAAAGGTGCCTTATATAGGCTTGGATTGAGTAATTCATTAATTAGGCTTAACTGGATGTTAATTTTCCTAATTTAATCGTTCCGAATCAAATTTTAATTAAACCTACCATAATGTTCCAAAATTCCAAATAACACATAAATCAAGTCAATTTTTGAATTGGATTCCGATAGGGCCTTCAATTCGCAAATCAAAACAGAAACATGAACAGATTTTCCTACATTAAACAAATATAAACACAAATTATGCAACACACATATAATTAATTCAGAATTTGATCTTAATACCTTATTAGACATATGAATTCATGGATTAACGTTAATCATGGGTTGGGGTTGTTACAGTCTTCCCCTTTTAAAGAGTTTGGTCTTTCAAACTCAAATTACCTTCATCTTGGAAGAATATTAGGTCCAAATGAAACAGTTCAGGGTATCTTTTCATCATATCTTCCTTTGTTTCGCAAGTTGCATAGGTTCCTCCATGATTCTGCCAATCAATCTTCAGTAACAGGATTTCTTTGTTCTTTAATCTTTTGATTTGGCGATTAACAATTTGTATAGGCCTCTCCTCATAGGTGTAGTCATATTTCAAGAGCGCATGTGTTCGTGTGATGACATGGAATGGATCTCTCAAAAACTCTCGAAGCATAGATACGTAAAAAACATTATGCATATGCTCCATAACCAGAGGTAAGGCTACTCGGTATGTTACCAAACTGATCTTCTCGAGAATTTCGTATAGCCCAACATATCTTGGTGCTAACTTGCCCTTAACTGGGTTTGCCCTTTCATTGGAGTAACTTTTATGAACACATGATCCCTGACTTCGTATTCTCTATCTCACATTCAGACATCTGCATAGCTCTTTTGGTGTCTTTGTGCAGTTTTCAACCTCTGTTGAATCAATTTCACATTTTCAGTTGTTTCTTGTACAAGTTCTGGTCCCAATAATGGTCTATCACCTACCTCAGCCCAACAGATAGGAGAACAACATTTTCTTCCATATAAAGCTTCATATGGAGCCATTCTAATACTTCAACGATAGCTGTTGTTAAACACAAATTCAGCCAGAGGAAGGTAAGTCTCCTAATTACCTTGAAAGTCTAACACACACATCCGTAACATGTCCTCCAATGTTTGAATGGTCCGTTCGGATTAGCCATCTGTCTGTGGGTGATAAGCACTACTTAGTCTCAGCTCAGTCCCCAAAGCTTGTTGCAAACTCTGCCAGAATCTCGAAGTAAACTTGGGATCTCTGTCAGATACTATGAACACTAGAACTCTATGTAATTTCACAATCTCATTGACATATAAATTAGCCAACTTATCCGTATTATACAAAGATTTGATAGGTAAAAAGTGAACAGATTTAGTTAAACGATCAACAATGACCCAAATAGAATCCATACCTTGAGAAGAACGAGGCAGTTCGACAATGAAATCCATAATAATATGCTCCTACTTCCATTCCAATATTGGAAGCGGCTGAAGTAATCCAGCGGGTCGTTGATGTTCAGCTTTAACTTGTTGGCAGTACAAACATTTAGTCACAAAGTCGGCAATGTTTTTCTTCATTCCAGGCCACCAGAAGTTCTGTCTCAAATCATGATACATTTTTGTGTTCCCCAGATACATGGCATACTTGGAGTTGTGGTCTTCAGTCATAACACGCTTTCTCAACTCAGAGGAATCTGGTACACAAAGTCTATTTTGAAATTTCAATACATTATTCTTAAACACAAACCTCAGCCTCGGTTTTGAGTTAAATTCTTCCACAATCTTTTTCAAGAACTCATCTTCAAGTTGTTTTTCTCTAATTTTTTCAATGATTGCAGGTTGAGCATAAATAGCAGCTAAGATTCTGCCTTGTTCACGTAGTACAACTTCAATTTCATTTCTTTCTAAGTCACGTATCAAGTTCTTTGACCAGTGAGTAAGCATGACAATTTACCCATGGATATACGGCTTAGAGCATCAGCAATTGTGTTTGCTTTTCCCAGATGGTACAAAATCTACAAGTCATAATCTTTAATCAATTCTAACCATCTTCGTTGTCTCATGTTCAGTTCTTTTTGGGTGAATAAATATTTTAAACTTTTATGATCCGTATATACTTCACAAGTCATACCATATAGATAATGTCGCCAAATCTTCAAAGCAAAGATGACAGCTGCCAATTCAAGGTCATGAGTTAGGTAGTTCTTTTCATGTTGGCGGAGTTATCGAGAGGCATACGCAATCACTTTCCCATTCTGCATTAATACACACCCTAAGCCTTTGTAGGAAGCATCGCTGTATATCTGGAACCCATCGGTCTCGTTGGGCAATGTCAGAATTGGTGCAGTTATTAATCTAGTCTTTAGTTCCTAAAAGGCTAATTCCTGTTAATCGATCCAATAAAATGGTACATTTTTTTGTGTTAATTGTGTCAATGGCATAGCAAGTTTCGAGAAATCTTTCACAAACCTTTTATAATAACCTGCAAGTCCTAGAAAACTTCTCACTTCTGACACATTAGTTGGTCTTGGCTAGTTCACAATGACTTCAATTTTTTGAGAATCAACAGAGGTACCATCCTTGTTAATTACATGTCCCAAAAATGCCACACTGTCGAGCCAAAATTCACATTTGGAGAATTTTGCATACAACTTCCTTTCTCTTAAAATCTGTAGGGCAGTTCTAAGGTGGTTCTCATGTTCTTTCCTGTTTTTAGAATAAATCAGTATATCATCAATAAAGACAACAATAAATTCATCCATGAATTGTTTGAACACCCTATTCATTAAATCCATGAATGCCGCAGGTGCATTAGTTACCCCAAATGGCATTACCAAAAATTCATAGTGCCCATATCTAGTTCTGAATGCAGTTTTCTCTATGTCTTCTGCCTTAACTTTTAACTGGTGATACTCGGATCTAAGGTCAATCTTAGAAAACACATGGGCTCCCTGAAGTTGGTTAAATAGGTCATCTATTCGGGATAGTGGGTATTTGTTCTTCACGGTTACTTTATTCAATTCTCGATAATCTATACATAATCTCAAGGACCCATCATTCTTCTTAACAAACAAAACTAGAGCACCCCAAGGTGAAGTGCCCAGACGGATGAATTTCTTGTTTAACAGTTCTTAAAGTTGGGCTTTCAATTCTTTTAGTTATGAGGTTGACATTCTATAAGGGGTCTTAGAAATAGGTTGCGTTGCCGGTGTCACGTCAATAGTAAGCTAAATTTCCCTATCAACTAAGTCTTCATGTAAGTCATTTGGAAACACATCGAGAAATTCACAAACAATAGGAATAGTTTCCACATTAGCACTATCCGATGATGCAATCAATATACAACTCAAGTAGCCCGTACATCCATTCCTAAGCAATTTAATAGCTTTCATGGCCAAAATCAAGTATAGGGGAGGAACTACCCTATTCCCAACAAACACAAACTCTGGTAACCCAAGTGGACGAAATATAACAGATTTATTCACACAGTCAATAGATGCACAGTACTTTGTTAACCAGTCCACTCCTAAAATGCAGTCAAAATGATCAATCCCCAAAGGCAAGAAGTTAAATATAATGTCATGCCACCAATCATAATGTCACATACTGGATAAACAAATGCGCATATCATAGGCCTTCCAGATGGTGTAGATACAGATAACAAATAATTCATAGGTTCTAGTGGTCTAGTCAATTTCCAAGAGAAAGCATACGATACGAAAGAATGCGTAGAACCAGAATCTATCAGTACACATGCATTTTGAGAACATATAGAGAGTATACCTAACACCGCAGCTTCGGTGTTTTGTATGTCACCAGGCACTAAGGCAAACACTCAACCTTGTCTCAGAGGTTCTTTTCCAGTATTAGCTCTTGCATTTGTTTTGATTGTAGAAACGGATCCAGTTGAACTCGCTGTAGGGCGGTTGGCATTATTAGACCAAGCGGGCAATCTTTCACTACGTGATCTGTCTTGCCACATTGGAAACAAGCATCGGATGCTCGGTAACACACATACCTATGCCTCCTTCCATAATCAAGGCAGACTGGAATAGACCTACTGCTCTGACTCAAGCTGCTTGTAGACCTTGTGTTCTGCTTTTTACTTACATGAGAATGGCCTTTTCTAAAACTACACCCAGAACATTTTCCTCTCCATTCTATTGTCATTGTTATTGGGGCCTTACTTTGTCTCATAGCGGCTAGGGTAGCTTCCGCCATTAAGGATCTGTCAAGGACTTGTACGTATGTTGGCAACTTCAATATACCTACTCGAGCAAATATGTCTAAGTCCAATCCTTCTTCAAATTTGTGGGATTTCTTATAGTCCGTATCCACCATATGAGGAGCAAATCTGGCTAATTCAGTGAACTTAGCCTCGTACTCAGCTGTGAACATTCTGCCTTACTTGAGTTCTTGGAATTCAGACACTTTTCGATCCCAAAAACCCCGAGGGAAATACTTTTCATAAAAGATCTCATTGAATCGAGCCCATGTCATGTTTCCATTGGTATCCCGAATCAGTAACCACCATCTCCGAGCTTCATTTTTGAGAGTATAAGTGGCCAATAAAACCTTCTAAGTCTCGGTACAGGGAAATACTTTAAACAGTTTTTCCATCTCAAGCAACCATGTCTCTGTTTTCAGCGGTTCAATTCCACCCAAGAATGTTGGCGGTTTCATCTTCATGAATTTCTGCGTCAGGTTGATAATGTCATTATTATCAGGTTCAACTTGTACCGGCAGAGGCGGATGGGGCAAAGGTTGCTGTCTCTGCTGTTGTGTCATAACTTCAGTCAATGTTGCAAGCATTTGTTCCATTTGGCTCATACGAGCCTCTGAGGATTCACTTGTATAATTTCCCCTTGCATTCTCTATATTGCTATAGAGACACCAAATAATAATAAACATAGGAATAATCTCGTTCATTTCTTTTAATTTATTTTCCTAGATTCAAATTTAGTTTTCACATTTATATAGATTACCACACATTCACACATGCAGATGGAATGCCCCTACTTCTTACTAGGACATCCTAAGTTCATATGGACTTGTGTGTGCGGTAGAACACGTGCTCTGATACCACTTTGTCATGGCCCAAACCCACCCCTATAGGTTTAACATCGTAATCGACCAGTAATCTTTGGATTGCCGAAGGCTTATGAACAGAATAACATATAATCAAGGGGCTGCGAAAGCAAATATACAAAATACAACGTCCATTGAGTTGTGCATACATACATGGGACAGATTAATTTTAAACTTTATAAGCATACACATGACATCACATAGGTATAGTAATTATACATCACCCCATATACAAATAACCAAAAATGAACTGTTCATTAAACAAGAGAAAACAAAATGTTGAGCGTTCAAAAAGACATGGCCACATGACTTGACTTGGTCCGGAACCTCCTCGGAGGCACAAAGGGTGGCTGACAAAACAGAATCCCAGGCCATCAAATCTAGCCCTAATCACGTGCCTGGTCACCTATATACATAACATAAATAGTAAACAGAAGCCTAGTGAATAATAACGGAGTAAAGGATATAATGAATGAAGTCTATACCAAATTTGGAAATCAGATACATATTCATATTCAGATCATATACAGAAATTAGAGTTCATGCTTAATCATACGTGGTACATCCATTAGCGATAATAGAACAAATATAGAACATATGGTGGTTATGAGTAACTATTTCCATAAAGGACCTTCCAGATCCGGGTAACAGATGACAGATATGCTGAGCTCCATGATGGAGCCTTCAGTACGGGTAATTTCAGACATATTAAGTTCCATAATGGAACCTCCGATACCGAGTAACAGCTAACAGATATCGCATGATGCTAAGGATGCCATGAATATATTGTCAGAAATCAGACAATCATTCATTGTACATAACATAACATTTCAGAAAATAGATCTTATTTCATCATACAGAAAATAAATAAAGTGGAACATACCTTTACTAAGTTATTACTCACAGTTGGTTTCGGGTACAGATAGACGGAGCAGACTAATTAAACGGTTTACGGCACATGACCAACATCAACACATAGCAAACATATTTGAAACACACGTTGGAATATATCTAACTCATTATGTTCCATTCTTAGTGTGTTTCTACATTTTACCCTCATTATTATGTCTTAATCTTGGCTTAGGAATGCCTAGGATGTAATGAGGATGCCAAAATGTACTTGAATATATTTAACTAAACTTATTGAAAACAGGGGTCCCGCTCGAGCACAACTTCCCTCGCTCGAGCGGATATGCAATATGTGAGGGGATGCTCGAGCGTAACTTCCCACGCTCCAGTGCTCTGTAAATTTTGATAGAAGTACTGGTTACGTGATTTTCACGCTCGATGGTTGCTCGAGCATGAAACTCATGTGCCCGCTCGAGCGCAACTCTTGATGCTTGAGTGGTCTGCAAAACCATGAAACTTCTGGGAGCTTGTATTTCACGCTCGGATGAACTTTTGGTTGCTCGAGCGGAGATCTAAAAATAAATGTGGCCGCTCGAGCTCAAGTATAGAATCTGGAATTTCTAGATTGCACCCCCAAGCTCCAAACTCGAATTTCACACCTCAAAACTCATCTTCTTGGGCTAAAATTCTAGAAATATCTAAGAACTTGTAAAACATCTTGGCTTGAAGTTCATTTCATGAAATCAAGGCCCAAAAGCAAGTCAATTGTGCAAAAATTCAACTTGAAATGTAAGAACATGCTATAAACATGACATGCATGTATTCATTTGACCTCATAGCTTCCAAAACATGATCAAATGCGGTCCAATGGTAAGAAATGTTATGAATTCTTCAAACCATGCTAGGATTACAACATGCATGAGAGGAAATCTTTGAAAACAACTTCAATTTGCTATGAAAAGAGCATGCATGCATGATATGGTCTTCCTACCAACTCATTAACTCAAGATTTGCTTAATTCAACTAAGTTCTCTTGAATTCTTGTAAGAGTGAGTTAAATGAAAGCTTTGGGAATGCAAGTCTTATCTAAAATCCTTGATTCTTTGAATTCTAGGTGAGTCTTGGTGAGTCCTAGCTCAATTATTCAATTTGCTCTTTAGTTGCCTAGCAATTCTTCATTTTTCCTCTTGAAATCAATTATCCCCTTTAATTCCCTCTTATTCTCACGTTTGTGTGTGCATAGGCTCAAGAATGTGTTGAAATGTAATCAACAAGGATAAGTGGAAGTATAAAAGGTGCCTTATATAGGCTTGGATTGAGTAATTTATTAATTAGGATTAATTGGGCATTAATTTTCCTAATTTAATCGTTTCGAATTGAATTTTAATTAAACCTACCATAATGTTCCAAAATTCCAAATAACACATAAATTAAGTCAATTTTTTAATTGGATGTCGATAGGGCCTTCAATTCGCAAATCAAAACAAAAACATGAACAGATTTTCCTACGTTAAATAGATATAAACACAAATAATGCAACACACACGTAATTAATTCAGAATTTGATCTTAATAACTTATTAGACATATGAATTCATGGATTAATGTTAATCATGGGTCGAGGTTGTTACAACAGGCGTACCTCATCGTATCTCAGACGGAAAGTGGAAAGGTTTTAACTAGGTAAACTTCAAATCCTAACACATTTCACATGAAAGAAGCAAAGGTGGTGTAACCAATAGGCATACTTGACTGTATCTCATACAGAGAGTGGGAAGGTTTTAACCAGGTAAATATCAAATCCTAACACGTTTCACATGAAAGGAGCAAAGGTGGTGTAACGAACATGCATACCTGATCGTATCTCATACGGAGAGAGGGAAGGTTTTAACCAGGTAAACGTCAAATCCTAACACGTTTCACGTGAAAGGAGCAAAGGTAGTGTAACCAACATGCATACTTGATCGTATCCCATACGGAGAGGGGAAATGTTACATAAATACACGAACGTTATACAAAATATGTATTACATACGTATACATATATACACAGGCAAATTATATACGTATACGGATACACACACACATATATATACGGAGAAAATATATACATCGTTACATGTACATAGACATATACGTACATAATATAATACACACATACATACGTACACATACATATACATATCTTTCTCACCTCTTCTATTTTTATCTCTCTCTCTCTTCCTTCATCTTCTTCGAGCGTTGTGTCTGGCGCTCAATTTCAACAATCGCGGCGCTTGACCGACAGGCTACCTCGATTCTTCAACACCTTATCCCAATGTTTCTCCTCTTTGTCTTCTTCTTCTTCTTCACTCTCTTCTTAAGTTGAGGCCTACGACAGAGGCAGAGCAAAAGCCTGCAAACTTTCTCTACCATCACTCTATAACCTCTTTCTTTTGCATTACTCTCCTCTGCCATGGCCTCTTTACATGGTTTTCTCACTCTATTTCCAGACCTAAATGAGTCCATGATAGAGATGACCGATTCTGACTCCCCTGAACCTCAACCGCGAGCTCTTCCTTCTCCCCATGTTTTAAGCTTTTTGGCAATGTCAGTTGAGCAAATAATGGCGGCACGGTCTGATATTGAAACAAACTCCTATATGCTGAGGTCATGTGTGGAGACCGTAACTGCGGTCTCCAACTTGTCTCGTCTACTGCAGAACAGGATGTTTGATATACATTAGTTAACTGCACAACTTTTCTACTCCAATGTATGTACAAGGACTCTCGAGTAGAAATTAGTGCATTGAAAAAGCAGAACAAAGAACTGAAATGACAGGCCACCTCCGCGGCCTGATTCGAAGTTCCTTCGCATAACCAATTTGATGGCCAACGAGGAATAATCTCATTCGGAAGCTCTGCCAAGGTCGAGGCAAAGTCTTCAGGAGCTTCGAAGGAGTAAAGATGAAGCGAGGCAGCTGATGGTAAAGTCGGGCAACGAAGTTGTGTGCAAATGAAGCTGGTTGTAATCTTCGCCATCGAGCTGCTGCCAGAAAACTGAGAAAATGCTGCTGCTCTCTCTCTCTCTCTCTCTCTCTCTCTCTCTTGTTTTGGAGTGGGCACCTATAGCTTCAACTCTTTTTTGTACAACTTTGATCAGGGTTGATCCCTGGCATTAATAAAGCGAGTTTGTTTTGCAAATTCGGATGGCATGAATGGCACAGTACCGAGCATAAAAAAAAAATCATTTTGTTTTGAATTTTGAACTTTGAAAATGGCTGCATTTTAATAAATTCTGAACTAAATATTGAGCCTATCATTGATCAAATCACAAAATACAACTCAATAAAAATGAAGCAAGGACCATCCCAAACACACTCCTTTGCGCTTGTCGAAGCAAAATGAATGCAAAACAGAGCAACAACGGTCGACTGTCGGTAGAAAAGCATTGCCGACGACAACTACTATGCATTTTTCGATGATTGCTTGATTAAGGTGATAAGAACTTGAAGTGCGGGTAAAGGATAGAAAACCGAACTCAACTGTGCCCCTAGTTCATCACTTTGCCCTTTTTTGTTTTCCCTTTTTGCTAAAGTGATTTTGATCAACATGAGAGGTAAATTAACACACTTGTTCCATTTTCTATCTTGAAATCATATGAGCCAAATTATGAGCACTGGAAATTTTCTTTTTTTGGTCCAAAGAATGGTTTGAGTTTTGCAAAAATAGAATAATTTTTTAGAAAATCAGTGAATTTCATTAAAAGTCTTCAAAATCTATTTTTGCAAATGACCGTTACTCAATTAACATGAAATCAACCCTTGAGATGTACAACAGAATTCGTCTCACGACTGAACCCGTCATGAAGGAGAAATAGGACAACTGAATCAAATGAGTACGAGCCAATCAAATATGGATAGCTGAGTTGAATAAAGATACACCAATCAAACACAGACGAGATGAATGAGTTGAAAAATGATTAGGGCCAAACTTCAAGAAAAGAATCAGGCCATACGTAGTTCTGGCTAAGGTTCACTTGGATATTGACACTCTCCTTTTGTGTTCTAACTTTTGCCAAAGCTGTCCTTTCGAGTTTTCAACCTTGCAAGCTTTTCATTTTTTTATTTATTTATTTTTCTGCTCTAACTTTTGTTTGGGTCACCCTTTCGGGTTTTCGGCCCAACAAGCCTCTCAAGGGTTGTACTTATTCTGCTTGTCCATGTTGATTGGTTGTGAGAACTCCAAACCATCCAAATCCATGAGAATGACTACTCCTTCTGACCAAATTGATTTAATAATGTAGGGACCCATCCAATTGGGTCTAAACTTGCCACTAGGGTCGTGAATAGGAGCTCGGTTGTCTTTCAACACTAAGTCCCCTTCCCTTAAATTTCTGGATCTAACATTTTTGTTGAATGCTCTTGCAATCCTGCGTTGATACCCCCGAATGTGGTATACTGCCTTCAATCTTCACTCATCAAATAGCATCAGTTCCTCAAGTCGGTTCTGTTGCCAATTAGCTTCTGTTATCTGACATTCAGCCATAATCCTTAATGAAGGCATTTCCAACTCAATTGGCAAAACAGCCTCCATTTCATATACCAAAGAGTAAGGGGCTGCCTTGTAGATGTTCGGATTGATGTCCTGTATCCTCAAAGTGCAAAAGGTAGTTTGTCTGGCCAATCTCTGTAAGTTCCCACCGTCTTATGCAAAATGGTTTTGATGTTCTTGTTTGCAGCTTCAACGACTCCATTGGTTTGTGGCCTGTATGTTAATGTCTTGTGAAAAGCCACGTCATATTTTTCAAGTAGAACTACTACTTCTCCCTTGAAATGTGAGCCATTGTCTAAAATTATTTTGTTTGGTACCCCATATCTGCAGATGATGTTGTTCCTGATGAATTTGGCCACGTGTGATGCTTTCAACACTGAATACCACTGTGCTTCAACCCACTTGGTAAACTAGTCAATGGCAACCAAGATGAATTGATGCCCATTTGAACCCTTCGATGTGATTACCCTGATGACATCTATGCCCTAGAGTGAGAAAGGCCAAGGCAAAGTCATGTTGTAGAGTTTGAATGGTGGGATATTCATGCGATTGGCGTGGATTTGACATTTGTGGCATCGCCTAACAAAGTTGATACAATCACTCTCTATGGTTAAGCAGTAGTATCCTTGTCTGAGAATTTTTCTGGCTAGCATTATACCGTTCATATGGGCTCCACACTCTCCTCCATGGATGGTTTCCATGACACGTTTTGCCTCTTCTTCCTCTACACACAACTTATGTATTCCTAGATGCCCTCTCTTGTATAACCTGTCTTCACAAATGATGAACTGCGTGGCCAGACACCGTATTCCCCTTTTGTCTTTGGCGTTTGCCCTATATGGGTATGTACCACTTTCCAAAAAATTCTAAATATCAAAGCACCAAGGGTTTTCATCTTGAACTTCTTCCGTTACGGCTATCATTTCATACGAGAGGGCGTACCTTTGTTCTATAAGGATCGGGCACATCTTGACCCCAACTGGTATATCTATCATTGATGCCAGGGTTGCCAACGTATTAGCAAATCGGTTGTTCTCTCTTACTAGGTGCGTAAAAGTCAGTTTTTCAAACCTCGGGATCAATATGTCCAAGGTCTAATAATAGACTTTCATTTTTTCCTCTTTAACTTTTCAATCTCTATTGGCTTGAGAGAAGACCAAGTTTGAGTCCTCGATCACATCTAACCTAATTCCTCCTAGTTCCAGGGCTGCTTCTAATCCGGCAATGCACACCTTATACTCTGCTTGGTTGTTAGATATCTTGAATTGGAGTTTGACAGCTAAGGGAATATGGGAATCATCCGGCACTATGAGTAACACGCCTATCCCATAGCCAAATTAATTGGACGCTTCATCAAAGTATAACTTCCAAGTGTCTTCTTTCATTTGCATGACCTCTTCATCTGGGAATGAGTACTCCATAACTTCTCCTCCTTCAATTGGGTGATCAGCCAAAAACTCTACTACGGCCTTTCCTTTGACAAATTTGCGAGTGACATACTTAAAGTCAAATTTGGAAAGCAAAAGCAACCAACGAGCTAGCCTACCGGTAAGTTCCAGTTTCTCAAAGAGATATTTGATTGGGTCTAATCTTGAAACTAGAATTACCGAGTGAGCTAATAGTTAGTGTCTTAACTTCTTGGTGGCCCATACCAAACCTAAGCAAGCTTTTTTCCAAAAGAGTATAGTGGGTCTCATATTCAAGCATCTTTTTACTTAAGTAGTAGATGGCCTTCTCCACTTTCTCATCCGACTCTTGTGTAAGCATACACCCATAGTTGATTCGGTCACTGATAAGTACAGGATCAGCGGGTTCCCTGGCTCAGGCGGTGATAACACAGATGGATTCCACAAATATTACTTGACTTGCTCGAATGCAAATTGACATCGATTATTCCATTGGAACTTCTTCCCTTTCTTTAGGAGACCAAACAATGATTCACAAGTCAAGGTTAGCTTTGAAATAAACCTCTTTATGAATTACACCTTTCCTAGAAAACCCTGCACCTCATTTTCAATTATTGGTGGCGGCATTTTTAAGATGGCCTTAATTTTAGATGGATCAATTTGATTCCCCGCTGTGTGATCAGAAATCCCAACATCTTGCCTGTAGTTACCCCAAAGGTGCATTTATGTGGATTCAGCCTTAGCTTGTATTCCTTAATTCTCTCAAAGAATTTCTTTAATACAGTGTAATGGCTTTCTCGATCTTTGGACTTGACAATCATGTCATCTACATACACCTCAACTTCTTTATGGATTATATCATGCAAAAGAGTGGTAACAGCTCTCTGATAAGTGGCCCCGGCATTCTTCAAACCAAATGGCATAATCCTGTAGCAGTATGTCCCGCATGGTGTGGTAAATGCTATCTTTTCTCTATCCTCTGGAGCCATAAGGATCTGGTTATACCCTGAAAAACCATCCATGAATGACAGTAAGGCATGCCCTGCAGTGAAGTCTACCAATTCGTTAATATGTGGCAATGGGAAATCATCTTTCGGACTAGCCTTATTCAAATCTCGAAAGTCAACACAAACTCGGGTTCTACCATCTTTCTTTGGAACTGGCACAATATTGGCTAACCAAGTAGGATATTCTGATACGAGCAAAAACCCAGCATTGACTTGCTTGGTAACCTCTTTTTTAATTTTCAAGGCCTAATCCAGATGAATTCTACAAAGCTTTGGTTTGACAGATCGGGCCTCGGGGTTGAGAGGGATCCTATGTTGTACAATCTCAGGGTCAATTCCTGGCATGTCTTCATAGGACCATGCAAAAACATCTTTGAATTCTTTTAATAAAGCAAATAATTGTTCACGTTCCTCTGAAGACAATGTAGAACCAATCTGGATCAAGCAAGGATCTTTCTCAGTACCCATATTTACAGAAACAATTTCATCCACTAATGGCTTAGCACGCCTTTCTTTCTCCTAGTCAATGAAATTTTTCAAAGCCTAAGGAATTTCTTCCTCTTCGTTTTTATCAAGATTTTGAAAATTTTGGTCAATGTTATGAACTATAGGCACAGAAAAGTAAGCGAAAAGAACAACACCTTCATTCAAAGCTTGGGGCTCACAAGTTACAACAAACTCAAAAGAGAAAGAAAAAGAAGACTCAGAAAGCTTAGACAAACTTGAATCTAACTCCAACCCCATAGGCCCACCAGATTCATACTCAACAACCAATTCAGAACTCTCAATACAACTCTTTTCAAAATGCCAATTTATTTGTGAGCCATTCACTGCATCCATGATAAAGCTTGAGCAGTCAGCATGTACCTCTTCCCCGATCATGGCAATGGTCATATCTCCCTAATTCATTAGTTCAATGCTAGTATGCGACTCTGTCAGTAAATTAGCCAATGTTAGACCCAGGACTTCCTCTGTGCTGCTTTCCGAGCTGACTTCTTTGTCTTGTTCGATGTCAATGCTAGGATCTACCCACTCCTCCTCACTGTCGAAGAGCTGATGATCTAAAAAGATCTCAAACCCAGGGTATCTCTTCCATTCCACTTGATCAAACCAGGGCTCACGAAAACCACAGAAAGGAAAGTCTTCACCTTGGAGAACAAAGCGTCCGTTCAAGGTCCCACGAATTGGCTTATGAACCAAGTCAAACTACGGCCCGGTTCTCTTGGCCTTGATCCTTTCCTTGATCTCTTCAGTTTTCCTTTTCTAGTCATTAGTCATGGGTGCATACCCTAGTCCGAATGCATGTAGGTTATGAGGTACTTCACTGGCTATAGTCATACATTTCCTGCCACTTTGTCCCAATCCCATCCTTGGAATATGACCTAGTTTACTCATGAAATAGATTGATTGGGCACTGACGTATACACCTTCGTCTTCTGCCATGAGCGTTTGAACTAACTAGGCCTCTGCCAATGTAAAACTTGATAGGAACACATCCTCTTCCCCATGCCATATTTCTATCAGTGGTGTTGTGACTTTTAGGGGACGATGAATGGATGAATTTCTGAAGATAGTGGCAATTCCTCCGCCATATGGGTATTTTACCAATTGATGGAGTGTGGATGATATAGTTTTCATCTGATGAAGCCAGGGCCTTCCCAATAACAAGTTGAATGTTGTGGGAACATCTATGACATGAAATTCAGCTTCGTGCTTAGATGAACCCACTGTTATTTGTACTTTGATTGTCCCTATCACTTTCCGACTAGTATTATCATAAGCCCAGATCAATTGAGTAGTGGGAATGAAATATGTCAACTTTAGCCCGATTGTTTAAGTAGTGCGTGTAGGGCAGACATTGATGGCTAATCCGGTGCCAATCAGAACAATCGGGATCCATTTATTTCTACATTTCAATGATACGTACAGAGGCTTATTATGTCTTAATCCTTCTGGCGGCAGCTCTTTGTTAGCAAAGTTATTGCTGGGATGGTTTCTCTCAGGGTGATTAATGACACTAATTGCTCAGGAGTGGTGTCAATTGACAGCTTAGCCTTACTTAATATTGACAACATTGCCTGTCGATGTTCTCGGGAAGTCATGAGAGGACCTTAAATGGAAATGTTTGCCTAGATCTTTTTCAGTTGTTTTAGAACCAGGTTTTCTTTTACCTCTTTTTTTTTTTCTTTTCTCTTTCTCTTTCTCTACCTCTTTATCTTTGCTAGAGGGCTCTCCTTGGTCTAGATGTGGAGGCATGAAGTAGCGCCCACTCCTGGTCAAGTGATCAATTTCATCTGCATACCAAGTCTTATCTGGCACATTATTTACCTATTCATCATCAATGTGGGCGAGCTATAGGTCATTATCATCCCACCATTCACCTTCGTTGACCGAAAGGCAATTATCTAACGCTGCTTGAATCATTCTCATAGTATGCGTTGAATGGTTTTCTGGTTCTTCTTCTTTTTCTCTGGAACTTTTTCCTTTACCACATTCAACAGGTTTTCCAAAATCAAGTCTCAGTTCATCCCCTTTTCTTTCAGTTTCCTTATTAGAAGCTTTGTCACTGCTTGACTAACCGTGACTGTAATTCTTCGGTACTCACCATCCCATCTGCACATTCCCAAGGTCTAATTCTTCAAAGAAATGGAGATTAGCCAAGTCCTCCTCTAGGTCGGCCAAATCATCCAACCCTTGTTCAAGTACATCCTCTCTGACAACATTGATAGAAAATGAGTTAGGCAGATCAACCTCAAGTTGTAGTTGACCACTGGGAACAATATACCGGCTAGGATCATACTTTTTCTCTGATAGTTTGCCCGCCTCAAGCATAGGTATTTCAGTTATTTCCTTTAACATTACCACCATAGGGATTTTGGGTTTTGGCTGGGTTGGAGGTGCATCTATCATGCACAACTCGGTGCCTTCAAGAGTATGTACCTTAGGTTTTGGTAAATGGGTGGATGTGATATAAATACTGGGATTAAAGGTGGATGAAAGTGTATGGATGAGGTTAAGATGAAGAGGTGGTGGAACTCTGTCATGGGGTAGCAACGGGTTGGTAGTGATGTTGGGTTTTGGTGGTTGTGGTGGAGCTATGATCTTATTGTCAATGAGGTCTTGGATCTCATGATGAAGGTGAAAACATTGGTTAGTGTTATGTCTGGGTAGTTGGTGAAAGGCACAGTATTTGGTACAGTCATGTTTGGTTAGGAGAGGATCGGGAAGAGATCGGGGGTCCAAAGGTTTGAGATACCCTCTTTCTGTCAAGATCTTCATAGCTTTGGTCGGGGACATATGGAGAGGGTTAAAGGTTTTGGCCGTGGTTCGGGTTGAGTTGGTTGTTTGTGAACCGGCATTGGCAAATGGATCGGCTATTTTGGTGGTGGTGGTAGTGACTGAATTAACCTCAGAAGGTCTCACGACTGTACTACTACTAGTAGTAGCATTGGGACTGCGACCAAAAGGTTTCCGAATAAGTTCCTTGTCATCTATGATAATTCCCTATTTGATGGCATCCTCTATTTGGACCCCTATTTCATGCAAGTCTTTAAAAGTGAAGAGTGGAAGGACTATTAGTTTTTGTAACATCTTTCCATGCAGATTTCTGACTATTATACGAATTTGGTCTTTTTCGGGTGGTCTATTGGTCATCATTGTTACTTTTGCCTTCCATATGGTGATGAAGGCCACAAAACTTTCATTGGGCTCTTGACTGGTGGCCTTTAATTCCCGAGTAGTCACTTCAATCTGGGTGTTATAAGCATACTGGGTGATAAAGGCCTCAACTAACTCTTCCCAACTTTGTTTTACCAAGTCCTCTAACTTGGCATACCAGATGACAGCCACTCCTAACAACGTTCATTTGAACAAAGAGAGCTTTTACATACAAGTCAAACCCATAGGCTTTAAGACATCAGAGAATAGGCGAATGTGCACTATTGGGTCACCGAAGCCATCGTGTGGCATTTTGAACCGTTCTGGCAACTTCACAGCTATCTTAGTGTACCCGTCTTCGATGTCCAGGATTAAATTGACTCCTTATGACGTTTTGAAAAGTTTTTCCAACCTGGACAGCTTCAACATAGTTAGGTTAGACTCAGGTGCCTCGGAGGGAAATATCTCTCAGGCTGGTTGTGGAAGGGAAAATGATCCTCCTGAAGTTTGTATAGGAATCCTCAGATCTTCTGGTGAGTTAAGTTCGAAAAAATCGTCAGCTGGTGGAGGTGGAGGTGGTGATGGAACTGGATAAGTCACTGGAGGTGGTTGAGTAATGGACGCCCTATATGGGCGTTGTAGTTCAGCAAGAGTATTGCCTTGAGCGGCAAGAGTAGTGCCTTGGGCAGCAACTATAGTGGCAATGGCATCCATGCTCCATTAAAGGGCCAATAGTATGTCTGCTAAATTTTCTAGAATCTGAGCCATCACTAATTCTAGTGAGTTGAGTGGTGATGATCTAGCAGGTGAAAAAGGGGTATTCTGGACAGTTGATGAAGCTTTTGCTTTTCTTCGTGTAACCGGTGGCAAAGAAACTAACACTAGCTAACCCTGAACCAAATCTGCACTTTTGCAAAGTCTACCAACGCGAGTCCACAGAACTTGAGGGATATCAGACCTTTCAGAAGCTATAGTGCTCGACTACCTTGAAAAAACGGAACTTTCAATCAAATTTTGGTAGCATGCCAACTTAACTGATCATACTAAAAAATATAATTGAACTCAAACCCACAAATTGAAATGCCTGAACCACTGATACTGAGAAGCCCTGTATGGATCCCATCCATTGCACATAACACATAGTAGGAAAAAGAACAAACACCCTTATGGAGGTTAGGGTTACCCTATCCTAGCTTTGAAATGATTTAGGGTTTCACTATTCAAACAAGCGGCATCATACATCCTAGAAATGGGAGCATCCTGTCCTAATTTTGGAAGGTACTATAGCTCATTATATGCACAAGGTTGGCTCTATTCTAGGGGTTGAAGTCAAGATGACGTTACCAAAGAGTCCTTTAGGTCACAACCAATAAAGATCTTAGGAAATCAGAAGAGTCAATATAGTCTCTCTTTAAAGTCTGTAAACCTTCAGTTCTCAAAAGGTTATAACACAAGGACTCCAAACTAACGTAGAGATAGGTGTGATGTCACAAAAAGTGTGCCTGTGCTCCCACCAGTATCTAGATAACACAAGGACTTTAAGTGCACCAATGCATGCAATGCAATAAACATATAATTAAAAACAAAAGTCATATCATGAGTTCAAGTCAAGGTTTCATAAAATCCCGAGCAGAGTCACTAGAAACTATAACATGCTCGGGGAGTACCCGTACACATTAAATAGTTCGGACCCTTTGTCAGTTTGATCTAGTCTTACAAGTGCAATATGAAACATAGACGAGAGTCCACATTTAGCAAATTTTAGAAAATCCATTTTATTGTGAAAATCATTTTGCTAGAAATGGATGCGTCATCAGATCTCAGAGTTGCTACCTAATATTTTGGGAAATTAGAAAACTCATGACTCATGTTAAGACCACTGTTCGTCATAACCAAAGTTGTCTCGGTTTGGAACCTTAGGTATGAGAGAGGAAGGTCATTAATTGAGCACCCCTGCTCACCCGATCAAAAGATCGGCCTTTACTAAACCATGATATGAATTTTATTTACTTTATATGTTCATATTTTGATTATTTAATAAATCCTAAAAAAATTACCATATAAAGCATACAAGTATAGACTATGTCACCCACTTTGGAACAACTTGATTTCATGTAGTTTTGAAAGAGTTTTGAAGATGTACAATCCAAATAAATTGAGTTTACAAACATAAAAATCAACATCATTCCAAATTAAGCGAAATAATCTCCATCCACTGGCATTCATAGAGTTATATCACATAAGCAAATAGCCTCATGGTAGAATGCTAAACACAGTAAGAAAAACACACACAAACGACATGCTAAAGTATAAAAACTTACATGTTTGACGTCTCGTGAACAAGCTACATAACAAAGTTAGTAAAACATGCAAGATCATATATACAAAATCCTAATGCAATTCACTCATGAGATGCAACTAAAGATTCGGCTTCTAAGATATGACATGTGAATCATCTCAAGAACATAAGATAGCGCACAGAATCACATAGGAATTGACTAAATCCAAAAATGCAAAATTAGCCGAATCAAGATGCATGAAACATGGATGCAAAGCATAGATATAATGAAAGACAAAATATTATGCATATTCACAGATAAAGAAAGCAAGTAAAAGAACGGGATAGAAAGAAGCGGGGTGGGGAATTATAACAACACTTGAAAGAATAATTACATACGAAATTAAAGAGGGATGAGAAGAATATTACATCAAAATAAAAACCTCGCAAAACACTCAAAATAAAAAATAAATAAAATAAAAGCATCATGTTTCTTGGAACCGTCGGCTGAAATTGGTTAACATTGGGAGATTACGCCATCTTGTCCGAAAGAAGCTAACCGACCGGCCAAATACGCCAGCCGACCAACTAGGCCAAGAAAAACCTGTCTTGTTGCGAAATCAAGAAAAGAAACAAACAAGAAATATGTAGGTGGCTCAACTAACCATTATCGGTTAGCTTACAACACAACTAATATGAATTAAGAGCAAGCAAATAAGCAATAATAATAATAATAATAATAATAATTATGAGCTAAACAAACTACTTGGATTACAACAACACATTATGAAATATAAAGTATGAAAATAAATACGAGATAAACAAACCACTTGAATTATAACAAAACACTATGAAATAAAAAGCAAGAAAATAAATATGAGATAAACAAATCACTTGGATTATAACAAAACCCCATGAAATATAAAGTAAGAAAATGAATATGAGATAAACAAACCACTTGGATTATAATAAAACCCTATGAAATATAAAGTAAGAAAATAAATATGAGATAAACAAATCACTTGGATTATAACAAAACATTATGAAATAAGAAATAAGAAAATAAAATATGAGATAAACAAACTACTTGGATTATAACAAAACATTATGAAATAAGAAGCAAGAAAATAAATATGAGATAGAAAATATAAGAAAATGAAATACTAGAAATTCACATTCCACAGAAAGATTGAACTTCTTGATTTCCAAACTTCCTTTTGCTCACCCACAAGTTTAGGAAGTATATTCTCAATTCTCAATTCGAAACTAGAATGGAACTCTGGGTATGTATGGTGGAAAAGTAGCTAACTCTCTTATTTTTTCTCACTTTCAACAACACTCTCTCTATCATTTGATCAATCACTACTGAAATTTAGCTATTT
Organism: Camellia lanceoleosa; assembly: GCA_025200525.1. Taxonomy (NCBI): domain Eukaryota; kingdom Viridiplantae; phylum Streptophyta; class Magnoliopsida; order Ericales; family Theaceae; genus Camellia; species Camellia lanceoleosa. The sequence goes on along the minus strand of CM045763.1, from coordinate 49,906,853 downwards.
TTGAATTTTTGGAAGAGTTTTGGGTGTAGGAAAGATGGAATTTCAGTTTGTATGGAAGGTATGGGGTGTATATGAAAGATAAGAGTGTTTTTGGTTCAAAAACTAAGTTTTTCTCTTTTTTTTCACCATTTTCTCACTCTTTTCTCTTCAATTTTGTGGCCCTCCCTCTCTCTTACAATCTGATCATTCTATATAGGCAATGAGGGAAAGTGAAGGTCGAAAAGAAGGTGGGAGACAAGGTGAGAGACAAGAATGTGATGTGAGGGCAAATTTTCAAGGTGGTTGCATGGGATACTCCTTTATGGATGCAAACAAAACATCTTTTTGACAATGGGGGATGATTAGGTATGTATTTGATGATATATGGGTCGGCCAATGGGGTAGGGGAGTGTCATACACACAAGAAAAAAAATGCAAAAATACACCTTTTCCTGCTGGTATGAAATGGTCAAATATTATTTAAGGGGAAATATAACACAAGGCAAAGCTTTGGTAGAGTGGTTAAGGTGTTGCATATGGAATCTTAGGTTGGGGGTTCAAACGTCTTCACCAGCATTCCTTAAATTCATTTTTTTGGGTAAAGACAAGTCAGCGCCACGTTATCAGCAAGGACCAATCCAGTCACGCCACGTCAGCGTCACAGTCAGCATTGACAGAATATTCTTCATATGGATGGAATATTCCTTGAATTAACAGAATATTTCTTCACATAACAGAATATTCCCTGAGTTTTTAAAATTACAATTTTGCCCAAAATTTTCAAATAATTGTGCTGTAACCCAGATCCCGGAAGAATTTTTCAGTAAGGCCCCTGGAAGTGCAGCGAAAGTTGATCCAAGCTAAACAAACTATTCTGGACGCCACCGTGAGGTCAGAATATTCCCTTGGAAAGGTAATTTGTGGCTATTTAGGGTTGGAAACAGGGCTCACATTCTAAGCTTTCTTATTGAGGATTCTGTGAGATACACCTTTTTGTTTTCATCATCGGGTGATCAAAAAGAAGCACCCAAGTCTTAGGACCGGTCAAAATGGGGTGTCTACAAGTTGTCATCATCAGAACCTGATCTGCAAGTAATAGTTTTGTGTACAAACCCAATGGTCTATTACCCTCAATCCCAATTGTCAAAGCTCACAATTACATCACACTTAAGCTTAGATGTGAATTAATGTGATCAATTTGTGAATCTCTTTTATCTTTTAAGAATAAAAAATAAATAAATAATGTATTTAACTCTCAAGTATTATTAGGCTGTTAAACTAATTAATCTACTCTTTCTAAAATAAAATAAAAAATATTGGCAACTAATTAATTTATTCAAACTCGACTTGTATTTGACTTGTTAAAAACTCGTTGGAGATCAACTCATTAGATAATAAGTCAAATTAAAATGCATTTATTGTATTGTTTGAGGTTTGGTAATGATCTATTAGCTTCGCAAGTATTTTTATGTAGAAAATAGATAGATAAAAAATTCCACAACATGTACTTCAATAAATTTGGATCCTTTTATACTTGGAATCTATAAATTAGTTGAATTTGAGATTCTAAATTTAGCTAACGTTAAAATATCTATATTGCCTCTCAAAAAATAGAAGACTTGGATGAAAATGGTCAAAAGTGATATCATAACCAAACCAAATCAAGTCTTAAGTCCTATCAAATGGGGGTCAACTGCATGAATCCTTCTTCTTCACTTGACTCTATCTACGGCCATTTTGTTAGTCAGATTAAGGAGATTCATCTCTATTTATTACACTAGTCTACGCGATTTTAGGTCTACTCCTTCCCCTAACACTACCATCTACCGTCATTGTATCCGATCTATTCACTACTATCTCTGTTAGTCTCCGTTATATATGACCAAACCATTTCAATGTATTCTCTTTCAACTTATCTTCTATCGGTATTAGTCCTACCCATTCTTAAAAATAAATAAAACAAATGGAGAGAATGTGTCATGACCCAAACTCGCCATTATAGGTTTAGCGTCGTAACCGGCCAGCAATCCATGGATTACTAAAGGCCTCTGAACAGATTAACATATAATAAGGGGCTGCAGAAACAACTATATAAAACATACATAGTCCATAGAGCTGTGCAGATATGCATGTGACAAAAATAAAATTTATATACATAAAGGTGACGTCATATGAGCAATAGTCTTGCGTCATTTCACTTACAGATAACCGAAACGAGATTTAGCCCAAAGTACAAATGAAACAAAAGAAAACCTAGACGGAATTCTGGATCACAAAATATTGACCATAAGCAGGTTTCAGAACCTCCACGGGAGACACTGTAGTTGGCTGGACAAAATTGACTCCTAGGTAACATCTTAAGCCTAGTCATGTGCCTGATCACCTACATACACAAATAATACAGTGACCTGGAGCTCAGTGAATCATAACAAAGTAAAGGGTTTTGATGAATGATGTCTATAACAGATTTCGAATTTAGATTCTTATTCAGAAGCAGAAACATATTCATATTCATGTTCAAAGTTCGTATGTTTCACAAGATCATACATGGTACATCCATTAGCGTTAACGAATTCGATGACCCTTGAAGGGACAACCATAAAGGCATTTTGATGACCCATAAAGGGATGGCCATAAAGATACTCCAATGACTCATGTGCACAGAGACGTTTCCGATAACCCATAAAGGAATGACCATAAAGGCATTCCGATGACCCATAAAGGGACGGCCATAAAGGCATTCCGATGACCGACAAAGGGACGGCCATAAAGACATTCCGATGACCCATAAAGAGACGGCCATAAAGGCATTCTGATGACCCATAAAGGGACGGCCATAAAGGCATTCTGATGACCCATAAAGGGATACACATCACATGATGCTAAGGATGCCACGAATACATTTCAGAAACTTGGCCAATCATTCATTCATATAAAGTATAACATTTCAAAAAATTGATCATTTCATATCATCACAAAATAATTAAAGTTAAACGTAACTTTACAGAGTTATTACTCACAGATGGCTCTAATAGCAGATCAGACAAATCAAACAAACCAAACGGCTAAGGTGCATGACCTACACAAACACATAGCAGATAGACATTGAAACACACACTTGGATAATACTTAACTTGTTTTGTTTCATTCTCAGTGTGGTTTTAAGTCTTATCCCCATTATAATGTGTTAATTAGGGCTTAAGAATGCCTAAGATGTAATGAGGATGCCAAAATGCACTTTGAAACACTTAGCAAAATTTTCAAAAATAGGGCACCTCACTCAAGCGTCACTTCCTACGCTCGAGCGAGCCTCTAGGTCTGCAAAAGTACTGGTTATGTGAATTTTCCACTCGACGGTCACTCGAGCGTGAGACTGAGTAAAAAGAGTCCTTGCTTGAGCGCAACTTTTGTCGCTCTAGTAATCTGTAAAACTTGTAAAACTTCTATGAGACTGAATTTTACGCTCAAGCCAAATTTTTCTCGCTCGAACGGAAGTGCAAAACCAAGAGTGGTTACTTGAGTGCAGAATCTATTGCTCGAGCGATGATGCAAATTCTGAAATTTTCAGATTGCTCTTCCAGCTTCAAAGCTCAAATTCAACCTAATAAAACTCATCTTTTTGGGCCCAAAACTTCAGGAAACATTTGTAAACTTACAAAACATCATGAATTAAAGACTATTTCATGAAATCAAGACCCAAAAGCATGCCAATTGTTCAAAATCAAACTTGAAATGTTGAAAACATAACATGTATGTAATTTCTTGATTTCAAAGCTTTCAAAACATGAGCTATTGAGGTAATTTGGTATGAAACTTCATGAGTTCTCAAAAAAAAAAAAAGGCAAGATGAACACATGAATGTGGAAATTCTTTGCAATCAAACTCAAAACTTCATGAATTATGCATGCATGCAAGGATTATTCCCAAATTTCTTAAGCTAAGCTCAATTCTCATTGTTAACCACCTTAATCTCTTGAACTCTTTTATTAATGTCTTGAATACAAAGCTTAGGGACAAGGTTCTCACCTAGAGTCTTCAATTCTTTAAGGTTTAGTGATGCTCTTAAGCAATTCTCTAATCTCCTAGCAATTTCCTTCCAAACCTCAAGTTTTGATCTCAATCTCTCTTTTGGTGTAACAACCCTGACCCATGATTAACGAATAATCCATGATTAAGAATGCCTAAAAAGTATCTAAGATGAAATCATGTGATTAATTATGTGTTATGTGTGTGATTTGCATTGTATCTGTCCATGGTAGAATGTATTTCTGATTTGTTCTGCGAATTGAAAGCCTTATCGGCATTCGATCTCAAAATTGATTTATTATATGTGGCATTTAGGATTTTTAGAATTTTATGGTAGGTTTAATTGAAATTTGATTCAAAACCAAATATTTAGAATAAAATAAGTAGAATTTGTTGAATTTAAGCAAGGATTAATTAATCTCACTAATGGTCCCTATATAAGCCATATATTGTTTTATACCACCACTAGACACACACACTCCATCATCTCTTGCCATAAAAAATGTGAGAAAGGGAGAGAGAGAGACTAAAAGGAATTGAGATCAAGCTTTTAGCTAGAATTTGAAAAAAACTAGCTTAGAGACTTCGAAATTTGATCATCTAGAGCCCAAATGAACACTTAAGGTAAGAATCCAACCATTGAAGTTTGTCCTTGAGTTGAGTAATACATGAATTTAAGAGAATGGAACTAAGAAATGCAAGAATTGGGTTAGAATAAAGGAATTGAAGTCAGACCATGCGTGCATGCATAATTCTCATGATTTTGAAGTTGAATTCAAGGAATTCCCTCTTGCATGTCCTCATTTTGGCTTTGTTTTAAGAATTCAACATGTTTTTGAGTTAAACACCTCATTTGATCATTTTTTGAAAGTTTTGACCTTGCATCTTTACATGCATGATATGTAATGATATGTTTTCATAATTTCAAGTTTAAGTTTGCACAATTGGCATACTTTTGGGCTTTGATTTTGTAAAATAATTTTGAATTCACAATGTTTTATGAGTTAACACATGTTTCCTTAAGCTTTTGGTCCAAGAAGATGTGTTTAAAAGCTTTGACTTTGAGTTTTGAGGTTGGGAGTGCAATATAGAAATTCCAGAATTTTGGCTCATTGCTCGAGCAATAGATCCTGCGCTCAGGTGACCCCTCTTGATTTTTCACTCTTGCTTGAGCAACTAAAAGTTGGCTCGAGCATAAAATGCATGCTCCTAGAAGTTTACAAGTTTTGTAGACCGCTCGAGCGAAGACCTCAGTCTCATGCTCAAGTGACCATCGAGCGTGCGTCGAACGGAAAAATCAAGCAACTAGTACTTTTGCAGAGTTTACAGACTGCTCGAGCAACGGAAGTTGTGCTCGAGCGACCACCCTTATGTTTGAACCTCTGCTTGAGCGAAGGAAGCAGCGCTCGAGCAAAGACCCTGTTTTCAGCAAATCTAACCAAGTAGTTTCAAGTGCATTATAACATCCTCATTGCATCCTATGCTTTCCTAGGCCATAATTAAGACATAGTAATGAGGACAAAGACTAGAAACACGCTAAGAACGAAACAAAATAAATTGAGTACTCTGAATGTGTGTTTCAATGTGTGTATCTGTTATGTTTGTATCGGTCATGTGCCATAAGCTATCCGGTTATCCGTTCTGTCTATCTACTATTTGAGCCATCTGTGAGTAATAACTTTGTAAAATTATGTTCAATTTATAAGTATTTTCTAAATGTTATAAGATGATCTATTTTCTGAAATATTATTTTTTGTATGAATGAATGGTTGTCCAACGTTTTTGAAATGTACTCGTGGCATCATTATCTTCAGATGACATTTGTTATCGTTTCTGTTATGTCCCAATTATGGGCCAACTATACGTCTCATGAGCCAACTGTTATAGATCCTTCTGTTTACGTCCCATTTATGGGTCAACTGTACGTCTCATGAGTGTCACGACCCAAACCCATCCCTATGGGTTTAGCATCGTTACCGACCAATAATCCTTGAATTACCGAAGGTCTCTAAATAGAATAACATATAATGTAAGGGGTTGTAGAAGCAAATATATAAAATATATAGTCCATTGAGCTATGTAGACATACATGGGACATAAATTTTTATAAAAAATTTATATACTCACGTGTGACATCATAAATACAGTAATTCATGTCACACTCAAACAAATGTAATAAAGGGGGACTTAGCCCAATATACACATAAGAGAAAGTTTGTTTATAAACTAACAGAAAACATGTATCAACCATGTGTGTCACAAAAGGAAACCTCCTCAGGAGGCACGATAGTTGGCTGACACGACTGAGACGCTAGGTCATCAACTTTAAGCATGGTCATGCACCTGGTCACCCACATACATAAATAATAAAGTGAGTTGGAGCCTATTGAATAATAACAAAGTAAAGATTTTAATGAATGATGTCCGTAACAGATTTAGATCTCAATTTCCTTATCAAAACAAAAAAATAGGCATCTTTGTATCAGAAAGTGTCATAGTCATATTCAAATCTTGCGTGGGATATCCATTAGCATTATCATATCTCTTTGGTCAAGCATATCAAGTTCTATAATGGAATCTCCGGTACCGGGTAACATATCTCATACATGGGCCACGATATTATTCCCCTAAGCAAGGGCCTGGCCACCGTATTACTCCCCCAGGCGAAGGCCTCATGACTATAAGCCACAGTACTATGTCCCCTGGGTAAGGGCCTTTGCTAAGGATACGACAATTACATGTCAAAGAAAGTTAGACAATCATTCATTCATACAAAGCATAGCATTCAGAAAAATTGAGAACATTTCATAAAACCGATCATGTTTCATCATATAGAAAATAAATAAGATTGAACATAGCTTTACTAAGTTATTACTCACAAATAGCTTTGATAGTAACCAATGGATCAATAACTCACGACGTATGACCTACACAAACATAACATATATACAGGTTGAAACACAAGCTTAGATTGTCTTTAACTTATTTTATTTCATTCTTAGTGTATTTCTAAGTTTTATCCACATTATTATGTCTTAATTATGGCCAAGGAATGCCTAGGATGCAATGAGGCTGCCAAAATGCACTTGAAAACACTTAGTCACAAATGCTGAAAACAGGGGCCTTGCTTGAGCACAACTTCCTTCGCTCGAGCGGACGTCCAAACATGTGAGTGGTCGCTTGAGTGCAACTTCCTTCGCTCGAGTAGTCTATAAACTTTGCAAATGTACTGGTTGTGTGATTTTTCCGCTCGACATACGCTCGACGGTCACTCGAGCATGAGACTGAGGTCCTCGCTCGAGCGCAACTCTTGTCGCTTAAGTGATCTACAAAAATCGTAAACTTCTGGAAGCATGCATTTTACGTTCGAGCGAGAGTGCAGAATGAAGAGTGGTCGCTCGAGCGTAGGTTTTGTCGCTCAAGCAGAGAGACAGAATTCTGGAATTTCCATATTGCTCTTCCAAGCTCAAAAATCGAATTCAACCTATCAAAACTCATCTTTTTGGGCCAAAAACTTAAGGAAACTTGTGTAAACTTGGAAAACATCATAAATTCAAAACCATTTCGCAAAATCAAGGTCCAAGAGTAAGTTAATTGTGCAAACACAAGCTTGAAATGTTAAAAACGTAACGTACATGAAATTCTTGACTTCAAAGTTTCAAAACATGATCAAATAAGGTAAAATGGTATGAAACTCGATGAATTTCCAAAACCAAGCTATGATCAATGCATGCATGTGAAAATTCTTTGTAATCACACTCAAGACTCCATGAATGATGCATGCAATGCATGGATTGCTCTCAATTCTTATTCTAAAGCTCAACTCTTCTTCCTAATCTCTAACTTCTCTTGAATTCAATCATGAGTGAGTCAAACACAAATCTTAAAGATTGAAATTCTTACCTAAAGTTCTCAATTCCTTGAATCCTAGTGAGTTCTTGCTCAATTCCTCCAATTCCCTTTTAATTCTCTAGCAAATTCCTTCCAATCTAAAGTTCTAATGTCAAACTCTCTTGGTCTCTTCCTTCTTCTCTCTCATGTTTTGTGTAGGCTCAAAATGATGACTAAGAGATGACTCAAAGTGGTGTATAAGCCTTTTATAGGCTTGATTAAGAAAATTAATTAATTAAGATTACCACTAATCAAATGAGAATTAATTATTCTAATCGCTTCGTTCCAAATCGAATTTCTATTGAACCTACCATAAATTTCTAAAAATTCCAAATAACACATATATCAAGTCAATTTCACGATCAAATGCCGATAAGGCCTTTAATACGCAGAACAAAATGGAAACACAAACAGATATTTCTACAATGGACAGATATAAACACAAATAATGAAACACACGTGCAATTAATTCAGAATTTCACCTTAATTACTTATTAAGCATCCTTAATCATGGTTTAACAGTTTTTGAGTAGGTCGGGATTGTTACAGTCTTCCCCCCTTAAAGAGTTCTCCCCTTAAAGAGTTTGGTCATCCAAACTCGAATTACTTTCGCTTTGATAGAATACTGGGATTGGAGGAAACCAATTTGGATACCTCTTCGTCATATCTTCCTCAGTCTCCCAAGTTGCATAAGTCCCTTCATGATTTTTCCAATCAACCTTCATCAATGGGATTTCCTTGTTTTTTAATCTTTTGATTCGGCAATTAACAATCTATATTGGCCTTTCTTCGTACGTATGGTCACCTTTTAGAAGCACATGAGTAGGCTCAATTACATGGAATGGATCTCGTAGATATTCTTGAAGCATCGAAACATGAAAAACGTTATGCACATGTTCCATGTCCGGCGGTAAGGCTACTCGATACGTCATTGGATTGATTTTCTCAAGGATTTCATACGGCCCAAAATATCTCAATGCCAATTTGCCTTTTACACCAAACCAAGTTTGCCTTTTCATTGGAGTTACTTTGATAAACAAGTGATCCTCAACTTCATATTCTCTGTCTCTTCTTCGGACATCGGCGTAACTCTTTTGGCAGCTTTGTGCAATTTTCAACCTTTATTGAATCAATTTCACATTTTCTGTTGTTTCTAGCACAAGTTCCGATCCCAACAATGGTCTATCCCCTACCTCGGCCCAACAGATCGGCGATTGGCATTTTCTACCATACAATGCTTCATAAGGAGCCATCTCAATGCTTGAGTGATAGCTGTTATTATACACAAATTCGGCCAATGGTAAGTAGGTCTCCTAATTGCCTTGGAAATCTATGGCACACATTCTGAGCATATCCTTCAAAGTCTGTATCGATATTTCTGATTGGCCGTCTGTCTGTGGATGATAAGCACTGCTCAGTCTCGGTTTAGTCCCTAAAGCTTGTTGTAAACTCTGCTAAAATCTTGAAGTGAACTTCGGATCTATGTTAGATACAATAGATACTGGCACACCATGTAATCTCACAATCTCATTAACATACAAGTTAGCCAACTTATCCGCATTATACAAAGATTTGACAGGCAAAAAGTGGGTAGATTTAGTTAAACGATCAACAATGACCCAAATAGAATCCATACCTTGGGAAGAGCAAGGCAATTCCACAATAAAGTCCATCGTAATATGCTCCCATTTCCATTCCTATATTGGAAGCAGCTGAAGTAATCCAGCGGGTCGTTGATGTTCAACCTTGACTTGTTGGCAATGCAAACATTTGGCTACAAAATCAGCAATGTTTTTCTTCATGCCAGGCCACCAAAATTTTTGTTTTAGATCCCTGTACATTTTCGTATTCCTCGGATGCATAGCGAATTTAGAATTGTGAGCTTCAGTCATAACACATATCCTCAAGTCAAAACAATCCGGTAAACAAAGTCTATTATGAAATTTCAATACATTATTTTTAAGCACAAATTCCGGCCTCGATTTTGAGTCAACCTCATCAACAATTTTCTTCAAGAACTCATCTTCAAGTTGTTTCTCTCTAATTTCTTCAATGATTGCAGGCTGAACAGAAATGGCAGGACTCCACCTTGTTTATGCAACACAATTTCGATTCTATCTCTTTCCAAGTCACATAACAGTTATTTTCAACTGGTGAGAAAATATGACAAATTGGCAATGGATTTTCGGCTCAAAGCATTTGCAACTGTATTTGCCTTTCCTGGATGATACAGAATCTGCAAATCATAGTCTTTTATTAATTCAAGCCATCTTCTCTGTCTCATGTTTAGTTTCTTTTGGATGAAGAAATATTTGAGGCTTTTATGATCAGTGTACACTACAAATGTTACTCCATACAAATAATGGCGCCAGATTTTTAGTGCAAAAGCCATAACTTTATGTTCAAGGTCATGAGTTGGATAGTTCTTTTCATGAGGGCGAAGTTGTCGAGAAGCATAAATAATCACCTTCCCATTTTGTAGTAACACATACCCCAAACTTTTGTATGAAGCATCACTATAAATTTGAATTCCATCGGTATCATTAGGCAAAGTTAAAATTGGTGTTGTTACTAATCTGGTCTTCAGCTCTTGGAAGGCAGACTCTCTTTGTTCATTCCAATCAGATGATACATTTTTCTGGGTAAATTGTGTCAATGGCATAGCAAGCTTAGAGAAATCTCTCACAAATCTGTAGTAATAGCCAGCAAGCCCCAGAAAACTCTTGATTTCTGTCACATTGGTTGGTCTTGGCTAGCCTACAATGGCCTTAATTTTCTGTGAATCTACTAAGATGCTGTCTTTGTTGATCACATGTCCTAGAAATGATACATTGTCAAGCCAAAACTCACATTTGGAAAGCTTTGCATACAACTTCTTCTTTCTCAGAATTTGTAAGGTAGTTCTCAAATGACTTTCATGTACTTCCCTACTTTTGGAGTAAATCAATATATCATCAATAAATACAATGATAAATTCATCAAGAAATTGTTTGAAAACTCTGTTCATTAGGTCTATAAACGTTGTAGGTGCATTAGTTACCCCAAATGGCATTACCAAAAACTCGCAGTGCCCGTATCTAGTTCTGAATGCAGTTTTCTCTATGTCTCCGGCCGTAACTTTTAGCTGGTGATATCCGGATCTAAGTTCTATCTTTGAGAACACTTGTGCTCCATGAAGTTGGTAAAATAGGTCATCTATTCGGGGTAATAGATATTTGTTCTTAATAGTCACTTTGTTCAATTCCCGATGGTCTATACATAGCCTTAAAGATCCGTCCTTCTTTTTGACAAACAAAACTGGAGCATCCCAAGGTGATGTGCTTGGGCAGATAAACTTCTTGTCTAATAATTCCTGAAGTTGAGTTTTTAACTCTTTCAATTCAATAGTTAACATTCGGAATGGGGTTTTACAAATTAGTTGTGTTCTGGGTATTACATCAATGGTAAATTCAATTTCTCTATCAATTAAGTCTCCAGGCAATTCATTCGGAAACACATTGGGAAATTCACAAGCAGCAGGAATGGTTTCTACAGTAGGACCAGCAGAAGTCTCAAGCAATACATAACACATATAACCCCTACACCATTTCCTAAGTAGTTTAACGACTTCTATGGCAGAAATCAAATATGAGGGAGAAACAACTCCATTCCTAGCAAACACAAACTCAGGTAAATCAAGTGGACGAAATACAACAGTTTTATTCACACAATTAATAGTTACACAGTACTTTGTTAACCAGTCCATACCCAATATGTAGTCAAAATGATCAATTCCCAGAGGCAATAAATCAACATACAGTTTCACATCACCAATCACAATATCACATGCTAGATAAACATAAGCACATACCATAGAACCTCCAGATGGCATAGATACAGACAATAAATAATTCATGGATTCTAAGGGTCTAGTTAATTTTTATGAAAAGGCATGTGACACAAATGAATGTGTAGAACTAGAATCTATCAAGACATATGCATTTTGGGTACAGATGGAAATTATACCTGACACCACAGCCTCGGTGTTTTGTACATCTCCTGATACTAGTGTGAATACTCTTCCTTGACTCAATGTTTTATTCCTAGCATTACCTCTAGCATTAGTTCTTGCATTGGACCTCGTTATAGAGGCAGATCCGGCCGAACTTGCCGCGGGGCAATTGGCATTTTCGGACCCAAGTGGATAGTCATTCATCACATGGCCAAGTTTGCCACATCGATAAAAGGCACCGGATGCACGATAACACGTCCCTCTATGCTTTCTTCCACACTCAGGACAATTTGTAATGGATCCACTACTCTGACTAGAGCTACTGGAAGTTCCTGTGTTTTGTTTCTTTGAAACTGTCTGTCCCTTCTTGAAATTGAATCTGGATCTTTTACCTCTCCATTCAGTTGTTGAAGTTTTGACTTGTTTCTTTGCTACTAGAGTGGCTTCTGTCATCAATACTCTATCAAGTACTTCTACATATGTAGGCAACTTCAGGATGCCTACTTGATTAAATACATCCAAATCTAATCCCCCCATAAATTTTCTTGCTTTCTTATAGTTCGTATCCACCATACGAGGAGCAAATCAAGCTAATTCCGTGAATTTAGCCTCATATTCAGCTACAACATGTTGCCTTGTTTGAGTTCTTGGAATTCAGAAACCTTTCGGTCTCGGAATATTGAGGAAAGTACTTGTTATAGAAGATCTCGTTGAATTGAGTCCATGTCATGTTCCCATTACTAGTTCAAATTAACAACCACCATCTTCGAGCTTCATCTTTTAAAGTGTAGGTGGCCAAAAGAACTTTTTGTGTCTCGAAGCAAGGAAATACTTCAAACAGTTTCTTCATTTCAAGCAATCATGTTTCTGCCTTTAAGGGTTCAATACAACCCAAGAAAGTCGATGGTTTCATCTTCATGAACTTTTAAGTTAGATTTATGATATCATTGTTCAACTTGGGCCCGAGAAGGTAGAGGTTGTTGTCTTTGCTGCTATATCATTACTTCAGTCAAAGCAGCAAGCATTTGTTCCATTTGGATCATCCGAGCCTCAGAAGATTCAGCTGTTCCATTACTTCTTGTATTTTCCATTGCTATAAGTAAACAAGACAATAATAAACATTGGCAAATAGTCTCACTCTTTGTATTCAAGTCCAGTTCAATTCATTTCATCTTGATTCACATGTGTTCAGATCATTTCATGTTAGTTCGAGTATAGTCAAATAGTTTACGCACCCATACATGCAAATGGAATGCCCTCAATTCTTTTCTAGGACATCCTATAGCTCATATGGACTTGTGTGTGTGGTAAAACACGTGCTCTGCTACCACTTTGTCATGACCCAAACCTGCCCCTATAGGTTTAGCGTCGTAACTAGCCAATAATCCTCGGATTACCGAAGGCCTTTGAACAGAATAACATATAATGTAAGGGGCTACGGAAGCAAATATATAAAATACATAGTCTATTGAGCTGTGTAGACATACATGGGACAAAAATTTCAAAAAAAATTTATATACTTAGGCGTGACATCATAAATACAGTAATTCATGTCACACTTAAACAGATGTAACAAAAGGGGACTTAGCCCAATATACACATCAGTAGAAAATTAGTTCATAAACCAAGAGAAAACAAGTCTCAACCATGTGTGTCACAAAAGGGAACCTCCTCAGGAGGCACGATAGCTGGCTGACACAACTGAGATGCCAAGTCATCAACTCTGACCCTGGTCATGCACCTGGTCACCGACATACATAAATAATAGAGTGAACTGGAGCCCGGTGAATAATAACAAAGTAAAGATTTTAATAAATGATGTCCGTAACAGATTTAGATCTCAATTCTCTTATCAAAACAAAAACATAGGCATCTTTGTATCAGAAACGGAGTCATAGTCATAGTCATATTCAAATCTTGCGTGGGATATCCATTAGCATTATCATATCTTTTTGGTCAAGCAGATCAAGTTCTATAATGGAACCTCCGGTACCGGGTAACATATCTCATACATGGGCTACAGTATTATTCCCCCAGGCAAAGGCCTAGCCACAGTATTATTCCTTTGGGCTAGGGCCTTATGACCATAAGTCACAATACTATGTCCCCTGGGCAAGGGCCTTTGCTAAGGATACGACAATTACATGTCAAAGAAAGTTAGACAATCATTTATTCATACAAAGCATAGCATTCAGAAAACTAAGAATATTTCATAAAACAGATCTTATTTCATCATATAGAAAATAAATAAGATTGAACATAGCTTTACTAAGTTATTACTCACAAATAGCTTTGATAGCAACCAATGGATCAACAACTCACGACGCGTGACCTACACAAACATGACAGATATACAAGTTGAAACACATGCTTGGATTGTCTTTAACTTATTTCATTTCATGCTTAGTGTGTTTCTAAGTTTTATCCTCATTATTGTGTCTTAATTATGGCCTAGGAATGCTTAGGATGCAATGAGGATGTCAAAATGCACTTGAAAACACTTAGTCACAAATGCTAAAAATAGGGGCCTCGCTCAAGCGCAACTTCCTTCACTCGAGTGGACATCCAAACATGTGAGTGGTCGCTCGAGTGCAACTTCCTTCACTCGAGCGGTCTGTAAACTTTGTAAAGGTACTGGTTATGTGATTTTTCCGCTCGACGCACGCTCAACGGTCGCTTGAGCATGAGACTGAGGTCCTCGCTTGAGTGGCCTGCAAAAATGGTAAACTTCTAGGTGCATGCATTTTACACTAGAGCCAACTTTTGATCGCTCTAGCGAGAGTGCAGAATAAAGAGTTGTCGCTCGAGCATAGGTTCTGCTGCTTAAGTGGAGAGACAGAATTCTAGAATTTCCAGATTGCTTTTTCAAGCTCAAAACTCGAACTCAGCATATCAAAACTCATCCTTTTGGGCCAAAAACTTAAGGAAACTTGTGTAAACTTGGAAAACATCATGAATTCAAAACCATTTCGCAAAATCAAGGTCCAAGAGTAAGTCAATTGTGCAAACACAAGCTTGAAATGTTAAAAACATAACATGTATGTGTGAACTCGCCTTTTTCCACGCCCCCGCCTTTCGGAAAGGGTTTGAAAAGAAGGCCTCACAGTTCGGACTCTCACGGTTCTGAATCTAGTATCACAAGTGCAAAGTGAAACTGATAAATACTAAAGAGTCCAAATCCGGCAAACCTTTTGGAAAATCAATTTTAAATCAAATAATGCCAAAATTGGACTGTTTTGCCAGATACAGAGTCACCACCTAAATATTTTGTTTTGGGGTAATTTAGGAAACCCTGACTTGTGCCAAAGGCCACGTGTCCATCATCACCAAAGTTGCCTTGGCTCGGGAACTTAGGTACGAAAGGGAAAGGTCCTAAGATGAGCACCTCCTCTCGCCCGATCAAAGATCAGCCTTCACTAATCATGATATGATGTTTTATAAACATTCTGTGTTCTTATTCTGGTTATTAAACTAGCTTTACTATGTGACGCGTACAAGTAAGTATAGACTAATCTGCTCAAATTAGAACAAGTCAACTCATGTTTGTTTTGAGAAAAATGGTTTGAATTTGCCACCCTCAGGTGGGCTTAAAAATACGGATTTTCCACCAAACGTAGTGGGCTTAAAACAGGATTTACCACAACAAAGTGGGCTTAAAATTTACATTCGTCGAATTGTTCCAATTCAAACAACAAGTCTTTATCCACAGGCATTTATGCAGTTTAGCATTTAAACACATAGCCTCATGGCAAGCATGCGAAACATGGCAATATGGCAATCACACTCATGCAAGTATGCTAAAGCATAAAACTCACTGAGTACTCCAAGCCAAAACAAAAACTAGTTAGAAAAATGCATGATTCCTAACTATGTTAAATGACTAATGCAACACATGCAATGATGTAACTAAATAGGCTTGGCTACTTAATCATGGTATTTGCAACACTTTGATAGCATGCTTTGAAACACGTATTCAAAGAAGTATCGAATTGACAATGTAGTTTGAATAATGCGCCGAGCCTCGGTGCATGCAAGACAATTGAATGGATGCAAACATGCAAACATAAGGTATGCTAATCGAAAATGTCCCTAATCTAACCATCAAAAGTGATTAAATAAAAGGGAGAAAGACGTGGGGTTGGAAGATATACACACACGTACGCACACTTATTACAACATTATGCCCTCGCGAAGGAGGGTTCGAATGAATAAGCTAACTAGCCACTCTAAGTTAAGCTAATTATTACAAAACTTGAAACTAATTAACTATTCTGATTAACTAATTATTACAAACCGAATTAAGCTAATTAATTACAAACCGAATTAACTGACTAAATAATTACAACACTTGTATGAATGAATTAGCTACAACTAACTAATTAAGTAAAGCAAGTAAATGGCCTTGAGGGGCGAGGATGCATGCATGCTCGGCTTCTCCACCTGAAAATGCCACTGCCTTGCCATTACAGCCTCTGTTTGCACATGTTTGATCACTGAAAATTGCACAAACTTCTAGAACTGTCATGACCCAAACCCGCCCCTATGGGTTAAGGACATAACCGGCCAGTAATCCTGTGATTACCTACGGCCTCAGACCAAAACAGACATAACTCGTCAGAGTAAAGGGGCCAAACGGAAGCAAAAATTTAAAACTTTGTTCATAGAGCCGTGCTTATATGCACATCAAACAAGCCATACTCATATACGTTAATAACTCACATCAAAAGTATAGTAGCATAAATTTTTTTACAAACAGGATCATCTAAACTGAGCCAACCCATAACAGACTATATACAAATATACACAAAGTCCTTGCCAACAAGACAAAACGTAAATGCATAACAAAATGGCAAGGATGGGTCTCGTGCGTGAGACACAAGGCTGACTCTCCAAAACTCGTGTTGTTCATGGCAGACTTCACTGGGGCTGGGTTTAGACTTCTCTTGGCTCACCTACAAACACATGAATGAGCGTGAGCGATAGCCCAGTGAATAATATCAAATACAGAAGTTACATAACAATGTAGAACAACAGGTTCCAAACGGCCTTAGGCTCAATTCATATTTCTATTTAACAGATATATAACTATACGAATTTCAAATCAAGTGACTTGTAGTTTCAACATTCTGGCCTTTGGCCCATTCAAATTTCCATTCATGTCAAAACGGCCTTCGGCCTACTCATTTATGTCAAAACAGCCTTCGGCCTGTTCATTCTTGTCAAACGGCCTTCGGCCCACTCATTCATGTCAAAACGACCTTCGGTCCATTTATATAAGTCAAAACGACTTTTGGTCCATTCATATATGTCAAAACGACCTTCGGTCCGTTCATTTCTATGAAAACGACCTTTGGTCCATTTACGTTTATCAAAACGACCTTTGGTCTATTTATGTTTATCAGAACAACCTTCGGTCCATTCATTTATTCATGTCAGACTTTTGTCCACAATCCCAATTAGCAACTCATAAAGCTTATACAGAAATAAACAATTGGACATTCACAAGCATTCGAATATCGATATTACTCATAGTGATTGGCTTGTGGATTTGCCCCGGAGCTTGACCCTACACATTTCATGAACACAAAAGGGTCACTAACAGTTCAATCCATTCTTTAATTCACATATTCGTCTTTAGGCTTTATTCTTATCTCATTAACTCATTTACAATGCTTAACACATGCCTAAGAGTGCTTGCAAGTGAAAGAGAACAGAAAACGAAACACAGAATGCGAAAACAAAATTTCAGAAAACAAGGTCCCCGCTCGAGCGGACCTTTAAGGCCTGCAAAAGTGCTGGTTGCATGAAAAATGTGCTCGAGCGTGGAATAGAGCGCTTGAGCGGAAGGCCTGTCTACAAAAGTTCCACGCTCGAGCGTGAGATATCTTGCTCGAGCGGACATCCAACTCTGCAAAGAGTGCTGGGAGCACGAAATTCACGCTCGAGCGGAGGGTTTCCCACTCGAGTAGACCTCAAATTTCTAGAAAACCCAGAATTGCATTCTTGAGCTTCATTTCGACTTTCTAGCCACAATACTTGCATGCAATGGCTCAAATCCCAAATATAATCATATTAACATGGCACCAATGGAAGATTATAACATTATGGAGCTCAATTTCTTGATTTATCTACATACATGTCCCAAAATATGTCAAACTCAACACCAACATAACAAACTCATGCATTCAAGCTCATATCTTCTCAAATTGTACATGCATGTGATGAATTAGCCACATTCTCAACTTAGATAACACAAATGGTGATCAAGACATGAGTTTCCTTTAACATTTCACATGGATTATACACAATTGTGCTCAAACATGCAATATCAAGGTAATCTCCTACATGCATGCACATATTAAGCTTCAATTCAACAAATACAACCCAATTTCATTTCAATCTTACTCTTGATCACCAAATTAGCTTGAGCACACAAAATTGCAAACTATAATCCAAGAATTACTCACCTAGAAGCTTTGATCTTCTAAGCTCTAGTCAATTCTTGAGCTAAATCTCCAAGATTTCCAAGCTTTAGGCCAAATTAGCACAATTCTCTCCCTTTCTCTCACTATGCCCGGCCCTCTCTCTCTCACAATTGTCTAACTCAGATTTTTGAGTTCCAAAAAGTTAAAGGAGAGTGTAATGCTAACATACAACAAGCCCCACTAGCATATTATTTCAATATAAAATATTTGGGCACTTAATTCATCAATTTAATCAGTTTAATCTGACCAGAATCAATTTCTAATTAAATTTCACCGTAGGCTTTAAAAATTATGCCAATCACGATAGCGTAATCAATTTCGGGTTCTGTGGCCGATAATGCCCTCAATTTAATTTTCGAAGCAGATTATTCAAACAGATATTCCTACAGTGAACAGATAGATTTTCAAAATCACATATATTCACATAATGACACATAAAATCATGCTAAACACATAATCATACTCAAATTAAGGACCAATTAGCGTACTACGAAATAGGGGTATCACAAGAACACTTTTGCTCCACCTCAAAAATACACTGAACAACTCTCTTCATTGATGGCCGGTCGGCTTGGCTGTCGGCTACCATTAGTGGCCGGTCGGCCACTGTTGGTTGCCGGTCGGCTATCCCCTTCCTAAATTTCCTTTTTTGCTGTAACAGAGAGAAAATAGAGGCAAAGTAGTGTATTCTCAAGGAATGTATGTACTGCTACCCTCCTTATCATCACACAAGCTCAAGGGAGTGTAGCTCTTTGCCCTCAAACCATCAACCAAGCATTTTCCATGCATGATGGCTAAGGAACCAAGCTTGTACAAGCTTAATGAATGCACAAACTAGACTAAAACAACCATCACCCTATCATGCATGATCAATGGTGACGGTGACCAAGGAAAGTGGCACATTTCATCACTTCAAGTACGAAATGTCCTATTTTCCTTGTATTTGAATTAACGCCCGATCCAAACATATGCAATGCAACATAAAAGATGTTTATCTTGCCTTTTTTACTTGTTCATGTTTTTGTTTACTCATTTTAGATTACCAATCCATTCATTAATCCATTTGTCCATTGGTAAGTGTCTTCTAAAGCGAAAGAAGTGTCAACCAAGGGGTAGTTTAAGGTATGAGAGAAACTTCATGCCGTTGGTAATGAACCCTCAAAGGAGGATTAAACCATTAAGCATAAGTCTTAACCTCAAGCTTAAACAACCCTAAGGTTGAAACAACCTTCAAAACAAATGAAAAAGTGAAGAAATGAGGGAGGTTGCAAAGATTGTATGTGCTGAAATGGAGTGATAAAAGCACTAAAGACATGCAACTAACTCACACAAATGAAGGTTAAAGCCTTAAAACACTAAACTAGTGAAGGAATTAACACTACAACTATGCAAAACAAGACTCAAACAAGCTAACCAGCCCAAAACAGAGTTAAAACAGGTTATTTCAAAAGCAAAAACATGCTGGACTTGAGTTAAGTTAAGCTAGAAAAACATGCTAACATGTGAGGCTAACTAGGCATGCAAACAAGACATGAGGAGGGGAGGCTAACCCCTCCAATTTTGGACTTCAAAACAAGTTTTTGGCCACTGAAAATACTCTAAAATTTAGTGGTTAAAAGGCCCAAAAAAGTTGGTTTGAAAGTGATGAATGAAGAGCACAAAAGCTATACAAGCAAAGAAGCAAAAAGGGTGAATCACCCTTAACTAAAAAAAGGCTCAAACCACCACTTTTAAGTTACAAAAAAAGATCTTCTTATGGTTCAAAACCAGCCTCAAAATAGTTTAAAAGGATGAGAAAACAAGTATACTAAACAAATAAACAAAGCAAGTAAACTACCTCTTGAAGCAAAGAGCAACTCTAGGCACAAATACAAGCTAAAACCACTTACTAGAGCTCAAAACAAGCCTCAAAGAACCTCAGCTCAAAGAGAAGTAACTTTGATCAAGGTAGTGTATGTAAAAGTGTAGAGAAAACTAACTACAAAGCACAAAATTATATATAAGAGAGAGAGAGAGAGAGAGAGAGAGAGAGAGAATTTTGCTCCAAAATTGCTAACCTCTCAAAATGGGGGAGGAACCCCCATATTTATAGAAAAACACTCTCTAAGCTTGGAAACATCCCACCATACACGTGTAGGGAGATGCAGCTTATTGTGCTAATAGCTGGCACAACTATCAACAAATATCTAGAAAAAGGCATTAGTGGCCGACAGAAAGAAACCATGGCCGATAGGTCCCAAGGCTAGCCAATAGGTCACCCTCCTCCCTTGGCAAGAGGCAACAAGCTCTTGGTCCAAAAACATGCACAAAACAGCAAGGTTTAGAGGCTCAAAGACAAGGCGTTCCGCCGAGGACTTTAGGCGCTCAAAACAAACACAAACAAGCACAATCACCGAGTGCAAACGATGACGTCTAAGTCTTGAGGACGGTCAAAAATAAGATGTCTACAGTAGGAAATTCTTAACTTCAAAGTTTTCAAAACATGATCAAATAAGATAATATGGTATGAAACTCAATGAATTTCCAAAACCAAGCTACGATCAATGCATGCATGTGAGAATTCTTTGTAATCACACTCAAGACTCCATGAATGATGCATGCAATGCATGGATTGCTCTCAATTCTTGTTCTAAAGCTCAACTATTCTTCCTAATCACTAACTTCTCTTGAATTCAAGCATGAGTGTGTCAAACACAAAGCTTAAAGATTGAAATTCTTACCTAAAGTTCTCAATTCCTTGAATCCTAGTGAGTTCTTGCTTGATTCCTCCAATTCCCTTTTAATTCTCTAGCAAATTCCTTCCAATCTCAAGTTTTGATGTCAAACTCTCTTGGTCTCTTCCTTCCTCTCTCTCACATTTTGTGTACATTCAAAATGATGAATAAGAGATGACTCAAAGTGGTGTATAAGCCTTTTATAAGATTGATTAAGAAAATTAATTAATTAAGCTTACCACTAATCAAATGAGAATTAATTATTCTAATCGCTTCGTTCCGAATCGAATTTCCATTGAACCTACCATAAATTCCTAAAAATTCCAAATAACACATATATCAAGTCAATTTCACAATTGGATGCCAATAAGGCCTTTAATTTGCAGAACAAAACGGAAACACAAATAGATATTTCTACAATTGACAAATATAAACACAAATAATGAAACACACATGCAATTAATTCAGATTTTCACCTTATTTACTTATTAGGCATCCTTAATCATGGTTTAGTAGTTAATCATAGGTTAGGGTTTTTACAATGAGCCAATTGTACCGTCGCCGTACATGTGAGTCAACCGTACGCCTTTATGGTCGTCCCTTTATGGGTCAACTGTTTATGTTAGTACTAATGAATGTACCACCTATGATTAATTGCAAATTCTGATTATGAATTTGATTCTGAATCTAATTCTACTATGAACTCCAATTTCTAAACATGACTATAACTTTTATTTCTATTATCTTCTGAATCCTGATTTCTGTAATTGTATGGACAACGTTCATTAAACCCTTTTACGTTATTATTATTCACTAGGCTCCAGCTCACTGTATTATTTATGTATGTAGGTGATCAGGCGTGTGACCAGGCTCAGTGATGATCTCCTGGAATTTCGTTTTGTGAGCCACCCTTTGTGTCTCCTGAGAAGGTTCCGGATTAAGTCAAGTCATGTGGTCATGTTTTGATGAACTACATCTAAGTTTTTGTTTTCTTTTGGTGAATCTCGCACAAGTTCCAACTACTTGTATTTTGGGCTAAGTCCCACCTTTGTTGTATTTGTATTTTGTGAGTGACATACAATTATTGTAATTATGACGTCACTTGTGTGTGTAAAAAGTTTTAAATGATCTGTCCCATGTTTGTCTGCACAGCTCAATGGATGTCGTATTTTGTGTAATGGCTTCCTCTAGCCCCTTAATTATATGTTATTTTATGTAGAAGCCTTTGGTAGTCTAAGGATTACTGGCCTGTTACGACACTAAATCTATTGGGGCGAGTTTAGGTCGTGACACTTGGTCTCTTTCTCACTCACATTTGCTTTCAAAGATGACAAAATGAGAATGTATTTTATAAGCTAGAAGCCTTATATAGGCTTGGTTTAGTGTTGGCTAATGAAAGCTTGGTTTAAACTAATCAATTAATTCTAATTATTTGGTTCTGAATCAAATTTCAATTAAACTTACCAATAATTTCTCAAAATTTCAAATAACACATAAACCAAGTCAATTTCATGATTAGATGCCGATAAGGCCTTCAATTCACAGAAGAAGACAGAAACACAAACAGATATTTTTACGACAGACATATATAGATACAGATAACATATAATACATGCAATCAATACAGGATTTCCTCTTAATTATTTATTAGGCATCCTTAATCATGATTTAACAGTCAATTACAAGTCGGGGTTGTTACAGAATGAATAGTTAGTTATTAGAAAGAGTAGGTAATTATTTTCTAAATTGGCATGGTCTAAATCTTGTAATTTGAAATTTCCTCAACTTCATATGTATTTTACGTTGCCCAAAAAAAAACTTATATTGGATAAAATAATCGCATTATTTTACATAATGTCACCCATCAATAAAGCTGATCAAATTAATTGATCGAGTGATCTCCTTATAACCTCATTTAAAACTATTATTCATTTTACAATAGTAATACCATACAATGAGTAAGAATGCTATGGAAAACACCAACTAAAATGACCAAGTCAAGAGGGTGCAAGCAGCCATAAGTAGCAATTGCGAGTTTGAGTCTGCCACATTGCGAATTTGGCATCTTTTTATTACTCAAAAAAGGAGACATCCAATTAACATTCTATATTCACATCAACAACCAAAAGTGATTCAATTTCTGTAATGCCCCGAAATAAATCGACATAAATTTGATACATCAACCCATGTCCATCAAATAATAATAACACTCCTCCAACCTTTACTCCATTAATCAACAAGTTTATACAAAAGTTCCACATGCAATTTATACATTCAATGATATAGAAATACATGAATCTATAGCATGTAGAGCATTGTGTCCCAAAAATAATAAAATACCCTCACGGGCTTACAATTTCCAAGGCTTAAGCCCGGTTTCACAAAAGTGGCCTCTCGGACCCATACATATTAAGCCCTTGGCTAACAAATAATTTCACAACAAAATAGAGTCATCTACTCTTCACAAAAATATGTCCACGCCCTCAACTCGATGGGATCATCACATCATTTCCTGTACCAAAATCCCATAGGGGTGAGCATAAAGCCCAGTAGAGAATTCTTAACAAAGAATATATGTTTATGCAAAATTTCCAATATTAAATGCTCATGCCATGCAATGCCAGTTTCAAAGAGGATTCCATTTACATGCCTTTTTAAAAGTCACCATGTTCCACCATAATTTGAAGTCCCAATAGTTCAAAAATTACAATTTTATTTAACGGGGCGGTAAATACGACTCAGGTAATCCCTAGGTTGGTGTCTGCAAGTAGGCTCAACTAGCACTACCAAAAACCCCACTTTACCGGTTGCTAACTGGAAGGGAAGTGGTACCTCATCCATGCGTATTTTCAGTATTTCACCCCGGACACTCAGGCCAACTTAATCAAGTTCATCTACACCTCTTATCCGAAACTTACCAACGCATTTACCCCAAAACATTTCGATGGTTCTCATTTCAAAATATTATTTTCCCAATGTAATTGTTTTCCAACTTAATTCAAATGCAAAAATAATCAATTGAATGAATGTGTAATGCAATGATGATCAATACTTCATAACATCCATTCATTTCGAATTATTTCAACAATAATACAATAACAACCACATTTCCCTTTTTCCTTCTTCCATGTCATTTATCACAAAGTAGGTACGTGTTCAATTTACATTATTGGCAAGTGGCAACATTTCCCCACCTTGCACCATTCTCAATATTTTAGTCATTTCAAGACTACACATCATGTTTTGCATATCAACTTCCAATCTCAAACTTTAATCTTTCAAGAAACTCGTCAATTTATCATCTTATAACAACACATGTCCATGCATTTAACACAATCTTAAAACAAATTCCCAATCTTCATATACCAAGAAAATTTGTCATTTTTACAAACAATATTATGAAATTTTCACTTATTCATTCTCTTGGAAGAAGAAAATCCATGGGTTCTCCACATTTTCCCAAAACCCCCAAATTTCTAGGGTTTCTTATCAAAACCACAACATCTTCTCATTTTCTTGGTGAAACCTTACCAAAATCATCTTTCTTAAGATTTTGGAAGTGAAACCCTTAAGGATTGACAAAAAGGTTGGGATTTAAGCCCACTTTTGAAAATCATGACATTTTTTAGCCAAAAATCAAAAATTTCTTAACATCATTCAAGGAAAACTCCAAATCAACATTTAACTTAGCAAAAACATATATATAACTCAAAGAAATCCCTACCTCAACGTTTGAAGAAGAAAGAGAGATGAAACCCTAGAAATCAAAGATGTCAAAGCCCAATCTCCACCGTACACAATATAGCTCTTGAGGAGTTCTTTAAGTTTGATGAATGAGCTATGGGTGAATCTCAAAAGAATAGAAAGAGATCAAGGGTTTTGATCTTGTTTTGAGGTAGAAATGTAGAGAGAATGGAGAGTAATATGTTTTTAGAGAGAGAGAGATATAGGAAAAGTGATATGCAATCAACCCCAAAAGAAGAAAAGCAAAAAATTTTCAGGCTGCCTAGAATCTCGCACATGTGGCGCCCTCTCCCCCATGTGCGGAGCGTCTTCCCACACGTGCGGCCTTTATCCCCGCACGTGCTGCGGCTCCTCCCCGCACTTCACTCCGCACTTGCCTTTTAGGCAATGTGCATGCTGAATGAAACCGCCCATTCCTCGCACGTGCAGCCTGATCTCCTGTATGTGCGACCCTGGTCTCTCAGCCCAGAATTTCCTCGGCTTGATTCTAGGCACTTCAAACCTAACCCCGCACTCTCCAAAACTAGGAAGAAATTCAACACTGGAACAAACAAAGACTAGGAGTAGGGAAAAAGGCTTTCGAACACGACAAATCCAAAGAGAACAATAAGTGAAGTAATGTACAATGGAGCCGGTCATCACAATTTCGCATTAGATTCCCTAATTAGATTATTTCTTGACTCCCAATTCATACCTCCACTAAATTCTCTCATGTAACTAGTTTATTTATTTTTATTTTTTTCACCCGAACCTAACTAGTTTATTATTGTAGGGGAAATTTCAAATTAGTTGAATAATAGAAAAAAATTATGCCATCTTTGATTTGGTGGTTTTCAGAAATTTTTTTTAAGAAAATTAAAAATTAAAATTTTCTTAAAGAAATGAAAAAATCATAACCACTCATTATTTTCATATAATTTTAGAATTCATTTTTGTCAAACTAATTTCTACTTTTTCGAAAACAATTTCAGTTTTTAAAAATCAAATCAAGCAAAGCTTGAGCATTTAAATCAAACAAAGCTTGAGCATTTAAATACATTTTTTTTAAAAAAATCGTAATTTTGTATCTTTAGTGAATTTTTTTAATAATTTTTATTTTTTAAATACATCTAACCTAAATACACTTAAAAAGTTTTTATTTAGCTTCCTAGAAAACATTTTATAATAGTTTGGGGACTACTAAAATATATGTATTAATTTAAATACTAGTATGTAGTTTCAATGCTACGGTACATTTTGGATGTACCATACATCTAGTTGTGAGGTTATGTACTTTTATATTATAACCAATATCATATAGCTGATAACTATTATCAGATTAGCTCATACTTTTGTTATATTTAGTTATCCATACCTATCATATTATGTCAACCATTTTCATAACTAAATTATTTTAGTAATTTAATTTTCAATTGGCAACGGGGTAACCGGTTACCAAAAGACAACAAAGGAGGAAATTAGTCGAGGGGTCACAAGTCAATTGGCCTCCCTCTTTTGCTCTTGCTCTTGCTCTTCTCGTTTTCTCTTCTCTTCTCCTTTCCTCTCTTTTCTCTTCTGCCATAGCCAAAGCTTCAGCCATTGCCAAAGACCACCAGCCTCGTCGGATTCAGGGCCACTATTATCTCAGTGTTGACATCTCCTTCACAATCTCTCAATCTCTCAACGTCAAGAACTAGTTGCTTCTATTGTAATCGAATCTTTCCGAGAGATCTTTTCTGTAGCTCAGGTTTGTTTCTAACTCTAAACTTCATTTACATTAGGAATTTTGATTTCAAAACCCTAACCCTTATTGAATATTTAATATTCAGTTTGGTTGTCAATCAAAATTAACATCTGTAACCAATAGCTGTGCCATTAGGGCTTTGATTTCAAAACTCCAACTGTGAAGAATGAATATGTGATATTAAGTTTTATTTCCTCAGCTTTTTCCTTTGAAAAAATTCAAAATTTTTAATCCAATTATTGGCTGTGTTTCTATCTCTCTTTGACTCCATCTATAATTAGCATTGTCATTGATCACATTCCCAAATCATCATCTGTTTATTTTGTTGCTGTAACATCCTTTGTTTTTTGGGAATTTATTAGCTCTCTATTTGTTTGTTTGTTTGTTTGTTTTTTTTTTTAATTTCAATTTTTTTTTTTAAAACCAATAAAATTTTATTGGTTTTTAAGCTACAAAATTTATTTGTTAAGTTTTTGTAAATTTTTTTTAAAGTTTGGCATATATAAATTTGTATTAGATATATATATATATAATAAAAAATCTATACAAATAAAACTAACACTAATTTTAACTGAATAATGTGAAAAAGAAAATTAGTATTTGGTTTGGAATTTTGAAAAACAATTTTTTGAGATTTTAATTTGTATATTGAGACCTTTAGATTGTTGCTTGTTTATTTGCCTGTATTATTTTTGAAGAAACATAGTTGTCTTCAATCATCTCTCCCAAACTAACCAGCCCAAGAACTACACTCTAGAGGGGAATAAACTTTACCTATACCAATTTACAGGTTAAAGAGTTATGGGCCAGAACTTGCTTGGATGAACACCTGTGCTTGAGGTTGTCCAGAACAGATTATCAACCTAATTTGGCCTAGTTACAGGAGCTAATGCTAACAAAGTTTTGATCCTTAAAATCTCCACATTTTCCTAATCATAAGTTGCCTTCTAAACTGAAACTCCCAATCATCTGCACTTTATTTAGTCACTAACATTGAGTTGAAGGACACCCCTTTATCCACAACCAATCTATATAGAATAGGAAACTCTTCTTTCAGGCTCTTGTTAACACACCATTTATCATACCAAAATTTTATTCTATGGCTATCTCCAACTCTTATTTGACAATTATCTAAGTAAAACCTCAGTATGATATTACTTTGGTTTGCAATGGACACAATGTCATTCCACACTTAGGAGAAATTGTTGGTAAAGTCTATATTTGGCATCCAACTACCCACCTCAAATTTATATTTGCTGCAAATAATTCTTCTCAATTTGATTATAGTTATGAGCAAATATGATTTTGGCTCATAACTATAAAAAATGACCTATTTATCAGGTCACTGGTAATAACGTGATTCAATCCTAGCCATTAATTTTCTATGTACCATACATTTTTTTGAACAAAATGTACTATAGACTTTCCCGTAGTTTCATTACGCAAAGCCAAATAGGCTGTAAGTTTGTGTTTAGTGCTAGTTATTATTGTGTTTGATACAAAAAAATTGTGTGTGTTAGATTTACATGTTGGAATTTATGGTTTTATAGACTTATTTTGGGCCAAATTTGAGTGGGTCTCACACGTCTGTTGAGGTAGGTCCGAAGAGGTGACGTGTTCCTTGCCGCATAGCAAGTCACACGGTGCAAACGGTTCGTTAAAACCATTTATGAGTGAATGGGAAGTTGACGTCGTTTTCGGGTTCGTGGAATGGACAATTAAAGAAGTAAAATGTGGGTTTCCTTGTAATGGTTGTCCCACATTGAAACTTGAAGAGAACTTATGTGTGTATATAAGTTCTAGGTGGCAACACTTAGGTTGGGCCCCAAGGGGCACCCCAAGTTTATAGAAGGGAGGAGTTATAGACAATATGATCTTTGGCTCAAACCACCACACAAGCGCACACAATCGCTGCCGACCGGCCAAGTCGTAATGGGCGCCGGTGTGGGTTGTGGATCGGGTCAGTTGTAATATAAATTTTTTGGACCAAATTTATTTGAATTTTTTCAAATTCTTGTGGAAAAATTATTTGAATTTCTTAACGAAATTAATTTAAATTTTGGGCCAATTTTTCTATCCAAACAGAGCCCTTATCCAGTCCAATTTCGAGCAAGTTCAAACAGTTCAAGTTCCGAACAGTTTCAATCTGTTCCCAAACAGATTCAAATATGTTTTATACTTGTTCAAATTTGAACTGTATCTATCCAGTTTGATTTTGCACTTGTTCAATTCAAAACCATATCCGTTCAGCATTATAAACACCAGGATCTTTCCAACAATTGTTTCATTCTGAAATTTTCTTGTTTCCTTTCATTTTGCTCTCTTGCATACATATATTCTTCATACTAGTTTTAAAGAAAATTCTTAGAGTATAGAACTCGGGTTCCAGTTTGCCATACAGATTGTTTGGAGTGCTACTATAATCTGTATAGATCATTGTATCTTGGGAGATAGACGCTATTAATCTGTAAGCACCGAAGCGGAGTGAATCTATCTTAAGGATAGAGTGTCACGCACTCGACTTGATCTAATTTGTACTTATTCGATTCAATAAATAAATTTTGTAAGTAATTTATTTTATTTGTTTGATTTGGTTTCAAATTATTTATTTTACACAGAAGATTGTTTCAATAATCTTAAGACAGATTCAAATTATTCTGTTTATACATAATTTTTCGTTCGTTTCCTTTTTTTCTTCTCTTTTTCTTACAGAAATTATTTTTTTTGTGCTAATACAAAATAATATTCTAATTGGAAAAACAAATAGTTGTGATATACTGTTTGAAAAATATAAGTAATATACTATTTATTTTATTTGATAACTAGCGGTAATATATTGGTAGTCATTAACAATTCAGAATATTTATTTGTGAAGTTGGTCAGAAATTAATTTTGATTTCCATAAATAATTTTTGAGTTTTCATTAATTAAAATTCTGTTTTCAGTATTTTAATTTTTGAAGTACTACATAAATATTTTTCTACGTGAAATTAATTTTTTTAAATAAATATTTTATTTTTCAAATTAATTGGAAATAAAAGTTGCAATTATTGTTTCTTTATTTTTACATAATTAAATTCTGTGGTTTTGATTTAATTTTCTATGTAGTATACAAATTATAAATATAATTTTGTTCTATAATTTAGAATTCATGGCTACTGAAACTAATGCTCAAACAAATATTGGTATGATGGCTGCAATTGCTTCAACCCCTCCCCCTGTTGTGACTATGCCAATCAATCACGGTGAAAAGCCAAAGAAGTTCTTAGGAACTGATTTTAAAAGATGGCAGCAGAAAATGTTGTTCTATCTTACTACAACTTGGCTCGTTTTCTCCATGAAAATTCTCCTACTTTGAAAAAGGATGAAACCGACTGGCAAGTGGCTATTGCGGTCGATGCCTAGAAACATGCTGATTTCCTTTGCCGGAACTACATCTTGAACGGACTTGACAACACATTATACAACGTCTACAGTCCTATCAGGACGGCAAAGGAACTTTGCGAGTCTTTGGAGAAAAAGTACAAGACAGAAGATGCTGGCTCGAAGAAATTCGTAGTAGGCAAATTTATAGACTTTGTCATGATTGATTCTAAGATTGTGATCGGCCAAGTTCAGAATCTCCAACTCATTCTGCATGACATTCATACAGAAGGCATGTCTCTCAGTAAATCCTTCCAAGTTGCTACTTTAATTGAAAAATTACCACAAGGCTGGAAGGAATTCAAGAACTACTTCAAACACAAGTGCAAAGAAATTACTTTAGAGGAATTGATTGTGCATTTGAGGATTGAAGAGGACAACCACAATTTTGAGAAGCGAACTAGTAAGCATCCAACGGAGTCCAAAGCAAATGTGGTGGAACATGCTCCAAAAGCAAAGAAACGAAAATATTCTAGAAAAAGTTCCGCACAAGGCTCTAAAAGAGGGAAAACTAAGAAGTACAAGTTAAGTGGCAAATGTTACATCTATGACAAAGAGGGACATCGGGCCAAAGATTGTCGTAGCAAACGCAAAGGCAAAAGAAGATCAAGCAAGAAGCCTGCTCAAGCCAATATGACCGAAGTGGACAAAATTTCCAATGGTGTTGAGGATATAAATCTTTCTGCAGTTGTTTTCGAGGAAAACTTTGTTAGAAATCCTAAAGAATGGTGGGTGGACACTGGTGCTACTCGCCACATCTATGTCGACAAAAAGATGTTCACATTTTATTCTATAGTGGACGACAGTGAACAACTTTTTATGGGCAACTCTTCGAATTCTAAAGTTAAAAGACAATGAAAGATTATTCTAAAGATGACATCTAGAAAAGAACTCACTCTCAATAATGTATTGCATGTACCGAACATTCTCAAGAATCTAATCTCCGGATCTCTATAAAGTAAAAATAGGTTTAGGCTAGTTTTTGAAAGTGACAATTTTGTACTTACCAAAAATGGAATGTATGTAAGAAAATGTTACGTGTTTGATAGCCTTTTCAAAATAAATGTAATGACTGTTATACCCTCTGTTATTAATAAAAATACATCTTCTTCTTACTTGCTTGAGTTTTTAAATTTATGGCATGGTAGACTAGGACATGTTAATTATCGATCTTTGCGTAGATTAATTAATATGGAATGTTTACCAAAATTTGACATTGATTTAAATCATAAATGTGAAATTTGTGTTGAGACAAAATTAACTAAAACTCCTTTTCATTCAACTGAACGAAGCACGGAGCTATTTAAATTAACTCACAGTGACATTTGTGATTTTAAATCAATTCAAACTAAAGGTGGGAAAAAATATTTTATCACTTTCATAGATGACTATACTAGATATAGTTATGTTTATTTAATTCGAACCAATGATGAAACTTTGAAAACTTTCATTCAATTTAAGAATGAAGTTGAAAATCAACTTGATAAAAAAATTAAAAAACTAAGAAGTGATAGAGGTGGTGAATATGAATCACCTTTTGGTGAGTTTTGTAAAGAACATGGGATAATTCATCAAACCATTGCTTCTTACTCGCCTTAGCAAAATGAAATTGCTGAAAGGAAAAATAGGACTTTAAAAGAAATGATGAATGCCAAATTAATAAGTTCTGGATTACCTCGGAACTTATGGGGGGAAACAATACTTTCTGCTAATTATATTCTAAATACCCTAAAAGAAAGTGAATCAAACACCTTATGAAATATAGCATGGGAGAGTACCACCCTACAAATACTTAAAAGTGTGGGGGTGTTTCGCTAAAGTGGCTATTCTTAGTCCTAAAAAGATTAAGATAGATCCTAAAACTATTGATTGCATTTTCATTGGTTATGCCAAGAATAGTAGTGCATATCGATTTTTGATTCATAAGTCAAAACATTCCAAAATACATGTAAATACTATTATTGAATCTTGGAATGCATCGTTCTTTGAACATATATTTCCAAACAAGACTGGACAAGAGACTAGTAATAATAAAAGATCTTATGATGCTATTACTAATCATGATCAAGAACAAGAGCAAGAGCAAGAGATAAATCAAAATGATGAAGAGGAACCTATGCGTAGTAAACGTGCTAGAACCTTAAAAATTTTTGGTCTAGATTTTCTAACATTTTTTGTTAGAAAATGAGCCTTTAACTTTTAAAAAAGCTATATCTAGTCCTGAGGCTCCTTTATGGAAAGAAGCTGTAAATAGTGAAGTTGAATTCATCCTGCAAAATCACACTTTGGGAATTGGTGGATTTGCCACCAGGTTGTAAACCTCTTGGGTACAAGTGGGTTTTCAAGAGAAAAATGAAAGCAGATGGATCAATTGACAAATACAAGGCAAGACTTGTGGTCAAAGGATATAGATAAAAAGAAAGTCTTGATTACTTTGACACATACTCACCAGTTACTAGAATAACATACATTAGAATGCTGATTGCCATTGTATCTTTGTACAATCTAGAAATTCATCAAATGGATATGAAGACCACTTTCTTAAATGGTGAGTTAGATGAAGAAATTTATATGGAACAACCAGAAGGATTTTCTATTCCAGGAAAAGAAAAGAAAAAAAAAAGTGTGTAAATTGATTAAATCATTATATGGTTTAAAATAAGTGCCAAAGTAATGGCATGAGAAATATAACAAGGCAATGATGTCAAATGGATTTAAAATTAATGAATGTAACAAATGTGTTTATATTAAAAACACATACAAAGGCTATGTATAGTATGTCTTCATGTGGGTGATATGTTCATCATAGGTAGTAATAAGGACATAATTAAAATTACCAAGAAAATATTGAATAAACATTTTGACATGAAGGACATGGGGATTGCTGATGTAATGCTTGATATAAAAATTACCAAAACATCAAAAGGTTATGTTTTGTTACAATCACATTACATTGAGAAAATACTTGACAAATTTAATAAAGATGATAATCATCTTGCTAGAAACACATGTGGATATTAATTTGTTTCTTTCTAAAAATGTACAAGAAAGTATTTCTCAATTAGAGTATACCCAAATTATTGGAAGCTTAATGTACATGATGAACTACACTCGCCTGGATATAGCTTATGCAGTAAGTAAATAAAGTAGATATGCGAGTAATCTAAGAGTAGAACATTGAAAAGCTATTATAAGGGTTCTAAGATATCACTGATTTACTCGTAACATTGGGCTAAATTATATTAGATATCCAGCAGTACTTGACGGATACTGTGATGCAAACTAGATATCAGATACTAGAGACTCAAAATTCACCAGTGGGTATGTTTTTACTCTTGGTGAGGCGGCTGTATCTTCGAAATTTTCCAAACAGACTTGCATTGCTAAGTCTACTATGGAATCAGAATTCATAGTTTTCGATAAAGTTGGGGAAGAAGCAGAATAGTTTCGTCACTTCCTTGAAGATATTCTAATGTGGCCAAAACCGGTGCCTGCTATATGCATATATTGTGATAGTCAATCAACAATAGATAGAGTACAAAGTCATATGTATAACGGTAAGTCACGACACATTCGTCGTCGATATAACACCTTGAGACAACTACTCTCTAATGGAATTATTTCCATTGAATATGTGAAGTCTAAAGACAACATAGCCGATCCACTAACCGAAGGGTTAACAAGAGAGTTAGTTGAGAATTCATTAAAGGGAATAAAACTTAAGCCTATCAAATAAGAGTTACCACAACAGCAACCTAACCTAGTTGACTGAAGATCCCGAGATTTAAGTTTAAAGGGACAATTAAGTTGTGTATGACTCATAAGAATCACTAGGGAGTCAAACTCTTACCCATTTCTATAATAAAATAGTGATGTCTGCAGCGTTTTAGATTAAGTAATATTTTTAATGATATACAGGGGACTTTACTTTTGTATTAACTGAATTGTGATTTTGACTCAATAGGTTCCTTCATGCTTATCCACTGTGCCTTTAATAACTCATTATGTCTCAATATCACACTACAGTGGCACATAAGTTGATTGTTAGGTGGAGTAGTGTGGTCAATTGTTGTTGAGTATATATAAATATGTTAATGTTTGTGGGTATCATTTCTGGAAACACTCACGAGACTTTACTCGTCCACTTGAGGTAACTTTGTGGTTTAAAGGCTTGTTGCATATGCTAAATGCAACCGTTTTCTCACGAAAGAGGAAATAGTTAGATTTTGCTTAATTTAATTTTATTTTTATTACTTGCTTGAGGACTAGCAAGTTGTAAGTTAGGGGGATATGATTAAGGCCGAATTGTACATCATTGAGGCCGCTAATTAGGATCTCTTAACTTCACTTGCCTGTCAAACTGTATACTTTATGTGTGTTGAATGTCAATCAAGTTGTACATAATCGGAGCATAAAATGGGCAAAAAGACAGAATTTGGAGAGAGTTGACTTTCCCGCACGTGCGTTGACTTTGTCTGCACATGTGTTGACTTTTTCTGGGAAAACATGCCAGATGTTTTAAACCTATTTGGAAGACATCAGAAGTATAAAGAGGCAAGAAAAATGTTGTATTAGGGTTCTGAAATTATTTTCTAGCAAAGGGAGAGAGGCTAGGGTTTGGAAAAAAAGGAACTTGGAGCTTCAAGCATGTCTCTCATGGTGGCTTCTTCTCCATCTACCTCCTTCCACTCCTCCATGAGTGGCTACTCTCCTTTTCTAGGGTTTTAATGAAACCCTAGACATATAATTAGTTTTTCTTTTTGATTTTCAATTATGTAAAGGTTTGAAAATTTGTATGGTGTTTTAGAAGTTTTATATATACACTTTCCATTATTTCTTCAAGTATTCAGCTTTTTGTGATTGTTGAATGTTTTCCATACAAGAGTTTTCTTTTCTTTCACATTCAAGGTATGAGACGAATCATACTACGAGGGACGAGTCGTGTCACTACCCTAGTTTAGAGTGAACGATTCGTACTACTTGAGATGGTTCGTGCTCGTACATTAAACGTGATGATTTTCTTACTAAATGCTTTGAACTTGTAGTTGCGAAGCATTAATCCGTTCGAACCATAACATAATTGTTTTCAATTGGAAACCCCATTTACGTGACTAGTGGTGGACTCTTTGCCCTAGGCTTTTCCCCAAATCAGTAAATTCAATTTCATTTATTATTGATAATTTTATTACTTAGTTTAATTTATTTGTTATTAATTTAGGTTATGAACAATCAATCTTTTCATCAAAATTAATTTAGGAATTTAACAATTCAATTAGTTTAATTTCATAATTGTTCCTATGGATCGATACCTGGACTTGCCATTATTCTAAAAGAATTTGGTGTAGTTTAGTGTTTATTTTTGGCGTGTGTAACGAGCCACCAAATTTTGGCGCCGTTGCCGAAGACTTCTGGCAAAATTAGTTAATTTAAAGTTACATTCTTATTTTAATTTTTAGTTTAGGATTTTATGCTTTCGTGTTGTTAAGTGTGCAGAGCGTTTGAAATTGGAGCTATCATTGAAGTGCAAGCAGAGGGCAACTGAGTTTTAAAAATAAAATAAAAATCGCAGCACTAAAGTGCATAAACAGAAGTAAAGACTCGCAAGCAAAGCACCAAAGTGCTAAAAAGAAAGACGAAGCTCAATTAGAGGTTGGAGACAACGTTTACACGTCAAGCACCCGCAAGACGAGTAAAGCATTTTCGTTAAACCGCTGTCAGTATTTCTCCCTTTGGTATTTTGCTTTCATAACTTAGTGCACAGAGTCAGAACTTTTTGTGTGTGTGTGGGTAGTGTATGCAAGGGCGCCGTTCTTGTCACCCTGAATTGTGGAATTTCGACGTTGAACTAGAAAGGACTCTTAGGAGACTTAGGGCCTCTGCCCGTGTTCCTAGGCTTGAGTATTCATATTCATACATTGAGCCATTAGAGATAGCAGATCCAGATGTCCTGAATGTGCCTAACCGAACTCTTAACGATCATTTCACACCCACTGCATATACATCACCATCATGCATTCAATTACCCAACACCACTGTTGCTCATTATGAGATTAAGTCCAGCACCATACAAATGCTCCTATCGTTCCATGGACTAACTCATGATGATTCTTACAAACATTTGAATGAATTTCTAAAAATTTGCTCGACAGTGAGGATCCAGAATTTTACAAATGAGGCCTTAATGTTGCGATTGTTTCCATTCTCATTAAAGGATAAAGCCAAACACTGGCTGAATTCCTTACCTGCTAATTCAATCACACCTTGGGACCAATTACAGCAACGGTTCTTGGAGAAGTACTTTCTCATAGGTAAAACCAACCAACTTAGCCGAGCCATCACAAACTTTGCTCAAATGGATGGCGAGCAATTCCATGAGACGTGGAAAAGACTTCGAGAACTTCTCCAATAGTGTCCCCACCACCAAGTGCCTGATTGGCAACTTGTTCAAACATTTTATTATGGCTTAACTGCGCCGCACCGCCAAATGGTGGACTCATCCTGTAGTGGGACATTCATGTCCAAATATGATGTCGAGGCATGGCAATTGTTTGAGAACCTAAGTGATAATTCCCTTCACCATGCCTCCGTAGCCCGGCAAGTTCGGCAACCAGTAGTTGGAGCCCCGAAAAGATGGGGCACTTATGAGGTCAGGAAAAACCTAGAGTTAGCCCAACAAGTAGAGGCACTGTCCCACAAAATGGACCAATTATTAGCTGCAGGACATGCCCCTACCCAACAAGATCAGCCTCAATTTCGCGAGGCATGTGTTATTTGTGCGAGCCCTGCTCATGACTTAAGTGAGTGCCCTTCAGCATCACAATTTCCGGAGTTAGTCTAAGAGCATGTGAATGCGGCTCAAGGATTCTCCAACCTGGGTAATGACCCATACTCCAACACATACAATCTGAGATGGAGAAATCACCCTAATTTTTCATGGAGACCTCCTTCACAAGGCACTTCTTACAATCCTCTACCACCAAGGGAGAATTTTAATAATTTTTCCAACTAATCATCTTACTGACCACCACAACGTTATAGGCCCCCACAACTGTACCGACAACCATAACCCCTGCCTGTTCCTCAGGGCAACTCTGCCTTTGAGACTCAGGTTTTAGAAGTTCTCACAGAACTTAAGGGGTTAGCACCGGTAGTTCACTCCTATACTCACTCTATTGCTAAGCTAGAGGCCCAATTGGGTCAAATGGCTAACAACATGAATCGGAGAGATGATGGAAAATTACCAAGTTAAGCTGTGGCCAACCCTAAGGGACAATATAGGACAGAGAGTTTGGGTGGGAATGGAAAGCACCATGAGCAGGTGTAAACGGTGATTACTTTGAGAAGTGAGAGGTAGTTAGAGCCTCAGTCAGTTGCGTCTGATGCAACTAGAGCTAAGAAGGGTGACCACGGTGGTACACCCAATGAGAGCAAGGGTGAGGGAGAAACACTTAAGAGGGATGACTTAGTCCCTAACACTTCACATGAGCCCAAGGCACCATTTGTTAAGGCCCATTTCCCCAATGCCTTGATACACCGTCCCCTTTTAATAAGAAGGCGGCATCTATGGAAGCAATGATAGAGGTCTTTAAACAGGTAAAAATCAACCTCTCCCTGTTGGAGGCGATTAAGCAAGTACCTTCCTATGCCAAATTTCTAAAGGACCTTTGTACGCAAAAGCGTAAATCTAGGACACACGTGTCCTAAAAGGTTCTACTCACGGAGCAAGTAGGCTCCATCGTGTTGAATGACACACCTCCTAAGCTTAAGGACCCGGGTGCCCCAACCATTGCATGCATTATATGTCACCATTTCATTGATATGGCCTTATTAGATTTAGAGGCTAGTGTCAATTTGTTGCCGTACTCTGTGTACGAGAAATTTGGGCTTGGCGAGTTGAAGCCCACTACTGTTACTCTTCAGTTGGCTGATCGGTCCCTCAAAGTGCCACGAGGCATGATTGAGGATGTGCTAGTAAAGGTTGATAGGTTTTACTTCCCTATTGACTTTTTGGTGTTAGTTATGGAACCGGTAGCTAGTTCTAGGAAACAAATCTCGGTGATCTTAGGTCGACCTTTCTTGGCTACGCCAATGCGTGCATTAATTGTCGTACTGGGGTGATGGAAGTTTCATTTGGTAACATGCAAGTGAAACTTAATGTTTTCCAAGCATCCCAACAACATCATGAGAGAGAAGAGTGCTTATTTGTGGATGTTGTGGATGAGGTTGTGGAGGAAGTTTTGCCCTCCATTCTTGTAGAGGACCCTTTAGAGGCTTGTCTAGCTCATTTTGCGTTTGAAAAATTTTGATATTGATGGGTCAGTTGAGGAGGTGAATGTCTTGCTTAATGCTTCTTCTACACCGGATTTTCCTCTATGGAAAGTCTGATTTGAGTCACTTCCTCCTCTGTCGAGAGAGCCTGCCATACTATCTTTGGTCACACCACCTACACTTTGAGTTGAAGCCACTCTCGACCACACTCAAGTATGCATTTTTAGGGCCCCAGGATACTTTACCGGTCATCATTGCATTTGACTTGACTGCAGAGCGGGAGAGTCAGTTAATGAGTGTTCTCGTGGCACATCGAAGTGCTATAGGGTGGTCAGTGGCTGATTTGAAAGGGATAGATCCCTCCTTGTGCATGCATTATATACACCTAGAGGAGGACACCAAACCTTCTTGTGAAATGCAATGGAGACTTAATCCTAATATGAAAGAGGTGGTGAAAAAGGAGGTATTAAAATTATTGGATGCGGGTATTATATACCCCATCTCGGATAGCAAGTGGATGAGTCCCACACAAGTGATGCCCAAGAAATCAGGCATCACTGTTCTTGAGAATGAGAGAGGAGAGTTAGTCCCCACACGAACCACTACTGGGTGGCGAGTGTGCATTGATTATAGGAGACTGAATTCCTCGACTAGGAATGATCATTTTCCCTTACCTTTCATTGACTAGAACCTAGAGCGGTTAGCGGGGCAAGGTTTCTACTGTTTTCTTGATGGCTATTCGGGGTATAATCAAGTCTCGGTTTACCCCGCTGACTAAGAAAAGACCACATTCACATGCCCTTTTGGCACTTTTGCTTACAGGCGCATGCGCTTTGGGCTATGTAATGCGCCGGCGACTTTTCAACGGTATATGATGGCCATTTTCTCCAATATGGTGGAGAAATTCTTAGAGGTTTTTGTGGATGATTTTTTGGTGTTTGGACCGTCTTTTGAGGAATGCCTTAGGAACTTGACTAGAGTGTTGGAACGATGTACTGAGGCAAACCTAATCTTGAGTTGGGAAAAGAGCCATTTTATGGTTCGAGAGGGTATAGTGTAGTGTTGGGACACATTGTGTCCCCTCGAGGTATAGAGGTAGACAAGGCTAAGGTTGACCTCATTGCAGGCCTTCCTCCACCCAATTCCGTGCGTCAAATTAGGTCTTTTCTAGGGCATGCAGGTTTTTACCGTAGGTTCAACAAAGACTTTAGTAAAATATCACGTCCTTTATGTAGTTTACTTATTAAGGATGTGCCTTTTATCTTTGATGAGGCATGCTTGAAGGCGTTTGAAACACTGAGAATGGCCTTGACCACCGCCCCAATCATGAAATCACCAGATTGGTCGTTTCTCTTTGAAATTATGTGTGATGCCTCCGATTATGCTGTCAGGCTGTTTTGGGCCAAAGGGTTAACAAGGCACCATATGCTATATACTATGCTAGTCGCACTCTCTCGGATGCACAATTGAATTACACTACCACCGAGAAAGAGTTGCTAGCTGTGGTCTTTGCCTTAGATAAATTTCGGTCCTATCTCCTAGGTTCCAAAGTCATAGTCTTTACCGATCCTGCCGCTTCGTGGTATTTACTATCAAAGAAAAAGACCAAACCTAGGTTAATTAGATGGATTTTGTTGCTTCAAGAATTTGACCTTGAGATCTGAGATAAGAAAGGGTCTGAGAATGTGGTGGCGGATCACCTCTCCTGAATCCTCGTTGAGTATACTAGTGACCCTCTTATTTTGCATGATTCGTTTCCGCACGAACAACTCTTTGAGCTGTCACAAGCGAGCCCCCCATAGTTTGCACATATTGTGAATTACTTGGCCATTGGGCAAATTTCACAGAATTGGTTTAAACAAGACAAAGACCGATTCTTTTTGTAGGTCAGGTATTACTTTTGGGAGGATCCGGAGTTGTTTAAATATTGCTCTGACCAAGTGATCCGACGGTGTGTGCCGGAGAGTGAGGTGCATAGCATTCTTACATTTTGTCATTCTTCAGCATGTGGTGGTCGTTTTAGTGGGCATAAAACGGCTGCCAAGATTCAACAAAGCGGGTTTTATTAGCCCACAATTTTTAAAGATGCCCATCAATTTTGTAGAACTTGTTTGCGCTGTCAGCAAATGGGTTCGATATCTTAACGTGACATGATGCCAATGTCCCCTATTCTTGTGGTAGAGATATTTGATGTTTAGGGGATTGATTTTATGGGTCTTTTCCCGTCGTCATTTGGGTTTGAGTATATTCTCTTGGCAGTCGATTATGTGTCTAAGTGGGTGAAGGCGATAGCTACCCGAACAAACGATTATAGAGTTGCAATCAAATTCTTGCATGAAAACATCTTTAGCCTCCTCCTCATCCTCAGGAGATGTCTCTGACACACGGTCTGCGACCTCCTCCTCCTCATCCTC
Organism: Camellia lanceoleosa; assembly: GCA_025200525.1. Lineage (NCBI taxonomy): Eukaryota > Viridiplantae > Streptophyta > Magnoliopsida > Ericales > Theaceae > Camellia > Camellia lanceoleosa. Next base: position 49,866,195 of record CM045763.1, on the reverse strand, counting down.
GACAATGGGTGCCCTACGTCTGCGAGACGACCCTGCTCCTCGAGCTCCTCGGTAAGGCCCGGATGGCCCAGCTCCTCGGGGCCCAGTACCTCGAATAGGTCTAACACCTCGACCTCTCCGAGAAAGCCCGGGTGGCCCGCCTCGTGTCGGAGCATATACGGGAGGCATCTGAAAATAAGAAGTGCAATACATCAGTTCAAACACAAAAAGCAGGTGCAAGTACAGTATGTGAGTGGGATGTGTGCCAGATGTGTTCTACACAGCCTATCAGTGCAGCAGAATGCTCAAAATCAGCATGTTAACAGAAATATGATGAATGAAAGAGAGATGAAAGGGTACCTGGAAGCCCATGATGGACATCTGTGCCTCTCTACGCAGGACCATCCCCTCAAGCGAGGCCACCACCCCGAGCATCTGGTCTATGTAATCCCGAGGTGGCTGCAGATACAAGCTCAACTCATCAATAAATAAGCAACTGCCAAAATGACTGTGTGATGAATGAAAAATGGTGGAACATACCGGTGGTGAGTCAGGATCACTGACATATCTGTGACCAGGCATCGGAGGCTCCATCGGGATCGGGATCGGAGAAGTAGTCCCATACTGCCAACTCGTCAACTCAGTCGGCATATCTGGCCACCCAGGATGATCGAGAGTCGGAGGGATAGGAGGAATCGAACTGCCTCTACCTCTAGATGCACCAGCCCTGCTAGAAGAGGGGATGTCTGCAGCACGGGCACGACTCGAAGATGGTGCACCGGTAGGCCTCAGTGGTGGAACCCGCACTCTCGTCAAGGGGGGCATCAGATATATGCGGCGATAGGTGGCGTAGTTCCCCTCAATAAGATGTAATAAAGCATCGCTGCCCTGCATGTCCCTAATGACCTCCTCAGCAGATAGCTTCGGCGATCGCATAGTGGGTGGAGGCACGTGAGGAGGGTCCCGAGAATCATACCCCACACTCGACGCCGAAAGCGTTCTCAGAACCAAGCTCGCCGTGGTCCTCGGCAGAACCTATACTGGGAACTAGTCGACCCTCCGGGGTACTGATTTTCGAGATCATCGCCGAAGACTGCCCAGGGCTGCCAAGTGATCTGCGGATAACCAGTGCATAAATCAATCAGAAATCAAGAAATACAAGGCAGATCAAAGATGAAAATGAAAAGAACTGAGAGTTCTGAAATACCTCTGTCGCCTTCACAAAGGTCGGCATCGCCGCAGATGGAAGAGAGTCTCTCGAGGCCTCGATAAGTGCTCGCCCTCAAACATCAATGAAAATGGAGTCATGGGAGGCCCTGCCACCTCCATCTCCGGGCTAATGTGGGGAAATATGCATATACCCATAGCTGAGAAAAGCAGTGCGGGATGTGAATACAATGTACTAAAAGGCAGCATACAGAATGCAAAGTGCACCGTGTGTGCAGTGAACAAGTAATGAGGAGCAAAATGTAAATCAAGAGGACAGAATGTACCTCCCAGGCTCTCCAGTAGCCGCCAAGTAAGTCTCCTCGCGTGCGAGAGACTGCGCTCATGTAGCAGTAAAGGGTAGCCATGCCACGCCTAATCATATCATCTTGACCGACTGTGATAGGTCTACCAAAGCGCCAAGAGATACAACCCGACCATGTTCCTCTATCGGCAGCAGTGGTGCCAAAGAGGAACATGAGGAAACCACGGGTATACTGCTCGACCTCCTCGGGAGATTCAGGCTCCATCTGTGGCCGCCAAAAATGGGAAGAGAACCAAGTATATCGGACCCTCCCGGTACCTCTGTCTACAGGCGGGCGGGCCCCCAATAGATACATCCAAGCAGCCTCCCACTGACCCATATCTTAAATGCGTCAGAATGGGACCACCGCCTAGGTGTAGGCCGGTGATCATAGCGAAGTCCAGCGGGTTCATGGTCATATCGATCACGTAAAAAATGGAAAGAATTGGTGGTGTCCCACCATCTCTCCGCCAGAGCAAAGAATAATGTCCTCTTGATAAGACAAGCAGTGATAACCCCCGCAGAATGGTCCGAATCTGCAAAGTCAACCAAGTCCCGGACACCGGAAAGCTCAAGATACCACTCCTCATGGCGGGAGCCATATCCTCAGATCTGCGCGCCAACTGCAAATGAAGTGAAAATGAGCTGTGTGCAAATGAAGTGAAAATGAGCTGTGTGCAAATGAAGTGAAAATGAAGTTCAAATCTGGGCTGCGTGTTCAGAAAATCTGAGTTTGGGGCTGTGTGTTCTACTCTTAATCAGTAGGCTGTGTGTTCACTTCAAATCTGAACATGTGTTGAAAACTGAGTTTAGGGTCAGGTGTTCTACTCTTAATCGATTAATGTGTGTTCACTTCAAATCTGAATGTGTTCGTAAAATGAGTTTGGGGTCATGTGTTCTACTCTTAATCGATTGGGTGTGTTCACTTCAAATCTGGGTGCGTGTTCAAGAAGTCGAGTTTAGGGTCGTGTGTTCTACTCTTAATCGATGGTACGTGTGTTCACTTCAAATCTGGGTGCGTGTTCGAAAGTCGAGTTTAGGGTCATGTGTGTTCTACTCTTAATCAGTGTGTGTTCACTTCAAACTGGGTCGTGTTGATGAAGTCGAGTTTAGGGTGTGTGTTCTACTCTTAATCGATGGGCTATGTGTTCACTTCAAATCTGGGTGCGTGTTCGTAAAGTCGAGTTTAGCCGTGTGTTCACTTCAAATCTGGGTGTGTGTTGATGAAGTCGAGTTTAGGGTCAGGTGTTCTACTCTTAATCAAGCAATGTGTTCACTTCAAATCTGGGCTGCGTGTTCAGAAAATCTGAGTTTAGGGCTGTGTGTTCTACTCTTAATCAGTGGGCTGTGTGTTCACTTCAAATCTGGGCTGCGTGTTCAGAAAATCTGAGTTTGGGGCTGTGTGTTCTACTCTTAATCAGTGGGCTGTGTGTTCACTTCAAATCTGGGCTGCGTGTTCAGAAAAATCTGAGTTTAGGGCTGCGCGTTCTACTCTTAATCGATAAATTTGTGTGTTCACTTCAACTGTCTCATGCGTGTCGTAAAATCTGAGTTTGGGGTCATGTGTTCTACTCTTAATCGATTTTGTGTGTTCACTTCAAATCTGGGCTGCGTGTTCAGAAAATCTGGGTTTGGGACTGTGTGTTCTACTCTTGGTCAGTATGTGCTGTGAGCTCATTTTCAACTTCGAGCTGTGTGTTCGGTGAATCAATGTTTGAGCCGTGTGTTCAATTTCTAACTAATGCGTACTATACGTTCACAATCAGGCGATGAATTGTGTGTTCGTGAAATTCAAGTGGCTAAGTTACATGCTCAGGATGCAAGTACTATGTCATAGGTTAAACTGTGTGTCTAAGCATGGCAGGGAAACGAAATGCACGGAAGATACATAACATAAAGTAAAATACCTCTGCATCGTAGGAGAGGTGCTGCTCCGGTTCTCGCAGAAGGAGATCCCCTGGTACCCGATCGTTGAAATCGGTAAAATGACGAAAAACGGCTCGTGGAAGCCTATGTACCGCTGGGGCATATCGCTCGGGAACAAAAGGGCGAACCCTCGGGGGCAATGTCATAATGTCGAAATCATCTCCGGTACCTGGAAAACCTCCTCCGTGAGGGAAATGACCTGCCATGTCGAGAAATTTGCAAAGAGGAGCAAAAATGAGCAAAACGAGCCAAAATTGGAAAAAGTCAACAAAAGTCAACTCTCGGGAAATAAAAAGTCAACAAAAGTCAACTCCCGGGAAAATCTTCCAAATATTGAGACAAAATTACCTCAAGTGATGAAAATGAGAAGAGATGCCCCGGAATCAAAATTTAGTCGGCTCAAAGTGTTTAACGCTGAAGGATTTCACAGAAACAACTTGTGTGGAAGGCCGGAGGGCGCGTATAAAATCTTGAATCTGAAAGAGAAAATGGTCTGGGGAGCAAGAGGAGGAGTTTTCACAACTTTGGGAGTGATTTCGGAGGCAATGGGCAAGCATATATATATAGAAATGGCTGAAAAAGACCAAAATGCCCCTGCTTTTGGGCAGTGGCCGGCCGGCCACCTAACCTGGCTGGCCGGCCCCTCTACTTTTTTGCCCTGGCCGATGGCCTCTCCTAGGGCAGTAGGCTGGCCGACCATGCTCCCCACCCCCTCCCCTACCTCTCTGCAAATTTTGAGGAAAATCGGAGTTCCCGGGACCTGAAAAAGTTCAAGAAAAGTGCACTTTCTGGCGCCGAATTGCTTCGCCGGAACTTCAGCTGCAATTTCTGACATGTGTCTCATCATTATTCGCCAAAATCGGAGTGTATCCTTTTTCAGCATGTTGTGACCTCTCCGGGAGGTGAATCAGAGGCCGCGATCGAGTTGCCGTCGCCGAAATGCGCGCTTTCCGGCCCATCATTTCATGTCAAACGAGCACCCTGGTTTATGCTCATTTTGCATTGTTTTGCACGTAATTTGCATTCTCATGAATGTTTTGCATTATCGTGCATGATTTCTTGATGTATAATATTTCTGTACTTAAACATGTGTTATCACGCATTATCTTCTCTCGCATTGCGATGCATTTATTCGCCGACACTGTGTGTGTCCAACTCTTGGAATCATAGGAATCGCATTGAATATATGTTGTTAGCATATTGTTCTTGTTGAATTTCTTTCTTTTGCAGGCACGATATTGTATGTACGGTTCATTTGAGGCTGGTGCGACCAGACGAACCGCGCAGGTATCGTATCTTCTCCGTGTGAGACGCGACGAGAATTGAATAATTTTCCGCATTCCTAATTGCATGAAATGTAGTTGTTGCTTTGCATTCTCGCTTAAAACTGTTGCATCTATTTGTCAATACTTGCTTCATTACAGCTTGCTGCACTTGCATGATCATTTGGCTCTGTGCATATCGCTTTGCATTTTGCCCCCCTGCCTGCGAGCACACATCTCTGCTCATCTTGTATGATTGTCTAAGTCTTCGGCCTTGTCAAAAATGGGCCGTCTCTGGGCTTTGACATTCACTCCCGTCACTTCTTGACTTCCGAGTTCTGTCAAAGAGGGGCAACTGTAGACACCCCATTTTTGACCGACCTTAAGACTCAGACGTCACCGTTTGAGCGCTCGGTGATGTTGCATGCTGTGCTCGTTCAGAAGCCTCAGAGTCGCGGCCGTGCGCCCTGCCTCCGGACTTCCGAACTCTCTTCTGTGCTTTGCCTCGATTTGCGAACCAGACTCGGTGTTCTCCGTTCTCTTCCCTGAGGGAAGGGAGTAGTCCTGTAGACTATCTCCCGGTGGCCGTGAGCTACATTTCGTGGCCGTAGGCCATTTTGCCCATTTCGGAGCCCGGTTCCCTGCTGGACCGTCTGTGGTAATGCCTCGGTTGGGACCGCCCAACCATCTCCGATTTCTCCGGTTCTTGGTACCTCTGTTTTATCATTTTGAGGAACATGGGGCCCTGATACCCACTTCATGGTCAGTATGCCACTTTCGATTACTCGTAGGTTTTGAGACCGGCTGCGTGATTTGGGCCCCGAGCTTTCATTTTGCATCGGTTTTCCCTGATTTTTGGCAGGAACCTCTGTTTTGTCATTCCGAGGACACTGGGTCGTGAATACCCACTTATTTCTGAACACCACTTAGCACTGCAGCCCATTTTTCGGGATCGAATCGCTTGCTTTTGGCCGGCGTTCATTTCTCATTAGTTTTAGTTCAAATTTGGCAGGTACCTCTGTTTCAACACCAGGGAGATCACTGAGGGGTGGGAGGCCAGCAATTATTCCAGATAACCAGTTTCGCTCCTCCGGTGCCCGTTTTGCTCAATTGCCAATGTTGAACACCACAGGGTTATTTTCTTCCAACCAAAGCTATATATATCTGTGATCGGGGACATGGGAGGACCCTAAAACTCTTGGTCGGCTAGCAATTGTGGATTTCATTTTGAGCCTCTCCTTCAAGTCCTATGTTGTGACTCTGTTTGGTGTTGCCAATTTCCAACCTTGGAACCTTGTTCCACCCATCGAGAGGACCCTAAAAGTTGGTGGTCGGCCAACAATTGTGGATTTCATTTTGAGCCTCTCCTTCAAGTCCTATGTTGTGACTCGCCTTGAGTTGCGATTCGACCTTGGGGCCTTATTCTACATCTGGGAGGACACCATTGCATGGTGGTCGGCGAAAATTTGGACTTGATTTTGGGCCATGGCCGGCCAAGGTGAGTGGTGGTCGACCGACCGGTTGGGGTGGTCGGCCACCTCCTGAAACCTACTGGCCGGCCACTTTTTACCTCTTTCCAGTTGTCCGGATATTTTTCAAAATATCCCGGGCATCCGGGGGATATTTTGGGAGGGAAAGCTTGGGTGCTTTTCCCTCCCCTTTTACACCATTTTCTTGCCTATTTAAAGGGTCCAACTCCTCCTTTGCTAGGGTTGGAACAATTCACCTCAATACTTCATCTTCCCTAACCTCCATTTTCATAGCCAAAAGCTCAAAAACCTTCAAGCTTCCTAGCTAATTCCTTCATCAACCCTAAGCTCCACCATCACCACCTCCATTCCAAAGAAGAAAGGGTGTTTTCCGAGGCCAAGTGTAACAACGCCCATGAGACCTCGCTTCTGATTCGGACTCGATTTTTATTCGGTTCATCTGAACCAAAGAGTCCAAATCCGCAAATCGTTTTGAAGGAAAGCAGATTTTTGAAAAGAAGTGCCAAACATGGATGCTTTGCGGATATGAGTCGCCACCTAAATATTTTAAAATGGAAAATTTAGGAAACCCCGACTCGGTCTTAGGAAGGCCACGTGTCCGTCATCACCAAAGTTGGCTCGGGAACTTGGGTACGATTAGGGAAGGTCACATCGTGAGCACCCCCTCTCGCCCGGTCAAAGACCGGCCTCTACTAACCATGATATCTGTTTTTGAAAACATTGTGAGTTCTTATTCCGGTTATTAGCCTAGATTACTATGTGATGCTCGCAGCAAACAAGTATAGACTGGGCCGTCTGAATTGGAACAAAACATTTCATGTTTGTTTGTTTGAAAATGGTGTGCTACTCGCAAGTAGGCTAAAATGCGGATTTGCCACCCTCGGGTGGGCTTAGAAAACATGATTTTGCCACAATCTAGTGGGCTTAAAACAAACATTTGATGAATTGTCCCAATTCAGATAACTCAACCTTCACCCACAGGCATTCAAGGCAGTTATATCATATAAGCACATAGCCTCATGGCAAGCATGCTATCATGGCAACACTCACACGCATGCAAGGATGCTAAAGCATAAAACCTCACCTAGTACTCCAAGCCAAAACAGAAACTCGTTAGAAAACATGCATGATCCTAAATATGCTGAAATGCCTAATGCAACACACGCAGAGATGCAATTATAGCAGGCTCGGCTATTCTAAACATGGCATGTGAAATGCTACGACTAACATGTATTCAACTCGGAATTGAAATACAGATCACGGTTTGTATGATCTTGTAGGCGTGCGTGCAAAACAGATGAATGATGCAAACATGCCGTCATACTGTATGCTAATTGAAATATGCCCTATATCTAACCATCCAAAGCGGGTAAATAAAAGGGAGAAAGAAATGGGGGTTGGAAGACATGCATCACACTCACCCACCCTTATTACAATATTGCCCTCGCGCAGAGGGTCCGAATAAATAATAATACAGTCCGAAATGAAAGAATATACAGTCCGAATAAACAGATTCTAATTAATTAACAAATTAATTATAAAAGAAGTAAAAACTGGCATGCAAGCGGTGGCCTCGCTTCGATAGATGCCGCTTTGTTGAAATTTTGCTGGCGCAGAAATCTACTGGGATGCCCCGATTAGCCTCTGTTTGCAGTGTTTCTCGAAATGCGTGCCGGACTCCGGAAAGTTGTTGATCCTTGGTTTTGCTGTAACAGAGAGCAGAAAAAGGGCATAGCAATGTATTTCACGAATATATGCATGCCTCGATCCTCGTGCCACCAATTACGCATACCGATGCATGATGGCCGAGGAATCAGATTGCACAACTCAATATAGGGATGAATGCTACAAAAAGACTTAACTCCATCATGGGTAATCCGGAGTGTCGGTGACTTGGGAATCGAGACCCGTTTCGTTACTCGGAGTACAAAACGTGCCTTGTTTCCCGTGCAAAATGCATGATATGCATGAAATGTAGCTGAGATACAGCCTGGTGTGCACAATTCTATGAAAGTGAGATGAAAATGAAACGCCTCGAAAAGCGTGCGCGCGGGCACGCAAACCGAGGCGATGGCATGAAATGCAAAGCGGATAAAACTGAGTGCCTCGAAATGCGTGCACACGGGCACGCAAACCGAGGCGATGATGTGAAATGCAAACCAGATAAAACCGAAGTGCCTCGAAATGCGTGCTCACAGGCACGTAAACCGAGGCGATGACAAAATGAGAAAATCGGATACAATCGAAGTGCCTCGAAACGCGCGCCCACAGGCACGCAAACCGAGGCAATGATAAAATGAGAAAATCGGATACAACCGAAGTGCATCGAAACGCGCGCCCACAGGCACGCAAACCAAGGCGATGATGAAATGAGAAAATCGGATACAACCGAAGTGCCTCGAAACGCGCGCCCACAGGCACGCAAACCGAGGCGATGATAAAATGAGAAAATCAGATACAACCGAAGTGCCTCGAAACGCGCGCCCACAGGCACGCAAACCGAGGCAATGATGAAATGAGAAAATCGGATACAACCGAAGTGCCTCGAAACGCGCGCCCACAGGCACGCAAACCGAGGCGATGATAAAATGAGAAAATCAGATACAAGTTAATCGGCAGCCAAATGCGCGCACGCAAACCGAGGCAATAATGAAATGAGAAAATCGGATACAACCGAAGTGCCTCGAAACGCGCGCCCACAGGCACGTAAACCGAGGCGATGATAAAATGAGAAAATCGGATACAACCGAAGTGCCTCGAAACCTGTGCCCACAGGCGCGCAAATCGAGGCGATGATGAAATGAAAATCGGATAAAACCGAAGTGCCTCGAAACGCGTACCCGCGGGCGCGCAAATCGAGGCGATGATAAAAGATGAAAATCGGATAAAACCGAAGTGCCTCGAAGTGCGTACCCACGGGCATGCAAACCGAGGCAATGATGAAATGCAATGAAATGGCATACGGAATGCCGCGATGGGCTTACACCAACATGGGAGAGCCTCAGCTCACTCACGTAGGAGGCCGTCGGATAAAAACGAAGGTGCCTCGAAATGCGTACCCGCGGGCACGCAAACCGAGGCAAAGCATTAAGGCGCAAAATGACATGCAAACATGCAACATGGAATTTCAGCAGCTACAAGAGGGGGAAAACAGCCCCGAAACACAACCAAAGCACACCCAAAGCGAGAAACGGTCCCGAAATGCGATAATATGCACCCGAAATGGCCTATAGCCATGCTATACATGCAAAAAATGATCATGGAAGCAAGGACAGTAGCAAGGCAGTCCCAAATACAGCATATTTCAGTAACGATCATGGCCAAAAAGGAGACATAGATATGGCAACAAAATCATACAAGATTAATGGCCAAAAGAGCATTACAATGGGAGGTGGTATATAAAAACATCAAATGGACGAACTTTCTTCTACAACATGAAAGAGGGCCCAAAAATAAGCATATATGCAGTTTATGGAAGCCTCTAAATCATAAGACAAACACACTAGAAATGGAAGGCAAAAATGGAGCCACAAAAGGGTATAACATAAGACATGCAATCTATACATCAAATGACCAAACCTTCTTCATGAAACATGTAAAGGGAGTCAAAATAAGACTAAAGTCAGTAGGGGTCGAAGTCCCAAAAACAAACACAAATAGGTCAAAAATTGCATACAAAATATGGCACACTTGATGAAATTTGAAGGGGGTGGTATATACAATGGCCAAATGAAGTTGAGCTCCTCTACAATGTTGTAGAGGGGCTCAAAATAAGCAAGAAAGCAGTAGGGGTCGGACCCCTAAAAACCAACACAAATAGGTCAATTTTAGCATGCAAAAATGTGACAAACTTGGTGAATATTGAAGGAACTAGTATATAGAAATACCAAATGAAGTTGAGCCCTTCTACAATGTTGTAGAGGGGCTCAATATGAGCACAAAAGCAGTAGGGGTCGGACCCCTAATTCTCAACCAATTAGAGTATATAAAAAGATCAAGAAAAAGTCCTAAAAGTTGGTTTTGAATACTTACCCTTGAAGACTTGTCTTTCTTTGCTTCTTGGCTTTGATTTGTAGCTTCTCAACCTCTGAAATTCACTTCCTAGCTGCTGGAATCAAAGTTGGAATGGTGAGGCTAGGTGTTGGTGAAGGAATCAAGCAAGACTTGGAGCTTTTTTGAAGGTTTTGGCTATGGAGATTAGGGTTTTTGCCTAAGTGTTCTTGAAGACAAATTTTGTAACCTTGAGGAAGGAGCTCTTGGTTCCTTTAAATAGGCACAAAAGGGGTGTAAAAGGAGGAAAAGCACCTAGCTTTCCTCCCAAAATATCCCGGATGGGGTGATATTTCAGAAAAATATCCTGGACACCGAATTTGGAAGCAAGAATCTGGCCGGCCAGGTGGTTTTCTTCAAGGTGGCCGGCCAGCCACCCCACCTGGTCGGCCAGCCACCCACCATGGCCGGCCGGCCACCACCAAAAAATGAACAAAAGATTTTCTGGCCGACCAGTATAGAAAGGTGTCCTCCCAAGTGTGTAGAATAAGGCCCCAAGGTTGAAATCTGGCAACTCAGAAGCAGGAGTCACAACATAGAGCTTGAAGAAGAGGCCCAAAAATGAACTTCACAATTTCTGGCCGACCATATACCCTTGGTGTCCTCCCAGATGTGTGGAACAAGGTTCCAAGGTTGGAATTTGGCAACACTGAAGCAGGAGCCACAACATAGAGCTTGAAGGAGAGGCCCAAAAATGAAAATCAAAATTGCTGGCCGACCATGCTTGTTTAGGGTCCTCCCATGTTCCCTCATCACAAATATGTAACTTTGGCTGGAAGAAAATACCCCCAAGGTGTTCAACATTGGCCCGGAAGTGAGAAAAACGGGCTCCGGAGGAGCGAAACTGGTTATCTGGGATAATTGCTGGCCTCCCACCCCCCAGTGATCTTCCTGGTGTTGAAACAGAGGTACCTGCCAAGTTTGAACAAAAACCAATGAGAAATGAACGTTCGGGGCCAAAGCAAGAGCAATTCGGGATCAAAATGAAATGCAGTGCGGAAGTGGCATCTGGCGTGAAGTGGATATCTGCAACTCCAGTGTCCCTCAGAATGACAAAACAGAGGTTCCTGCCAAAAATCAGAGAAAACTGATGCAAAATGAATGCTCGGGGCCCAAACCGTGCGATTCGGGGTCCCGAAAATCGGCTACAGGCACCGGAAGTGGCATACGGCCACGAAGTGGGCATCAGGGGCCGCAGTGTTCCTCGGAACTATAAAACAGAGGTGCAAGCCAAAAACCGGAGAACTCGGAGATGGTTGGGCGGTCCCGAGCCGAGGCACACGGCCTGACGATCCCGAAAACCGAAATGGGCAAAATGGCCTACGGCCACGAAAAGTAGCTCACGGCCACCGGGAGATAATCTACGGGACCACTCCCTTCCCTCAGGAAAGAAAGCAGAGAAAAACCGAGCCTGGTTCGCAAACCGAGACAAGGCACAAAAGAGAATTCGGAAGTCCGGAGGCAGGGCGCGCGGCCGCGACTCTGAGACTTCTGAACGAGCACAGTATGCAACATCACCGAGCGCTCAATCGGTGACGTCTGAGTCTTAAGGTCGGTCAAAAATGGGGTGTCTACACCAAGAAGCAACAAATTGAAGCCAAAAGGTAGCAAAAGACTTGTCTCCAAGGCAAAATGAAGAATCAGCAACCTTTCGAAACTCGGCACGCATTTCAAGAAAAATGCAAACAGAGGCTAATCGGGGCACCGTCATGGATTTCCGCGCAAAGGCATCCGGGCATGCATCATTTCATCATCCGGAGCAGTAGCAAGGCAGTCCCTGGCTTGCATGCCAGTGTTACTCTTTTTGTAATTAATTTATTAATTAATTAGAAATCTGTAATATTCTTTTATTCGGGACTGTATATTTATTCGGACCCTCTGCGCGAGGGCAATGTTGTAATAAGGGTGTGTGAGTGTGATGTATGTCTTCCAACCCCCATTTCTTTCTCCCTTTTATTTATCCGCTTACAATGGTTAGATATAGGGCATATTTCAATTAGCATACAGCATGACAGCATGTTTGCATCATTCATCTGTTTTGCACGCACCGGGCTCGGCGCATCATACAAACTGCATCTGTATTTCAATTCCAAGTTGAGTACTTGATAGCTGTTGCATCTCATATGCCATGTTTAGAATAGCCGAGCCTGCTATAGTTGCATTTTGCATGTGTTGCATTAGGCATTCCTGTATACTTAGGTCCATGCATGGATTTCTAACAAACTTCTGTTTTGGCTTGGAGTACCCGGTAAGTTTTATGCCTTAGCATCCTTGCATGCGTGTGAGTGTTGCCATGAATAGCATGTTTACCATGAGGCTATGTGCTTATGTGATATGACTGCCTTGAATGCCTGTGGGTGGAGGTTGAGTTATTTGAATTAGGACAATTCATCGACTGTTTGTTTTAAGCCCACTAGATAGTGGCAAAATCATGTTTTCTAAGCCCACCCGAGGGTGGCAAATCCGCGTCTTAGCCTACTTGCGAGTAGCACCATCAAACCATTTTCAAACAAACAAACATGAAGTGTTTTGTTCCAATTCAGGCGATTCAGTCTATACTTGTATGCTGTGCGCATCACATAGTAACCTAGGCTAATAACCGGAATAAGAACGCACAAAGTTTTCAAAAACAGATATCATGGTTAGTAGAGGCCGGTCTTTGACCGGGCGAGAGGGGGTGCTCACGATGTGACCTTCCCTAATCGTACCCAAGTTCCCGAGCCAACTTTGGTGATGACGGACACGTGGCCTTTGGCACCGAGTCAGGGTTTCCAAAATTTCCCATTTTAAAAATATTTAGGTGGCGACTCTGTTATCTGGCAAAGCAGTCCATGTTTGGCACTTCTTTCAAAAAAAAAATCTTTTCTCAAAACGATTTGCCGGATTTGGACTCTTTGGTTCAAGATTAAGAACCGCAACAAAAATCGAGTCCGAACTGTAGCGAGGTCCCTCGCGGGCTTGTTACACCGTGCCCGAACGGTATCTGACGGTCTAGTACAACCACCTAACCATGTTTGTAGTGAGTTCCTAGGAGACCAACTGAGACGGTGGAAACTAGAGTTTGAATGGCAAAGCCTAGAACACAAAGGTTTGAAATTTCAGAGACTAGAGTCTGGTTTAAATACTCAAGGGTGTGGAGATTGCTTCAAAACTACCCCGGCTTGAACTCTGTATGGTAGCCCCATAGGTTGAGGTACCTTTATGTGCCTCGATTCTGGATACCAAATCAACCTAGTCTGTCACTCTATTGAAGAATAGGGAAAGTTACAAACACAGTTAGGAAGAAAAGTAGTACCCGTGGTTTTCGCATGAAGATTATACCTTTAGTGGGCATTCCATTATTTTCTTATGTGTTATATTTATTCCGGATGTCAAATGAAAGTAGAAAGGGTTTAGTATGCTTTGGGTGGTACTCAGTTTTTAATTTCTTATCTTTAATCATTTAAAAATACACATATACATATACATTGAGTCAAGCACACCCAAAAAAAAAAAAAAATCCGCACGTGCGGCGCAATTCCAAAACAAAAAATTGCACACTTCTTTAAAAGCATGTGCGAAGGTGGGCATGCATAAACCAAGTCGTATGTGCGGCTTGGACCTCACACATGCAGAGTGTCGTTTTTCCCCCAAAAAAAAAACGCGAAAGAGAAAAAAACCGCCGCACATGCGGCTTGTCCCCGCGCACATACGGGAAAATTGTGAAGTTGAATTTTGCACACTGCTTTAAAAGCAGGTGCGCGAGGACGTGCGTGTGTGTCCGCATGTGCGGCAATACCCACCACACGTGCGGCGATTCTTTAAAAAAAAAAAATTTTGTTTTTATTGTTTTTTTCTATTTTTATTATTTTTAATTTATTTACTTATTTCAAAATAAATACATAAATTTTAAATAAATAAATAAATAAATTTAAAAAATAAATACAAAAATATACAATTATTTTTATTAACATATATAAAAAAAATTAAAACAAAAAAAAAATCGTATTTTTTTTGTATATATATTATTATTTATTTATTTATTTTTATTTTCTATTTTCGTGTAAAAAAAAAAAAAACAAACAAACAAAACAAAATTTTGTCCTCATCAACACCTAACCCACTTTTGCCCCATCACTCCCTCAGATTTGTCTCTCTCTCTCTCAACCTCTCATCTATCTCTCTTTCTCTCTCATAACCCCACAAACCCACCAAAAACTTGTCCACCCCCACCATCTCCATCTTCTTCTTCTTCTTCTTCTTCTTCTTCCTCACCACCACCATCTCACCACCGGCATCACTATTTCCTCTCCGTCCGACGAATCTCCGCTGACCACCAAAATTTGGTGCATTGTTAGACATACCAAAAATAAACACTAAACTACACCAAATTCTTTTAGAATAATGGCAAGTCCAGATATCGATCCACAGGGACAATTGTGAAATTAAACTAATTTAATTGTTAAATTCCTAAATTAATTTTGATGAAAAGATTGATTGTTCATAACCTAAATTAATAACAAATAAATTAAACTAAGTAATTAAATGATCAATAATAAATGAAATTGAATTTACTGATTTGGAAAAAAACCTAGGGCAAAGAGTCCACCACTAGTCACGTAAATAGGATTTCCAATTAAAAACAATTATGTTATGGTTTGAACAGATTAATGCTCCGCAACTATAAGTTCAAAGCATTTAGTAAGAAAATCATCACGTTCAATGTACGAGCACGAACCATCTCAAATAGTACGAATCGTTCACTCTAAACTAGGGTAGTGACATGACTCGTCCCTCGTAGTATGATTCGTCTCATACCTTGAATGTGAAAGAAAAGAAAACTCTTGTATGGAAAACATTCAATAATCACAGAAAGCTGAATACTTAAAAAAATAATGGAAAGTGTATATATAAAACTTCTAAAACACCATACAATTGTTTAAACCTTTACATAATTGAAAATCAAAAAGAAAAACTAATTACATGGTTAAGGTTTCATCAAAACCCTAGAAAATGAGACTAGCCACTCATGGAGGAGTGGAATGAGGTAGATAGAGAAGAAGACACCATAGGAGACATGCTTGAAGCTTCAAATTCCTTTCTTTCCAAACCCTAGCATCTCTCCCTTTGCTATAAATAATTTCAGAACCCTAATACAGCCTTTTTATTGCCTCTTTATATATTAAGATTAAGTCTCCGTTGCATTTCACGAGAAGATTTGGTGTCCTCCTCTAGGTGTATATAATGCATGCACACGGAGGGATCTATCCCTTTCAAATCAGCCATTGACCACCCTATAGCACTCTGATGTGCCACGAGAACACTTATTAACTAACTTTCCTGCTCTACAGTCAAGTCAGATGCAATGATGACTGGTAAAGTATCCTGGGGCCCTAAAAATGCATACTTGAGTGTAGTCGGGACTGGCTTCAACTCAAGTGTAGGTGGTGTAACCAAAGATGGTATGGCAGGCTCTCTCGACAGAGGAGGAATTGACTCAAATCGAGCTTTCCACGGAGGAAAATTCGGTATAGAAGAAGCATTAAGCAAGACATTCACCTCCTCAACTGACCCATCAATATCAAAATTTTCAAACCAAAAATGAGTTAGACAAGCCTTTATAGGGTCCTCTACAATAATGGAGGGCAAAACTTCCTCCACAACCTCATCCACAATATCCACAAATAAGCACTCCTCTCTTTCATGAGGTTGTTGGGATGCTTGGAAAACATTAAGTTTCACTTGCATGTTACCAAATGAAACTTCCATCACCCCAGTATGACAATTAATGAACGCATTGGCGTAGCCAAGCAAGGTCGACCTAAGATCACCGGGATTTGTTTCCTAGAACTGGCTACCGTTTCCATATCTAACACCAAAAAGTCAACAGGGAAGTAAAACCTATCAACCTTTACTAGCACATCCTCAATCATGCCTCGTGGCACTTTGAGGGACCGATCAACCAACTGAAAAGTAACAGTAGTGGGCTTCAACTCGCCAAGCCCAAATTCATCGTACACAGAGTACGGCAACAAATTGACACTAGCCCCTAAATCTAATAAGGCTCTATCAATGAAATGGTCCCCTATAATGCATGCAATGGTTGGGGCACCCGGGTCCTTAAGCTTAGGAGGTGTGTCATTCAACAAGATAGAGCCTACTTGCTCTGTGAGTAGGACCTTTTGGGACACGTGTGTCCTAGATTTACGCTTTTGCGTACAAAGGTCCTTCAGAAATTTGGCATAGAAGGGTACTTGCTTAATTGCCTCCAATAGGGAGAGGTTGATTTTTACCTGTTTAAAGACCTCCATCATTGCTTCCATAGATGCCGCCTTCTTATTAAAAGGAAACGGTGTATCAAGGCATTGGGGAAAGGGTGCCTTAGGCACATATGGTGCCTTAGGCTCATGTGAAGTGTTAGGGACTAAGTCATCCCTCTTAAGTGTTTCCCCCTCACCCTTATTCTCATTGGGTGTACCATTGTGGTCACCCTTCTTAGCTCTAGTTGCATCAGATGCAACTGACTAAGGCTCTAACTCCCTTCCACTTCTCAAAGTAATCACTGCTTGCACCTGCTCATGGTGTTTTCCATTCCCACCCAAACTCTCTGTTCTATATTGTCTCTTAGGGTTGGCCACAGTTTGACTAGGTAATTTTCCATCCTCTCTCCGATTCATGTTGTTAGTCATTTGACCCAATTGGGCCTCTAGCTTGGCAATAGAGTGAGTATGGGAGCGAACTATCGGTGCTAACCCTTAAGTTCTATGAGAACTTCCAACACCTGAGTCTCAAAAACAGAGTTTTCCTGAGGAATAGGCGGGGGTTGTGGTTGCCGGTACGGTTGTGAGGACCTATAAGGTTGCGGTAGTCAGTAAGATGATTGGTTGGAAAAATTATTAAAATTCTGCCTTGGTGGTGGAGGATTGTAAGAAGTGCCTTGTGAATGAGGTCTCCATGAAAAATTAGGGTGATTTCTCCATCCCGGATTGTATGTGTTGGAATATGGGTCATTACTTGGGTTGGAGAATCCTTGAGCCGCATTCACATGCTCTTGGACTAACTTCGGAAATTGTGATGCCGAAGGGCACTCACTCAAGTCATGAGCAGGGCTCGCACAAATAACACATGCCTCGCGAAATTGAGGCTGATCTTGTTGGGTAGAGGCATGTCCCACAGCTAATAATTGGTCCATTTTGTGGGACAGTGCCTCTGCTTGTTGGGCTAACTCTAGGTTTTGCCCGACCTCGTAAATGCCTCCTCTTTTCGGGGCTTTAACTACTGGTTGCCGGACTTGCCGGGCTACGGAGGCTTGGTGAAGGGAATTATCACTTAGGTTCTCAAACAATTGCCATGCTTCGGCATCATTTTTGGACATGAATGTCCCACCACAGGATGAGTCCACCATTTGGTGGTGCGGCTCAGTTAAGCCATAATAAAATGATTGAACAAGTTGCCAATCAGGCACTTGGTAATGGGGACACTGTTGGAGAAGGTCTCAAAGTCTTTCCCACGTCTCATGGAATTGCTAGCCATCCATTTGAGCAAAGTTTGTGATGGCTCGCCTAAGTTGGTTGGTTTTACCTATGGGAAAGTACTTCTCCAAGAACCGTTGCTGTAATTGGTCCCAAGTTGTGATTGAATTAGCAGGTAAGGAATTCAGCCAGTGTTTGGCTTTATCCTTTAATGAGAATGGAAACAATCGCAACATTAAGGCCTCATTTGTGAAATTTTGGATCCTCACTGTCGAGCAAATTTTCAGAAATTCATTCAAATGTTTGTAAGGATCATCATGAATTAGTCCATGGAATAATGGGAGCATTTGTATGGTGCTAGACTTAATCTCATAATGAGCAGCAGTGGTATTGGGTAATTGAATGCATGATGGTGGTGTATATGCAGTGGGTGTGAAATAATTCTTAAGGGTCCGGTTAGGCACATCTGAGACATCTGGATCTGCGATCTCTAATGGTTCAATGTATGAATATAAATACTCAAGCTTAGGAACACAGGCAGAGGCCCTAAGTCTTCTAAGAGTTTTTTCTAGTTCAAGATCCAAACTCCACAATTTAGGGCGATAAGAACAGCGCCTGTGCATACACTACACAACATACACAAAAAGTTATGACTCTGTGCACTAAGTTATGAAAGCAAAATAAGAAAGGGAGAAATACTCACAGCAGTTTAACGAAAACGCTTTACTCGTCTTGCGGGTGCTTGACGTGTAGACGTTGTCTCCAACCTCTAATTGAGCTTCGTCTTTCTTTTTAGCACTTTGGTGCTTTGCTTGTGAGTGTTTGCTTCTGTTTACGCAATTTAATGCTGCCGTTTTTTTTTTATTTTTAATGCTCGGTTGCGCTTCGCTTGCACTTCGGTGATAGCTCCAATTTCAAACGCTTTGCACACTTAGCAACACGAAAGCATAAAATCCTAAACTAAAAATTAAACTAAGAATGTAACTTTAAATTAACTAATTTCGCCAGAAGTCCCCGTCAACGGTGCCAAAATTTGGTGGCTCGTTACACACACCAAAAATAAACACTAAACTACACCAAATTCTTTTAGAATAATGGCAAGTGCAGGTATCAATCCACAGGCACAATTGTGAAATTAATCTAATTTAATTGTTAAATTCCTAAATTAATTTTGATGAAAAGATTGATTGTTCATAACCTAAATTAATAACAAATAAATTAAA
This sequence comes from Camellia lanceoleosa, assembly GCA_025200525.1. Taxonomy (NCBI): domain Eukaryota; kingdom Viridiplantae; phylum Streptophyta; class Magnoliopsida; order Ericales; family Theaceae; genus Camellia; species Camellia lanceoleosa. Next base: position 49,847,304 of record CM045763.1, on the reverse strand, counting down.
CTAAGTAATTAAATTATTAATAATAAATGAAATTGAATTTACTGATTTGAGAAAAAACCGAGGGCAAAGAGTCCACCACTAGTCATGTAAATAGGATTTCCAATTGAAAACAATTATGTTATGGTTCGAACGGATTATTGCTTCGTAACTACAAGTTCAAAGCATTTAGCAAGAAAATCATCACGTTCAATGTACGAGTACGAACCATCTCAAGTAGTACGAAATCGTTCACTCTAAACTAGGGTAGTGACACGACTCGTCTCTCGTAGTATGATTCGTCTCATACCTTGAATGTGAAAGAAACGAAAACACTTGTATGAAAAACATTCAACAATCACAGAAAGCTGAATACTTGAAAAAATAATGGAAAGTGTATATATAAAAACTTCTAAAACACCATACAATTGTTCAAACATTTACATAATTGAAAATAAAAAAGAAAAACTAATTACATGGCTAAGGTTTCATCAAAACCCTAGAAAAAGAGACTAGCCACTCATGGAGAAGTGGAAGGTGGTAGATGGAGAAGAAGCCACCATGGGAGACATGCTTGAAGCTTCAAGTTCCTTTCTTTCCAAACCCTAGCATTTCTCCCTTTGCTAGAAAATAATTTCAGAACCCTAATATAGCCTTTTTCTTGCCTCTTTATACTTCTAATGTCTTCCAAACAGGTTTAAAACATTAGGCACGTTTTTCTAAAAAACGTCAATGCACATGCGAACAAAGTCAACGCACGTGCGAGAAAATCAACTCTCTCCAAATTCTGTCTTTTTGCCCATTTTATGCTCCGACTATGTACAACCTAATTGACATTCAACACACATAGAGTATATAGTTTGACAGGCAAGTGAAGTCAAGAGATCCTAATTAACGGCCTCAATGAAGTACAATTCGCCCTTAATCACTGAAGATCCCAAGATTTAGGTTCAAATGGACAATCAAGTTGTGTATGACTCATAAGAATCACTGAGGAGTCAAACTCTTACCCATTTCTATAATAAAATAGTGATGTCTGCTGCGTTTTAGGTTAAGTAATATTTTTAATGATTCTTATATTTAGGAATACCTAGTGGAGTATGGCAAGATACTCTTCATAAGAATCACCTATATGAGTGTGAATTGGGCCGGTTCTATGATATTTGTGATGGGTTACAATTCTCTAGAGCACTCATGAAAGACGAGGTTGTTTAAGGCCAAAATGAACACAATAGTGAGAACTAAAATTGTGCTGGTAATATACTATATGAGTTCTATTTGTTTTGGTTTACATAATTGGCTGAACAATTCAAGACATCATGTTCATTGGTTAGCTAGTAAATCCGATAGTGTCTCACAATGGAAGGTTTAAAGCCAAAAGCTATTTATACTTTGCAGAATATTTTCAATTTATGTACTCTCTGTAATTAGATCATGTTGTTGCATTTTCACTCCGTCAAATTCCATTTATGTAGGGGGATTATTGGAATTTATGGTTTTATAGGCTTATTTTGGGCCAACTTTGAATCTAAATTTGAGTGTGTCCTATACGTCTTTTGAGGTGGGTCCAAAGAGGTGTTCCTTGCCGCATGGCAAGTCACATGGTGCAAATGGTTTGTCAAAACCATTTATGAGTGAATGAGAAGTTGACATCGTTTTCGGGTTCGTGGAATGGACAATTAAAGAAGTAAAATGTGGGTTTCCTTGTAATGGTTGTCCCACATTGAAACTTGAAGAGAACTTATGTGTGTATATAAGTTCTACGTAGCAACATTTGGGCTGGGCCCCAAAGGGCATCCCAAATTTGTAGAAGGGAGGAGTTATGGACAACGTGACCTTTGGTTCAAACCACCACACGCACACGCACGTTGCCAACTTGCCGAACCGTGTTGAGCATAAGTGTGGGTTATGAGTCGGGTCGGTTATAACATTAATTTTTTGGACAAAATTTATTTGAATTTTTCAAATTCATGCGGGAAAATTATTTGAATTTCTTAATGAAATTAATTTAAATTTTGTGCCAATTTTTTTTATCCAAATAGAGCCTTTCTCCGGTTCAATTTCCAGTAGGTTCAAATAGTTCAAGTTTCAGATAGTTTCAATCTGTTCCCAAACAAATTCAAATATGTTTCATACCTGTTCAAATTTAAACTGTATCTGTCCAGTTTGATTTTGCACCTGTTCAGTTCAAAATCATATCTGTTCGGTCTTATAAATACCAGGACTTTTCCAGCAATTATTTCATTCTGAAATTTTCTTGCTTCTTTCCATTTTGCTCTCTTGCATACATATATTTTTCATACTAGTTTTAGAGAAAATTCTAAGTATAGAACACAGGTTCTAGTTCGCAGTACAAATTGTTTGGAGTGCTACTACAATCTTTGTAGATCATTATATCCTAGGAGATAAACGCCATTAATCTGTAAGCACTGAAGCAGGGCGAATCTGTCTTAAGAACAGAGTATCACACACTCGACTTGATCTAATTTTGTACTTATTCGATTCAGTAAATAAATTCTGTAAGTAATTTATTTTGTTTGTTTGATTTGGTTTCAACTTATTTATTTTATGCAGAAGATTGTTCCAACATTACATTCAAATAATTCTTATGTGTAGTGTAAATTTTTTTAAAATTTGTCCCACTTATCTGTAATTCTTCCATTATTGTATTAACTTTATAGATGTACAATTGCTGGAATGGGAAGAAGTTATTAGGTGATAATACTAATGAGATAGTATCACCGTTACAGTTTTCCAATTAATTGACATCATTAATTTATTTTATTTTTTCTTTTTGTCTTTTGGACTTCCATGCAAACTAATTTTGTTATATTGCCAATAAAACCACTAGTACATCAATTCATATTTTGCATTTATTGTGAAACTTTGGTGGACCATTTTGTAGTTAGGCATGCATTGCCTCGTGGACCAACCAAATATAAATATAACTACATGGGAAATACTATGTTACTCCTCTTAAAAAATGTGTATTATATGAATTTATAATTAAAGTAAAAAATATTATAATTTTATTTTTTTGAATCATAATTAGAAAAAAACTATTATAACCAAATGTAATATGAGATATAACTAAAGAACTCATGAATTATAACTAAAATAATGTCATAACTATAAAAGAAAAATGATCATAACAAAAAAAAAAAGAAGATATAATTAAAAATACATATAATACACAATTTTTTAAGAATGTGTATGCTAACATTTCCCTAAATTATATATGTTGCGAAAGAGATGGGTAACCAAATGAAGAATTTAATTCGATGGAGTATTCCAAATTGTGATAGAGGGGGATCAGTGAGCTCGTGAAGTAGATATGTATTTTTATTTTGAACTTCTCAAGTTGTTTTGCGAATAAAAATAATGTCCAATTAATACATATGTATTTTGATAATAAATTAAAAAAAATAAAAAATTATGAAAATAAATTATAAATGTAGTTTACTCTAAATTATATTTTGACGTGCTAATGATAGCCAGGAGGCTATCAATAAGGGAAGGGGTCCCGCCCCCCGCCACCGGGGGCGGAAGGATGTTAAAAAGAAAAATTCAATGTATTATTTACACATTTAGTATTTTTTATTTTTTTTTTGGGGGGGGTGAGGATTCGTTCTCATTCACACAGTAGACGAGAGTGTGTTGTTGGGCTCGTGAGGCCCACTATGAGTTCCATTTAGATGATTCAAACCGTTAAATGTGTAGAGCTCGTCAAGTACTTTATGCCTGCAAAATCAGATATCGATAGCTCCTTGATCGAATACATTTTTGTCAATGGTAAATATGTAAAAAAAAAAAAAAAATCAATGTATTATTTACCCATCTAAAATATTATATATATATATATTTTTACACATTTGGTATTTTTTTTTTTTTTTTTTTTGGGGAGAGGATTCGTTCTCATCCACACAGTAGACTAGAGTGTGTTGTTGGGCTCGTGAGGCCCACCATGAGTTCCATTTAGATGATCCGAACCGTTCAATGTATAGAGCTCGTCAAGTACTTTATACCTGTAAAAAATCACTTTAATCAGATATCGATAGCCCCTTGATCGGAATACATTTTTGTCAATGGTAAATATGATTTTAAAAATAAATTATTAACAAAAATGTATTCTGATCAAGGGATTATTGATATCCAATCAATGTGATTTTTTTTTTTTTTGTAAGTATGAAGTATTCGATGAACTTTACACATTAAATAGTTTGAATTATTAAAAAAAGGACTCGTGATGAGCTTTACGAGTCCAATAGCACACTCTAATCCACTGTTTGAGCTGGAGAGAAGTCACTTTCTTTTTTATTTATTTATTTATATTATATATATTTTTTCATTGAGACTATTGACGGCCCAACTGGTAAGAGGTCATTCGGCCTTAGAGTAATGTTTCATGCTATTCAAATTATAACATTTGCCCTATTTGTTTCTTTGATAAAAAATAATAAATTTTCTTACTTAACTAACCCCAAAAAAAAAAATCGAAGTACCACAAGCTTAACTCAAAGAGCATTAAATAATTTTCTCCAAATGGTTGTGATTAGCCAGTAATTATCTTATATTTCGAGAATCACTTCATGTTGATTGTGCCTATGCAATAATAAGGTTTTAATGAGCACGGAGCGCTATGTATTATAATTAAATGAGCACAGACATGTGTTGTATCAGGCTGACTTGTTCCTAGTCAGTTGAGAGAACTCAAGGGAATTTCAAGGACGTTTAAGGCTCATCATAATTCTGTTTTGATCTGAATCATTTATTTTTTATAGATGTCTAACATATATATTTTATAAAAAAAATTAAGTTAATTTAATAATCATAATATTTTCATTTTATCATATTTGTATTTAAAAAAATAAATGATAAGTATTTTTTTAAAAAAAATTATTTATTTTTTAGAAATAAATACAATAAAATGAAAAAAGAGTAGGATTACTGAATCAACTAATTTTTCATCGATTATATACATAAATAACCTTACAAAATAAGCAATTTAGATAATTGAAACATGATCCATGATAGATCTCATGGTCCTCAAGTTATTTCAGCGCAACCCTTCTAATTATATGTTGTTTTCGCAGCATAAAAAAATAGTCAAATTTTTTTTTAAAAAAAACTATTACAATAAATCAACTCCTTTCTCTATTATTTTTTGATATAATATTAAAAAATCTAATTAAAATAAGGGAGAATAGCACAACAATGGATGCAAAAAAACTTATTTACAAACAAATAAAAAAAATATAATTTTAATTATTTCTCACTAACAAAATATTTGAAAAGGATTATTTGAACTAAAATAGTTAATAAAGACAAAATATACTAAAATAATTAAAATAAAATAGCACATTTAATTCATAATTATTTTACTTTTTTTTTCATAATTATCAAATCAATTAAAAAATATATCAATATATGCCAATTAAAATAACCAAACTTCCCATGGTATCAAGATAATTTCCCGTTAGTGTTATATTTAGTTAAAAAAATTTAAAAAAATAAAAATATAAAATATAAATAAAATGTATATCTATATAATAAGGAAGGATAGTTTTTGAATTTTTATGAGACTTTTGTTCCTTTGTCAAATTGTGAACCATTAGATTGATTCAATCCAACAGCTACAAAATGTCCAAGAGACAAATTATCTTTCAATGGTTGAGATTGTTTGTTCACATCCTACGGTGGATATACATTCTTTCCTTCTATCCCTTTCTCTTCTTCTGCTAGCTCTCTCTCTGTCTCATTCAAAAATCAAAATTGAGTTGTGTCCCTCATCTCTCACTCTTAGAGCTCACTCTTCATCTTTAATCTCACTGGGAACGGTCACGGCCTTACCCCTATCAGTCACTCATTCCCCTGAAAACCTAATACATAGCAGATCAGTGACTTTGCAGATAGTTGGTTTGTTCGAAGGAGAAGATTTTCAATGTCACGGCCTCATCAGTTTCTCAATAGGTTAGATCTCTCTCTCTCTCTCTCTCTCTCTCTCTCTCTCTCATCAGATTCTCCAAAAATTTTTGGTGCTTAACATACCTACCCTCTGTTTTCAATGAAACCCACCTTATTGGTGATTAGCAACTAGATTAGTAGGGTTTTCTTTGCAAAGTAAAGATAATACTCTCATCTCTTTCTTGATAAATTATTGTGTGTATATATATTAATTACAATTTTTTTTTTTTCCAAAATCAAACTGTAAAGATTTCCCCTCTGTTTTTTTTTTCTAGATGCATGTAGGTTTTGGATATACTTTTATGGGTTTTGTTGATTTTTCTTATATATATATATATATATATATATTATCTATGTATATATACACACATATATGAAGAGTTGGACTATTGCATGATTTTTCTTATACATGTTATACACATATATATGAAGAGTTGGACTATTGTATGATTTTTCTTATATATATATATATATATATTGTGGGACTATTGTATTGAATTACTCTATTGAATGGTTGTTGTGCCCTTAGTATCATTTGGTTGTTCGATAACCATTCTATCTTCCTTACTTATTAAGTGTTTGTTAAAATGTTTCAATGAAATTTACACACACACACAAAAAGAAAAAAAAAAAAAAAAAAGGAGATTAAACTTCATCTAAAATATACTTTGTCATAAATGTAATTTTTTTTATTGGTGCACACACAATAAATTTGCAATTTATAATTTTACCACAAATTGACTTTATCACACACCACAAACATTAGTAATTTTCATCATAAAAATTCATAACTGTCTAATGATATTCATCCCTTTTTTTTTTTAAAGGAGTAATAAAAATTAATAAACAAACTTTATTAACATGATGTGCATCCTTTTAAGAGTAGACATTATTAATTTAGCCAAGAGAATGCATTAAAATATATATATATATATATATATATCAGAACAAGATTAAAACCTTAAACAAATAAATTACGGTCAGAATTAAAAAAAAATAAATTATACAAAAACAAATCAAACCTTAACTTAGGCTTTTTGTACAATAAAAGCAATTGTCAAAAATGACCTGACCTACTTTAGTCAATTGGATAGAGATAAATTCATTTTTGCAATCTCATTGATCATAAGTACTAAGGATTGGTTTGGGATGTTCTAAAAAAGTGTACTTTTTGACTTATTGGCTTATATGAGTTGGGTTTGGATTGGGTTTGATGTGATGTGTTAGAGCGGTGATGTGATTTAAATAAGATGATGTGACTTAAATAGGATAGTGACTTTTTAACTTTTTGTATTATTTAGGTCATGCCAAACTTGGCCTAATTCTCATTCCTTTTCCTTATTGTGATTTAAAATTTCTTTTCTAATTTTCAGTACTTAGATCTCAGCCCAAAATTTTAGAAATTAGGATACTTTGTCAATACTGAATTTGTCTGTGAATAGAATCAGTAATTAACTTATCTTTTCCCTACAAAATTGGATACTCTGTTTTTTTTTTTCATCCAATCATTCCCACCATCACTAACAAAGCTCTCACTCTCTATCAAATCAAATGGGGGTTAAGGAAAAAATTGGTTCCATGTTATCACCCATTTTTATTTCATGTTAGTCAAATGGGTTGAGGATTTGTAACGTTAAATGGGTTAATGTGGACATTAAGGTTAACCTAACTGTTAACATTGAGCTAAAAATAAAATAGATGGTCATATTTTTACTCGTATTTTCAAATTAGACAAAATATTTTTGATATTTATTGAATACTTTTGTATTTACTTAAGTTTTATCTGGAACATTATTCAGTGGTGATTTGCATAATGATGATGAGTTGTGGTGCACAGCGGATGTGAGCAACGGGTTTTGTTTTGGGGTAATGTTCTTATAATTTTGATTATTATTATTATTATTATTATTTTGAGAAGTGCTCTTACTGATTTTAGATATAGTGCTCCTTCATTTCTAAAAGATATATTTTGTTTATGGTGATTCTTTTGGATATATTTATTTATTTTGTATTAGTTTTTTCAATTGTTTTTGGTATTGATATGTATCTAAGAAGGTTTCAATTGCAGTAAGAGTGCTTCAAAGTAGAAAATCACTTCTAATTTAATTGTTTTTATTTACATTTATGGTAATTTGTATATGAAGCATTGCGTTTGTGGTCCTATATATCTGAATCATTGCTTTAAATTAGTAGGTTCACATTAGAGAGCTTGAGGAAGAAGTGAAACTTCTTAACAACCTTTCGCATCCAAACATTGTGGTAAGTATTTGATTTGCATTCTTACTAAAGCATTTTAATATTTCCTTTTGTTGGTCATCCCCTAGAAAACAATTCAAATATGTTTCTATGCTTATCCATAAATTCTTCAAAAGGTAAGGTATAACTTCCAATTTCTGGTTGTAATAATAACATTCTAATGATTTGAGGACATGCAAGTTTGTTCAAATATAAGTGGTGATCCTCTCCACCATACACAAAACTTTAAACCCAATTAAAATCCACTGGATTTCTGTTTTATAATTTGTTGTGGTATTACTTTATTTTCACTTATAAATTCAAATGGCTTTGGTCTGGTTTCCTTTGCTTAAATACAGTTATGAGACATTATATTGGTTTTCATTTTTCTTGATAATTAATTATTTTCTTTTATCCACCAATTTTGATAGCTATTATGGGCAGTTTGGAAGTTGATTTCAATAATTTCTGACTTCCATGATTCTTTGATTTTGAAGACCAACAAATGCTCTAGATAGTTGATTTGTGATGATTCTCTCTCTCTCTCTCTCTCTCTCTCTCTCTCTCTCTCTCTCAAGATTTATATTTAATGGGTTCAATAACTTTTTCGTGGTGAGCACCCAAACTTAGATTTTTAGATATATTTTTCATGTGAATGTGTTGTTATTTCGTGCTTTTATTGGTATCTTAGTATGGGAATTTTGGGGTTTTTAGTCTGTTGTTATTGTATTATTGTACAAAGAGGTTTTCATTTGAACCTTTCTCACCTTTGTTCCCCCCTCCCCCCCCCCCATATTTAATGTATATTTGTAATCTCATCATACACCACCAGTTGAGCCCACGTGTGTTTGGATTTTGTTTTAGGCTGAAGATTCATAATGGAATGATTCCTACTCACTCCCACCCCCTATCTCAATTAAATCTAAATAAAATTTTGGTTTTGTTTAATTGGTACAAATGTATTCAATTTCCATGGAATTCGAAACTTTGCCAATGTAAGTAATTTCAAGTTGAGGCATGAGTTATAGATATAAAAGGTAAATTCATGACTTAATTTCTTTTATACTTATAGAAGTTGAGTTGGAGTTTTTATTTACTAAGATTTCAAAATCAGGGCTTCTTTGTATTAATGATTAGCCTGCTATTTGTTTGCCTTCTGTTTGTTAGTCTGCTTTCAATTTGATTTCCAAATTCTATTGTATTCATAGTGTAATGATTTAACTATGTTTATTGTGGAATCTAATCTTTTTTTGTTCTTGGTATTATTAATTGGTAGGTTATTGATATTGACATAAAACAGTGCATCGTTAGCTTAAATTTTATATTATTAGTTTGGCATCTACATATGTGTGTGGTTTTGATTGATTGCTTGAATTAGATGGTTTGATTCTTGGTCTAAAGAAACTAACAAAATGCATTAGAAAACAATGCCTTATTCAATTCAGTTAAATTGATAGTAGGATAATGCCTTATTCAATTCAGTTAAATTGATAGTATTGGGTAATAGTAAAATGAATATATACTGTCTTTTGGGTATAAATAGGACAATTTCATGATTTCATTGTTAATTTTATCATTTTTATTTGAATAATCAAATGAAATTGGGAAGTTTGAACTAAAAAGTTTTGTGGATGGAGCTGTTTTGTTGAGTATTGCTCATTTGGGACATTTAATTTTGTTTTTGCATGTAACCATTGTTATTAAGTGATTTTGAATAGAACTTCAATAGAGTTAATAGCAGTTGTTGATTCACTTCCTCCCTCTGTCAGCTAAATCTCAATTTGCTTTTTAATTTTTTACATTACATATTTTTTTTTCTTACATTTTGTCTTAATTAAATCTAAACCACAAAAAATGAAAGATTTGTCATGTCATCAAAAAATAAGAATTGTTTTTACCAAATTTGTCATGCTTATCAATTTAGGCATGGACTACCATATTTGTTCTTATATGAGGGAGATTTTTTTTTTTTTTTTTTCCTGCATGTGGATATTGACCAAAGGACACAACAAGATAGATGATTTGATACTCATGGATTTTCTTTCTTATGTTCATTTTTTTATTAGTTTAAATGCAATCGTAATTTCTGATCTTATTTCTTTTAATGGGATTTAGTGGAGAAACAAGAGGATAGTGTAATACTAATGTTTGTTTAAGATCTTAGATTTTCAGGATTTCAGCATTCCCATGCGTAAATAGTTTGCATTGCCTCTTAACTTTTGTCGCCAATAGTTTGTTTTGATTTTATTGAGTTTCAACTCTTTTTTGGTTAGTGCTTTGATTGGTTATTGTTTGGATACAATATAGGATTGCTCTAAATCATAAAACAAGGCACTTGATTTTTGCAAATTGGTCATCAGGTCATGGATTGAGCACACACACTAGGAAAAATCATATTAAATTAGAACATATTTATTAGAAGCTGTGTTTGGATTTTTAGGTGTTTGGATTAACCAAGGACATTAAGCTAGGATAAGTTCTATGGTAATTTCTATTTTTACTTTTTTTCCCAACCTTACGCACTATCGATCTAATTTGTCATTACATACATAAATGAGGGATTTTAATCTCTAATGTGTTCGTTCTATTTCGTGTGATATTTGTTATTTCTTTATGATTTTGGGGCTCTCATGTAGAGAGTTGTACTAAATATAGTGGGTGTTTGGGAAGTGGATTTTTTTGTTAGTTTTTTTAGTTGTAGGATATTATTGGAGAAATTTTTTTTTGTGTTTGGGAAGATAGTTGGGTTTTTTTGTGGTTAGATGTGATATTTGTGAAAGAAAAAGTGAAATAATTATGGGGTTTGATGTGATATTTTGTTTGGATTGATTTTTTTTGGTTTTGTAAAACATTTGTCTTGTAGTGAAAAAAATCAAAAAAAAAAACCCAAAAATCAACTTGCCAAACACCTCCATAATATTTACTTGACAATCGGATGAAGTCACTTGCTTAAATTTTTATTTTTATTTTTTTGAGATTTCTTAGCACTGGCTGGTGTGTATTGTTTACTATTTATTTTAAATTTAGTTTTTTGGTATTGTAAAGCACTGGTTGGTGTGCTTCATTTGGTGTTTAGTAATTTTTTGGTATTGCAAAACATTGGTTGGTGTGCATTGTTTATTATTTATTTTTAATTTTAATTTTTAAAAATTGTAGAGCACTAGCTGGTGTGTATTATTTGGTATTTATTTTTAATTTCAATTTTTTGGAATTACAAAGCACTGTCTGCTATGCAATGTTTGCTGTTTAATTTTGAATTCTATTTTTTGAGATTGCATAACACTGACTGGTGTACTTCATTTGATGTTTGTTAATTTTTATTTTTATTTTTATTGTAAAGTATTGATAGATTGGTAGACATACAATAGCTTTGGCTGGTGTTATTTGGTAATGAATGAATAATGAACACGGAATATTTATGATTAAACAACAAATATATATACCCATGTCTAGGGGTCGTTATCTTTAATTGAGTTTTGTAGAGTGTGTTGTACCAACAAAATTGTAGAGTGTGGGTTTTAAAAACAATATTTCTTTATATTTCTCAATGTCTTAAGTTTTTGGTATGTTTTTTGATAAATTACATTTGTATTCAACTACATTGTGTCATTACGCACAAGCATGCTTTTTATTTTGTACTTTACATACCTCTTATTCTTCCATTTTTATTCTATTTATGTACTTGCTCATCTCATCTTTATTGTAACCCTCTCTTTGAAATTATTTTTTATATTTTATTATCTGATTTGCTACTAAAATTGTTAAAAGTTTTTTTAAGAAAATAATATTTCTTTATATTTTTTCAGTGTCTTTATCAAAAATAAAAAAAATGCTATAGACTCTACAAATTTCAACATGATGCATATAAATTACAACTACATTTTGATATTAACATAATTTACACCGTGCCTTTAGGTAGTTCAATTTCTCCAGTTGTTATATTCATGCACAAATGAACTTCTTAAAGTAGGTTGTTAACTACATTATGTTAAGAGGTTGTTAATTTTGTATCAATTAATCTTTCTTTGTGGCAATTATTAAACCTCATTCTGCCTTCTTGTAATTATCTTTATCAAACTTACATAACTAAACACTTTCAGGTTAAGACACCATTGACCTTCAACCTCTAGTTATGAACAACATTACTATTTTTGGTCACGTAAGTTTTTTTCTTTTTAATTTATTTGAAAAAAAAAATACACATTTCTTATAAGTTGAAGTCAATTTTCTTTTCTTTTCATTATTTTTTTATCTAATTTCCTTATAACAAAATACTTATTTTTGATGGATGGAGGCCTACGTCGAACTATAATATCGATTCTTTTTACTCATTTTCTTACATGCATACATTTTTAATTTTTTTTACCTCTAATTCTTTTGTATTTATAGTTTCAATTTCTTCAAGAAAGAAATGCTAAGATTGTTTCGATGGGGATGTAATAAGGTAATTTCAATTTAAAAGTGTTTTGATATTTATATAGATTTTCTTCTACTAATATACTAACTTTTTTTATTTTCATAAATTACTAGATTGTTGTGCATGCTCCTCATTGGGGATACATACAAGTTGATACAAAAAGACTTTTTGGAAAGTGATGAGGTGCTCCTATGAATTCTAAGAAAGAACAAGTTTGAAGATCATATTTATTTTTGTGAAAAGCGTATATATGCTAGCTACGATCTAGATTTTGTAAAGTTTCTTATCAATGTGAATTTTAGTTTTGTAAAGTTTTTTTATCTATGTGCAATTTATAACTAAGTTTAGATGTTTGTTATATAATATTCATTTGAATTATTCACTCGGTCATATAGTCTTTCCTAATATGCTCTTGAATTAGCTTAAAGACAACTAATCATATATATATATATATATGTATATATATTTTGGTTGAATTTGAATTTTTGCTTCCTTATATATTTTTAGCAGGAAGGCCGTTACTTTTAATATAGGATTAGATTGTGTATATATTAATCTTTTAAAATAATTATTCATTGCATAATTTTTGTCATTTTTTTTGAATTGCAAAGCACGATTGAAGTGCTTTATTTATTTGTCATTTTTTTTTTCTTCCTATTGTGGACTGATTGGCTGTAGACACCCCATTTTTAACCGACCTTAAGGCTCAGACGTCACCGATTGAGCACTCGGTGATGTTGTATATTGTGCTCGTTCAGAAGTCTCAGAGTCACGGCCGTGAGCCCTGCCTCCTAACTTCCGAACCCTCTTCTGTACCTCGTCTCGGTTTGCGAACCAGACTCGGTTTTCTCTGTTTCTCTTCCTGAAGGGAGAGAGAGGTCTAGCAAATCGTCTCTCAGTGGCCATAGCCTACATTTTGTGGCCGTAGGCCATTTTGCCCATCTCGGAGCCTGGTTCCCGGTTTTCGGAGCTGTCAGGCCGTGTGCCTCGGTTCGGGAACGTCTAACCATCTCTGATTCCTCCGATTTTTGGCACACATCTTATTTACTCCCTTTTGAGGGACACTGAGGTCTGAAAGACCCACTTTGTGGTTGAATGCCACTTTCGGTGCTTAACAGCCTATTTTCGGGACCCCGAACTGCGTGTTTTGGCCCCCGAGCATTCGTTTTGCATCGGTTTTCGTTCATTTTTGGCAGGTACCTCTGTTTTATCACCAGGAAGGTCACTGAAGGGTGGGAGGCCAGCAATTGTCTCAAAGAACCATTATATTCCTCCGGCGCCTCCGGCTGCTTTTTCTCACTTCCGAGCCAATGTTGACCACCCTAGGGCCATTTTCTTCAACCCCAAACCACATATTTGTGTTGTACACACATGGGAGGACCCTAATATGCTATGGCCGGCCACTAATTGTTGTTGAACCTTTTGAACCCCTCCTAAAAATGGCTTGTTCTCTCTCCTGCTTTACAGTTTCCAATTTTGAACCACAGGGTTATGTTCAGCACACATGGGAGGACACTAATCTCATATGGCCGGCCACTAATTCAATTGGCCCATTTTGACCCTTGGTCGGCCGGCCATAGGGGGTGGCCGGCCGGCCACCTGCAGCCCAAAAAGTTGGTCGGCCATGATCCCCATGCTGTGTACTTTACAGCCGTATAGCTTTTTCTCCCAAAAGATCTGATTTCGGGAGACTTTTTGTAGAGGAGGGAACTTAATCCCAAAGCCCTACACACTTTCCCTTCATTGCTCATCCATCCTTGCTTACATAACAGCAGCTCAAGCTTTGTTTAGAGGGTTGGAAAACTTGCTTTGAGCTCACATATACATATCTCTCCATTTCTCTCTCATTTTCTCTAAGTTTTGCACCATTTCTCCATCACCACCAAGCACCACCACCACCACTCCATTTCCAGCAGCTTGGGGGGGCTTTCCAGCAGCTAGGAAGCAACATTTCTCAAGCCAAAAGGGAGCAAAAGTTTGGTCTTCAAGGGTAAGTTCATCTTTCCCTCTTTTGTAGCATTTTTTTGTCCTATTTCTTAGCCCTATTTGCTTGCTGTTTTGGGCTCTGACCCTAACTGAAAGGGTCATTATTTTGAGCCATTATTCATGTTTGTTTAAGGGCTCAACCCTGTTTGAGCCCCCCATTTGGTACTTGCTTCAATACCCCGTTGTATGCCATTATTTTGCATGGTATTTATAGCCTACGTGTGATCTATTTTTGAGCATGATATAAACTGTTAGTTGGCTTATTTTGAGCCCCTCTACAACATTGTAGAAGGGCTCAACACTGTTGGGGGCCTCCATGTAGCACTTACCATTATACCCCTCTTTGGTTCCCATTGTTGCATGCTTTTTTAGGCTTATCTAGATTCTTTTTTCGGCCATGATCAGAACTGAAAATGACCATATTTTGACCTTATTGGCATGTCTCATTAAGGGTCTTTGGCTGTTTGGTGAATGCTTTGTATACCTCATGTTATAGCCTCTTGTTGGCCTTAATCTTGCATTGCATTTTGAGCATGTTTTCATACTGATTTGAGGCTTTTCATCTACCACAAATGTTCATATTTTTAGTCCCTCTTCAGTGTTGTAGAAGGGTATTTTTATTTTTGGGCTTCGCATCTACCACTTGCTTCATAGCCTCCCTTGCGGAGCCATTTTTGTATGCCATCTTAGCCCTACTTGTGATTGCTGTTTGGCCTTGTTTTGTACTGTAAAAATGTGATTTTTGGGGCTTCCTTGCTTCTTCTTTTTCATGTCATGTATCAATTATGCATGTATGGTATAGCTGTAGGCCATTTTATGCATCGAAATCCATGTTTCGGGATCATTTCATGCATCGGGTATTATTTCGCCTCATTTCGGGGCTGTTTTGCCTCTCATTTTGCCAATGATTCTTGCAGGTTTGTATATCATACTCCATGTCTTTGCCATGTCTCATTAGAGTGGCATTTCAGTGCCCGAGGGTCCGTTCTCGGTTTGCGTGCCCGTGTGCACGCATTTCGAGGCATCTCATTTTCATCTCACGGCCTCTTATGTGAGTGTGATTGAGGCTCTCTCTTATTGGTGTAAGCCCATATTGCATTGCGTATGCCATTTTATGCCTTAGGATCATTTCCTCGGTTTGCGTGCACGTGTGCACGCATTTCGAGGCATCTCATTTTCATAGCATTGTGCATGCTAGGTCATATGTTAGTTGCATTCATGCATGTCATGCATATTGCATTGTGTTCGGGATAGGAGTTAGCCCGGGCATGGGAAACGAGGCACATTTCGTACTCCGAGCGACGGAATGGGTCTCAATTCCCAAGTCACCGACACTCCGGATTATCCATGATGGAGTTAGGTTTTGTTGTAGTATTCATATGCATTCACCCTGTATTGAGTTGTGCAATTCGGCTCCTCGGCCATCATGCATCGATATGCGTGATTGGTGGCACGAGGATCGAGGCATGCATATATTTGTGAAATACATTGCTATGCTCCTTTCTTGCTCTCTGTTGCAGCAAAATGAAGAATCAATAACTTTTCGGAGTCTGGCACGCATTTCGAGAAACATTGCAAATAGTGGCTAATTGGGGCATCCCAGTGGATTTCCGCGCGAAGCAGCCCAAGCATGCATCATTTCATTATTCGGAGCAGAGTCATGGCAGTCCCTGGCTTGCATGCCAGTTTACAGTTTTTCTTAGTTAATTTGTTAATTAATTAGGAATTTGTATATTATTCGGACTGTAATATTCGGACTGTATTATTCTTTCATTTTAGGACTGTATTATTTATTCGAGCTCTCTGTGCGAGGGCATAATTGTAATAAGTGTGGGTGAGTGTGATGTATGTCTTCCAACCCCACGTCTTTCTTCCCTTTTATTTACCCGCTTATGATGATTAGATATAGGGCATATTTCAATTAGCATATAGTATGACAGCATGTTTGCATCATTCATCTGTTTTGCACGCACCGGGCTCGGCGCATCATACAAACTGCATTTGTATTTCAATTCCAAATTGAATACGTATTAGTTGTAGCATCATCATATGCCATGTTTAGAATAGCCGAGCCTGCTATAATTCGCATCTTTGCATGTGTTGCATTAGGCAATTCTGTATATCTAGGATCATGCATGGATTTCTAACGAGTTTTTGTTTTGGCTTGGAGTACTCGGTGAGTTTTATGTTTTAGCATCCTTGCATGCGTGTGGGTGATTGCCATGAATAGCATGCTTACCATGAGGCTATGTGCTTATGTGATATAACTCCTTGAATGCCTGTGGGTGGAGGTTGTGTTATTTGAAGTGGAACAAATCATTGACTGTTTGTTTTAAGCCCACTAGATAGTGGCAAAATCATGTTTTTCTAAGCCCACCCGAGGGTGGCAAATCCACGTCTTAGCCTACCTGCGGGTAGCACCATTAAACCATTTTCAAACAAACAAACATGAAATGTTTAGTTCCAATTCAGGCGACTCAGTCTATACTTGTTTGCTGTGCGCATCACATAGTAACCTAGGCTAATAACCGGAAAAAAAACATACAACGTTTTCAAAAACAGATATCATGGTTAGTAGAGGCCGGTCTTTGACCGGGCGAGCGGGGGTGCTCACGAAGTGACCTTCCCCAATCGTACCCAAGTTCCTGAGCCGAGGCAACTTTGGTGATGACGGACACGTGGCCTTTGGCACCGAGTCAGGGTTTCCTAAATTTTCCATTTAAAAAATATTTAGGTGGCGACTCTGTATCTGGCAAAGCAGTCCATGTTTGACATTTCTTTCAAAAAATTTGTTTTCAAAAACGATTTGCCGGATTTGGACTCTTTGGTTCAAGATTAAGAACCGTGACATTTGAGTCCTTGAACTGTAGTGACCCAATATCGAACCAGAACCGGGGGGGAGGGGGGGATTCGCACTCCCTTCCCCCGGGATGCGTTCGGGGACGTCAACAGTTTCTGGCGACTCTGCTGGGGATTTAGAGAACTTGACTCAAACTCATGATATTTGGTTTTGACTACACTTGTGTGTTTCTTTGCATTGCATTTGCATTGGTGTGCCTAGGACACCGTGTTTGCCATCTGCTATTCCTGAGCGGTTTGTCGGAGGCTTGTCTTGTCAAGGCATGTCCATAAGGCTGACCGGTTACGGGCTCTGCCAGCATGGGAACACAAACCCCGGTTTTACCGAGGCACCCTCTTTGACCATTCGACCTAGTGCATATTCGGATCCATAGTGACCATTCCAAACTAGGACAGGTTGCTTACCCGTTTATAGGTTGTTTGAAGCCGCTGCGTGCGTAGTGAAACCCTAGCTCCTGACAAAATAGGACAGGGAAACCCTACCCCAACATAGGGGTGTTTTGGCTCTCACTTACTTGTTATGTACTTTAGAGTGCGTCTCTACAGGAATGCATGTATCAGTTTGCGAGTTTGGGCATCAGGCCTGCGGGCACCAGTTTAGTGTTTTGGGAATTAGTTTTACCCGAGGGTATCAGATTTGGGACAGAGATTTAGGCAGAATTCAATAGAGGGCACACTCATTCAACTATGCTCGTATCTGTTCAGATGGAATCAGGCTGAGATGCTGTCTGTTTTCTCTTTTGCTAGGTAGTCTGGGAACCATAGCTTCAGAAGGCTCCGATATCCCCCGGGTACATTGGACTAGTGCTGATAGACTTTGTTAGGTCAGAAATTCAATTCAAGGGCAACCGGTGTTCTTTCGCTGAGGTAAGGCAAAGAAGGGCCAGACAGGGCTCATTGGTTCATCTGATCCGATACCACCAAATACATCATCAAGAGACCCGTGATGGCACAGGTTCGGAAGAATTTGTGGCCGTGATAGCGCTTAAATCGTGGAACCGCCATGCGGCCGAGACCAAGATGTTAAACGCAACGCCCATCTGGGGCATCTGCCTCACATCCAGCTTTGGGACCCCAGCCGAACTTTGACCCAATTCCGCCAATTGAAGATTTGCAGGGTCCGAATCCTCGAGAAAGGTTGACCCAAGCCCGAGTTTTCAGACCCCTGGTGCAGCCTAATGAGAGGCGTTATCCCCTTGATGCTAATGACCTTGATCTGACCGCAGTGAAAATTGTGAACCTTGAGAAGCAATTTAAAAAGGCATAGGGCCTTAACTCCATTCCCGACATTGAGGATGGGCACACCGAGTCTGCTGTACGGCTCCCAGACAGATTCAAAATGCCACATATTGACCGTTTCGACGGCTCTAGGGATCCAATGGTACATATCCGACTTTTCTTGGATGTCCTAAAGCCGATGGGTCTGACTAAGCCACAGAAACTCTCTCTGTATGGAAAAACCCTGTCCGGTGTAGCAGCCACTTGGTACGCTAAGTTGGAAGACAAAGTGAAGCAAAACTGCGAAGAATTGGTTGAGGCCTTTGTCGATCAGTATTCCTACAATATCCAAGTTGAAATGACTATCCAAGAGCTTGAAGCAACCCGCTAGAACCCAACAGAGCCTTTTGTGAAATTTGTTGCAAGGTGGAGGGCAAAGGCAGCACAGATGACAAATCGCCCTTCTGAGAGAGATCAAGTGCGGATGATGGTGCGAAACCTCGAGCATGATATGTTGCAAAAGTTGATAGTGGCTCCGCTATTCACTTTCAAAAGTTTGCATGAACTGGGGGTTCAGGTCAAGAATGCGTTCAACAGCGGGATCATTCCCAGAACAAGTGAACCGACAAGGAGGGCGATTGCAGGGAGTACCAATGCCGAAAGTAGCACTATTTCCGAACCCACTGAAATCAATACAGTCGTCATAGCCACCCCTTTTGCCAAACCAAGTTTACGACCACCAAATTTCAAACCTCAAGCTCAGGCGTAACTTTCACCCCCCTCTATATGAGCCTGACTAGCGCACTAAAACTCTTGATGGAAAGAGGGCATCTTAAACCCCTCGATCCTCAACCTCTTCCCGACCCACTTCCAGCCAGACATAACCCCGCCAAGTACTGTATGTACCATCAGCAGCGCGGTCATGGCACTGACCGTTGCTACCGCCTTCGTCATGAGGTCCCAAATCTCATCGACAACCAGACGATAGCTCCACCTTCCGACCCCAGTGACCAAATATCTCCTGCCTACCTCAATCTCATCCATATACTGCCATCCACCATCACCCCAGCCCGTCTACCCAAGCCTGAGGTGTTCATTCCAGAAAGCATGGACTTATGCATAATGAATGCACCCGGACCCCAATCATCTCAAACCCGTGAGCCCACTACTTCTGAGCTGAAAAGAATGATCGATGATCTTCAGAGAACTATGACAGATTTGGCCTCCGGGACATTGGCTCCGTCATCAACCACATCACATACCAGGGAGTTCATGTCAAAAGGCTCCCCAGTCTTGGAACGGGCTACATTTGAGGAATGCCAATCCCTTGGCAAAGTGGAGGCAAGTGAAAAGAACAAAGCAGGGGCGGGCATGGATCCCCATGAACATCTTATGTTTGCTGTTGAGGCTTTGAAAGCTGAGGGACTGAACAAAGAGCAAGTCCTCGTAGTTGTTGTAAAAACTGTGAATGACACTTTCACTACTCAAGTCAGGGGCAGTTCGAACCAGAGGAAAAACCGGGAGAAGGGCCGTCATACCAGATACGATCCTGTTAGCTCTAATCCTCCTCAGAAGAGATCAGAAAACTAGGCCAGCACCTACCAATCCCTTTGCGGGTGTGTCCAGCAAAAATCCACAAGCCTTGAAGTACCAACCCCGAGGTCAAAGGGTCTTCCATGCCCTCCACATGCCTTTATCCAAAGCTTTCCAAATCCTTGTTGGACAAGGCCATCTCAAACCCCTTGAGCCTCGGCCTCTCCCGAACCCTCTTCTGGCTACGCATGATGCTACCCAGTGCTGTGCATACCATCAACAAACTGGCCATACTACCGACAATTGCTTTCGCCTTCGCCACGAAGTGCAAGATTTGATTGACAACGGGGTCGTTGCCGCGCCAAGCTCCGCAAAGTCTATCGGCACTGGGTCAGTGAACTTAGGGGGTATAATGTGACTATGTGATTGGGGGATGAACCAGCTGCGGATGACGCTCAATTTACTCCAGACGTGGGAATGGCACGCACTGTTCTGAGCAATGTGCAAATACCAGTTTTTGTGCTTTTTGACTTGGGTATTGGGTTAGTTTTGTTGTTTTGTTTTGAGTCTGTCTTTTTGTTTTGAGCCGGTCTCTTTTGTTTTGGGTCTGTCTTGTTGTATCGAGTCAGTCCTGTTGTATAGGAGTCGGGTGATTCCGGGGGTGTTATCTCGGGCGTCACCATTTTGTTTTGCGTTTGTCTTTTTTTTGTTTTGTTTTGAGTCTGTTTCTGCCAGGGAGCCAGTTGTGCCAACAGATTTTGAATGAAACAGCAGTGATTTCCACACTCTCGCATTTGCTTCTGCCGTGTGCTAGTTGTGCCGGGATTTGAATGAAATGGCAGTGCATTCCACCTGCTCTCTTGTGCCTTGAAGTCATTGTAATGACCTGAGTTTTTCAAAACTTTTTTTGAACATTGCGGTGAAAAACGAAGAGGGAGGAATTCCTCGGGATTTGTAAAACTTTGATCAAACTGAGAGAAAGAGAGGCGTGCTAAGCCCTTAATGAATGAAATCATGCTTGTTAGTGTGAGTACTGAGAAGGACCCTAGCTTTGATCCAGATTGGTTCTACACTGTCTTCAACGTGAGCGATTTGTCGCTTTCTTAAAAATTTTCAAAAACAAAATGTTTTGCGCAGTCCTGCGAAGACCTGTGTGGAGTCGCTCTTGAGATTGTGCAGCCTAGGATCGCTCTCAGCCTCGAGACTCAACCCCTTTGCTTCCAAACCTTGAACTTGAATTCAGAAGGTTCAACGGTCAACTACGATGTGAGGCCTGTGTGGCCAGATTTGGAGCAGCCCTCGAACAAGGGGCCAAGGAAGTCGGATCAAGAAGATCAGAAGATCAGAAGAAGCTTGCAAAGCTAAAACAGAAGTACCCTTCGAACTAGGGGCAAAGATGTCAGATGTGCTCGAAGAGCCGAAGATGAGTCCTCTTGCAAATCAACAGCCACTCTCCTGGATACGAATGGCTTCAAAACCCTACAACCATTTGGCATGGACCTGTTACACTTTTACCCTTTGAGAGGCTCGCTGGGCCGAAAACCCGGAAGGGCGACCCAGGCAAAAGTTAGAGCAAGAAAAAAAGAAGAAAAAGAACAAAAAAGAAAAAAAGAAGAAAAAGAAAAGAATATCAAAAAAAAAAAAGAGAAGAAAAGAATTGAAAAAAAGAAAGAAAGAAGAACAAAGCTCGCAAGGTCGAAAACTCGCGACGGGCGCCTTGGCAAAAGTTAGAGCCTAAAAAAGGAGAGGTTAATACCCGAGTGTACCTTAGCCTCGAACTACGTAAGGCTTGATTCCCATGTTTGGGATACGTAGGCAACTTCATTCTGAAGTCCAGCCGTAAAACACTTCAATTTGATTGTGTCCATGCGATGGTTCTGATCATCTTTGCCTTCTCTGTATCCGAGAGTCCGGTTGTGTTTGTTACTCCGATGACTGATTACAATGCGCTGCGGTGCCATTCAAACAAGGGGCAACTTTCCGTTGCCATTCAATGCGCTGCGGTACCATTCAAATAAGGGGCAACTTTCTGTTGCCATTCAATGCGCCACAGTGCCGTTCAAACAAGGGGCAACTTTCCGTTGCCATGCAGCTCTCTTCATGTACAGGGCAGTTTTCCTTTGGATCCGAGGTTGTGCATCTCAGGAGTAGGTTTCATGCTCGTTGAGCAAATGGTCGTTTGCAAAAATAATTTTTGAGAATTTTTACTAAGGTTGACTAATTCTCTCGAAAATTATTCCATTTTTCTAAAATTGGACCATTTCTTGGACCTAAAAAAGGAAAATTTTCAGTGCTCATAGCCTGACTTGCATGATTTCAAATCAAAAATTGAACAAGCATGTTAATCTAACTCTCATGTCGGTCAAAATTACTTTAGCAAAAGCTCAAAAATAAAAAATGGTTAAAATGATGAACTAGGGGCACAGTTGAGTCAAGTTCCCTGTCTTTTCCCCTTTATCAACGCACTTGCCAGAAAGGGCACTCTACTTGCCAGAAAAAGGCACAACTAAAGCTAACAACAAAGGGCTGAAAGCTCTCTCACCCTCTAAGCAACGAGGTATCAAGCGAAGTACGAAGCACGAGCTGGAATAGGGCAAGATATTCCACTTCCTCATCTGGACAGATCTGATCACAACCAAACTCCCCAGCAAAGCATCATCAACCGATGTTAGCTGCAGATTTGCTACACATCCAGTTGTAGCGCAACCCCCCTGTGGGAGGAATTCACTAGCTATGAGCGGAAGAAAGAAGAATCTAGCTGAGTGCTAGGGGCGAGAGCCTTCAACTTGCTGTTTATCCATCAACCACCCAGGGGAGGGATTGAAAAATGAGAGATTAAAGAATAGAGAGATGTGCGATGAGAGAAAAAGTGAGAAAAGGGCTTTTTCAGAAAAACAAAGCTTGAGGGCCGAGTGATGTGAGAACCACAAATGAGGAAGGGTGGGAAACACTACCCGGTGAAACAGGCTCCCTGTGCACGTCTGAGTGTCGTGTCTTTTTTTATCTCGATTCTTGTTTTGAGTCGTTTCAAGTATTACTCGATGTGTCTAGGTTGTGTGCCTTTTATTTCCTTGTTAAGTCGTTTTGGCTGTGTTCAGTCGTAGGCTCAATACCTGGTCGAAAACTCATCTCTCGATTTCAAAAAATAAAATCGTTTTGTGCTCCGAGTGCCGTGCCGTTCTCCACATCTGTGCAAAACGAGATTCGTTCTTTCGGAAAACCGCAGGGTTAAACCCAGGTCATGTCAGAACAATAAAACAAGGACCTATTTGAAGCTATTTAGGTTCCGGACTGCAAAGCAAAAGAAAAGAAGGAAAATCAAAGCATCTGAGTGAGTTTCACCTCCAGCAAGTCCCGTGACTGCATTCCAGGTGCACCTTCTCAGGCCTCGTCATTTCTCTGGAGTATAGTGTATCTCGACCCCAAGTGTAAGCCTGCTTCAAGTCAGAATGGCAGTCTAAGCAGCACCCGAGGGTTTCACATGCAGATGTTATCTCTCGCCAATATGAACAGGGTGTGCCCTTTTTGAGCTGAGTGTGTTGCAAAGTCCTCTAAGAGGCAAATCAGAGGCACCAGAGTACATATTTGATGATCCTCTATTGCATAGAATGTGAACTTTCATATACACTGTCGTTGCATGCGTGCCGCGCATCGTTATGATTCGTGCATAGAATATGCTTGCTTTCAATATTGCATAAATTGTGCTTCCATACTTGCATAGAAAATGCCCGTATCTTTTGCATAGAAAATGCCTCCATACTTGCATAGAAGATGCATTTTATCGCACTTTCTTGTGCATTTTTTATCTCACTTGCACTGTCTTGTGCATTTTGTGGTTGTATCTCACTCGCACTATCTTGTGCATCGCATATCAATCGCGCTGTTTAGCGTATCGCACTATCTTGTGCATTTCAAATTACTTGCGCTGTTTAGCGTATCGCGCTGTTTAGTGCATTTCAAAGCAATCGCGCTGTTTAGCGTATCGCACTATTTTGTGCATTTCAAAATCAATCGCGCTATTTTGCGCACCTGATATCGCACTGTTTTGTGCAGTTTATCATTCGCGCTATTTTGCACACCTCAATCGCACTGTCCTGTGCTTTGCATATCACATCGCACTATCTTGTGTATTTCAAATCAATCACGCTGTTTAGCGTATCGCACTATTTTGTGCATTGTATCATTCGTGCTATCTTGCGCGACTCACCTATACTTGTTGGTGCATTACATTTCACTCGCGTTATTTTGCGCATCGCACTATTTTGTGCATTGTATCATTCGTGCTATCTTGCACACCTTACCTGTATCACACTGCTTTATGCATTCACTCGCCGACACTGCGTGTGTCAAACTTTCGGAATCACAGGAATCCCATTGAATATATGTTGTTAGCATATTGTGCTTGTTGAGTTTTTTTCTTTTGTAGGCACGATATTGTATGTACGGTTCTGTAACAACGCCCGCGGGGGACCTCGCTACAGTTCGGACTCGATTTTGTTGCGGTTCCAAATCTCGAACCAAAGAGTCCAAATCCGGCAAATCGTTTTGAAGAAAAAACAGATTTTTTGAAAGAAGTGCCAAACATGGACTGCTTTGCGGATAATGAGTCGCCACCTAAATATTTTTTAAAATGGGAAATTTAGCAAACCGTAACTCGGTGGCAAAGGTCACGTATCCGTCATCACCAAAGTTGGCTCTAGAACTTGGGTATGATTGGGAAGGTCACATCGTGAGCACTTCGCCGATCAAAGACCGGCCTCTACTAACCATGATATCTGATTTTGAAGACATTGTGCGTTCTTATTCTGGTTATTAGCCTAGGTTACTATGTGATGCGCACAGCATACAAGTATAGACTGAATCGCCTGAATTGGAACAAAACATTTCATGTTTGTTTGTTTAAAAATGGTGTGATGGTGCTACCCGAAGGTAGGCTAAAATGCGGATTTGCCACCCTCGGGTGGGCTTAGAAAACATGATGTTGCCACTATCTAGTGGGCTTAAAACAAGCATTTGATGAATTATTCCAATTCAGATAACTCAACCTCCACCCACAGGCATTCAAGGCAGTTATATCACATAAGCACATAGCCTCATGGTAAGCATGCTATCATGGCAGCATTCACACGTATGCAAGGATGCTAAAGCATAAAAACTTACAGAGTACTCCGAGCCAAAACAGGAAACTGATTAGAAATCCATGCATGATCCTAAGTATACAGAATGCCTAATGCAACACATGCAAAGATGCAAACTATAGCAGGCTCGGCTATTCTAAACATGGCATATGAGATGCAACAGCTATCAAGTACTCAACTTGGAATTGAAATACAGATGCAGTTTGTATGATGCGCCGAGCCCGGTGCGTGCAAAACAGATGAATGATGCAAACATACTGTCATGCTGTATGCTAATTGAAATATGCCCTATATCTAACCATTGTAAGTGGATAAATAAAAGAGAGAAAGAAATGGGGGTTGGAAGACATACATCACACTCACACACCCTTATTACAACATTGCCCTCGCGCAGAGGGTCCGAATAAATATACAGTCCCGAATAAAAGAATATTACAGATTTCTAATTAATTAATAAAATAATTACAAAAAGAGTAACACTGGCATGCAAGCCAGGGGCTGCCTTGCTACTGCTTCGGATGATGAAATGATGCATGCCCGGATGCCTTTGCGCGGAAATCCACGACGGTGCCCCGATTAGCCTCTGTTTGCATTTTTCTTGAAATGCGTGCCGAGTTTCGAAGGTTCTCGATTCTTCATTTTGTCGCAACAGAGAGCGTGAAAGGGCATAGCAATGTATTTCACAAATATATGCATGCCTCGATCCTCGTGCCACCAATCACGCATCTCGATGCATGATGGCCGAGGAATCGGATTGCACAACTCAATATAGGATGAATGTATATAAATGCTACAATAAAACCTAACTCCATCATGGGTAATCCGGAGTGTTGGTGACTTGGGAATTGAGGCGTTAGTCATTCGGTCTGAAACATGCCTCGTTCCGTGCTGCTAACTCTTATCCCGAACACGATGCAATATGCATGATATGCGTGAAATGCAACTAACATATATCCTAGCATGCACAATGCTATGTAAATGAGATGTCTCGAAATGCGTGCCCACGGGCACGCAAACCGAGGTGATAGCATAAAAACATGAAATGACATGAAAAATGATGTACAATGGGACTAAAATGAGATACCTCAAAATGCGTGCCCACGGGCACGCAAACCGAAGTGGTGACATATGGGCATGAAATGGCATACAGAATGCAAATTGGACTTACACTAACATGAGGGAGCCTCAGCCGCACTCACATAAGAGGCCGTAAGATGAAAATGAGCTACCTCGAAAAGCGTGCACGCGGGCACGCAAACCGAGGCCATGATGTGAGATGCAAATCAGATAAAACCGAAGTGTCTCGAAATGCGTGCCCACAGGCACGCAAACCGAGGCGATGATGAAATGAAAATCGGATAAAACCGAAATGCCTCGAAATGCGTGCCCACAAGCACACAAACCGAGGCGATGATGTGAGATGCAAATCAGATAAAACCGAAGTGCCTCGAAATGCGTGCCCACAGGCACGTAAACCGAGGCAATGATGAAATAAAAATCGGATAAAACCGAAGTGCCTCGAAATGCGTGCACACAGGCACGTAAACCGAGGCGATGAAATGGCATACGGCATGCGATGATGGGCTTACGCCAACATGAGAGAGCCTCAGCCGCACTCACATAGGCTGCCGTGAGATGAAAATGAGGCGCCTCGAAATGCGTGCACACGGGCACGCAAACCGAGACGATGATATAGAATCAAGAAATGGCATGAAAATGCAAATTGGGCTTACACTTACATGAGAGGGCCTCAGCCGCACTCACATAAGATGCCGACGGGTAAAAAGTGAAGTGCCTCGAAATGTGTGCCCATGGGCACGCAAACCGAGGCAATACACTAAGGCATGAAAATGGTACAGAAATGCGATGATGGGCTTATACCAACATGAGAGAGCCTCAGCCTACTCACATAGGAAGCCAATGAATGAAAATGGAGTGCCTCGAAGTGCGTGCCCACGGGCACGCAAACCGAGGCAATGCACTAAGGCATGAAATGACGTGGAAAATGATATGCAAGCATGCAAACCAAATTTCAGCAGCTAAATGAAGGGGAAAACAGCCCCGAAATGGTACGAAATGGCGATCAATGCATGAAATCATTCCGAAATGTGATTTTACGTATCCGAAATGGCCTACGGCTATGCTAAACATGCAAGATTGGTACATGAAAGAAAAAAAAGTAGCAAGGAAGCCCCAAAAATAGCATCTTCTCAGTACAAAACAAGGCCAAATTGTGAGCATAGATATGGCAACAAAGGCATGCAAAAATACGAGAAAAGAGGGGAATTACAAAGCAAGTGGTATGTACAATGCTCAAACCCAAAAAAACAGTTCTACAAAACTAAAGAGGGACCAAAAATATGTACATTTACAATATATGACAGCCTCCAATTCAGTGTGTAGATATACTAAACATAGCATGCGAAATTGGGCCAAAAGAGGGCTATAAAGAGAGGTATCATAAGCAATGACCAAAAAACTTAAGACCCTTAATAAAACTTGAATAATGGACCAAAAAAAGACATTTTCTAAGCCTGATGAAAGCTGAAATCCGAAGCTAAGCAAGCCTAACAAAACATGCAATTTTACGGAAAAATGGAGGAATACAAAGGAAGTGCCAAAACCAATCATCAAATGGCCTAAAACCCTTAACAAAGAATGAATAATGGACCAAAATAAGGCACTTTCTAAGCCTGATGAAGGCTCAAAACAGTGACCAAATAGGCTCAAAGAGGTATGCAAAACATGGCCAAAGAGAGGTACAAAGGGAGGCCATTCATGGAAGCACCAAACAAGATTGGTCCCTTCTACAATGTTGTAGAGGGACACAAAATAAGCCCATAATCAGTTTATAGCATACTCCAAAAATAAATGCATATAGGCTAAAAGTAGCATGCAAGTTTACGGTAAAATGGAAGAATTTCAAAGGAAGTGCATTCTAGAGCCACCAAACATGGTTGAGCCCTTCTTCAATATTGAAGAGGGGCTCAAAATAAGCCCACTCACAGTATATAGTATGCTCAAAATCAGATCACTCAAAAGCCAAACAAAGCATGCAAATTAATGGCCTAAAGAGTGATATTGAAGGAAGTATATCATGGAGACACCAAATGAGGTTGAGCCCTTCTACAAAGTTGTATAGGGGCTCAAAATAAGCACAAAACCAGTAGGGGTCGGAGCCCAAAACAAAAAGGAAGTAGGGAAAAGAATTGATGCAAGAAAATGCTAGAAAAAAGGATTTAGTAGCCTACCCTTGAAGACAAGTCTTTTGCTTCCTCTTCCCTTGATGAAAGTTGCTTCTAAGCCTCTGAGGAACCCTTCTTTGCTGCTGGAAATTGAATGGTGATGGTGGAGCTTAGGGTTGATGGAGGAATGGGCTAGGGACTTGAAGTGTTTTTAGGATTTTTGGAGATGAATATAGAGGCTATGGGAGATCAAGTATTGAGAAGAAATTGTCCAACCCCAGCAAAGGAGGAGTTGGACCCTTTAAATAGGCAAGAAAATGGTGTAAAAGGGGAGGGAAAAGCACCCAAGCTTTCCCTCCCAAAATATCCGGATGCAGGATATTTTGAAAAATATCCGACAATGAAAGGGCCGAAAGCGTAAAGTCGGGCCGGCCAGGTAAGCTGGGAGGTGGCCGGCCACCCCAACCGTCGGCCGACCACTCACCTGGCCGCCGGCCATGGCCTAAAATCAAGGGAAGAAATTTCGCCGACCACCATGTAAAGGTGTCCTCCCATGTGTGTAGAATAAGGCCCCAAGGTCGAATCTGGCAACTCAAGGTGAGTCACAACATAGAGCTTGAAGGAGAGTCTTAAAACTGAAATGCACAATCGGCCGACCACCAACTCTTAGGGTCCTCCCAGATGTGTGGAACAAGGTTCCAAGGTTGGAATTTGGCAACACTGAAGTAGGAGTCACAACATAGAGCTTGAAGGAGAGGCTCAAAAGTGAAACTTTGAATTGCTGGCCGACCCATAGTTCTTAGGGTCCTCCCATGTTCCCTGATTACAGATATGTAGCTTTGGTCGGAAGAAAATATCCCCAGGGTGTTCAACATTGGCCCGGAAGTGAGCAAACCGGGCGCCGGAAGAGCAAAACTGGTTATCTGGGGTAATGGCTGGCCTCTCACCCCCAAAGTGATCTTCCCGGTGTTGAAACAGAGGTACCGCCAAATTTGAACAAAACTAATGAGAAATGAACGCCGGAGCCAAAAGCAAGACGGTCGGGATCCCGAAAATGGGTCAGTGCCGGAAATGGTGTTCAGCGAAGTGGGCATCTGCGACCCAGTGTCCTCGGAATGACAAAACAGAGGTTCTGCCAAAAATCGAGAAAACCGATGCAAAATGAATGCTCGGGGCCCAAATCACGGGGTCGGTCAAAAGCTCTGAGCAAAAGTGGCATCTGACCCGCAAGTGGGCATCGAGGGCCCAGTGTTCCTCGGAATGATAAAACAGAGGTGCATGCCAAAACCGGAGAAATCGGAGATGGTTAGGCGGTCCCGACGGCATCTGAAAACCGGAACCGGGCTCCGAAATGGGCAAAATGGCCTACGGCCACAAAATGTAGCTCACGGCCACCGGGAGATAGTCTACGGGACCACTCTCTTCCCTCAGGAAAGAAAACAGAGAAAACCGAGTCTGGTTCGCAAACCGAGACAAGGCATAGAAGAGAATTCGGAAGTCTGGAGGTAAGGCGCACGGCCGCGACTCTGAGACTTCTGAACGAGCACAACATGCAACATCACCGAGCGCTCAACCGGTGACGTCTGAGTCTTAAGGTCGGTCAAAAATGGGGTGTCTCTGAGTTTATTTGAAATTTGGTGCGACTCGCATTTAATCGCGTAGGTATCGTATCTTCTCCGTGTGAGACGCGATGAGAATTGAATAATTCTCCGCACTCTTAACTGCATGAAATGTAGTTGTTGCTTTGCGTTCTTGCTTAAAACTGTTGCATCTATTTGCGAATACTTGCTTCATTACAGCTTGCTGCACTTGCATGATCATTAAGTTACATCTGGCTCCGTGCATATCGCTTTGCATTTCCTTTTTTGCTCATGGGCACGCTGCGGCATATCTCTATTCATCTTGTATGATTGTCTAAGTCTTGGCCTTGTCAAAATGGGTCGTCTGGGCTTTGACATTCACTCCCGTCACTTGTGACTTCCGAGTTCTGTCAAAGAGGGGCAACTGTAGACACCCCATTTTTGACCGACCTTAAGGCTCAGACGTCACCGATTGAGCGCTCGGTGATGTTGTGTATTGTGCTCGTTCAGAAGTCTCAGAGTCACGGCCGTGAGCCCTGCCTCCTAACTTCCGAACCCTCTTTTGTACCTCGTCTCGGTTTGCGAACCAGACTCGGTTTTCTCTGTTTCTCTTCCTGAAGGGAGAGAGAGGTCTAGCAGATCATCTCTCAGTGGCCGTAGCCTACATTTCGTGGCCGTAGGCCATTTTGCCCATTTCGGAGTCCGGTTCCCGGTTTTCGGAGCTATCAGGCCGTGTGCCTCGGTTCGGGACCGTCTAACCATCTCCGATTCCTTCAGTTTTTGGCATACATCTTATTTACTCCCTTTTGAGGGACACTGAGGTCTGAAAGACCCACTTCGTGGTCGAATGCCACTTTCGCTTATATGACCTATTTTCGGGACCCCAAACTGCATGTTTTGGCCCCCGAGCATTCGTTTTGCATCGATTTTCGTTCATTTTTGGCAGGTACCTCTGTTTTATCACCAGGAAGGTCACTGAAGGGTGGGAGGCCAGCAATTGTCTCAGCAACCAGTTATATTCCTCCGGCGGCCTCCGACGCCTGTTTTTCTCACTTCCGAGCCAATGTTGACCACCCTAGGGCCATTTTCTTCAACCCCAAACCACATATTTGTGTTGTACACACATGGGAGGACCCTAATATGCTATGGCCGGCCACTAATTGTTGTTGAACCTTTTGAACCCCTCCTAAAAATGGCTTGTTCTCTCTTCTGTTTTACAGTTTCTAATTTTGAACCACAGGGTTATGTTCAGCACACATGGGAGGGCACTAATCTCATATGGCCGGCCACTAATTCAATTGGCCCATTTTGACCCTTGGTCGGCCGGCCATAGGGGGTGGCCGGCCGGCCACCTGCAGCCCAAAAAGTTGGTTGGCCATGATCCCTATGCTGTGTACTTTACAGCTGTATAGCTTTTTCTCCCAAAAGATATGATTTCGGGGGACTTTTTGTTGAGGAGGGAACTTAATCCCAAAGCCCTACACACTTTCTCTCCATTGCTCATCCATCCTTGCTTACATAACAGCAGCTCAAGCTTTGTTTAGACGGTTGGAAAACTTGCTTTGAGCTCACACATACATATCTCTCCATTTCTCTCTCATTTTCTCTAAGTTTTGCACCATTTCTCCATCACCACCAAGCACCACCACCACCTCTCCATTTCCAGCAGCTTGGGGGGGCTTTCCAGCAGCTAGGAAGCAACATTTCTCAAGCCAAAAGGGAGCAAAAGTTTGGTCTTCAAAGGTAAGTTCATCTTTCCCTCTTTTGTAGCATTTTTTTGTCCTATTTCTTAGCCCTATTTTCTTGCTGTTTTGGGCTCCGAACCTAACTAAAAGGGTCATTCTTTTGAGCCATTCTTCATGTTTGTTTAAGGGCTCAACCCTATTTGAGCCCCCCATTCGGTACTTGCTTCAATACCCCCTTGTATGCCATTATTTTGCATGGTATTTATAGCCTATGTGTGATCTATTTTTGAGCATGATATAAACTGTGAGTTAGATTATTTTGAGCCCCTCTACAACATTGTAGAAGGGCTTAACACTGTTGGGGGCCTCTATGTAGCACTTACCATTATACCCCTCTTTGGTCCCCATTGTTGCATGCTTTTTTAGGCTTATCTAGCTTCTGTTTTCGGCCATGATCAGAACTGAAAATGACCATATTTTGACCTTCTTGGCATGTCTCATTAAGGGTCTTTGGCTGTTTGGTGAATTCTTTGTATACCTCATGTTATAGCCTCTTGTTGGCCTTAATCTTGCATTGCATTTTGAGCATGTTTGCATACTGATTTGAGGCTTGTCATCTACCGCAAATGTTCATATTTTTAGTCCCTCTTCAGTGTTGTAGAAGGGTATTTTTCTGTTTGGGCTTCGCATCTACCACTTGCTTCATAGCCTCCCTTGCGGAGCCATTTTTGTATGCCATCTTAGCCCTACTTGTGATTGCTGTTTGGCCTTGTTTCGTACTGTAAAAATGTGATTTTTGGGGCTGCCTTGCTTCTGCTTTTTCATGTCATGTATCAATTATGCATGTATGGTATAGCTGTAGGCCATTTTATGCATCGAAATCCATGTTTCGGGATCATTTCATGCATCGGGTATTATTTCACGTCATTTCGGGGCTGTTTTGCCCCTCATTTTGCCAATGATTCTTGCATGTTTGTATATCATACTCCATGTCTTTGCCATGTCTCATTAGAGTAGCATTTCGGTGCCCGAGGGTCCGTTCTCGGTTTGCGTGCCCGTATGCACGCATTTTGAAACATCTCATTTTCATCTCACGGCCTCTTATGTGAGTGTGACTGAGGCTCTCTCTTATTGGTGTAAGCTCATATTGCATTGCGTATGCCATTTCATGCCTTAGGATTATTTTCTCGGTTTGCGTGCACGTGTGCACGCATTTCGAGGCATCTCATTTTCATAGCATTGTGCATGCTAGGTCATATGTTAGTTGCATTCATGCATGTCATGCATATTGCATTGTGTTCGGGATAGGAGTTAGTCCGGGCACGGGAAACGAGACACGTTTCATACTCCGAGCGACGTAATGGGTCTCAATTCCCAAGTCACCGACACTCCGGATTATCCATGATGGAGTTAGGTTTTGTTGTAGCATTCATATGCATTCACCCTATATTGAGTTGTGCAATTCGGCTCCTCGGCCATCATGCATCGATATGCGTGATTGGTGGCACGAGGATCGAGGCATGCATATATTTGTGAAATACATTGCTATGCCCCTTTCTTGCTCTCTGTTGCAGCAAAATGAAGAATCAGCAATTTTTCGGAGTCTGGCACGCATTTCGAAGAGCATTGGAAATAGAGGCTAATTGGGGCATCCCAGTGGATTTCCACGCAAAGCAGCCCAAGCATGCATTATTTCATTATCCGGTGAGTCAAGGCGATCCACGACTTGCATGCGATTCTGATTTTTCTTAGTTAATTTGTTAATTAATTAGGAATTTGTATATTATTTGGACTGTAATATTCGGACTGTATTATTCTTTCATTTTAGGACTGTATTATTTATTCGGACTCTCTGTGCGAGGGCATAATTGTAATAAGTGTGGGTGAGTGTGATGTATGTCTTCCAACCCCACGTCTTTCTTCCCTTTTATTTACCCGCTTATGATGGTTAGATATAGGGCATATTTCAATTAGCATACTGATGTAATGACATGTTTGCATCATTCATCTGTTTTGCACGCACCGGGCTCGGCACATCATACAAACTGCATTTGTATTTCAATTCCAAATTGAATACGTGTTAGTTGTAGCATCATCATATGCCATGTTTATAATAGCCGAGCCTGCTATAATTCACATCTTTGCATGTGTTGCATTATGCAATTCTGTATATCTAGGATCATGCATGGATTTCTAACGAGCTTCTGTTTTGGCTTGGAGTACATTGGTGAGTTTTATGTTTTAGCATCCTTGCATGCGTGTGGATGATTGCCATGAATAGCATGCTTACCATGAGGCTATGTGCTTATGTGATATAACTGCTTGAATGCCTGTGGGTGGAGGTTGTGTTATTTGAAGTGGAACAAATCATTGACTGTTTGTTTTAAGCCCACTAGATAGTGGCAAAATCATATTTTTCTAAGCCCACCCGAGGGTGGCAAATCCACGTCTTAGCCTACCTGCGGGTAGCACCATCAAACCATTTTCAAACAAACAAACATGAAATGTTTAGTTCCAATTCAGGCGACTCAGTCTATACTTGTTTGCTGTGCGCATCACATAGTAATCTAGGCTAATAACCGGAAAAAGAACATACAACGTTTTCAAAAACAGATATCATGGTTAGTAGAGACCGGTCTTTGACCGGGTGAGCGGGGGTGCTCACGAAGTGACCTTCCCCAATCGTACCCAAGTTCCCGAGCCGAGGCAACTTTGGTGATGACGGACACGTGACCTTTGGCACCGAGTCAGGGTTTCTTAAATTTCCCATTTAAAAAATATTTAGGTGGCGACTCTGTATCTGGCAAAGCAGTCCATGTTTGACACTTCTTTCAAAAAATTTGTTTTAAAAAACGATTTGCCGGATTTGGACTCTTTGGTTCAAGATTAAGAACCGTGACATTTGAGTCCTTGAACTGTAGTGATCCAATATCGAACCAGAACGGGGGGGGGGATTCGCACTCCCTTTCCCCGGGATGCGTTCGGGGACGTCAACATTGGCGTGCTTAATTTGTTATGTCTTTTTTTTTTTTTTTTTTGGTATTGGCGAATATTAGTTGATGTACTTAATTTGTTATTTGACATTTTCTTTATATTACAAAGTACTGACTGGTGTGCTTAATTTATTTATTTTCTATTGCAAAGAATTGGTTGGCGTATTTCTTCTAATTTTTATTATATATTTCTATGTTATGAGATTTACATTTTATTGTTTAATTAAAATCTTAAAATTATTTCAATTACATTTTAATTCTAATAATATTTTTATCGTGCCTTTAGACATAAATATAGACTAGTGTGTATATATATATATATATATTTCACCTATTTCCCAACCGAACATAGAGTAAAATAACTACTTCTGGTCAGTACTAAAATATGTATCGTCAGTCGTATGGTTATTGTAGTCGATTCAAGATTATCTACTGTTCCACGCTATGAACGCATCAAATTTCCAGACTCTCGCTCTCTCTCTCTCTCTCTGAGACCCCACTGATGAGAATCGCAGTACCAAACTGGTCATTTATGTTCGAATAATCACCAAAAGATGCCGAATATACGTCTCTGTACCCTCCAACAACCCACATTTTCCCTCCTCCGATCGATCTATTTTTCGCCCAATTTGGTACCCATTTCGATTCCACGCCTCAACTAGTTTTTTTTTTCTTCTCAAATTCGACCCAATAATCGAATCGCTAGGGTTTAGAGGTTTTCCGATTGTTTTGATCAGAAGAATCGGGGTTAGGGTTTTCCTTTTGTTCGAATTCTGGTTGCAATCGGTGACATGAAGATCGAAGAGGTGGTGGACGAGGTTGAATCTGATGGAAGGAGTTGTTACGGTGAAGACTCTGATTGTGGAAGACAGATTGTTCGGGTCGATGCCAAGAGAGCGTTAGTCGGAGCAGGGGCTCGGATCCTGTTCTATCCCACCCTTCTCTATAATGTTTTCCGGAACAAGATTCAAGCTGAGTTCAGATGGTGGGACGAAATCGATCAGGTTTTGTTCTAATTTCTTGTTTGTTTGCATATAGATTGTGTGGTGCTTTGGAAATTCATGTTGCCCTGGTAGAGTGTGTGCATATACTTTATTTTGATCCGTATGGTTGCTGAGAAAATGAAGGACTACTAAAAAATGGAAACTTTTTGTTGTTTTAATGGGTTTTGTTTTTGTGATCTTTTGAATTTTGTTTCTCAAATTTCATTTGGTTGCTGAGAAAATTCAGGGGAGAAAAAAAAAGAATAAATAGATGTTGCCCAATTTGGACATTTACGTTATGGTTGTTTGGTTGATGGAGAAAAATTCAAGAATAGAGTGGATTAATGGGTTATGTAGTATATATCCGTGTGCAATATATCCGTGTGCGCGTGCATATATATATATATATATATTATTTTGATCTGTTTGTTTGCTGAGAAAATGAAGGATCACTAAAAAAAAAGGAAACTTTTTGTTGTTTTAGTGATCTTTTGAATTTTATTCTTCAAATTTCATTGGGTTTATGAGAGAATGCAGGAAAATAGAATAAATAGATGGGATTGTTGGATTATATAGTACCTTTTAGAATATATGGGTGTGTGATGCATATATACTATTTTGATTTGTTTGGTTGATGATGAGAAAATGAAGGACCACAAAAAAAAATTGGAAACTTTTTTCTGTTTTAATGGGTTGTGTTTTAGTAATCTTTTAAATTTTGTTCTTCAAATTCCATTCGGTTGTTGAGAAGATGCAGGAAAATAGAATAAATACATGTTGCCCAATTTGGACATGTCATGTTCTCCTTTGGACCTTTGCGTTGTTTTTTCTTGTTTGTTGGAGAAAAATGCCGGAATAGAGTGGATAATTGAGTCTGCTATTCATAGAATTGGTATTTGAGGAAATAAAAACCTCCATATAATTGAGACCAATGCAACTACTTTGGATTTCTTCTTCTCAGTGTTCTTGTAATTAAATGGAATTTGAGCTTTAGGCAAACATGATCAGCTGATTTGTGTTTTGTTTATGTTCTGATTTGTATTTAGTATCTTCTGCTTGGTGCGGTTCCATTCCCTAAGGATGTTCCACGGTTGAAACAGCTTGGTGTTGGTGGTGTCATAACTCTCAATGAACCTTACGAAACATTGGTTCCAACATCCTTATACCATGTGAGTAACATCTGCATATTTATACTTGGCTTTAATGGTTATTTGTTGTTGAACAGCAATATTAGTCGGGATGTGTTTGTCTCCCTGGATGTTGATATTTGAATATTTGAATTCATTGCAATAGGACCGACGAGTAATATGTTAAATGCAATTGATAATTGATTTTTCCCGTCTTGGTGTATCTGAAGTTGGATCTAACTATCTCTTGGTGGTTGGATATGGTGTTCTATTTCACCATTATTTTTCTACTACCAAAATTGGCATGCATTTATCTGATTTAAATTCTCCATGGAGTGGCTCAAGACATCTGCAATAAAATCTAAGATCCTCCTCCTCTTTGTGGGGTGGTAGCAGTTCCCCTCTTCATTAGGATTTGGTTGGAGAGGGCACTGGCATGACTGGCTGGTTTCTTTTGTGGTTGTGGTCTAGTCAGTTGTCTTAATTTTAAGGAAACAAACAACAATGAGAAAATCGAAGGTAGGTTTGTCCACATGAGCATATCAATTTCTGAGGTCCATTCATTGTAAGGACTATCAGTACTTGGGGTTGGGGGCTATTGCAGTAAATTTGCGTAGCAGTGCTTTCTTTTTCTTTTCAAAGATAAATTATAACAGGAAATATTTTTATTGAAATGACGAATCGTATAGTATGAACAATACGGTTTTCTGTTTCTCATTAGTAGATTAACGTCATTGTTGTTTCTTAGGCCCACGGGATAGACCATCTGGTTCTTCCTACTAGAGATTACCTCTTTGCTCCTTCGTTTGTGGATATTAGTAAGGCTGTGGATTTCATTCACAGTAAGTGAAGCTTCTTTAGTCTCATCTCTGGTAGTTATGTGTTCATAGATTCTCTTTCCTGCTGATGTGTAACTCCCTTCATTTTGGATGCAGAGAATGCATCTTGTGGTTGGACTACTTACGTCCACTGTAAAGCTGGGCGTGGAAGAAGCACAACCATTGTGCTTTGCTATTTGGTAATGTGGTGTTGTCTGCATAAAATTTATTAATCTGTTGCTGAATATGTGCCTATAAGGTTTGAGTTAATGTTTTCCTTCCAAATTTATTAATCTGTGTAGAAGGTTATTAATCTATGTGTATTAGTTATTCTTTAGTTCCTTTTTAATCATTCTACAGATTGTGGAATTGAGTCAATATTTTCACATTGTGCAGGTGGAGTATAAGAACATGTCTCCTGCTGCTGCCCTGGAATATGTGCGTTCTAAAAGACCTCGAGTGCTCTTGGCTCCTTCGCAGTGGAAGGTAAGGAATAAAGTCATCTATTTATTTAGATGAGAAAACTAAGTGAATTATATGAAAGAAAATGTTATAACAGGTCTGCAATTTAGAATTCCTTTCCCATTGGTGAAATTGATCTAGTAAAGGCGATGGATTGGATTGAACCACAAGTGCTTTGTTTGGATTGCATTCTTTTACCACTGCATTTTCAGTAACTTTATAAACAAAATAATCCAGAAAGAATTATGAAATGCATATACATATATATGTTTGGGTAAGATTTTCAGTAGAACTTTCCTAAAAGATTCCTTCATTTTGTTGAACAAGGTGAGATCTCTGAACTTGAGGGATATTCCTCATACTATCTACATTGATTATTCAGTATTTTCAGAATATGGATACGTGGTGCTCCTTAAGGTTTTGATTGGTAGAGACAAGTTGGGGTCCACGATTTATGTTAGGGATGGAAGAACAACATGGAGGCTAAGTAATTGGTGATTGGCTTGGAATATGGCCACGTGGTGTTCCGGGATTATTACCACATGGTCATACTCTAAGCTAATCACCAATTACGTAGTCCTCGTATTGTTCCCCCATCCCTAACATAAATCATGGCCCTTATCCGTTTCTACCAATCAAAATTCTATGGAACACCACGTGTTCATATTCTGGGAATATTGAATAATCACCGTGAGGATCATTTGACTTTCCATTTTCGTTCATTGCTCAACATCAATGGTTTTTGATGTGCAGGCAGTCCAAGAATACAAGCAGCACCGATTAGTGTCTACTCACTCTCCCTCCGGGGATGCAGTTTTGATTACAAAAGCAGATTTGGAAGGGTACCATAGCTCTTGCGATGACAAAGTCAGCAAGGAGTTGGCAGTTGTGCCCAGAGTGGGAAGGCTATCGTGTCTCTTAGCTTCTTTGAAAGAAGTTTCTGGTGGCTTCGGGCCTGTTCCTAGGCGGCTTGCCGATGCACGTGCTTGCTAAGGGCACCCACACTAGTTATAGGTGGGTTGCTTGCACAGAAGTGCATTATGGTAATAACATGCATGGGCGGGGCTATGAATGAAGTAGTGGGTTCAACCCACTCAACTTTGATAAGTATTATATAAATTTTTTGAAAGTTTTTCTTAAATTGGCGCCAATAAAGTTGTTCAAAAAAAATATACTTATCATCAAAAAAATAAAAATAAAAATATAATTAATTTTATACTTATCATATTTTTATATCATTTTAGTTGGTATGTATAACTGTTAATGATTGAATATTTGGTTTCAGAATTTAGGATTTATTTTATAGAAAATTGTAATTTTTTATTTTTTGTACTTTTTTATTTTCATTGAATTAATATTTTAAGTAATTTTTTTAATTTTTAGATACATTTAATATAAATACACTTAAAAAGTATAATATTTGTGAAATATTGAAAACATAATATTATATATATATATATGAGAATTTAGTATATTTTTGTACTTTTGTGTATTTATTGATTTTTTAAAATATTGTTTTTATAAATGCTTATTTTTTTTGGATACATTTAAGTAAGATGTATTTAAAAAAGTAAAAAAAATTGTTTAAAATTTTAAAAATATTCATTAAAAATTAAAAAAAATATGAAAAATAAAAAATTAAATTTTTAAACAATTGAATCTAGAAAATTGAAATTAAACATAGTGAATATAAATATAAATGAGGCTTATATGGATACTATTACCAAAATAAAAAATAAAAAATATATGGATATTATTACAACAACAGTTGTGTATAAATTGTGATGTAAAAATATGATAGTGTAATCTTATTAACATAATATCCTAATATCCTTTTTCTTTTTGAATAATAGTATAAAAATAGAAAGGTTCATGCATAATTTCTATATAAAATGATGTAATTTAATGTGAACCTTTCATTTAAAAAAAATACATATAAATAGAATTTTTAAAAAATATAAAAAAATAAAATAAAGAAAAGTAGGCTTATTTTAAAGCACGGAATGTTTTTTAGAAGAAAAAAAATAGGTAATATATTAAAAGAAAAATAGACTTGAAGTATGGAATTCTTCATGAGTTTTGATACCGTGTGCTTTTAGAGCATATGTTAAGAAAGTATAAATAATTTTAACAATCTTCATTTTTATGGGGAAGGTAAAACAAAAGCAAAAATAAATTTGATATTATTGAAAAATTACTTTTTTCCCTTAGATGGACAAAAGTAACCCCATTTTTGTTAGACCAAGAACACAAATTACAATGCCGTGCTTTTTTTTTTTTTTTGGTGACGGTATTTACACAGTGAGAGCCCCTCAAAATGTTTGTGTTGCAAAATAAAACTCTCATTGCAAAATATTTGTATTTGGTTGAGTTTTAAAAATTAAAAATTAGTTTGATAAAAAAAATAAATACAAAAGGATATTTTAAAATTTTAAAATTATTTGTTTCTCAAAAAGAGAAAATTATATAAAAATACTAAGATGTCGTTTGGTAACACTTAAGTGTTTATTCATTTTTTTTATCAAACTAATTTTTTAATTTTCTTATAAAAAAATCTAAAATATTCAATCAAATTAATAGTATATTTTAACAAATCTAAATCAAAATTTCAACAAAAACTCAAAAGAAGGTAACTACTAATACAACCATAAACAAAAGTTAATTGTCTACTTTCATCTGAACGAGTTTTGGATTGAAGATTTGTAATTATTCTCATTTAATACTTCATTTAGTGGCATATGTTAACAAAAGCCATTCCAATTGCTTACAAAAGACTTTTATTTTATTTCATTTTATTTTTTATATTTCTCAAGAACAATCATTTTGTCTCTTTTCTCTATTTGATTGATTGAAAATCCCATTCTCATTGTCCTTAATTTTATTAAAGACATAGTATATTAGTGCATCTAATGTGTAATTTGGCTAGTTTGAATTAGTTTGTAATATTATTATATATGATATTTCAGTATATTTATAATAGATATGTAAAAATTTATTTTCATAAGCGTTATAGAATTAAAAATATGATATAATGATATCGCTGATAACTAATTAAATAACTTCACTGAAAAAAAAATTATGGCTGCGCCACTATCTACACAAAATCTCCAACAAAAAAGGATTGAAGCATTGGAGGTTAATGGAAGATTCCAAAACTTCCCAAAAAATTTGAGAGAATGTAAAAATATTGTACACGATTTTAGAACTTGTATAGAATATCCTAAACTAGATTCTAAATAGTTTTAG
The DNA here is from genome assembly GCA_025200525.1 of Camellia lanceoleosa. Classification (NCBI taxonomy): domain Eukaryota; kingdom Viridiplantae; phylum Streptophyta; class Magnoliopsida; order Ericales; family Theaceae; genus Camellia; species Camellia lanceoleosa. The sequence continues at coordinate 49,805,899 of CM045763.1, read as the reverse complement.
AAATGTTAGAAATGTTGTGAAAGGCTCCAAGAGAATTTCGCATACCAAATTAATAATACATTGTAGATTATTCTTAAGGAGAACAAGGTTGCCTATATAAAGGGACGGCTTTTTTCGGCCGAACTAAGAAGATTAACTTAATTTTTTTAAATAACATACTTGAAGAGTTTTACAAAAATAAATAATTCAGATCATTATCAAAACGGGCCCAAATAAAAACCAAACCCAAAATCGTATACCATTTTAGATGCATTTGGAATGGTATCCAACTTTGTAATCAATATTAAAGCTTTTGCCAATTTCCTACTTTTATTTTTATGTTTAACTTAAAATTTTAAATAAACTGTATAGAATATTTATAATGGCTAATGGGAGGTTTTCAATTGTTCATGACAAAGCCGTTAAAGAGAATTTTATGTTTGTAGTATATTTTAATTGTCGTTTTCTTTTTTTTTTTTTTAAGCAATAGTCATTTTCTTTGCCATTACACCGTGTGAATTAAAAAGCAAATTACAAGATAATGGATTTAAAATTATTGGAGGATTATCCTTTATAATGGATTAGTTTAATTTTGAAACATTTATGCTATAAAAAATAAAAATAAAAAAATTACTTAAGGAACATTTAGTGACCCAAAAATAGAAAATCCAAACTTGCGGTGAATGAGGGTAGGTTTCCTCTCATCTATTAAATGAATTGGAGGCTATTAAGGAGCGTTTTCGATAATTTAAATCGTTTATTTTATAAGAATAATATAAATTAAATTAATTAGTCATATAAAAAAAAATTAATCATACATAGTTAGTCACATGACTGAAACATTTGCTTATAAAAAAAAAAAATGAAACAATAAGTATGATTTTGATAATAAAATTTTTCATTTTTTTTTTTTAATTTTAGAAACAAATCTATTTCAATCAAGTGACTACTCATAACCAATTAAAAGAAGGAAAATGGTCTAGATCTCCAGTGAGGGTGACACCCTAGCACCCCCACTAATTTTTCATTGGCTGAAATATATATATATATATATATATATTTTTTTCTGTCTTGCTTCGAAACTATGTGTAAAAAGTAGAGAGAAAAGAGAATCTTTGACTTTTTGGTATGGGTTGTTGGTTTTTTGATTTTTTTAATGACTTTTTAGCTAAAAAGTCACTTGCCGAACGAGGCCTAAATTTGGTATCTTGAAACCTTTACTTTTCTGTAAAATAGTAGAATTTTGTATTCCTAAGTCTTAATATATTTTTGTTCTTAAATTATCCTTTCGGTAACTATTGCTTCTCTATAATTGTTTTCAATCACGGTGGATTGTAACTACATATCTATAAATTATAACTGCAAATTTGAGGCACATCCATATAAGTGTGCACACCTTCTTGTACCTTAAAATGAAAGCACAATATGCCATGTTTGATTGGGGGTTTGGGAGGGTGGATTGGATTAGCAATTCGTGGGACCCACCAAACCCTTGTTTGGATGTAACACAATGTGATAGGATTAGTAGTGAAGGGGGTTTAGTAATCCCCCTCCATAGGGGGATTAGCTTAGGTGAATTTTAGGTGGGATTCGGAAAATAGTGAAGGGATTGAGTCTATTTTATATAAAAAATTTATTATTTTAATTTTATTTTTTTTACCAAGTGCTCCTATTTGTTTTAATATTTGTTTTAATTTTTTTTAATATAGAAATAATTTATTTATTTATTTTATATAAAAATAATTTAACAATCTCATCACTAATCATCTCCTACACTACCATCAAAACAAACACACTTTTACTTAATCCCCTCACTAACAATCCACACATTAACAATCTCTTCACTAACAATCCTCTCACTAATAATCCCATCCAACCTAATCTGCCAAACAAACGTGTGAAAACCCAAAATCCCACATTAGAGGAAACTAGACAAGACGAACTCACCATTTCAAACTAAATCACCCCAACCTCCATATTGTCAAAACTGTCAAAATACCAAAAACCGATGAAGTACAGAGACAATGAAACTCAAGATGAACCACACAAGTACATGAAAATCCTCCTATATATGAAAGGAATTTAGAATCAGAGCCATTTTGTTTTGAAGAATCCAAAAAAGGTGGAATATAACAGGACATACATGCATGTTGTGATATTCCCTATTGCACTAACACACAATTCCTCCTGCAAACTCCTCTATGGACCGGATCTAAACAAAGAGAGAGGCCCCAACAAAAAGCATCCCAAAATCTAAAGTGATAGAAAATTGAATATCACCTTTTTAGGTTGCATGTGGAAAGAGACATTTCCCTGCCCCTTCCTGACTAACGTTATTTTTAATCTTTATCATTTATTTGTTTGATCATATTGGATAAAGTAAAACTCGAAATTTCACTTTTTCAACTTTCAATGAGGTGGGTTTTGAGTTTGTGGAATTTTAGAAAAATGTTAAAATGTGCAATCGTAAGAAAAGTTATAATTTTTGTAATAAAATTTATGAATTTTTATAATGAAAATTATGATATGCATCCTTAATTACATATAAGTAGGGTGGAGGTAATATAGTGTGCAACTCAGGAGGTGTTAATATCTTGTAAGGAAATTATATTTCAGTTAAACAGTAGAAAATAATTTTATTTTCATAGTGGTGTAAGTCTTTCATGTGTGTCATATTTGTACCCCCCCCAAAAAAAAAAAATCATCTGTTTTGTAATTATTTTAAAATTATCCCACTTATTTGCAATTTTTCCTATCTTTTAATTCCTAAGAAATGTGAACTCTCTCTCAAATTTGTTTACAAATTAAGTGACATAAATTATGAGATATTGCAAGAAAGTGAACTATCTTATATTGTCAGTTACATTTCTCACAAAAATTTATGAGATTCGGTGAGAAACCAAATTATTAGTGTTTTGTTTTTCTTAATAACGATTGCCAATTAAAATGCAAAAGAAATCTTTTAAAAAATACAAAAATAATCTCATTCATAAGTAACCCTATCTTAAATTTTTGCTTTCTTACTCATTTGTTAATTAATGAGAAAATACAATATAATCTTTCTTGTACTTATCCAAATAAGAGACCATAATCGCTCTTTTCTTCTTATCTAATATTCCAAACGGGCTACAAAACTAATGTGCTTGTCCTGGATAACAGAATAATTTTTTTTTTTGATCAGCAAAGAAAATGGAACTTTATTGATGATAAGAGCAAAACATGCAACAAAGTACATCAATAAAGGAGGGAAGTGTAAAAGCATCATAGCTAACACTCCACAATCCCAACTAGGTTGGCACCAAGGAGGAAGCACAATCATCTGCAGCACTAGACCCACAGATTGGCGAGAAGCCAATCCAAAACAAAAAATAGAACAAAAACAGAAAAAAAACCACCCAACCACCGCCTTCCAAAACTGCCAACTCCACCTCCAACAAACACCATCAATTTATGGCCAAAAAGACAGTAGCAAACATCAGTTGTATACTGCCAAACTTTACTTCAACAACAACAGACCAGAATCAAAACCATGAGCAGCTCTTCAACCAGCAACCATAGCCTCAACCAGCATTTAAGCAACAGAACATCAGCAACAGCACCTCTCACACAGATCATCCTTCACACAACATTTAAATTCAGTGGCAGCAAACAACAAGAGTCTACAACTGGAAGGAGCTTCCTTGATACTCTGCAGATGACAGCAGATCAAATCAAAAGCAAAACAAAACAGCAGAGCAACCTATGCAGCAACAGCAGCAACCAAGCAACCAAACAACCTTCCTACAATTAGATCATCCTACAACCAAAGCATCAGCATCCATCAAAACAACCAAGCAAACAGCAGCTGCAGAGTAGAAACACCCAACCATACAACAACATTATACCATAAACAGCTACAATATAGCAAGAAAGAACAATCAATCCCTACCAAGACACCTTCTAATATGATTTAGGTTATAAATAAAATCACTCACTGGGTATTGCCAATCCTTTGATGATGAACTAAACCAGAGAGCCAATCTAGTTTTGATAAGCTCAACTAAGACCTCTACATCAGCACTAGCCTTGTTGAAAACACACTCATTCCTTAACTTCCATATAGACCACAGAGTTACAAGAGGGATTGATCTCCAAAACACCTTTTCTTTTTTCTTAAACTTTCCACCCTCCCACCAATGCAACAAAGACACCACTAAATTAGGAATTACCCAATGAATCCCCCACCACTTCAACATTGATGACCATACCTTCCACACAAAAGGGCAATGAAGGAGCACATGTGTTGCCGACTCCAAATCTTTTTGACAGAAGCAGCATAGAGTACAGTTTCCACCAGATAAAACTCCAATTCTCTGTAGGAATACAGAAGTCTTTATCTTGTGTTTCCAAGCAAGCCAACCAAAGAACTGAACTCTAGGAGGTAAGACCTTATTCCATAGCAAACCACTGACCTTAAGGTAATTTCCACCCTCTAATGAACAAAGTTTGTTCAGGGAAGATACCGAAAAAATACCTGATGTTGTGGCTAACCATTCTGGGTAATCAATTCTATCCAAGCTTACTGAAGGACCAGATGAGAGAGTAGAGAATAATCTCTGCAATTTCACCTTTTCCCATTCAAATAACTCTTTTCTAGGTAAAATGCTCCACTCCCCTAAGGAATCCTTGAAATTTGCAAACAGATGAAGAGAACCCCTCTTTTCCTTTGATAAGCTGTACAATCTTGGGAATTCTATTTTCAAACATTGGGAATTACACCATACATCCTCCCAAAATCTGACCCTACAACCATCCCCCACTCTTACTTTAAAATTATTTCGAAAACACTCCACTAGAGAAGGGTGCTGATTAGCCACTGAACTAATATCAATCCATAATCTTGACTGCAAAGAACTGTTCCCAAGAAAAGGAAGCCAGGTACACTCCTCCAAATTATATTTACTGCAAATCACTCTCCTCCACAATGCTTTTGTCTCAGAAGCAAATCTCCACCACTGCTTAAGTAACAAGCAAGAATTTGTAATTCTAACCTTTCTAATTCCAAACCTCCTTGATTAATACTTCTATCACTTCCTCCCATTTGACTAAGTGGATTTTCCTTTTGAGATCTGAGCCTCCCCAAAGGAAAGCAGATTGAACTCTTTCAAGATCCTTGGCTACCCCCTCAGGCATTCTAAACAAAGATAAGTAGTAAATAGGTAGGCTTGCTAGGACTGATTTAATCAGAGACAACCTTCCAGCGAAAGACAAGAACCTCCTCTTCCAACCAGCTAACCTAGCTTTAACTTTATCAAGGATTGGTTTCCAAGTCCTTCTCCTACTAGGGTTTGCCCCCAACGGAATCCCAAGGTAGTTCAATGGTAATGAGCCAGCCTTATAGTTAAGTTTTCCAGCAAGTTCAACCAGGATATCTTCTTTCACACCTACACCACAAACCACACTCTTATGATAATTAATTTTCAGCCCAGATATAAGTTCAAAACATCTTAGGATTCTCTTGATGTTCACTACTTCCTGAACTTCAGCTTCATAGAATAAAATTGAATCATCAGCAAACTGCAGGTGGGACACAAGTACACCATGAGTCCCAACCTTAACACCCTTAATTAAACTCTTTTCTAGAGCTCTGGATAGCAGTATATTTAAACCTTCTGCCACTATATTGAATAGAAAGGGGGAGAGAGGGTCACCTTACCTTAACCCTTTTTGGGGACATAATTCTTCAGTGGGAGAGCCATTTACAAGGACTGAAACCTTAGCTGATGTAACACATTCTCTTATCCACGCTATCCATTTATCACCAAAACCAAATCTTGATAACATTGAGAATAGGAACTCCCAATTGATTGAATCATAGGCCTTTTCAAAATCAAGCTTAACTATGATACCCTTCCTCTTTGCCTTCTTCCACCCATCAACCACCTCATTTGCTATTAATACTCCATCCAAAATATTTCTGCCACTTAAGAAAGCAGATTGAGCCTCACTGATTATTTCAGGCAGAACACTCCTAAGTCTATTTGATAACACCTTAGATAGAACCTTGTAAATTGAGCCCACAAGACTTATAGGCCTAAAATCTGACAATCCCACTGTATTCTTTTTTTTGGGAACTAATGTTATAAAAGAACTATTAATACCTTTGACCAATTTACCATGAGTGTGAAACTCTTTCATGAATTGGATCAAATCTCCCTTGATTATCTTCCAATGCTTCTGGTAACATAAAAAATTAAACCCATCTGGTCTTGGAGCCTTGTTTCCTTCACAATTTTTGATGGCTAACCAGATTTCATCCTTTGAAAATTTTGATTCAAGCAATTCAAATGCTTGACAACTCCGTACTGTTTTGAAAACACCTTCTAATGATGGTTTGCATTTCCATTCCTCTGAAAAATGCCTGGTGAAATGCAAGCACACCTCATGTTTGACTTTCACAGGATCTTCATACACCATATCTCCCACAGTTACTGAATTTAGCCCATTTCTGCTCTGTCTACTAGTAGCCATGATATGAAAAAACCTTGTGTTCTTATCACCCTTCAGTGCCCAGTCAATTTTAGCCTTTTGAAGCCACATCCATTCAACCCTTCTACTTAACTTCCAAGCCTCATTTAATATTTCTTTTCTTCTTGCCTTCTCAATCTCCTCTAAATCTCTTGTTTCTGCTAACAGGTCAAGCTTATGCAATTCTTTTTCTGCTGACTTAAGCTTAAAAGGAACATCCCCAAATACTTCCCTGTTCCACTTTCTCAAAGCCTCTCGAAGCAATTTAAGCTTACTATGTAGGATAAAACCTGCCCACCCAACTATTGTAGCCTCCATCCAAATTTTCTCAAAAAAACCTGAGAACTGCGGATGTAAAATCCATGCATTTATGAATCTAAAAGGTCTAGGACCCCAGTCCCTATCATCCTTCGTAAGAATTAAGGGGCAATGGTCTGATAGTAATCTAGGTAAACCCCATAGTTTGAAATTGAACACTTCTAACCACTCTGGATTTACTATAAAGCGATCAATCTTACTCTACTTTTCTCTCTCTTGAGCATTACACCAAGTGAACTTCCTACCTAACAGAGGAATATCTGACAATTCACACGAATCAATGAAATTGTTGAAATCCCTCATACCTCTATCCCTTCTAGAGCAGCTTATCCTCTCACTAATACTTCTGATTTTATTAAAATCACCTCCTATACACCAGGGCTTAGGGAAAACAGACTTCAACCCACCCAGAATATTCCAAAGCTTCTCTCTCCTACCCACTACATTAAGGGCATAAATATTCACAATAGCACACTCAAAAGAATTGAAAAGAGTACCTGAAATCAGAATAAAACTCCTATTACTGCAGCAATCTGACATCTGGAATACTCCAGGATCCCAAATACATAGGAGACCTCCAGATGAACCTTCTGAATCTATACACAAAAATTCCATTTTATCTTTAGGCCATAGAGCTTTAACATCCAAATTATTGCAACTATTTAGCTTTGTTTCTTGGAGCAATACTATATCAATCTTTATATCAATAATCAATCTTCTAATCTTTCCTCTCTTCTCCCTTCTACCCAATCCTCTGCAATTCCAAGAAAATATCTTTATTAGGAAACAAACGAAAAACTCTGAAGCCTCCTCTGGATACATTTCAAACCATGTCCTTTCTCCCTCCACCAATTCTTCCCTTGTCCTTCTGTTCCATATCCGAAATCATCTTCAGAGCATCTGCTTCATTCCCTTGGAAATTGATTCCCAATAGACATCCTATTTGAACAGTAGCTTCAGCTTCTTTTAGGATTAAACTTCCTTCCCCAGAGCTGTTGCCAAGATGAGGTGAATGTAGAGTTGCTAAAGCTGCCACAGCTGGTCTGAAAATAACCCCCTTAGAACCCTTTGATGACACAGCTTTATGGCTAAGATTTTTAACAAAACCTGAGAATCCACTCATTTGCATTTGATTGCAATGCCCTCATTTTATTTTTTCTTCCATTTTACCTTTACCTTTCAAAATCTCCTTTCCCCTCGAAATTTCCTTCATCTGATGGTTCTGGGTTGATTGATTTCTCCTAACATTCGGCCTGGAGTGGACACAACTCTCATTGGGCCTATCAACAACTTTCTTGATGATTTGACTTTTATCTAGGCCTATTTTATCCACAGACCCAGGTAGCCCATAATTGACAGGTTGATCTTGGCCCAAAAAATCCTCAAGGTTGAGACCCGACCTATTAACAGATTTCATGATGGTTTTGCTTTTTTCTGGGCCTATTTTATCCACATACCCAAGTAGCCCATGATTGACAGATTGATCTAGGCCTAAAAAAACCCCCAGGTTGATTCCCGGCCAATCTTTGCTTGATCCAGTAATGCACTTAATGAAGGCTGGAGTATACACATGCCCATCCACCCTTTGAGATGCCTCGATTCCATCCATATTAGAGTTGTCCAACGGTAACAAAGCCTCATTTTCAACTGTTTCTCCAATATTTTCCTTTCCTAAGTCATTTAATGAATCATCAACTACTAAAGCATGCGTCAAGCCATTAACATCATCCAGCTCAACCTCATTTCCTGTCTGACTTGTCTTACTACCATGAACCAAGTCATTTTTTCTGGCCAACTCATCCACTGAGTCAGCTACCTTGTCATACTCATCTTGTTGAATCCTACACTTGCAGACCCCTTTTACCACTTCAGATACTAGTTTTTGCTCCTCACATACCCTTACTGGATAACACTTTCCTTTACACTCCAGGTTGATTACATTGTTAATGAGCTCCATACTCCTTGTTGCTACTCTGATTTTTGCACATTTAAATGAAACTGGATTGCTTGCATCATCATCAAAATTAATAACTTCACCCCAAATGTTTCCAATCTTCTTCAGAGTGATGTTATTCCAAAGATTTACTGGTATACCATAACAACTCAACCATACCATTCTCTCTTGTTCTAGCTGCAGACCAGCTTCCCATTCAGTAATAAAAACACACCACTCGTGGATCCATGGATAGAATCGTGGTAGTTTCAATTTCATGTCTTCCTTGGAATTGAAAGTTACAACTACATCTCTACTACCACCTTCTCTTACCAGAACATCTCATACTCCTCTTACCTTTAACTCCTTTTCCAACTCTTTAGCATTGAGATTTTCTTTGAGCCTTAAAATAACACTCTCATACAACCATCCATTTCCCACCTCTGTGACTGCTACTGTTGTACTTGCTCTGCTCTGATTAGTCTTTGCATTTGCTACCTCTGCAAAGGATCTATGGTCCCTAACCTAAAACCTACTACCTTTACCTCTTCTACTTTCGAGCCTTCGACCAAAGGAATCATGCATCTGGTTCTGATGAATATCACTTCTTACGGCTTTCGTCTTACTGTACTTAGCCTCTTTCACCTCTAATGCTTTATCATCCACCCATAGTCCATTAGCTTTTTGAATTGCCATTTCTTTTGCCACTGAGCAATCAAACCTCACAAAACCAAACCTTGTATTCTTAACCTTGCGTCTCTTCTGTGGGATAAAAACATCCTTTACCATGCCAAACTTCACAAATAACTTATATAACCCTTTTGGATCCATAGAGTTGGGAATATTATCCACAAAAAGTGGATCACTGAATAATTTTTCTTGTCCTAGCCTAATTTTTCTCTCATCTTAGAGCATCCTCATCAAACTCGATAAAATTATTTTTTAGCTAATAAATTTCAAAAAATCAAGTTCATCAAATTCGCTTGCAGCTCGTCAAAATTTATGATTGCTACAGTATCTTACTAAAACAAGCAAGGTATTGTTCATCGCTATATTAGTGTTAGTGGATGTCCAGTCGGAAGTCCGGCCGATCAATTGGTCAACGACAAATTATTTATTTATTTATTTTTAAGAATTGTTTGGCTGGTAACTTATCAATTTAATAAAAAAAGAAAGATTAACAAACACAATAAGAAAATAATATTTTAATAAGATTAAGTTAGAATAGAGAGTTTGATACAGTAGGTACTAAAGAGGTGACTAGCTAAAATAATAAAATAGCTTTAATTTGACTAAAAATTTGAAAAGATTGGTGTGGATGCTCTTAGAAATGTGTGAACTAATGTGCTTGTCTTGGATTCTTTCTGAGTGTGACGCACAACATATCAAATTTAAATTTATACACCTTCAAAATATTTTTATTCACTAAAAATAATTCTCTCTATGCCCATTGTACAAGAGCTTTTTATAATTTTAATGTATAAAGTGGGGGTATAGAGAAATATTTGAGATGTATTAAGAAGCTCTAGTCATTGGATTCTCATCATCACCTTATAAAATGACAGAAGTATCCCTCATGCTATTTATATATAGTAATGTCACTATTGAAATCATATTAAAAGCTGAGTAGCAATTGATGCTTTTCATTCAATTAATTATGTGTGTGTCTCTATCTAACTGTTTCTTGCTCCAATAGTTTCTAAAACTACCAATTAGAGAAGAAAAAAAAGAAAAAAAAAACAAAAACAAAATGGGATAGCTTGTAGGACAAATGAAAACAATAAAGAACCAGGGCAATGTGATATGAAAATGATTGAAAAGGAAAAAAAATAGAGCATTGCTATTAGTACTTACCTATTTTTTTTGGACGTCTTAATTCTTATTTTTTTATTATTACAATTATACCTTGAAATAAAATTACATTAAAAGACAATCTTTAATGGAACACTCACCTGCCAAATAAAGACAACTCTACAATATTATATACCCACCTCCCCTATCTAAATGTATTCTTCACCGACCTAAACCCAACATATTCCTTTTCATCACCATCCTTAAATCCAATGTTTCTCTTTATCACTATTCTAACCCCAATGTATTCCTCTTCATCACCATACTAAACCCTTAACGCATTCCTTTTCATCACAATCCTAAACCAAAAATTAGTGGCTGAATTGGAATGGGTATCTATTATTTTGTTTGTTATATTGAATTGGAATGGAAAAGAGTGAATTGAGGGTTGAGTTACACAGTGCTGAACAAATGCTATTCGGTAACACAATGTTAAAAAAATTGCTTATGTTCGGTAACATAATGTTGAACAAATGTTGTGTGGCAACACATTGCTCAACAAATTATTTATGTTTGGCAACACAATGCTAACAAAATTGTTTATATTCGGCAACACAGTGTTGAACCAACCCTTGGGCAGTAGATCGGCCGAATAACCAGGTGGTCGACTGGTGATGTGATTTTGGCTCAGTTTTACAATAATGATACAATGGTTTTGATAAAATGGACACCATTATTCACTAATTTCAAATAAATCAAAGAGAGGGACCGTCGTTGTCATCGTTCTTCAACAAGAAATGGATCGCCATCGTCGTTCTTCAATTTGAGAGGGAAGAAGAGGGACATCTTCAACCATAATGGAGAGGGTGTGCAAAATTAGGTGGGTGCACACTTGATTGTGATGATATTATAAATAGAGGTAAATTTGGTATTAAGTGAGGTTTTAAAAGAAATCTTATTGAAATTTAGGGTATAAGGTGGGGGTTCAAAGAAATGGAGGTTTCAAAGAATTAAAGTAAATGTTAATAGCAGCCCTCAAAAAATAGGATAAATTACAAATACATCCATGAGGTTTATTAGAAATATAAATTGTCCTCTTACTTTTGAAAAATTCCAATTACATCTTTTGAGGTTTCCAATTATATGATAATTTCATTTTGGTATTAAAGGGTATTTGGGTACTTTTCTTTTATTAGATCAGTTGCAATTTTTTTTTTTTGGGTTGACAAAACGTGAGGGGAGAATTTACATTTTTGACAAACCTCAAGATTGTATTTGTTATTTACTCAAAAAACAATAGAGACAAACTAGGCAGATATTGAGAGAAAGCCTAAGGTTAGCATCTGGCTTATGTAATTAAATTTTGTGGATATACTTGTTTAATAGTGTGTTATTACATCCGCAACTACATCATAGTACATTTTAATGAAATCTAGATTAAAATTTATGGGTTCAGCTTGTCGGACTAGATAGTGTTGTTGGGTCCGTGGGAACCCACCATGGGTCTCATTTTGATAATCAGAACTATTCAATGTATATAACTCGTCGAGTAATATATACCTGTAAAAAATCACGTTGATCGGATATCGATAGCTATGTGATCAAATCAGTTTTATATAATAAAAAAAAATAGACGGTGAACAAATTAATGGTTGAGAAAAAATTGTTTTGATCACATACCTATCGATATCCGATCAACGTGATTTTTTACAAACACATTACTCGACGAGTTCTACATATTTAATGGTTCGGATTATCAAAACGGGACCCATGATGAGTCCCCACGGACTCAACAATACCGTCCAGTCCGATCTTGGACTGAATACAAGCTGCTCCCAAAATATATATATACACACGGCTAAGAGATTAAGGTAATTGGTAGTTAAAATTAGACCTAGTCAAACATTAGTTAATCATCTCTTTTATACATTATTTAATTTTAAAAATAAACTTAAAAAATAGACTTCCATATTATTTTTTAATTTTAAAATTTTCAGTAGTTCTTAAAACCGTTCAACATTCCAATACTTGAGAAAAGCATATATGTGTCACGTGCAATTCTTTGAAAATCAGAAGTTCATCACATTTTTAGAAAAATGGAATCACCTTGATTTTAGGATCGATATCAAGATTGTTAAAATTTGAATTTTAGGTGAGATTATTAGGAGTCTTGTAGATCGGATTATAAAATCAGATTAAGAATCGTAAGATTATATTTTTAATACAAAATAAATAAAAAATTATCGATAAAAAATTATCGATAATAATAATGTATATTACATACTTTTTAAATCAATCAAAAATGGTAAATTTGATATTTTATGATAAGATTGTTGAGATTTTCTGTTAATATGAAATGATAAAAATAAATAATTAAGAAAAATAATTTTTGAAAACCCATGTGAAATTAATTGGATGTGGCTTTGTAAGACGTGAAAAGTAAGTGCATAGAAATAGTGCACAGAATCAATCACAAATAAGACATAAAAGATGAGTTTTACCTGTGTGGAACCGATATATGAGACCTATCCTTTGTGTCTTATCTGTAACTGATTTATGAGTACATAATTTTTGTTTTTGTAGCTAAGTTTTTGTGATAATTAATAGCTTCTTGACTAGTCAGTTGCCAGTGCCACTATAAAAAATTATAGTTTTAGAGATCAAAATTTAAAAATAAAATTATTTTTTATGATTCAAATATTTTTGTTACGAAAATTTTTGTCATTATATTTTTAGCAAAGAAAATTAGACATTAATGATGAATTATTATCATTTTAAGACCAAATTTTTTGTCTCAAAAAATAAATTATTTTGAGATCAAATTATTGTCTCCAAAAATTTATTTATTAGTGACATTTTCAAAATTTTGTCACTAAAAGTCTTATTTTTGACTTTTCGGGACGACCTTTTAACAACTATCCTCACGACGATAGAAATTGATCCCTAAATGTCTTTTGCAACAAAATTTTCACTTTGAGAGACTAAAAAATTTGGTCTTTAAAACTCTTATATGTTGTAGTGTGAATTTAATTTAGAATAATGCTATATACACTAATTGGTATATGTAGACACCCCATTTTTTACCACCCTTAAGACTTGGACGCGACTGATGGTTTACATGGTGGAGAAAAGTGTGCAGGAAAAATGTTCAGTTTCTTTGGCAAGGAGAGATTCAAATCTCAACTTCATATCCCTTTTTGGACCAAAACTATCTTGATCAAAAGATTTTAGACCTTAAAACTCTCTCTTTCAAAACGTTTTTGAAATAAAGTTTTTACGATGTTTCGAGACTCGCATTTTGTCAAATATTGCGCTTTTCGGTAAACCGAGCAAGGACAAAGTGGAAATGAATGAAAGAGAGATGAAATCTTTGAAAAATCTTTCAAAACACGTTGTCTAGGGGTTTGGAGTTGAAGAAAAGAGGAGAAGAGAGAGGAAAACTAGTTTAGGAGAAGTTCGGCATGAATCCGGGTAGGACCAAAATTGCGCGGCTTCACCGAAACGGGCATAACTCTTTGCACAGGAGGAATTTTGATGCAAGGTTGGCGCCATTGGAAAGCTAACTTCTGGGGATTCAATGTGGCCACATGGAAGACCAGAAAATCAGATGGCCGACCACTTAGGTGGTCAAAAGTGGTTCGACATGAATCCGTGAAGGAGAAAAAAAGTCGAGCGGCCCTCGCTAAATCGGGCTTATTCATTTGCATACTTGGATTTAAGATATGAGGCCACCACCATTGGAAAGCTTAATTCCAGGGCTTCATTTTGCACTCAAGAATCTCCTAAAGCCAAGTCGGGGTGAGGGAGATATGGTTGGACCGAATCTGCGCGGCTTCACCAAAACAGGCATAACGTTTTGCACAGGAAGAATTTTAATGCAAGGTTTGTGCCATTGGAAAGTTAACTTCTGGGGCTTCATCCTTGGGGGTGGCTGACCACTTTGAACCCTTTGACCTGGTCGTCCGACCAGGTCAAGTGGTCGGCCGACCACTTGAACTGGTCGGCCAGCTCCCACATTGTTTGTCTCAGTGAGTGTGTTCCAGCTGTGCCAGCTGGAAGGCATTTGTTGCATCCTTCATACACGTGTATGGAGGATGTTTAACCTAGCTTTGAAGCTTCTTAGAGAAGCCTTAGACCCTCTCCTCTATGAAGGAAGCCTTCTCCTTCCTTGGCAAGGGTTCAGAATTTGTTTGGAGCTCATAAATACACTATCCTCCATATCTCTCTATTTTGTGCTTAAAAACTCCATTGTTCTTGCCCCATTACACTACCACTCATAGCCTACCACCTCCATCATCCATCTAAGCATCTTGGAGCTTGTTTTCAGAGGCTAAGGAGTCACATTATTGGTCCAGAGCTGCTGGAGTTGCTGTGCTACAAGGATAACACATTTCTTCCCTTTTAAGCACTCTTTTTGATTTATTGTTTAGCCATACTTGCAAGCATATTTAGGCTTTTTCATAAACTGGAAAAAATCTTTTTTTGAGCTTCTCTTCAAGTTTGTTCAAGGCCATTTTTCTGTTTGGGGTCATCTACACCCTTTTATGCTTTATTTCCTCATGCTTTGAGCCATGCATTTGAGCATTTGCATTGGCATTAGTTTGGCCATTTAGCCACTGAAATCCAGTGGATTTTCAGTGACTTAGATGGTCTTTGAGCCCTAAAATCAGAGAGGGGTGACTCTCTCACCCCTTGTTCTCTTTACTAGCTTTGTTGGCCTTCCAAAGGGGCTCCTTGTAGACACCCCATTTTTGACCGTCCTCAAAACTTGGATGTCACCGATTGGACACTCGGTGATTATCCATGTTTGTGTTCATTTTGAGTTCCCGGAGGTCTCGGCTACGCGCCTTGCCTCAGGACCTCTCGACTCGACTGTTTCGTGTCTGGTTTTGCACCAAACACTTGTGTTTTGCCTTGGAGGGGCAGGGAATGGCTTGTGAGCCATCCCCACACTCCACTGGCCATGGCTTGAGGCCACCGGTTGTGTTTTGTTGCCACCGGCCAAATGTTTGGCCGGCCGGCCGGCTATTTTTCTTTGGTCAATTGCATTTTTGGCCGACCGACTACTGTGCATCTGCTTTTGCAGATATTTTGGCACAGCTGGCATGCACTTGGCTCCCCTCCATACACTATGGAGGGATCTCTCTCTTTAGAAGCTTGTCTTGTAAGCTTACAAGACAAAAAGCTCTATAAAGAGAGCTTCTTCTCTCTTGAGACAGAGGCTAGACATTTGAGATAGTTTTTTTTTAGGGTTTGAGTTCTAAGGTTTGAATATTGTGTGTATCCTATCTCTATTTCTTCCCCTCTCTTTGTCTTGTGTGTGTTTAGGCTTAGTATTGCTCACAAACACCCACCATTACACCATCCCTTGGAGCTGAGGCCCTTGAGGGTTATTTTTGGAGGTTTTAGACTGATTTCAACCTAAAGAAGCTGCTGGAGCTCCATTGGTGAAGAGGGTCTTCAAGGGTAAGAAACTTGTCCCTTTATTTTTCATTTTTGCATTGTATTTTTGCCTTCCTTACAACTGTTTTTGGGATTAGTGTATAACATAAAAAAGTTTTTTTTTTTTAGCCCTCTAAATAGTTGGTTAAGGTTTCTTTAAGCTTTGGGGTTGTTTGACCCCTCGTAAGCCTTGTAAGGCTTCATTTTGTGCCATTTTGAGCGGGCTCCGGGACCATTGAGTTTGGGCCTCCTCACCACTGAAATCTTAAGGGATTTCAGAGGTGAGGATGGTGCCTTGAGGTCCTAGGAAGGAGAGGGCCACCCCCTCTCCTTGTTGTCCTTGAAAAGGACCATTTTTGCCTCTTGAGGGAGCACCATGTTTAAGTGTGTGTTGGCCATGCCTTAGCTGATTTTCATGCTTATTATGTCATAATATAGCATTGTGTTGAGTTGGTTTTGGTACACCATGCTTGTTTAGCATACATGCCTTGTAATGCCTTATTTTAGCCTTAACATGTCTAATGTTTTGAGTCCTTATTCAAGCATGTTTAGGCCTAGCTTTGTGAAGCCTTTATGTTTGTTTTGCCATGCTCAAGGTCTGCCCTTAGTTGTTTTGGTCGACCATAGCATGTATTGCATAGCCCCTTTGCATTTTGGATTGTTAGCCTTGGACTTTGGACCATATTGCATGCCATGCTTGTCTTGTTCATTTGGTTTGGCACCATTTTAGCATGATTTCAGAGCTTTCCATAGCATGCTAATTGTCTATGTTTACCTCCTTTTAAGTGTGCTTAGAAGTTGTCCCTTTATGCTTAGGAATTAGACCATATTCACATGCATGTGTGTGTGTGTTTTGGACCTCACTTCCATAGCATTGGCCACTGTTTTAGGCTTGTTTGAGGGCTGCCTAATTTAGTTTAAGTCCACCCTCTTTGCTTGTTGCATGCTTTGTATGCTTCCTTGTATTGCCATGTTGCATACTAGCCAACATGCTTAGAGTTGCATTGCATTAGCATGTATACTTGGCTTCTTGAAATGCTTGTGATAGAGGTTGAGTTCCATTGGTTTGTTTATGTGCATTGCATTCCATATCAAGATGCACACTTGATTCTTTGGGCCATCATGAATGGAAATACGCGATTGGTGGTTCGAGAATTGAGGCCCATCCTCCTTTGAGTCATATACATGATAAGGAGTGTGGTTGGTGCATACATGGCTTGAAATGCATTGCCATGCTATGCTTTGCCCTCTGTTGCTGTCAACTGCAGGTTCTGCAGGAAGTTTTGACCGACCGGCCATATATAGTGGCGACCGGCCATCCATCAGTGGCCGATAATTTAATTTGTGGCCGGTGACCATCATACATGGCTAGTGGCCATCCCTCCCAGCCGGTGGTGTTCCACAGTGCCCAGAGAGCATACCTTGGGAGTTGTGCAATTTTTAGAAGAGTAGAACAGTCAAAGCAGAGGCAACTTGAGCATGGCAATGGATTTCCGGGCGAAACCAAGTGCGCATGCATCAAGCCCTCTCCCGAGGCTGCTGTTTACTGCTTTCTTAGATTAATTAATTTGCTTAAAATTTAATGGTCTGTAATATTTAATTAGCTTGTTAGTTAGTTAAATTGTATTATTCTTTTGGCCCCTCCAAGCGAGAGCAAATTTGTAATAAGTGTGGGTGCGTGTGTGCATGTCTTCCAACCCCCACTTCTTTCTTCCCTTTTACTTACCTGCTTTAATGGTTAGTATTAGGGCATATTTATTTTAGCATACCTTATGCTATGCATGCGTGCATCCATTCATTAGTATTGCATGTACCGGGCTCGGCGCATCATGCTAACTGCATAAGTATTTCAAATCTAAACTTGAATACATGCTATTTGTGCATTTTCACATGTCATTTATAGACTAGCCGAGCCTACTCTAATGACATTCCGTATGCGCTGCATTAGCCATTTAACATGGACTTGGATCATGCATGATTGCTAACATGTTCTTGTCTTGGCGCGGAGTACTAGGTGAGCTCTTTATGCTTTAGCATCCTTGCATGCGTGTGAGTGTTGCCATGACAGCATGATTACCATGAGGCTAGTTGCTTATTTGATTAACCGCCTGAATGCCTGTGGGTGAAGGTTGAATTGATTGAGTTGGGACAACTCGTAGAAATCCGTGTTTTTGGCCTACTTGCAAGTAGCAAATTCCAAAGCGTTTTCCAAACAAACGGATATGTAATTTTTTGTTCCAAATTAGACGATCTAGTCTATACTTGTTTGCTGTGCGCATAACATAGTAATTCTAGGCTAATAACCGAAACAAGAACACATAATGTTTTCAAAATTGGATATCACGATTAGTAGAGGCCGATCTTCGGATCGAGCGAGAGGGGGTGCTCAGAGCTGACCTTCCCTAATCGTACCCAAGTTCTCGAGCCGAGGCAACTTTGGTGATGACAGACACGTTGCCTTTGGCATCGAGTCAGGGTTTCCTAAATTTCCCCGTTAAAAAATATTTAGGTGGTGACTCTGTATCTAGAAAAGCAATCAATGTTTGACACTTCTTTACAAAAATCTGTTTTTCTCAAAACGATTTGCCGGATTTGGACTCTTTGGTTCAGATTGAGAATCGTGACACAAATTGAGTCCGAACTGTAGCGAGGTCCCCCGCAGGCTTGTTACAGTTTCTGGCGACTCCGCTGGGGAAGTTAGAGAACTTGACTCGAACTCGTGATATCTTGTTTTGATTTCGCTTATGTGTCTCTTTGCATTGCATGTGCATTGGTGCGCCTAGGACACCGTGTTGGCCATCTGCTATTCCTGAGCGATTTACTGGAGGCTTGCTTCGAGAAGCGTGCCATAAGGCTGATCGGTTGTGGGCTCTGCCAGTATGGGAACTGTAGACACCCCATTTTTGACCGACCTTAAGACTCAGACGTCACCGATTGAGCGCTCGGTGATGTTGCATATTGTGCTCGTTCAGAAGTCGCGGCCGCGGCGCCCCGCCTCCCAAGCCCAACCTTCTTCAGGTTTTGTCTCTTGCGATAACTGACTCGATTTTTCTCTGCTTTTCTTTCCGAGGGAGGAGTGGTCCCAGAGACTATCTCTCGTGGCCGTTACTTTTTTGTGGTCAGAGGCCATTTTACCCATTTCGAGCTGGTTCCGGTTTGAACCGTCGGTGTGTGCCTCGGTTCGACCGCCCAACCATCTCCGATTTTTGGCAAGTGCCTCGCTTTTATCATTCCGAGGAACACTGGGGCCTTCGATACCACTTCGTGGCCAAACACCACTTTCGGTGCTTACAGCCTATTTTCGGGACCCTGAACCGCGCGGTTTTGGTCCCCGAGCATTCATTTTGCATCGGTTTTGTTCAATTTTGGCAAGTGTCTCTGTTTTATCATTCTGAGGGACACTGGGCCTCGATGCCCACTTCGCGGGTCAACGCCACTTTCGGTGCTTTCAGCCCATTTTCGGACCCCGCGGTTTTGGTCCCCGAGTTTTCGCTTTTGCATTAGTTTTTGTTCAATTTTGGCGGTACCTCTGTTTTAGCACCAGTGAAGATCACCGGAGGGTGGGAGGCCAGAATTGTCTCAAAGAACCGCTTATCTGCTTGGTCAAAAGTGGTTCAAAGATGAATCCGGAAGGAGAAAAGTCTGCAAGCTTCACCGAAACAAGCGTAACTCTTTGCACAAGAGGAATTAAAATATGAGGCCACCACCATTGGAAAGATTACTTCCGGGGCTTCATTTTTCACTCAAGAATCTCCTAAGTCCAAATCCGGGGGGAGGAGATATGGTTGGTTGAAGTCCGGTTGGACTGAATCTGCGCAGCTTTACGGAAACTGGCATAACTTTTTTTACAGGAGGAATTTTGATGCAAGGTTTGCGGCATTGGAAAGCTAACTTCCGGGGCTTCAATTTGGACACTTGAATGGACATTTTTGGACTTTCCTAGCACCCAACATCCAGTGGTCTTCTCGGCAGTTTTTTTTTTATCTAGCTGGCCAGCCACCCCTTTTGTGAAATGACGATTTTGCCCCTATGAGTTGGCCGGCCCTATTCCTCTCTTTGAGTGTATTCCAGATATGCATTAGTTGCCCTCAAAATATCTAGATTTGGGGAAAGATATTTAGAGCAAAATATCTAGATTTGGAAAATATCTTTAGAGGGAATGCTTGGGTGTATTTTCCACTCCCTTTTGCCCTCCTTTTTGACCCCTTTCTTGGCCATAAAAACCAGGGGCCACCAGCTGGTTTAAGGGTTAAAAAAAAAATCCTTTGAGCCTTGCATATACATCTCCTCCATTCCTCTCTTCTAAAAAGCTTCAAACATCCAAGTCTTGGCACCATTTTGTTCATCAACACCTAGTATCACCATCACCATACCATTTCCAGCAGCAAGGAAGGTTTTTCAGAGGCTAAGAAGCAACAAATTTGGTCCAAGAAGCAACAAAAGAAGTGGTCATCAAGGGTGAGTCCCTTTTCCCTCTTTTTTAGCACATTTTTGTATCATTTTTCTACCCTATTTTCTTGTGGTTTTGGGCTCCGACCCCTACTAGTTTTAGGCTTATTTTGATCCCCTCTTCAACATTGAAGAAGGGCTCAACCATGTTTGGTAACTCTATCATGCACTTGTTTCATAATCTCTCATATTTTCCGTAATTTTGCATGCTTTGTTAAGCCTTTCTTTGTTCTGTTTTTTGCCATTCTCAGGCATGAAAATAGTCTTAAAATGATCCCCTATACATGTTTTGTTAAGGGTCTTAGGTTGTTTGGTGCTTCCATGCATGACCTCTCTTTATAGCCCCTATTTGGTTCATTATTTTGCATGCTTTGCTAGGCTTGCTTAAATTCTGTTTCCGGCCTTCATCAGGCTTAGAAAGTGTCTTATTTTGGCCCATTATACATGTTTTGTTAAGGGTCTTAGGCCATTTGGTAATTTCTTTTGGTACTTCATGTTATACCCCCTATTTGGTTCATTATTTTGCATGCTTTGTTAGGCTTGCTTAACTTCTGTTTCCGGCCTTCGTCAGGCTTGAAAAGAGCCTTGTTTTGGCTTTCTCTTCATGTTTTGTTAAGGGTCTTAGGCCATTTGATGCATTCTTTTGGTACTTCATGTTGTACTCCATCTTTGGTTCATTATTTTGCATGCTTTGTTAGGCTTGCTTAGATTCTTTTTTCGGCCTTCATCAGGCTTATAAAGTGTCTTAAAATGACCCATTCTTCATGTTTTGTTAAGGGTCCAAGGTTGTTTGATGCATTATTTTGGTACCTCATGTTATAGCCTTTGTTGGCTCAGTATTTTGCATGCTATGTTTAGCCTATCTACATACTGAATTGGGGGATGTCATCTCTTGTAAATGTGCATATATTTGGCCCCTCTTTAATGTTGTAGAACTGTGTTTTTCAGTTTGAGCATTGTAGATACCACTTGCTTTGTAATTTTCCTCTTTTCCCCCCATTTTTGCAAACTATTTTTGCCATGCTTGTGATCATCGTTTGGTCTTGCTTTGTACTAAAAAAATGTTAGTTTAGGGGCTGTCTCGCTACTGTTTTACATGTCATGTCCATATTGTGCACGTTTAGTAGGGCTGTAGGCCATTTCGGGTGCTTTACATTGCATTTCGGGCATCGGGTGTAATTTTGCTATAATTCGGGGGCTGTTTTGCATCATTTTAGCTGCTGAAATTTGCATTTTTCGTATGCCATATGCCACGTCTTGTTTGCATGCCATTTTTGTGCCTTAGGGCCATGCCTCGGTTTGCGTGCCCACGGGCACGCATTTCGAGGCACCTCATTTTTATCATTCCGGCAGCTTATGTGAGTGTGGCTGAGGTCCTCTCATGTTGGTGTAAGCCCAATTTGTTATTTCATGCTCAGATGTCATCGCCTCGGTTATGCGTCTGCAGTGCACGATTTCGAGGCACCTCATTTACATTCATCGGCTTATGTGAGTGTGGCTGAGGCCCTCTCATGTTAGCATAAGCCCAATTCGCATTCCGTATATCATTTCATGCCTTCGGGCCGTGCCTTGGTTTGCGTGCCCGTGTGCACGCATTTCGAGGCAGCTCATTCTCATCTCTCGGCATCTTATGTGAGTGCGGCTGAGGCCCTCTCATGTTAGTGTAAGCCCAATTTGCATTTTTATGCCTTTATATCATTGCCTCGGTTTGCGTGCCCGTGTGCACGCGTTTCGAGGCACTTCATGTTCATCTCATGGCCTCCTATGTGAGTGTGGCTGAGGCTCTCTCATGTTAGTGTAAGCCCATCTTGCATCGTGTATGCCATTTTAGATCTGTTGCATTCCGTATGCCATTTCCTCGGTTCGCGTGCCCGTGGGCACGCATTTTGAGGCATTTCATTTTAGTCTTATTGTATATCATATTTCATGTCATTTCATGCTTTTATGTCATCACCTCGGTTTGCGTGCCCGCGTGCACGTATTTCGAGGCATCTTATTTTCATAGCATTGTGCATGCTAAGATTGCATATTAGCTGCATTTCATGCATATCATGCATATTGCATCGTGTTCGGGATAGGTGTTAGCCTGGGCACGGGAAACGAGGCGCGTTTCGTACTCCGAGTGACGGAACGGGTCTCAATTCCCAAGTTACCGACACTCCGGATTACACATGATGGAGTTAGGTTTTGTTGTAGCATTCATATGCATTCATCCTATATTGAGTTGTGCAATTCGGCTCCTCGGCCATCAGGCATCGATATGCGTGATTGATGGCACGAGGATCGAGGCATGCATATATTTGTGAAATACATTGCTATGCCCTTTTCCTGCTCTTTGTTGCAGCAAAATCAAGGATCAGCAGCTTTTCGGAGTCCGACACGCATTTCGAGAAAATTACAAACAGAGGCTAATTGGGGCATCCCAGTGGATTTCCGCGCCAAGGCAGCCCAACATGCATCATATCAATATCCGGAGCGGAGTCAAGGCAGCCCCTGGCTTGCATGCCAGTTTATAGCTTTCTTAGATTAATTTGATAATTAATTAGGAATCTGTATTATTCGGACTGCATTATTCTTTTATTTCGGACTGTATTATTATTTATTCGGACCCTCTGCGCGAGGGCAATGTTGTAATAAGGGTGTGTGAGTGTGATGTATGTCTTCTAACCCCCATTTCTTTCTCCCTTTTATTTACCTGCTTATGATGGTTAGATATAGGGCATATTTCAATTAGCATATAGTATGACAGCATGTTTGCATCATTCATCTGTTTTTGCACGCACTGCCTCAAGCATCATACAAACTGCATCTGTATTTCAATTCCAAATTGAATACATGTTAGTTGTTGCATTTCACATGCCATGTTTAGAATAGCCGAGCCTGCTATAGTTTGCATTTTCGCATGTGTTACATTAGGCAATCCTGTGCATCTAGGATCATGCATGATTTCTAATCGCTTCGCTTTTGGCTTGGAGTACTCTGTAAGTTTTATGCTTTAGCATCCTTGCATGCGTGTGAGTGTTACCATGAATAGCATGCTTACCATGAGGCTATGTGCTTACATGATATAACTGCCTTGAATGCTTGTGGGTGGAGGTCGAGTTATCTGAATTGGAATAATTCATCAAATGCTTGTTTTAAGCCCACTAGATAGTGGCAAAATCATTGCTTTCTTAAGCCCACCTGAGAGTGGCAAATCTACGTCTTAGCCTACTTGCGAGTAGCACCATCAAACCATTTTCAAACAAACAAGCATGAAATGTTTTGTTCCAACTCAGGCGATTCAGTCTATACTTGTATGCTGTGCGCATCACATAATAACCTAGGCTAATAACCGGAATAAGAACTCACAAAGTTTTCAAAAACAGATATCATGGTTAGTAGAGGCCGGTCTTTGGCCGGGCGAGCGGGGGTGCTCACGATGTGACCTTTCCCAATCGTACCCAAGTTCCCGAGCCAACTTTGGTGATGTCGGACACGTGGCCTTTGGCACCGAGTTAGGGTTTCCTAAATTTCCCATTTAAAAAATATTTAGGTGGCGACTCTGTTATCTGGCAAAGCAGTCCATGTTTGGCACTTCTTTCAAAAAATTTGTTTTTCTCAAAAACGATTTGACGGATTTGGACTCTTTGGTTCAAGATTGAGAACCGCAACAAAATCGAGTCCTAATCAGGCGAGGTCCTCGCGGCTTGTTCTGATTCTGGCGACTACCGGGATTTAGAGAACTTGACTCGAACTCATGATATCTGGTTTTGACTACACTTGTGTGTTTCTTTGCATTGCATTTGCATTGGTGCGCCTAGGACACCGTGTTTGCTATATGCCATTCCCGAACGATTTGCCGGAGGCTTGTCTTGTCAAGTCATGTCCGTAAAATTTGATCGGCTCGGGCTCTGACAAAGATGGGACCACAAACCCCGGTTTTCCCGGTCCACCCTTTTTGACCATTCGACCTAGTGCATATTCGGATCCATAGTGACCATTCCAAACTAGGACAGGTTGCTTACCCGTTTATAGGTTGTTTGAAGCCGCTGCGTGCATAGTGAAACCCTAGTTCCTGACAAAATAGGACAGGGAAACCCTACCCCAACATAAGGGTGTTTTGGCTCTCACTTATCTGTTATGTGCTTGTTAGAGTGTGCCTCTACAGGGAATGCATGTATCAGTTTATGAGTTTGAGCATCAGTTCATGAGCACCAATTCAAGATTTTGGGTATCAGTTTATGCGGCATCGATTTGGAATCGATTTTACCGAGGGTATCACCACAGGTAATTTTGGGGCAGAATTCAGGAGAGGGCACACTCATTCAACTATGCTCACATCTGTTCAGTGAAATCAGCCGAGATGTCTGCTTTTCTTTTGCTAGGTAGTTTTGGAACCATAGCTTCAGAAGGCTTCAATATCCCCCGGGTACACCGAACTTGTGTTGATAGACTTTGTTGGGTCAGAGATTCAGTTCAAGGACAATCAGTGTTGCTTTACCAGAGGCAGGGTGAAAAGGCCAGTCAGACACAAACCATCAGTATAGCAGCTACCAGCTCAGTGGTCTTTGAATAGTCGGGTTGTGGTTTCGAGCCTCTGCGGAACACATATACCGGTCGCTCAGTCGAATCAGGACAATATGTCGAGTCTGGAAGAAATGGTGCGCCAACTCCAGGATAGTATGAAAGCCATGCAGCAAGACGCTGTCCGTCAAGCAAAATTCACCAAGCAACAGGCTGTGGTCATATCCCAACAGGCAGAGACAATTGCCAGGTTAGAACAGCAAACCGAAGCATCCGCTTCACAACAAGTTCCTCCCCCAGCAGGAGCTCCAGCACCTGGGGAGATGCCAAATGTCCAGGAAGGTATGGACATTCCGATAGGGCCGGCTCCACCTCCGATTTTACCGCAACTATCCAAGGCACCCACGCCTATCAATGTACCGGACTCTCCCTTTGAGTTCGAAGCAGACTCCACAGCACTGAAGCTGAGTAAGTTGGAAAAAATGTTTAAGAAATCCCAAGGAGTCAGGTCTATTCCCGACATCGAGGATGGGTATACAGACACAGCTGTGACGCTGCCAGATCGGTTCAAGATGCCTCATATTGATCGATTTGATGGGTCCGGGGACCCCATGGTACACTTGAGACTGTTTTCAGATATCCTAAGGCCAATGGGCCTCAGCAGGCTTCAGAAGTTGTCTTTATTTGGCCGGACCCTGTCAGGTGTGGCATCCGCATGGTATGCCAAGCTAGAAGATGACGTCAAGAGAAATTGGGACGAAATGGCTGAGGCCTTCATCGCGTAGTACTCATACAACACACAGATTGAGATTATGACCCGTGATCTCGAGACAACTAGGCAAGAGCCTAAGGAGAGTTTTTCAGAGTTCGTAACCAGATGGAGGACCAAGGCTTCGATGATGACCTTGAGGCCTACGGACAAAGACCAGATTCGGATGATTGTGCGCAATCTACAGCCGAAGTTGATGCAAAAGATGATAGTAGTCCCCTTTCCTACTTTTTCTGACTTACATGAGATGGGAGTACAGATCGAGGATGCTATGAAGCAGGGCCTCATTGACCAAGAGAAGGAGCAGCCTAGGCGGGCATTTTCCGATTCGAATCGACCACCAAAGGCGATGTGGCCACAAGATCTTCTGAGGTGGGCATGGTCACCACCACCACATCAAAAAGGGCTACCCCATTCACCGGTGCGTCCGGAAGTAGCTCACAGAAAACCAAATATCCGCCTCGAGTCAAGAGGGTTTTCACCCCACTTTGCATGCCTTTGTCAAAGGCTCTAGAGGTCTTAATCCGGAAGGGACATCTGAAACCGTTGGAACAACAGCCCTTACCCGATCCTATCCCTGCGAAGCATGACCAGACTAAGTACTGTGCCTACCATCAACAAACCGGTCATGAGACCGATAGCTGCTTTCGTCTGCGCCATGATGTACAAGATTTGTTTGACAACAACGTTATCGCCGCACCAGTCTCACAAGGTCTATCGGTACTGGATTGATGAATGTGGGGGATAATGTTATGTGAATGGGGGATGAACCACCTGCGGGCAGCGCTCAATTTACTCCAGACGTGGGAATGGCACGCATTGTTCTGAGCAATGTGCAAATACCAGTTTTGTGCTTTCTGACTTGGGTATTGGGTTAGTTTTGTTGTTTTGTTTTGAGTCTGTCTTTTTGTTTTGAGTCAGTCTCTTTTGTCTTGGGTCTGTCTTGTTGTATCGAGTCAGTCCTGTTGTATAGAAGTCAGGTGATTCCGGGGGTGTTACCTCGGGCGTCACCATTTTGTTTCACGTTTGTCTTTTTGTTTTGTTTTGAGTCTGTTTCTGCTAGGGAGCCAGTTATGCCAACAGATTTTGAATGAAACAGCAGTGATTTCCATACTCTGGCATTTGCTTCTGCCATGTGCTAGTTGTGCCGGGATTTGAATGAAACGACAGTGCATTC
The DNA here is from genome assembly GCA_025200525.1 of Camellia lanceoleosa. NCBI lineage: Eukaryota > Viridiplantae > Streptophyta > Magnoliopsida > Ericales > Theaceae > Camellia > Camellia lanceoleosa. The sequence continues at coordinate 49,779,028 of CM045763.1, read as the reverse complement.
CACCCGCTCTCTTGTGCCTTGAAGTCATTGTATTAACCTAAGTTTTTCAAAACCTTTTTGAACATTGCGGTGAAAACAAAGAGGGAGGAATTCCTCGGGATTTGCAAAACTTTGATCAAAATGAGAGAAAGAGAGGCGTGCTAAGCCCTTAATGAATGAAATCATGCTTGTTAGTGTGAGTACTGAGAAGGACCCTAGCTTGATCCAGATTGGTCCTACACTGTCTTCAGCGCGAGCAATTTGTCGCTTTCTTAAAAACTTTCAAAAAAATGTTTTTCGCGGTCCTGCGAAGACATGTGTGGAATCGCTCTTAAGATTGTATAGCTTAGGATCACTCTCAGCCTCGAGATTCAACCCCTTTGCTTCCAAACCTTGAACTTGAATTCAGAAGGTTCAACGGTCAACTACAACATGAGGCCTGTGTGGCCAGATTTGAAGCAGCCCTCGAACAAGAGGCACCAAAGTCAGATCAAGACGATCAGATGTCATCAAAAGGAGCTTGCAAAGCTAGATCAGAAGCACCCCTCGAACTAGGGGCCAAAAAATATCTGATGTGCTCGAAGAGCCAAAGGTGGATCTTTCTGCAAATCAATACAACAGCCACTCTCCCGGATACAGAGGGCTTCAATCTCAAAACCATTTGGCATGGACCTGTTACACTTCTGCCCTTTGAGAGGCTCGCTGGGCCGAAAACCCAGAAGGGCGACCCAGGCAAAAGTTAGAGCAAAAAAAAAAAAAAAAAAAAGAAAAGAATGAAAAGAAAAGAAAAAAAAAAAAAGAAGAAGAAAAAGAAAAAAAGAACAAAGCTCGCAAGGTCGAAAACCTGCAACAGGCGCCTTGGCAAAAGTTAGAGCATAAAAAGGAGAGGTTAAATACCCGAGTGTACCTTAACCCCGAACTACGTAAGGCTTGATTCCTATCTTTGGGATACGTAGGCAACTTCATTCTGAAGTCCAGCCATAAACAATTCAAAATTCAATTATGTCCATGCGATGGTTTTGATCATCTTTTGCCTTCTCTGTATCTGAGAGTCTGGTTGTGTTCATCGCTCTGAGGACTGACTACAATGTGCTGCGGTGCCTTTCAAACAAGGGGCAACTTTCCGTTGCCATTCAACACGCTGCGGTGCCATTCAAACAAGGGGCAACTTTCCGTTGCCATTTAATGCGCTGCGGCACCATCCAAACAAGGGGCAACTTTCCGTTGCCATCCAATGCACCACGGTGCCGTACAAACAAGGAGCAACTTTTCGTTGCCATGCAGCTCTCTACAAGTACGGGGCAATTTTCCTTTGGATCCAAGGTTGTGCATCTCAGGAGTAGGTTTCATGCTCATTGAGCAAATGGCCGTATGCAAAAATAGTTTTTTGAGAATTTTTACTGAGGTTGGCTAATTTTCTCGAAAAATCATTCTATCTTTTCTAAAATTGGACCATTTCTTGGACCCAAAAAAGGAAACTTTTCAGTGCTCATAGCCTGACTTGCATGATTTCAAATCAAAAACTGAACAAACATGTTAATCTAACTCTCATTTTGGTCAAAATTGTTTTAGTAGAAAGCCAAAAACAAAAAATGGTCGAAATGATGAACTAGGGGCACAGTTGAGTCAGGCTTCCTGTCTTTTCCCTGTTGTCAATGCATTTGCCAAAAAAAAGGGCACTCTACCTGCCAGGAAAGGGCACAACAAAGGGCCAAAAGCTCCCTCATCCTTCGAGCAACGAGGTATCAAGCCAAGTGCGAAGCACGAACTGGAATGGATCAGGATATTCCACTCCCTCATCTAGACGGATCTGATCATGTCCAAACTTCCCAGCAGAGCATCGTCAACCGATGTCAGCTACAGATTCGCTACACACCCAAATGTAGTGCAACCCCTCTGTGGGAGGAATTCACTAGCTGTGAGCGGAAGAAAGAGAATCGAGCAGAATGCTAGGGGCACGAGCCCTCAACTTGCTGTTTATCCATCCACCACCCAGGGGAGGGATTGAAAAATGAGAGATTGAAGAATAGAGAGATGTGCGATGAGAGAAAAAGTGAGAAAAAGGTTTTGTGAGAAGAGCCGAGATTGAGTGCCAAGTGATATGAGAATCACAAATGAGAAAGGGTGGGAAACACTACCCGGTGAAACAGGCTCCCTGTGCACGTCTGAGTGTCGTGTCTTTTCGTTTGTCTCATTTCATCCCGAGCGTGTCTCGTTGTATTTAGGTCGTTTACCTTTTGTTTTTCTGTGTTGAGTTGTTTTGGCTGTGGTCAGTCGTAGGCTCAATACCCGGTTGAGAACCCATCTCTCAATTTCAAAAAATAAAATCGTCCTGTGCTCAGAGTGCTGTGCCATTCTCCACATTTGTGCAAAATAGGATTGGTTCTTTCATAAAACCGCAGGGTTCAACCCAGGTCATGTCAGAATAGTAAAACAAGGACCTATCTGAAGCTATTTCGGTTCCAGACTGCAAAGCAAAAGAAAAGAGGGAAAATTTGGAGCATCTTAGCATGTCTCAACTTTAGCAAAATCTGAGACTGCATTCTAGGTGCACCTTCTCAGGCCTCGCCTTTTCTCTGGAGTATGAGTGTGCCTCGACCCCAAGTGTAAGCCTGCTTTAAGTCAGAATGGCAGTCCAAGCAGCACCAGAGGGTTTCACATGCAGATGTTATCTCTCGCCAAGTTGAATAGGGTGTGCCCCTTTTGAGGTGAGTGTGTTGCAAAGTCCTCTAAGAGGCAAATCAGAGGCACCAGAGTACATATTTGATGATCTTCTATTGCATAGAGTGTGAACTTTCATATACACTGTTGTTGCATGCGTGCCGCGCATCGTTATGATTCTTGCAGAGAATATGCTTGCTTTCAATATTGCATAAATTGTGCTTCCATACTTGCATAGAAAATGCCCGTATCTTTTGCATAGAAAATGCCTCCATACTTGCATAGAAGATGCATTTTATCGCACTTTCTTGTGCATTTTATCTCACTCGCACTGTCTTGTGCACTTACACTTTGTGTCTCACTTGCACTATCTTGTGGTTGTATCTCACTCGCACTACCTTGTGCATTTCAAATCACTCGCGCTGTTTAGCGCATCGCACTATCTTGTGCATTTCAAATCACTCGCGCTGTTTAGCGTATCGCACTATCTTGTGCATTTCAAAATCATTCGCGCTATTTTGCGCACCTGAATCGCACTGTTTTGTGCAGTTTGCATTCGCGCTATTTTGCGCACCTCAATCGCACTATTTTGTGCAGTTTACATTCTCGCTATTTTGCGCATCGCACTATTTTGTGCAGTTTACATTCGCGCTATTTTGCGCATCGCACTATTTTGTGCAGTTTACCATTCGCGCTATTTTGCGCACCTCTATCGCACTGTCTTGTGCATTGCATGTCACATCGCACTATTTTGTGCATTTCAAATCAATCGCGCTGTTTAGCGTATCGCACTATTTTGTGCATTGTATCATTTGTGATATCTTGCACGTCCCACCTGCACTTGTTAGTGCATTACATTTCACTCGCGCTATTTTGCGCATCGCACTATTTTGTGCACATTACTTGCATTGTGCATGCATTTTATCACGCTATTTTGCGCACCTTACCCGTATCACACTGCGATGCATTCACCCGCCGGCACCGCGTGTGCCAAACTTTCAGGAATCACATTGAATATATGTTGTTAGCATATTGTTCTTGTTGAATTTCTCTCTTTTGCAGGCACGATATTGTATGTACGGTTCATTTGAGGTCAAGTGCGACTGACGAATCGCATTGTATCGTATCTTCTCCGTGTGAGACGCGACGAGAATTGAATAATTCTCCGCATTCCTAACTGCATGAAATGTAGTTGTTGCTTTGCATTCTTGCTTAAAACTGTTGCATCTATTTGTCAATACTTGCCCCATTACAGCTTGCTGCACTTGCATGATCGCCTGGCTCCGTGCCTATCATTTTGCATTTTGCCCCTGCCTGCGGGCACATATCTTTGTTTATCTTGTATGATTGTCTAAGTCTTCGGCCTTGTCAAAAATGGGTCGTCTCTAGGCTTTGACATTCATTCCCGTCACTTGTGACTTTCGAGTTCTGTCAAAGAGGGGCAACTGTAGACACCCCATTTTTGACCGACCTTAAGACTCAGACGTCACCGATTGAGCGCTCGGTGATGTTGCATATTGTGCTCGTTCAGAAGTCTCAGAGTCGCGGCCGTGCGCCCTGCCTCCGGGCTTCCGAACCTTCTTCTGTGCCTTGTCTCGGTTTGCGAACCAGACTCGGTTTTCTCTGTTTTCTTTCCTGAGGGGAGGGAGTGGTCCTGTAGACTATCTCTCAGTGGCCGTGGGCTACTTTTCGTGGCCGTAGGCCATTTTACCCATTTCGGAGCCCGGTTCCCGGTTTTCGGGACCGTCAGGCCGTGTGCCTCGGTTCGGGACCGCCCAACCATCTCCGATTTCTCCGATTTTTGGCAAGTGCCTCTGTTTTATCATTCCGAGGAACACTGGGGCCTCTGATGCCCACTTCGTGGCCGAACACCACTTTCGGTGCTTACAGCCTATTTTCGGGACCCTGAACCGCGCGGTTTTGGTCCCCGAGCATTCATTTTGCATCGGTTTTTGTTCAATTTTGGCAAGTGTCTCTGTTTTATCATTCTGAGGGACACTGGGGCCTCTGATGCCCACTTCGTGGCCGAACGCCACTTTCGGTGCTCGCAGCCCATTTTCGGGACCCCGCGCGGTTTTGGTCCCCGAGCTTTCGTTTTGCATTAGTTTTTGTTCAATTTTGGCAGGTACCTCTGTTTTAGCACCAGGAAGATCACTGGAGGGTGGGAGGCCAGCAATTGTCTCAGCAACCAGTTATCTGCTTGGTCAAAAGTGGTTCAAAGATGAATGGGAAGGAGAAAAGTCTGCGCGGCTTCACCGAAACAAGCGTAACTCTTTGCACAAGAGGAATTAAAATATGAGGCCACCACCATTGGAAAGCTTACTTCCGGGGCTTCATTTTTCACTCAAGAATCTCCTAAGTCCAAATCCAGGGGGAGGAGATATGGTTGGTTGAAGTCCGGTTGGACTGAATCTGCGCAGCTTTACGGAAACTGGCATAACTTTTTCTACAGGAGGAATTTTGATGCAAGGTTTGCGGCATTGGAAAGATAACTTCCGGGGCTTCAATTTGGACACTTGAATAGACATTGTTGGACTTCCCTAGCACCCAACAGCCAGTGGTCTTCTCGGCAGTTTTTTTTTAATCTAGCTGGCCAGCCACCCCTTTTGTGAAATGACGATTTTGCCCCTATGAGTTGGCCGGCCCTATTAATCTCTTTGAGTGTATTCCAGATATGCATTAGTTGCCCTCAAAATATCTAGATTTGGGAAATGATATTTAGAGCAAAATATCTAGATTTGGAAAATATCTTTAGAGGGAATGCTTGGGTGTATTTTCCACTCCCTTTTGCCCTCCTTTTTGACCCCTTTCTTGGCCATAAAAACCAGGGGCCACCAGCTGGTTTAAGGGTTAAAAAAAAAATCCTTTGAGCCTTGCATATACATCTCCTCCATTCCTCTCTTCTAAAAAGCTTCAAACATCCAAGTCTTGGCACCATTTTGTTCATCAACACCTAGCATCACCATCACCATACCATTTCCAGCAGCAAGGAAGGTTTTTCAGAGGCTAAGAAGCAACAAATTTGGTCCAAGAAGCAACAAAAGAAGTGGTCTTCATGGGTGAGTCCCTTTTCCCTCTTTTTTAGCACCTTTTTGTATCATTTTTCTACCCTATTTGCTTGTGGTTTTGGGCTCTGACCCCTACTGGTTTTAGGCTTATTTTGAGCCCCTCTTCAACATTGAAGAAGGGCTCAACCATGTTTGGTAACTCTATCATGCACTTGTTTCATAATCTCTTATATTTTCCGTAATTTTGCATGCTTTGTTAAGCCTTTCTTTGTTCTGTTTTTGGCCATTCTCAGGCCTGAAAATAGTCTTAAAATGATCTCCTCTACATGTTTTGTTAAGGGTCTTAGGTTGTTTGGTGCTTCCATGCATGACCTCTCTTTATAGCCCCTATTTGGTTCATTATTTTGCATGCTTTGTTAGGCTTGCTTAAATTCTGTTTCCGGCCTTCATTAGGCTTAGAAAGTGTCTTATTTTGGCCCATTCTACACGTTTTGTTAAGGGTCTTAGGCCATTTGGTAATTTCTTTTGGTACTTCATGTTATACCCCCTATTTGGTTCATTATTTTGCATGCTTTGTTAGGCTTGCTTAACTTCTGTTTCCGGCCTTCGTCAGGCTTGAAAAGAGTCTTTTTTTGGCTTTCTCTTAATGTTTTGTTAAGGGTCTTAGGCCATTTGATGCATGATTTTGGTACTTCATGTTGTACTCCATCTTTGGTTCATTATTTTTCATGCTTTGTTAGGCTTGCTTAGATTCTTTTTTCGGCCTTCATCAGGCTTATAAAGTGTCTTAAAATGACCCATTCTTCATGTTTTGTTAAGGGTCCAAGGTTGTTTGATGCATGCTTTTGGTACCTCATGTTATAGCCTTTGTTGGCTCAGTATTTTGCATTCTATGTTTAGCCTATCTACATACTGAATTGGGGGATGTCATCTCTTGTAAATGTGCATATATTTGGCCCCTCTTTAATGTTGTAGAACTGTGTTTTTCAGTTTGAGCATTGTAGATACCACTTGCTTTGTAATTCTCCTTTTTTCCCCCCATTTTTGCAAGCTATTTTTGCCATGCTTGTGATCATCGTTTGGTCTTGCTTTGTACTAAAAAAATGTTAGTTTAGGGGCTGCCTCGCTACTGTTTTACATGTCATGTCCATATTGTGCACGTTTAGTAGGGCTGTAGGCCATTTCGGGTGCTTTACATTGCATTTCGGGCATCGGGTGTAATTTTGTTATAATTCGGGGGCTGTTTTGCATCATTTTAGCTTCTGAAATTTGCATTTTTCATATGCCATATGCCACGTCTTGTTTGCATGCCATTTTTGTGCCTTAGGGCCATGCCTCGATTTGCGTGGCCACGGGCACGCATTTCGAGGCACCTCATTTTTATCATTCCGGCAGCTTATGTGAGTGTGGCTGAGGTCCTCTCATGTTGGTGTAAGCCCAATTTGTTATTTCATGCCTGTATGTCACTGCCTCGGTTTGCGTGCCCGTGTGCACGTATTTCGAGGCACTTCATTTTCATCCATCGGCGGCTTATGTGAGTGTGGCTGAGGCCCTCTCATGTTAGCATAAGCCCAATTCGCATTCCGTATATCATTTCATGCCTTCGGGCCGTGCCTTGGTTTGTGTGCCCGTGTGCACGCATTTCGAGGCAGCTCATTCTCATATCTCGGCATCTTATGTGAGTGCGGCTGAGACCCTCTCATGTTAGTGTAAGCCCAATTTGCATTTTCATGCCTTTATATCATTGCCTAGGTTTGCGTGCCCGTGTGCACGCGTTTCGAGGCACTTCATATTCATCTCATGGCCTCCTATGTGAGTGTGGCTGAGGCTCTCTCATGTTAGTGTAAGCCCATCTTGCATCGTGTATGCCATTTTAGATCTGTTGCATTCCGTATGCCATTTCCTCGGTTCGCATGCCCGTGGGCACGCATTTTGAGGCATTTCATTTTAGTCTCATTGTATATCATATTTCATGTCATTTCATGCTTTTATGTCATCACCTCAGTTTGCGTGCCCGTGTGCACGCATTTCGAGGCATCTTATTTTCATAGCATTGTGCATGCTAAGATTGCATATTAGCTGCATTTCATGCATATCATGCATATTGCATCGTGTTCGGGATAGGTGTTAGCCCGGGCACGGGAAACAAGGCACGTTTCGTACGGGTCTCAATTCCCAAGTCACCGACACTCCGGATTACCCATGATGGAGTTAGGTTTTGTTGTAGCATTCATATGCATTCATCTTATATTGAGTTGTGCAATTCGGCTCCTCGGCCATCAGGCATCGATATGCGTGATTGATGGCACGAGGATCGAGGCATGCATATATTTGTGAAATACATTGCTATGCCCTTTTCCTGCTCTTTGTTGCAGCAAAATCAAGGATCAGCAGCTTTTCGGAGTCTGACACGCATTTCGAGAAAATTACAAACAGAGGCTAATTGGGGCATCCCAGTGGATTTCCGCGCCAAGGCAGCCCAACATGCATCATATCAATATCCGGAGCGGAGTGAAGGCAGCCCCTGGCTTGCATGCCAGTTTATAGCTTTCTTAGATTAATTTGATAATTAATTAGGAATCTGTATTATTTGGACTGCATTATTCTTTTATTTCGGACTGTATTATTATTTATTCGGACCCTCTGCGCGAGGGCAATGTTGTAATAAGGGTGTGTGAGTGTGATGTATGTCTTCCAACCCCCATTTCTTTCTCCCTTTTATTTACCTGCTTATGATGGTTAGATATAGGGCATATTTCAATTAGCATACAGTATGACAGCATGTTTGCATCATTCATCTGTTTTTGCACGCACCGGGCTCGGCGCATCATACAAACTGCATCTGTATTTCAATTCCAAATTGAATACATGTTAGTTGTTGCATTTCACATGCCATGTTTAGAATAGCCGAGCCTGCTATAGTTTGCATTTTCGCATGTGTTACATTAGGCAATCCTGTGCATCTAGGATCATGCATGATTTCTAATCAGTTTCCTGTTTTGGCTTGGAGTACTCTGTAAGTTTTATGCTTTAGCATCCTTGCATGCGTGTGAGTGTTACCATGAATAGCATGCTTACCATGAGGCTATGTGCTTACATGATATAACTGCCTTGAATGCCTGTGGGTGGAGGTCGAGTTATCTGAATTGGAATAATTCATCAAATGCTTGTTTTAAGCCCACTAGATAGTGGCAAAATCATTGCTTTCTTAAGCCCACCTGAGAGTGGCAAATCTACGTCTTAGCCTACTTGCGAGTAGCACCATCAAACCATTTTCAAACAAACAAGCATGAAATGTTTTGTTCCAACTCAGGCGATTCAGTCTATACTTGTATCTTGTCAGGCATCACATAATAACCTAGGCTAATAACCGAATAAGAACTCACAAAGTTTTCAAAACAGATATCATGGTTAGTAGAGGCGGTCTTTGGCGGCGTGAAGTGCTTCGCGATGTGACCTTTCCCAATCGTACCCAAGTTCCCGAGCCAACTTTGGTGATGACGGACACGTGGCCTTTGGCACCGAGTTAGGGTTTCCTAAATTTCCCATTTAAAAAATATTTAGGTGGCGACTGTTATCCGCAAAAGTCCATGTTTGGCACTTCTTTCAAAAAATCTGTTTTTCTCAAAAACGATTTGCCGGATTTGGACTCTTTGGTTCAAGATTGAGAACCGCAACAAAATCGAGTCCGAACTGTAGCGAGGTCCCTCGCGGGCTTGTTACAGGAACACAAACCCCGGTTTTACCGAGGCACCCTTTTCGACCATTCGACCTAGTGCATATTCGGAATCCATAGTGACCATTCCAAGATAGGACAGGTTGCTTACCCGATCATAGGTTGTTTGCAACCACTGCGTGCATAGTGAAACCCTAGCCCCTGACAAAATAGGACAGGGAAACCCTATCCCAAACATAGGGGTGTTTTGGTTCTCTTTTGCTTGCTATGTGCTTTTAGAGTGTATCTCTACAGGGAACGTGCATATCAATTTGCAAGTTTGAGTATCAGGCCCGAGGGCACCAGTGTCAGTTTGTAGGAATCAGTTATATCCGTAGGTATCCAATTCAGTATTTTGAGGCAGTGATTTTGGGAACAGTGATCAGCAGTAGAGTACAGTTGTTCAGCCACACCTATGTTTGATCCGTTTGGGCTGAAATGCTGCTTGTTTTTCCTTTCAGTTCAGAGAGTTGATACAGAATAGCCAGTGTTCCCCCTTTGCTGAGGCAAGATTTATCATGACGTAGAATTCGGAAGAGATCGTGGTTATGACAGCTGCATTAGATCAAGAAATCACTGTGTAAAGTGAGACCAATGTCAATGTGACGCATCCACCCAGGTCACCTGCTGCGCGCCCGATCTGGGAACCCCAGTTGTATCAGGCTCGTGAGCCCACAACATTCGAGTTGATGGGGATGATAGGTGACCTCCAGAGATCTGTAGCGGATCTCGCCTATGGAATGTCAGCTTCACCACCAACTGCATCATATGTCGGGCATTTTGTACCCCAAGAGCCCCCATTACTGGGACGGATTGTGATCGAGCTTAGCCAACCAGAGATGGCCTCCAACTATAACAATGACATGCCAACATTAACCCAAACCCTCGATCAGGCTGAGGCCAGAGGTAAAGACAAAGTAAAGGCAGATGCCGATCCCATTGAACAACTGTTGTGGGCAGTCGAGGCTTTGAAGGTCGGAGGAATGAGTAAGCAACAGGTGTTCACGGTCATGATCAAAACTGTGGATGATGTTTTCCTTGCTCCAACCGAAGGCAGTACCAGCCAATCAGAAAACTAGGATAGGCCTCGTCATGCCAGAACAGTTTCTCCCATTTCCAATCCTGCACCTAGGAAGGATCAAAAAGTCAAAGCAGTGCCTGCCGACTCATTCGCTAGCGCGTCTAGTAAGAATACTCAGACTTCAAAGTACCTGCCCCGAGGGCGCAGGGTTTTTCACGCTCTTTACATGCCATTGTCCAAGGCACTTCAAATCCTGGCCGAAAAGGGGCACCTTAAACCCCTGGAGCCCAGGCCTCTCCCGAAGAATCTCCCTCCCACACATGATGCTGCTTTGTATTGTGCGTACCACCAGCAAATAGGTCATGCTACAGATAATTGTTTCCGCCTCCATCATGAGGTGCAAGATTTGATCGACAACGAGGTTATCCTCCCGCCCACCTCAGTCAAGTCCGTTACTACTCAGCTATTGGATTTTGAGGATACTGATACTGCGAGTATGTAATTAGGAAGTGAACCACCTGTGGGCGCCGCTTGGTATATTTTTGGATCTGGCGTCTGGCACGCATTTTTGAGCATCTGCGACTGCTAGTTTTGCAAATTCTGGTTTAGGTGTCGAGTCAGTCTTTTGTTTCATTTTGAGTCTGTCTCATTGTCGTGAGTCAGTCCTTTTGGCTTAAGGGTCCGTCTTGTTATAGTGAGTCAGTCCCCTTTGTATAGGATGTCAGGTGATTCCGGAGTTGTTGCCTCGAACACCGTTTTGTTTTGTAATTACCCTTTTGTTTTCTTTTTGAGTCTGTCTCTGCTGTGGAGCCAGTTGTAACCAGAAAATCTGAATGAAACAGCCACGGCTGTCATGTTTCCGTGCTTATTGCTATTTTGAGCAAGTTATGCCAGAGGATTTGAATGGGACGACAGTACATTCTACCTGCTCTCTTGTGCCTTGAAAATCATTGTAATGACCTTTAGTTTTTCAAAACTGTTTTTGAACACTGTGGTGATGAAAACAAAGAGGAAGGAATTCCTCGGGTTTTGCAAAACTTTGATCAATTTGAGAGAAAGATAGGTATGCTAAGCCCTTAATGAATGAAATCATGCTTGTTAGCGTGCGTACTGAGAAGGACCCTGGCTTGACCCGGATTGGTTCCACACTATCTTCAGCGCGAGCGATTTGTCGCTTTCTTAAAAACTTTTAAAAACAAAATGTTTTGCGCGGTCCTGTGAAGACCTGTGTGGAATCTCTCTTGAGATTGTGCAGCCTAGGATCGCTCTCAGCCTCAAGGCTCAATCCGTTTGTTGTTGAACCTTGAACCCTAGATTTGAAGCAGAACGTTCAACGGTCAAACGCCACGTAAGGCCCGTGTGGCTAGATTTGAAGTAGCCCTCGGGCAAGAGGCACCAAAATCAGATCAAGAAGGTCGGATCTCACCGCAAGAAGCTCGTGAAGCAACCGTGATGAATCCTTCTGAAGATCAATACAACAGCCACTCTCTTGGATACAGAGGGCTTCAATTTCAAAACCATTTGGCATGGACTTGTTACACTTTCACCCTTTGAGAGGCTCGCTGGGTTGAAAACCCGCAAAGGGCGACCCAGGCAAAAGTTAGAGCAAGAAAAAAGTATACAAAAGAAAAAAAGAGAAAAGCGAAAAGAAAAAAAAGAAAAAAAGAAGAAACATACAAAAAATGTAAAAAAGCAAAAAACATGCAAAAAGAAGAAAAAAAGAGGAAAAGAAAAAGAAGCTCGCAAGGTCGAAAACCCGCATCGGGCGCCTTGGCAAAAGTTAGAGCCTAAAAAGTGAAGGTTAAAATACCCGAGTGTACCTTAACCGGAACTACGTAAGGCTTGATTCCCATGTTTGGGATACGTAGGCAACTTCGTTCTGAAGTCCAGCCCCCAACGCTTTCATAGCGTCTCAGTCCATTGTAATGGTTTTGATCACCTTTGCCTCCTCTGAATCCGATAGTTCGGTTGTGACGACCGGAACCACGCAGTCAACTTCCTCTTGAAGTCCAGCCACCAACGCTTTCACAGTGACTGTGTCCATATATTGGTTTTGACCGTCTTCTCCGTGTCCGAGAGTTCGTTTGCAATTATCATCGATGAGGATTGGTTTTCAGCATGCTGCGGCACCATCCAAACAAGGGATAACTTTCCATTGCCATGAGTTGCCATGAGTTGCCGTTTAAACCAGGGGCAACTTTCCGTTGCCATGCAGCCCTTTCAAGCAAGGGGCAATTTTCCATTGCCTCCGATCCGAGGTTGCACATCTCGAGGGTAGGTTCCGTGCTCGTTGAGCATCGACCATTTGCAAAAATAGTTTTTGAAAATTTTTAATGAGGTTGACTATTTTCTTGAAAACTATTTCATTTTCCAAAACTAGACCATTTCTGAGACCCAGACGGGAAAATTTTCAGTGCTCATAGTCTAACTTGCATGATTTTCAAATCAAAATCGAACAAGCACGTTAATTCAACTCTCATTTTGGTCAAAACTATTTTAGTAGAAAACTAAAAAATGGTCAAAGTGATGAACTAGGGTTACAGTCGAGTCAAGTTTTCTGTCTTTCTCCCGTCGTCAACATACTTATCAGAAGGGCACTCTATTCACCGGAAGAGGGCACAGCCGAAGCTGTCTGTAAAGGGCTGAAAGCCTTCAACAACCTCCAAACAACGAAGTATGAAGCCAAGTGCGAAGCACAAATCGGAACAGATCAAGATACACCATTTCCTATCTGGAATATCGACTAGACGTCACCGGAAGAGATAGCTGCGGGCCAATAGTGTTGGTCGTGAACCCACAACTTCCTATTCATCCATCGATCATCCTGGAGAGGGATGAAAAATGAGAGAATAAAGAATAGAGAGGTGTAAGCCGAGAGAAAATTGAGGAAAAGGGTTTTGAGAGAAAAACCGAGCTTGAGGGCTGAATGATGTGAGAATCACAAATCAGAAAGGGTGGAAAACATACCCGGAGGGACTGGCTCCCCGAGATTTGAGGCCTTTTGTTTTGGTAAGCGCGTCCGTGTGTCGTGTCTTTTATCTTGTTTACCTCAACTTTCGTTTTAAGTCTTTTCCGAGTGTGTCTCGTTGTGTTTAGGTCGTGCACCTTTTGTTTGAGTCTTTTCCGCTGTGTTCAGTTGTAGGCTTGATACCTTGGTTGAAAAACCATTTTTCAAAAAAATCGCTTATGCTCAGAGTGCTGTGCCATTCTCTACATTTATGCGAAGTAAAAGAAGAAAAGGGAAAATTTGGGGCATCTGAGTACGCTTCAACTTCAACAGGTTTCAACTTTTGTCGTCCGTCTTGTTAGATTGGGCTGTTTGTTTAGGATTGGTGTCTTGAGAATAGGCGAAGTCTTTGTATTCTGGGTCAGTATGTAGTCTAATCCTCAGCAGAGTATGGGTTGTGCGTTCAGAACAGAGCAGTGGGTTGCTTGGGCTATTTTTGCCATTAGTGGGTTCGTTATCTGATTATTACAGTGCAAGTGTTCATTTTTTCAAACAACAAATCGATTTCATTTACATTGAGGTGTAATATGGTGTGATGCAATGCAATGTAAAGATATACAAATGTGACACTTTTTTCAGACAAAAAGTTTGTTTCATTTCATCATCTTTTCAAGTACAAGTTTCGGGAAACAAAATCTGCCTGCGGCAGTACAAAGTATCCTAGCTACCAACAAAAAGGAAAAAGTACAGAAAAGAAGAAAAACAGCAAAAATCTGTATCAAATGTCAAAGTGGTTTCGGGGGCTATCAGTCCGTCCTAGTCCTCTTCCTGGATGAAGGTCCAGGAGCATCATTAGCACTGTCATATGAGCCCGAGTCCGAGCCATCTCCGGTCTCCTCCTCCGATGCCTCTGCCTCTGCCTCTGCCTCTGTCTCCGTCTCCGCTTCGGATGACTCCTCGTCATCATCCGGAACTGGCGCCTGAGAGCTACTTCTGACATGAGTGCGCCCCGCCTTGGTGTGGGGGAATACTCTGCCCTCCTCATCTCTCCCTCGGACAGGGACGGAAGGTCCAGCTGGAACACCTCCTACAGTGGGAATCTGGAAGGGAGGCTGAAAAGTACAAGAGGCAAATGCATCAGTATACGGTGAACAGTTTATCAGTGCAAAATGCAGTGTATGAATACAGCGTATGAATGCTGTGAGATCAGTGTGTCAAGAGTCGTGTTGTACATCGGATTATGTGAAGCAGTTTATGAATGGTTTGAGACCGTGGTCAGAAGAACATATCGGAATACTGTAGAGGGCTAGAAGGTCGAAAGTCCGCTGCAACATCCCCATCATGGAGGCATTCAGCTCCAAGGACTGCCGGGTGTACTCGGAGAAAGCCTGCAAAAGTTTCAGATGCATCAGTATTCTGCAGAGTATCAAAGAAATGAAATGAAATGAAACGACAATGCAAGATGCGAAATGCAATAATACATACCGGAGGCAAGTCGGGGACATCGACCAACTCGTGATCAGCCGGAAGAGGGGCAAAGGAGATCTGGTAGGTCGCCCCACCCTGCCCTCTGTATGTCAACGAGGAAGGCAGTGCGGGCTAACTAGCCCCCCGCCCTCTCTGAGCTCCACCCCTATCACGAACCCGAGCTCTCCTCAATGCTCCCACTCCGACTCCTACTCCTGCCCTGGCCGCGGGCGCTACGGGCCTCGCTCCCTCAGCTCGACGGCCACTGCTCAGAGGCCGCCTGATGTACGTCTGCACGTATTCTCTATAATCGCTGATGCCTCTGAAGCGGATCGCCTTCCAACCGATCATGTACTTGGCCATCTGCTCAACGGTGAATCTCTCGGTCTCCTTCATGTCCTCGGGAGGGTGAACCGGAACTATCTGCTCTGGTAATCCTAGGGTCTGGCGTAGGAAACGCTCACCTAGGTACCAAGCCCGACAGATCGGGCCCTCCAGCAGAACCCGAAAATGCGAGGTCTCCTCAGCACCGGCAAATCGGTCTCGAATCGTCGCTGGCAACGGAGCCCAAGGTTGCCAGGTGATCTGAAAATGAAATACAGTTCGTTATCTACTGTTATTGAAAATATACAGTGAAAGCGAAGCTTAAATAAACCATAAAGTTAAACATACCTCTGCGGGAGTGATGGTGTCAAAATAGCGACGAAAGAAGCTAAACGTCTCCCGGGGCCTCCGCACACACCTCCTGTCGAAGCGTCGCAAGAACGGGACGACGAGAGGGGTCTCCGTATCTGGCACTGGGGCTAGTCTAGGAAAGTAGGCATAAACCCACAACTGCAAAGCAAATACCAGTATGCTTATCAGATAAAGCAGAATGTAGGACAAAGCAAGAATAACAGAGCCGTGTATCGTGTAGTGTATTGTGCAGACAGTGTATTGTGCAGAGTGTACAGTGTGAGCAGTGTACAGTCAGTGTAAAGCGGAATACAGGTGTGTGTCGTGTATACAGAATACAATTTGTGAAAAGCAGACTACAGTATGTGCAGTGTACAGGGTACAGTACAGAATACAGATAATAGAAAGCAAAAATGTAAAAGAGTAGAGAAGAAATGTACCTCCCAAGCGCGCCAGTAGCCCCCGAGCAACTGTCTGCTGCCGCGGGAAGCCGAGCTCATGTATCCATAAAGTGTAGCCAGAGCGGCGCCACCCCAATCGTAGTGCAGGATCCGAGTGACATCCACTAAGGCGCTAAGTAGACAGAGGGGCACGGTATTTGCCCGATTGGCGAAAATAGTGGTCCCCAGCAGGAACATCAGAAAGTTGCGAGCGTATCGCTCCACCGCCTCCTGAGTCATCGGAGCCTCCTCCACCAAAGCCGGCTGGACCCTGAACTGGACCTCGAACCAGGAATATCAGACAAAGCCTGAACGGGCAAGCGGTGGCACCTCGCCAAGTAAATACACCTGAGCGGCAGTCCACTCGTCCATATCAATGTCGAAGGAGATCAGATCACCCCCTACCCTGATGCTTGTGAGCATCGAGAAATCATAGGGAGTCATCATCATATCTCCCATCGCGGAAAGATGGAACGAGTCGGTGGTGTCCCACCACTTCTCCGCCAGAGCAGCGAGGAGGGGCTTGCTCGTGGTAAGTCTGGACAATCCTCTGCAGAATGCGCCAAAATTGGCCTGGTCCACGATGTGGCGAACCGCATCGGGTAGCTCTGCATACCAGTCTCGAGCGGCGATATTCCCATACCCGTGGACGGTATGTAAATCTCCCTGTTTTCAAGCAAATAATTGCGAAGCAATGCTAAATATACTAGTTTTGAAAGGCATTCAAAATTCAGACAAATATAGTATGTGTGCAATTTTTTCAGATTCAAATAGATACCGGGTGCCGGTGTGCTTACAATGAACTACAGCGTGTGATGCGTCAGCGTGTTTGAGTGGTTCAGTGCAAATATAGCATGTGTGCAAGTTTTTCAGATTCAAACAGATACCGGGTGCCGGTGTGCTTACAGTGAAATACAGCGTGTGATACATCAGCGTGTTTGAGTGGTTCAGTGCAAATATAGCATGTGTGCAAGTTTTTCAGATTCAAATAGATACCGGGTGCCGGTGTGTTTACAGTGAACTACAGCGTGTGATGCATCAGCGTGTTTGAGTGGTTCAGTGCAGATATAGCATGTGTGCAAGTTTTTCAGATTCAAATAGATACCAGGTGCCGATGTGCTTACAGTGAAATACAGCGTGTGATGTGTCAGCATGTTTGAGTGGTTCAGTGCAAATATAGCATGTGTGCGTATTTTCAGATCCAAACAGGTATCAGGTGCCGGTGTGCTCGTAGTAAACTACAGTGAATGGTGTGCCGTGTGTTCGAATGGTTCAAGGCCAGTGCGGTGCACGTGATAGTTTCAGACAGGTATCAGTTGCAAGTATGGTTGCGATCAACTACAGTGTATAGTGCGTCAGTGTATCTAAGTTAAGCAGTTAAAGAATGTAATCAGCTACGGCAGTTTTATATTCTACATTGCGAAAAATAAGACAGAGGAAGGAATGTTACCTCGGAAGCGCCGAAGGACAGATGAGATGTAGGCTCACGCAGGAGGAGCTCTGGTGGCATTGCCCTGTCAAAGCTCCGAAACTGGCGAAGTCCATCGGGAGGCAAGACGTGAATTGCCGGCCGGTAGGTCGTCGGGTCGAATGGGCGAACGCTCAAGGGAAGGAGCTCGGCCTCTGGGTCCATCTCGTGCTCCGAGGGAGTCCCGCCCCGTGGAATATTATCCGCCATGTCAATGGTCGTGAGAAGATGGCCGGAAAAGTGGAAATCGGCTAGAATGTGAAAGGTCAACAAAAAGTCAAACCCCGAGAGGATGGAAAATGGCCCGAGAAGCCGGGAAGTGAAAGGGGCATGGAAATCGGGAGGAATACGAGGGGAACAAATCCCAAAAAGCAGAAATAGCAAAGGAAGTACCAAAACAAAGAAATGTTCGGTTCAAAGTGTTCGAAACGCGAAGGGAATCGCGAATCAAACGACGAAACAGGCATAAAACGCGAGAAAACGGAGAAATGAAGAGAGGAAAATGCCCTAGAGAGAGAGGGGATAGATTTTCGGCTAAAGAGAATAAGGAAAATAGGGTTAGAAACCCTATTTTAAAAGACCCAAGCCAAAAGGACAAAACTGCCCCGATTAAGACACTTTTGGCCGGTTGGCTACATATTTGGCCGGTGATGTTTTTTTGTGGCCGGTGGGTGGCGGGTGGCCGGTGGCCTTTCCATATGGCCGGTGATGCTCCTACAACCTTTTTGAGGTCAGATGAGTGGTTTGGCACCTTTATTGTTCAACATACTACAAGAAAAGGCATTTCCGAAGCTCAGCCGGCCTCCGTTTTGATCTCGGACCATGTCTTCTGTGCATGACACTCAAATTCGTGCAAGGCGTATCCTTTTTATATCCTCTACAAGATTCAAAAGTTGCCCCATGTGCATTTCAATTCAATTGCATTGTTTAGCACACTGCACTGTCTCGTGCATTCCACTTTTATCGCACTGTCTCGTGCACTTGCGCTGCCTAGCGCATCACGTTGTTTTGTGCATCACATCATTCGCGCTATTTTGCGCACCTCACTCACATAGTCTTGTGCGCGTACGGTCTAGGAGACCTTAAATCCTCGGAAGGTGCAAAACCTTTGGTGCTTGCATGTCTGCATATGTTGTAGCGCTCATCATCCCTTGAATCGCTATGCATGCATACACACATCGTAACGCGTACAACTTGCATTGATGTGAATGCTGCTCACGTGCATTGTCATGCATTTCAAGCCGCGCGTCGTCGCGTATTAGAAAATTCATGCATTGTCATGCATTTCAAACTCGCATGCATTGTCACGCATTTCAAAGTCACGCGCTGTCACGCGTTCTAAGTTCATTTGCATTGTTATGCATTTCCCCAGCGTACGGTCTAGGAGACCTTAAATCCTTGGAAGGTGCAAGACCTTCGGTGCATTGATGTCATGCATCATTGTATAATGCATATGTCATGCATCATTGTAATATAGTGCATATGTCATGCATTTCAAAAAATGAAAACAAAAAGTGCATATGTCATGCATCATCATAAATACTGCATGTGTCATGCATCCCATGTTATATAGTGCATATGTCATGCATTTCATTGTAATATAGTGCATATGTCATGCATTTCCATTGTAAATATCCGTTCCATTGCATATTGTAAATATCGCATTGTAGCTTACATGCATTCATTGCATCCACCTCCATCTTTGGCTTGCACCTTTCCCTGTTGAGCTTGGTTTGGTATGTGCTCATACTTTTCACGTCGAAGCACAGTTTTGCATGTGTATGCGCCTATTCTTTGATGAACTTGGTTTGAGGGTGGCGGTACCTTTTCTGTGTTAGACGCGTTTCATTTGTGTACATGCCCTTTCTAGGCAAGACTTAGTTTGGCCCGCGTGCTTTATCCATTGTAAATATTCCATTCCATTGCATATTGTAAATATCGCATTGTAGCTTGCATGCATTCATTGCATCCCCTTCCATCTGTGGCTCGCACCTTTCCTTGTTGAGCTTGGTCTGGTATGTGCTCATACTTTTCATGTCGAAGCACAGTTCTGCATGTGTACGCGCCTATTCCTTGATGAACTTGGTTTGAGGGTGGCGGCACCTTTTCTGTGTAAGACATGGCTTGTATGTGTACATGCCTTTCCTAAGCAAGATTTGGTTTGGCTGCATGCCATATCCACTGTATATATTACATTGTAGTGTAATTTTTGCATCCAACATTAGGATCATTGTCCTTTCGTTAGCTGGTTGTTTCCCCACTTATGTCATTCCGCCCAATACGCGTTCTTGCGTTCGTCTACATCACTCATAGTTCTGCATGTGTACGCGCTTTGAGGGTTGCGGCACCTTTTCTATGGTAGACGGACTTGTTACTTCCATCAATCTATTTGACATTTGTGTAGTTTTGAACCGCTCATGATTGGATCATGATTCAATTGCATAGCATTTTCATTTGCATTATTATACATAGTTTTGTATATATTACATATCATTTTGCATTTCATTTTGCATTGACATGCGTGTTGCTAACAATATTGCACTTGTTAAGTTTGTTTTCTTTTCAGGCGCGATATTGTATGTACGGTTCATTTGAGGCTGGTGCAAACAGACGAACCGCACAGGTATTGTATCCTCCGCGTGAGACGTATTGAGAATTGCATAATTCTCTTACATCCTTTCTACATTGTAGTGTAGTTTGGTGTATGCTTGCTTAGAACTGTTGCATTGTATGTGCTTCGTTACAGCTTTCTTTGCATGATCATAAGTTATGCTCGGCTCTGTGCATTGTCTTGCATTTTGCCCCTGCCTTCTGGCGCATATCTTGTTTGTCTTGCGTGCTTTGTCTAAGTCTTCGGCCTTGTCAAAAATGGGTCGTCTCTGGGTTTTGACATTCACTCCCGTCATTGTTATGACTTTCGAGTTCTGTCAAAGAGGGGCAACTGTAGACACCCCATTTTTGACCGTCCTCAAGACTTGGACGTCACCACTTGAACACTCGGTGATTATCCATGTTTGTGTTCGTCTTGAGTTCTCGGAGGTCTCGGCTACGCGCCTTGCCTCAGGACCTCTCGACTCGACTGTTTCGCGTCTGGTTTTGCACCAAACACTTGTGTTTTGCCTTGGAGGGGCAGGGAATGGCTTATGAGCCATCCCCACACTCCACCGGCCATGGCTTGAGGCCACCGGCTGTGTTTTGTTGCCATCGGCCAAATGTTTGGCCGGTCGGCACTATAGATGGCCGGCCGGCTATTTTTCTTTGGTCAATTGCATTTTCGGCAGACCGACTACTGTGCATCTGCTTTTGCAGATATTTTGGCACAGCTGGCATGCACTTGGCTCCCCTCCATACACGTGTATGGAGGGATCTCTCTCTTTAGAAGCTTGTCTTGTAAGCTTACAAGACAAAAAGCTCTATAAAGAGAGCTTCTTCTCTCTTGAGGCAGAGGTTAGACATTTGAGATAGTTTTTTTTAGGGTTTGAGTTCTAGGGTTTGAATATTGTGTGTATCCTATCTCTATTTCTCCCCCTCTCTTTGTCTTGTGTGTGTTTAGGCTTAGTATTGCTCACAAACACCCACCATTACACCATCCCTTGGAGCTGAGGCCCTTGAGGGTTATTTTTTGAGGTTTTAGACTGATTTCAACCTAAAGAAGCTGCTAGAGCTCCATTGGTGAAGAGGGTCTTCAAGGGTAAGAAACTTGTCCCTTTATTTTCCATTTTTGCATTGTATTTTTTCCTTCCTTACAACTGTTTTTGGGCTAAGTGTATAACATAAAAAAGTTCTTTTTTTTATCCCTCTAAATAGTTGGTTAAGGTTGCTTTAAGCTTTGGGATTGTTTGACCCCTCGTAAGCCTTGTAAGGCTTCATTTTGTGCCATTTTGAGTGGGCTCAGGGACCATTGAGTTTGGGCCTCCTCACCACTGAAATCTTGAGGGATTTTAGAGGTGAGGATGGTGCCTTGAGGTCCTAGGAAGGAGAGGGCCACCCCCTCTCCTTGTTGTCCTTGAAAATGACCATTTTTGCCTCTTGAGGGATCACCATGTTTAAGTGTGTGTTGGTCATGCCTTAGCTGATTTTCATGCTTATTATGTCATAATATAGCATTGTGTTGAGTTGGTTTTGGTACACCATGTTTTCTTAGCATACATGCCTTGTAATGCCTTATTTTAGCCTTAACATGTCTAATGTTTTGAGTCCTTATTCAAGCATGTTTAGGCCTAGCTTTGTGAAGCCTTTATGTTTGTTTTGCCATGCTCAAGGTCTGCCCTTAGTTGTTTTGGTCGACCATAGCATGTATTGCATAGCCCCTTTGCATTTTGGATTGTTAGCCTTGGACTTTGGACCATATTGCATGCCATGCTTGTCTTGTTCATTTGGTTTGGCACCATTTTAGCGTGATTTCAGAGCTTTCCATAGCATGCTAATTGTCCATGTTTACCTCCTTTTAAGTGTGCTTAGAAGTTGTCCCTTTATGCTTAGGAATTGGACCATATTCGCATGCATGTGTGTGTGTGTTTTGGACCTCACTTCCATAGCATTGGCCACTGTTTTAGGCTTGTTTGAGGGCTGCCTAATTTAGTTTAAGTCCACCCCCTTTGCTTGTTGCATGCTTTGTATGCTTCCTTGTATTGCTATGTTGCATACTAGCCAACATGCTTAGAGTTGCATTGCATTAGCATGTATACTTGGCCTCTTGAAATGCTTGTGATAGAGGTTGAGTTCCATTGGTTTGTTTATGTGCATTGCATTCCATATCAAGATGCACACTTAATTCTTTGGGCCATCATGCATGGAAATGCGCGATTGGTGGTTCGAGAATCGAGGCCTATCCTCCTTTGAGTCATATACATGATAAGGAGTGTGGTTGGTGCATACATAGCTTGAAATGCATTGCCATGCTATGCTTTGCCCTCTGTTGCTGTCAACTGCAGGTTCTGCAAGGAGTTTTGGCCGACCGGCCATATACAGTGCCAACCGGCCATCTATCAGTGGCCGATAATTTAATTTGTGGCCGGTGACCATCATACATGGCCGGTGGCCATCCCTCCCAGCCGGTGGTGTTCCACAGTGCCCAGAGAGCATACCTTAGGAGTTGTGCAATTTTTAGAAGAGTAGAACAGTCAAAGCAGAGGCAACTTGAGCATGGCAGTGGGTTTCCGGGCGAAACCGAGCGCGCATGCATCAAGCCCTCTCCCGAGGCTGTTGTTTACTGCTTTCTTAGATTAATTAATTTGCTTAATTAATTTAATGGTCTGTAATATTTAATTAGCTTGTTAGTTAGTTAAATTGTATTATTCTTTTGGCCCCTCCGAGCGAGAGCAAATTTGTAATAAGTGTGGGTGCGTGTGTGCATGTCTTCTAACCCCCACTTCTTTCTTCCCTTTTACTTACCTACTTTGATGGTTAGTATTAGGGCATATTTATTTTAGCATACCTTATGCTATGCATGCGTGCATCCATTCATCAGTATTCTACGCACCGGGCTGGGCGCATCATGCTAACTGCATAAGTATTTCAAATCTAAACTTGAATACATGCTATTTGTGCATTTTCACATGTCATTTATAGACTAGCCGAGCCTACTCTAATGACATTCCGTATGCGTTGCATTAGCCATTTAACATGGACTTGGATCATGCATGATTGCTAACATGTTCTTGTCTTGGCGCGGAGTACTAGGTGAGCTCTTTATGCTTTAGCATCCTTGCATGCGTATGAGTGTTGCCATGACATCATGATTAGCATGAGGCTAGTTGCTTATTTGATTAACTGCCTGAATGCCTGTGGGTGAAGGTTGGATTGTTTGAGTTGGGACAACTCGTAGAAATCTGTGTTTTTGGTCTACTTGCGAGTAGCAAATTCCAAAGCGTTTTCCAAACAAACGGATATGCAACTTTTTGTTCCAAATTAGACGATCTAGTTTATACTTGTTTGCTTGGTGCATAACATAATAATTCTAGGCTAATAACCGGAACAAGAACACATAATGTTTTCAAAATTGGATATCACGGTTAGTAGAGGCCGATCTTCGGATCGGGCGAGAGGGGGTGCTCATAGCTAACCTTCCCCAATCGTACCCAAGTTCCCGAGCCAAGGCAACTTTGGTGATGACGGACACGTGGCCTTTGGCACCGAGTCAGGGTTTCCTAAATTTCCTCGTTAAAAAATATTTAGGTGGCGACTCTGTATCTGGAAAAGCAGTCCATGTTTGGCACTTCTTTACAAAAATCTATTTTTCTCAAAACGATTTGCCGGATTTAGACTCTTTGGTTCAGATTGAGAACCGTGACACAAATCGAGTCCGAACTGTAGCGAGGTCCCCCGCGGGCTTGTTACACTCCTACTTACATGTTGTGAAGCCATATTTCAGGCCCTATTTGGTGAGTTTTGAGGTCTACCTTGACTCTGTCCAGAGCCCTTTTGGCCATATTTTGTGTCTTTGATGCATGTGTAGAACAATCCCATTCAAGGCCTTTCAAAGGGGCCTTTATTTGCATGTTTCCTAGACCCATTTCAGGCTCTTTTTAGTGGGTTTTAGGACCCTTAGAACCTCTGTCCAGAGGTGGTTTTTCCATTGCGTGTGTCCATCATGCATGTGTAGAACAACTCCCTTATTGGCCTTTCAAAGGAGCCCATCATTTTTGCATGCATTGACTGAGTTTTAGTGGTTATTTGGGCATATTTTGGCATGGCATACTTCTGTTTTTGGCTGGTTTGGTGAGCCTTCATATGCTCCATACAGTTGTAGTGTAACTCATGGTTCACTAGCTTTCTTTGCATGCTTTGTTGACCCTTGATTTTAGCACTTTTTGGCCATGCCTTAAACTGATATTGTGCTTATTTTGGACTGCCTGAGCTTTGTTTTTGGGTCTCATGGTTGAATGATGTTGGTTTTGCATGCTTATAGTTCAATACCCATGCTTAACTTTGAGTTTTGAGGTTCATTCCATGCATATACTGAGGTGTGTTCATGTTTTGGGCTCATTATACATCATATTTCCGAGCTTGTTTGAATGCCATATTGCCATGTTTTATACTCTTTAAATGCGTTTGAGAGTCGGGCTTGTATGCCTCATTTACCGACCATTGAATGAGCTCCATTTCTTTGCATTCCGAGCCATAATTTTAGGCTATTTCCCCACTATTTCAGACCTGCCTAGGGTCTTTTCGGGGTTGGTTTTTCCATTCGTGCATTGCTTTGTGTACCTCTAGTGTTACTCGCTTCACTAGTTTCGGTACCCGAGCCACCTAGCTTGCATTGTGTGACATATTTGTATGTTTCGGGACCATCTTTTATGCCATTTCAAAGCTGTATCATGTCCCATTCTATGCCATGTTTCATCCTCTACCATGCTTAGTTAGAGTTGCATGTTATGCCTTAGGATCGGTCCTTTGCATCCGTGCATGTGTTTCGGTTGTCTCATTTCCATCATATGGCCACTGATGTGAGTATGGCTAAGGTCCACTCATATTGGTGTAAGTCCATCGTGCATTGTGTATGCCATTTTAGTCTATAGCATTGCGTATGCTAGATTGCATGTTAGAGCATTGTGTATGCCATGTCATATCACGCGCATTATGTATGCCATTTTAGTCTACAGCATTGCATATGCTAGGTTGCATGTTAGAATTGCATTCATGCATATCATGCATATTGTATTATGTTTGGAGTAGGGTTTAGTCCAAACACGGGAAACGAGGGACGTTTCGTACTCCAAGTGACGAAACGTGCCTCGATTCCTGGTCGCCAACGCTCCGGATTATCCATGATGGAGTTTAGGCCTTGTTGTGTTCATATGTGCATTCATTTCACATCGAGTCGTACAATTCGATTCCTCGGCCATCATGCATCGAGATGCGTGATTGGTCGCACGAGGATCGAGGACTGCACTCCCTAGAGCTTGTGCAAGGACAGGGAGAGTGGTCGTGCACACATATGTTGAAAATACATTGCCTTTTCTCTCTCTTGCCTTTGTTGCAGAAAAAGCCAGAAACCAGAGGTGGAAACTGGTCGGCCGACCAGGTTTTCTGGCAGGCCGACCACCCTCTTTGGTCTCCACCACAAAAGGTGGTCGGCAGGTGGCCTCTCATGCTGATAACTGGTCGGCGGCCTTCCCAAGGTGGAGTTTCAGCCTTTTGGAGCTTTGTACAAGTTTCTGAGATCAATTGCAAACAAAGGTGAGGCGAGGCATCGCGATGGAATTTACCGACAAGGCAACTTGAGCTTGCATACACCCTCCATCATTCCGAGCAGAGCTGAGGTAGTCCATTGCACGTAGCGTAGCATGCTAGTTTACTTTGCTTACCTAGTTCATTTGTTAAGTAATTAGTGTTGTGTAATAATTCGTTATTTATTTTGGTTGTGTATTATTTATTCGGACCCTCCGAGCGAGGGCACAATTGTAATAAGTGTGCGTGTGTGTGTGATTGTAACAAGCCCGTGGAGGGGCCTCGCTACAGTACGGACTCGATTTGTGTTACGGTTCTTAATCTTGAACCAAAGAGTTCAAATCCGGCAAATCGTTTTGAGAAAAACAGATTTTTTGGAAGAAGTGCCAAACATGGACTGCTTTGCCAGATACAGAGTCGCCACCTAAATATTTTATTTTCGGGGAAATTTAGGAAACCCTGACTCGTTTGCCTAAGGCCACGTGTCCGTCATCACCAAAGTTGCCTCGGCTTGGGAACTTGGGTACGATTGGGGAAGGTCACTTCGTGAGCACCCCCGCTAGCCCGATCAAAGACCGGCCTCTACTAATCATGATATCTAATTTTGAAAACATTGTGTGCACTTATTCCGGTTATTAGCCTAGATTTACTATGTGATGCACACAGCATACAAGTATAGACCGGGTCGCCTGAATTGGAACAAAACATTTCATGTTTGTTTTTGAAAGATGGTTTGCTACCCTCAGGTAGGCTTAAAATGCAGATTTTGCCACCCTCAGGTGGGCTTAGAAAAGATGGTTTTGCCACTATCTAGTGGGCTTAAAACTCACAATCAATGATTTGTCCCAATCTAAATAACCCAACCTTCACCCACAGGCATTCAAGTAGGTATATCACATAAGCAGCTAGCCTCATGGTAAGCATGCTATTCATGGTAGTCACTCACACGCATGCAAGGATGCTAAAGCATAAAAACTTACCGAGTACTCCAAGCCAAAACAGAAGCTAATTAGAAATCCATGCATGATCCTAACTATACAGAAATGCCTAATGCAACACATGCAAAAATGCAACTATAGCAGGCTCGGCTATTCTAAACATGGCATATGAGATGCAACAGCTATCAAGTATTCAACTCAGAATTGAAATACAAATGCAGTTAGTATGATGCGCCGAGCCCGGTGCATGCAAGACAGATGAATGAATGCAAACATGCTATCATACTGTATGCTAATTGAAACATGCCCTAATCTAACCATCATAAGCAGGTAAATAAAAGGGAAGAAAGATGTGGGGTTGGAAGACATACATCATACACACGTACTCTTATTACAATTATGCCCTCGCACAGAGGGTCCAAAAGAATAATATACAGTCCCGAATAGTACAGTCCAAATAAATAATACAGTCCAAATATGTACAAAATCCTAATTAATTAACAAATTAACTAAGAAAACAATAAACTGGCATGCAAGCCAGGGACTGCCTTGACTCCTCTTCAGATGATGAATGATGCATATCCGGGTTGCCTTTGCGCAAAAATCCATTGTGATGCCCCAATTAGCCTTTGTTTTGCAATAGTTTTCGGAAAGCGCGCCAAGTCTCAGAAGTCTGCTGATTCTTGATTTGCTGTAACAGAGAGTAGGAAAGGGGCATGGCAATGTATTTTCACAAATGTATGCATGCCTCGATTCTCGTGCCACCAATCACGCATATCGATGCATGATGGCCGAGGAATTGAATTGCACAACTCAATATGGAATGAATGCACATGAATATACAACTAAGTCCTAACTCCATCATGGATAATCTGGAGTGTCGGTGACTGGGGAATTGAGACACGTTTCGTCACTCGGAGTACGAAACGCCCCTCGTTTCCTGTGCTCGGGCTAACTCCTATCCCGAACACAATGCAATATGCATGACATGCATGAAATGCAACTAAGATACAACCTAACATGCAACATGCTATGAAATGGCATACACGATGCACGAGGTAACATGGCATACACAATGCGCTAACATACAACCTAGCATACACAACGCTATGGAATGAAATGGCATACACAATGTGATATGGACTTATACTAACACAAGTGGACCTCAGCCACACTCACATTAGAGGCCATTAGATGAAAATGAGACACTCGAGATGCGTGCACGCGTGCACACAAACCGAGGACCGACCCTAAGGCACGAAATGCCACTCTAACAAGACATGGCAAAGCATGGAATATGGCATACTAGCATGCAAATTTCAGAGGCAATAAGTGATGCAAAACAGCCCCGAAAGATGGCAAAATGACACCCGATGCATGAAATGAATCCCGAAACATGAAATTAGGCGCATGGAATGACCTATGGCTATGTAATGCATGCATTATTTGAACATAAAGTGTGAAGACAGAATCAAGAAAGCCCCAAAACAAGCATATTTACAGTTTTAAGTAAGGCCAAACAGTGAACACAAATGGGGCTAAGCTAGCATGCAAAAATGGCCCCGAAAGAGAGATAATGAAGCAAGTAGCAGCTTCTGGCCCTAAACAGAGAAAGGCCATTCTACAATGTTGAAGCGAAACCCAAAATATGATATTTTACAGTTTATGACAAGCCACAAAAATATACACAAGTATGGCTAAACTATGATGCAAGAAATGGGCCAAAAGGGAGACTAAGAAGGAAGTGATGGCTGCCGGCCCCAAAAAGATGAGGGCCCTTCAATGATGTTGAAGAGGGGCCCAAAATATGACCTTTTACAGCTTATGATCAAACCCAAAACAGTGCACAAGCATGCTTAAAATACTATGCAAAATAAGGCCTAAAAAAGAGGTTTAAACACAAAGTACAAAAATTATGCCTCAAACAGTAAAAGACCCTTAATGAAACATGAAGAGGGGATCAAAATAAGGCCATTTATAGTTTGGACCAGAGCCCAAAAACAGAAGCACAAGAGGCTAACAAATCATGCAAAAATAAGGCCAAAAGAGGGATATAAAGGCAAGTGGAAAATGGAAGCCTCAAACAGTGATGAGCCCTTCAACAATGTTGAAGAAGGGATCAAAATAAGCCACTTTATAGTTTATGACAGAGCTCAAAACAGTTTATACATAGGCCAAAAATACTACACAAGAAATAGACATACAAGAGAGGTAAAGAAGCAAGTGCAAAAAGGAAGCCTCAAAAAATGAGAGGCCCTTAAACAAACATGAAAAAGAGCTCAAAAAAATTCTATTTTCAGTTAGAGTCAGAGCCCAAAAGTGTAAGCAAGAATGGCTAAGAAAGCATGCAAAAATGAACTCAAAAGAGGGGGAAAATGACTCACCCTTGTAGACCAATTTTTGACACCCTCTTGGCACAAGAAATGGTGCTCCTCAGCTCTGGAAAGTAGCTCCAAGTGGCTGGAATGGAGGTGGTGGTGTGGTGCTAGGTGGTGGTGTAGAAATGGTGTAGGAACTTAAGGGTTTAGAGGGTTAGGATGTAGAGAGGGAGAGATGCAACATATGAGGCTCAAAGAAAAAATTTCTAACCCCTCAAAACCAGCTGGGAGTGCTGGTTATATAGACAAAAAATGGTGGAAAAGAGGGGGAAAAATGGGGGGGGGGGGAAAAAACAATTCAAGTTTCCCCCCAAAAGGCCAAACCCTCGGACATAAGGCCTAGAGGAAAAAAAAATTCACTTTTAGGACACACTTGGGGAGGGGGTTATGGCCGGCTAGCTAAAAAGGGCAAAAAAGTCATTTCACTAGCTAGGTGGCTGGCCTACTAGGTTTTCTGGCCGGCCTGCTACTTTCAGGACAAAAAAAATGGGCTGCTGGAAAGAAATGTGGCTGGTGGGTGATTGGGAAGTCCAATGGTGGCCATTCAAGTGTCCAAATTGAAGCCCCGGAAGTTATCTTTCCAATGGAACAAACCTTGCATTAAAATTCTTCCTGTGGAAAAAGTAATGCCAGTTTCCGTGAAGCCGCGCAGATTCGGTCCCAACCGGAGTGATGCCCTACTTCAATCAACCATATCTCCCCTATCCGGAATTGGATTTAGGAGATTTTTGAGTGAAAAATGAGGCCCCGGGAGTAAGCTTTCCAACGGTGGTGGCCTCATAACTTGATTCCAAGTATGTGAATGAATAGGTCCGATTCGGCGAGGGCTGTTCAATTCTCTCTTAACGATTCATGCCCATTTTCTTCCCCAACTGGATTTCTTCCCTCTTCTCCTCTTTTCTTTAACTTCAAACCCCTAAGTAAGGTATTTTGAAAGATTTTTCAAAGATTTCATCTCTCTTTCATTCATTTCCATTTTGTCCTTGCTCGGTTTACCGAAAAGCGCAACTTTTAACAAAATGCGAGCGTCAGAACATCGTAGGAACTTTATTTCAAAAACGTTTTGAAAGAGAGGGTTTTAAGACTAAAATATTTTGATCAAGATTGTTTTGGTCCAGAACAGGGGTATGAAGTTGAGATTTGACTCTCTCTTTGCCGAAGAAATTGCACATTTCCCCTGTACACCTTTCTCCACCAAGTAAACCATCAGTCACGTCCAAGTCTTAAAGGTAGTCAAAAATGGGGTGTCTAAAGTGATGTATGTCTTCCAACCCCACGTCTTTCTCCCTTTTATTTACTAGCTTATGATGGTTAGTTTAGGGCATGTTTCAATTAGCATACTTATGCTCGCATATTTGCATCCATTCTGTCTTGCATGCATCGGGCTCGGCGCATCATACTAATTGCATTGCATTTCAATTTCAAGTTGAATACATGTTATCTGTTGCATTTCATATGCCATGTTTAGAATAGCCGAGCCTATCTTAGTTGCATACTTGTATGTGTTGCATTAGGCATCTCAGCATAGTTAGGATTATGCATGGATTTCTAACATAGCTTCTGTTTTGGCTTGTAGTACTCGGTAAGTGTTTATGCTTTAGCATCCTTGCATGTGTGTGAGTGACTGCCATGATAGCATGCTTACCATGAGGTTATGTGTTTATATGATATAACTGCCTAAATGCCTATGGGTGAAGGTTGGATTATCTGAATTGGAATAATGCATTCACTGTGAGTTTTAAAGCCCACTTGAGAGTGGCAAATGATCTTGTTTTGTAAGCCCACCTGAGGGTGGCAAATCCACAATTTAGCCTACTTATGAGTAGCAAACCACTTTAAAAAACAAACATGAAATGTTTCGTTCCAATTAAGGCGATCCAGTCTATAATTGTATGCTGTGCGCATCACGTAGTAATTCTAGGCTAACAAACCAGAATAAGAGTACATAATGTTTTCAAAACTCGATATCATGGTTAGTAGAAGCTGATCTTTGATCGGGCGAGCGGGGGTGCTCACGAAGTGACCTTCTCCAATCGTATCCAAGTTCCTGAGCAGAGGCAGCTTTGGTGATGACGGACACGTGGCCTTAGGCAACGAGTCAGGGTTTCCTAAATTTTCCCAAAATAAAATATTTAGGTGACGACTCTATATCTGGAAAAAGCAGTCCATGTTTGACACTTCTTTCTAAAAATCTGTTTTTCAAAAACGATTTGCCGGATTTGGACTCTTTGATGATTTATCGGTCTTGCATTACACTCTGCGAGATTAGATACAAGACTGTGACATTGAGTCCTGAACTATAGTAAGCCCAAATGAACAAAACGGGGGATCTCCTCCCAGGACGTTCGGGGACGTCTACAGTATACCGAGTACTAACATATGATGTGACATAATTTTAGAAATTTTAGATATTTATAATTTGTATAATGGGTGAAATCAGTAATAATGCCATAACATATGTTAGTATACTAATTAATATACAAATTGATGTATGTAGTAACACCGTTTAATCTGTGATGCATGCATGGAAAGCCATTAAAGCTTTGGTGGCACTATCAAAAGAGAAATGTTTGGAAAGTCTAGAGAAGAGCTCTAAAAGAAACTCTAGAGGTGGGGTCCACACAAATGACGTGATATTTTAGCCTTAGATTTTTTTTTTTTTACTTGCCAGTTGTTTAGAGCTAGTTTAGAACTTTGAATTTAGAGTTCTGAATCATGGTTGCTATCAAAAAAAAGTTGTGTATTGGTCAATTATTGGTTCCACAGCTGACATTGGCAAGGCAAAACAAAGGTATTACTTTTCTAGTGCACAGGTATACAAGATTTGGAAAGTGTAGATGTCCCCGAACGCCTCGGGAGGGATGACTCCCCCGTTCCGTTCATTTTGGGCTCACTACAGTTCAGGACTCTAATTGTCACGGTTCTCAATCTGAACCAAAGAGTCCAAATCCGGCAAATCATTTTGAGAAAACAGATTTTTGAAAGAAGTGCCAAACATGGACTGCTTTGCTAGAAACAGAGTCGCCACCTAAATATTTTATTTTTAGAAAATTTAGGAAACCCTGACTCGTGCCTAAGGCCACGTGTCCGTCATCACCAAAGTTGTCTCGGCTCGGGAACTTGGGTACGATAGAAGGTCACGTGAGCACGATCAAAGATCGGCCTCTACTAACCATGATATCTAGTTTTGAAAACATTGTGCATTCTTATTCCGGTTATTAGCCTAGATTTACTATGTGATGCGCACAACATACAAGTATAGACCGGGTCGCCTGAATTGGAACAAAACATATCATGTTTGTTTTTTTGAAAGATGGTTTGTTACCCTCAGGTAGGCTTAAAATACAGATTTTGCCACCCTCAGGTGGGCTTAGAAAAGATGGTTTTGCTATTATTTAATGGGCTTAAAACTCACAGTTTTGAATTGTTCCAATCCAAGTAACCCAACCTTCACCCACAGGCATTCAAGCAGTTATATCACATAAGCAAATAGTCTCATGGTAAGCATGCTATCATGGCAGTCACTCACACACATGCCAGGATGCTAAAGCGTAAAACTTACCGAGTACTCCAAGCCAAAACAGAAGCTAATTAGAAATCATGCATGATCCTAAATATACAGAAATGCCTAATGCAACACACGCAAAAATGCAACTATAGCAGGCTCGGCTATTCTAAATATGGCATATGGAATGCTACAGCTAACAAGTACTCAACTTGGAATCGAAATACAATGCAATGAGTTATGATGCGCCGAGCCTGGTGCATGCGAAACAGATGAATGAATGCAAACATGCTATCACACTGTATGCTAATTGAAACATGCCATATTCTAACCATCATAAGCTGGTAAATAAAAGGGATAAAGACGTGGGGTTGGAAGACATACATCACACACACGCACACTTATTACAATTTTTCCCTCGCACGGAGGGTCCGAATAAATAATATACAGTCCCGAATAAATAATACAGTCCCAATAAATAAAAAATCCTAATTAATTAACAAATTAATCTGGGAAAGCAATAAATTAGCATGCAAGCTAGGGACTGCCTCGACTCTGCTTCGGATGATGAATGATACATGTTCGGGTTGCTTGGCGCGAAAATCCATCGCGATGCCCCGATTAGCCTCTGTTTGTGATTAAGCCCGGAATATTGCACGAAGTCCCAAAAGATTGCCGGTTTCTGATTTGCTGCAACAGAGAGCAAGAAAGGGGCATGGCAATGTATTTTCACATATGTATGCTTGACTACTCTTCCGGGAGCGTAGTCCTCGATCCTCGTGCCACCAGTTACGTATATCGATGCATGATGGCCGAGGAGTCAAATTGCACAAATTAATATGAAATGAATGCACACATAAACCCAACAAGACCGAGACTCCATCATAGATAATCCGGAGTGTCGGTGACTGGGAATTAAGATACGTTCCATCACTCGGAGTACGAAATGTCTCTCGTTTCCCGTGCTCGGGCTAACTCCTACCCCAAACACAATGCAATATGCATGATATGCATGAATGCAACTAATATACAACCTAGCATACACAATGCTATGAAATGGCATACACAATGCTCGATGTAACACGGCATACGCAATGCTCTAATATGCATCCTAGCGTACACAATGCTATGAAATGAAATGGCATACGCAATGCATGATGGACTTACACCAACATGAGTGGACCTCAGCCACACTCACATCAGTGGCCATTGGATGGAAATGAGACACTCGAGATGCGTGCACACGTGCACGCGAACCGAGGACCGACCCTAAGGCACGAATGCCACTCTACCAAAGCATGGCAAGGCATGGAATATGGCATACAAACATACAAATTTCAGCGCTAAAATATGATGCTAAACAGCCACGAAACATGGCAACATGGCACCCGATGCATGAGATGAACCACGAAACTCAAAACTAGGCATACGCAATGACCTATTACTATACAAAGCATACATTATTTGATCATGAAGCATGAAGACAGAGTCAAGGCAATCCCAAAACATGAACTTTCTTAGTTCAAAGCATGGCCAAAACGTGCTAGCAAGATGGGCTAAAGTAGTATGCAATTTTGACTAGCAAACATGGTTTACATGGCAAGTATATGAAGCACATGGAATCTCACCAAACCAGACAAAATAAGTGAACAAAACATGTGGAAATATGACCAAATAATCACTGAAATGCAGCCAACATGTGCAAAAATGAGGAGCTCCTTTAGAGGGCCATGCAAGGAGTTATTAGGCACATACAAGATAGACATGAAGCATGACCAAAAAAACTCTGGAAATCAAATATGGTAGTCCCAAAACTCACCAAATTGGGCCTGAAAAGTGGCTAAGAAGCATGCAAAGAGGGGTCCCTTTGGAAGGCCAAAATGACCATCAAACAAGTCAAGGTGAAAGGGGGTCACCCCCCCTCTGATTTGGAGGCTCAAAATAGTGTTCCAGCCACTGAAAATCCACTGGATTTTGGTGGCTAGAAGGCCAAACAAAGCATGCAATTGGAGCTTAGGTATAAGGCTCAAAACAAGGGACGATCAAGCATACAAGGAAGCATGTGACCTCAAATAAGAAAATTCCATTAATAAAACATGAAGATGATGTCAAAACAAGCCTTTTTCCAGTTTATAACAAGTCTCAAAAATGAACATAAATAGGGCTAATCTATCATGCAAAAATGACCCTAAAAGAGAGAATAGAGACAAGGGACAGCAGCTGGCCCCAAATGGCAAAGATCCCTCAACAAAATTAAATAGGGGCTCAAAAAAAGGCACTTTACAGTTTACATCAAGC
Organism: Camellia lanceoleosa; assembly: GCA_025200525.1. Classification (NCBI taxonomy): domain Eukaryota; kingdom Viridiplantae; phylum Streptophyta; class Magnoliopsida; order Ericales; family Theaceae; genus Camellia; species Camellia lanceoleosa. Next base: position 49,744,356 of record CM045763.1, on the reverse strand, counting down.
CTCGAAAATGAACAAAAGTGAGGCTAAATCAACAAGCAAGAAAAAGGCCTAAAAGAGGGATAAAGAGGCAAGTGGTAGCAGCTGACCTCAAACAGAGGAGAGTCCTTCAACAAAGTTGAAGAGGGGCTCAAAACAATACATTTCACAGTTTATGACCAAGTCCAAAATAGCTCACAAATAAGCCTAAAATATCATGCAAAAATAGGCCTAGAAGAGAGTTTAAACACAAAAGGGTGAGGAGGAGACCTCAAACAAAGAAAGACCCTGATCAAAGATGGAGACGGGCTCAAAATATTACTATTTCTAGTTCAGGTCGGAGCCCAAAAATGCTTTCAAGTATGGCTTATAAATGAACCAAGAAAAGACTAGAAAAAGGGGGAAAAAGACTCACCCTTGTAGAACAACAACACAACAGCTTTTGGTCCAAGGAAATGAGCTTCTAGCCTCTGGAAATCAGACTCAAAGTGTTTGAATGGAGTGTGGAGGTGTGGTGCTATGGGTTGTAGTGTAAAGGGGGCAAGAACCTTAGGGTTTGGAAGAGAGGGAGAGGGAGAGGGAGAGGGAGAGTTGTATGCAAGGCTCAAAGCAATTTTTGTAACCCTCTAAAATGGAGCTGGGGGGGATGGTTTTATAGAGGGAGGAGTGGAGGAAAGAGGGGGAAAATCAAATTCAAATTTCTTCCCCAAAAGACCCCCCATCGGATATAGGATCTAGAGGGAAACAGAGGGTGCAGTTGTAAGGAACCAGGTGAGGGGGTCATGGCTGGCCAGGTTCAGAGGGTTCAGGTGGCCGGCCAGCCGACCAGTGTCAAAAGGTTCAATCACAATTAGTGGCCGGCCACCCTAGAAAAGTGGCCTCCCATGTGTGCACAACACAGCTATGTGGAGAAAAACTAGGAAATGTAACCCAAGAGAGAGAAAAACCAACTTTTTAGAGGGGTTCAAAAAGGTCAGGAAGAGTTGCTGGCCGGCCATGTCATATTGGTGGCCTCCTAGGTGTGTACAACACAAATATGTGGTTGAGGGCCAAAGAAAGTGGCCCGGGAATGGTCAACACCAGCTTTCTAGCGAGGAAAACGGGCGACGGAGAGCGATGAAGGAATAAAGCTAGTCTTCAGAACAATTGTTGGCCTCCCACCCTTCTACGACCTTCATAACAATGAAAATAAGGTCCCTGCCAAAAATGGACCCAAACCGATGCAAAACGAAGGTTCGGGGCCGAAACACGTAGCTCGAGGCCCCTAAAATTGACTGTTAAGCACTGGAGGTGGCGTTTGACCACGAAGTTGGTCTCGCGAGCCACAGTGTCCCTCAAAAGGGAGGAAATAAGATGTGTGCCAAAAATCGGAGCAAACGGAGGTGGTTAAGCGGTCCCGAACCGAGGCACACGGTCGACGGCTCCGAAAAATCGAAAATCGGGCTCCAAACGGGAAAAATGGCCTACGACCACGAAACGTAGCCTACGGCCACTAAGAAATGATCTACGAGACCTCTCCCTCCCTTTGGAAAGAGAAAACGGAGAAAACGGGACCCGGTTTGCAAACCGAGGCAAAGCACAAAAGAGTCCGGAAGTCCGGAGGCAAGGCTCGCAGCCGTGACTCCGTAACCTCAGAACGAGCACAATATGCAATATCACCAAGCGCTCAATCGGTGACGTCTGAGTCTTAAGGTCGGTCAAAAATGGGGTGTCTACAGTTGCCCCTCTTTGACAGAACTCGAAAGTCATAAGTGACGGGAGTGAATGTTAAAGCCTAGAGACGACCCATTTTTGACAAGGCCGAAGACTTAGACAAACATACTAGATAGCAAAGGAATGTGCCCACAGGCATGCCCGCAGGCAGGGGGGGCAGAATGCAAAACGATGTGCACAAAGCCAGTTGTAACTCAATGATCATGCGAAGCAGCAAGCTGTAACGAAGCAAATATTCACAATAGATGCAATAGTTTTAAGCAAGAATACAAAGCAATACTACATTTCATGCAGTTGAAGAATGCAGAGAATCGTTGGATTCTCGCTACGTTTCACACGAAGGAGATACAATACCTGTGCGGTTCGTCTGGTCGCACCAGCCTCAAATAAGCTGTACACACAATATCGTGCCTGAAAAAAAGGAAGAAACTTAACAAGCACAACATAGTTAGCAACATATGTTCAGTGTGATATCGAATGCAGACAAACGCGGTGCCGATGGGTGAGTGCGTCGCAATACGAGAAGCAACGTGCGGGACAACGCAAGTTTAAGCATGGAGGTATGACAATACTCGTGAAACGTGCACAATAGTGCAAGTGGTGTGCATGAGAATGCAAGTGACGTGCATAACAATACAGGATAAGTGTAATCTCGAATGCACATTTTGAAACGAAACAACGAGTAAAGCAATGCAAACTTCGACGAGGATGGCTCAATCGCGACCTCCGATTTACCTTCCGGAGGGGTCACAACATATTCGAAAAGGATACATCTTGCTCTCGACGAGTAATGATGAAACACACATTGAAAGTTGGAGTTGAAGTTTCCGCGGGGGGATTTCGCAACAAAAAGTGCACTTTCCTTGTACTTTTTCGGGTGCCGGAGACTCCAATCATCACCAAAATTTGCAGAGAGCTTGGAGGCCACCTTAGGAACACCTTCGGCCATGTATGGTCCCAAGGGGAGGCTGCCGGCCAGGGGGGAAGCAAGGAAATGGCCGGTTTTCCAAAAAAGGTGGCCGGCCGGCCACCTAGCCCAGATTCGGGGTATTTTTGACTTTTCACCCTCATTTCTTTAAATATACAAAGCCAAACACTTTTTGCTCATAGCTCCAAGGCCGAAATCAGTCCCTCTACCTTCCTAGAGCATTTTCCCTCTCAAATCTATGCTCCATACGCGTTTTCCAACGTCCCACGCAAGTTGTTTTTGTAAAATCTTTCAGTTTTCGTCACTTTGAACCGATTAAATTTTGATTTCGGAGTTTCTTTTCTCATTTTCACCACTTGAGGTAAGTTTGTCTCAACATTTGGAAGATTTTCTCAGGAGTTGACTTTGGTTGACTTTTTCATTTCCCGAGAGTTGACTTTTGTTGACTTTTTCCAATTTTGGCTCATTTTGCTCATTTTTGCTCATTTTTGCAGATTTTTCGAGATGGCTGGTCATTTCCCTCATGGTGGAGGTTCTCCGGGTGCCGGGGGTGAGCCGGATATCATGTCCTTGCCCCCAAGAGTTCGGCCATTTGATCCCGAGAGGTATCATCCTCAGGAGCACATCTTCCCGCAAGCGGTTTTCTACCATTTCACTGACTTTGATGATCGAGCACCTAGGGATCTGATTTTGCGAGAGCCGGAGTCCCACCTTTCTCATCAGGAACGAGAGATATTTACCTCATTTTTATATTTTCTGCAATGTATCCTGCATTTTCCTTGTATTTCGTGCCTTCGCTATGTTTATCTGCCCACTCAAGCACACAGCTTGTTTTGAATATTTAGTCCATAGCAGCGTATTCCGTTTGCATCTTGAACACATAGTTCAAACATTCTGACTTTCTAAACACGCAGCCCGTATATTGATTGTGAACACGCAGCACACACTGATTGAGAGTTGAACACGCAGCCCGAACTTTGAGATGAACACACAGCCCATACTTTGATGTTGAACACACAGCTCGTTGTTGAGGTGAACACACGGCACACACTGATTGAGAGTTGAATACGTAGCCCAAACTTTGAATTTTGAAATGAACACACAGCCCATACTTTGATGTCGAACACACAGCTCGTTGTTGAGGTGAACACACAGCACACACTGATTGAGAGTTGAACACGTAGCCCAAACTTTGAGATGAACACACAGCCCACTGATTCTGAAATCTGAACACACAGCTCAAATACTTGATGTTGAACACACAGCTCGAACTTTGAGATGAACACACAGCCCACACTGATTGTGAACACACAGCACACACTGACTGAGAGTTGAACACGCAGTCCAAACACTTGATGTCGAACACACAGCCCGAACTTTGAATTTTCTGAACATGCAGCCCAGATTCTGTATCTGATTCAATTTTGCACACAGCTCATACATTTCATTTGCACGCAGCTTATTCATTTCATTTGTACAAAGCTTATTCATTTCATTCTGAAACTAAATACATGTGCTTATTCTGAATGTAGGTGACTGCTCGTATTGTGCGAGGATATGGCTCCGCCGCGGCGAGAGAGTGGTATGTGGAGCTCCCGGAGGCTGTCCGGGATTTGGTCGACGTGGCAGGGTTTGGGCTATTTTGTACCGGGATATCTCGTTGTCCTGCCAGTAGGACACTGATAGGTGCTTTGGTAGAGAGATGGTGGGACACCACCAACTCCTTTCATTTTTCTGCCACCGGGGACATGACCATGACCCCGTTCGACTTCGCCATACTGACGGGCCTTGATGTGGGAGATTGGGCCATCCCATACGATGAGGACATGGGCGAGTGGGAGGCCGCCTGGATGTATTTATTGGGGGCTCACCCGCCTGTTGACAGATCTTCGGGCAGAGTCCGATACACCTGGTTCTCTTCCCATTTCAGGAGGGCAGAGATGGAGCCTGAGACTCCCGAGGAGGTGGCACAGTATACTCGCGGATTCCTAATGTTCCTATTCGGCACCACTCTGTTTGCCGATAGGGGGAACACTGTCGGGCTTTATCTGCTGAGCGCTCTAGTGGACCTATCACAGGTCAGTCGATATGATTGGGGTGGTGCCAGCCTGGCTACTTTATATTGCTATATGAGCGTGACCTCCCGCGGACGGAGGAACATGGTTGGCGGCTATTGGAGGGCCTGGGAGGTACTTTCTACCTTCGTGATTTACATTTCTGCTTCTCATTATTTGTACATTGCACCCACAGCGCACTTTACATTCTGTAACATGCACTTTGCTCTCAGCATTTTGTATTTACATTCTGCACTCAGCATTCTGTATTCTGATGGTTATTGCTCTGTTTCTCACAGTTATGGGTCTACGCATACTTCCCGATACTAGCCCCAGAGCTTGAGGTGGAGGTGCCCCTCACGACCCCGTATTCACTTGTATTTGAGGGCCAGTACCGGCCGAGACCCCGGGAGTCTTTTCTCTACCTGCGATAGTATTTTGACATAGTGCGGACGTCAGAGGTATTTCAGAACTCTCAGTTCTTCATGTTTCCAGTCTTTGATTTATCTTGCACATTTGCAATTTCTAATCAATTTATGTATTGGTTATCCACAGATCACCTAGCAGCCCTGAGCGCCTTTAGGCAGAGACCTCCGATTCCATTTTGCCGGAGCGTGGGGGGCCTCTCGATATAGGGTCCTGTTTGAGGGGCCAGTTGGGAGGGTCTGGTTTTTGGGAGATCGCTTCTTATGTCAGGTATGGGGCTACCCTGAGCAGGACATTCCTTCAGCGCCTCCAGACGATATGCGGACCGCTGATAGGCTCTCTCTCCCAGGAGGTCGTTAATGCTATCCAAGGTACCAATGCCTTCCTACATCTGGAGCAAGGGGAGTATGCGACCTACCGTCACACTTACTTGATGCCTCCGCTGACGAGAGTGCATACCCCGACGAGGAGGTCCGCTGGCATGCCCTCATCGAGCAGGGCTCGGGCTGCAGGTATCCCTTCCACCAGCAGGGCTGGCACATCTTGAGGTAGGGGTGGACTGGTTCCCCCGATTCCCCTGACTCATCATCATCCTAGATGGCCAGATATGCCGACTGAGTTGATGGGATGGCAATATGGGACCACCTCTCCGATTCCGATTCTGATAGAGCCTCCGTTGCCTGGCCACCGATATGTCAGAGACCCCGACTCACCACCGGTATGCTTTACAGCTTTGATTCATTACTCAGATACTTGGACGGTCATTCCTTTACTGATACTCTTGCCTTTGCATCTGCAGCCTCCTGTCGAGTATATAGATGAGGTACTCGAGATGGTAGCCTCCCTTGAGGGCATGGTCCTGCGGAGAGAGGCGCAGTTGTCCATCATGGGTTTCCAGGTACCCTTCAGTTTTCTGGCATTTATCATACTTCTGATGACATGTTGATCTTGAACCTTTTTACTGCATTGATAGGTTACCTGTGTAGAGCACATCTGACACACACCTCATTCATGCACTATTCCTGCATACATCCACTCTGCATAGTTTGCTTGCATTTGTATCTGATATACATGTTTTGGTTGATGTATTCAAACTGCATTCTTCATTTTCAGATGCCCCCAGTGTAAGCTCAGTCACAGGCCGGGCCATCCAGGCCTTCCCGAGGAGCTGGGCCATCTAGGCCTTCTTGAGGAGTTGGGAGAGAGGAGTCGCCTCGCGAACGAGGCGGACGCAGGGCGCGCATCATAGAAGAGGAGCCCAGCGAGGAGGAGGAGGAGGCTGCAGATCCCTAGTCAGAGACATCCGCTGGCAAAGATGGTGGCTCTGATTCTGGTTCCAGTAGTGGAGATGAGGCTGAGGAGGGTTCTGAGGATGGCAGCTCCGACTCAAATGATGGTGATGATGGTGTGGAGTCCGTTCCGCAGAAGAGGACGAAGATGGCCTCTTATTCCTGCTCTTGAGAGCATAGATGTGGCTGTTCCTTACTTTATTTACCTTTTTACTAGTAGTTGTAGCACATTGTATATTGTTAGGCAGTTTTATTTTGTAAAACTTGTACCTTTGTTGTAAAATGTTGTAACAAAGGAATGACGATGGAATGAAACGACTTTTGAAAAGTGTTGTGTTTTATTATTATTTTTTAGCATCGCATCGCATCGCATCTTTTTGCACCAAAATGAGATTGAATGCATATGTGCATTGTGTATTTGCCAAGTCAGGTAGAGAACCGACGCAACAAACTAAACAACTTAACTTACTAAGAAATAACAAAACCTTAGCAAGTTTAGAACTCGATAAGCAAAACACAACAAAGTGGATGACTCGATAAGTAAGGCACAACAAAATTGTTTAAACAAAATTAACACCTCAATGCACGAAACTTGACAGCTCGACAAAACTTAACAACTCGATAAGCAAAACAACAACTCGATAAGCAAGACAACAACTTGATAAGCAAGACTTAGCAACAACTCTATAAACAAAGTGTACTTCGGACGATCTGGGTGACGGAACGCATCCAAAACTGAGGAAAATGGAGTCCTTCGACACTCCCGATGCATGGAAATGCTAGGAACTTCCTTCCAAAGGGTAAAACAGGGCCAAAGACCCACTTGGGAGCATGGCCGGCCACCTTTGGGAACTGGCTGGCCAGCTTTTAGTATTGGAGAGGAGATGAGTGGCTGGCCTGCCAGAAAAGGTGGCCGGTTGGCCACCTAGCCCAGCAGCCACCAAATTTTTAACACGTGTCCCCGAACAGTGTCTTATCCCCTTTAAAAGTCCCAGCCTCGTAGTTGATTCATTTCATCTCAATTTTGCACCAAAATGGAGGCATTTCTCATCGAAAATCTCACAGTTTGGATCGCTTCTCTAGATGGCTCGGAAAAGTTAAATTTCCAGGGCTTTGGCTTGAATGCACTATTCACACTGAGCCGTACTTCGCTGCACCTTCCCTTCCTTCATGCCGCGGCGAGGTTTTGGAACCCGGTAACTCACGTTTTCAGCTTCGGCGGACAAGAGGTATGTCCAACTTTCAAAGATTTTCAGGTTTTGATGGAATCTGAACGTCATGAAGAAATTTTGCCTCAGTTTCGCTTCGGCCACGCCCAGGCTTTAGGATGGATGTGTGGGCTCACCATGCATGATGCACGGTCTCTGATCTGCCACGGGGAACTGGACATCCTCGGCCTGATTCATCGCTTTTCTGACGCCGGTGCCCGCGGCAACCATCACTGGCAAGGTTTTCGGCAACACGTCCTTTGCTTGTGCATGCTATCTCACTTTTTGCTTGCCCCAGGTTTCAGTGGATCTAGCATCCGTCTGATGGAAGTTGCGCAGGGCTTGAAGGAAGGAAAGAGCTGTATCGCCATGACATTGGCCGAGATACTGATGGGCTTAGATGCTTTCTATCGCTGGGAGACGACTAGATTCGCTGGCAGCCCACTACTGCTCCAGGTAATGTTTCCCACCCAATCTCACGTATATATTGCTTACATCACTCGGCCCTCAGGCTCGGTTTTTCCTCACAAAACCCTTTTCTCACTTTTCTCTCATCGTACATCTCTCTATTCTTTATTCTCTCATTTTTCATCCCTCCCTAGGTATGGTTGATGGATAAACTGTAGGTTGTGAACTATTGCCCAGCCTACTCAGCTCGCGGCTATTTCTTTCGACAATGCCTAATCGATGCCCCTGATGAGAAGTGGTGGTTCGACTGGATGTGCAATTTGTCTGCAAATCGCATTGCTTGGCGCTGTCCTTGGCTTAATCTCTTGACAATGAGCTATAGTATGTCCCGGCAGACCGGGATCCAGTTGATTGGTCTGACCCACTGTGTGTTCTACTTTCCGTTCCGGTTCCTGCGTCAGTTCGGTCACAATCAGACTTGCCTTGAGAAGATAGAGTATCTGCCACATTCGATTCGGCGCCTGACTTGCCGGTATGCCATAGCATGGAGGACTAGAGAGCTCCTGGCCCCCGCTCCCACTTTCAGTTGCACTTTATTTGACAAGTGCTTGGATTGGCTTAATGAAGAGGCACAAATCGGGCCCAGCTTGGCATCAGAGGCTTCGACCAGCTCTGGGAGGGGACGCAGGGACACTTGACTTATCTATGCCCCGGATTTATTACTTTACTAGTACTTTCAAGTTTTCTTTATGAATGTAATAAAAAAACAACTTCAATTGTATGCAAGAGCAGGAGAACTCTGTTTTGAAATCAATGAAATTGAAGGTTGTGGGTACTAAAAGTTTTCCGCTTTGGTCCAAAAATGGTCTTAGTTGTAAAAAGATTAATTTGAACAAAGTCAACTTTTATTAAAACTTTTCAAAACCGTTTTCGATATGGATCAGAACTGGACACGTCTGAGATGTGTCACTGAGATGCACAACCCCGGACCCCTGCAACTGGAAAGTTGCCCCTAGTCTGAATAGTACCGCAGCACTTCATGGCAACGGAAAGTTGTCCCTAGTCTGAATAGCACTGCACCGGAGATCACGATGAATACTGATAGACAAAGATGACTGAGATGATCAAAATGGACAAAGTTGATCGGGAAAAAAGTTTATGGCTGAACTCCAGGATGAAGTTGCCTACGTATCCCAAAGATGAGAATCAAGCCTTATGTAGTTCATGCTCGGGTTCACTCGGGTATTTTCACTCTCCTTTTACGCTCTAACTTTTGCCAAGGCCGCCCTTTGCGGGTTTTCAACCTTGCGAGCTCAGTTTTTATAATTTCAAATTTTTGTGCTCTAAGTTTTGCCTAGGTCGCCCTTTTGGGTTTTCGGCCTAGCGAGCCTCTCAGGGGTAATATTTCTTCAACTTGTCCATATTGATCGGCTATGAGAACTCCAAGCCATCTAGATCTATCAAAACCACAGCTCCACCTGACTAGATAGACTTAATGATGTAGGGTCCAGTCCAATTGGGTCTGAACTTGCCCCTTGGGTCGTGGATGGGAGCTCGATTGTCCTTGAGCACCAAATCTCCTTCCTTTAGATTCCTGGACTTAACTTTCTTGTTGAAAGCCCGGGCAATTCTGCGCTGATAACCTTGAACATGGTATAGTGCTTTCAGTCTTCTCTCATCAAAGAGAATGAGTTCCTCAAACCTGCTCTGTTGCCAATCTACTTCGGTTATTTGACACTCAGCCAATACTCTCAATGACGGAACTTCAATCTCGATAGGTAGAACGGCCTCCATCCCATAAACCAATGAATACGGAGTCGCCCCAGTAGAAGTTCTGATTGAAGTCCGGTAGCCCCATAGAACAAATGGCAGCTTATCTGGCCAGTCTCGGTAGGTTTCCACCATCTTCTACAATATGTGTTTGATATTCTTGTTGGCGGCCTCAACCGCTCCGTTGGTTTGCGGTCGATAGGTAGATGACTTATGAAAAGCCACATTGTAATTTTCCAACAAGTCAATCACTTCCTTTTTGAAGTGGGAACCGTTATCTAAAATTATCTCGTTTGGGACCCCGTAGCGACAGATGATGTTATTTCTGATAAACCTCGCAACATGTGAATCCTTCAACACCGCATAGGATTAGGCCTCGACCCACTTCGTGAAATAATTTATCGCGACCAGGATGAACTCATGCCCATTCGACCCCTTCGGAGTGACAGCCCCGATCACATCAATTCCCCAGACTAAAAACGGCCATGGCGAAGTCATATTGTACAACTTCGACGGTGGAATGTTCATGCGATTTGCATGAATTTGACATTTGTGGCATCGCCGAACAAAGCCGATACAGTACTCCTCCATGGTGGACCAGCAGTAACCCTGTCTGAGGATCTTCCGTGCTAGCATTACTCCATTCATGTGTGCACCGCATTCTCCTCCATGGATGGCTTCCATTAGACGTTTTGATTCTTCGGCATCGACACACATCTTATGCATTCCTAGATGACCTCTCTTATACAGCTTACCCCCACAGATGATGAACTGAACGGCCATTCTTCTGATTGTCCTTTTATCCTTGGTATTTACCCCTGGCCGGTATGCTTCATTTTCCAGGAAATTCCAAATGTCGTAATACTAGGGGTTTTCATCTTGAACCTCATCTATAGCAGCAATCGTCTCGTAGGCTGGTGCAAATTTCTGGTCAATGATGATTGGACGCATCCGGACTCCGAACGGGATGTCTATCATGGAACATAGAGTTGCTCAAGAATCTGCGAACCTGTTGTTCTCTCTTAGTAGATGAGCAAAGTTTAGCTTCTCAAACCGAGGAATTAACAAGTCCAAGGTCTGGTGATACATCATCATCTTTTCTTCTTTGACTTTCCAGTCTCCTTTTGCTTGAGACACAACAAGGTTCGAGTCCCCGATGACGTCCAATCATCTTGCCACTAGTTCTAGGGTTGCTTTTAGACCGACAATGCATGCCTCATATTCTGCTTCGTTGTTCGAGACTTTGAACCGGAGTTTGAAGGCTAGAGGGATGCGGGACTTGTTAGGTGCTATTAGCAATACTCCTATCCCATACCCGTACTGATTTGACGCTCCGTCAAAGTACATCGTCCAAGTTTCGTCGTCGATGTGCAAAATAGCTTCATCTGGGAATAAGTACTCGACTGCTTCACCCCCTTCCACCGGATGATCGGCTAAGAATTCTGCTACTGCTCTTTCCTTGACTGACTTGCGCGTTACATACTTCAAATCGAATTCGGAGAGCAACCGCAACCAACGAGCTAGCCTACCCGTAAGTGTTGGTTTCTCGAAAAGATATTTGATGGGATCGAGTCGTGAAACCAACATTACGGAGTGAGCTAACAGGTAGTGCCGCAGCTTCCTGGTAGCCCATACCAAAGCTAAGCAAGCCTTCTCCAATGGTGTGTAGCGAGTCTCATACTCTAGCATCTTCTTGCTTAGATAGTAGATGGCTCTTTCCACTTTGTCCTCTGATTCTTGTGCGAGCATACAACCCATTGTAGTCTCAGTCACTGAAAGGTACAATATCAACGGTTTCCCCGGCTCTGGTGGCGACAACACGGGCGGGTTCTGTAAGTATTCCTTGATCTGTTCAAAAGTAGCTTGGCATCGGCCGTCCCATTGGAATTTCCTTCCTTTCTTCAGGAGACCAAAAAGTGGTTCACAAGTCAAGGTTAATTTTGAGATAAACTGTCTTATGAATTGCACTTTACCCAGAAAGCCTCGCACTTCATTTTCAGTCCTTGGTGGGGGCATTTCTAGGATGGCCTTGATTTTGGAAGGGTCGACTTCGATACCTCTTTGTGTAATCAAAAACCCCATCATTTTTCCCACTGTAACACCGAACGTACATTTCTGAGGATTCAGTCGCAACCGGAATTCTCTGATCCTTTGAAAGAACTTTTGCAAGGCGGTGTAGTGGCCCTTTCTTTCTTTGGACTTGACAATCATGTCGTCCACGTACACCTCAACGTCTTTGTGGATCATGTCGTGCAATATTGTGGTCGCGGCCTGTTGATAAGTAGCTCCTGCGTTCTTCAACCCGAACAACATTACTTTGTAGCAGTATGTCCCCCACGGGGTAGTGAATGCAGTCTTTTCCCGGTCTTCAGGTGCCATCACTATCTGATTGTACCCTGAGAAGTCATCCATGAATGAGAGCAAAGCATGCCTTGCTGTGAAGTCCACTAACTCGTCAATATGCGGCAAGGAAAAGTCGTCCTTCGGACTAGCTCTGTTCAAATCCATGAAATCCACGCATACCCGGATCCTGTTATCTTTCTTCGGCACTGGAACGATGTTGGCCAACCAAGTCGGGTATTCGGATACCAGCAGGAAGCCTGCGTTGATTTGCTTGGTGACTTCTTCCTTAATCTTGAGGGCCCAATCCAGGCGGATCCTCCTGAGCTTCTGTTTGACGGGTCGGGCCTCGGGGTCAAGAGGGATCTGGTGCTATACAATCTCAAGATCGATCCCAGGCATGTCTTCGTAGGACCACGCGAAAACATCTTTGAATTCTTTTAATAAAGTGACTAAGCGCTCGCATTCCTCCGAAGACAACGTGGACCCGATCTGGACCAGCCGCGGGTCTTCCTCAGTACCAATATTCACGGTAGTGATTTCATCCATTAGGGGTTTAACAAATCTCTCCTGCTCTTGTTCAATTAAGCGTTGCAAAACCAGAGGAATTTCTTCCTCATCGTTTTCATCAAAATTTTGAAAGTCTGAGTTTATGCAACAAATCAAAGGCACAGAAAAGTACTCAGAAACCACAACTATTTAATTCTCATTAAGCACATCCAAATCGTCCGATTCCTCGGTTACAACAGACTCAAATGAGAAAGAAAAAGACGACCTAGACATAACTGTGGCATCCGGGTTATCATCCCCAGGATTACCAGACTCAGACTTAGTCGAGCTGGAACCTGATTCCGACTCACAAGACTCGGTGGAATCAGATTCTGGCTCATTACCTGACCCGGTACTGCTGGATAAAAATCCCTTCTCGTATTGCCAAGTGAGAGAGGGTGCGATAGATGCATCCAAAATAGTTGCTGGTAGGCTCGCAGCCGTTTCCTCCCCAATCATGGAAACCGAGAAGTTATCTCCCAAGCACTTATGGTCAATCGGAGGATCTGAAAGTAGACAAGCCAATGCTACTCCCATTTCAATTTCAGCGCCCTCGGAGTCCACTGCCTTACACTGCTCAACCTTAGCTGATGGGTCTGTCTGCTCTTCGGCAACGTCATCCACGGGTAATTGTAGGTCAAAGAAAATCTCGAAACCTGGCACGCACTTCTTCTCCGCGTTCAGCCACGGCTCGGGGAAGCCACAGAACAGAAAGTCCTCCCCCTCTCGGACGAAACGTCCGTTTAGGGTACCTTGAATGGGCCGGTGCATTAAGTCAAAAGGCTTCCCCGCCTTCTTTGCTCTGGCTCTGCCAGCCGCTTCTTTTCCCTTTCTTATCCAATCTTCTTTGGTAGGCAGATAACCTAGTCCAAAGGTATGAGGATTATGCGGTACTTCGGCCAATGCGGCGACGCCCTTCCGGCCGCTTCTTCCTAATCCCATCCCGAGGATGTGTTGTAGTTTGTTCATGAGGTATATAGATTGAGCACTGACGTACACTCCCTTATTAATAGCCATGATGTTCTGCACAACCCGAGCCTCAGCCAGAGTAAACCCTGATAAGAACACATCTTCCATGTCGTGCTCAATTTCTAGGACTGGTGTAGACACTTCTGGTGGTGAATGGATTGACGAATTCCCGAAAACAATGGCCACCCCCTTCCCGTGAGGGTACTTCAACATCTGATGCAAAGTGGAAGAGACTGCCTTCACTTGGTGCAACCACGGCCGCCCCAAGAGTAGATTAAAGGTTGCAGGAACGTCCAAGACATGGAATTCAATGTTGTGTTGTCCTGGAGCAACCTGGGTCTGAATTTTGACAGTCCCCATCACCTCCCTGCTAGTGTTATTATAGGCTCTGATCACTTGAGTAGTCGGCACGAAGTCCGCGGGCTTTAACCTGATTGCATATGCTGTCCTTGACGGGCACACATTAATGGCGGATCCCGTGTCGACAAGAACCACTGGCACCCACTTGTCTTTACATTCCACAGAGATGTAGAGGGGTTTGCTATGATTTGCGCCCTCAGGCGGTAGTTCTTTGTCTGAAAAGGTTAATGTTGGGGAACCTTCTTCCGAAAAAACCAGTCCAACTAGCTGCTCTGGTGTGGTATCTATAGAGAGTTTAGCCTTGTCCATAGCAGATAGGATAGCCTGTTTGTGCACTCGTGACGCCATAAGCAGTCCCCAGATGGAGATGTCTGCTTGCATCTTCTTCAGCTGCTTCAGTACAGCTTCTTCTTTAATCTGCTTCTCTTTCTGCTTTTCAGTTTCTTTATCCTTCCCAGATGCCTCTGGTTGGTCCAGGTGCTGGGGCTTGAAATACCACCCGCTTCTTGTCATGTGATCAACTTCATCGAGATACCAGGTGTCGTCTGGTGGATTGCTCCCCCAATCTTCGTCTGTGTGGGCAAGACATAAGTCATCATCTTCCCACCACATTCCGTTGGCATTCAAAAGGCAACTGTCTGGCTCCGGCATGATTGTACTCGCAGCACTTTCAGCCTACATGCTCACAGCATCTTCTGTCTTTATGTCCCCAGCATTTTCAATCCCTTCATGGGCTTTGGCTTTCCGGATTCTCTCAGAATCCCAAATCTTCTCTTGTTCCACCTGCGTTAGCGCAGTTTGTTGTTCAGCTTTCCCTGCATTCTGAGCGAAATTCTTCGTACCGGCGCTCTCCGGCAATGTACTCTAACTTTTGGCCCTTCCGGCCACCACTGATACCCTCGCCCCTGCCGGGCCCTGTTTTGGTTGGAACTCTTCCACCACATCTGGTTGATCATCCAGCCATCCAGTGGCCTCTGCCGATTCCTCATAATCAAACCAGTTGACTGCTGCGCCCCTTAATTCTTGGTCATTGAAAAACTGTAGGTTGGCAAAGCCCTCTTCTACGGTTGTCAAATCATCCGTTCCCTGCTCAAGTCTATCCCCTCGGATCACACACAGTTCTGCTCTCTCTGACAATTCTATACTTGGCTCAGACTGGCCTGCTGACAGAATGTACTTACTCGGATCGTAGGCTTCCTCAACAAAATTCCCAGACTGCTCAATCCCTGACTCAACAGTTCCATCCTCCTCTGCAATCTTCCTTGCACTGTCTTCCACAGCCACCACCATTGGCTCAGGTTGGGTTGTAGAAATGTCCATCATGCACAAAAGGTCAGTGCAGTCGAGAAGGAGCACCTCCGGCTTAGGTAGATGGGTAGGAGTGATATAGATGCTAGGATCGTAAGACACAATCCCAGTTTGGATAAAGTTGACTCTTTTGGGAGGTGGAGCTTGGTTGTGTGTAGGAAGTGGGTTGGTTGTAACATTGGGTCTTTCTGGTGGCAAAATCACCTGTTTGTCAACGAGATCTTGAATCTCGTGACGCAATCTGAAGCATTGGTCGATGTCATGACCGTGTTGCTGGTGATATGCACAATATTTGGCTGGGTTGTGAGTGGGGGGTAGTGGATTTGGTAACGGCCTCGACTTTAGAGGTTTTAGATTCCGTTTTCTGATTAAGACCCCTAGAGCCTTGGACAGGGGCATGTACAATGGGGTGAAGGTTCTTTGGCCTCTAGGTTGGTATTTAGTGGTTTGGGTACTATTTCCGGATGCGCCGGAGAAGGGTGTGGCTGCCATGGGCCTTGGAAGGGGAGGGGGGATGGTGGCGACCATGCTAACCTCCGAAGTTCTTGCAATTGCAGCGCCGCTCGGGCCTGCATTGTTGTTGCAGTTAAAAGTTCTCCAGGATTGCTCTTTGTCTTGGTCAATCAGACCCTATTTCATTGCATCTTCAATTTGTACCCCCATCTCGTGTAGATCCGAAAAGGTGGGGAAGGGGAGTACAATCATCTTTTGCATCAGTTTTGGTTGGAGATTGCGCACCATCATCCTGATCTGATCCTTATCGGTGGGCCTTAAAGTCATCATCAAAGCTTTCGCCCTCCACCGGGTCACGAAATCCGAGAAACTCTCTTTGGGCTCCTGCCTTGTTGTTTCGAGATCACGAGTTGTAATCTCAATTTGGGTGTTGTAAGAGTATTGCGCGACAAAGGCCTCGGCCATTTCATCCCAACTCCGTTTGATATCATCCTCCAACTTCGTATACTAGATAGCGGCCCCTCCCAACAGGGTCCGTCCAAATAGCGAAAGCTTCTGGGGTCTGGTGAGGCCCATTGGCCGTAATATATCTGAGAATAGTTGGAGGTGGACCATGGGATCACCAGATCCGTCGAAGCGATCAATCTGCGGCATTTTGAATCTATCCGATAATGTCACAGCCACATCGGTATATCCGTCCTCGATATCCGAAATAGCCTTTACCCCTTGGGATTTTTTGAATAGCTTCTCGAGCTTGCTCAATTTCAGTGCTGTAGGGTCTACTTTGAACTCGAAGGGAGAGTCTGGGTGGTTGACGGGTGTATGTGCCTTGGATAACTGAGGTGGAAGCAGGGGCGGAGCTAGCCCTGTTGGAACGTCTGTGTCCTCCTGGATGTTCTGGACATTTGGCAAAATATTCTGGGCATTTGGCAGGACATTCTGGGTGGTTGGTGTTTGCTCGGGTAATGGGGCCCCTGGTGGAGGAGGAACTAGATGTGAGGTAGAAGCTGCATTCTGCTGTTGCAGTCTAGTGATGAGCTCGGCCTGCTGGGCCATGATTGTGGCCTGCTGTTTAGAGAATTCCGTTTGGCGGATAGCGTCCTCTTGCATTTGCTTCATGCTCTCTTGGAGCTGTCGCATCATTTCTTCCATCCCGGCCATATTCTGCTGATCTTGCTGACTGACTAGTATGTGTATCTCTATGGCAGAAACTGAAATCTCAGCCCGACTGTTCACTACTAGGGTAGGCCACTGTTTTGGTAACCTCTGTTCAGACACATTGCGCCTTCTCGGCCTTCTTCTGACAACTGGGGGTAGAGAATGGAACACTGGCTGTCCGTCAACCAGATCCTCAGATCGATTGAGCCGACGACCTCTTGTCCAAAGTGCTTGGGGAATATCTGCTAGGTTTGAAGCAATTGTGCTAAAAACTATCCTAGCAAAAAGATAAATAAAGCAATAAGGAAATAAACAACCAGATAAATGAACAGCATAACAGCTTAAAATAAATACACAACACACAGCTGGGCATAACAACACACGGTCGATAAGCTGAATACACACTGTCCTCAAACACTGATCATTATCCCTGAATCACTGTCCCCGAAAACTGAATCTGATACCCACAGATAACTGATTCTCAAACACTGACTGATGCCCACAGGCCTGATGCCCAAACTCATAAACTGATACATGCATTTCCCTATAGAGACGCACTCTAAAAGCACATAACAGATAAGTGAGAGCCAAAACACCCCTATGTTGGGGTAGGGTTTCCCTGTCCTATTTTGTCAGGAGCTAGGGTTTCACTACGCACGCAACGGTTTCAAACAACCTATATCGGGTAAGCAACCTGTCCTAGTTTGGAATGGTCACTATGGATTCCGAATATACACTAGGTCGAATGGTCAAAAGGGTGCCCCTGTAAAACCGAGGTTTGTGTTTCCATACTGGCAGAGCCCGTAACCGGTAAGCCTTATGGCACGCAGCCTTTGGCAAACCGCTCAGGAATAGCAGATGGCAAACACGGTATTCTAGGCGCACCAATGCAAATGCAATGCAAAGAAACACACAAGTGTAGTCAAAACCAGATATCATGAGTTCGAGTCAAGTTCTCTAAATCCCCAGCGGAGTCGCCAGAAACTGTAGACGTCCCCGAACGCCCCGAGAGGGAAGACTCCCCCGTTTTGTTCATTTTGGGCTCACTACAGTTCAGGACTCTAATTGTCAGGGTTCTCAATCTGAACCAAAGAGTCCAAATCCGGCAAATCGTTTTGAGAAAACAGATTTTTGAAAGAAGTGCCAAACATGGACTGCTTTGCCAGATACAGAGTCGCCACCTAAATATTTTATTTTTGGGAAATTTAGGAAACCCTGACTCGTGCTTAAGGCCACATGTCCGTCATCACCAAAGTTGCTTCGGCTCGGGAACTTGGGTACGATTGGGGAAGGTCACTTCGTGAGCACCCCCGCTCGCCCGATCAAAGATCGACCTCTACTAACCATGATATCTAGTTTTGAAAACATTGTGCATTCTTATTCTGGTTATTAGCCTAGATTTACTATATGATGCGCACAGCATATAAGTATAGACCGGGTCGCTTGAATTGGAACAAAACATTTCATGTTTGTTTTTTTGAAAGATGGTTTGCTACCCGCAGGTAGGCTTAAAATACAGATTTTGCCACCCTCAGGTGGGCTTAGAAAAGATGGTTTTGCCACTATCTAGTGGGCTTAAAACTCACAATTTTGAATTGTTCCAATCCAAATAACCCAACCTTCACCCATAGGCATTCAGGCAGTTATATCACATAAGTAAATAGCCTCATGGTAAGCATGCTATCATGGTAGTCACTCACGCACATGCAAGGATGCTAAAGCGTAAAACTTACCGAGTACTCCAAGCCAAAACAGAAGCTAATTAGAAATCATGCATGATCCTAAATATACAGAAATGCCTAATGCAACACACGCAAAAATGCAACTATAGCAGGCTCGGCTATTCTAAATATGGCATATGGAATGCTACAGCTAACAAGTACTCAACTTGGAATCAAAATACAATGCAATGAGTTATGATGCGCCGAGCCTGGTGCATGCGAAACAGATGAATGAATGCAAACATGCTATCATACTGTATGCTAATTGAAACATGCCCTATTCTAACCATCATAAGCTGGTAAATAAAAGGGATAAAGACGTGGAGTTGGAAGACATACATCACACGCACGCACACTTATTACAATTTTGCCCTCTCACGGAGGGTCCGAATAAATAATATACAGTCCCAATAAATACAAAATCCTAATTAATTAACAAATTAATCTAGGAAAGCAGTAAATTAGCATGCAAGCTAGGGACTGCCTCGACTCTGCTCCGGATGATAAATGATGCATGTTCGGGTTGCTTGGCGCGGAAATCCATTGCGATGCCCCGATTAGCCTCTGTTTTTTATTAAGCCCGGAATATTGCACGAAGTCCCAAAAGATTGCCGATTTCTAATTTGCTACAACAGAGAGCAGGAAAGGGACATGGCAATATATTTTCACATATGTATGCTGGACTACTCTTCCGGGAGCTAGTCCTCGATCCTCGTGCCACCAATTACGCATATCGATGCATGATGGCCAAGGAGTCGAATTTCACGACTTAATATGAAATGAATGCACACATAAACACAATAAGACCGAGACTCCATCATGGATAATCCGGAGTGTCGGTGACTGAGAATTGAGACACGTTCCGTCACTCGGAGTACGAAACGTCCCTCGTTTCCCGTGCTCGGGCTAACTCCTACCCCAAACACAATGCAATATGCATGATATGCATGAATGCAACTAATATACAACCTAGCATACACAATGCTATGAAATGGCATACACAATGCTCGATGTAACACAACATACGCAATGCTCTAATATGCATTCTAGCGTACACAATGCTATGAAATGAAATGACATACGCAATGCATGATGGACTTACGCCAACATGAGTGGACCTCAGCCACACTCACATCAGTGGCCATTGGATGGAAATGAGACACTCGAGATGCGTGCATGCATGCACACGTGCACGCGAACCGAGGACCGACCCTAAGGCACGAATGCCACTCTACCAAAGCATGGCAAGGCATGGAATATGGTATACAAACATGCAAATTTCAGCGCTAAAATATGATGCTAAATAGCCACGAAACATGGCAACATGGCACCCGATGCATGAGATGAACCACGAAACTCAAAACTAGGCATACACAATGACCTATAGCTATACAAAGCATGCATTATTTGATCATGAAGCATGAAGACAGAGTCAAGGCAGTCCCAAAACATGAACTTTCTTAGTTCAAAGCATGGCCAAAAGGTGCTAGCAAGATGGGCTAAAGTAGCATGCAATTTTGACTAGCAAACATGATTTACATGGCAAGTATATGAAACACATGGAATCTCACCAAACCAGAAAAAATCAGTGAACAAAATATGTGGAAATATGACCAAATAATCACTGAAATGCAGCCAACATGTGCAAAAATGAGGAGCTCCTTTAAAGGGCCATGCAAGGAGTTATTAGGCACATACAAGATAGACATGAAGCATGACCAAAAAAACTCTGGAAATCAAATATGGTAGTCCCAAAACTCACCAAATTGGGCCTGAAAAGTGGCTAAGAAGCATGCAAAGAGGGGTCCCTTTGGAAGGCCAAAATGACCATCAAACAAGTCAAGGTGAGAGGGGGTCACCCCCTCTCTGCATTGGAGGGTCAAAACAGTGTTCCAACCACTGAAAATCCACTGAATTTTGGTGGCTAGAAGGCCAAACAAAGCATGCAATTGGAGCTTAGGTATAAGGCTCAAAACAAGGGACGATCAAGCATACAAGGAAGCATGTGACCTCAAATAAGAAAATACCCTTAATAAAACATGAAGATGATGTCAAAACAAACTTTTTTCCAATTTATAACAAGTCTCAAAAATGAACATAAATAGGGCTAATCTATCATGCAAAAATGGCCCTAAAAGAGAGAATAGAGACAAGGGACAACAGCTGGCCCCAAATGGAAAAAATCCCTCAAAAAAATTTAAGAGAGGCTTAAAAAAAGGCACTTTATAGTTTACATCAAGCCTCAAAAATGAACAAAAGTGAGGCTAAATCAACAAGCAAGAAAAAGGCCTAAAAGAGGGATGAAGAGACAAGTGGTAGCAGCTGACCTCAAATAGAGGAGAGCCCTTCAAGAAAGTTGAAGAGGGGCTCAAAAAAATACATTTCACAGTTTATGACCAAGTCCAAAACAGCTCACAAATAAGCCTAAAATATCATGCAAAAATAGGCCTAAAAGAGAGTTTAAACACAAAAGGGTGAAGAGGAGACCTCAAACAGAGAAAGACCCTTGATCAAAGATGGATATGGGCTCAAAATATAACTATTTCTAGTTCGGGTCGGAGCCCAAAAATGCTTGCAAGTGTGGCTTATAAATGAGCCAAGAAAAGATTAGAAAAAGAGGAAAGAAGACTCACCCTTGTAGAACAACAACACAGCAGCTTTTGGTCCAAGGAAATGAGCTTCTAGCCTCTGGAAATCAGACTCAAAGTGTTGGAATGGAGTGCGGAGGTGTGGTGCTATGAGTTGTAGTGTAAAGGGGGCAAGAACCTTAAGGTTTGAAGGGTTTGGAAGAGAGGGAGAGGGAGAGCTATATGTAAGGCTCAAAGTAATTTTTGTAACCCTCTAAAATAGAGCTGGGGGGGCTAGTTTTATAGAGGGAGGAGTGGAGGAAATTGGGGGAAAATTAAATTCAAATTTTCCCCCCAAAAGACCCCCCTTCGGATACAGGATCTGGGGGGAAACAGAGGGTGCAGTTGTAAGGAACCAAGTGAGGGGGTCATGGCCGGCCAGGTTCAGAGGGTTCAGGTGGCCGGCCGGCCACCTCCCCTGGCCGGCCGGCTAGGGTCAAAAGGTTCAATCACAATTAGTGGCCGGCCACCCCAGAAAAGTGGCCTCCCATGTGTGCACAACACAGCTATGTGGAGAAAAACCAGGAAATGTAACCCAAGAGAGAGAAAAACCAACTTTTTAGAGGGGTTCAAAAGGGTCAGGAAGAGTTGCTGGCCGGCCATGTCATATTGGTGGCCTCCCAGGTGTGTACAACACAAATATGTGGTTGAGGGCCAAAGAAAGTGGCCCGGGAATAGTCAACACCAGCTTTCTAGTGAGGAAAACGGGCGACGGAGAGCGATGAAGGAATAAAGCTGGTCTTCAGAACAATTGCTGACCTCCCACCCTTCTACGACCTTCATAACAATGAAAATAAGGTCCCTACCAAAAATGGACCCAAACTGATGCAAAACGAAGGTTCGGGGGCCGAAACACGCAACCCGGGGCCCCGAAAACTGACTGTTAAGCACTGGAGGTGGCGTTTGACCATGAAGTTGGTCTCTCGAGCCACAGTATCCCTCAAAAGGGACGAAATAAGATGTGTGCCAAAAATCGGAGCAAACGGAGGTGGTTAAGCGGTCTTGAACCAAGGCACACGGCCGACGGCTCCGAAAAATCAGAAACTGGGCTCCAAACGGGAAAAATGGCCTACGACCTTGAAACGTAGCCTACGGCCACTGAGAAATGATCTACGAGACCTCTCCTTCCCTTTGGGAAGAGAAAACGGAGAAAACGGGACCCAGTTCGCAAACCGAGGCAAAGCACAAAAGAGTCCGAAAGTCCGGAGGCAAGGCTCGCAGCCGTGACTCCGCAACCTCAGAATGAGCACAATATGCAATATCACCAAGTGCTCAATCGGTGACGTCTGAGTCTTAAGGTCGGTCAAAAATGGGGTGTCTACAGAAAGCTCAAAAGGTTTTGTTTTGTATATTTTCAATTATATTTTTTATATATAAATATGATGTGTGAATTGAGTTGGGAGTGAGAGGGCTCTCCATCAAGAGAGAGAAGAGCTCCAATGTGTGGTGAAAGTGAGAGCTGCCAAGGGAAGAAATAGAGGTGTATATGTAAGAGAACTGTCAAGTATCTTTGTCTATTATTATAAAGAAAAACTTTAGAGAGAGAGAGAGAGAGAGAGAGAGTTCTTAGGTTGAAGGTCGATGGTTCGAAGACATAGAAGGCAAGGTTCATGGAACACGAAGGTGCGGGTAGTCATTCGCACTATTTTTGTGGATGACATTCCAAATTCGATGGACTTGAGAAGACTACACTCTTTATTTTCTAACTTTGGAGTAGTGAGAGATGTTTTCATCCCTTTCAAGAGAAGGAAAATTACACACACCAGATTCAGTTTTTTCAGGTACGACTGCCTAGTAGCGGCAAACATGGCAGTTCAAAAAATAGATGGACTGTGGTGCGATGATAAAGCTCTCATGGTCAAGTTAGCAGAGTTTGGTAAGGAGGTCGATGGGAAATAGAGGTCAGTTCAACCGATCTATGGTAGAGAGAACAGAGATAAGTCCATAGCTGCCTCTGTGATGCAAAATGGGAGTAAGTCATATGCTCAGGTTGTCAAAAAAAGTAGATCCTCATCCAAACTAACTATTACCATTATGGAAACTGAAGAAGGTAATGGTTGGTTATATAAGAGTGTGATTATTAGGCTAAAATCTATTTGTTCTGCAGCCGAGTTTAAGAAGGAATTACAGAACAGGGGCTTAGGGGATATCAAGTTTACCCTAGGTGGTGGAAGAGATATCCTACTCTCTTTCAATTCAGTGACATTGATGAAAACATTTGGATAGGTGGATTAAATAGTTGAGTGACTCGGTTAAAGAATGGAAACAAGGCATTGTGCTTGACCAGGAAAGGCTTGTATGGCTTAGCTGCTATGGAGTTCCTCCAAATTTGTGGAGTTACAACATTGTGGAGTGACATTAATGAAAACATTTGGACGGGTGGATTAAGGAGTTGAGTGACTCGGTTAAAGAATGGAAACAAGGCATCATGCTTGACTAGGAAAGGCTTGCATGGCTTAGCTGCTATGGAGTTCCTCCAAATTTGTGGAGTTACAACACCTTCAGTCGCATTGGGAGGCTTTGGGGTGAGGTTGTTGGACTAGACAATGATACACTGAGCCTTAAGAACCTTCAATGTAGTAAGGTAAGGATAGCTACATCTTGTATGGAGTCCATCAATTGCATTGTTGACCTGGACTGCAAAGGTATATTATATCTAGTGAAGATTTGCGAGTAGCAGATCGTGATTTCTAAGGTTGTTATGAAGCAGTGCAATTGTCATCCCCAGCAAGGAGATAGGGCCGATCTGAGTTCACATAAGAAAGAAGACGTCATGAGTTCAAATAAAGAAGAAGACAACCTCACCACACGAATGGTTAGTTTCAAGGTTGTCCAGTGTGGTACTGTGGTTGAGGGTCAAAAAGCTATCAATATGGCTGCAAGGGAGATAGAGATGGCGCATATGGATAATAGTCAGCAGAGTGTGAATAGTCGCAGAGTATTTCTATGGTGGAAGAAACAAACATCATTATGGCAGTGTCAAATGCTGGAGGCACATGGGATGCCGGTGTTACAGACAAAATGGTGGGCTCTATGCATGGTATGAATGAAGGAAAATGTATTGTGGAAGGTGAAATATTCACGCCAGGCTTCATTAGAAGTATGAGTGGAGCTACAGATTATGGCCAAGATTAAACCTAGAAGTTGTGCTGAGTAAGGCCCACGGTAAGGGGAACTCTGTTAGTTTGGCCCAGAAATTTAGTGGTCCTAGTAGCCCAAGTAATCCAACTACTTCTAAGAATAATAATCAAGCTGCTAGTGGGGCCTTAGATCATGACCAGGTCTAAATGGAAGAAGGCAGTGGAGTCATTCTTGGCAAGTTTAGGGAAAGTTCTCGTTCAGTAGCCCGAAAAAGGAAGGCTTGCACGAGGAAAAAGAGCAAAGGTGTGTGAAGAAAAGTTTGAAACAAGAAAGGTGGTCTGGAGCTTGGTCACAACATACTAGGGCCATCTATTAATCTCAGGAAAGGAGCAGTTTTTAGATCTGCTGCTGCAACAATTTCTCTCTCTATGGCAAGTGAATCCGATCGAGGTAGGATGCTACTTAATGAAGCTGAAGCAACTTTACAAATGGGAAAAGCTCTTGGGTTGAACTTTGAAGATAAAGAGGAGGAGGTTGTGAGCAAACTCGTTGAATTGGAAGCAAAAGACATGGAAATGGTTCAAAAAAATGAGAAGGGAGTAGTCAGCTAAATGACTATTCCAGAAGGTTCAAGAGTGCTAATTTTTATTAATGAAGTTGTTATCTTGGAATATAAGGGGGCTAGGAAGGCCTGAAAAAAGAATGATGATCAAGAAGATTCTCAAGAAAAGGAAGATTGACATGGTGCTGTTACAAGAGACTAAAAAGCAGGGAATTAATGCAGAGTTTGTAAACTCTATTTGGGCTGGAAAAAAAGTGGAATTCATGTCAGTTGATTCAAAGGGTGCAGTTGGGGGACTACTCTGCATCTGGAATACCGAGATCTTTCAACTCAGTCAATGCTATTACAATCGCAATTTTCTCCTACTCACATGTACGATCTTTTTCAACTTTAATGGTGTAGTGGTGAGTGTTTATGAGCCAAACGATCCTGATAGAAGGAAAGGGGTGTGGGATATTCTAGTGAGGCTCAAATCACAGTTCTTATTTCCATGGTGTTTGGAGGGTGATTTTAATGAAATTAGGTGTATCTTTAAAAGAGAAGGATGCTCTAGGAAGGATAAGGAGATGAGAGAGTTCAATGAAATGATTGAGCAATTAGAGATGTCTAGTTTATCAATGTGTGGAAGGAAGTTCACATGGTGTAATTCATATCAGAATGAAATATGGAGCAGGTTAGATAGATTTTTTCTGAACCTAGATTGATTGCAGTCTTTTAATTTTAAGTTATGGGGATTACCAAGATTGTTCTCTGACCATTGCCCCATCCTTCTAATGGAAGATGAGAGAGATTGGGGCTCCAGACCTTTTTGGTACCTTTATGCCTATTCTATGCATCCTTAGTTCTTGTCATTTGTTGAGAAAGCTTGGTCTGAATTACAAGTGATGAGTTGGGCTGGTTTTAAATGTTTAGTCAAATTCAAATCCTTGAAATCTGCCCTAAAGAAGTGGAACATTGAGGTGTTTGGAAATGTGGAGAATAAGTTAAAAACTACAGAAGAGGAAGCTCATGTCCTTGATATAATTGTTGAAGAAAGGGCATTATCTGCAGATGAACTGGCTAGGAGAAGAGTTTTGCACAGTGATGCTTGGAAGATGAATAAAATGTTGGAGAGGTTGTGACTTCAAAAATCCAGACTCAACTGGGCAACATTGGGCAATAGAAACACCTCTTTTTTCCATTATGTGGCAAGTTGTAGGCGCAATAAGAATGCCTTATGCTCAATTCTAGTGAATAGAATTAATATTGAAGATCCAATAGGTGTTAGAACAGAGGTGTTGAATCATTTCAGTAATCATTTTGCTGAATCTTGGGAGATAAGACCTTCCCTTAATGGCCATTTTAAGTCAATTGGGGATGCCAATGATTCCAACCTTTTGGAGGCAGAGTTCACAGAGGTGGAAATCAGAAATGCCATCAAATGTTGTGGGGATAATAAGGCTCTTGGGCTAGATAGTTTTAATTTGGGCTTTTTTCAAAAAATGTTGAAGTATAGTTAAAGAGGATGTTTTGCACTTTATGAGGGATTTTCACCTTAATGCTAAGTTGGTTCGAGGTTTAAATAACTCTTTCATAGCTTTAATTCCAAAAGTTGAGAATCCAACTAGCCTAAATGAATATAGGCCAATCAGTTTAGTTGGTTCCTTGTACAAAATTTTGGCTAAGGTATTATCTAATAAGTTAACCCAAGTGCTGCCAAGAATCATAAATGAAACTCAATCAGCTTTCATCAAGGGTAGAAATATCTTAGATGGTATCCTTATTGCAAATGAGATGGTAGATGGCTGGAAGAAGGCTGGTGAGAGTGGTATTGTGCTTAAACTTGATTTTGAAAAAGCCTTTAACTCAGTGAATTGGGAATTTTTGTTTTCTATGTTATCAAACTTTGGCTTTGGGAGCAAATGGATGAGTTAGATGAAGGAATGTGTAGCATTTGCAAGAATTTCAGTTTTGGTTATTGGATATGCTGCAAGGAATTGGTTTTTCTAGTTCTGGGTGATGTTGTTCTGGGTTGTGGCAACAAATGTTTGTGGTCTTCTGAGCTAGTGTTGCTTTCTCACCAATACTATGCTTGGTTATCCTTTTTCTCATTTTTTTATTTCTTATCCTTATTGATGTATTCCAATATGTAATGTATAATTTTGTCATCAATAAAGATTTTCTTTGTTGATCAAAAAAAAAAAAACTTTGTCTATTTATAAATAAAATACTACGTGTCTATATTTTGAAATTACTGAATAATTATCTTACAATTTTACACATATATAATATGATGACTAGGTATTTACTTCAATAGATTGATTAATTAATGAGATTAATTCTTCAATTTATTAGTGAGAGGTTTAATTAAAACTGAGACAATTTTTCGTATCAACTAGTCTCAACAAATTATTTGTAGTTAAGAAGTTTTAAATATAAAATCATTAAAGAAGTCCATCTCCGAATCCATGTCTTAATTACCAAGCGAGTCCTTAGGTTAAAATTGAAAAATCTCACTAGTAAGAGA
The DNA here is from genome assembly GCA_025200525.1 of Camellia lanceoleosa. NCBI lineage: Eukaryota > Viridiplantae > Streptophyta > Magnoliopsida > Ericales > Theaceae > Camellia > Camellia lanceoleosa. Next base: position 49,716,950 of record CM045763.1, on the reverse strand, counting down.
ATACGCTACCTGTTTTTGTTAGATTGTTTTGCTCTCCCCAAACTGCATATGGCAACTTGGCTGTTCTGCATGTGTGTGTCTTGCTGGGTTATGTGTGTGTTTTACTTTTGTGGTGGAACTCATAGAGGTCAGTCTCAGGTCTTTGTGGTGGAAATCAGCAGGTGATCTCTCCCTTGCTCTAAATCAAGAATGGAGGGCTGGTGGTCTGCTGGGTAATGCTAAGGTATGGTCAAGCTTATTCCAGAAGGAGCTCTGTTTTGGACTCAGCAGCATTGTGATTTGGAGCTATAAGTTGTTTTGTTCCAGTATGCTTAATCCTGCTGCAGTGAGTGTTTGTGTGCATAGTTTAGTTCAATTTATTAATATTTTTAAGCGAGCTCTGGGTGTTTATTTTGGTTCTTCTTTCTTTTTCTCCGTTGGTCTCTCACCAACTCAGGGGTGCTAGCAAATGATAGGGTGAACTCGGTGGTGCCAACCTAGTTGGGATCATTTAGCTCACTGTGATGCTTTTGCACTTTCCCTTTCCTTTATTGATGTAATTCGTCTTGTACATTGTACTGGTTTATTTCATCAATAAAGTTTCCATTTTGCCGATCAAAAAAAAAAAAAAAAAAAGAGAATCCATTGAAGATAAATTTGAGTCCCAATGATGTAGGAGTAGGAGATTGCAAAACGAAGATAATTTAAAGCTTATTCTTGTCGTCCTCTCTCTCTCTCTCTCTCTCTCTCTCTCTCTCATTCTTTGTTCTCTGTCTTTATTCGATCCCTTCAGAAACTACGATGAAGCTGCCTCCATGTTGGGATTTAGCTTTCTTTCATGCACGTCCTATATATAAAGAAATGGTACCATGCACGTTACTTCTCTCTCTCTTTCTCTATACATATATATATAGATATATAAAAAGCTTGTATCTGGAATAGAATAAAGCAAAAAAAAGCTCACATTAGTAAGTAACAGAAAACAAATAGAGTGACTTAAAATGTGAGTTCTGTTACTAACATTTTATATACATTACATATATATGATGTAAGATTCCAAGCCCATCCTCCTTTCTTCCTACCTTCGTTTCCTTTATGCTAGCTAGCTAGAGCCAAAGGTTACCCAATGAATGCACTTGAAAAGTACCCCCATCAACTGTTCAAAATTATCAAGACATTGATATGAAGTTTACCCAAAATCTTTTCTCTTTTGGAAGTATTCAATCCCATGTGTCTACATTCTATTTGTTATTCCTAATGGGTAAAAAAGTCAAAACCAATGACAATGCTAGAGGCATATATAGAAAGAGTAACAACATTACAATCTTATAAATGAGTTGTGTGGTTCAAATTCATCTAAGTCACTATCTTATAATAAAGTAATTGAATCTTATCCATACATTATTATTTTGGATAAAATTTTGGATTCTTAGTCTTTCTGTAGAAAAAGTGATGGTATAGATAAATACATTTGTTATGAGAATTTTTTTAAATTATTTGATCCGAAGATAATGGATCCCATGTAGTCTAGTTGAAGAATGAATTAAAGACATCACTTCGTGGTTTTGATCCATCTACAATTGAATTCCTTCTAAATGAGCTAACAGCTATGTCAATACAAGCTATTCTTTCACCTAAAGCAAGCAAATAATTTAGTTGTGAGAAGAGTATGACCAATCAAATAATTTACTTATTTAAGTATTTCATAACATAATTCAACATATATGTACTTGTGCTTTTACATAACCTAGCAATGATAACAAAATAACAGTATTTAAAGAGGACTGTCATATATCACTATAGCACACATAAGTCTACCTTTAATTTTATGTTGATTAATGAAATTTTTCTTTACTGATAAAAAAAACCATAGCACACATAAGTGATATGGAGAAGACCTCATGTGATATATCTGTGGGTGCATCATACGTTTATGGACTGTTGTACCAAAGGAGTGTGTCTATTGTAACTGATTAGTAACTGTTTAGTTAACTTAACTATTTAGTTACAATAGACTAGTAGTTCATGAACTTATGAATAAGTACTTCCATAATTATTAGCGTACTTATGACATATAGATAGCTTTGAAAGATCTATCCTCAAGAATAAGATTTAGAATCCACCTAACATGAATATATATGATCGATTCGAATGGATCTGAATCAATTTGAAGACAAAATATAAATTTGACAAATTTATCACCACTAGTGATACTATGGGTACTTTAGTTGGAATCTAATACTAAGGACTATTAAATAAAAACTTGTGTACACCATTATTGATATGTTATGAGTTATAAAAGTCTAGGTGAAAAGTCATATGATTAGACAATCTTATCCATATTAAATGACCAAATTCTTATATTTTTCTCTAGAGAAGAATATAAATGAAGGATCCGACATATCACAATCCTCTATAGATTTGAGCTTTCAAGCTAATGGGTCCGATCAACCGCATGATCTAACTTTTAAAACTTCCCACATATTAATTTCCGAAAATATCAAAGCAGTGGAGAAATTGAGAGCACTAATAAAATTTATAATTTCTTTAACATATTTTCATTTCTATAAAGGGAATTCATTCTATACCCAATACATATTCTATTCGAAAAGTGACTGTCCATGACACATTTAGCAAAGTTTCTTTTGCATGCAATTTGCACAAACCCTAACGTGTTTGTCTTGTAAAAAAAAAAAAAAAAACAATAAAAGAAATTATACAAACAACTATAATAAACAAATATTGAGAATAGGGCATAAAAGATGATATTGTAATCATAACGGTGATGATTTTCATGCAGGATATGGGATTTGCTTTGGGTCTTTGGTTTCCCCTTCTATTTGTCAGTAGAGAGCAGCCTTTCTTGGTCACTTTTCTTTTCTTTGTATCTCTTTCTTTTTCCTTTTGATATTCTTCTTTCTTTCTTTTCCAACATCGGTTGTTTGTACAGTTAGTTCAGTTGAGCCAACAGACCTTAAGTTTTCGACCCTCCCACACGAAAAGAGAGAGAAAAAAAAAAGGAGCAAACCATAGATAGTTTCTATAGGTTTTTGTTTATTTTCTCTGATTTGCTTTTCTTGCTGCTACCCATGATGATCTGGGTTGTCAGGATCAGGCCAGAAGTTGGAGTACTTCAACCAATCTGATTCTTGTGGATTTGTGATGGATGACTCCTGCTATAAGAATGGAAGCATGTGCAGAAAAGGGTTAGGGTTAAAAACGAAAACAAAAAAAAAAAAAAAAAACAAGGAAGAATAACTGAAGAAACTGCCTCTTTTGTCCTTTTTTTAAGTGAATCAAGTTGTCTCTGTATTTTTATTTTTTCTTAGAAGACCAGGCATGAGAAGTTTTTTGGGTCATTGTCTTCTTTTTTTTTTAACATCTTTTTAAATTAATTCTTAATTTGTGTTCTTTTGTGTTTTTTATGGTCGAGGATATCATATGAGGAAAATCTTTTCTAGTTACCCATCATTTTCTTTGTTAGATACTGTTGGGATTTTGCTCTTACTAGCATGAAATTCAGTTTTTTAGCCCCTTTTCTTTTTAATTAAAAAAAAATAAAAAAAACAAAACACACACACACACACACAAATGAATTAAGGAGGCAAAAACACATTTTTACACCTAATTCAAAATGATAAGAAGAAAAGATAAGGGTTTGTTTTTCAGTTATACTTAGGGTTGGTTTGGGAAGTAGGTTGGCTTTTTGACTTTTTGACTATTTTAGTCTGGGATTAAAGAATCTCGTTTGAGAAGGACTTTTTAATTTTTTAAACTTTTTATGAGAGGAAGAATATAATGATTATGGATTGGATGTGATATTTTGTCTTATTAAATTAAAATAACTTATTTTATCTTATATGACTATTTTAGTCAAAACCCTCATTCCCAAACGGAGGCTTAGGATTCTTTTTAAAGTATTAGTACTTAACATTATCTCTAGGAAAACCCATGTTCAAAAAATAAAAAATAAAAAAGACAAAAGAAAGAGTACCTGTGTAGCGTGAATACACATCGCCCCTAATGTATATTTTAACTTCTTGCTATGCCAAAATGATCCTTATAATATCTTGTGTACAAGAAAAAAAAGATAGAGGATTTTTTTTTCAGTTTTTCTACTTAGGATTCTTCTAAAAGTACTCTTACATTCTCTCTCATAACCACGTAGGTTCAAATAAGGAAAGTTCACAATGTACTTCTAGCTGCCTTTAAATTTTCATATTTTGCACTCCCATTACATCGTAGAGCTGAGAGTGTATTGAAAATATGGAAACATAGGATTCCTAGCTATAGAAAAATATATATACACTTTCTTTTTCTTTTTTATTGCTAAAATCGAAATTTTATTAATAATTAAAGAACAAGTACAACCCAAACTCCAAGGAGAGGAAACTGCATCATCTTCCAATCTTTTGGTATTTTTCACAAAAAAATTATTTGATGCTCCAGAGGTGACACTTGTCCATATTTCTCACTAATCATTATACACTATATCGTTTGTTCTTTCTCAATCACTCGATACAAAATTACGAGCTCAACCTCCTCCAATCACAAAGCTCTTGGGACACCACATAGTCACATCCCAAAACCACCAAATAACTTCTCATTTTTCACAGTTTTTTCTTTATATGGAAACAAAAATCACCTATAAAAATAGAAAAGCGGAAAAAGTAAAAGAGAAAAGAAAAGGCTTCTAATTTGGCTCTTTAGTTTCAAATAATAGTAATAAAGAAGCAGATGTTTCCTTGTCTGTTTTTTTTAATCCTTCTTGTTTACCTTTTTTTTTTTTTTTTCCATCTAGGCTTAGTTGATATGGTGACACACAAGGCACATTAATTTCAGAGTCAAAAAGTTAGATACTCACTTCTTTCATATCAGTTGATGTGCAACCCATTATGAGTTCCTCCAATCCTGAAGCAGACCTCCCTCCCATTTTATGATGTTGCTGCTGCTGCTGTTGTTGCTGCCAAAAGATAATAGTCATTTAGAACAAAAAAAACAAGACACAATCATCTATAAGATCATGTATTGTCTGCAGAAATCAATGATATTATTACCTGTTTGCAACTTAGCTGACAATGAAAGTTCTTATTTAGTGCAGTTTACTTTTTATAATTTTTTTTTTTTTTGGGGGCAAATTACCCTATTCTTTTTTTTTTTTATTTTTTATTTTATTAATTTGGTTGTTATGCTTTTATTGGCTTGATTTTATTTCCGAAAATTTTGTTTTATCTCTATTTTTTTTTTTTTTGATCGGCATTATCTCTATTGATCCAATTAATAACAGATATTATATTTTAGACCAAAAAATGATTACATGTTTGCTTTTAAGAAATGGTCCAAAAATATAGCATTCATTATTGAATTGATCAAATTGAGATATAATTAAAATTTTTGAGCCAAAATCAAGCCCATTGAAAATGCATAGACTAAATTGACACAAATGAAAAAGTATAGAAATTATCAATATAATTTGTTGTACTTTTTTTGTGACAAAGTGTTTGGTGTTGCTTATAGATTATGATGTAAAAATAACTTAAATAAATTTTAAAAAACTGGTCATTGACAAATTGAAAAGAAATTATGAAATAAATGTTTAAGAAAATAAACAAGTAGAAAAATATTAAGAATTCTCAATCAATAACCAAGATTCACTTACCTATGAGCTCACAATAACAACTTCAAATATGAATATTTGATTTGTCAGTCTGTCTGGTATTATTTTATGCGAAGCTAGACTTTCTCTAATCATTTTTCATAATTTACAGGTGGACCATAATTGTATATATGGTCAAGGTGAAACTTGGCATGAGGTAATTGGATATCTCCCTACACTCTGAGAGCAATTTTCGTTACATGACTTTTTTTTTTTTTTATCAGCAAAAAAGGAAAATTTTATTAGTGAAAATGTATGAGACATAGTAGAATACATCAATAAAGGGGATGGTAAGGGAAATGGTAAAAGTATTTAGACATGGATAAGGTAAAAATATTGTAACATTTGAATACAAAATGTTATCTCAACTCAACAGCTACCAATTTGGCCGCATTTACGTGGAGAGAGATTTGTGGTACTTCTAAGAATATGAAAAAATAAGAGTTGGGTTGTACTCCGTTCTTTTACATCAACATATTATCTTTTTTAGTCCTTTCAAAAAATATGAATAATTAAATTTTACTTTATTCTCTTATAGTTTGATTTATGTGCTCGCATAATTGTTTATCGTTTAGAAATAAACACATAATGATTTCTTATCATTTAGAAATAAACATATAATATTACTCTTATGATTGAGATAAAGTGTAATGTCGGCCCATTAATAATTAAAGTAAAAAGACTAAAATATCTTTGTACATAATTAATTTATTTCATTGTGCAAATCATAGAAATTTTTTCATTTTTCTTTGAAGCAAAATTCACTTATGTGTCTTTTGATGCACTTTTTTTCTTTTTGATGAGCGAAAATTAATTATTAATTGTTAGATTAGTACCAATAAGAATAAGTTTCTCCACCCTTACAAAAAACTGAAGAGTAGGGTTAGAGATCCCAAAAGTTCTACCAAATGTCTCACATGAGTGTGAAACTCATATGATGTCACACTCATGTGAGATATTAGTAAAACTTTTAACAGAATTTTTAGAGTCTCTAGTATTACTCAAAATTGAAAGAATATTATGGTGACCAATTAGGCTAAGTCTAGTTGGTTGTCTTCTGATGCACTTTAATCCATAAATTATAAGAAGATTTTGTGTTTATTTCCAAATGACGAAAGGCATAACGTTAGGTCCCCCCCAAAAAATAAAATAAAAATGAGAGTTGGGTTGTGTTGGTTACCTGGAAATTTTCATTTTGGAGCATTAATCTGGAGACCTCATCAAGAATAATGGAGGTGTGTTGGAGTGGAGGTGGAGAGATGATGGTAGATATTGAGTGTGAAGGCCTGCTAATGTGGAATGCTGTTGTGGCCATCTGATGATGTTGTTGTTGATGTTGATGTTGTTCATGGGTCACGTGATGAGCCCTTTGGTGCTCGTGGAAGTCACGCTCTTCGCACGTGACTGATGCCTGTGCCTCCCTTACAGTTGAAGCCTCACTCACTCCAACCTGCAAACAAACGAACACCCCATCCATGAAAACAGTTTGCTATCTAACTATATGTTGTCCATTTTCAACTTCTCTTTTCTTTCTTTTTCTCTCTTTTCCTTTTTTTTTTTTTTTTTTTTCTCTCTGTCTTTCTTAGCTCTCTCTCTCTCTCTCATTGAGTTTGTGTATTGCTTTGGTATTATTTTTTTTTCTTCTCTTTTGGTGCGTAATTAGGATGTTTTGTTAGATGACAGTTATTATCAAGTGAGTTCCATATAGTTTTCATACTGTGTCTGTGTGTGCAAGCAAGAAATATGATGACAAAAGCAACCCTTGAACTTTTTGTATTCATCCCTTTTTACCTTGTGTTGTTGTTGTTCAACATGTAAGACTCAGTTGATGTTAGTTGCTAAATCTTTTACATCAACAACGACACCAACATGGTTTACACGCCCAAACGAAGAAGAAAAAAGAAGAAGAAATGAATCTACTAACTTTAATGCATACATACATACATGCATATAGAATATAAATAATAAAATCATATTTATTTTTAATAATACAATTTTTTGATTAGATACTCATCAACAATTTAGCATGATATTTGAGTAGTCAATAGATCGTGAATGAGCCAAGCTTTTGATTGTTTGATGCAATTTCTAACAAATTGAAAGTTGATTATCAAAAAATAAAAAATAAAAATACATCTCTACTTCTCAATCATAAACTTTTTTCAATTTATTTATACTATTTCTAAATCTATAAACAAACAAAAGCTACTTCAAACACTATGCCACATATTTTTGAAAGAAAAAAAATCATAAGAATCTCCTTAAACTGCATCAAATAGTCCAAATATCAGCTGATGATACATATCATATCAGCCAATACATTTTGGAATTTAGACTTTCGATACCAATCTCATCCAATATCGGCCAATATATTACCCTATCATCGATATTAACATATATATTCCGTTATTTTAAAACCATAGATTTAACCTAAGCTTTTAACTAGGCTAGGTTATCAACTGTTTAATAGTCTGTAAAAAACATTGAATGAGCTAGCATCACGTATGTATGGATACCTACCTCATCAAAGCTTTTCCTAAATGGGGCAAAGCTAAATTGGTCAGCTTTCAATTGTTGAATGTCCATGGCACTATAACTTGACATTGCAGCTCCAACACCAGCTGCAGCAGACAGTTCATCTCTCTGATTAATTACCTCCTTGGAAGAGCAACTCCCACTGCCACCGCTATCTCTTCCGCTAATAGGCTCGCTGTTTCCTTCTCCAGTGGTGGTGCCGGTGGTTCCAGTACTCCTCTCCGACCAATTACATTGCCTCGGCTGAGTCTGATAGAATATCTTTGAAACCACAAGTTCTCCTTCTTTCTCTTCCTCATATTGACCTAAGTGGTATTGATGCATAACCCAATTGGTTTTCTCGGGTTTTCTATTCTTACCGAAATTTGTGTAGAGGACTAGAATTTTCTTGCACCCTTTTTGCTTTCCATTTACCATGACCGGCCTCGTCTTCCCGGTTTTGTGCCACCGTGTTTCGCCGCCTTGTAGGTCACATTCGGTTTGGATTTTCCGTCTCTTTCGTGTACCGGTTGTGTAGGCCTTTGAAGGTCTGTGAAAGAAATGCCTACTCAAGCCATCTCTTGTGACTCCTGAAAGAAAGAGTGCAAGTTTAGCCAAAATCAAAGTTAGGTTTACTTAGGTATAACAAACTAAGTGACACAACAGAATACCCAAAAGTCATAACCGACAGGAAGGGATGATGAAACAAACCCTAGAAAACCATCAAATTAAAGATACAATTTTGAAACTTAAAGAAGAGTAGATAGTAAAACCTAATACATTGAATTACGGAAGACTAGTACAAGCATACATCTCCATTTTTTGAGGCTAGTATTGTCTAATATAGGCCGATATATGACGGTATCATCTATTCCAGTACGTATCCCATTACCATGATACATCTAGAGAGAGAGAGAACAAATATTAATTTCTGACCTGGAAGTCTTTCAGGATGAGTATAACAAATCCCATCTTCTCCTTCAATGGTAGGGATGAATTCATCTATCAAAGGGTGAGATTTTGAGTCTTTAGCTTCAACCTTTGCTTCAAGATGTTCTATCAATTCTTGGTCTGTTGGATCAAATTTCACTCCCGCTGGTAGACCTACCCAATCCTGCAAACTCCATTATCATCAATAAAAATGAAAAAGAAAAGGAAAAGAAAAATTGCATTTAAATTTGATTTTAGTTAAAATGGAAAAATTATCAAGTATCAAATAAGATTACTCAAAAAATAAATAAATAAATAAATAAAGAAAGAAAAAGAAAAAAGAAAGAAAGAAAAGAATTAAACAAGAAGCATCATTCTTATCTTATTTGATTATTCTTTTGTGAAAATCTTATTGTTGAAGCCAAGAATATTATTATGAGATATAAATTATAATCCGTACCGGCTTTCCTTCAAGCTTGTGTCCGCAACCGGGGCACTGTTTGGATCCACACAACTGATGCTCTTCAAGCTTTGCATCAATAAGATCAGAACTACTGATAGAACCACCCAACTGATTCTTATTCATGGCTAACACTTGGAACGTACCGCGATGCCTCCTCCTTTTTATTAACTCAGTTGAATCTCTTCTTCAATAAAATTAATCAAAATCACATGCCCCAATTTACCCTCTACGGTTGGAACTTCGATATCAATCAACATCCCTCTGCGAGAGTCAAAATACTGATAGAGATGGATCTGATGTTCTGTTAAAACAAAAACAAAAACAAAATTGATGAGTACGTTAGGATGGACATAAAATCATGGAAGTCTACTAATTTATTATATTGGCAAAAAAATTATGACTTGCAGGGATGATTCAAGAAGAAAAACAAGAAAAAGTTTAGTAATTCAGCCATAACACGAACAAGAAAAAGTTTAGTCATTCAGCCATAACACAACCAAAAAAAAAAAAAGTGAGATGAATTTGAAGAAATTGAACAAAACCCAGATGATAGATTACCCAAAAGTGGAAATATTATCAAAGAAAAACTAGAAAGGCCAAGAGAAGAGAAGAGGAGAGAGAGAGAGAGAGAGAGAGGTGGAATAAGAAGAAGAGGAAAGAGGGAGGGGAAAAGAAACTGTCACAGTAGAGGGGTTTGAGCTATAAAATCTGCTTTAACCATGGAAAACACCAGAATTCCCTCTACTTTAACTGAAGCCAGTGAGATAAAGGAAAAGGCATCACATACCCTATATACCACCTTTAACTCTTTGCTAATTTAAGCAGCTCTTGTAGGCGGTTTTTAGAGAGAGAAAGTAAGGGCAAAGGAGAGAGAGAGAGAGAGAGACAAAGAAAGAGGAAGAAAGAGAGATAACAGGATAGAAAGAAAAACAAGTTGGTTTTTTTTTTTTTTTTTTTAAATAAATAAAGGCTTTAAGGGCTCTCATACCCTACCTTTGTTTTGAGAGTCTCTTGACTAGTACTAAAGCAAAAGCTAAGAAACGGCCTTCATAGCTGTTACCAAAGCACATCCTCAAAAGCACAGTAACCCATCTGTATTATTAATTTTATTCAAGCTAATCATATATTATATATATATATTTTTTTTTTTATTGCATTTTCATAGAAAAAGCTTGATTCAGTACAATAAAGTTGCTTATTGTAAAATCTAACTATTTAAGTTTGCATTTGTATTTAGTTAATTAAAAACTCATTTGATATCTATTTGTGAAGTAAATAAATTATATTTAAACATAATTTGATTTTTTTTTTTTTTTGATCGGCAAAGAAAAATTTCATTTAACAGCAAGAAATTAAAGGTACAGGAAGACGACATGCATCGAGAGAGATTCGGACAGTATAAAAGTGATTTGATTGATGTAAAGGAATTATAAACTTATTAAGAATATTTGGTGTAATTTTTCTCAAATTGAAAGTTGATAATGAAAAAATAAATATAATTTCCAGCATTCTAAAAAATGAGCTTATTTAAAATTGTTTTTTTCCTTATAGGTAATAAGTAAAAACTCCATCAAACACTAGCATAAAAAATAAAATAATAATAATAAATAAAAATGAAGATATAAATAATTTTTGTAAGCTGCACAAAATAGCTCAATTGATTTTTGAGCTTGAATCGATAAACTTATTTTCATTGTAATAAATAAATAAACTACTAGGACTTAGACTGAAGAGAAAAGGGAAAAAAATTAATTTGGTAAATTTTTAAAATCAAATTTAAATAACACCATATTCAGCTCAATTCAACTAATTTATAATGAACGTTATTTTTTTTTATCGGAAAAAAAAAACTTTATTGATGTAGAAAACAAGTACAAAATACAAAACGAACTACATCAAAAAAAAGAAGAGAGAAGTGCAAAAACATCACAATGAGCTAAATCATCCCAACTAGGTTTGCACCAAAAAGCCCATCTAATCATTTGCTAGCACCCCCAGAGTTCATGAGAAACCAACAAACGCTATTTGTCCAAAGAAAATTAAAAACTTGGAGAAATTTCTTCAGTGTAGGCTTTTGTAAAAAATTACAAATAAGTGGTAAATTTTGTACATATTAATAATTAAATGGAGGATTTGGTCAAAATCTGTTCATAATAAAATTTTAATGCATTAAGGACAAGCACAAAAAAAAATTTCTTGAAAAGTTCAACAAATATCACTATTATCAAAATATTAAATTTAAAATAATATAATTTTTGATGTAGTTTTTAATAAAATTAATATTTTTAAAATTCTTTCACTAAGATCTATCAAATAAAATCTATGTTGATTATGAAATTCTGTATAATTTTTTTTTATTACCGTTGAAATTGATGTAAACCGTAACAGTAACATGTTACTCTATTTGATAGTAACATGCTACTTTATCTCATAGTAACATGTTACTCTGTTTGACAATGACTCTATTTGACAGTAACATGTTACTCTATCTCACAATAACATGTTAATCTAACAATATTGTCCAAAAAAGGGGAGAAAAAAAAAAAGAAGATATTTTATTTTATTTTTGCTTAATTATGTGTTATCTCCTTAGAGAGTTTATGAAGAAAAATAAATTTGGCTGTTCTTTTTACCAAATAAGAGTCTAATAGAAGAATTTTGACTAAATTTTCCTAGTTAAAGTCATAAACCTTTTCCTGAATTGTAATCATTTTTTATTAGTATAAACGGTTGGTAATTTTTCTTTAAAACTTCACATTTTACGTGGCAGTAGTAAAATAGCTAGTTTTGAGAATGAAAAAAAAAAAACGAAATCCGGAAATTCTTACAGTTTGATAATCTGATACAAAAACTATAATTGAGGAAAACAGAATAGAAAAAGATGATAGGACTCACATGGGTTTTGAACTGGAGTGCTGATCATGATTCTATTGCCATGAATGTAGCATACAGAGAGAGAGAGAGAGAGAGAGAGAGAGAGAATTACAAGGTTGCTTGACATGCAAGGAAATGAGCAGTGTACTTGATGGACCACCACTACCCTTGTAATTAAATCTAATTCTCTATCATATAAAAAAATCAACTAGACTTCAACAAGAAGCACCCAAATAAATTAGTTCATCTAAAAACCGAATTCAGGACCAAAAATACATGTATTGTCAACTTTTAAATGTATTAATTTAAATTATAAATATAGGTTATTTCAGTTTCTCTTTTGGCCTTGGCCTTGTATGTAGATTTTAACTTGGATACAACTAATGCTAGGGGACACTCATACAATCATATGCAGTGTATACATGAAAGAGTTAGACCCCACCACTACGTGGCCCCACCTAGAAGACTTTTCGTACATCCAAAAAAATAACAGCAATATTACACATTCATAAAAATTCTTTAGAAAAAACAATTAGTGATCTATATTTATTGGAGGTGTGACCAACATTTCACACTTATTTTATATAATATTTTTTAAAACAATAGAAGAAAGATACCCTCCACTCCATCAATTTGAGAAAACTGTGGGTTCACAACAAGTGCATGGTGATCCAAAAATTTTATCTTGTAGAACTCATTAAATAGATTATTTATGTATAAGATTGATTAGATATCAATAGTCATATGATTAGAGTACATTTGTTTTATAAAAATTGATTGTCCATTTTTTAATCAAATGTGATCCCCAATATGAATATTGATACTTCATTAACCTAATTTTTTTAACTATCTACTTGGTTGAAACAATTGAACTAACTCAGTTGGCCACTCTACCCTTATATATTTTTATCTGTGAGATCAAAGGGTCAATCATTGTTATATGAAAAGATTGATAATTTCTTTCCCTTTGTGGGACATTTTGTTGTATTTTCTCATTTGGTTTTTCTTTCTCCGTTATGAGACTGGTTATTGAGTTTCTATAGTTATTAGACTATTGTTGTTTAGTTGTAATTATCTTCTTATTATAAATAATTTCTTGTTGATTGACCCCTAGAAAAATTACTTGATGAATGTTATAAAATAAACTATTTTAATCAGTGAAATGGGTTCGATTTTAATCCGCAATCCTTCAACTAGACCCTCCAACTCAATTAACAGACTGAGGAGAAGTCTGTCCAAAAAGTAATCCCATCAGATGATGGTTAAACATTCATGTTTATAGCATACTTTTTGAATGGTCAAGAATAAATGATGAAGGGTCCAGAAAAATGTTTGTTGATTAGCTTATGGCCATGATTGCTCATGTGTCTTTTTGATACCCTTACTCTTTCGAGTATAAAGAATTGCATGCTATCATTCATTGTAGAGAATAATATCTTAGGAGTGGACCATCGATCTATACATGTGAATCATGAAATGAATCAGATGGCTAAAAAAACCATTCAATTTGTGAACATACCTTTGATTAGATTTCTTCTTTTGTCCAAAGGAATGAGAGAATCAAATGGGTTGAGACTATATATACCAAATTAGTTGACCCTTGACCAATATATATTAGGGGTGCAACTCGGGTGGGTTTGGTCAGGTTGGGGGTCTGCCCAAGCCCGACCCGAATTGCCCAGAGTAGTGCCCAAGCCCGCCCAAGCCCGAACATGAACCCGAGTTTTGCTGCCCAAGCCCGGCCCAAGCTTTGTATTTTGAACTCGGGTTAGCCCGAATTGCTCGAATTGCCCAAAAACTTGTAGGTAAATTTGTTTTGAAACCTGTAGGTAGAATTGATAATAAACAAAGAATTGAGAATTATTCAAAGTTATTTTCTGGTCACCAAAAAATAAAAATTAAAAATTAAGACTAACTCTTTTACTTAATTTATATATATTATATAATTTATTAAATTATATATATTATATATTATATATTATATAATTTATATAATACATTAAATTTAATTTGGGTTCGGGTTGCTCGGGTTGGCCATTGGTTCTGCCCAAGCCTGGCCTGAATTACAATTCGGGCATAAAAAATCTGCCCAGGCCCGTCCAGATTACAAGATATAGTTGCCCAAGTCCTAAAAAAACTCGGGCTGGGCTCGGGTTGCTCGGGTTGAGCCCGCCCGAGTTGCACCCCTAATATATATTAACAGTGTTTGTATGATAGCATTATTAAATGATAAATGACAAATTATGTTCGTAGTCTCTATAATATTTTTTTTGTTAATTTGATTCATGTATTTCTAATAATATTAAAAAAAAATTAATTTTTCACAAGAAATCAAGGGGGAATAGTTTATTTAAAAGAAAATGACTCATTTCAAATTGGGCGTCAATCCTTTAATTATTTTGAGAAGAGTGAATATACTATTTTGCCCCTTAATTTCAGTCAAATATCTAAAAGTGTATCAATTGGACTAACTGACCCAATGTAAAAAAAAAAAAATTTAAAATAAAATTTAGAACTATAAAAATCAAATTAACACAAAAGATAAATTAAAATGACTACTGCTGTAATTTGCTCAATAATAAATTATTACTTTGGATGGTAAACCACAATAAACTTAAACCTTTTGAAAAATACTTTTACCATGTAATTTTGAATGTTTATAAAAAAAAAGTTTGCATTTTGGTCCCTTCAAAATATATATAATTTTACTTCAAGCTTTCCAAAATCTAAATTATTTTTGTTTTGCTATCCTAAATTTTGAAAATTTTCATTTTTTTTTATGCAATTTTTAGTAATTATAAAATAAATTAGTATTTTAGTCACCCCAAACCTTTGAAAAATCTCATTTCTTTCATGTCATTTTAAAATTTTTGAAAAATAAATTAATATTTTCATTTGTAAAATCTATATAATCTTACTTCAATATCTCTAAAATCTAAATAATTTTGTTTTAATACCCCTTTTGCACATTATGTGCCTGCCATTGCTAGCAACTGATTGGATGTTCATCTCGATGCCAACCTAGTTTGGATCGTTTTATCTTACTTTGATACTCTTTGCACTCATCATTTTCTTTCTTTATTTTTTTTTTTTTTGAAACAGCCAAAAGAAAATATATTGATAATTATCAAGCAAAGATACAAAGACAAACAACAAAAAAGGAGCAAAGATCACAAAGCCAAACAAGGCAACAGGTTGGTAAGGTAGCAACCAATGAAAAACACCACAAACAACTGACAACTACCCGCAATGACTTTAGATCCAAAGAAGGGCACGGAACAACAAGGACACACAAGCACTAGGCATTACACTCTCCCCTGTGATGCAACATCTAACTTGCTTGAGATTAAGAACAAAAAAAGAGGTGCTTAGAGAACCCGGTTTTCAACCATAGGGCAATTCTCACCTTGATGACTTCACACAACTCCTCCAAGCTTGGAATAGCGACCTTAAACACTATGGCATTCCTTATGCCGCCAAATAGACCACAACACAACCAGAGGCACTCCTCTCCAGATCATCCTCTCTTTACTCCTAACACATAATAAGACTCTTAAACTGAAAAGAAAGGACCCCACAACATCCAAGCCCACACCCTCCAAGCATAATCAACACATGAGACACGATTCACTAGTGCAAAATACACACAAAGATGATGCTAAGGGCACCAATTCTTTGTAAGTATCCTCTTAACTTCATACGCCAAGCTAACCATGTAAAAATTGGACTTTAGGAGGCATATAGGTGATCCACACTAATCTAGTGGAACTAAGGTCAATGAAACACCAAGCCATCACAATTCCACTTGGGCAATCTGAGAATCAATATTGAAACTTCACTAACCTCCCACTCTTTTGCTCATGCATTGATCTAAGCGACTCTTCTTTATTCACCACCAACCCATCTGAGACTAGGGAATTCCTCTCTAAGACTTACCCTATTCCACCATCAATCTAACATTGTTCCCATCCCCAATCTTGAGTGAAAGTTATTCATGTAGAACTCGAGAGGGTGTTGCTAAAACTCAAGAATGGATACAATACCTCGCCAAATACTAGACATTCTGTTAGTAGAAGTGGGAGGAGTCGTGTCCATTTTATACTTATTTGCAAACCACTCTTCTCCACAAGGCTTCCTTCTCAAACCCAAATCTCCACCACCATTTAATTAGAAGACAAGAATTAAACACCGACTTTTAGATAGCTCCTCCCATTTGACCATATGCACCTTTCTTATAGAAATGAAGCTTGCAATCTCTCCAAAATTAGGCCACCCCCATCCGGCATTTTGAACAAAGACATATAATACACGGGCAAAAGATGCAAGGCGATTAATTAGAGTGAGTCTACCAAACATGAGATAGAGTCTTCCTCTTCCAACTAGCAAGTCTACTTCTAACTTTCTCAAAATACCTTACCCCAACACATCATCAGAACTCCCCACCCCACAAACCCCGACTTTTATGGTAATTAATTCTCAACATAACTTCAAAGCACCTTAATATCCTTTAACCTCCTCCACTTCACACAACAATAAGGAATCATCGACAAATTGCAAATGTGACAACACCACATCCCCAACCCCAATTTTCACCCCTTTAATGACGTGCCCTAGTTAAAAGCACATTCAAACCCTCACCACCAAGTTAAACAAGAATGGAGACAATGGGTTAGGAGACCCATTAAACATGAGATGTGGTAACACACTCCATAATCCAATCACCATCTAACACCAAACCCAAAATGTCAAGTTTGATTAACACTCCCTTCTTCTTAGACTTCTTCCACCCATCCACCACTTCATTAGCTATAAGCACTCCATCAAGGATGTTCCTCCCCCCAAGAAAAGCTGATTGGGTTTCACTAATAACACTCGGAAGCACAGCTTTGAGCCTTGCAGATAACACCTTGGCTAAGATCTTAAGCACTCCATCATTTTCTTTCTTTATTAATGTAACATCCTAGATTTTCATCAATAGAGCTCCTTTTTCTTTTGCTAATCCCAAAAAAAAAAATTATTACAAAAAAACATTGTAAGACTAATTTCAGTTATATCATGAGTCGTCAAAAAAATGCCTTTTCAAAAAGTCCAAAGAAGTAACTTCACTGAATTTTATTTTATTTTTTTTTTAAAATGCCACACATAAATAAATGCACTTTTAAAAATTTTAAAAAAAAAAATTGTGCCAAAAATTTTACTTTTTGATATCAAATTTTGTATTCAAAATTATAGTAATTTATTATTCGATGTCCAATTTTATAGATAAAAATACAATAATAACACTTTTAACAACTAAAATATTTCATCCATAAAAACTGATATCGTTTCTAAATATTTGTCTCTAAAAAATCTTAATTTCTATTTGTATATCATTACCTCATTAATTGTGGTAGCCTAGCAAGGTATTCTTTGCATAAAGTGTCACTAGTCTCGTGTCAATTCCATCTTTTGCCTCAAATAATTTGCTTTTTTATTCCTTTTTATTTTTTGTGCTAAGTTTGAATGGTTTTCCTCTATCTCTCTCTTTTTTATTTTTTCAAATTAAAACTAGAACAACAAAAGTTAGCAATTGATATAGGGACAAATGATGTACTGCTCAAAATAAGAAAATGTCAAAATAGTATTTTGGAATGGTCTGCTTTTCCTTTATGCATATTTGTCCAAGATGTGTCCACAAAGGAAGACCTATTTATGTTATTATATGTATTCATGGATTAGACTTCAGAAAGCTCTTGGAAATTACCTTAGCATTCAATGTAATAATACAAGGACAATAACATTTCATGAAGCCCTTGAAAATTGCTTGATTTTGTACAATACAAATGTAACTATCACTCCACAATCCTAATGTTTTATGCCATGTGACCTGTGTTTATGTTTGCCACAAACTTGTACATACGCTTTTGCATACATTTGTTTTTGATTGGCATGGATATTTAAAGGCTGAAGCCCTTGTCTCTTACTTGTTCTTTCAAATCTACTCTCTAGGGAAAGAGGCAGGCGCTTCTAACTTTTGTCTCCCTTCCATTTCTTCTTGGATTGTTTTTTCATTACTATTTTTTCTCTAGATAGATCTGATTCTTCTTTCATGTTTATCACCATACTAGCCGCGATCATTCCTTCTATCTTCATCATTAGCCTGCCACTCAAGAAGCTTTTAGATTTAAACTCAAATTTAATTCATCACCAAGGTCCGATGCTGCTAAACACGTTTTTTTTATGTTAGGCGACCACCTCATATCTAGAATAATTTATTTTGTAACATAAAGGCAGAGATTATGACACCACAGCTATCAATTATGATGATGGACAAATTGTGAAGATGTATGGTGGTGTGATTGTTTTGGTTTTTTATTTTTATTTTTTTTATTTGTTTATATTGTAATAATGCTTCTCTACGTGGAGGCTTCCTCCCTTAGTATAGATTTTATCCTCCCTACATGGAGGTTTACTTTTCTCCTTGCATGGAGACTCTATTTATCCCTTTTGGAATCCATCTTGTATTTTGATGTATGTTATTAAATAACCTATTGTTAAATATGTAATGTATTAAGTTTCATACTTTTCAATAAATAAATAAAGATATTTAAAGGCCTCATTTGATTCAGTGTAACTTTTCACAAGTTAAAAGATAATAATTAAAATGCGTAAAATTAATAATATCCTCTCTTAGCTTTTTAAAAACAAATTTTAATTATTTTTTCCCATAAATTTTAAACATAAACTACACCTAATACTCACAGAAACTCTTAAAATAACAATATACCCTAACCATCCTTGATGTTTAGAAAAAATATAATAAATCCATACAAGTTGGCATAATTACATTAACCTCTCTTTTAGTAAGACAAAAACAATTGAAATTAATGCAAATGATGTGTAAATAAGGGATAAATAAGAGAAAAATATTCATTTCAGTGTAAAAGATATAACAATAGTTTTATGTCCTTATGACTATTGAATTATTGATAATAAAAAAAAAAAAGGGAGGCAAAGTGTTAAATGGATTAAATCTCAAAAACATCAAGGGAGATTAGTATAATTTAATAGCAATATAATTATGGATTAAATCTCAATAACAATATAATTATGTTCGATTTGTTAAACTCGATGCATTTTTTTAAAACATCAAGGGAGATTAGTATAATTTATCCACATACATATATATATATATATATTTAAGATTAAAAAAAATGTAATACAACCTAACAATTGTTATAAGCTTTTATTACAGACTAATATGGCATATAGTAATTAATAAAACTTTGGTATCTGAAATGAGACTTCACTACAGTAATATAATATATAATAATTGGCTAAGTAATTTTTCAAATGCAATACGCTTGATGGGGTTCATAGGGAAAGAAAGAAATACAAGCAGGAGAGAGAGAGAGAGAGAGAGAGTTGAAGGGCATGGAGCCAAAGTTGACATGTTTCAAGGGGGCAAGAAAGTAAGTAGGTAGCGTAGAAGTATGTATAAACTTTTTTGGGTCATGTGGGTTGGGTTGGGTATGACCCCCTCCTAAAATGCTATAAAGTAAAATTCATGTTAGGTTTATCTAATTTTGGCCCTCTTTGCTTCTTATTTACTCCATCTTCTTCTTCTTCAATTTTATTCGGTAAAAATGGTTGGTGTTGGTAACTGAATTGTGTATAATCCCAACAATTATAGGATTTTGAGAGAAAAAAACTACTAATCCAAAAAATAAAATGAAAAACATATTTTATCCACAATCAGTGATTGAAATTTAATTTGTGCATCATGATATTAAAATAAACAAAAATATTGATACTTCCAAATAAAATTTAGATAAAATTCTGAATACACAATATTACTACTTTGTTTTTTAGATTTGTATTAGTGCTTTGTTGATTATATTTTGCTTTGTTAGTGTAATGACTATTTATTTTCACCATCTTATCCTATTCTATAATGTGTCAATCTAATTATTAACATTCTATTGGAAATTTACACTACAGATTAGGGCTGTGTAAGAAATCCGTGAAATTCATAATCCGATCGAGTCCAGTTCAATCTGATAGGTTTGGATTGATTTTTTGAATCCGTGATTCGGTTCCGGATTGAAGAATTAAAAATTCGTAGTCCACGGATTGGTTCCGAATTGAACCCCACAGTTCCAGATTGGAACCGATCCGGACCGTATCCAAATAGTCTATATTTTTATTATACATCATCCTCCATAGTATCTTCGTTTGTTCTATATAAAACTTAAACTCAAATCTAAACCCGTATAATATCTTCTTTTATTATTTTTGTTTGTTAGTTTTTACTTTTAATTTATAATGGTCTAAATTCTTATGATAAAACCAGTTTTCTTATGGTCGTTTAAATTCTAGAACAGTATATCGCTATTATAAAAAAAACATGTTGCTATTGTGGAACTAATATAGTGCTATGTTTATGTTTTTATGAAATTAAAGTGTTATATATATATTTGTTATTTAATTATGTGAATTTGTGATCCTAAACTGATTCAATCCGTGTTTAAATAGATTGATTCGGATTGGTTCCATGATTTAAATGGATTGGATCGGTTCTAATTTTTCAAGAACTGTAGATAACGGTTTGATCCTAATTTTACCCCAATCCAATCCAATCTGAACCATGTTCACCCCTACTACAGATAGAATCCATTACACTAACATTGTATTGACAAATAAAATAATAAATATAATATAATATACTAATATTATATCATTAAAATAAAAAGTTATATATACATACATATTTCATCTTGGAATGGAACATAAGATCCATGATGTCATGTGAATGTGATCGTTTGAACAAAACATATCAATGATTATTAAGTGTGAGAATAAATTTAAAAAAGATAATTACACCCAAGTTGTAGTCCCAAAACAGACAAAAATACATATTCATAAAAAATTATAATTATAATTATTAAAAGTTATAATATTTCTTACTGATTTATAATTACTTTTTCAAAACTCCACTAATGTGATTTCAACAAACCCCCCCCCCCCAACACGCGCAAAAAAAAAAAAATTACTATTCAGGTGAGATTTTCAAAAATTATTATGCATTCATAAAATAATTTATGATTTTAATTATTAATATTTATAATATTTACCATTTTTTTTGTAAATAATTTTTCTCATTACCAGGTAATTCCCCCGCAAAAAAATCCAGCTTCCTCAATAGCTGTCTTATCAGATCAAATGTCACGCAGTTTCAGATTAGGCTTCAAGGCATGCTGTAATTACTAACCAATTTCCTCAATGTGGCATAAAATATGCTTTCGGGAAATTGCTAGGTAAATTTATAAAAATAAATAAATAAATAAAAAGTAAAAAATTATGAAAAACAAAAATTGAAAGCAAGAATATGAATTGAGCATCATCAAACAGAAACAGAATTTGCAATACTTCTCAGCAAACATGGAAATCAACAATTACATCATCGAACAAAAACCCATTTGTCATAAACAGAAAGGAAGGTGGGAAAAAAAAAATACAAGGCATACAAAAAAGAAATTGTGCCTCCAAATATTGCCTGCCTGAGTCATCAAATTATTTTTAAACTAAGTAAATTTTCTTTTCTTTTTTTTTCCACAGAATTGGCCATAAGACAACTCAAAGGTTTGCTGCACGGGCCCAACAAATCAACGAGAATAAGGGGAGTGCCCGCCTAGCATGACGCAATTTCATTTTGAACAAAACTTGCTGCTGACTGAGTCGTAGCTTGGGACATAAATTACTGCCAAACAAGGATAGAAAATATTGAGGAATTCTATCACAAAATATCTGACAATTGTCAGTAAAAAAGTGTTCTCATGGAACAGGGAATTTACCATCTCCGTAAGATGCCATTGTAAGAGGGGTAGAAATTAGCTTTTGAGCAATGGAGGCAATATCCTTCAGTGAAACTTCATCCACAGCCCTCAAGAAATGCTCCACAGGTTTCCTGAAAATCAAAATTTATAACTTAGAAGAAAGAGAACACAAGTCAAGTCTTTTGCAGTTCTTTTTTTTTTCCCCACTCCAGAAATTTAACATCAGACTACTTTAGCAGTACAAAATGCAGATACGCAAGCAAGGCTGAAATATGTAGAGCATCCCTCAGTTAATCTACCATGGATCCTACTGAAAGTAAATCATGTTATCCTGATCACTTGATACGGAACAAAATCAGGATTGAGGTGTTAAAGCCTAAGTGCCCAGACGATTTTCATTATAATGTGAGACAAAAGGAGGGCCCCATATGTGAACCCCACACCTTTATGTCATATCTATATCCCATTCTATAAAAAAATTTCCGTGTTACTAGCACAGCTGTTCTGTCACTCTAGGAAGACCGCCACAATTTCTTTAAAGCCAATCCCAAATAACAAAGGCCAGCAATCTTTTCCATCTAAACCAAATTATAATTCCACTAGATTATGTTTGGAAAATATGGTGACGAAATTTTAGCAACACCACCAGATTCAATGAGGGGTGCCAGTCCTTGCATCAACTTCTAGATGGCAATACAACAATCAAAATTCACATTCTGTGAGAATAGGGAACAGTGGACAAAAAGATTCTCCAGATGTTTTTTGGTTCATAATTAAGACCACAATAACAAAACTTAGTTCCACAAAGTGGAAGAAGGAGCGGGGGCGGGTGCAGGAGCAAGGAAGCATGAGCATTTCTTAGGTTAGGAGCGCCTCAGGGAGTGGTAATATATATATATATTAATACACATTAGAATTTTTTTTATAAATATTTTTATTTTAATACACATTAATTATTTTACTTATTTATTATATTTTTTAAATAATGTATTATTGTTAATTTATTTTTTTTTATTTTAATTGATATATATATTATACATAAAAATTATAATAAATAAGGAATAATAAATTATGTTAAAATAAAAAAAAAAAGAAAAGAAATGTTAGATATTTTATTTTATAATTTTTTTATTATATGATAAAAATTATAATTTATAAATATTATTACATATATTATATATGATAAATTATATATATTAATATGATCAATTAAAACATAGAGACGAAGAGAGATCAACGAAGAGATTGAGAGATGAAGAGGGAGAGAAGCAGAGACGAAGAGAGGGAGAGAAGCACAGAGACAGAAAGAGAGACGAAGACGATTGAGAGAGTGACGAAGATGATCGAAGCCCTCAGAGACGAAGACGATCGTGATCAATAGTGAGAGAAGAGAGTGACGAAGGCAATCAAAGCCCTAATCTCAGCCTTAATCCAATCCAACTACAAAGCTGCTACCACTGGTCTATTGTAAGTTTCTCTCAACAACCATTCTTCTTTCTCCTCTCATGTAAACGTTGAAGTCTAGGGTTTGTCTCTCTCTCCTCCCTTTACGATCCCATCTTCGACTGAATCACGTTTCTCTCTCCACAGAAACGCGATTCTTACACGTTTCTTTCTAGGAATTGTGGAATTGCGATTCTTACTCAAAATCGCCACCTAGTTGCACGATTCTTGCAACTAAGTAACAAAAATAAGAAAGCCCAGTCAAATCATGAGAAAGCAACTGCAATGGTTTCTCAAGGTTGTGACGAGTGTGGGCTTGACTACAGTTTAGCATGACAGACAATCCGATGTCTTTCGATCAATTAGCAGACGAGAAAGCGCATATCCCATCAGATCATACTCTCTTTACAAAACATGCAGGTCCACCCAGTATCCAGAAACAGATTTTGTTCATATTATACTCTCTGAACACTTCTAAATACACCATTGGATTCCATAAACATGCAGATACAAACACAGTAACATCATTGTGCATAGATGCATACTGCCACGGTAACCTAATCCACAAGTCACTACAGAGAATTAAAAGCCATGACTCAAGCATTACCTCTCTCCATATGTCAAAATTTGTCTACCAATATCTTCTGATGCGACCATCTACATGACAAAACCCAATTGTAAGCCCATTAGAAAACATGCCTGATTCATTTTAAAATAGAGTCCAGCACAAAAACATTTAAAAAAAAAAACAATTAAAGTTCATCAGATGTAGGAAAGAAGTTGCTTACTCTGGATTCGAGGTTCATAAGAATGGCAGACCTTGTTGACTGTTTGGCACGATCTAGCTGTACCTGGTCAACTGCCAGCCAGTAGAAGGGAAGGATGAAAAATAGAGGGAAAGTGGTGAGATGGGCGAGGCATGAATCACTAATACGCTCCTATGAATATTTTTTAATGCAAGTGGAAGTAATAAGCTCCTAAGAGAATTGAAATTGCTTTATCTTTGCTTTTGTTCTATTATTTTTGCTTTTTCAGCATATAACTAAAGAACCCCTATGAACAATCTAGCAATGAACCCCAAAACCAAAAAAGAGAAATGCTGCAAGTAAATTAAAGGTATGACAGCAGACCTTCTCCAGGTGTGGCAACTGCAATAAGTTCTTTAACAGCTATATCAATGGCCTTTGGTACAAAATCAGAGCCCTAAAACAAAAAAATTCAACCACCCTCAGCTTTAAACGAGAATATTGATGAAGAGATGACAAAAATTAAGACCTAATCTTCCATGAGTAAACTAGCCAAGTGAGTAAAATGCCCATAATACTTCCTGTCCCAAAATTAGTGTTGTGTTTGAAAAGCAAAAATCAACAGTAAATGCAAGTCACTTCATCTTTTTGGCATTACTCAAAATTACCAGATCATCAAAGTTGAGAAATAATGATTGCTTTGTGTTTATCTAATTTATAATATATTTTGTTAACCAGTAATATAAAAAAGTAAAATAATTATTGCTATGAGTTTTCTACTGTGGACATTCATTTTGGGACAGCCAACAATGGAAAGACTCATTTTGGGACAGACTAAATTATCCATGACTTAAAAACCCATTGGAAGATTATTTCAGTTTCCATGCATGTTAAATGAAGCCCACAATTATGTAAAACATCAGTGATAGGTATATTGCGTCAGAGCAGAAGTGCTTACAGTGGTAGCTTGAATTCCAAATATGCCAGTATTGTTGTACATGCTGTTGAATGCAGAGAATGACTGAATTTGTGGATACTCGTTCAAAACACGAAGATCTACTCATCATATCAGTGCAAACATATAAATCCCAGAGTTGGAAGAATACCTATGACATGAGATATCTGTGTACCAGTGCGCTATGCAAGCAATTATATAATGTGATATGTGTATGTAGACATAAACATACATTTGCGAGTATCTCAAACTTAATAATAGACCCATTGGATAACAAATGTCTGTTATGTACACTTACATAGCCTTGAGTACATCCCTTTTCCAGGACCGCCAGCCGAGAAAGATCCACCTCCTCCCATTAACATCTATAAGAAATATTGATGTATTATTGCTTCCAAAGTTGGCATCCCAAAATAACAAGAACTCTAAAGGAAAATTAACAAGGAAAAAAATATAACCAGAATGACTCGCACTAGCATATCCACTCACTATCGGGGGAGTATACAGTTGCAGCAAGCTGAATCACAATGGAAAACCAATCATGGGAATTTAATACCTGAAGAACAGTCAAAGTCATAGCTTCCTTCTCCTTCTTCCAGCCACCAGGAGCTTCAAAGGCAAGGGCAAAATGAGTTTTCTGGTCATACAAAAATACAAGAAAATAATGTCAGAAAATCAAAACCATCATATCCTACATGACTATAAATCCTAGATAATTATGTCAAAGAGTCAAAAACTAACAAATCCTAGAAGATAAACTGTGCAAAAACAACATATGAATGTCTATCATATACATACCCCTGGATCAGATTGACAGCGATAATCACCTCCGACATAGACAGATTTTGGCTCCTGAGGACGAGGTATGCTGGGTAAGTCAGACAGAAGTGGTTCTGCAATTTTCATCAGCTCCTCATGTTCAACACCAGAAGCTGCAAGGACCATTCGAGCAGCAGTATAATTTTCCTGAAACTCTCAAAGGAAGACAAAATTAAGGCAGGCAAAACACCCAGGGAAAAAACACAACCAAGAAATAATGAAGAAATTGCTTTTGATGATAATAGCATTTAAAAATAATAAATACAGTGTAAAGTATATGTAAAGTTTCCTCCAACTCACAGCCACAAATTCCTCCA
Source organism: Camellia lanceoleosa (assembly GCA_025200525.1). Classification (NCBI taxonomy): domain Eukaryota; kingdom Viridiplantae; phylum Streptophyta; class Magnoliopsida; order Ericales; family Theaceae; genus Camellia; species Camellia lanceoleosa. The sequence goes on along the minus strand of CM045763.1, from coordinate 49,690,439 downwards.
AAATGGTGCTATCCAATCTGCTAATTGCAGACTCTGAAGTCAAAAGAGGATTTCCCAATGCACCAGAATAACCAGCAGAGTGAATTGCCTCTAAAAGTAGGCCTTGTGGATTGTTTGATGCTTCTGCAATCTCAGCTTTCACCTTCAGAAGCTGTTGAAGGTAAAATTTCATTTCAGCACAAGCATAACACCAGAAATGACAAGAAAGATGAGTGGGAAAATTAAGAAACTTACTTGTTCGTTGACCTCCCAATCCAGGAAAACAGGGTTCCTCACACAGTCAACGAGCAGTTCTACCATTTCAGGAACATAAGTCTTCAGAGCATCGTAGGTGTATCCCATCTGCTCCCGAGAAGCTGATGCTGACACATTGCCACCAATTGCTTCCACTTCCCGCACAACACGCAAGTAACTTCTGTTTGTTGTGCTCTTAAAGGCCATACGTTCCAGGAGGTGTGTAGCCCCAAATGAATGTGGTGTCTCATACATTGAACCACAATCAACATACAATCCAATAGAGGCAGAAGGAGTCTGTCCAGTCAACCAATTAAACAACGTTGTGACAAGAGAAACTTAAAACATACAAAAGGATCAAAGAGAAGAACGTATGACCCACACATACCGGAGATGTTTCGGAGGCGATTTTGACACCATTGGGGAGGGTTGTTATCTTGGTTTTACCTGGTTCAACATGGTCAGGCAATGGAGGTGGAAGGGTAACACCTTTAAGTGGGACTTGTAGAGGGGGAAGTGAACTAGAACTCTCCCCTGTCAGCCAGCTAAAGAGACCCCCTGAAGAAGACTTTGTAACAACAGCACTTGAACTTGCAGACCTGGTTAGTGACCTATTGACCGCACGACCCTGCTTTTACAGTTCAATATCAAAACACATTTCCATTTGATATGTATACCAATAAATTATTATATAATAAGATAAAATTAAAATAGCTCCATCAATGCTAATCTAACAATCTAAAAGTAACCCAAATTAGCTATCTCATAAAAATAAATAAATAAATAAAATCCCTTTCGAAACAGCAACATAAACACGATTCTCACAATTCAGAGCAATTTTTAAGTGGTAGACGAAATAGGGACAAGGCGAGTTGAGTGCATTGCCAAATCGATGGAATTCATGTACAGAAGACACCCCAACCGTTTAGATTCCTACAATTCTCATCACAAACCGTTTTCTTTCCAATCAACCAAACAGAAAGAATACAAAAAAAAATGCCTTGAATTTTGAGTATTGGGCATTTTAATCTCTAAATGTGTAGAACCCAACCGAGCTAAAAATCAGTGAAATCTATTGTTTCCGAAAACATAAATGGAATATGAAAAAAATAAATAAATAAATTCTTTTCGTTTCAAACATTTTCTCAGCAAAAACTGCAAACCGAACAGACAGGAAATCAATAGGCTTCAGTCATTAAATTCCAATGAGTACCAAATCAAAATAATACGAATCAAATCAGACACTCAATCACACATGCGTGTATAAGCATATATATATTTATGGAAATCGAACTAGGGTTATGGAGGAACAGACCTTGAGAGCCCTGAGACGCGAAGCTGCTGTTCTGTACATGGTGATCGATGAGATCGAAGAAGAAACCCTAGAACGATAAGTGTCTTTTGTGTTTCTCTCTTTAGACCTAGTTGTTTGGTTTGTGAGATTAGCAGCTAGAGGAGAGAGAGGCGAGAACGGCGAACAATGACCCAAGCACGTGCGAGTGTAGTCCTAGCACGTGCATGTTCTCTTTGACCAGGGTTGTGATGATGTGGTGGGTAATCTGATCCGTTGATGTTGGATATCTCGTACGTGATTGAATCTCGGCCGTGGGATCAATGAGTGAAACTCTGCCGCTTTTCATGGTTGTTCGGGGAAATTGTTTTAGACTTGAAAAAACTAGAGAAATGAGTTGTATTTTTTATAGAGCAATATTAAAAACTCATACTTATAGGTTTATGAATTCAAAAATGTTACCGGACCCGAAAATTTTGAATTCATTTGGAAAGAAAAGTTAGGTTGAGTGGGGTTATTTTAGGGTTAGTTTGGCATAATTTAAATAAGTCAAAAAGTCACTATTTTATCACCTCTCTAATACATCACATCAAACCCAACCCAAACTCAACCCAAATCACCAATAAGTCAAAAAGTGCACTTTTTTAGGACATTCTAAACCAACCTTTAGTTATAAAAAGATAAAATAAATTTTTTAATTTAATAAGATAAAATATTATATTTAATCCATAATTATTATATTTTTTCTCTCATAAAAAGTTAAAAAAGTGAAAAAGTCATTCCTACTAAATAAGTGCACTTTTTGTCTTTTTTGACTAAAAAATTGAGGTTGAAAATATGGATGTTTGGGTTAACTTTTTGACTTTTTATGGAAAAATGTGTAGTAAAAAATTGTGAAAATTGATTTTTAGAGGAAAATTTGAATTGGGAGTTGTGCAGCCGTAATTGTTGACTTTTGGTGAATAGTGTTAACTTTTTAACTTTTTGAGTAACTTTTTGGCTTTTTAGATTATTTCAAAGTCCCCAAACTTGGCCTAAGACTTTTTAACTATAGGCTAAAATAGTTAAAAAGCCAAGCAACTTCCCAAACGAACCCTTTATCAAAAATTTTATTAAATGTCTCACATAAGGGTAAGACCTACATTGTGTGGATTCCACACATATGTAAGACATTGATAGAATTTTTTATAAAATTTTTAAAGTCTCTAACATTACTCTTATAAATTTACTTATAACGATATGGTAAAAGAGTTGAGCTTTACAATATTAAATATATAACAAATTAAAAATTAACACATATCATGTTACATTATTATGGCTATTATAAAAAGATGATACCACTTAAACAAATCAATAAGTCTATAAACTGACTTTTTTAACACTATCCAAAAGAGGTCTAAGGGTAGATTGTTTTGGGAATTCATTATTTTAGTTTAGAAAAAAAAGAGTTAAAAGATCACTATAACAAAGAATGTATAAAACCTAAATTATTAAAATAGACACAAATCCTAAAATTTTTAATCCTAATTTCTCTAACACCCATCTCTTCTGTAACCTCTCTTACTAACGCCAATGCCACTCGTTTCACCACTATAATACTAGAACAATGCTACATACACCCAGTTTTGAAGACCCCCACCCCACCCCCAGTGACGTGGCGGCGTGGGATTGGCCAAAAAAAAAAAAAAAAACTGTTTTTGGACCAATCTGCCAGTGACACCTCACTGGGTGTCACTGGGTGTCACCCTTTACTGGGTGTAGCAATCTTTTTCCATAATACTATTGCCACCTCATCTTCCATTCTCTCACCTCCCATAACTATCTTGAAACAACAATGCTAGAGACTTCTAAAAAGGCATTTCTAAACCCACCTCTAATGAGGTGAAAAAAAAAATAAAAAAACAAAAAAATCAAGACACATGATTGGATCACTAGTAATACCTCTAAATTAGAGATCCAAGCATTTTTGATCTTGAAACCCTCATCAAATCAGTATTTTCCCTAGCACTTATCTTAATTTTGACGCCCTCAACCCTCACCACTTACCTTACAAACCACTACATAACCTCTTTTATCTGTTGCCCACCACCATATCTCTACTATAACCACCTTACACCGTCGCCATTGCTGTTTTTTCTTCTCTAATCCACACACCCCTTTTACCTTTACACACATTTACAAAACTCTAGCCACCAAGCTTTTGCAACCCCGTAGACGAGTGTGTGAAAGAGAAAGAAAGAGAAAAAGAAAGAAGGGTTACGATGGCAAAGGAGTTAGGAAAAGAGGATCGCGATTTTTGAAGTAATTGGGAACGAAGGGTCCTTGTGGTAAGAGGAGCCAAAAGGTTGTTGGAGAGGTTGTAGTAGGGAAACAAGGGTTGCCAATAGAGCCTCGGCTAGAGGTTAGAGGTCAAAAGTGGCGGCAGTGGCTACGATAGGTAGCAGTTGGAGATGGGATAAAGTTAGGATTTAGAAGGTTGGGATGTGAGAAATGAGATGAAGAATTTTAATTATCTTAAAATCAAGAAGTGATACTTTTAATTTATTGTTTTAATTATCAACTTAAAATTTTAAAATACTCCACTAACTAAACTAATGCTGAGTTATATATAACTTATATTTATTTTTATTTTAAATATTCATTTAAGAATTGATTATTTTAGTTAATTTTTTTAACTTTTTATAAAAAAAAATGCAAAATAAAAATAAAAATAAAGAGAATGATATGATAAATTATAATAATTTTTTGACTTTTGACTAAAAACTCAACTCTCTGAAGGGATATTAGACTATTTAGTCCATTTTTTCTTTTTATAAAAAATAACTTACATAAATATATTTTAAAAAAATAAAAACAAATTATGTCAATGTTGGGACCGGAGTTTTTTTATTTTTTCTATCAAGATTGTAAGATATTAATTTATTAAAAACATTAGGGAAAATTATCTGTAAGTCCTTTTTGAAAAATGTGTATTCTATTTAATCCCAAAACCTTTTAGATAAATCCAAAATTCCTATACCCATTTATCTTCTCCTCTTTTCCTACACCTTGCTTATTCTATTTATCTCTCTTTCTCTGATATCGGCGGCGACGATAACGATGACAATGACCACACATTTCTTCTTTTCTTTCCCTTTCTAATCTATAGTCACTGATGACCAGCAACTGGCGACTACCATTGATTGGGGTTCACGGACAATCACCAAACACCAACTTATTGCTTCGTGCTCACCAACGGTGAAAGAGATGAGTTTCCGATAAAGAAGATGAGTAGATATATTCAAATTTGATGTAGAACTACTCAGATTTATATCAAATTTGAGCAAATTTATGTTAGATCTGGCTAAATCTAAACCAAAATATAGTTGTCGGAGTACAAACATATTTTTATATTTGTCTCTTTCTTTCGATATCTCAGTTTTAATACGTGTTCTACACTACACACTTTTATTTTCTTATTATAATGGAGAAAATATTCAAATTCTGAATAAATTATTTTTGAGTTTTAATTACAGACGATGAAAACAGTAAAATTTTATATTTTCATTTTTTTTTTATACTGAAATGAATCATTCTTTATAACTGTAAAATTTTGCAATTTCATAACTTGTTTTAAAACTGTAAAATTTTATAGTTTCATAACATGTTTTTCAGTTTGATTAATAAAGATAAATACTTAGCAAATCATACTTTGAGACTGTAACATTTTACAGTTTCAAAGCTTACTTTTCAGTTTGATCAATATTGAAAATTATTTGCTTAAACCCTACAAAAATTGAAAATAACATTTTTTTTTTCCTATTGTTGTTGTTTGTTGTTCTTAGATTTTTTTTTTTTTTCTTCTTTCAGTGTATCAATATTTAGCACATTTTGCTATGGTTTTTTACTTTAATTTATCAGTTTATTCTTTTTTTTCGGCAATATTCTAGACATTCTGGTGAGTCTCCGACGATATTCTTGACGTCTAGCGAATAATTTAAATATTCTGACAACTTCTGGTGACGTTTAGAACATTCCAGTAATACTCTTGCGAATTTTCAATGATATTCCAACGACTTCCCGGTGATTTTGAATATTCTGGTGAGTTTCCAATGACTGTCTAATAGAAGTCTGGCAGTAGTGGAATGTAATAGGATCTTCAAATTTTTATTTTTTTAAAAAAAAAAGATTTTTTGATAACAATTAAAAAATATATAAGACTAATTGGTACAAGTGTTTTGTTTTGAGATTGGATGGATTTTTAAATTTTATGTATGGGACTTATCATGTAAATTCCCCATAACATTAAAAATTACAAATAAAATAGTGATTATTATTCTATAAATTCGAACTCTTGATCTTTCCTTGACACAACCTATGTAAGGTGTGACTATAAGATAGTTAAGCTAAGCCCAAGTTCTCCCCGATATATTATCAACCTAAGGTGTTGGGATCGAAGTCTGTTTTTCAACTTCCCCCAGTATATTATTAATTTTTGGTATGGCCATGTGTGACACCCCATTTTTGACCGCCCGCAAGGCTCGAGCGCTTTGCCTGGTGCACTTGATAATGAAAGTGATGTTGTACGTAGTTTGAGGTCTCAACGAAAGGGCTATGTTTAAGCTCCGAAACAATCCCAAACCTTCCATATTCACACTGTTTGTACCTCAGAAATCCATTTTTGCACATTTTGCCACCCTATGCTGAGTCTAAAGCAGAGAAACAAGGGATCACATTGAGGCCCGATCGTGTCTCATTGAGAGCCGACCGTGGCCATTTATGGCCGGCCGTGCCTTGGTAGCGAGAAATACTATTTTGTTGTCCTTTTTTGAAGATATTTATGACCTATTTTGCTCAAATTCTATAAAAACGGAGTTGTATCTCTGTTTTGAGGGTTGAAGAATTTCTAAAAAGTTTATACATCTTCTTGAGAGCTCTTTCTTCTTGTGCAAGCAACCTTTGAGTAAGCTTACCACCTTTAACCTATATCCATACACCACATACACCTTCACACCTTAGCCTTAAAACCTTGGTTGAGCCTTAAGCATCACAATTCAAGCTTGAAAGTGTGTTTGGACTTAGTTTGATTCACAAACAAAGACCTTACCTTTTTTCAAGAGGTATAAGCTTACCATTTTCTCTCTTTCTTTCATTTCTATCATTTACTATCAAGTTCTTGTATTTTTGTATTGTTTTGATCCTCTTTCAAGTGTCTAAGCTTGGGTTTAGATAGCTACCAAAGGGTAGAGAGAGTTAACACTCTTTCTTACATCTGCACCTATAGCTCAAACCCTTATTTTTACACCTTTTTTTTTTTGCTTTCTAAATTGATTTTCAAAGTTTAAAAGAAACTAAAAATCATGCTTTGAGGTTTCAAAATGTCACGACCCAAACCCGCTCCTATAGGTTTAGCATCGTAACCAGCCAGTAATCCGTGATTATCGAAGGCCTGTTTAACAATACTGACAATAATACAATATAACAGGGCAGAAACCAATCAATAATAACATGCATCGTCCAATGAGTTGTGAGGACCTGAGTGGAGATAAACTTTCATATACGTAGCCATATTCATAACCATTTATGCCCATAAGTATATATATACAAGACAAAACATAAGTTAGGGAATCAATCCCATCATCTGGAACAGTATTAACATTAGTCTTAAAACATTCTTTTCACTTAACAAACTCAAAAGGGTGAAGTCGAGCCACCCAAAAATGCCTTGACACATGCTAGTTTGAAACCTCGCAATGAGGGACAATAGACGGCTTGACAAAACTAGGGTTCGGGTCGATGCCTCTAGCTTTGATCTAGTGCCTGGCCACCCATATATATAATAAACTGTGAGCTAAAGCCCAGTTGTCACAACCCAAACCCGCCTCTATGGGTTTAGCATCGTAACCGGCCAGTAATCCCTGATTACCAAAGGCCTGCTTAACAGTAATAATAGTAATATAGAGTAAGGGGTTGGCGGAAGCCAAACAGTAATAAAAGGATGTCAAATGAGTTGTAAAAATCTGAATGCAAAAAGACTTTTATGAACTAGCTACATTCATAACCAAAACATATATACATACATCATATACACAAACATCCAAGTTAGGGACCAAATCCCTTTACCATAACTGTACAGTCAAGTCTTATTCAATCAATACAAAACATAGACAAAAGGGTGAATCTGGAACACCCCAAAACAGCCTTAGCTTGAACAAACTCAGAACCTCGAAGTGAGGCACAATGGTTGGCTCAACAAAACGAGAGCTTAACTTGACGCTCCTAGCTTCGGTCCGGTGCCTGGACACCTACATATAAATATAAACAGTGAGCTAAAGCCCAGTGAATAACAAATGCGTAAAGGGGTTAAGAATGAATGTCCTTTCATTAATTAAAATAGTCGTTTGCATCAGTAATAAGTTATTCAATTGGTGGCTCATATTACATGCCCCATCAGTCATTTAGAAATCATAACAGTCATACATGGTACGTCTAATAGCAAAACAGTACAGTAGATCTTAATAGATCGAACAGTCAGTTGATGGCCATCAAAAGCGATGTGATAGTAGTTCCAAACATTGGGCCGGCGAGATCTCTATAACGATAGCGATATGATAATAGTAACAGTAAGTTGCTATGGATGCCACGAGTACAGTTTACAAATAGGACAAACATCCATTCAGTAAACAGTGTCATTTCATAAAGCAGTACAATCAATCGTTTAGAATAATTATAATTAAACGTATCTTTACAACATTGTTACTCACAGAGTACTGGGCTAAAGACAGGCTAGTCAGCGTCCTCGGGTGCTAACCCTACACAGTTGCAGAACGAACACACACACACTAAGTTACACACTTGGGATTAATAATTTAGCCCCTTAACTTGACTTGGTGTGGTTCTATAACATTATCCTCACTAAGATGCTTTAAACTTGGCCTAGGAATGCCTAGGATGGAATAAGGATGCAAAAATGCACTTTAAAACACTTTTCAAAATTTGCTGAAAACAGGGGTCTCGCTCGAGCGTGGCTTTTTACGCTTAAGCGGACATGCAAACAAAGATGCTCCGCTCGAGCGTGACTTCCCTCGCTCGTGTGACGCCCCGATTCTACACTATTGGTTGCAGTCAAGGAAGAGTCACTAATGAGTCCTATGGTCAATAACCAAGTAAGATCCCAGATCGCCGGAGGAGTCAAATTAGCCTCCCTTCTAAGTTCAACTTTCTTAGGCAGCGCACTATCCTTTTGACAGATCTTAAAAGGTATTGACACAAGGTCTCATAAGCAACAATAAGGTTCATACATAGAATATAAATACATAACAACCACAAATATACTTAATTCAAAAGATTGTTCCATTACAATACATCCTAAAAAAAGAAGTTTAAAACTTCACATGCGTCTTACAAAATAACAAAAGGAAATTTCTAGCTTTCCTAAGATAGCCAAAAGTCTTCGAAGGTTTCCAGCTCGTCGTCTCACGCTATAAGTTCCACTTCGTCACCTGGCATGATACGCCGTGAGCTTTGAATACCCAGTAAACACACACACCCCGTTCCTTTTTTCCCAGTTCAATACACAATCACAATTATAACACCAAGTAGTAAAGCATGATACTCAAATAAATGAATAAAGGGTTAAGTTAGATGTCAGTAAACTAGAAATCCCCCAAAGAGATTTCGTCCTCCTAACCACAAGAATCGGACGCGGATTATTCGGTATGCCCCTCTTTTGCTGCTTTGTTGCAGAACTAACCTCGGATGGCTACCAACTGTTATATACCGCGTAGCGCCAACCGCAAGGCCTCAAAAGAGATGGTAAAATAGGGCCTTGCCCAAATCCCTCCTCACACCAAACCACCTAGGGTCCGAATACAACCACTTCGTTCAAGGGTTCTGAAAATCACTTGCGCAAGACTTTAACTTCCAAATAGGGAATGCATCCCAACAAACCATGTATCACATATTCTCATCTTTTCATTACTCAAGTGTTCGAAAACCCAATACCCTTCCTATTAGGTTTCTCGTTGAGTTAAATGTTTTACATCAAGGTTAGTCCAACTTCCAAGACAATAATATCCATAAATGTTTTACATCAAGGTTAGTCCAACTTACAAGACAATAATATCCATATAAGCATGCATTCTTAAGATGAGAAAGGTAAATAACATAACCACAACACATATAATATCATGCCAAGATATGATCATAAGCTACTAAGTAATCTCATGAACTCAAGGGCATAAAACATCCACACATAACACTATTTCCAAATTTAGTATCGCATAAAGATTAAAATGAAATGACTATTTTAGATCTTTCATTGGACTCGGCCTTCCTATGGCTCGCAGAGAATTTGATCTAGTTTCTAAAACATATTTCGGAAATGGGATAGCCTTTCTAGATTTTAAGTTATTTAGAAAACATTCCAGCGTTGTCCAGATTTGTCGATCGTTACAAAAATTTGATTTTCTTGCAAACCGCTCATTGTTTTTCTATGAAACCAATTTTAGTTGAAAGATAACTCCTTAAGGAAGATTTTGACAAAAAAATAGAGGTCCAGAATAATTTTATACATTTTTCTAGAATTTTTGAAAGTGGGCTGCAAAAACAGATTCTAAGGTAAAATGCCCAAAACAAGAAGATTTATGAGAAAGGGATTCCACCAAGGGAAAATTTTCATTTCTTTTATGATGAAAACATGCTAACTAACATATATTAAACTCAGAAAATTTTCTTGAGAGTGTGCCCTTGGAAAGTTGAGAGATTAGTATGAAAAAAAAGATAGTTTTGTGCCGAAATGGGGAAAATACAAGAGAGATAGAATCAATACTCAACTCTTAGCATTTTTAACACAAGTAACTCATCAATAACAGATCTGAAAACATTATTTAGAACCCTTAGAAACATGTATTTGAAAAAGGAAAATGAAAGAGAAGGTTGTGTTTGTGGCTTACATACTAAGCTTTGCACAAGAAAGCTTTCTTCTTCCTCCCTCTTCTTCTCTAGACTTCTCTCTCTTGCTCTCCTCCCTCTCTCTAGCCGAAAGTGTGTGTGAGTGTGTTATTTGTGCTTGCCAAGCTAGGGGGGTGTTGGTATATATAGACAATTTTTGATGTAAAATGTCCTAAAAGCCCATTAGTTGGAAATGGATGGAAATGTTAGGATTTGTTTGAAGTTTTAAAGGAATAGGGATGATTTGGGAGGCTTACTCATAGGTTTAGGCAACATTTAGTTGTAATGAAACTAGTTTTGGAATTAGCATCCTAGGTCTAGGGTACTAGGTTTGTGAGTTTCTAGATTTTCATGATGATAGACTTAGAAAATTGTATCCTCACTTCCTCCTAGAATGGCCGGCCCTAGGGAAGGGTGAAGGGGCTATTTTTTTTATTATTATTTTTTTTTATCAATTTTAGGCTCTAGGACACACTCCTCAAGGCGTATACATATATATATATATATATCTTGATTGATGGTACTCATGGTACAAAGGTACAAGTACTAGTCATTGGGGGTAAATTTTGATTTAAATAGAGAGTGAGGGCTTGGAGTTAAATACATGTGTTGGAACCTTACTCATGTAGAATTAAATTAAATTAGGTTAGGGAATCTAATCTAGCTAGAAAAATTCTTGTTTTGCTAAAAAAAAATAAAAAATAAAATGCTAACTGATAAGATCCTGAAATAATTCAAGTAACCGAGGGGTTTTAAAAAAATAATTCAAATATTAGGGTCTTTAAAGTGAATACATATTTCAGGGGCTTCACAACCTATCCCCCTTAAAACAATTTCGTCCCCGAAATTCAACTACATATTGCCTTCGAAAAGCTCGGGGTAGTTTACCTTCATCCAATCCTGGCGTTCCCAAGTAGATTCCTCAATTCCTCGATGACGCCATAGCACTTTTACCAAGTGAACCGTCTTGCCTCTAAGGTTCTTCTCTTGACTATCCTATATTGCTACCGGTCCTTCTTTAAATGTAACATCTTTGTCAAGACTGATTTCTTCCCATTTGAGGACATGTAATGGGTTAGCGATGTATTTTCTCAACATAGATACATGGAAGACGTTGTGTATTCCTGCTAACTGCGGGGGTAGAGCTAGTCTATATGCTACTTCGCCCACTCTTTCCAATACCTCAAAAGGCCCAATATATCGTGGTAACAGCTTCCCCTTTCTCCCAAAACGTACGACTCCAAGCCTAGGTTGTACCTTTAAGAACACGTGGCTGCCTACTTCAAACATCAATGGTCTTCTTCTCCTGTCTGCATAATTCTTTTGACGGTCTTGAGCAGTCTTTAACCGTTGTTGGATTAATTTGACCTTCTTTGTAGTTTCTAGAACAAGTTCGGGTCCTATCAGATTTGCATCACCCACTTCCGTCCAACAAATCGGCGATCTACAAGTTCGTCCATATAGTGTTTCAAAGGGCGCCATACCGATGCTAGCTTGAAAGCTGTTGGTGTAGGCGAATTCAATTAGGGGTAGGTGTTGTTCCCAACTTCCTTGAAAATCCATTGCGTAAGCTCTTAACATATCCTCGAGTGTCTGGATGGTGTGTTCAGATTGTCCATCTGTCTGTGGGCGAAAGACGGTGTTAAAACATAACTCAGTACCAAGAGCTTCCTGTAGGCTCCCCCAAAATCAAGAGGTGAATCGTGGATCACGATCTGACATAATAGATACTGGAATTTCATGTAGTCGAATGATCTCCCCAATGTAGAGTCTGTACATAGACTTTAAAGTGTCGGTCATCTTATAGGGTAAGAAATGTGCTGACTTGGTGAGACGGTCCATTATTACCCATATAGCATCGCGCCCTCTAGGTGACTTAGGCAACCTTGTCACAAAATCCATCGTTACGTACTCCCACTTCCATTCGGCTATTGGTAGAGGTTGTAACATTCTCCCTGGTTTCTGATGTTCCGCCTTCACTTGTTGGCATGTCAGACATTTTGCTACAAATTTAGCCACTTCCTTCTTTATCCCATTCCACCAATATTGCCTCTTCAAATCTTGGTACATTTTAGTTCCTCCTGGATGTACCGCAAATGCAGAATAGTGACATTCCTTCAGTACCTTTTCTCTAAGTAACTCGTCACTTGGTACAAACAATCTACCTTGGTATCTTAAACTCCTATCCAGGTGAATTACCCAATCGAGCATGGGCTCTCCTGATTCCAGAGGTCCCTTGATGTAGGCTACCTCTTGATCGTGTTTCTGGGCCTCCATGACCTCATTCATCAACTTAGGCATCACCTTCTGTGCACTAAGATATGCTTTCGTATCTCGAGATTCCACTTGGATCCTGAACTCGTTGAATGTCTTAACCATATCCCATTCCTTGACGGAGAAGTTAGCCATCATCCTTCTGCTTTTACGACTTAGAGCATCTGCTACTACATTGGCTTTACTGGGGTGATATGAGAGAGTGAACTGGAAATCCTCAAGATACTCCATCTATCGTCTCTGTCTCAAGTTAAGGTCCTTCTGTGTGAATAGATATTTCAAACTCTTGTGATCTGTGAAAATCTCAAATTGTTCCCCATACAGGTAATGTCGCCACTGCTTTAGGGCAAAAACTACGGCTACTAACTCCAAGTCATGTGCGAGGTAGTTGCGCTCATGAGGTTTCAACTGCCTGGACCCATATGCGACTACCTTTCCATTTTGCATGAGCACGCAACCTAACCCTTCTTTAGACGCATCGCAATACACAGTGTACCCCTCTTCTCGTTCTGGGATGGTCAAAATTGGCACACTAGTTAACCTCTTCTTTAGCTCTTGGAAGGATTTTTCGCAAGCTTCGTCCCACTCATACTTTACTCCTTTTTGCGTCAAACGAGTCATTGGTTTAGCTAGTTTGGAGAAATCTTGGATGAACCTCCGGTAATAACCGGCCAATCCTAAGAAGCTGCAGATCTCTAACACGATTTTTGGTTGTCTCCAATCTAATACTGCCACCACCTTGGTTGGATCCACCGCAATCCCATTCTCTGATACCATATGCCCTAAGAATTTTACTTTATTCAACCAGAACTCACATTTACTCGCATTGGCATATAACCGATTATCCCTAAGAACTTGGAGGACAGTCCTTAAATGTTGCTCATGCTCTTCTTCAGACCTTGAATATACCAAGATGTCATCAATGAATACTATTACAAACTGGTCAAGGTATGGTCTAAAAATCTTATTCATTAGGCTCATGAATACTGCCGGTGCATTGGTTAATCCAAAGGGCATTACTACAAACTCATAGTGGCCATATCTAGTACGAAAGGCAGTTTTTGGTATATCCTCCTCCTTGACTCGTAGTTGATGGTCACCTGACTTGAGATCAATCTTTGAATAGCACCTTGAGCCTTTAAGTTGGTCAAAAAGGTCATCAATCCTTGGGAGTGGGTATCGGTTCTTAATCGTGACTCGATTGAGTTGACGATAATCGATGCATAGCCTCAACGACCCATCCTTCTTTTTAGCAAACAACACGGGTGCTCCCCATGGCAAAGTACTTGGCCTAATGAATCCTCTCTTGAGCAATTTCTGTAGCTGTGTCTTCAATTCTCGTAGTTCTACTGGTGCCATACGATACGGAGCCATGGATATTGGGGTAGTTCCAGGTTGTAGCTCGATGCTAAAGTCTACTTCCCGGGTTGGTGGCAACCCTGGTAATTCCGTAGGAAATACATTTGCATATTCGCATACTACGTGCGGAAGTGCTATTTCTCCTTGGCCCTCCTCATGTAGAATCAGACTTGCTATTCTACCTGCAAATTGATCGCGCCACTGCGTCCAATATTTTGTTGAAACCATAGGGTCTTGTCTATCCCCTTTAAATAGGAAACGTGTTCTATCTTGCGTATGAGCTACCACTTTCTTTTGACGACAGTCGATCATCGCTCGGTGGGCGGACAACCAGTCCATGCCCAAGATGATATCAAAGTCCGACATTTCCATGACACGAAGGTCGCAAGTTAAGCGTAGGTTCAACATTCCTATTTTACAATCCTTACAGATCAATCCTACCCGAATGCATCCTCCCATAGGTGACATTACACTTAAGGTTGTTTCTAAAGGCTCACATACAAGTTCTAATGACTTAGCACAAGCAGAGGATATAAAAGAATGTGATGCACCAGTATCAAACAAAACATGCACCCAAGAATTGTATAGTACTAAATTACCCTCAATTACAGACGGGTCCGCGTCTTCCTCTTACAGGGCAAAGATTCTGCCAGTTGTCTTCTGGTTGCCACTGGTTTGGGCATTTTGAGTTCCTCCACTCTTCTGGTGCTGCTGCCCGGTAGATCCTGTCTTATTCGTCTAAGGCTTCTGCCCACCTAATGCATGGGCATTTGATTCGGAACATCCTCCTTAGTATCTAGATGGGGGGAGTTGGGGGCATTCGCTCTTTTTGTGCCCTAATTGTTGGCAATGAAAGCACTGGATTTGTCCCATCGGCCTTTCTTGATAACCTCCTTTCTGGATCTGTTACTGCGTTGCTGTCATTGCTGTTGTGGTTGTGGTCTGGAGTACAGCTTTGAGGTCATGCTTCCCTTCTGGTTCCTCTGAGGTCCAATAGATGCCTGACTCCCTTTTCTCTTGTTCCAAGCATTCCTAGCGTCGGTTACCTCCCTTTCAGATTCTAATGCCGTCTCCAGCACCTCAACATATGAGGGGAGTCGTTGCAGAAGAACTCTTCCCCTGATTGTAAGGTCCAGTCCCCACTCGAATAGCCTTACTTTCTCTTTATCATTTGCTATGAATCTAGTTGCGTAACGGGCTAGCTTTTCAAATTTTGCAGCATACAGAGTCACGGTCATATTTCCTTGTTCCAGGTTTTGGAATTCCTTGACTTGTTCTCGGTGGATAGTACTTGGGAAATATTTATTTGGGAATGGTTCCCTGAACTGGTTCCATGATAGGCTTGTTACATCACGAGTATTCTTGATTAACTCCCACCAATGGTCAGCCTCATCATCAAGCTCGAATACTGCCAAAGCTATTCTATCAGCGGCCTCGGTTATGCCCATGGTGTCTAGCATTTTCTCTATCTGCCGAAGCCAATTTTCAGCTATCATCGGGTCCGGTACACCTGTGAACTTTGGGGGCCTCTACTTCCGAAACTCAGAAAAGAGTCGAGTCCTCTCATTCTGCCGATTGTTCCTTATTTGCCCTAGTTCCTCTAAAATTTGATGACCTAGGTTATTGGGGATGGATCCGTGTTGATTTCTGGGATGGTTTCATACATTGTTGCTGGTTTCAGTATAGCCATTAGCTCGCGTGTCCACCATTCTGTTCATGGCACGTGATGAGTTGGTTTCCAGTCTTAGAAAATCTTACTACTTAGATTTGAAATAAAGGTTCAGTTTCCTTAGGGTGCACTGAAGCAAGTAACAGTCAATAACATAGATCAACACATCATTCATATATTATAATAGACATCATTACAAAAGGGCTCCTATATCGAAGTTACATTCAAAGAGCATCTACGCATTACAAAGTTCAGGCTATCTTATTCTAAGGATCCCCATCAACGGGTCTTACAAAAGTCTAGTTTTACTACTCCTTGAACTAGTTCTCGTTTCCCGACCAATCAAAGTCTTCTTCTGGGTCTTCGTCAGTGGAGTCAGTGGCTTGGTCCGGAGAGCGGGGGGTGTACATTGGTGAGGGGGGATTGTGTTCAGATGACACCTCGATATGGTAGGCTGGGTTTGCTCCTTGCTGTTCTGGTGACTGCTCCATATTTATTGGTTGATGGTTGCCTAGCTCCTGATAAGAAGATGCGTGACTTTTCAGCCAGAGTCGGTGGTCGGTGGTATGCTCTGGTGGTCAAAGCTTGGTGTATCAAGAAGTCCATCCTCTGATCATTTTGCTCCATTCGGATCGCCTTCTTCACTGCCCGGCTCAAGAATTGTAGGCGGCGCCGCACTAGAGACCTCTTCTGCTCCCTCGTATAGCGGGAGTACTCTGTTTCCACCTTATGTATCTCAATTCTGATCATTTCCTCGGCGACACTTATATAGCGTCGGCGGCTAAAGCAGGGGCTAACAGACATGGCCCTCCTTCCTTGCATGAGGAAAGTACCTTACGAGTCGAGACTGACGGCGCGTCCTGGATAGTCTCCCGATGACATCCTAAGGTGGAAAAAGACTTTCATTAGTTAATCTTCTTATAATAGCGTGATAGAATAAAATAAGATAAGGGGTAAGGGCTTCTAGAGTCGCGTATAAGGTTGCGAGGGTTAAGGGTTGAACCTAGGCTCTGATACCAAGTTGTGACGCCCCGATTCTACACTATTGGTTGTAGTCAAGGAAGAGTCATTAATGAGTCCTATGGTCAATAACCAAGTAAGATCCCAGATCGCCGAAGGAGTCAAATTAGCCTCCCTTCTAAGTCCAGCTTTCTTAGGCAGCGCACTACCCTTTTGACAGGTCTTAAAAGGTATTGACACAAGGTCTCATAAGCAACGATAAGGTTCATACATAGAATATAAATACATAACAACCACAAATATACTTAATTCAAAAGATTGTTCCATTACATTACATCTAAAAAAAAAAAGAAGTTTAAAACTTCACATGAGTCTTATAAAATAACAAAAGGAAATATCTAGCTTTCCTAAGATAGCCAAAAGTCTTCGAAGGTTTCCGGTTCGTTATCTCCCGCTATAAGTTCCGCTTCGTCACCTGGCATGATACGCCGTGAGCTTTGAATGCCCAGTAAACACACACACCCTGTCCCTTTTTCTCCAGTCCAATGCACAATCACAATTATAACACCAAGTAGTAAAGCATGATACTCAAATAAATGAATAAAGGGTTAAGTTAGATGTCAGTAAACTAGAAATCCCCCAAAGAGATTTCGTCCTCCTAACCACAAGAATCGGGCGCGGATTATTCGGTATGCCCCCTCTTTTGCTGCTTTGTTGCAGAACTAACCTCGGATGCCTACCAACGGTTATATATAGCGTAAAGCTATCAAGAGGCCTCAAAAGAGACGGTAAAATAGGGCCTTGCCCAAATCCCTCCTCACACCAAACCACCTAGGGTCCGAATACAACCGCTCCATTCAAGGGTTCCGAAAACCACTTGCTGTAGATACCCCATTTTTGACCATCTTCAAGACTTGGACGTCACCGTTTGAACACTCGGTGATCATCCATGTTCGTGTTCGTTTTGAGTTATCGGAGGCCTTGGCTACGTGCCTTGCCTTAGGAACTCTCAACTTGACTGTTTTGTGTTTGGTTTTGCACCAAACATTTGTTGTTTTGCTTCTGAGGGTAGGGAATGGCTTGTTGGCCATCCCCACACCTCACTGGCCTTGGCTTAAGGGCACCGGCCATGTTTTCTTGCCACCGGCCATTGGTGATGGCCGGTTGGCACTCTTGGTGGTCGGCTGGCCACCTTTGGTGGTCAAATGGCCACTTTTGTTGGTCGACCACTGTTCATCTGCTTTTGGCAGATATTTTGTGCCAGTAGCACACTGCACCATGATGCACCCTCCATACACGTGTATGGAGGGATCTTACTCTTGCTTAGCTTGTTTTGTAAGCTTTGCAAGAGTTGGAATTCTATAAGAGGAGGGCTTATCCTCCCTCCTCAAGGGTTCCAAGAAATTCCAGAGCTCTGAGATTAGGGTTAGGGTTTGTGTTTCTATCCATCTCTATATCTCTCTCCTTTTGAGTTGTGTGTGTATAAGTGTGTGTTTGTTCTTACTTTTGTGCACAAACACCTACCATTACACTATACCTTGGTTACTGATGTGCCAAAGGGGTGTTCTTGAAGTTTTTGAGCTGGTTTTGACCTAAAGAAGGGGCTGGAATACTCTTTGTGAAGAAGGTCTTCAAGGGTAAGAACTTTACCCCTTTATTCCCCATTTTTGCTTAGGCTTTTCGCCATCCTTGCATCTGTTTTTAAGCTTAGTCTATAACTAATAAAAGTTCTAATTTTAAGTGCTTAAAATAGTTGCTTAAGGTTGTTTTGGTGTTTGGGGTTGTTTGATCCCTCTTAGGCCTTGTTTGGCCTCATTTTTGTGCATTTTTGGTGAGCTCCGGGACCACCTTGTCTTGGCCTTCCCACCACTGAAATTCAGAGAGATTTCAGTTGTGGGGATGGAGTTTTAAGGTCCTAAGAAGGAGAGGGCCATCTCCTCTCCTTATTGTCTTCAATACTTGCCATTTTAGCCTCATGTGTAAGCACCTTGTCTAAGTCCATGTTGGCCATGTCTTAGCTGGTATTTGGTAGTATTTTGCCATGGTTTACCTCTGTTTTAAGTTGTTTTAGACACACCATGCATGCTTTGCATACTTGTCTTGTAATGCCATGAAATTGCCTTAACATGCTTTGTGCTTTGAGCCTTGTTTCTAGCATGATTTTGGCTTAGCTTAGTGAAGCTTTTATGTATGTATTGATGTGCTTAAGGTCTAATTTTGGTTATTTGGGTCGTTCATGACTTGCTTTGTATAGCTACCATGAAATCTCCCTTGTAGGCCTTGAGTGTTAGCCCCTCTAGCATGCTCTCCTTGCATCATTTCAGTGGTTTGGAACCACTTATCATGTCATTTCAGTCCATATAGCATGTTTGTATACTTGCATTTATGGCTCCTTTGATGCTTCGAAAGGTTGATGTCTTATGCTCCATATTTGGACCTTTGTGCATGCCTCTAGACTTAGGCCATTTAGATGCCATCTAGGTGGATTTTGGGGCTCATTTTAGCATGTCATATCTCTGTTTTTGGTCACTTAATTCATACCATGTTTGGTTGCATTAAGTGTGGTGTAATGCCTCTTTAGTGGCCTTGTATGCCTCATACATTTGCTCCTTTTGTTTTAGCTGGTTGGCTTTGGTCATCGCATGTGTTAAGCTTACTTTGCCATGCTTTAGGACTGTCTCGGGTCATATTTTCCATATGCCCTCTGTTTTGCATGGTTTTGGTTCAAGTCCTCTTGCTATTTTTGGGCTTTAAGCTTCATTGCATGCCATGTTTGGTTTGTTTATGTGATTTGGCATCACTCTTAGCGCCATTTCAGAGGTTGCAACATTGTCACATTTGCATGCTTTTCATCCTCTTTTAAGTGTGCTTAAAAGTCCCCTCTTTATGCTTAAGTGTTGGTCCATTTGCATGCATGTTTGCTTGTGTATTTGTCCCTCATTCTTTAGCACTTTGGCCACTGTCTTGGGCCTATTTGAGAGCTGCCCAAATTGGTATAAGTCCATTGTTCGCATGTTGTTGCATGCTCACCTTGCGTGTTGTTGCATGCTTGGCCTATCGCATGTTGTTGCATGCTTGAATCACTTTGCATTTGGCATGCACTTCCTTGATTAAGTTGCTTAACATGTTACATGTCTTGCATACTTGTTCACATGTTCATGTTGCATACTTAGCTCGCATGCTTAGGTTGCATTTGGCATGCATGCCTTGCCTCTTGAATTGATTATGATAGAGGTTGGGCCCATTGTGTGTTTTGTGTGCATTACACTTGACATCAAAATGCATACTTGACTTCTTAGGCCATCATGCATCGAAATGCATGATTGGTGGCCCAAGGGTCGAGTACCAAACCCCTTTGAGTCCACAACATGATAGGGAGGTTGGTTGTGCAAACATTTGCTTAAAATGCATTGCCATGCCTTGTTTGCCCTATGCTGCTGTCAAAACAGGGTTCTGCAGGAAAGGATGGCCAGTCGGCCATCTTCAGTGCCAGCCGGCTATCCATATTTGGCCGATATCTTCATTTGTGGTCGATGACCACTTCCTCATGGCCGGTGGTGTTTCCTTCTAGCTGGTGGTCTCCCACAACCCTCAGGGAGTATTTCAGAAGCAACTTTGGGACTTGTGTAGTCTCCAGAGGCATAAAACAGTGCAAACAGAGGTAGCAAGAGTATGGCGATGGATTTCCAGGCGGAATCGAGCATGCGTGCATTCATCCCCCTTCTCGAGGCCTCTTTACTACTTCTCTTAGCTTAATTGATTCCTTAGTTAGTTAAGTGTTGTAAATATGTAATTAGCTTGTTAGTTGATTAAATTGTATTATTCTTTCGGTTCCTCCGAGCGAGGGCGAATTTGTAATAAGTGTGCGTGCGTGTGATGCATGCCTTCCAATCCCCACTTCTTTCTCCCTTTTACTTACCTGCTTTTGATGGTTAGTATTAGGACATGTTTTTATTAGCATCCTTATGCTATGCATGTATGCATCATTCATCAGTATTGCATGCACCGAGCTCGACGCATCATACTAATTGCATAGTATCTCAAATCTAACTTGAATACATGTTATATGTTGCATTTCACATGTCATCTATAGATTAGCCGAGCCTACTCTAGTTGCATTTTGCCTGCGATGTATTAGCCATCTTAACATGGACTTGGATCATACACTTGATTACTAACATGTTCCTTGTTTTTGGCTTGGAGTACTAGGTGAGTGTTTATGCTTTAGCATCTCGCATCAGTGTGAATGTTAACATGAAAGCATGCTTGCCGTGAGGCTAACTGCTTAGTTGATTTACTACTTGAATGCCTGTGGGTGGAGGTTGGATTGCTTGAGTTGGAACAACTCATTGAAATCCGCGTTTTAGCCTACTTGCGAGTAGCAAATTTCAAACTGTCTTTCAAACAAGCGGATATGCAATGCTTTGTTCCAAATTAGGCGATCTAGTCTATACTTTTGTGTTGTGCGCATCACATAGTAAGATTAGCTAATTAACCGGAATAAGAATGCATAATGTTTTCAAAACTAGATATCATGGTTAGTAGAGGCCGATCTTTGATCGGGCGAGCGGGGGGTGCTCATAGCTGACCTTCCCCAATCGTACCCAAGTTCCCGAGCCGAGGCAACTTTGGTGATGACGGACACCTGGCCTTAGGCAACGAGTTAGGGTTTCCTAAATTCCCCCATAAAAAATATTTAGGTGGCGACTCTGTATCTGGCAAAGCAGTCCATGTTTGGCATTTCTTTCAAAAAAAAAAAATATGTTTTCAAAAACGATTTGCCGGATTTGGACTCTTTGGTGATTTATTAATCTCGCATTGCACTTTGCGAGATCAGATTAAGAACCGCGACATTGAGTCCGAACTGTAGTAACCCCAAATGAACAAAAAAGGGGATTCCCTCCCGGGACGTTCGGGGACGTCTACACTTGCGCAAGACTTTAACTTCTAAATAGGGAACACATCCCCAAAAACCATATATCATATATTCTCATCTTTTCATTACTCAAGTGTTCGAAAACCCAATACCCTTCCTATTAGGTTTCCCGTTGAGTTAAATGTTTTACATCAAGGTTAGTCCAACTTACAAGACAATAATATCCATCTAAGCATGCATTCTTAAGATGAGAAAGGTAAATAACATAACCACAACACATATAATATCATGCCAAGATATGATCATAAGCTACTAAGCAATCTCATGAACTCAAGGGCATAAAACATCCACACATAACACCATTTCCAGATTTAGTATCGCATAAAGATTAAAATGAAAGGACTATTTTAGATCTTTCATTGGACTCGGCCTTCCTATGGCTTGTAGAGAATTTGATCTAGTTTCTAGAACATATTTCAGAAATGGGATAGCCTTTCTAGATTTTAAGTTATTTAGAAAACATTCCAGCGCTGTCCAGATTTGTCGATCGTTACAAAAATTTGATTTTCTTGCAAACCGCTCACTGTTTTTCTATGAAACCAATTTTAGTTGAAATATAACTCCTTGAGGAAGATTTTGACAAAAAATAGAGGTACAGAATAATTTTATACATTTTTTTAGAATTTTTGAAAGTGTGCTGCAAAAATAGATTCTAAGGTAAAATGCCCAAAACAAAAAGATTTATGAGAAAGGGATTCCACCAAGGGAAAATTTTCATTTCTTTTATGATGAAAACATGCTAACTAACACATATTAAACTTAGAAAATTTGGTTGAGAGTGTGCCCTTGGAAAGTTGAGAGATTGGTATGAAAAAAAAGATGGTTTTGTGCCGAAATGGGGAAAATACAAGAGAGATAGAATCAATACTCAACTCTTACATTTTTAACACAAGTAACTCATCAATAACAGATCTTAAAACATTATTTAGAACCCTTAGAAACATGTATTTGAAAAAGGAAAATGAAAGAGAAGGTTGTGTTTGTGGCTTACCTACTAAGCTTTGCACATGAAGGCTCTCTTCTTCCTCCCTCTTCTTCTCTAGACTTCTCTCTCTTGCTCTCCTCCCTCTCTCTAGCTGAAAGTGTGTGTGAGTGTGTTATTTGTGCTTGCCAAGCTAGGGGGGTGTTGGTATATATAGACAATTTTTGATGTAAAATGTCCTAAAAGCCCATTAGTTGGAAATGGATGGAAAGGTTAGGATTTGTTTGAAGTTTTAAAGGAATAGAGATGATTTGGGAGGCTTACTCATAGGTTTAGGCAACATTTAGTTGTAATGAAACTAGTTTTGGAATTAGCATCTTAGGTCTAGGGTACTAGGTTTGTGAGTTTCTAGATTTTCATGATGATAGACTTAAAAAATTGTATCCTCACTTCCTCCTAGAATGGCCGGCTCTAGGAAAGGGTGAAGGGGATATTTTTTTTTTTTAATCAATTTTAGGCTCTAGGACACACTCCTCAAGGTGTATACATATATATATATATATATCTTGATTGATGGTACTCATGTTACAAAGGTACAAGTACTAGTCTTTGGGATAAATTTTGAATTTAAATAAAGAGTGAGGGCTTGGACTTAAATACATGTGTTGGAACCTTACTCATGTAGAATTAAAATTAAATTAGGTTAGGGAATCTAATCTGGCTAGAAAAATTCCTGTTTTGCTAAAAATAAATAAATAAATAAAATGCTAACCGACAAGATCTTGAAATAATTCAAGTAACCGAGGGGCTTTAAGAAAATAATTCAAACATTACGGTCTTTAAAGTGAATACATATTTTAGGGGCTTCACAGTTCCAGCGGACTGTAAACTCATGAAAAAGTACTGGTTGCACGTTTTTCACGTTCGATGGGTGCTCGACCCACGATCGAGCATGAGACTCAGACCCTCGCTCAAGCGCAGATTACCTCGCTCGAGCGGACTGAAAAACACATGAACTTCTGGGTATATGCATTTCACGCTCGAGCGTGACTCTCGACGCTCGAGCGGAAGTGCATGTACTCAGAGTCTACGCTCGAGCATGGAGTCCTCCGCTCGAGCGTGGATAAAAAATCTGGAATTTCCAGATTGATCCTCACGCACAAAACTCAACCTCTAAAACTTCAAATTCAATTTTTCTGGGCTAATTTTCTGGAAAACACTTAGAAACCCATAATACAACATGTTTCAAAGATTATTTTGTAAAATCAAGCCCGAAGGTAAGCCAATTGAACACAATTTCAATGAAATTTTCATGAACAATGTAAGAACATAACATGCAAGAGTTCTTATGAATTCTAATGCTCCAAAACATAATCAAATGCAAGATTGAGCTCAAAATCATGGTGAATTCATGGACCACAACTAAAATATGAACATGCATGTGGAAATTCTCATGTAAATGATCTCAAAACTCAATGATATGGACATGCATGCACACATTGCTTCTCAATTCAACTCTTTAGGCTATAACTTGACTCTAATCTCCAATATTTCCATGAACTATGCAAGAAACAACTTAAATTCATGTTCAAGAGGGTGAATTTCCTACCTTAGGTCTTGAATTCCTAGTGTGCTAGCTCAATTTTGCAAATTCTCCTTCAATTTTTCTAATTTCCAAGCCAATTCTTGTTGAATCAATTCTTTCCTCCTACTCTCCCTCCCTCACTCGATTTTGGTCTAGAAGATGGATGAGATGAAAGTGCCAACATATATGAATCAAGATTAAATAAATGGCCTAGCATTAATCCACTCAATGGTAATGATGCAATTAGCCTAGGTTCAATTAATTTAGCATTGTTTAATCTAATTTAATCATTCCAAATTGGATTTTAATTAAACCTACCATAAAATCACATAAATCCTAATTAGCATATAACACTAATCACTTTCTGATTCAGTCGTCGATAAGGCCTTCAATTCGCAGTCCGAAATTAAAACATGAACAGATCATTCAACGACAAACAGATAGAATGCAATTAAGCAACACACTCACACAAACAATTTAGGATTTCATCCTAATCAATTACTTATCATGCTCAAACACAATTTAACACTAATCAGAGGTGAGGGTTGTCACACCAGTGAATAACAAATGTGTAAAGAGGTTAAGAATGATGTCCTTTACAGTCTTTGAAACAATCGATTAGCATTAGAACAATTCAATCACTATCATTTGTCAATCAATCGTTCAATTCAATCGATTCAATCAATCATATTCTTATAGGTCATACGTGGTACATCCAATAGTAACAATACACTAGGTCTTAAAAGACCGAACAATCAATTGATGGCCATCAAACAATAACACTAGTTCCAAGATTTGGAACTGACAGAGATCTCTATAACAATAGCAATATCAATAACAATAACGATAACACTACGCTAAGGATGCCACGAATACAATTCAAAAGAGGATCATCATTCAATTGATAGAAAGTAACCATTTAGAAACAATGTAATTTATCATTCAAAAAAGAAATACAATTTGAACATATCTTTACAACATTGTTATTCACAGTGGGCTCATCGGTATACGTACTAATGGTTCGACATCCGACTTAAATAAATAAAGTCAAGCACAACACAATTACAATGACACTCTACAATCTATTTAATTCGGTTACTTGTTTGTCTTTCGGTTTCTCTCATTTGATTCTAATTTTTCATTCGGTTATTCCTATTTATTTTTTTTCCATTCCTTTTAAATATGGATGACTAGTATTGGGAATAAATTAGATTATTAACCTCCAATTAAAATATGTTAGCTATGTATTAACCAAACTAATTAAATATAAATAATCTAATCATAAACCAGTCCTTATTAAGTTCACTAATTACACAATCAAGCCTAAATTAGGCTTATACACATTAAATTACAATTATTCAGTCATATTTAAATTATTGAATAAGAAACTCATAAATATGCACATTTTGCAATTTCAACTTCATTTTCAAGCAAATCAAGGCCCAAATAATTAATCTTCACATTTAGTTCCATAATTTTAAGCCTAATTTAATTTCAATTGAATTTAATTAATTCTCAATTAAGGCTTAATTTGAATACATCTAATTTTATGAACCTAAATCAAATTTTTAATTGAATTCTTATAAGGCTCCAAATATCAAGTTAAACCCATTCTTCCATTTTTGAAACTCAATTTCATGAAACATCCATTTGCATGTAATCCACTCCCAAAACTCAATTAATCATGCTGGAATTTGGGTTAAAAACATCAAATAGAAATCAAACTTGAAATCAACTCCCAAATCTTCCAATTTGAAGAAAGATTAAAACTTCAATGAAATTATAAAACGTAAATCATGTGTTATGAAGCTTCAATTGTAAAACCCATGAAGAAATCCTTTGGCAACTTTAGAAATTCATGAGACTCATGCAATAAATTATTTATAAAACGATAATATCATGTATATAAACAAGATCAAGCCATGCATGTTGAGTTTTGAGGATTAAATCATCTAATTTCTCATTTTTTTAATATTATTTATGGTTATATATTCTCAACCCCAATTTCTCTTCATGAATTCCCCTTTCAAGTTTGAAACCAATGCAAGAAAATAAATGTATAATCATGAAATTCAAGAAAACATGCCATGCATGGTGAATTTGAGAGTTCATTTCCTTCAATTCTTGCCATGTGTGCTTATAAATGCTTTCTAGGGTTAAATACAATACAACACAACTCATCCTCATTCAACTTCAATTCCATGAGATCATGGGTGTATCAACCCTGTTTCAAGAAATGAGAAGAAGATTCTTACCTTAGATGGTTAATTAGAGAAGATTTGCTTGATTTCCCTTCAATTTTTGTTTGATTCTTCTTCTCCCTCTCTTCATTCCTCTCTTTCCTGAGCACTCTCTTTTCCTCTCCAGATTTTCTTTCATTCTCTTTCTTCTTGTTGAATCAAAGAGGCTCATATTCATATATATATATATAATATTTATTAAATCAAATTAATTAATTATGAATTAGATTTTTATAAAACTTCATATTAAGTCCTAAAAATTATGTTGATTCTAATTATGTATTCCGTTATGGTTTTTGAAGCCTCTAAGGCCTTCAATTTGTAGTGTAAAGTTGCAATTAAACCACCCAAACACACCTTAACGAATCAAATGGAATAAATTTTCAATTAAACTTCCCAAATGACTCTAAAAAGTCCAATTAGCATATCCATGTATTCAATTTCAGTTTCTGAATCCATTTAGACCGTCAATTTCAGTATCTAGATAGCTTAATACAATAATGAAACTCAAACACACCTTAACGAATAAAATAAAATCAATTTTCAATTAAACTTCCCAAATGACTCTAAAAATTCTAGTTAGCATATCCATGTAGTCAATTTCAGTTTCTGAATCCATTTAGCCCGTCAATTTCAGTTTATGAATCCATTTAGACTGTCAATTTCAGTATCTAGCCATAATCACAATAGATAATCTCCCAATTTGGACAGATATGCACAATTAAGTTATATAATCATTCATTAACACATAATTCAATTAATATAATCACAACTTGCATTTTAGGGCTGTTACACAAAAGTTGGGGGTTAGCCACCCTTATTTGTTCTTGCTTACTAGTCTTATTTTCTTTGTTAGTTGTTTAGCTTTTTGGGCTCTTTTCATGCACTTTGAGCCACTATTTTTCACCTATTAGGAGCTATTTTAGGGCTGTCCTAGGTTGTTTAATTGGTTCAAGCTTTGATTAGTTCATTTATTGTATCACAAGTTCTTATATGTAGCTTGTTGCATGTGGTTCTAAATTTTCTTTAATTAATTTCCATGTTTAAGAATCTCATTTTAACAAGCAATCTATCATCCATTTCTTTCATTTGAGAGTTGTTTTAACCGATTGACGGTTATTCAAAACATGAACTAAATATCTATGCTCAATGGCTTAATCTCTACAGAGGTTCATTGTCAACGGCATAGTCACTTTTCCATGTTGAGAATCACTTCCCGTTTGACATGTTTCTCACTTAGTGGACATAGCCATCATCTTGGACAAATGGGTTAAAGAATGGCAAAGACTAATGAAAATTGCTTAAAATGAACCAACCAACATAATGAAAATGGATTATATTGCTTGGGCTCAGCCGGACGTTATGCCAAGTCTATTGTGTCAAGAGTTGTCACACGTCAATTCATGGTGTTTTGACGACCCTTGAAGCGTCTTTACTACCCCCTTTGAGCTTACTCCATAATAAAGGGGAGGGGTAGTTGTTATTCATTACATTCATTAAATTTTGTCCAAATTGTGGCTAAAATCATCAAGCAAGCAAATTGCTGATTGATAGTTTTGGAACCATGACAGAGAAGTGTGAGAGCGACAAATAGAGCTCAGAAAACTCTGTCTGCATTGTTTTCACCTCAGAGCACAAAAATAGGGTTTTGCATAAAATTAAGGCATATATGGCCTTATTTGGGCCTGGTCGGGTTTCATTGGGGGCCGGCCTGCCATCAATGTTTGGTAAGGCAGTGTGTTTTGTAGAAGCAAAGAGCAGTGATTGGGGTGGAACAAAGTAACCTAGGCAGACAGAGGAACTTATAGGCATTGCACATGCAATTGTCATGCCTTATGGTTGTTTAAACTAGTATTATAATTAATTATTGATTATCGTAATTAATATTGTTGTAGCAATATGTCGTTAGATGGTTAGCTTATTTTGTTGTAATAAATTAGCTAGTTAGTTAATTATGGCTTAGCTAGTTAGTTACTTATTCATTCATTTGGCTTTGTAATAATTAGTTTAATTTGGATTCTCAGACATTGATTCACACCGTCTCATGTGAGGGCAAATATGTAATAACTTGTATATCTTCTAACTCCACGTCTTTCTCTCTTTTACTTATTTGCTTATGATGGTTAGTATAGAATATCATTTTTCAAATTAGCATCTTTATGCTTTGCGTCCTTTGTCTTGCATACATCCAAGGTTCGGCTCATCATACTAACCAAATGTTTAAATTCATTGCTTGAATACGTGATTCATCACATGTCTTGAATGGAATCATATGCCACGTCTATGGCTGAGCCTATTAAAATTACATAACTTGTATGTGTTGCATTTAGTCATATTGCATTAGTTAGGAGTATGCATATTTTCTAATTATTTTGCTTTGTTTTGGCTCAAAGTACTAGGTGAGTAATTTTGAGTTTTAGCATCTTGCATCGAATGTTTGTGTTGCCATGCCAAGCATATGTCCATGAGGCTAAGTGCTTAAATGATATACCTGTTTGAATGCCGATGGGTGAAGGCTAATTGCTTAAATTGGGACAAATTGATTAATGTACAAACTAACCTTTTCAAGTGACGAATATCAAAAACAATTTTCCAACAAACACGAAATCAAAATGTTCTAATCTTTGCAAATTAGTCTATACTTATATGCGTCACATAGTAATGTTAGTCTAATAAAACTCGAACAAGAGCATATAATGTAAATAAGAATCACATCATGATTAGTAGAGGCCGATCTTTGATCGGGCGAGTGGGGTGCTCAATTCACGACCTTCCCCTCTCATACCTAAGTTCTCGAGCTGAGACACTTTGGTGATGACGGACTAATGGCCTTTGGCATGAGTCTCAGGTTTTCTAAATTTTCCAAAAAAATAATATTTAGGTGGCGACTCTGTAATCTAGTAAATCAATCCATTTTTAGCATTTGATTCAAACATCGATTTTTCAAAAAGAATTATTGGATTTGGACTGTTTTGAGTTTTCACTGTTTTACATTGCACTTGTGAAATCAGATTCAGAACCACGAGAGTCCGAACTGTAGGGCTAGTCATATCCGAAAGGAACACGAAAAGTAAGCTACAGTTTCTACCGACTCTGCTGGGGACTTAGAGAACTTGACTTGAAATTCATGATGTGAAATTTTATCTACACTTATATGTTCTTTGTATTGCATTTGCATGGTTACTTTAAGTTACTGTGTTTTCCATCTACTATTCCTAGACGGTTTGCCAGAGGCTTACCCAAAAGGCTTGCCAAAAGGCTAACCGATCATGGGCTCTGCCATGTTAGAAACACAACCCTTGGATCTGGATTACCACTGTACTGCTTGATCCTCCTTTCACTTCTTGGTATTAGGTGTGAGAGGTATATTAGGTAATCTTGCTGAGATACTCTTTTGACCATTTGACCTAGTTACATATAGTGAGGCTATAGTGACTATTCCAACTTAGGACAGGATGCCACCCATTTGCAGGATGTTGTGAAACTCATTGTTTGAAATAGTACAGCCTAGATCGTGTCAAAAATCTAGGACAAGGTAACCCTACCCCTTCATAGGGGTGTTTTGGCACTTTTACTTGGTATGTGCTTTTACAGTGAGATTGTACAGGATGGTTCATATCAGTATGAATTTAAGAACAGAGTTTAGTGGGGATTACAATTCAGCTGTGTGTTATGACTATTGCCAGCCGGCCATCAATGTTTGGTAAGGTAGTGTGTTTTGGCCATCAATGTTTGGCACAAAATACAACACAGAACGTGGAGGAATTTACTGCCATGATGGCGGCTTTCTAGAGAACCATGGATACTATGAACCAAAGGATGGCTGCACAGGATGAAATTATCGCCGATCTACGATGTACATTTGGGGCATTTGCATCAAATGTGCATCCGATCTCGGCTGCTCAGCTAAACCCAGATCTATCCCCACTAGTAAAAAATTCCCAAATCCCAGATCTTCAAGAAATGTTTCTCCCGACTCTGGCTTATAGGCCTCCAATTCAATCCCTCGCAGGAATTTTTCCTTTTGATATCAATGAAATTGATCCAACTTTGATTAACATTGTTAAATTGGAGAAAGCATTGAAATTATCCCAAGGCTTCAATTCTATTCCGAATATTGAAGACGGGTACACTGAGGCTTCAGTCAGATTATCAGAGAAATTTAAGATGCCCCACATCGACAGATTTGATGGAAATGGGAATCCAATTGTGCATGTCCAGTTGTTTTTAGATGTATTAAGGCCCATGGGTTTATCTAGGGCACATAAGCTTTCCTTGTTTGGGAGAACCCTATCTGATGTAGCGGCTATTTGGTACACTAAGTTGGAAGACTCAACAAAGTAGAATTGGAAGGAGCTATCTGAGGCATTTGTCAATCAGTATTCATATAACACCCAGACAGAGGTAACCATCAGTGAGCTGGAAGCTACTACCCAGAACCCCAAAGAATTATTCATTGATTTTGTCACCCGATGGAGAGCCAAGGCAGCTCGAATGACAAATAGACCTACCGAAAGAGAGCAAGTCAGGCTAGGGGTCCAGAACCGTGAGCCAAACATGCTACAGAGAATAATAGTGGTACCGTTATCCACCTTTGCTTCCTTACATGAGTTGGGGGTCCAGATTGAGAGTGCATTCAAAAAGGGTATCATCCACAAAACAACTGAACCTACCAGAAGGCCATTCTCCCAGAATACCAATACTAGTAATAGCACTATTCCGCGGCCTGCAGATGTCAGTACTGTTGTTTTAACGGCCAAGATGGCTGATTCCTTTGCTATTGCCACAACCTCACAACCTCCACAAAATACCGGCCCACCCCAAAATCGAAGAGATTTTACTCCCCTCCACATGAGCCCAGCCCGCACCCTCAAACTATTAATAGAAAAGGGGCATCTCAAGCCTCTCAATCCTCGTCCACTTCCGGACCCATTGCCACCCAAACATGACCCTACCCAGCATTGTGTCTTCCACCAACAATATGGCCATCTCACGGACTTGTGCTACCGTTTACGTCATAAGATCCAGGATCTCATCGACAACAAAGTCATCACCCCACCCACTAAGCCAAATGTAATAACCAACCCACTTTCTGCACATAACCAAATTCCCCGGCCTAGAAAAATTAACCACATCCATATACTACCATCCACCTTAGCACATACATTACCTCATCTCACCTACCAAAACCGAAGGTGGTTATTCCAAAAGGCATAGACATGTACATGATGGATCTAATACCACAAACCCAATTCAGACCCGCGGCAGTAGAAATGGAGAAAAAGGAGAATGTACTGAAGATAGGGTCGTCTGATACCCGTATCATAAAGAAGGGGGTCTCGCTCGCAAAGGAGTACGATCCCAGTTTATACATTGTGGTCGTCAATAAGGCAAAGCGAATAGTCATCTTGCCGGACTTTCCCAGAATTAATGCTATTGGGGAGAACCAGTTAGGACAGAATCAAAACGATTGACCGGAACAAGGCCTAAATGACTTGGCTGAATTGGAAGAAGACCTGGCCGAGCTAGAAGAGGATCTAGACAACCTCTACTTCTTTGAAGAAGAGGATACAAGCAGTGTACAACTAGGATGGTGGGATTTGAGCAAGCTGGAAACAAGCAATGAATGGTTGAGTGAGGAAGAGTCAAATGTGGAGGAACAGATAAGAGAGACTGGGAAGGAAGAGAAAATTAGTGCTAGTAGCAAGGCTGAGGCTGCACCTCTTACTAAGAAGGAACAGGCGTTGGAATAATTTCAAAGGGAAATGATAAAAGAGATCTAGACAAAGATAGCTCTGGAGCAGGAAAAAGAAAAAAAGAAAGAAGAACCCGGGACAACGGTGGGTGATGTCCAAACTACCAAAAAGGTCTAATAGGAGCCCAGCGACCGGAAAAGGATATTGAGGAAGCTTAGAAAATATCAGGATTCAGAAACCAAGACTGTGGTGGAGGAAGAATGGTATGATGATGGGTCACGTGTTGTTCACATACTCCAGATAGAACCTGATACTAGCCTGGCGATGACTACGGGAAAGTGGTAGGAAAACAGCAACCTAAGTCATGCGTACACTGACAAAGGTTGGAAAGTTGATACCCCGGATGACACCTGGTATATTGACAAGATCAATCACATGACCCAGAGTGGTCAATACTTCAAACCCGCAACATTAGATCAGCCAGAGACCTTTGGAAAGGAGGCTGAAAGACGTTGAAGAAAACCTGGTCTTAAAATAACTCAAGAAGATTTAGGCGGATATATCAATCCGGGGGTTGATAATGGCTTCTCGGGAGCATAGGCGAACATTGTTGGAGGCAATGAACCAGACCAAATTACCTATCGATACCACTACTGACCAATTGGTATCGTTGGTTACATTTGGGGACGTTACGCCAATGATATCTTTTATAGATAAAGAGTTACCACCTGAGGGTGCCAACCCTAACCGACTCTTATACGTAACCCTGAAAAGTCAGAAAAAGTGGATTCCGGTGGTGTTAGTAGATACCGAGTCAGCAATTAATGTATGTCCAATGACATCTATTTGAGGCCGGTTGACTTTACACCTATGACTCAGGTCGTCCGGGCTTATGACAATACAAGTTAGGATGTTATGAGAATGTTCAAAAGCCATATCATAATCAGCCTGTCTGAGCATGAGATGGAATTTCATGTCATGGACGTCCCGGCCACTTTTAATCTACTACTGGGAAGACCCAGGCCCTGGCTACATCAGATGAGGGTTGTATCATCAACAGTCCATCAGTTAGTGAAGTACCCCTTCAAATGCAGGATTGCCATTGTATATGGTAATTCTGGGATGCATCCTCCCCAGGAAACCATTGTGCCATTATTGGAAATCATATATAGGGAGGAAGACGTGTTCCTTTTTAACTTCTCTTTGGTAGAAGGCTGGTTGGTCTAAACCATCATGGCAGAGGGCGATTAGAACTACATGAATGCACAATCCATCTACATGATGAACAAACAGGGGCATATGCCCAAATCAAGACTAGGCTAAAATGGTAGACAGGGGGGCACTGTCGCCAAGGAAATAAGTCACAACCCCCATGCTTTCGGGCAGGAATACAAACTTAACACTGTAAGTTGGCAAAGAAAGTGGAAGGAGTTGCGAGGAAGGTTAAAAGAAAAAAGGACTAAGAGGCAGTACGAGTCAGTCCATAAACCAATACAGGGGACCTTAAATGGACGTTTTGTCTGCCAAGGAAAAGACTTCCCCTGTTATGGATTCCTAGAGCCTTGGTATGACTGGGAAACAAAAACAAGGTATCCGGGGTTCGAGATCTTCTTCAGACACTAGTTACCAGAAGATGAAGATGAACAAGTAGATCTGAGCCCTAACACAGATCAAGGTGGAACTACAAGCCTAGACATTGAAGAGGAAGAGCTGTTGGAAAAAGCGCTAGCTGACCTACTGGCAAGTTCTACTACTGAAGCTAAGTTCGTCAACTTAGGGGATAGTTTTACTATCTCAATGATCTGGGATAACCCAACTGCGAATTTCTCTAATCTTATCGTGGATGCATCTGAGGCTCCATGCCTGGTTTGAAAGTTTGAGCAAGGCGTTATCAATAGTTCTTGATTGGATAGTGAGTTCGGATCTGATTCCACTGAGTCTATGGAGTCGGGGTCAGATTTGAGTTCCTCTGAGTCTGGTACTTCTAGGAGTGGTAACCCGGATACGAAAGTCCTGTCCAGGTCATCTTTTAGCTTTTCTTTCGAGTTCACTATAACCAAAGATCCAGACTTTTTGAATGGGAATGTTGTGGACTTTGCCTACTTCTCTGTGCTTTTGGTTTGTTGTACTGATCTTAATTTTCAAAATTTTGACATAAACGAAGAGGAAGAAATTCCTCGAGTTTTGAAAATTTGATTGATCATGAGGAGTAGAGACGTGTTAAGCCCTTACGGATGAAATCATTGCTATTAACGTGGGTACTGAGGAGGATCCTCGCTTGGTCCAGATCGGGTCCACGTTGTCTTCAAAGAAACGAGAGCGTTTAATCGCTTTATTAAAAAAATTCAAAGATATTTTCGTATGGTCCTACAAAGACATGCTTGGAATTGATCATGAGATTGTACAGCACTGGATCCTTCTTGACCCTGAAGCCCGACCGGTTAAGCAAAAATTGAGCAGAGTTCACTCGGATTGGGCTTTGAAGATCAAGGAAGAAATTACCAAACAGATTGAACCAAGGTTCTTGCTTGTATCTGAGTATCCAATGTGGTTGGCTAATATTGTTCCAGTCCCAAAAAAGGACAGCAGGATCAGGATCTATGTTGACTTCAGGGATCTGAATAAGGCTAGTCCGAAGGATGAATTTCCACTGCCGCATATTGACAAGTTGGTAGACTTCACTGCTGGCCACGCCCTGTTGTCATTCATGGATGGATTTTTCGGGTACAACCAGATTCTGATGGCACCCGAGGATAGGGATAAGACCGCTTTCACTATTTCGTGAGGCACCTACTACTATCGAGTCATGCCATTTGGGTTAAAGAATGCTGGGGCCACTTATCAAAAGGCTGCAACCACCATTCTGTACGACATGATTCACAAAGAGGTTGAGGTATATGTGAATGATATGATTGTCAAATCCAAAGACCGAGTGGGCCACTACACCGCACTAGAGAAATTCTTTCAACAGATCGGAGAGTATAGATTGAGGTTGAACCCATAAAAATGCACCTTCGGCATAACAACAGGAAAAATGCTGGGATTTTTGATCACACAAAGAGGAATTGAGGTAGATCCTTCCAAAATCAAGGCTATCTTAGAAATGCCACTACTAAGGACTGAAAAGGAGGTGCGTGGCTTTCTGGGTAAAGTGCAATTTATAAGGCGGTTTATTTCAAAACTAACTGTAGACGTCCCCAAATGTCCCGAGAGGGAAAATCCCATTTTTTTCATTTGGGATCACTACAGTTCGGACTCAATGTCACGGTCCTGTAGCTAATCTCGCAGAGTACAATGCAAAACTGATGAATCATCAAAGAGTCCAAATCCGGCAAATCGTTTTGGAAAACAGATTTTTAGAAATAAGTGCCAAACATGGATTGCTTTGCTAGATACAGAGTCGCCACCTAAATATTTTATTTTGGAGAAATTTAGGAAACCCTGACTCGTTGCCTAAGGCCACATGTCCGTCATCACCAAAGTTGCCTCGGCTCGGGAACTTGGGTACGATTGGGGAAGGTCATCTATGAGCACCCCCGCTCGCCCGATCAAAGATCGGCCTCTACTAGCCATGATATCTAGTTTTGAAAATATTATGTGCTCTTATTTCGGTTATTAGCCTAGAATTACTATGTGATGCGTCAAAACACACAAGTATAGACTGGATTGCCTAACTTGGAACAAAGCATCTCATATCCATTTGTTTGGAAATAGTTTTAAATTTTGCAACTCGCAAGTAGGCTAAAACATGGATTTCGATGAATTATTCCAATTCAAGCAATCCAACCTTCACCCATAGGCATTCAGGTAGTTATATCACATAAGCAATTAGCCTCATGGCAAGCACGCTGTTGTAGACACCCCATTTTTTACCGTCCTTAAGACTTGGACATCACCGCTTGAACACTTGGTGGTCATCCTTGTTCGTGTTCGTCTTGAGTTCCCGGAGGTCTCGACCACGCACCTTGCCTCAGGATTCCTCGACTCGACTATTTTGTGTCTGGTTTTGCACCAAACACTTGTGTTTTGCCTTTGAGAGGCAGGGAATGGCTTGTTGACCATCTCCACACATCACCGGCCATGGCTTAAGGCCACCGGCCATTGTTTTGTTGCCACCGGCCAAATGTTTGGCCGACCGGCACAATGTTTGGCCGACCGGCACTCTTTGTAGTCAACCGGCCATCTATCTATTTTGGTCATTTACATTTTTGGCCGGTGACCCACTTGCATTTACTTTTTTTATTTTTTTTGCTGTGCTAATTGGCATACACCTTTGCTCCCCTCCATACACGTGTATGGAGGGATTTCCCTCTTGACTAGCTTACTTGAGAAGCTTTGCAAGAGGGATTGTCTATAAGAGGGGGCCTCTTCTCCCTCCATTAGGGTTACAAAATTTTTCAGAGGAGCTCTGATATTAGGGTTGGAGTTTGTATCTATTCCATCTCTATATCTCTCTCTTTTTGCCTTAAGTGTGTGTTTGGTCTTATTCTTGCACACAAACACCCACCATTACACCTTACCTTGGCTTCTGAGGGGCCAGAGAGCTGTTCTTGGTGTTCTTGAGTGGATTCAAGCTTGAAGAACCAGCTGGAGCATTGTTTGTGAAGAGGCTCATCAAGGGTAAGAACTTCACCCTTTATTTCCCATTTTTGCATAGTTTTTCAACCAATCTTACAACTGTTTTTAGACTTTGTATATAACTAATAAAAGTCTGGTTTTTGAGTGCTTTAAATAGTTGTTTAAGAGTGTTTTGTTGTTTGGGGTTGTTTGACCCTCATAGGCCTTGTTAGGCCCTATTTTTGTGCTATTTTGGTGAGCTTCGGGGCCACCTTGTTTGGGCCTCCTCACCACTGAAATCTTGAGGGATTTCAGTGGTGAGGATGGTGCCTTAAGGTCCTAAGAAGGGGAGGGCCATCCCCTCTCCTTGTTGTCCTTGAAAAGGGCTATTTTTGCCTCATGTGTGAGCATCTTGTTTAAGTGTATGATGGCCATGCCTTAGCTATTTTTTGTGCTTATATTGTCATAATATAGCTTTGTTTTTACTTGGTTTAGACACACCATGCTTGCCTTGCATACATGTCTTGTAATGCCATATTTTAGCCTTAACATGCTTTGTGCTTTGAACCTTGTTCTAGCATGTTTTTGGCCAAGCTTTGTGAAGCTTTTATGCTTGTTTTAGTATGCTAAGGGACTGTTTTTGGTCATTTGGGTTTTCCATGCTTTGTTTTGTATAGCTACCATGTAACCTCTCTTGTATGCCTTAAGCATTGGCCCCTCTAGCATGCCATCCTTGCATCATTTCAGTGGTTTGGCACTACTTATAGCATCATTTCAGTCCTCATGGTGTGCTTGTATGCTTGCATTTGATGTCCCTTTAATGCTTTACAAGGTTGTCATCTTATGCTCCATGTGTGGCCTCTTTTGTATGCTTGCATGTTCAGACCACTTAGATGCCATCTAGGCATGTCCTTAGCTTTATTTAGGTCTGCCTTGGACCTGTTTTAAATCCTTTTAGCTTTGTGAGGCTTGTTTGACTTAGCCATGGTTTAAGCCCCTTAGGCTTTCCTTGAATCTTGGACCATTGTTGCATGTTTAGCTTGTCTTGTTTACTTGGTTTGGCACCTTTATAACATGATTTTCAGAGCTTTCTATGCATGCTATGTGTCCATGTTTATCTTCTTTTAAGTATGCTTAAAAGTTGTCTCTTTGATACTTAAGTGTTGGTCCATTTGCATGCATGCTTGTATGTGCATTTGGCCCCATCCTCATAGCTTTGGCCACTGTTTTGGGCTTAGTATAGAGCTGCCCGAATAGGTTTAAGTTCATAGTTCACATGTTGTTGCATGCTCACCTTGTATGCTTGTTCGTATTGCTCATGTTGCATACTAGCTCATATGTCTAGGTTGCATTGCATTGACATGCATGCTTAGCCTCTTGAATTGAGTATGATAGAGGTTGAGCTTCTCGTTTGTTTATGTGCATTTCATTTGAAATCAAAATGCATAACTTGGTTTCTTGGGCCATCACACATCGAAATGGGCGATTGATGGTCTGAGAACCGAGAACCATGTCCCTTTGAGTCATAAACATGATAAGGGATGTGTTGGTGCACACATTTGCTTGAAATGCATTGCTATGCCTTGTTTTGCCCTCTACTACTGTCAAAACAGGATTCTGTAGGAAGGTTTGGGCGGCCGGCCATCTTTAGTGCCGACCGACCAACAATTGGTGGCCGATATCTTAACAAGTGGCCGGTGATCATTTCTTTTGGCTGGTGACCATTTCCCTTGGCCGGTGGCATCCCACAGGGTTCATAAAGTGTACGTTGGGATTTGTGCGATGATCAGAGGAACAGAGCAGGGAAAACAGAGGCAACTTGTGCATGGCAGTGGACTTCCGAGCAGAACCCGAGCACGCGTGCATTGGACCCTCTTCCCGAGGCTGTTTACTGTTTTATTAGATTAGTTAATTTGCTTAACTAGTTTAATTGGTCTGTAATATTTAATTAGCTTGTAGGTTAGTTAAATCTGTATTATTCTTTCGATCCCTCTGAGTGAGGGCGTATTTGTAATAAGTGTGGGTGGGTGCGTGTGTGCATGCCTTCCAACCCCCACTTCTTTCTCCCTTTTACTTACCTGCTTTTGATGGTTAGTATTAGGATATGTTTAATTCAGCATCCTTATGCTATGCATGCGTGCATCATTCATCAGTATTGCATGCACTAGGCTCGGCGCATCATGCTAACAGCATAGTATTCCAAATCTAACTTAAATACGTGCTATTTGTTGCATCCCACATGCCATCCTAGGATTAGCTGAGCCTATTTTAGTGACATTCTGTATGCGTTGCATTAGCCATCTTAACATGAACTAGGGTCATGCATATGATTACTAACTAGTTTCTGTTTTGGCTTGGAGTACTCGGTAAGCATTTATGTTTTAGCATCCTTGCATGCGTGTGAGTGTTGCCATGTCAGCATGCTTTACCATGAGGCTATGTGCTTAAGTGATATAACTGCCTGAATGCCTGTGGGTGAAGGTTGGATTGTTTGAGTTGGAACAACTCGTTGAAATCCGTGTTTTAGCCTACTTGCGAGTAGCAAATTTCAAACCATCTTTCAAACGAGCGGATATGCAATGCTTTGTTCCAAATTAGGCGATCTAGTCTATACTTTTGTGTTGTGCGCATCACATAGTAAATCTAGGCTAATTAATCGGAATAAGAACGCATGCGTTTTCAAAACAAAATATCATGGTTAGTAGAGGCCGATCTTCGGATTGGGCGAGAGGGGGTGCTCATAGCTGACCTTCCCCAATCGTACCCAAGTTCCAGAGCCGAGGCAACTTTGGTGATGACGGACATGTGGCCTTAGGCAAACGAGTCAGGGTTTCCTAAATTCCCCCATTAAAAAATATTTAGGTGGCGACTCTGTATCTGGCAAAGCAGTCCATGTTTGACACTTCTTTTCTAAAAATCTGTTTTCTCAAAATGATTTGCCGGATTTGGACTCTTTGGTTTAGATTAAGAACCGTGACAATTTGAGTCTGAACTGTAGCACTGAGGCCCTCACCCAGGGGTGCGTCTACAGCTGTCATGTTAACACTCGCATACATGCAAGATACTAAAGCATAAAACACTCATAGTGTACTCCAAGCCAAAACAAGAAACTAGTTAGAAATTATGCATGATCCTAGTTCATGTTAAAATGGCTAATGCATCGCAAGCAAAATGAAACTAGAATAGGCTCGGCTAACCTAAGAATGACATATGAAATGCAACAACTCGATACAAGTATTCAAGTTGAAATTGAAGTACTATGCAATTAGTATGATACGCCGAGCCTCGTGCATGTAATACAAATGAATGAATGCAAACATTCATAGCATAAGGTATGCTAAATCAAATATGCCCTAAAACTAACCATCGTAATCATGTAAGTAAAAGGGAGAAAGAAGTAGGGGTTGGAAGGCATGCATCGCACACACGCATGCTTATTACACAATTGCGCCCTCTCGAGGGAGGGGCCAAAAGAATAATACAAATTAATTAACTAACAAGCTAATTAAATGTTACACAATACTTAACTAATTTAATGAATTAACTAAGCTAAGAAAGTAGTAAAGCCGCTTCGGGAAGAGGGAGGAATGCATGCATGCTCGGCTTTGCTCGGAAATCTATCACCATACTCATGCTACCTCTGTTTACACTGCTCTGTACTTCTAAAGACTTCACAAGTCCCAAGGAAGATCCAGAATCACTCCCTGAGCACTGTGGTATGTCACCGACCAAGGGATGAGGCCACCGGCCATGGAAATATAGTCACCGACCAAAGGTGAGGCCATTGGCCAAAAATACATAGCCGGCTGGCACTGAAGATAGCCGAACGACCATCTCTTCCTGCAGAACCCTGTTTTGCTGGAGCAGAGGATAGACAAGGCATGGTGTAGAAACCCAATTTTGATCGACCTTAAGACTCAGACGTCACCGATTGAGCACTTGGTGATGTTGCATATCGTGCCCGTTCAGAGGTTTCAGAGTCTCGGCTGCGAGCCTTGCCTCCGGACTTCCGGACACTTTCGTGCCTTGCCTCGGTTTGTGAACCAGGCTCTGTTTTCTCTGTTTTCTCTTCTCGAAGGGAGGGAAAGGTCTCGTAGATCATCTCTCAGTGGCCGTAGGCTACGTTTCGTGGTCGTAGGTCATTTTTCCCGTTTGGAGCTCGGTTTCCGATTTTTCGGAGCCGTCGGCCGCGTGCCTCAGTTCGAGACCGCTTAACCACCTCCGTTTGCTCCAGTTTTTGGCACATACCTTATTTCCTCCCTTTTGAGGGACACTGTGGTCCGAGAGACCAACTTCGTGGTCGAACACCACTTCCGGTGCCTAACAGTTAGTTTTTGGAGCCCCGGGCTGCGCGTTTCGACCCCCGAACCTTCATTTTGCATCGGTTTGGGCCCATTTTTGGTGGAGGCCTTATTTTCACTATTAGGAAGGTTGTAGAAGGGTGGGAGGCCAGTAATTGTTCTGATAACCAGTTTTATTTCTTCATCGCCCTCCGTCGCCTGTTTTTCTCACTAGAAAGCCAATGTTGACCACCCTAAGGCCACTTTTTCTAGCCCTAAACCACATATTTGTGTTGTATACACCTGGGAGGCCACCAATATGATATGGCCAGCCAGTAATTGTCTCTGACCTTTTTGAACCTCTCTAAAAAATGGGCTTTTCTCTCTCCTGGTTCACTTTCTCCAATTTTTGACCACATGGTTGTGTTGTGCACACATGGGAGGCCATCTTTTTGGCATGGCCGGCCAATAATCATGATTGACCCTTTTGACCCTTGGCTGACCGGCCATGGGGGAGGCCGACCGGCCACCTAAACCCTAGAAAACCAGCCGGCCAGAATCCTCTCTTCAGGTACTTTACAAATATATCCTCTGTTTCCTCCCAGATTTTGTATCCGGGGGGCTAACTTTTTGGGGGGAAATTTGAATTTCATTTCCCCCCCTTTTCCCCCACTCCTTTGCCTATATAACCAGCCCCCAGCTCTTGTTTTAGGGGTTGACAAAATTGTTTAAGGCTCTTGCATACATACATTCTCCATCCCTCTTTTCCAAGCTCCAAAATCCTAAGGTTTTTGCCTCATTCCTACACCAACCCATAGCACCACTCCTTCTCACTCCATTCCAGCAGCTTCAAGGCCATTTCCAGAGCTTAGGAGCAACATTTCTTAGACCAAAAGTTGCTGAAGTTTGGTTCTTCAAGGGTAAGTCTTATTCTCCTCTTTTTGGCCCTATTTTTGCATACAATCTAAGCCATACTTACTTGATTTTTTGGGCTCCAACCCAAACTGTAAATAGTCATGTTTTGAGGTCTTTTTCATGTTTGATTAAGGGTCTTTTCCTGTTTGAGGCTTCCTACTATCACTTGCCTCTTTAGCTCTCCTTTATGCCTTTTTTTTGCATAGTATTTTAGGCCTATTTTTGAGTTGTTTCAGACTTTGATATAAACTGTGAAATACCTCTTTTTGATCCCCTCTTCAAATTTGTTGAAGGGTTCTTCAATGTTTGAGGCTTCCTTATGTCACTTGCCTCTTTATCCCTCTTTTGGCCCTATTTTTTGCATGTTTTTTTAGCTCCTTGTGATTGTATTTTTGGGCTCCGACCTGAACTGTAAATAGTCATATTTTGACTCCCTCTTCATGTTTGATCAAGGGTCTTTTGCTGTTTGAGGCTCCCTTTTTACTCTTTGTGTTTAAACCTTCTTTTAGGCCTATTTTTGCATAGTATTTTAAGCTTACTTGTGCACTATTTTGGACTTGGTCATAAACTGTAAAATACCTTTTTTTGAGCCCCTCTTCAACTTTTTTGAAGGGCTCTTCATTGTTTGGGGCCAGAAGCTGCTACTTGCCTCTTTATCTCTCTTTTGGGGCCATTTTTGCATGTTAACTTAGCCCTATTTATGTTCACTTTTTGGCCTTGCTTAAAACTGGAAATATGCATGTTTTGGGACTTTCTTGATTCTGTATTTATGCTTCATGTTCAAATAATGCATGCTTTGTATAGCTATAAGTCATTCCATGTGCCTAGTTTCGAGTTTCGGGTCTCATTTCATGCATCGGGTGCCATGTTTCCATGTTTCGGGGCTATTTTGCATCATATTTTGGTACTGAAATTTTCATGCTTGTATGCCATATTCCATGCCTTGCCATGCTTTG
Source organism: Camellia lanceoleosa (assembly GCA_025200525.1). NCBI lineage: Eukaryota > Viridiplantae > Streptophyta > Magnoliopsida > Ericales > Theaceae > Camellia > Camellia lanceoleosa. The sequence continues at coordinate 49,647,634 of CM045763.1, read as the reverse complement.
TTAGAGTGGCATTTGTGCCTTAGGTTCGGTCCTCGGTTTGCGTGCACGTGTGCACGCATCTCGAGTGTCTCATTTTCATCTAATGGCCTCTTATGTGAGTGTGGATGAGATCCACTCATGTTGGTGTAAGTCCATTATGCACTGTGTATCCCCTTTCATTCCATAGCATTGTGTATGCTAGGTTGTATGTTAGCGCATTGTGTATGCCATGTTATCTCGTGCATCGTGTATGCCATTTCACAGTATTGTGCATGTTAGGTTGTATCTTAGTTGCATTCATGCATGTCATGCATATTGCATTGTGTTTGGGATATGAGTTAGCCCGAGCATGGGAAACGAGGTACGTTTCGTACTCCGAGTGACGGAACGAGTCTCAATTCCCCAGTCGCCGACACTCCGAATTACCCATGATGGAGTTTAGGCTTTGTTGTGTTTTCATATGCATTCATTCCATATTGAGTTGTGCAATTCGACTCCTCGGCCATCATGCATCGAGATGCGTGATTGGTGGCACGAGGATCGAGGTATGTATACATATGTGAAAATACATTGCCATGCCCCTTTCTTGCTCTCTGTTGCAGCAAATCATGAATCAGCAGCCTTTCGGAGCTTGGCACGCATTCCAAGAATAATTGCAAACAGAGGCTAATTGGGGCATCGCCATGGATTTTCGCGCAAGGCAACCCGGACATGCATCATTCATCATCCGGAGCAGAGTCGAGGCAGTCCCTGGCTTGCATGCCAATTTAATGCTTTCGTAGTTAAATTTGTTAATTAATTTGGGTTTTGTACATATTTGGATTGTATTATTTATTTGGACTATACTATTCATTTGGGACTGTATATTATTTTATTCGGACCCTCTGTGCGAGGGCATAATTGTAATAAGAGTGCGTGTGTGTGATGTATGTCTTCCAACCCCACGTCTTTCTTCCCTTTTATTTACCTGCTTATGATGGTTAGATTAGGGCATGTTTCAATTAGCATACAGTATGATAGCATGTTTGCATTCATTCATCTGTCTTGCATGCATCGGGCTCGGCGCATCATACTAACTGCATTTATATTTCAATTCCAAGTTGAATACTTGATAGCTGTTGCATCTCATATGCCATGTTTAGAATAGCCGAGCCTGCTATAGTTGCATTCTTGCATGTGTTGCATTAGGCATTTCTGTGTACTTAGGATCATGCATGGATTTCTAATCAGTTTCTGTTTTGGCTTGGAGTACTCGGTGAGTTTTATGCTTTAGCATCCTTGCATGCGTGTGAGTGACTGCCATGAATAGCATGCTTACCATGAGGCTAACTGCTTATGTGATATAACTGCTTGAATGCCTGTGGGTGAAGGTTGGGTTATTTGGATTGGAACAATGCATTGACTGTGAGTTTTAAGCCCACTAGATAGTGGCAAAACCATTGTTTTCTAAGCCCACCCGAGGGTGGCAAAATCCACATTTTAAGCCTACTTGCGAGTAGCAAACCATCTTTTCAAAAAAACAAACATAAAATGTTTTGTTCCAATTTAAGCGACTCGGTCTATACTTGTATGCTGTGCGCATCACATAGTAAATCTAGGCTAATAACCGGAATAAGAGCACACAATGTTTTCAAAACTAGATATCATGGTTAGTAGAGGCCGATCTTTGATCGGGCGAGCGGGGGTGCTCACGAAGTGACCTTCCCCAATTGTACCCAAGTTCCTGAGTCGAGGCAACTTTGGTGATGACGGACACGTGGCCTTAGGCAACGAGTCAGGGTTTTCTAAATTTCCCAAAATAAAATATTTAGGTGGCGACTCTGTATCTGGCAAAGCAGTCCATGTTTGGCACTTCTTTCAAAAAAATCTATTTTCTCAAAACGATTTACCGGATTTGGACTCTTTGGTTCAGATTAAGAACCGTGACAACATTTGAGTCCGAACTGTAGCGAGGTCCCCCGCGGACTTGTTACAGTTTCTGGCAACTTTGCTTGGGATTTAGAGAACTTGACTCGAACTCATGATATCTGGTTTGGACTACACTTGTGTATTTCTTTGCATTGCATTTGCATTGGTGCGCCTAGGACACCGTGTTTGCCATCTGCTATTCCTGAACGGTTTGCCGGAGGCTTGTCTTGTCAAGGCATAACCATAAGGCTGACCAATTGTGGGCTCTACCAGTATGGGAACACAAACCCTGGTTTTACCGGGGCACCCTTTTTGACCATTCGACCTAGTGCATATCGAAATCCGTAGTGACCATTCCAAACTAGGACAGGTTGCTTACCCGATATAGGTTGTTTGAACCTGCTACGTGCGTGGTGAAACCCTAGCTCCTGACAAAATAGGACAGGGAAACCCTACCCCAACATAGGGGCATTTTGGCTCTCACTTATCTGTTATGTGCTGTTAGAGTACGTCTTTACAGGGAATGCATGTATCAGCTTATGAGTTTGGGCATCAGGCCTGCGGGCAACAGTCAGCGTTTGAGAATTAGTTATCTGCGAGTATCAAATTCAGTTTTCGGGGACAGTGATTCAGGGATAATGATCAGTGTTTGAGGACAGTGTATATTCAGCTTATCGACCGTGTGTTGTTATGCCCAACTGTGTGTTGTGTATTTATTTTAAGCTGTTATGCTGTTCGTTTATCTGGTTATTTATTTCCTTTTTGCTTTATTTATCTTTTGCTAGGACAGTTTTGGCACAATTGCTTCCGACCTAGTAGATATTCCCCAAGCACTTTGGACTAGAGGTCGTCGGCTCAATCGATCTGAGGATCTGGTTGACGGATAGCCAGTGTTCCATTCTCTACCTCCCGTTGTCAGGAGAAGGCTGAGAAGGCGTAGCGTGTCTGAACAGAGGTTACCAGAGCAGTGGTCTACCTTAGCAGTGAACAGTCGGGCTGAGGTCTTAGTTTCTGCCATAGAGATACACATACCAGTCAGTCAACAGGATCAGCAGAATTTGGCCGGGATGGCAGAAATGATGCGACAGCTCCAAGAGAGCATGAAGCAAATGCAAGAGGACGCTGTCCGCCAAGCGGAGTTCGCTAAACAGCAGGCCACAATCATGGCCCAGCAAGCGGAGCTAATTACCCGAATCCAGCAACAAGCCGGAGCATCAGCCTCACATCCAAACCCTTCCCCACCAGGAGTCCCCCTACCCGAGCAAACACCAACTGTCCAAAATGCCCTGCCAAATCCCCTAAACACCTTGCCAAATGTCTAGAACATCCAGGAGGACACGGACATTCCGACGGGGCCAGCTTCGCCCCCACTTCCGCCTCAACTGTCCAAAACCCATACACCCGCCAACCACCCGGACTCTCCCTTCGAGTTCGAAATAGACCATACAGCACTGAAATTGAGCAAGCTCGAGAAGCTGTTCAAAAAATCCCGGGGAGTGAAGGCTATTTCGAATATCGAGGACGGATATACCGATGTGGCTGTAACATTGCCGGATAGATTCAAAATGCCGCAGATCGATCGCTTCGACGGATCTGGTGATCCCATGGTCCATCTCCGACTATTCTCAGATATACTACGACTAATGGGCCTAACCAGACCCCAGAAGCTTTCGCTATTTGGCCGAACCCTGTCAGGAGTAGCCGCCATCTGGTATGCGAAGTTGGAAGATGATGTCAAGCGGAGTTGGGACGAAATGGCCGAGGCCTTTGTTGCGCAATACTCTTACAACACCCAAATTGAGATTACCACCCATGATCTCGAAACAACAAGGCAGGAGCCCAAGGAGAGCTTCTCGGATTTCGTGACCTAATGGAGGGCGAAGGCCTCAATGATGACTTTAAGACCCACCAATAAGGGCCAGATCAAGATGATTGTGCGCAATCTCCAACCAAAACTGATGCAAAAGATGATTGTACTCCCCTTCCCAACCTTTTCGGATCTGCACGAGATGGGGGTACAAATCGAGGATGCAATCAAACAGGGTCTGATTGACCAAGACAGGGAACAACCCCGGAGAACTTTTAACCGTAACAACAACGCAGGCCCGAGTAGCGCTGCAGCTGCAAGAACTTCGGAGGTTAGCATGGTCGCCACCATTCCCCCTCCCCTTCCAAGGCCCATGGTAGCCACACCCTTCTCCGGTGCATCCGAAAGCAGTACCCAAACCACTAAATACCAATCCAGAGGCCAAAGAACCTTTACCCCATTGTACATGCCTTTGTCCAAGGCTCTGAGGGTCTTAATCAGAAAAGGGCATTTAAAACCCCTGGAGCCGAGGCCATTACCAAATCCACTTCCCCCCTCTCAAGTACTGTGCATATCACCAGCAGCACGGTAATGATACCAACCAATGTTTCAGGCTACGTCACGAGATTCAAGACCTCGTTGACAAAAATGTGATTCTGCCTCCAGAGAGACCTAACGTCATAACCAATACACTCCCTACACACAACCACGCTCCACCTCCCAAAAGAGTCAATCTTATCCAGACTGGGGTCGTGTCTTACGATCCTAGCATCTATATTACTCCTTCCCACCTACCTAAGCCGAAGGTGATCCTTCCTGACTGCACTGACTTCTTGTGCATATTGGACATCTCCACAACCCAATCTGAGCCAATGGTGGTGACCCTCGAAGATGGGACAGGGCAGGTTTCAGAGGAAAGTGAAATTGTTGAGTCTGGGATTAAGCAGTCTGGGAATTTTGCTGGAGAAGCCTACGATCCAAGTGAGTACATCTGTCGATGGGCGGTCTGAGCCGAAATGAGTATAGGGTTGCGAAGAGCGAAGCGTATGTGTGATTCAGGGGGACAGATTTGAACAGGGAACGGATGATCTGACGGCTGTAGAAGAGGGCCTTGCCAACCTCCAATTCTTCAGTGACCAAGAATCACGGGATGCGGCAGTCAACTGGTTTGAATATGAGGAGTCGGCAGAAGCTACCGGATGGTTGGATGATCAACCGGACGTTGTAGAATTTCAACCAGAACAGGGCCCGGCAGGGGCAAGGGTATCAATGGTGGCCAGAAGGGCCGAAAGTCAGAGTATATTGCCGGAGAGCGCCGGTACAAAGAATTTCGCTCAGGACAGAAGCATTGTGGATGTAGGGAAAGTTGAGCAACAAACTACGCTGATGCAGGTAGAACAACAGGGTTTTGAGAGAACCGGGAAAGCCAAAATCCGTGAGGGGATTGAAAGTGCTGTGGGCACGAGCGAAGATCTTTGTGAGCATGTAAATTTGAAAATCTTGCAAAGTACAATCATGCCGAGCAGACAGTGCCTTTCGAATGCCAGCGAAATGTGGTGGGAAGGCGATGATTTATGTCTTGCCCACCTGAGGGCGAGATTGGGAAGCAATCAACCAGATGACACCTGGTATCTCGATGAGGTTGATCACATGACAAGAAGCGGGCGGTATTTCAAGCCCCCGCACCTGGACCAGCCAGAGGCATCGGGGAAGGATAAGGAAGCTGAGAAACAGAGGGAGAAGCAGATTGAAGAAGAAGCTGTGCTGAGGCAGTTAAAGAAGATACAAGTAGACATCTCCATCTGGGGACTGCTTATGGCGTCACGAGTGCACAGACAGGCTATCCTATCTACTATGGACAAGGCCAAACTCTCTATAGATACTACACCAGAGCAGCTAGTTGGACTGGTCTTTCCGGGAGGAGGTTCCCCGACATTAACCTTTTCTGACAAAGAACTGCCGCCTGAGGGCACAAATCATAACAAACCCCTCTACATTTCTGTGGAATGTAGAGACAAGTGGATACCGGTGGTTTTTGTTGATACCGGGTCCGCCATCAACGTCTGCCCAGCCAGAACAGCGTATGCAATCGGGTTGAAGCCCGTGGACTTCGTGCCGACTACTCAAGTGATCAGAGCATATGATAATACTAGTAGAGAAGTGATGGGGACTGTCAAGATTTAGACCCAGGTTGGTCCAGGACAACACAACATTGAATTCCATGTCTTGGACGTTCCCGCAACCTTCAACCTACTCTTGGGGCGGCCGTGGTTGCACCAAGTAAAGGCAGTCTCTTCCACTTTACATCAGATGTTGAAATACCCTCACGGGAAGGGGGTGGCTATTGTCTTCGGGAATTCGTCCATCCATCCGCCACCAGAAGTGTCCACACCAGTCTTGGAAATTGAGCATGGCACAGAGGATGTGTTCTTATCAGGGTTCACTCTGGCTGAGGCCCGGGTGGTGCAGAATATCATGGCTGTGAATAAGGGAGTGTACATCAGTGCTCAATCTGTTTACCTGATGAACAAGTTACAACACATCCCCGGGATGGGATTAGGAAGGAGCGGCCGGAAAGGCGTAGCAGCATTGGCCGAAGTGCCACACAACCCGCATACCTTTGGACTGGGTTATCTGCCCACCAAAGAGGACTGGGTAAGGAAAGGAAAAGAAATGGCCGGAAGAGCCAGAGCAAAGCAGGCTGGGAAGCCTTTTGAATTGATGCATAGGCCCATTCAGGGTACCCTGAACGGACGCTTCGTCCGGGAGGGGGAGGACTTTCCATTTTGCGGCTTCCCAGAGTCGTGGCTGAACGCGGAGAAGAAGCGCGTGCCAGGTTTCGAGATCTTCTTCGACCTGCAACTATCCGGGGATGACGTTGCCACAGAGCAGACAGACCCATCAGTTGAGTTTGAGTAGTGTAAGGTAGTGGATTCCGAGGGCGCTGAAATTGAAATGGGGGTAGTATTGGCATGTCTACTTTCAGATCCTTCGATCGACCATAAGTGCTTGGGGGATAACTTCTCGGTTTCCATGATTGCGGATGAAACGGCTGTGGGCCTACCAGCAACTATTTTGGATGCATCTATCGCACCCTCTCTCATTTGGCAATACGAAGAGGGATTTTTGTCCAGCAGCACCGGGTCAGGTAGTGAGCCGGAATCTGATTCCACCGAGTCTTGTGAGTCGGAATCAGGTTCCAGCTCAACTGAGTCTGAGTCTGGTACTCCTGGAGATGATAACCCGGATGCCACAGTCTTGTCCAGGTCGTCTTTTTCTTTCTCATTTGAGTCTGTTGTAACCGATGAATCGGACGATTTGGATGTGCCTAATGAGAATCAAGTAATTGTGGTTTCTGAGTACTTTTCTGTGCTCTTGATTTATTGCATTAATTCAGACTTTCAAAACTTTGATAAAAACGACGAGGACGAAATTCTTTCGGTTTTGCAACGTTTAATTGAGCAAGAGTAGGAAAGATTTGTTAAACCGTTAGTTGATGAAATCACTACCGTGAACATTGGTACTGAGGAGGACCCGCGGCTGGTCCAGATCGGGTCCACGTTGTCTTCGGAGGAACGCGAGCGCTTAGTCGCTTTATTAAAAGATTTCAAAGATGTTTTCGCGTGGTCCTACGAAGACATACCTGGAATCGATCCTGAGATTGTACAGCATCAGATCCCCCTTGACCCCGAGGCCCGACCTGTCAAGCAGAAACTCAGGAGGATCCGCCCAGACTGGGCTCTCAAGATTAAGGAAGAGGTTACCAAGCAAATCAACGCAGGCTTCCTACTGGTATCCGAATACCCGACTTGGTTGGCCAACATTGTTCCGGTGCCAAAGAAGGATGGCAGAATCCGAGTGTGCGTGGATTTCAGGGATTTGAACAGGGCTAGTCCGAAGGACGACTTTCCCTTACCACACATCGATGAGTTGGTGGATTTCACAGCAGGGCATGCTTTGCTCTCATTCATGGATGGCTTCTCAGGCTACAATCAAATAGCGATGGCACCCGAAGACCGGGAAAAGACTGCATTCACCACCCCGTGGGGGACATACTGCTACAGGGTAATGCCATTTGGGTTGAAGAACGCTGGAGCTACTTATCAACGGGCCGCGACCACAATATTGCACGACATGATCCACAAAGAAGTTGAGGTGTACGTGGACGTCATGATTGTTAAGTCCAAAGAAAGAGAGGGCCACTACACTGCCTTGCAAAAGTTTTTCCAAAGGATTAGGGAATTCCGGTTGCGGCTGAATCCTCAAAAATGTACATTTGGTGTTACAGCGGGAAAAATGCTGGGGTTTTTGATTACACAAAGAGGCATCGAGGTCGACCCTTCCAAAATCAAGGCCATCTTAGAAATGCCACCACCAAGGACTGAAAAGGAGGTGCGAGGCTTTCTGGGTAAAGTGCAATTCATAAGACGGTTTATCTCAAAATTAACCTTGACTTGTGAACCACTTTTTGGTCTCCTGAAGAAAGGAAAGAAATTCCAATGGGATGGCCGATGCCAATGCTATGGAACCTAAACATGCAAGCAAACCAATGCAACATGAGCACGTTAAAATAACAAGCATGCCAAATGCAATGCAACCTAGACAAGCATACAAACATGCAAGGCATGTGACAACATCCAAGCATGTAACAACATGTGAGGCAAACATGTAACAATATGTTAGGCAACTTAACAAGAGATGCATGCCAAATGCAATACCACTTAAACATGCGACAGCATGTTAATAAGCCAAGTATGCAACAACACACAAGGCGAGCATGCAACAACATGCAAAGGATGGACTTACACCAAGAAGGACAACTCTCTAATAGGTCCAAAATAGTGGCCAAAATGCTAAAGGAAAAGGGACAAATGCATATACAAACATGCATGCTAATGGACCCAATCACTCAAGCATCTTAAGGCAACTTTTAAGTACACTTAAAAGGGAAGGAAAAGCATGCCAATGTGACAACATTACATGTTCTTAAATGGTGCTAAGAGTGATGCCAAATCACATAAACAAGTCAAGCATGCATGATTAAGGCTTAAGGCTTAAAACTAGGCAAGGGAATTGAACCAATGCTACACAAAACAAAGAGCATATGGCAAGTATGACCCAAAACAGTCCTAAATCATGCTAAAATGAGCCTAAAACATGCAATGACCAAAGCCAAAACAAGCCAAAACAAAGGGGCAAAATCATGGGGCATGCAAGGCCATCAAAGAGGTGTTACACTATACCTAATACAACCAAACATGGCATGATTTAAGCAACCCAAAATAGAGTTATGACATGTCAAAATGAGCCTAAAAACCCACTTAGATGGCATCCCAATGACCTAAGCATAGTGGCATGCACAACGACACAATCATGAGGCATAAAACACATACTCTTCAAGGCATGGAATAGATGATAAATGCAAGTATTCAAGCATACTATATGGACTGAAATATCATTAAAAGTGATGCCATACCACTGAAATGATCCAAGTAGAGCATGCTAGAGGATTCAACACCTAAAGCCTATAAGCTAGATTGCATGGTAGCTATACAAAGAAAGTCACATGTGACCCAAGCAACCAAAATTAGACCTTAAGCATAGTAAAACAAAGCTAAAAGCTTCTCAAAGCTAAGCCAAAACATGTAAGCATGGTGGTCTAAACACAAGGTGCATGTTAAGGCAAGTAAGGGGATTACAAGACAAGTGTATGAAGCATACAAGGTATGTCTAAACCAACTCAAAACAGAGCTATGCCATGGCAAAATAACCACAAATACCAGCTAAGACATGGTCAACATGAACTTAACAAAGGTGCTCACATATGAGGCAAATATGACAAGTATTGAAGACAACAAGGAAAGGGGATGGACCTCTCCTTCTTAGGACCTCAAAACACCATCCACACCACTAAAATCCCTCTAGATTTCAGTGGTGAGAAAACCAATACAAGGTGGTCCCCGAGCTTACAAAGAAGGGCACAAAAAGAGGCCAAACAAGGCCTAAGAGGGGGTAAACAACCCCAAACACCAAAGTGATCTAAACAACTATTTTAAGAACTTGAAAATAGAACTTTTATCAGTTATAAGTTAAGCTTAAAAACAGATGCAAGATAGGCTAAAAGCTTGTGCAAAAATGGGGAATAAAAGGGTAAGTTCCTTACCCTTGAAGATCCTCTTCAAGAACGCCACTCCAGCACCTTCATTGGATCAAAACCAGCCCAAGAACTCTGAAAGCAACTCCTTATCACCTCAGCAACTAAGGGATAGTGTAACACTAGGTGTTTAAGGGCAAAAATAAGACAAAAACTCACTTTTGAACACTATTACACACACAAAGGCAAAGAGAGGGAATTATAGATATAGATAGATACAAACTTCCTAACCCTAAATTCCAGAACCCCTCTGAAGGGAGGAGGGCCTCCCCTTTTATAGGAATTCAATTCCTAAGCTTCTTGGAGAAGCTAACACAAGGGAGCAAATCCCTCTATACACGTGTATGGAAGGGGTGTAATGTGGATGCCAGCTATGACAACTGGCATAAAATATCTGCCAAAAGCAGATGGAAAGGGGTTGGCTGGAAAATATGGCCGATTGACCAACAAAAATAGCCAGCCGACCAAAACCATTGCCGATCGGCCAAAACCTTTGTCCGGTAACAACAAAACAGGGCCAGTGGCCTCAAGCCAAGGCCAGTGAGATGTGGGGATGGCCAACAAGCCATTCCCTGCCCTCAGAAGCAAAAACACAAGTGTTTGGTGCATAACCAAGCACAAAGCAAACAAGTTGAGAGGTCTTGAGGCAAGGCGCGCAACCGAAACCTCTGAGAACTCAAGACGAACACGAACATGGATGATCACCGAGTGTTCAAACGGTGACGTCCAAGTCTTGAGGACGGTCAAAAATGGGATGTCTACACTAACCTTGACTTGTGAACCACTATTTGGTCTCTTGAAGAAAGGAAAGCAATTCTAATGGGATGATCGTTGTTAGTTCGCTTTTGAACAAGTCAAACAGTACCTGTAAAATTCGCATGTGTTATCACTGCCAAAACTGGGAAAACTGTTGATTTTGTACCTGTCAGTGATGAATTCAACCATAGGGTGTATGTTAGCTTAGGAGTCGGAGGCCAAGGTAAAGAAAGCCATTTACTACTTGAGCAAGAAAATGCTGAATTATGAGACCCGTTACACTCTTCTCGAGAAAGCTTGCCTAGCCTTGGTATGGGCTACCTAGAAGTTGAAGCACTACCTGTTAGCTCACTCGATAATTTTGGTTTCGAGATTAGATCTAATCAAATATCTCTTTAAGAAACCAGCGCTTACGGGTAGGCTAACCCGTTGGTTGCTTCTTCTCTCTGAATTTGATCTCAAATATGTTATATGCAAGTCGGTTAAAGGGAGAGCTGTAGCGGAATTCATGGAAAATCAACCAGTAGAGGAGAATGAAACGGTGGAGTACTTTTTCCCAGATGAAGATATTCTGTAAATAGAGGAGAAAACGTGGGCAATGTACTTTGATGGAGTAGCCAATCAATACGGTTATGGGATTGGTGTGTTGCTGATAGCACCCGATGACTCCCATATACCTTTAGCCTTCAAACTCTGGTTCAAAGTAACCAACAATAAAGTAGAGTATGAGGTGTATATTGCTGGTTTAGAAGCCGCCCTGGAACTAAGGGGAAAAAGGTTGGACGTCATTGGGGATTCGAACTTGGTTTTGTCTCAAGCCAACGGAGATTAGCTGGTTAAAAAGGAGAAAATGAAGGTTTACCATCAGGCCTTGGATATGCTAATTTTGAGGTTTGAAAAGCTAACGTTTACCTGTCTACTAAGGGAGAATAAATGGTTTCTTGACGCACTAGCAACTGTATCTTCTATGGTAGACATTCCATTGGGAGTCAGGATGCGTTCGATCATTATTGAACAGAAGTATATGCCAGCCTATGAAACCATTGTCGCGATAGATAAGGCTTCAGATAAGAACCCCTGGTACTACGATATTTAAAACTTCCCAGAAAATGAGGTGTATCCACTAGGAGCAAATGCCAAGGATGAAAAGGGAATACGGCGTCTGGTCATCCAATTTATCATCTGTAAGGGCAAGTTGTACCAAAGATTCTATTTGGGAATGCATGAACTATATGTTGAGGAAGAAGAAGCAAAGCGCTTTATAGAGGCCATTTATGGAGGAGGGCTCGGAACCCACATGAACGGTGTGATGTTGGCCCGAAAAATCCTTAGACAAGGCTATTACTAGTCAACCATGGAAGAGGATTGTATTGGTTTTGTGCGGCGATGCCACAAGTGCTAGATTCATGCCAATCGCATGAACATTCCGCCATCGAAGCTCTATTACATGACTTTACCATGGCCATTCTTTATTTGGGGGATAGATGTTATCGGTGTAGTTACGCCAAAGAGGTCAAACATACATGAATTTATCTTGGTGGCGATCGATTACTTCACCAAATGGGTGGAGGCCCAGTTCAACTCTGTGCTAAAGGCGTCTCATATGGCTAAGTTTATCAAGAATAATATCATCTACAGGTACGAAGTCCCGAACGAGATCATTTCAGACAATGGCTCGCACTTCAATAAATAGGTACTGGATTTGCTTGAGAAATATAATGTGATTTTCCACAAGTCTTTAATATATAGACCATAGACCAATGGACCTGTTGAGGCCGCCAACAAAAATATTAAGAGAATTCTGCAGAAGATGGTGGTGACTTACAACGACTGGTTAGATAAATTGTTGTTTGCACTTTGGGGCTACCAAACATCAATTTGGACATCTACAAGGGCAACCCCTTATTCTCTCGTCTATGGGATGGAGGCTGTTCTGCCAATTGAAATTGAAGTCCCGCCACTGCAAGTTATGGCCGAGTGTCAGATAGCGAAGGTGGACTGGAAACAGAGCAGTTTTGAGGAGTTAATGTTGTTTGATGAGAGAAGGCTGAAGGCTTTGTATCATGTCCAGGGCTACCAACGCAGAATTGCTAGGGCTTTTAACAAGAAAGTTAAGTCTAGGAATCTCAATGAGGGAGACATGGCACTGAAAGACAACTGGGCTCCCATCCATGACCCTAGGGGTAAGTTCAGACCTAATTGGACCGGTTCTTATATCATCAAGTCAATCTGGTCTGGAGGGGCAATTATTCTTATGGACTTGGATGGCCTAGAGTTCTTATAACTGATCAATATGGACAAGTTGAAGAAATACTACCTCTGAGAGGCTCGTTAGGCCGAAAACCCGAAAGGGCGACCTAGGCAAAAGTTAGAGCATTAAAAAATAGAAACAAAGTAAAACTGAGCTCACAAGGTTGAAAACCCTAAAGGGCAACTTTGGCAAACATTAGACCGTAAAAGGAGAGAGTTAATACTCAAGTAAACCTTAGCCGAACTACGTAAGGCCTGATTCCCATTTTTTGGGATACGTAGACAACTTCACCTTGAAGTTCAGCCGTAACTATCTTCGACTCAACTGTCTATTTTCCTAATCAGGTCATCTCTGTTCGTCATCTGTTAGATCGGTTGTGATCTTCATTTTGGGAAGAAAAGCTGGTTACAATACAGAGCAGTAGTGATATGCAATCAGGGGCAGTTATGATCTTTTGATTTGGGATTGTACATCTCGAGAATCGATTTTGTGTGTGTCAGATGGTGATCGTTTCCAAAAATTGTTTTGAAAAGTTTAAGTAAAAGTTGATTTTGTTCAAAATTTTACCCTTTTACAACTTGGACCATTTTTGGGACCGAAAGGAAAATTTTTAGTACTCACAACTTTAATTTTATTGATTTCAACACAAGTATATTCTCCCTCTTTGATTTAGATCAAAGTTTCTTTTACATCTTAAAACTTGAAAAGAAAATATCAAAGCAGTAAAACTAGGGGCACAGCTAAGTCAGGTGGCTCTATGTCTTCTTCTCTCCTTCGTTGAGGATTTTGTTGCCAAAGACGGCCCAACATCAGCCTTCTCTTCAAGCCAGGCCAAACACTTCTCAAATAGGGTGTAACTGAAACTAATGGCAGGGGCCAGAATCTCTCTCGTCCTCTAGGCCGCGAGACACCGGGGCAGGTACGAGGCATGAATTGGAAATGAAGCTGTGTATTCCACTCCTTCATTTGGACAAGTCTGATTGTGTCCAAACTAGCATCTGAATCGGAGAGGGAAATAAAATATGCAATGTGTGAGGCCAATCAACTCTACACCCGACTGTCGAGACATACAATAACTCATGCTGGTCAGATCAAGCCAAGGGCAATGCTAGTTAGCGAAAATCTTAGTGAGTATTCAAGGTAAAGGCCCACTACTTGTAGTTTTTCCATAAGCCATACCTGGGGAGGGATGAAAAATAAGAGAGATTAAATAATAGAAAGGTGTGTGGTGAGGGAAAAGTAAGAAAGAGGTTTTGAGAGAAAAACAGAGATTGAGTGTCGAGTGATGTGAGAATTATAAATTAGAAAGGTGGAAAATAATACTTGGAGAAGTACCGGACTACCTGCAAAGCGAGTAATCTCTCACCGATGAAAGGCATCCAAACCCATTAAGGTTTCAGCCAGGGCTAGGCCCATGCAACTCTTACCCTTTTTCAAACATTGGGCCACTTCGATCAACTAGATGCTAGCTCCGCTGAAACTAGGAGCAAGGAGGAATTGTGCAAGTAGACATAAACAGAGAGCATGTTGTTGGTGGCCTCACTAAAGAAGGTCACTCCTACCTCCAATAGCGGAAAATTGATGAACTAAACCAGGGATGTCTAGCTCTCCGTCATATGCCAAAGACCGAGCCTCGTGTAATGTTAGCCTACACATCCGTTCCAAAGCTTGGGCATAGCCAAAACGAGGCTGCGATATGATTTTTTCGTCGTGTCAAGACTCTATCAAAACTCGAAATTCCTCGAGTGTTGAACACACCTCTTGTAAACCAAAGTGAAATACATGTGTAATTGGATTCTAACATCGAACTACAACATGAAGAAAGGGAAAGCAAAAAGAAGTGCGGCTCAGAAGAAAAAAGCCGTTTAGGCCAAAACTACAAAAGTTCACCTTTTCCGAGCCATCCAAAGTGGCTACCCAGTCTTGGAGACTATTGTTGGACAATGTTTCCATCTTGAGAGCAAAACACCAAAGACTTGCTATTCTGCTAGAAAAACAGCATAGAAGCACCATTTATAGAGGTTGAGAAGGAGTAATGCATAAGAGCTGGATAGCATTGACCGACCTCATGTTTAGGCCTGGTCGTGCCTCAATGAAGCCCGACCATGCCTATTTGGGCCCGGTTGGGTCTAAATGGGGCCCCAGATCAATACAATTTCAAAGAAGGCTGGCCTTTGTCCTGGTGTACCACAATTGTGTTTTAAATCTTGTTTTGTTTGTACCAAATGTTTTTAGTATTTTCAAGTTGTTTTTATTTTGTTTTCCTGTTATCGAGTTGTATTTTACATTTTTTGCGGTTGTGGGTTGCTATCCGACTCAAGAATGAATACAAGAGCAAATATTCGTTCTTTTAAGTCTTGTGTGAAGTTCCCATACAAAGGTTACGTCATTCATCACATGTCATTCATTACATATTGTGCAAGGAGATCATTCAAAAAACTTGTCTTTTTATAAACTAGCAGGTCTAACCCTGATCATTGTTTTACAATGTAGCAAAATAAAAGAAAATCCTTAAAACAAAAGGGTCTATCTGATGCTAGTCTTTAACTACAAAGCAAAACAAAAACAAAAACAAAAATCATCATTGTCATTAGCAACCCATCCTCGCTCTCTTCCTCTTCGGCTGCGGAGGAGGTGCATCGCTGTCATCACTGGGGCTACTAGATTGCATGTTAATCACCTCTCCCTCCTCCTCAGAAGTCGTGTACTCCTCGAAGGACTCCTCGGGAGGTGAGCGCTGCATTACTTTGCCTCTCCCCTAGTCAACTCCTACCCTGCCCCTCACTGGGCCCCGTCTCTATCTCCTAGTTGGAGGAGGTCCTGTCAGTGCAACTGGTGGTAGCTCAAGCTAAAGAAGAAAAAGATAGAGAGAGTACGGCTATCTGAAGAGGCCGATAAAGTTATGAGCAAAACTGTAATGCCTGTAAACTAGGGGCAAAGCATACCTCAATCCCGTGAATGGCCAGAGCAGTTTGTCTCCTCCACACCATGAGGAGCAGTCAGTCAATCGTCCGAAGAAGGTCATTAACATATGCCCTAGGTACCTGTAGAAGGAAAAGCATTTGAGAACAGTGGACAAAAATAATAGAGGGCAGTGAAAACGTAAAGTAACACAATGGGTAGAAACAGGAAGAAGTGTGTACCTGCTCGACACCAGGAGCCATCACCAATCTGCTTTTCCTCTCCTTAATGTGCTCAAGGAGGATTTGCTCAATCACCTTGTCTGGCCGCATGTATACGACCTCAGTCGAAATCACAAGAAACCCAGGAACGGGAGTGGCAGCAGCAACAGGAGCACCTTTAGCAGCGGCAACAGCAGCAGCAATCTCTGGAATTACACGAGCCACGTCATGGGTAAGAAGCGTCATCACCCGAGTCTGCAAGAAAGTGGTGAAGTCGTCGGGCTTATGATGTTGATCACCATCCTCTCCCAACATCAAGAAGTCGATCTGAGGACCGTCATGAAGATTGTCCACTACCCTCATGCCAGAAGGAGGAGGAGGATGTGGAATGTCCGGATCCGCTACCCCTCGTGTCTGGCGGATGATCCTATCCCCTAGGAAATAAGCTCGGCCAAAGGGGCCCTCAAACAGAATCTGCATAGTAGAGGCATGCCATGCAGCAATGTAGGTTGCCCTCACTGCCTAAGGGATACCCACCCAAGGATGCCAATCAACCTGTGGAAGCAGATGCCAGATGTCAAGGATCTAAGTAGTATGGAAACACAATATGGAAACAATGGTATAAGAAGCAACAATATGAGAATAACAATGCAGTGTAGAAGCAGTTGAGTATAGAAATAGTGCAGTATGAGAATAACAGCAGTATGAAAATAGTAGTATGGAAATGTAGAGACTAGCATTTTGTTATCTGATCTGCGATGATGATGTCAAAGAAATGGCGAAAGTAAGGGAAGTCTTGGTTTACGCGGTGGCATTGCTCGAATCGGGAGTTGTAGTACCGGGAGCAGGATACTGACAACTCAATCAGACTCACCGGGATCAGAGCTAGAGAGGTAAAATATGTGTAAATCCATAGCTGCAAGTAGAAAAAGATGGATGAAGTAAATGAGCAAATGAACAGAAAATGAAATGCAAAACTAAACAGAATGTAAAGCTGCATAGAAAAAGTTAGTATGAGGTGTACCTCCCAAACTCTCTAATAGCGAACTTGCTTTGCGGCAAGATACGGAGCTCATATAACAGTACAAGGTAGCCAGGCTGGTGCCGCCCCAGTCATACTCTGTCACCTGTGGTAGGTGCACCAGTGCCCCCAGAAGATATAACCTCACGGTATTTTTCCTATTCGCAAACAGGATAGTACCGAGGAGATGCATAAAGAAGCCGCGGGTGTACTGGGCAACCTCATATGGAGTAGTGGGCTAGAAATCGGAGAAGTGATTAAAAAAAACCAATTGTACCTCACCATCCCGTGGCTGGTAGCGTTTGGGATTGCCCTGAGAAGCTGACACTGTACGGCTCTCCACGGCGTCATATCAGGATCACATGGAATCGGGCTGCCAACCCAAACCCACAGGCCAGTGAGCATCAAAAAATTGTACGGGGTCAGAGTCAGCTCCCCGATCAATGAGAAGTGAAATGAGTCCATAATGTCCTACCATCTCTCTACTAGGGCCCCGTATAGTAGCTACTTAGCCCTCATCTATATGAGCCCTGAACAGAAGGGCCCAAAGCCAGCAGCATCAGCTAGTGTGCAAACCTCTGCGGAAAATCTCTCATACCAGCGTTGGGGGCTAGATATGGATCCATAGCCGCCAATCCTCCTAGCTATCACCTGTAAATGGGGAGTGTATAAGTGGTCTGCTTATGAGATTCAACATATGTACAACACGAAGAGAAGGTTGCTTATCGTGGAGGCATTGGCGGACAAGTGCTCCACGGGCTCTTGTAGCAGTATGTCCTCATCTATCTCTGGGATGAGGCCCTCAAATCTCAAAATACTACCTGGGGAGGGAGCATGTATATGTGGTCAGTAAGTGGCTGCATCAAACGGCCTATCAATAAGGAGAGGCAACGCGGGAACGTCCTCGGCCTCTATATCTGCACCTAAGATGGCCCAAATACCAATGGCAGGGTTCAGGATGGGAACCTCATCACTAGCCATAGAGAGAAAGTGAAAAAAATGAAGAAGAAGTGAGGGGATGAGTGAAAATGGGTGAAAATCCCAAAATCCAAACCCTAAGAGAGAGAAAGTAAGAAGTTGTGGAAAATCAAAGGGGAAAAGAAGGAAAGTGTGGGCAAATGTGAGGGAAAGCAAAAGAAACCCCAAAACTCCACCAAATTAAATTTTGTTCGGTCCAAAGTGTAGAGGAGGGAAAGGGTTTCAAGGAAAAAATTGCAAGGGTTGTTGGGTAACTCAAGGGGAGGGAAAATCTAGAGCAAAAAGAAGCCTAAAAAGAGAGGGGGATGAGTTGCAACCTTGGATGTGTGCAAAATGGTGGTTGGAATATGTTTAAAACCACTGTGTTGCACGGTTTCCCCAATTTTGCCCATGTCGCTATCGAGGCCCGGCCAACTTTATTAAAGCTCGGCTGTGCTTCATTGAGGCCCGGCCGGCTCTTAGTGTGATTTTAGTCAGTTTGTATTTTACTTTATTTCTTGTATTATGGAGTTTTAATCTGAAAAAATAAGCAAAAGCAAATAGAAAAGCAGTGAAGAAGAAGAGAAAAAAACAAAGAGATCAAAAAAACAAAAATATAAAAAGAGAACGAGAGGAATAGAAGCCAAAATATAAAAAGAAAACAAAGAGATCAAAAAAGCAAAAATATAAAAAGAGAAGAAAGGGAATAAAAGCAAAAATATAAAAATGAAAGTGAGGGAAAAAATCAACATAAAGAAGGAAGGGAATAGAAGCAAAAATATAAAAAGAGAGGAAAGGGAAAAGAGAGGAATTTTTGTTCATTTTGTTTTGTTTTATTGCATGACTTCATGATTTGTCGTTCCGTTATTTCGTAACACATGATATTGTGTGTGTAGTTCATTCAGAGGAATTCTAGAAAAAATCATTCGTGCCACAATAAAATCATTATCTATTTTACCATCAAATTTGAACACGGTGTGTTGTGTTCAAATTAAAGCCCATTATTTTAACACATTGGCAAATTGGCTTTCACTTTACTACATTGCTTTGATTGTTTTGATTTTACGCGTCTCTGTGTAGAATTCGTGTTCACTTCTTTGTCACTTCGCTAATTCACATTTAGGCGTTGTGTCTTGACTTGAGTTACCTCCGTGGGCCTTCCCAAGAATGAGATAATTTCGCTTTAGAGTTTGCCTGCTTCTGAACTTGGCTGCTGTAGACACCCCATTTTTGACCGTCCTCAAGACTTGGTTGTGCCTACAGGTACATCCAGCCACAAGTTCGATTGCCCGTCGAGCACTCGGCTTTCGTAGCGGAACGTCACAGGTTTGAGCTATCCAAACCTTGTATCCTTTCTGCCGCATTTCTAGACCATGTGTTGGTCCTTCCAGCATGTTTCTTTTGGTGCACTGCCGGCCACCCTATGCTAGTGCTGGCCTTGTTTTTGTGCCTGCCTACCATTGATGAAGCCTGCCGGCCACCACTGATGGCCGGCAGAACACTTGTCTCAGCAGGTTTCACTCCAAATCTTTTGAGCCAGCTGGTTTTCACTCATCTCTCCTCCATACACGTGTATAGAGGGATGAGCATCTTTTCAAGCTTGTTGAACAAGCTTGGCATTGGCTCTCTTCTATAAAATGAGAGGCTCCTCCTCCATTTCAGAGGTTCAAAAAAATTGGCTTTGAGTTATAGATATAGTTTTGTATTTATCTTGCCTTGGTTCTTTTTTTTTTTGTGCCTTAATGTGTGGTTTTGTCTCACTTTTGTACATAAACACACACTCAAACACCTTGCTTGTTTAGCTGAGACTTTTTGAGGTTGTTTTTGGTGTTCTTGGGCTGGTTTGAGCTTAAAGAGGCTGCTGGAGTTGCAGTGGTAAAGAAGGTCATTATGGGTGAGTCTTTAACCTTTAGATCCCCCATTTTTGCTTAAGCTTTTAGCCCTTCTTGCATATTTTTTTAAACTTAACTGGAAAAAGTTCTGTTTTTTCATGCTTGAGAAGTTTGTTTAAGGTCACTTGTTCGTTTGGGGTGATCTCCCCCCCTCTTAGGCCTTCTTTTGAGCCATCCCTTTAGGCTCTTGTTGAACTCTTTGCATGACCTTCCTATCACTGAAATCCAAAGGATTTTCAGTGGTGGAAAGGTGGTTTTGGAGTCCTAAATAGGAGAGGGTCATCCCCTCTCCTTGAATTGTGTTAACTAGCTTCATATGCCTCACGTGTGAGCATGTTTGTTAAGCTTATGTTGGCCATATCTTAGCTTGTATTCGTGGTTATTTTTCTATGGCATGCCACTACTTTTTCTTGGTTTTGTCACTCCATGCATGCTTAATACACTTGTAGTGTAAATCACACAAACTAGTCTTGTATGCTTCATGAAGTAGCATGTCATTCTAGCTTGTTTTCTTTCCATTTCAGCATGTTTTTGGTGATGCCTTGCCATGTCATACCTCTGTTAGGGTTTGGTTTGGTTAGCCCTTGCATGCTCTTTGCACTTGTAATGCATTTCCATAAAATAGCCTAACATGCATCATGCTTTGACATGTCATTCTAGCATGCTTTTGGCTTAACTTCATGAAGCTTTTGTCCATGCTTTAACATGATTTAGCTCTAATTTTGGTTTTTTTGGCCATGCATGACTTGCTTTGTGTAGCCCTAGTGCAATCTAACTTGTTAGCTTGGTGCTTCAAGTCCATTAACATGCATTGCTTGGCCTATTTCAATGATTTGGCATCATTTGTAATATAATTTCAGTCCATGTTTCATGGCCATGTGCTTGTATCTTTCACTCATTCAATGCGTTGGAGGGTTTGCCCCTTTATGCCTTAGGCCTCGTTTGGGAACAGGCTAATTTAGTAACTTTTTGGCTAATTGGCTAAAAAGGTTGGTAAGAAAAACCTGTATGTTTGGGCCAACTTTTTGGCTAATTACGAAACGACGTGCAAAAAGTAGAGAGAAAAGGGAATCTTTGACTTTTTGGTATGGGTTGTTGGCTTTTTGGCTAAAAAGGTAACTTTTTGGCTAATTGGCTATTTTAGCCTCTTGCCAAACGAGGCCTTAACATGGATCATTGCGTATGCCTTCATGCCTAAGCTTGCGAGCCATCATTTCAATGTGTTTTTTGGGTTATTTTGCAATGATATAACTCTAATTTTTATTGGTTAAGTCATCCCATGCTTGGTCCTAATAGGTGTAGTGTAATTTACCTTATTTGCCTTGTATGCATTGTGCCTTATGCCCCTCATGCTAGCATGTTTTGGCTTCCTTCCATGCATGTTTTAGACTCATTTTAACATGTTCTAGGACTGTTTTGGGTTGCCTTGGCCATATGCTTCATCTTTTGCATAGTTGTAGTACAAGTGTTCTTGCTAGCTTCAAGCTTTGAGCACTATAGCATGCTTCATTTGCATCATGTACATGATTTGACATCATCTAACATGACATTTCAGAGCATTCAGGACTGCCATGTTCCCATTTCATTCATGCTTTGAGTGCCTCTAAGGGTTGTGTATTTATTGCCTTGTTCATGGCTTAGCTTGTATGCTTGCATGCCTAGGTCTTTGGGCCCTCACCTCAGCATGTTTAGGTCCTTGTTTTGACCTATTTAAACTCTCCCCATGCTTGGTTCATGTATTTGTGCCATGTATTGCATGCCTCGTTTGTAGTCCTCCTTATTAGCTTCATGCTTTAGGACCTTAGCATGCTATACTTGTGTTTGATTGAATGATTTGGCATCATTTCTTACTTAATTTCAGTGCATTTAGTGTTGTTACACTTCCACATTTATCACTCCTCGAGCCTTCTTGAGAGTTGTGCTCTTAGGCCCAGTTGGTTGGCCAATGCATTGTGCATGCATGTCTTGTATTTTTGTGCCTTTACTTCATCATTATGGCTATTGATTTGGGCATGACTGAGGTCTACCCATTTTGGTTTAAGTCCATTGAGCATTATGTATGCAATGTAGTTCATCGCATTGTGTATGCCATATAGTTTATTGCATTTGTGTACATTGCATATGCTAGTTGTCATTTAGCATTGTGTATGCTAGTTATTGTTCTTAGCATTGTACATTGTGCATGCCATTAGCCTTGTTAGGTTGATCATGTTGTTTGCATGTTTTGCATTGCGTTCGATCGGATGTCGTATTGAATGCAAAAAAAGATTGGTTCATTTCATACTTGAAGTGATGAAATGAGCCAATCTCTCTTAGTCTCCATTTCCTTTGATTCCTTATGATAAGGAGATGGTCTTAGTGTCTTATTTGTCATGCATTTATTGAAATTTGCACAAGTTGGATCTTTGGCCATCATGCATCGAGATGCGTGATTGATGGTCTTGGACCCAATGATGTCCTCTCCCTTGATGTTTTGAGGTGATATAGGGTGGCATAGTGCGTACATATCTTTGGGAGACCCTTCATTTCCTCTGTTTTGTGCTCTGCTGCAGCTTGGTGTCACAACAGACCAGTGGCCACACCCCCTTGTTGTTGGCCGGCAGCTCTTCACCTTTGGCCGGCAGTGCCTACTGTTGGCCAGCAGAGGGGTCGGCAGAAGCTCCTCATGGCCGGCAGGCCACTGGTGCACTCCCCAGCATGTTTTTGGTAAGATCCAGCAGCAAGTTCTCAAGGACACCCTGCAGATAGAGCCTCTAAAGAGCATTTGGAGAGCTTTCGGGACGGGAATCGAGCATGCATCTTCACCTTCTTCAAGGCAGAGCTGAGGCGGCCTAGTCTACATATTTTAATGCTTACTTGTTAGTTAGGTTTAATTTGTAATTTAATTAGTTAATTTGTTAATTAATTAAGTTTTGTAATAATTAGTTGTAGCTAGTTATTCATTCGGTTATGTAATAATTAATTAGCTTGTTAGTTAGTTAATTAGTCGGTTTGTATTATTCATTCGGACCCTCCGTCGAGAGGGCGAATTTTGTAATAAGTGTGCGTGCGTGTGTGCATGTTTTCCAACCCCCATTTCTTTCTCGCTTTTACTTACCTGCTTTCAGTGGATAGTTTTAGGGCATACTCCAATTAGCATCCTTATGCTTCGCATGTTTGCATACATTCATCTGTCTTACATGCAACGGGCTCGGTGCATCATACTAACTGCATTGTATTTCAATACCAAGTTGAATACATGTATCAATTGTTGCATTTTATATGCCATCTTAGAATAGCCGAACCTATCTTAGATGCATCTTCGCATGTGTTGCATTAGCCATCTTAACATGAACTAGGATCATGCATTGATTTCTAACTAGTTCTCTGTTTTGGCTCGGAGTACACTATGAGCGTTCACGCTTTATCATACTGCATGTGTGTTATTGATTGCCATGATAGCATGCTTGCCATAAGGCTAACTGCTTAGTTGATATAACTGCCTAAATGCCTGTGGGTGAAGGTTGGATTGCTTGAATTGGAACAATTCGTTAAAATCCTCGATTTAGCCTACTTGCGAGTAGCAGACTTCAAACCGTTTTCAAACAAACAAATATGCAATGTTTTGTTCCAACTTAGGCAATCTAGTGTATGCCGTGCGCATCACACAGTAATTCTAGGTTTAATAACCGGAATAAGAACAAATGTGTTTTCAAAAACAAGATATCATGTTAGTAAAGGCTGATCTTTGATCGGGGGAGCGGGGGTGCTCATTGCATGACCTTCCCCTCTCGTACCCAAGTTCCCGGGCCAAGGCAACTTTGGTGATGACGGACACGTGGCCTCAGGCATGAGTCAGGGTTTCTTAAATTCCCCAAAACAAAATATTTAAGTGGTGACTCTGTATCTGGCAAAGCAGTCCATGTTTGGCACTTCTTTATAAAAATCAGTTTTCCAAAACGATTTGTCAGATTTGGACTATTTGGTGATTTA
Source organism: Camellia lanceoleosa (assembly GCA_025200525.1). NCBI lineage: Eukaryota > Viridiplantae > Streptophyta > Magnoliopsida > Ericales > Theaceae > Camellia > Camellia lanceoleosa. The sequence continues at coordinate 49,623,815 of CM045763.1, read as the reverse complement.
TCGGTCTTGCATTGCACTTTGCGAGATTAGATTTAGAATCGTGACATTGAGTCCGAACTGTAGTAAGCCCAAATGAACAAAACGGGATTTCGTGCCAATATTCGCGCGCGGAGCCCGGGGCGTTCGGGTGCGTCTACAGTTTCTGGCGACTCTGTTAGGGAATTTGAGAACTTAACTTGAACTCATGATATCTTGTTTTGTTCACACTTATGTGTTTCTTTGTTTGCATTTTGCATAGATGCGCCTAGGACATCGTGTTTGCCGTATGCTATTCCTGAATGGTTTGCCAGAGGCTTGCTTTGAAAAGCGTGCCATAAGGCTGACCGGTTGCGAGCTCTGCCACGACGGGAACACAAAACTCGATTTTTATCGAGGCACCCTTTTTGACCATTCGACCTAGTGCATATCGAAATCCATAGTGACTATTTCAAACTAAGACAGGTTGCTTACCCGATTATAGGTTGTTTGAAACCGCTATGTGCGTAGTGAAACCCTAGCTCCTGACAAGATAAGACAGGGAAACCCTACCCCAACATAGGGGTGTTTTGGCTCTCATTTGCTTCCTATGTGCTTTTAGAGTGTGCCTCTACAGGAATGCATATATCAGTTTGCAAGTCTGGGTATCAGGCCTGAGGGCATCAGTATTTTGGGGGAATCAGTTTTACCTGAGGGTATCAGTTTACAGGCAGAATTTTGGGCAGAATTCAGTAATGAGTACAGTCATTCAGCTATGTTCATGTCTGTATTGGTGAAATTGGGCTAAGATCCTGCCGGTTTTCTCTTTTGCAAGGTAGTCTTGGAACCGTAGCTTCAGAAGGCTGCAATATCCCCCGAAGTTCATTAGATTTGTGCTGATAGACTTTGTCAAGTCAGAAATTCAGTTCAAGAGCAACCAGTATTTTCCTTCGCTAAGGCAAGGCAAGGCAGAGAAAGGCCAATCAAGGTTCACTGGTTCATCTGATCCGTTAGTCACCAGTTGCATCACCTTTGTTCAGTTTAGTAGACTCGTGATGACGTAAAATTCAGAAGAACTTGTGGTCATGGCAGCAGCATTAAACCAAGGAATCACCATGCAGGGTGAAACTGAAGTTGAAATGCAACGCCCGCTGTAGACACCCCATTTTTGACCGTCCTCAAGACTTGGACGTCACCGCTTGAACACTCGGTGATCATCCATGTTCGTGTTCGTTTGGAGTTCCCGGAGTTCTCGGCTCGCGCGCCTTGCCTCAGGACCTCCGAACTTGACCGTTTTGTGTCCAGTTTTGCACCAGACACCTGTGTTTTGCCCTAGAGGGGCAGGGAATGCCTTGTGAGGCATCCCCACACACCACCGGCTGTGGCTAGAGGCCACCGGCTGGCTGTAGTTGCCACCGGCACTATATTGTGCCGGTCGGCACTCTTTTTGGCAAAATGACCATTTTGCCCTGCCGACCACTTTACAGCTGCTTTATGAGATATTTTCAGACAGCTGTATAGTCTTGGTTCCCCTCCATACACGTGTATGGAGGGATGACCCTCTTAGTTAGCTTAGCTTGTAAGCTTTGCAAGCTTTGTTGCCTATAAGGAGGACCACTCCTCTTCTTGGCTTAGGGTTACAAAATTTTAGACATTTTAGACAGACCAAGCTCTGGTTTTTAGGGTTAGGATAGATACACATCCTATCTCTCTTCTTCCCTCTTGTTTAGTACACTAGGTGTTTGTGTCATACTATTGCACAAAAACACCTAGTGTTTCACCTTCCTTGAGTTCTTAAGGGTCCAGAGGTTTGTTTTGGAGCTTTGGAGCTGGTTTGGTGCTCAAGGAGGCAACCACATCACCATTGTTGAAGAGGTCTACAAGGGTGAGCAAAACTTACCTTTTTTTACCCCATTTTTGCACTCCACTTTTGCCTAGTTTAAAACAGTTTTTGTGCTTAGTCTATAACACATAAAAGTTCTGATTTTTAAGCCTCTTTATTGTTTATTAAGAGTGCTTTGTGGTTTGGGCAAGTTTGACCATCCTTAGGCCTTGAAAAGGCCACCTTTTGTGCCATTTTGTGAGAGATCCGAGACTTTGGTGTTAGGATCTCTTCACCACTGAAATCTTGAGGGATTTCAGTGGTAAAGATGATGCCTTAGAGTCTCCAAAAGGGGAGGGCCACCCCCTCTCCTTAATGTCCTTGAAAAGAACAAGTTTTAGCCTCCAAAGGAGCACCATGTTTGGTTGTGTTTTGAGCATGTCTTGGCTGCATTTCATGCTTATATGGCCATGATATAACATGTTTCTAAGTTGGTTTTAGCACTCCTTGCATGCTTTGCATAGTTGCTTTGTAATGCCATAATAGTCCCTTAACATGTCTAGGTTGTGTGCCTTTATTTCTAACATGTTTTAGGCTTAGAACCATGAAGCTTGTGTGCTTATTTTACTATGAATAAGGTCTGTCCATGCTTGTTTAGGTCGGCCATGACTTGCATTACATAGCTCCTTTGTATTTGGCTTGTTGGCCTTAAGAGCATGAGAATGTAGCATGCCTTGCTTGCATCATTTTGACGGTTTGGGAACCCTTTAGCATGTTATTTCAGTCCCTTTGGTGTGCTTGTATGCTTACCTTAGTTGCTCCTTTAGTGCTTTAAAAGCACATGTTGAATGCTTCATTCATTGGTCATGTTGCATGCCTTTGTGCTTAAGCCTCTTAGATGCCATCTAAGTAGCCATTTGGCTTTGTTTTAACATGCTAAAACTCTGTTTTAGGTTGTTCAATGAATGCCATGTTTGTCTTGCATAAGTATAGTTTGAAGCCCCATTGGCTTGCCTTAATGCTTGGACCATTTGTATGCTTTGTTTGGCTTGCTTTGTTAGTTGGTTTGGCACCATGTTTAACATGATTTTCAGAGCTTTACAATGCATGCTCATTGTCTATGTTTGGTCTCTTTAAGTGTGCTTGAGCGTTGCCATGTTTGTGCCTAAGTGTTGGACCATGATTGCATGCATGTGTGTGTGCATTTTAGCCCCTCATTTCCTTGGTTTCAGCCACTGATTTTGGGCCTTTTAGGGTGGCCTAATTCATGTATAAGACCATCCTTCCATTGGTTTGCATGCTTACCATGCATGCTTGCTTGAATCCTTTGCATGAACATATTACATAGTCCATGCTACATGCCTAGTTGACATGCTTAGGGTTGCCTTTGTATTGTGCATGTTTGACCTCTTGAAGTGAAGTATGATGGAGGTTGAGCACCCTTGTTTGCTTGTTTGCATTGCATGCATTTGAAATCAAAGGTGCATTCTTGGTTCTTAGGGCCATCATGCATGGAAATGCGTGATTGGTGGTTCGGGAATCGAGGCACATGCCCCTTTGAGTCAATTACATGATAAGGGGTGTGTATAGTGCATAAATACCTTGAATCATATTGCCATGCATGTTGTTGTCCTCTGCTGCTGTGGGTTGCAGGTTCTGCAGGTGTTAAGTGTCGGCCGGCACTATTTAGTGCCGACCGGCAGTCAATTGCCAGCCGATAACTTTGTCTAGTGCCGGTGGCCTCCTTCTTCAGCCGGTGGTGTCCTACCCCAGCCGGTGGTGATCCCCAGTGCCCTGAGAGGCACTCCTGGGACTTTGGTAATTTTCTGAGAAGGAGAGCAGAGGAAACAGAGGCAAATCATACATGGCAGTGCGATTCCAAGCCAGTCCCGAGCGCATGCTGCATTGGGCCCTCATCCCGAGGCGATTTACTGTTTAATTAGATTAATTATTTAATTTAATTAATTTAGTTGATTTGTAATATTTTAATTAGCTTGCGTAGTTAATTAATTTGTATATTCTTTTGGTCCCTCCGAGTGAGGGCATAATTGTAATAAGTGTGTGTGAGTGGGTGTATGTCTTCCAATCCCCATTTCTTTCTATCCCTTTTATTTACCCGCTTTCGATGGTAGATTAGGGCATGTTTATTTTAGCATACCTTATGCAATGCATGCGTGCATCCATGCATTTGTTGACATGCACCGGGCTCGGTACATCATACAAACTGCATTGTATTTTCAATTCCAAATTGAAAACGTGCATCGAATAAAGTGCATTTCACATGCCATCTTTAGGGTTAGCCGAGCCTACTCTAAATTGCATCCTTGCCTGTGTTGCATTAGCCACTTAACATGACCTAGGGACATGCATGTCTGCTAACTAGTTTCTTGTTTTGGCACGGAGTACGATGTAAGTATTTTACGCTTTAGCATACCACGTGCGTGTGAATGTTGCCATGACAGTATGGTTACCATGCGGCTAAGTGCTTATGTGAGATAAACTGTTTGAATGCCTGTGGGTGGAGGTTGGGTTGCTTGAGTTGGAAATACTCATTGAAATCCGTATTTTAGCCTACTCGCGAGTAGCAATTTCAAAACTATTTTCAAAACAAACGGATATGCAATGCTTATTTCCAAATTAGGCGATCTAGTCTATACTTGTTTGCTGCGCGCGTAACATAGTAATTCTAGGTTACTGATTGGAACAAGAGGATGTAATGTTTTCAAAAACGGATATCACGGTTAATAGAGGCCGGTCTTCGGACCGGGAGAAAGGGGGTGCTCATAGCTGACCTTCCCCGATCGTACCCAAGCTCCCGAGCCAAGACCACTTTGGTGATGAGCCGGACATTGGCCTTGACACCGAGTCAGGGTTTCCTAAATTTCCCATTTTAAAATATTTAGGTGGCGACTCTGTAATCTGGCAAAGCAGTCCATGTTTGGCACTACTTTTCAATCTGTTTTCTCAAACGATTTGCCGGATTTGGACTCTTTGGTTCAGATTTAGAACCGACACAAATCGAGTCCGAACTGTAGTGACCCCAATATGAACGGAACGGGACTTAACCCTCCCGGGGCGTTCGGGGACGTCTACACCCGCCCAGGTCACTTGCCGCACATCCAATATGGGAACCCCAATTATTCCAAACCCGTGAGCCCACCACTTTTGAGCTGATGGGAATGATCGGCGATCTTTAGAGGTCAATGGCTGATCTAGCCTTTGGAATGTTGGCTCCGTCATCAATCATATCACATGCCGGGAACTTCATACCGGAAGAGCCTCCACTATTGGGGCGAATTGTAATCTAACTCAGTCAACCCAAAACCATCTCAAGTTTCGGCAATGACATGTCGACAACAACAGGACTTCGCACTGATGTAGCAACCCAAACCTTCGACCAAGCTGAGGCGAGTGGTAAGAACAAGGTGGAGGTGGACACTGATCCTTGTGAACAACTTCTGCAGGTTGTTGAGGCTTTGAAAGCCGGGAGACTAAACAAATAGCAAGTGCTCGCAGTTGTTGCAAAAATTGTGGATGACACTTTCGTCACTCAGAACGAGGGCAGTTCAAGCCAAGGGGAAAATCGGGAGAAGGGCCGTCGTACCAGAACCGTTCCTTCCAACCCTAATTCTACACCCGGGAAAGATCAGCAGACCAAGCCAGTACCTGCCGACCCCTTTTCTAGTGCACCCAGCAAAAATCCACAAACCTCGAAGCATTTACCCCGAGGTCGCAGGGTCTTCCATGCCCTCTATATGCCTTTGTCCAAGGCTCTTCAAATCCTTCCTGAAAAGGGGCATCTCAAACCCCTCAAGCCTCGGCCTCTCCCTAGTTGTCTTCTACCTAGTCATGACGCTACCCAGTACTGTGCGTACCATCGACAAACTAGTCATAACACAGACAATTGCTTCCGTCTTCGCCACGAAGTACAGGATTTGTTTGACAACGGGGTTGTCCTCCTACCAAGCTTAGCAAAGTCCATCGTCACTAGATCAGTGAACCTGGAGGATAATGTGATGTGATCAGGGGGCGAACCACCTGCGGGTGGCGCTTAGTTTACTTCAGATGTGGCGTATGGCACGCACTATTTTGAGCATTTGCGAATGCTAGTTTTTGTACTTTCTGACTTGGGTATTCAGTTAGTTTTGTTATCTTGTATTGAGTCAATCCTTTCATACTGAGTCAGTCGAGTCTATCTTATTGTATCGAGTCAGTCCTGTTTTGTTAGAGTCGGGTGATTTCGGGGGTGTTACCTCGGATATCACTTGCTTGTTTTGTGTTTGTCTTTTCGCTTTCTTTTGAGTCTGTTTCTATCATGGAGCCAGTTGTGCCAACAGATCTGAATGAAACAACACTAATTTTCACACTCTTGTGTTTGCTTCTGCCTTGCGCCAGTTGTGCTAGAAGTTTGAATGAAACGGCAGTCCTTTTCACCTACTCTGCTGCACCTTGAAATTATTGCATTGACCTAAGTTTTTCAAAACTTTTTGAGTATTGTGAGAAAAACAAAGAAGAAGGAATTCCTCGGGATTTGCAAAAATTTGATCAAACTGAGAGAAAGAGAGGCATGCTAGGCCCTTAATGATTGAGATCATGCTTGTTAATGTGAGTACTAAGAAGGATCCAGGCCTAATCTAGATTTGTTCTACATTGTCTTCAGCGTGAGCGATTTGTCACTTTTTTAAAAGATTTCAAAAAATGTTTTGCGCGGTCCTGCGAAGACCTGTGTGGTATTGCTCTTGAGATTGTGCAACCTGGGATCGCTCTCAACCTCGAGACTCAACCCCTTTGTTTTCAAACCTTGGACTTGGATTCAGAGTGTTCAACAGTCAACCATAATGTGAGGCCTATGTGGCCAGATTCGAAGCAGCCCACGAACTAGGGGGGAGAAAATCAGATCAAGAAGGTCAGACGTCGTCAAAAGAAACTTGCAAAGCTAGATCAGAAGCACCCCTCGAACTAGGGGCAAAAATGTAAGATGTGCTTGAAGAGCCAAAGATGGATCATTCTGCAAACCGATGAAGACTAGCAAGAATGCCAAATCCCATAAGGGAGGAAAGAAGAAAGTATTGCTGAAGGACAACCAAGTTCCAATCCACAACACTAGGGGCAAATTTAGGTCCCATTGGATGGACTCCTACATCATTATCGAACAACCGCCACTCTCCTGGATTCTGTAGACACCCCATTTTTGACCGTCCTCAATACCTGGACATCACCGCTTGAACACTCGGTGATTATCCATGTTCGTGTTCGTTTGGAGTTCCCGGAGTTCTCGGCTACGCGCCTTGCCTCAGGACCTCTGAACTTGACCGTTTTGTGTCTGGTTTTGCACCAAACACTTGTGCTTTGCCTTGGAGGGGCAGGGAATGCCTTTTGAGGCATCCCCACACACCACCGGCTGGTTGGTGTTGCCATCGGCACTATATTGTGCCGGTCGGCACTCTTTCTTAAGAGTTGCCTTTTTATGCCCAAGTGTTGGATTATGTATGCTTGCATGTGTGCATGTATTGCATATATCTTAGCCTTCACTTCTATGGCATTTGGCCACTGATTTTAGGCCTAGTTAGAGCTGCCTAACCTATGTGCAAGTCCATCCTCTTGTTGCTTGCATATGCTCCTTGAGTGTTGTAATGTATTGGTAAGTAAATGCATGTTAGGACTAACATGATTGAATGAAGTCACATGCTTGTTTGCATGCTTGGGCACCCACATTACATCTTGCATACTTGATGGTTGACATTGGTGCTTCATGCCTTGTATGTTTGTTAGCTTGTATGCTCCATTGCATTGGCATGAGTGCATACTAGTTGACATGTCTAGGATTGCATCACATAAACATGCATGCTCTACCTCTTGACCAAGTCATGATAGAGGCTTAGCACCCTTGTGTGTTTGTTTGGTTTGCATGCATTTGAAATAGAAGTTGCACATTTGGTTCTTTGGGCCATCATGCATGGAAATGCGTGATTGGTGGCCCGAGGATCGAGGCACATGCCCCTTTGAGTCACAAATATGATAAGGGGCATGATTGGTGCACACATTGTTGGAATTACATTGCCATGCAAGTTTTGCCCTCTCTTTGCTATGAGTTGCGTGTTCTGCAGACATTCATGCCGGCGGATTTATTTAGTGCCGACCGGATCTATTGATGGCCGATGGATGAATTTTGTGCGGTGACCCCATACTTCACCGGTGGTGTTTCCTCGGGTGATATCCCCTGCCTTGAGAAGTGGTTACGAGACTTTGGCGGTTTAGGAGAAAGCGAGGAAAACAGAGGCGATCTAAGCATGGCGTGCAATTCCGAAAGTCCCGAGCATGTTGCATTTGGCTCTCCTCCGAGGCGGTTCTTGCTTTTTTCTTAGTTTAGTTAGTTTGTCAACTAATTAGGCAATTTGTAATATTTAATTAGCTTGCGTGGTTAATTATTTGTGTTATTATTTTCGTCCCTCCGAGTGGGGGCAAATTTGTAATAAGTGTGCGTGAGTGGGTGTATGTCTTCCAACCCCCATTTCTTTCTTCCCTTTTATTTACCTGCTTATGATGGTAGATTAGGGCACGTTTATTTTAACATACCTTATGCAATCCATGCATGCATCCATGCATTTGTCTAAACATGCACCGGGCTCGGTACATCATACAAACTGCATTGTATTCTAAATTCCAACTTGAATACGTGCATCAAATGATTGCATTTCACATGCCATTTTTAGTGTTAGCCGAGCCTATCCTAATTACATGTTGTATGCGATGCATTAGTCACTCTAACATGAACTAGGGCATGCGTGTTTGCTAACTAGTTTCTTGTTTTGGCACGGAGTACGATGTAAGTATTTTACGCTTTAGCATACCACATGTGTGTGAATATTGCCATGACAGTATGCTTACCATGCGGCTAAGTGCTTATGTGAGATAAACTGTTTGAATGCCTGTGGGTGGAGGTTGGATTGCTTGAGTTGGGAAAACTCATTGAAATCCGTGTTTTAGCCTACTTGCGAGTAGCAGATTCCGAAGCATTTTCAAAACGAACGGATATGCAATGTTTGTTTCCAAATTAGGCAATCTAGTCTATACTTGTTTGCTGTGCGCATAACGTAGTAATTCTAGGCTAATAACCGGAATAAGAACATGTAACGTTTTCAAAATCGGATATCACGGTTAGCAGAGGCCGGTCTTCGGACCGGGCGAAAGGGGGTGCTCATAGCTGACCTTCCCCGATCGTACCCAACCTCCCGAGCCAAGACAACTTTGGTGATGACGGACACGTGGCCTTTGGCACCGAGTCAGGGTTTCCTAAATTTCCCAAAAATAAAACATTTAGGTGGCGACTCTATATCTGGCAAAGCAGTCCATGTTTGACACTTCTTTTCAAAATCTGTTTTTCTCAAAACGATTTGCCAGAGTTGGACTCTTTGGTTCAGATTACGAACCGCGACAAACAATTGAATCCTTCAAACTGTAGTAGACCCGATATCGAACCAGAACGGGAGGGACTCGCACTCCTCGCCCAGGATGTGTTCGGGGACGTCTACAGTTTCTGGCGACTCTGCTGGGGATTTTAGAGAGTTTGACTCGAACTCGTGATATCCGTTTTTGACTACACTTATGTGTTCCTTTGCATTGCATGTGCATCGGTGCGCCTAGGACACCGTGTTGGCCATCTGCTATTCCTGAGCGGTTTGCCGGAGGCTTGTCTTGTAAAGGCATGTCCATAAGGCTGACCGGTTGCGGGCTCTGCCAGTATGGGAACACAAACCCCGGTTTTACCGGGGCACCCTTTTTGACCATTCGACCTAGTGCATATTCGGATCCATAGTGACCATTCCAAATTAGGACAGGTTGCATACCCGATATAGGTTGTTTGAAACCGCTGTGTGCGTAGTGAAACCCTAGCTCCTGACAAAATAGGACAGGGAAACCCTACCCAGCATAGGGGTGTATTGGCTCTCTTTTACCTGTTATGTGCTTTTAGAGTGTATCTCTGCAGGGAACGCATATATCAGTTTGCAAGTTTGGGTATCCGGCCTGAGGGCACCAGTATTAGTGTTGTTGAGAATCAGTTGTGTCTACGGGTATCAATTCAGTTTTGAATAGTGATTCTGGGGAACAGTGATCGATAGTAAATCTGATTGTCCGCTACATCCGCGTTTGATCTGCTTGAATTTGAACTCGCTTGTTTTCCGTTTGATTCGAATTCGAGAGTCGATCCGAACGAGCTAGTGTCTTTTTCTTCTTGGCGAGAATCAACATGATAAAACTCAGAAGAGATTGTGGTCATGACGGCGGCGTTGAGTCAGGGAATCCCCTTACAAGATGAGACTACGGTTGACATGCCGCACCCACCTAGGTCGCCTGTCGCACATTCAATTTGGACTCCTCAACTATATCAGGCTCGCGAGCCTACTACATTTGAACTAATGGGAATGATAGGTGATCTTCAAAGATCCGTGGCGGATCTCGCCTATGGAATGTCTGTTTCGCCACCAGCCGCACCATATGCTGGAGGCTTTATACCCCAGGAGCCCCCACTACTGGGACGAATTGTGATTGAACTCAACCAACCGGAGATGACCTACAGCTATGGTAATGACGCAGCAGACCGAACTCTAGATCAGGCTGAGGCCAGAGACAAAGGCAAGATGAAGGCAGATGCCGACCCTACCGAACAACTGCTGTGGACAGTAGAGGCTTTGAAAGCCGGGGGAATGAACAAGCAACAGATATCCGCAGTTATGTAAAAAGCTATGGAGGATGCTTTCCCCACTTCGTCTGAGGGCAATTCCAGTCAATCAGAGAACCGGGATAGGCCCCGTTATGCCAAAACAGTCCTTCCCACTCCCAACCTTGCATCTGGAAAGGATCAAAAATCCAAGGACGCACCCGCCGATCCGTTTGCTAGTGCATCTAGCAAGAGTGCTCGAGCTCAAAGTACTGCCGGTATGAGGTCTTCCATGCTCTCTACATGCCACTGTCCAAGGCACTTCAAATCCTTGCCGAGAGGGGACACCTTAAACCCCTGGAGCCTCGGCCTCTCCCGAAGAATCTCCATGATACACATGACCCTACTCAGTACTGTGCGTACCACCAGCAGACTGGCCATGCTACCGACAATTGTTTTCGCCTCCGGCATGAGGTACAAGATTTGATTGACAATGAGGTTATCCTCCTGCCTACCTCGGCAAAGTCCGTCACCACTCAATTGTTGGATTTCGAGGATACAGATACTGCAAGTATGTAATCAGAAGGTGAACCGCCTGCGGGCCATGTCTGGTACATTTTTGGATGTGGCGTTTGGCACGCATTTTTGAGCACCTGCCAATGCTAGTTTTCTAAATCCTGACTTGGGTGTCGAGTCAGTCTTTTGTTTTGTTTTTGAGTCTGTCTCTCTGTATTGAGTCAGTCTTTTTGCTTACAGGGTCTGTCTTGTTGTAACGAGTCAGTCCCTCTTGTATAGTATACCAGGTGATTTCGGGGTTGTTGCCTCAAACACCGTTTTGTCTTGTAATTAGTTGCTTTTGCTTTTTGAGTTTGTTTCTGCCGAGGAGCCAGTTATGCCAACAAATCTGAATGAAACAGCTGTGGCTATCACGTTCCGTATTTGTTGCTGTTCGAATCAACCGTGCCAGAGAATGTGGATGGAACGACAGTGCGTACCGCCTGCTCTCTTGTGCCTTGAACATCGTTATGATGACCTAAGCTTTTCATAAAACCCTTTTCAAACACTGCGGTGATAAAAACAAAGAAGAAGGAATTCCTCGAGTTTTTGCAAAATTTTGACCATTTTGAGAGAAAGAGAGGCATGTTAAGCTTTTAATGAATAAAATCATGCTTGTCAGCATGAGTACTGAGAAGGACCCTGGCCTGATCTAGACTGGTTCCATACTATCTTCAACACGAGCGATTTGTCGCTTTCTTAAAAAATTTCAAAAACGAAATATTTTGTGCAGTCTTGCGAAGACCGGTGTGGAACCGCTCTTGAGATTGTGCAGCCCAGGATCGCTCTCGGTCTCAAGTTTCAATTCATCTGTTGCAAACTGGATCCGTTCAAAACGTTCAGTACCATTGAAACGCCTGTGTGGCCCATTTCGAGGCAGCCCTCGAGCAAAAGGTGTCAAAGTTAGATCAAGGAGATCAGATCCCACCAAGCAAAGCTCGAGAAGCAACCGTGATGGACTTTTCCTACAAATCAATACAACAGCCGCTCTCCTGGATACGGAGAGGCTTCAATCTCAAAACCATTTGGCATGGGCTTGCTCCACTTTTACCCTTTGAGAGGCTCGCTGGGTCGAAAACCCAGAAAGGCGGCCCAGGCAAAAGTTAGAGCAGAGAAAAAGTAAAGAAAAAAAGAAAAATACAAAAGAAGCAAAAAAAAAAGAAAAGAAAAGAACAAAGAATAGCAAAAGAAAAGAAAGGAAAAAATGAAAATGCAAAAAAAAAGAAGAAGAAGGAAAAAGAAAAACATAACTCGCAAGGTCGAAAACCCGCATTGGGCACCTTGGCAAAAGTTAGAGCCTAAACAGTGAAGGTTAAAATACCCGAGTGTACCTTAACCGGAACTACGTAAGGCTTGATTCCCATGTTTGGGATACATAGGCAACTTCATCTTGAAGTCCAGCCCCCAACGCTTCCATAGCGTCTCAGTCCATATCATGGTTTTGATCACTTGTAGCTCCTCCGAATCCGATGTCTCGGTCACGACGTCTGGAACTATGCAAGTCAACTTCCTCTTGAAGCCCAACCACCAACACCTTCCAGGTGACTGTGTCCATATATTGATTCAAACCGTCTTCGACTCCTCCGCGCCCGAGGGTCCGATCGTCGTCAACAAAGACTGGCTTACAACGTGCCGAGGCATCATCCAAACAAGGGGCAACTTTCCGTTGCCATGCATTGCCACAAGTTGCCCCGAGTTACCGTCCAAACCAGGGGCAACTTTCCGTTGCCTTCCCCCCCCCTTTTAAGCCAAGGGCAATTTTCCATTGCCTCCAATCCGCGGTTGCGCATCTCGAGGGTAAGTTCCGTGCTCGTTTGAGCATTGACTATTTGCAAAAATAGTTTTTGAAGATTTTCACTGAGGTTGACTTATTTTCTCGAAAACTGTTTTCAAAATTGGATCATGTTTGGACCCAAAAAGGAGAATTTTCAGTGCTCACAGCCTGACTCGCATGATTTTCAAATCAAAAATTGAATAAGTGTGTTTATCTGACTCTCATTTTTGATCAAAACTGTTTTAGAAAACAAAAAAAAAAATGGTCAAAATGACGAACTAGGGGCACAGTTGAGTCGGGTGTTCCGTCTTCCCCCTCGTCGCCAACGCACTTGCCCGAAAGGCACTTTATCTACCAGAAGAAGTGGCTGCAAGCTAACTATATCGGGCGTGAACCCACAACCTCTCGTCTACTCGTCAACCACTCTGGGAGGGATGAAAAATGAAAGAATAAAGAATAGAGGGAGTAAGTTGAGAGAAAAGTGAAGAAAAGGGTTTTTGAGAGAAAAACCGAGCCTGAGGGCCGAGTGATGTGAGAATCAAAAATCAGAAAGGGTAGGAATAATACCCGGAGGAACTGGCTTCTCGACATCTGAGGTCTTTTTGTAAACATGCCTATGTGTCGTGTCTTTTGATTTGTCGACCTTGATTTTGGCTTTGAGTCTTTTCCGAGCATGTCTCGTTATGTCAGGTCGTGCGCCTTTTGTTTCTTTGTTTGAGTCTGTCTCGTCGTGTTCTGTGGTAGGCTCGATACCCCGGTTTAAAACCCATCCTTTTCTAAAAAGTAATCGCTTGTGCTCAGAATGCTGTGCCATTCTCTGCAATCATGCGAGGCAGGAGAAGAAAAAAGAAAATTTGGGACATCCAAGTGTGTTTTAACCTCAACCGTTTCAGTTTTCGTAGTCCATCTTGTCAAATCGAGGCTGTTTGTTCAGGGTTTGCTACGTGCAGGATGAACCGAGTGCTGTGTTATGGGTTGTATGCAGATCGATCCCCAGTAGAGTACGGGCTGTCTATTTAGTTTGAGCAGTGGTTCGTATGAGTTATTTTGCTGTTAATTGGTTGGTTATCCGATTATCACAGTACAATTGCTCAGTTTCCAGACAACAGATCCATATCATTTACATTTGAGGTGTAATATGATGCAATGTAGTGCAAAGTATGAAAGATGCAGATATGTATAGATATAACATTCTTTTCAGACAACAAGTTTGTTTCATTTCATATCATCTTTTTTCAAGTACAAAGTTTGAGGAAAACAAAAACCTGCCTGCGGCAGTACAAAGTACTCTATCTACCAACAAAAGAGAAAAGTACAAGAAAAGAAATAAAAGAAACAGCAAAAGTCTGGGTCATCAGCATCATCAATGGCCTCGCGCCGGGGGATCTGTCCTCGCCCTCTTCCTGGGCAGAAGTCCAGGAGCATCACCAGAAGTGTCACTGTCTGAGCCCGAGCCCGAGCTGCCCCCGGCCTCCTCCTCGGATGACTCCGCCTCCTCCTCGGACTCGTCGTCTGGAACTGGAGCCCGCGAGCTGCTCCCGACGTAAGTGCGTCCCCCTCTGGTACGGGGATATATCCTGCCATCTCGGGTAGACACGGGAGGTCCAGATGGAGCGCCACCACCCACTGGAGGAATCGGGAAGGGAGGCTGAAAAGTACAAAAGGCAAATGCATCAGTATACATGAAGCAGTTTATCAATGCAGAAAATGCGGTGTGAATGCCGTGGCGGTTGATCGCTGAGAATCACGATGTATGAAGTCTGATTTGTGAATGCCGTGAGCGCTTTATCGCACGAGAATCACGGTGTATGAGTACAAAGTATGAATGCCATGGCGGTTGAAGCAGTCACGAAATCACGATGTATGAGTCTGATACATGCATGCATGAAAGCGGTTTATCGCTGAGAATCGATTAATATGAATCTGATTATGCATCAGATTATGCGAAGCAGTTTGTGTATGGTTTGAAGCTATGTCAGAGAGAACATACCGGAAAGCCGTAAAAGGCTAGGAACTCGAAGGTCCGCGGCAAGATCCTCATGGAGGCATTCATCTCCGATGCTTAGGGTGTATCCGTAAGACGCGCAAAGGGAATCGGATGCATCAATATTCGTGGAATATCAAATAAAATGAAATGAAATATATGTAAATGCAATAATACATACGGAGGCAAGTCGGGGACACCGACAAACTCGTGATCGGCCCGGAGGAGGCGAAGGGAATCGATAGGTCACCCCATCGACCCTCGGAAAGTCGAAAGTAAGGCCAAGCGGGCCTCCGTCCTCTGAACTCCGCCCTGCGGACTCGCGCTCTCCTCGGCGCTCCTCCTCCTACTCCTGCTCCGGCCGTCGGCGCCGCAGGTTTCTCTCTCTCAGCTCGGCCACCGCCAGGTCAGATGATGAAGGTCCGGATCGTAATACCAGTGGGGCCTCTACGCTGATTCGGACTCTCCTTTGTGTTATGGTTCATCTGAACCAAAGAGTCCAAATCCGGCAAATCGTTTGAGAAAACATATTTTGAAAAAGTAGTGCCAAACATGGACTGCTTTGCCAGATTACAGAGTCGCCACCTAAATATTTTGAAATGGGAAATTTAGGAAACCCTGACTCGGTGCCGAAGGTGACATGTCCGTCATCACCAAAGTGGTCTTGGCTCGGGAGCTTGGGTACGATCGGGAAAGGTCAGCTATGAGCACCCCCTTTCGCCTGGTCCGAAGACCGGCCTCTACTAACCGTGATATCCAATTTTGAAAACTTTATGCGTTCTTATTCCGGTTATTAGCCTAGAATTACTATGTTATGCGCACAGCAAACAAGTATAGACTAGATTGCCTAATTTGGAAACAAGCATTGCATATCCGTTTGTTTGGAAAACAGCTTGAAGTTGCTACTCGCAAGTAGGCTAAAATACGGATTTCAATGAGTTATTCCAACTCAGGCAATCCAACCTCCACCCACAGGCATTCAAACAGTTTATTTCACATAAGCACTTAGCCGCATGGTAAGCATACTGTCATGGCAACATTCACACGCATGTGGTATGCTAAAGCGTAAATACTTACATCGTACTCCGTGCCAAAACAAGAAACTAGTTAGCAAACATGCATGTCCTAGTTCATGTTAAGTGGCTAATGCAACACAGACAAGGATGCGATCTAGACAGGCTCGGCTGTCCTAAGCATGGCATATGGAATGCTACAAATAGCACGTATTCAATTTGGAAATTGGAATACAATGCAGTTAGCGTGATATACCGAGCCCGATGCATGTAAACAAATGCATGGATGCACGCATGCATTGCATAAGGTATGTTAAAATAAACGTGCCCTAATCTACCATCATAAGCAGGTAAATAAAAGGGAGAAAGAAATGGGGGTTGGAAGACATACACACTACTCACCCACACTTATTACAAATATGCCCTCACTCGGAGGGACTAAAAGAATAATACAAATAATTAACTACGCAAGCTAATTAAATATTACAAATAGCCTAATTAGTTGACAAACTAACTAAACTGAGGAAAGCAGTAAACCGCCTCGGGAGGAGAGCCAAATGCAGGCGCGCTCGGGTTCCGCTCGGAATTGCACTGCCATGCCTAGCTTGCCTCTGTTTTCCCTGCTTTGCATCTCAGAAGACTGCCAAAGTCCTAGGAATACTTCCTTAGGTACTGAAGATCACTACCGGCTGCACAAAACTTCCACCGGCAGTGGATTGAGCTCATCGGCACTGAATTGATCCATCGGCTGAAAATTGACTGCCGGTCGGCACTAAAAACTGCCGGCCGGCACTGAATGCCTGCAGAACCTGCAACTCACAGCAGCAGAGGGCAAATACTGGCATGGCAATGCAATTCAAAGCATATATGCACTAAACACACTCCTTATCATACTAATGACTCAAAGGAAGATGTGCCTCGATTCTCGGACCACCAATCACACATTTCCATGCATGATGGCCCAAAGAACCAAGTATGCAACTTTAATTTCAAATGCATGCAAACCAATCAAACAAAGTGAGGCCCAATTCCCATCACCAAGTCAAGGAACAAGGCATGCATGCCTATGTGTGCAATCCTAAGCATGTCAACTAGGGATGCAACATGAGCATATAGACAAACAATGCAAGCATACAAGTGAACATGCAATAGCATACAAGCAAGTAAATAATGGTCTTACCCATGACCTAGACAACTCCAAGTAGGCCTAAAATCAATAGCCAAATGCTAAGACATGAGGGCCAAACACATATACACACATGCACATGTTAAAGCACCAATACTTAAGCATAATAAAGCAACTCTTAAACACATTTAAGAGGCACAAATACGGACCATTAGCATGCAATTTAGGCTCTGAAATCATGCTATAAAATGATGCCAAATCATGTTTAAACAAGACAAGAAAAACATGCATACATAGGTTCAACACTTCAAAGCAAGCCAATAAGGCATTGAACTACACTTATGCAAAACAAATATGGCATGCGTTGAACAACCCAAAACAGATTTTTAGCATGTAAAACTAAGCCCAAAGGACCACTTAGATGGCATCTAAATGGTTCAACTAGGAAGACATGCACAAATGCTAAAACATGAGGCGTACAACACATGCTTTTAAAGCATTAAAGAGGCAACTAAGGCAAGCATACAAGCACACCAAAAGGACTGAAATGACATGCCAAATGGTTCCAAACCATCAAAATGAGGTAAGCAACACATGCTACACATGCATACTCAAAGGCTAGCAAGCCTAAAATGCAAAGGGGCTATATAATGCATGCCAAGATCAACCCAAATGACTATGGAAAGAGCTAGAACATGTCAAAATAAGCATAAAACATTCATAAGTCTAAGCCTAAAGCATGCTCAAACTAGGGCTAACAACCTAGGCATGTTAAGGGACCAAAGAGGTATTACAAAGCAACCATGCAAAACATGCAAGGAGTACTAAAACCAACACTTAGGAATGTCATATTAGGGCATAATAAACATAAAATGCAGCCAAGACATGCTCTTCAAACATTCAAAACTATGCTCCCTTAAGAGACCAAAACTTGCCTTTTTCAAGGACATCAAGGAGAGGGGGTGGCCCTCTCCTTCTTAGGACTTTAAGGCATCATCTACACCACTAAAATCCCTCAAGATTTCAATGATGAAGAGACCCAAACACCAAAATCCCGGAGCTCAACAAAATAGCACAAAAATGAGGCCTTTCAAGGCCTAAGAAGGGCTAAACTTCCCCAAAGCACAAAGTACCCTTAATAAACTATCAAGATGACTAAAAAATAGAAATTTTTTGTATTGAACACCAAGCACAAAAATAGTTCAAGGATAGGTAAAAAAGGAGTGCAAGAATGGGGTAAATAAAGTAAGTTTCTCACCCTTGTTGACCTTCTTCACAAATGTTGACTTTGTTGCTTCCTTGAGCTCCAAACCAGTCAAGAACAGCAAGAATAACCTCTTGGGACCTCAGTAGCCAAGGGAAGGTGGAACACTAGGTGTTGATGTGCAATAGTGAGACACAAACACCTAGTGCACAAATAAGAGAGCAAAAGAGAGATAGAATATATATAGAATTTCTAACCTAGAACCAGAGCTTCTTCTCTGTATTTTCTCCCTAAAATGTCTAAGTTTTCTAACCTTGAGCCAAGAGAAGGAAGCCCTTCTCTTATAGAGGACAAAGCTTACAAGCTAAGTCAATCAAAGGCTCATCCCTCCATACACGTGTATGGAGGGGAAACAAGTGCTACAAAGCTGTCTGAAAATATCTCCAAAAACAGCTGTAAAGTGATCGGCAGGGCAAAATGGTCATCTTGCCAAAAGGAGTGCCGACCGGCACAATATAGTGCCGATGGAAACACTCACCAGCCGGTGGCTTCTAGCCACTGCCGGTGGTGTGTGGGGATGCCTCAAAAGGCATTCCCTGCCCCTCAAAGGCAAAGATCAAGTGTTTGGTGCAAAATCAGACACAAAACAGTCGAGTTTGGAGATCCTGAGGCAAGGCGCGTAGCCGAGAACTCCAAACAAACACAAACATGGGTAATCACCGAGTGTTCAAGCGGTGACGTCCAAGTCTTGAGGACGGTCAAAAATAGGGTGTCTACACGAACGTACTCTGAATAATCGCCCTCGCCTCTGTAGCCGTCTGCCTCCCAGCCGATGGTGTAGTCCGCCATCTGCTCAGCGGTGAAACGCTCGGTGTCCCTCATATGCTCAGGAGGGTGCACTGGGACTATCTACTCAGGTAACCCTAGGGTCTGACGCAAGAAACGCTCACCTAGGTACCAAGCCCGACAGACCGGGCCCTCTAGCAGAATCCGGTAGTGCGAGGTCTCGATGGCACCGGCAAACCGATCCCGCATCATCGCTGGCAGAAGAGCCCACGGCTGCTAGGTGATCTGAAATTGAAATACAGTTTGTTACCTACTGGTATTGCAAATATACAGTGAAAAAGTGAAGCTTAAATGAACTGCAAGTAAAACATACCTCAGCAGGAGTGATGGTGTCGTAGTAGCGGCGGAAGAAAGTCTCCATGACCTCGGCGCATCTCCCGTCAAAGCGTGAGAAGGGAGACGACCAGGGGAGCTCTCTGCGCATGCGAGAGGCGAGCCTAGGAAAGTAGGCGTAAACCCACAACTGCAAGGTGAATACCAGAATGCTTATCAGATAAAGCAGAATACAAAATAAAGCAGAAATAACATAGCCGTGTGTTTTGCAGTGTATTGAGCGGAGTGTACAGTGTGAGTAGTGTACAGTCAGTGTAAAGCAGAGTATGTGTGTGCTGTGTGTACAGTATACAGTCCGTGTGAAACAGACTACAGTGTGTGCAGTGTGCAGAGTACAGAAAATGTAAGGCAGAAATGTAAAGCGAAAAAGGAAATGTACCTCCCAAGCGCGCCAATAGCCCCCGAGCAACTGTCCGCTGCCGCAGGAGACTGAGCTCATATAGCCATAGAGGGTGGCCAGAGCCGCACCACCCCAATCGAAACGCAAGATGTCCCGCACATCCACCGTCTTGTTGAGAAGGCAGAGATTTGTGTTCGCCCGGTCGGCGAAGAGAGTCGCCCCAACAAAACATCGAAAGCGTGCATACCTCTCCGCGGCCTCCTGGGTCATCGGAGTTGCGTCAACAAGAACGGGCGCACCTCGAACCGGGAATACCGGACGGGGCGAGAGGCGAGTGTAGACGTCCCCGGCATCCGGGGAAGGAGTGAGTCCCCGTTCTGGTTAGATATTGGGTCACTACAGTTCGAAGGACTCAAATTGTCACGGTTCTTAATCTTGAACCGAAGAGTCCAAATCCGGCAAATCATTTTGAAAACAGATTTTTTGAAAGAAGTGCCAAACATGGACTGCTTCGCCAGATACAGAGTCGCCACCTAAATATTTTAAAATGGGAAATTTAGGAAACCCTGACTCGGTGCCAAAGGCCACGTGTCCGTCATCACCAAAGTTGCCTCGGCTCGGGAACTTGGGTACGATTGGGGAAGGTCACTTCGTGAGCACCCCCGCTCGCCCGGTCAAAGACCGGCCTCTACTAACCATGATATCTTATTTTGAAAACATTGTGAGTTCTTATTCTGGTTATTAGCCTAGGTTACTATGTGATGCGCACAGCATACAAGTATAGACTGAATCGCCTGAATTGGAACAAGACACTTCGTGTCTGTTTGTTTGAAAACGGTTTGATGGTGCTACCCGCAGGTAGGCTAAGACGTGGATTTGCCACCATCGGGTGGGCTTAAGAAAATATGATTTTGCCACTATCTAGTGGGCTTAAAACAAGCATTTGATGAATTGTCCCAATTCAAGTAACTCAACCTCCACCCATAGGCATTCAAGGCAGTTATATCACATAAGCACATAGCCTCATGGTAAGCATGCTATCATGGCAGTCACTCACACACATGCAAGGATGCTAAAGCATAAAACTCACCGAGTACTCTAAGCCAAAACATAAACTTATATTAGAAATCATGCATGATCCTAAGTATACTGAAATGCCTAATGCAACACATGCAAAGATGTAACTATAGCAGGCTCGGCTGTCCTAAACATGGCATATGGAATGCTACAATCTAACACGTATTCAATTTGGAATTGAAATACAAATGCGGTTTGTATGATGCGCCGAGCTCGGTGCGTGCAAAACAGATGAATGATGCAAACATGCTGTCATACTGTATGCTAATTGAAATATGCCCTATATCTAACCATCGTAAGCGGGTAAATAAAAGGGAAGAAAGACGTGGGGTTGGAAGACATACATCACACTCACCCACACTTATTACAATTATGCCCTCATGAGGGTCCGAATAAATAATATCTGATCTGAATGAAAGAATAATACAGTCCGAATAAATATACAGATTCCTAATTAATTAACAGATTAACTAAGAAAGTCAGAATGGCATACAAGCCGAACTTTGTTATTGATGAATGATGTATCTTGCATTTGCTTTGAAATCCACTGGGATGCCCCAATTAGCCTCTATTTGCAAGGTTTCTCGAAATGCGTGCCACGCTCTGAAAAGTTGCTGATCCTTCATTTTGCTGCAACAGAGAGCAGGAAAGGGGCATAGCAATGTATTTCACAAATATATGCATGCCTCGATCCTCGTGCCACCAATCACGCATATCGATGCATGATGGCCGAGGAGCCGAATTGCACAACTCAATATGAGATGAATGCATATGAACACTACAACAAAACCTAACTCCATCATGGATAATCTGGAGTGTCGGTGACTTAGGATTTGAGACCCGTTCCGTCGCTCGGAGTACGAAATGTGCCTCGTTTCCCATGCCCAGGCTAACTCCTATCCCGAACACGACGCAATATGCATGATATGCAATCCTAGCATATACAATGCTATGAAAATGAGTTGCCTTGAAATGCGTGCACGCGGGCACGCAAATTGAGGCGATGATCCTAAGGCATGACATGGCATACGCAATGCAATTGGACTTACACTAACATGAGTGGACCTCAGCCACACTCACATAAGAGGCCGTCGGATAAAAGTGAAGTGCCTCGAAATGCGTGCACACGGGCATGCAAACCGAGACAATGGCATACACAGTGCAATGATGCTAAAATGAGATGCCTCAAAATGCGTGCACATGGGCACGCAAACCGAGACGATGGCATACACGATGCAATGAGACTAAAATGAGATGTCTCGAAATGCGTGCCCACGGGGCACGCAAATCGAGAAAATGGCATACGGAATGCAATGAGACTAAAATGGCATACAGGATGCAAAATGGACTTATACTAACATGAGTGAGCCTCAGCCACACTCACATAAGGGGCCGAGAGATGAAAAATAAAATGCCTCGAAATGCGTGCACACGGGCACGCAAACCGAGGCAATGGCCCTAAGGCATGAAATGACACGGAATATGATATGTAAACATGAAAATGAATTTTGGCACTGGAATGTGGGGGAAAACAGCCCCGAAATGAGGCGAAAGTACACCCGAAGCATGGAATGATCCCGAAATGCGATATTAGGCGCCCGAATTGGCCTATAGCTATGCAATGCATGCACAATATGGACATGGAATGAAAATACAGTAGAAAGACAGCCCCAAGAAAAGCATTTTTCAGTCATAAAAAGGGCTAAACAGCAAGCACACATAGGATTAGGCAAGTATGCAAAAATGGCTCCGCAAGAGGGGTATTGAAGCAAGTGATACATGCGATGCCCAAATGGAAAAATACCCTTCTACAACACTGATTAGGGACTAAAAATATGCACATTTACAGTAGATGAAATCCCCCAACTCAGTATGAAAACATGCTAAAAATGTCATGCAAGAAATAGGATACATAAGGCTATAACATGAGGTACCCTAAAAATTCATCAAATCAGAAAAGACCCTTAATGAAATATGTCAAGAAGATCAAAATATGACTCTTTCCAGTTCTGATGATGGCCGAAAACAGAATCTAGATAAACTTAAAAAGGTATGCAAAAATGGGGGTCAAAGAGGGGTATAATGACAAGTGTAACATGGAGACCCCCAACAAGGTTGATCCCTTCTACAATGTTGTAGAGGGACACAATATAAGCCTACTCATAGTTCATGACATGCTCCAAAACAGACTACATGTAGGCCAAACAAATCATGCAAATTTACGGTAAATAGGAGAGATTATGAAGCAAGTGCAAGTTAGGGGGCCTAAACAGGGTTGAGCCCTTCTTCAATGTTGAAGAGGGGCTCAAAATAGGCCCTCTTAAAGTTTACATTATGCTCGAAAACAGATCACTCATAGGCTAGAAATTTCATGCAAAATAAAGGCATACAAGATGGTATTGAAGCAAGTACCAAATGGAGGGCTCAAACAGGGTTGAGTCCTTGAACAAACATGAAGAATAGCTCAAAATAAGGACCCTTTCAGTTAAGGTCGGAGCCCAAAACAGTGAGCAAGTAGGCTTAAGAAATGAAGCAAGAAAATGCTACAAAAGAGGGAAATGGAGACTTACCCTTGAAGACCTCTTCTTTTATACCTCTTGGCTTGAGGAATGTTGCTTCTAAGCCTCTGAGAACCTCTCCTTGCCGCTGGAAATGGAGTGGTGGTGGTGATGCTTGATGGTGATGAAGAAATGGCACCAAACTTGAGAATTTGAGAGAGATGGAGAGAGATATCTTCCAACCAAATCTTGGAACCCTTTTTCTAGAGTTGGGAGGATAGCAATATAGGCAAGAGAGGGAGAGAAGAGAGTCCTTACAAAAGTGGATGGAAATGAGCTCTTATTTCCCTCCAAAAAGTTCCCCCGGATAGAGATATTTTTGGGGGGAAACCAAGACACAGCTGGAATGGACTCACCCTGAGGAAACAGGCCGGCCAGCTACTTTTGCTGCAGGTAGCCGGCCGGCCACCCCCCGTGGCCGGCCGGCCAAGGGCAGAAATGAAAAGTGGATTTTCTGGCCGGCCACCACATATTGGTGGCCTCCCATGTGTGCTCAACAAGGCTCTGTGGTTGAAAACTGCCAACTGTAAAACAGGAGAGACAACAAGCCACTTTTAGGAGGGGTTCAAAAGTGAAAAGAAGAATTACTGTCCGGCCATGTGTTTTTAGGATCCTCCCATGTGTGTACAACACAAATATGTGGTTTTGGCTCGAAGAAAATGGCCCTAAGGTGTTCAACATTAGCCCGGAAGTGAGAAAAACGGGCGCCAGGGGGCGCCGGAGGAGCATAACTGGTTGCTGAGACAATTGCTAGCCTCCCACCCTCTAGTGATCTTCCTGGTGATAAAACAGAGGTACCTGCCAAAAATGAACAAAAACCGATGCAAAACGAATGCTCGGGGGCCAAAACACACAGTTCGGGGTCCCGAAAACCGGCCGTTAAGCACCGAAAGTGGTGTTTGGCCACGAAGTGGGTATCTAAGACCCCAGTGTCCCTCGAAAGGGAGTAAATGAGATGCATGCCAAAAACCGGAGGAATCAGAGATGGTTGGGTGGTCCCGAACCGAGGCACACGGCCTGACGGCTCCGAAAATCGTGAACTGGGCTCTGAAATGGGCAAAATGGCCTATGGCCACGAAATGTAGCCCACGGCCACTGAGAGATGGTCTACGGGACCTCTCCCTCCCTCGAGGAAAAAGAGCCGAGTCCGGTTCGCAAAACGAGGCAAGGCACAGGAAAGAGTTCGGACGTCCGGAGGCAGGGCGCACGGCCGCGACTCTGAGACTTCTGAACGAGCATAACATACAACATCACCGAGCGCTCAATCGGTGACGTCTGAGTCTTAAGGTCGGTCAAAAATGGGGTGTCTACACGGAGCCGCGCCAAGTAAGTAGACCTGAGCTGCGATCCACTCATCCATAGCAATATCAAAGGGGATCGGATCACCCCCTACCCCGATGCCAGTGAGCACCGAGAAATCGTAAGGGGTCATCGTCATGTCCCCGGTCGCAGACAAGTGGAATGAATCGGTGGTGTCCCACCACCTCTCTGCCAGGGCAGCTAGAAGAGGCCTGCAAGCAGTAAGCCAGGTCAGACCCCTGCAAAAGGAACCAAAGCCCGCCTAGTCTACAATGTGGCAAACCGCCTCAGGAAGCTCTGCGTACCAATCTCGAGCCGTGACGTTCCCATACCCGCGGATGGTATGGGAATCTCCCTGTTTACAAACAAATAGCAGCAAAGCAATATGAAATGTACAATTCTGAAAAAATAGTGGTTCAGTGCCAATCCGGCATGCGTGCAAGTTTTTCAGATTCAAACAGATACCGGGTGTCGGTGTGGTTACAGTGAACTACAACGTGTGATGCGTCAACGTATTTGAGTGGTTCAGTGCAAATGTGGCATGCGTGCAAGTTTTTTATATTCAAACAGATATCGGGTGCCGGTGTGCTTACAGTGAACTACAACATTTGATGCGTCAGTGAGTTTGAGTGGCTCGGTGCAAATGTGGCATGCGTGCAAGATTTTCAGATTCAGACAGATATCGAGTGTCAGTGTTTGCAGTGAAATACGGTGTGTGCCGTGGTTTGAGTGGTTCAAGACTAGTGCAGTGTGTGCGCGTGTCATTCTTAAACAGATATCAGTTGCAAGTTTGTTTGTGATCAACTACAATACACAATGCATCAAAGTATCAGAGCTAAAGCAATTGAAGAATCTAATCGACTATGGCAGTTGATAGTTAAAAGGTTCTACAGTGTAGGAAATTAAAGCAGAGAAAAGATGTTACCTCGGAAGTGCCGATGGAAAGGTAAGAGGTAGGCTCGCGTAGGAGGAGCTCCGGGTCCAGTGCTCGGTCAAAGCTGCGAAAATGGCGGAGTCCATCCGGTGGTAGCACATGAATCGCTGGGCGGTATGTCACCGGGTCGAAAGGGCGCTCGCTCAACGGGAGGAGCTTGACCTCGGGATCCATCTCGTGATCCGAGGGAGTCCCGCCGCGTGGAACGTCGTCGGCCATGTCAAGAATGATGGAAAAAATGGTCGAGGAATGAAAATAGGCTCGGAATGTGAAGGGTCAACCAAAAAGTCAACCCCGAGAGGGTCGGGAAAGGCCGGGAAGGTCGAAATGTGAAAAGGCACGAGTATCGAGAAGAGATCGAGGGGAACAAGTCCCAAAAAGGTGAAAATGGCAAAGGATGTGCCGAAATGAAATTTTGATCGGTCGAAAATGTGCGAAACGCGAAGGTATTCACGAATCGAACGACGAAGTCGAGCCTAAAACGCGAAAAAATGCGAGGATCGAGGGCCGAAAATACTCTAGAGAGAAGGGGGAGGAATTTTCGGCGCAAGGGAAGTGAAAGAATAGGGTTTAAAACCCTATTTTAAAAAGCCCGAGGTGAAATGTCAAAAGCCCCGTCGGCAATTTTTGGCGGTCGGCACAATATTGTGCGGTGGAAATTTTATCAACGGTGGCCGGTGATGTTCCTGACCTTGTTTAGGCCAGGTGGGTAGTTTCTGGTCTTCATAGCTCAAGAAAGTGCAAGAAAGTGAATCCCCGATGCTCAACCGGCCTCCGTTTTGACCTCGGACCGTGTCTTCTACACGTGGCACTCAGATCCAAGCAAAGATTGTATCCTTTTGTATCCTTTTGTCTTTTACAAGATTCAAAAGTTGCCCCGTGTGCGTTGCACGCATCCATTACATTGTCCGGTGCGTCGCATCGCGCCGTCTTGCACGTCCCTTGCGACTTGCACCGTTTTGCATTTTCGTGTGGCATGCGTGTCATACTTGCATTTCATTTTCCATTCAATGAGGTATGCGTGCCTCATTTTGCATTTCATTGCATCTCGAGGTACGCGTGCCTCGTTTTGCATTTCATTTTCCATTCAATGAGGTATGCGTACCTCATTTTGCATTTCATTGCATCTCGAGGTACGCGTGCCTCGTTTTGCATTTCATTTTTCATTCAATGAGGTATACGTGCCTCATGTTCATTTCATTTTGCATCTTGAGGTATGCGTGCCTCACTTTGCATTTCATTTGCATTTCGTTTTG
The DNA here is from genome assembly GCA_025200525.1 of Camellia lanceoleosa. Taxonomy (NCBI): domain Eukaryota; kingdom Viridiplantae; phylum Streptophyta; class Magnoliopsida; order Ericales; family Theaceae; genus Camellia; species Camellia lanceoleosa. Next base: position 49,597,080 of record CM045763.1, on the reverse strand, counting down.
CATTTTGCATCCATGAGGTATGCGTGCCTCATCTTGCATCTCATTTTGCATTCCTCCCGGGTCTGGCGAGACCTTAAACACGCGCGGTCTAGGAGACCTAAAATCCTCGGGAGGTGCAAGACCTTCGGTGCATTAAGGTGCACCTCATTGCATTTGGCATGCATTTCATCGCGCTATTTTGCGCACCTCATTGTTTTTCGCCCCCGGGTCTGGCGAGACCTTAAACACGCGCGGTCTAGGAGACCTTAAATCCTCGGGAGGTGCAAGACCTTCGGTGCATTAAGGTGCACCTCATTGCATTTGGCATGCATTTCATCGCGCTATTTTGCGCACCTCAATGTTTTTCGCCCCCGGGTCTGGCGAGACCTTAAACACGCGCGGTCTAGGAGACCTTAAATCCTCGGGAGGTGCAAGACCTTCGGTGCATTAAAGTGCACCTCATTGCATTTGGCATGCATTTCATCGCGCTATTTTGCGCACCTCATTGTTTTTCGCCCCCGGGTCTGGCGAGACCTTAAACACGCACGGTCTAGGAGACCTTAAATCCTCGGAGGGTGCGAGACTTTCACAATATTTGCGCGGTCTAGGAGACCTTAAATCCTCGGAGGGTGCAAGACCTTCATTGCTTCGGCACACACAATTCATGCATTGTCATGCATTCATAAAGCCGCGTGTTGCCGCGCATTTCAAATTCATGCATTGTCATGCATTCAAAAGTCGCGCGTTGGCGTGCATCTCAGAAACATCATGCATCATGTGCATTTCAAAAACAAAAAGAAAACATGCATTGTCATGCATTGCATCCCGGTCTAGGAGACCTTAAATCCTCCGAAGGTGAAATTCCTTCGGTGTTTGTCGTGCCCGAACGACTTTCGGTGGTCTGGTAAAGCCACCTGTCTGTGTTTGCGGTGAGTTCCTAGGAGACCAATGGGGACGGTGAAAACTAGAGTTTGAATGGCTTATGCCTAGAACGCAAAGGTTCGGGATTTCCGAGACTAAAGTCTGGTTTAAATACCCAGAGGGTGTACCCTCGGCTTGAAATCTGTATGGAAGCCCCATAGGTTGAGGCGGCGTGTCTACGCCTCAGTTCTGGATACTGAACCAACCTAGTATATCGCCCTGTTGGTAAGATAGGGAAAGCTGCAATCATAGTCGTTGCATCATAATGCATTGTCATGCGTCATTTGTAAATACTACATATGTCATGCATTTCAAAAAAAAATCCAAAAAAAAACAAAAATACTGCATATGTCATGCATCATTTGTAAATATTGCATATGTCATGCATTTCAAAAGCAAAAAAAAAAAACATGCATATGTCATGCATCATCGTATATAGTGCATATGTCATGCATCCCAAAAAGTGCATATGTCATGCATCATCATTGTAATATAGTACATATGTCATGCATCCTTTGTAAATATCCATTCCGTTGCATATTGTACATATTGCATTGTAGTTGCATGCATCCACTGCATCATCTTCCATCTATGGCTTGCGCCTCTCTTTGTTGAGCTTGGTCTGGTATGTGTCCTTACTTTTCACGTTGAAGCACAGTTCTGCATGTGTACGCGCCTATTCCTTGATGAACTTGGTTTGAGGGTGGCGGCACCTTTTCTGTGTTAAACATGGCTTGTACGTGTACATGCCTTTCCTAGGCAAAATACAGTTTGGCCCGCGCGCCATAATCGCATATTACATTGTAGTATAATTATTGCATCCGGCATTAGGATCATTGTTCTTTCCTTAGCGGGTTGTCACCCCACTTATGTCATTCCACCCAATACTTGTTCTTGTGTCCGTCTACATCACTCATAGTTCAGACATCGTTCTATGGTAGACGGACTCGTTACTTCCATCAACCTATTTAACATTTGTGTGGTTTCGAATTGCTCACGATTGAATCATGATTCAATTGTTTTGCATGTAGTTTGCATAGTTTCAAATTGCATTGCATTATCATTTGCATTGTTTATACTTAGTTTTGTATATATTGCATATCATCTTGCATTCATTTCGCATTGTCATGCATATTGCTAACAATATTGTACCTGTTAAGTTTGCTTTCTTTGTAGGCACAATATTGTATGTACGGCTCATTTGAGGCCGGTGCAACCGGACGAGCCGCACAGGTATTGTATCCTCCGAGTGAGACGTTTTGAGAATTGCATAATTCTCTTACATCCTTTCTGCATTGTAGTGTAGATTGGCATATGCTAGCTTATAACTGTTGCATGCGTGCTTCATTACATCTTTCTTTGCATGATCATAAGTTATGCTCGGCTTCTTGCATTGTCTTGCATTTTGCCCTTGCCTTCGGGCGCATACCTTGTTTGTCTTGCATGTTTGTCCAAGTCTTCGGCCTTGTCAAAAATGGGTCGTCTCTGGGCTTTGACATTCACTCCCGTCATTGTTATGACTTTCGAGTTCTGTCAAAGAGGGGCAACTGTAGACACCCCATTTTTGACCGTCCTCAAGACCTGGACGTCACAGCTTGAACACTCGGTGATTATCCATGTTCGTGTTCGTTTGGAGTTCCCGGAGTTCTCGGCTACGCGCCTTGCCTCAGGGCCTCTGAAGTTGACCGTTTTGTGTCTGGTTTTGCACCAAACACTTGTGCTTTGCCTTGGAGGGGCAGGGAATGCCTTTTGAGGCATCCCCACACACCACCGGCTGGTTGGTGTTGCCATCGGCACTATATTGTGCCGGTCGGCACTCTTTCTTAAGAGTTGCCTTTTTATGCCCAAGTGTTGGATTATGTATGCTTGCATGTGTGCATGTATTGCATATATCTTAGCCTTCACTTCTATGGCATTTGGCCAACGATTTTAGGCCTAGTTAGAGTGCCTAACCTATGTGCAAGTCCATCCTCTTGTTGCTTGCATATGCTCCTTGAGTGTTGTAATGTATTGGTAAGTAAATGCATGTTAGGACTAACATGATTGAATGAAGTCACATGCTTGTTTGCATGCTTGGGCACCCACATTACATCTTGCATACTTGATGGTTGACATTGGTGCTTCATGCCTTGTATGTTTGTTAGCTTGTATGCTCCATTGCATTGGCATGATTGCATACTAGTTGACATGTCTAGGATTGCATCACATAAACATGCATGCTCTACCTCTTGACCAAGTCATGATAGAGGCTTAGCACCCTTGTGTGTTTGTTTGGTTTGCATGCATTTGAAATAGAAGTTGCACATTTGGTTCTTTGGGCCATCATGCATGGAAATGCGTGATTGGTGGCCGAGATCGAGGCACATGCCCTTTGAGTCACAAATATGACAAGGGGCATGATTGGTGCACATTGTTGGAATTACATTGCCATGCAAGTTTTTGCCCTCTATTCTTTGTGAGTTGCGGAGTTCTTGAACATTCATGCGGCCGGCAGTATTTAGAGCCGCCCGGCAATCTGTTGTTGGTCGAAGAGTGAATTTTGTGCCGGTGACCCCATACTTCAGGTGGTGTTTCCCTCACCGTGATATCCCGGTGCCTTGAGAAGTGGTTACGAGACTTTGGCGATTTTCGGAGAAAGCAGGAAAAGCAGGCGATCTAAGCATGGCGGTGCAATTCGAAACAAGTCCCGAGCATCTTGCGCATTTGGCTCTCCTCCCGAGGCGGTTTACTGTTTTTCTTAGTTTAGTTAGTTTGTCAACTAAGTAGGCAATTTGTAATATTTAATTAGCTTGCGTGGTTAATTATTTGTGTTATTATTTTGGTCCCTCCGAGTGGGGGCAAATTTGTAATAAGTGTGCGTGAGTGGGTGTATGTCTTCCAACCCCCATTTCTTTCTTCCCTTTTATTTACCTGCTTATGATGGTAGATTAGGGCACGTTTATTTTAACATACCTTATGCAATGCATGCGTGCATCCATGCATTTGTCTAAACATGCACCGGGCTCGGTACATCATACAAACTGCATTGTATTCTAAATTCCAACTTGAATACGTGCATCAAATGATTGCATTTCACATGCCATTTTTAGGGTTAGCCGAGCCTATCCTAATTACATGTTGTATGCGATGCATTAGTCACTCTAACATGAACTAGGGTATGCGTGTTTGCTAACTAGTTTCTTGTTTTGGTACGGAGTACGATGTAAGTATTTTACGCTTTAGCATACCACATGCGTGTGAATATTGCCATGATAGTATGCTTACCATGCGACTAAGTGCTCATGTGAGATAAACTGTTTGAATGTCTGTATATGGAGGTTGGATTGCTTGAGTTGGGAAAACTCATTGAAATCCGTGTTTTAGCCTACTTGCGAGTAGCAGATTCCGAAGCATTTTCAAAACGAACGGATATGCAATGTTTGTTTCCAAATTAGGCAATCTAGTCTATACTTGTTTGCTGTGCGCATAACGTAGTAATTCTAGGCTAATAACCGGAATAAGAACATGTAACGTTTTCAAAATCGGATATCACGGTTAGTAGAGGCCGGTCTTCGGACCGGGCGAAAGGGGGTGCTCATACCTGACCTTCCCCGATCGTACCCAAGCTCCCGAGCCAAGACAACTTTGGTGATGACGGACACATGGCCTTTGGCACCGAGTCAGGGTTTCCTAAATTTCCCAAAAATAAAACATTTAGGTGGCGACTCTGTATCTGGCAAAGCAGTCCATGTTTGGCACTTCTTTTCAAAATCTATTTTTCTCAAAACGATTTGCCAGAGTTGGACTCTTTGGTTCAGATTACGAACCGCGACAAACAATTGAGTCCTTCGAACTGTAGTAGACCCGATATCGAACCAGAAAGGGAGGGACTCGCACTCCTCGCCCGGGATGCGTTCGGGGACGTCTACAGTTTCAGATGGCTTCGAGATCCTAAAACCATTTGACATGGACAAAGCTACACTTTTACTCTTGAGAGGCTCGTTGGGCCGAAAACCCGGAAGGGTGACCTAGGCAAAAGTTAGAGCAAATGAAAAAAAAAAACAAGAAAAAAAGAGAATAAAATGCAAAAATGAAAAGAAAAGAAAGGAATGAAAAGAAAAGAAAGACAAAGCTTGCAAGGTTGAAAACCCGGAAGGGCGGCCTTGACAAAAGTTAGAGCACAAAAGGAGAGGTTAATACCCGAGTGTACCTTAAACCCTGAACTACGTAAGGCTTGATTCCCATGTTTGGGATACGTAGGCAACTTCATTTTGAAGTCCAGCCATAAACACTTCCAAATCGATTGTGTCCATGTAATGGTTATGATCATCTTCGCCTTCTCTGTATCCAAGAATTCGGTTGTCATCTTGACTATGAGAATTTGTTACAGTGTGCCGCAGTGCTATCCAAACAAGGGGCAACTTTCCGTTGCCATACAATGTGTTGCGGTGCCATTCAAACGAGGGGCAACTTTCCATTGCCATACAGTGCCGTTTAGACAGGGGGCAATTTTTCTTCGGATTTGAGGTTGTGCATCTCAAGAGTAAGTTCTGTGTTGGTCGAGCAGTGGCCATTTGTAAAAATAGTTTTTGAGAATTTTTACTGAGGTTAACTAATTTTCTTGAAAATCTTTATATTTTTCCAAAACTGGACCATTTCTTGGACCCAAAAAAGGAAAATTTTCAGTGCTCATAGCCTGACTCACATGATTTCAAATCAAAAATCAAACTAGTATGTTAATCTAAATCTTATTTTTGGTCAAAATTGTTTTAGTAGAAAGCCAAAACAAAAAATGGTCAAAATGATGAACTATGGGCACAGTTGAGTTACGTGTTCTGTCTTTTCCCCATCGTCAACCAACCTGCCAGAAAGGGCACTCTACCTGCCAGAAAAAGGCACAACTGAAGCTAACAGCAAAATGCCGAAAGCTATCTCATCCTCCGAGCAACGAGGTATCAAGCTAGGTGCGAAGCGCGAACTGGAATGGATCTAGATATTCCACTCCTTCGTCTAGACACATCTAATCACGTCCAAACTCCCCAGCAGAGCATCGTCAATCGATGTCGGCTGCAGATCGGCTACACACCCAGTTGTAGCGCAACCCCTCTGTGGGGGAAGTTCACTATTGTGAGTAGAAGAATGAGAATTTGGTAGAATACCAGGGGCAAGAGCCCACAACTTCCTGTTTATCCATCAACCACCTAGGGGAGGGATGAAAAATGAGAGATTGAAGAATAGAGAGATATGCGTTGAGAGAAAAAGTAAGGAAAGTGCTTTTTCACAGAGCCTGAGGGCCGAGTGATGTGAGAATCACAAATGAGAAATGGTGGGAAATAATACCCAAAGAAACAAGCTCCTTGTGCACGTCTGAGTGTCGTGTCTTTTGTTTTGTTTCGATTCTTGTTTTGAGTCATTTCAAGTGTTTCTCGATGTGTTTAGGTTTACCTTTTGTTTTTGTTTGTTGAGTCGTAGTGCGCTATGGTCAGTTATAGGCTCAATACCCTGTTGAGAGCCCTTTTCTCATTTCAGTTTCGAATGAATCGTTTTGTGCTCGGAGTGCTGTGCCATTCTCCACATTTGTGCAAAACGAGATCCTTTCTTTCATAAAACTGCAGGGTTCAACCCGAGACATGTCAGAACAATAGAACCAGGGCCTATCTGAAGCTATGCTGGTTCCGGGCTGCGAAGCAAAAGAAAAAAGGGAAATTTTGGAGCATCCGAGTTTGTTTCAACTTTTGCATCTTCCGTTTCGCATTCTGTCTACTCAGATGGGCAGTGTGTTCAGAATTCTCCGTGTGCATAATAAACTGAGTACTGTGTTATGAGCCGTGTGTTCAGAATGAGCAGTGTGTACAGAATTCATTGTGTGCAGAATAAACTGAGTATTGTGTTATGAGCCGTGTGTTCAGAATTCGCCGTGTGCATAATAAATGGAGTACTGAGTTATGAGTTGTGTGTTCAGAATGAGCTGTGTGCTGCCCGAGTTGTGTGTTCAAAGTGAATAGAATACTGTGTTGATTGTCTCAATGCCAGAATGGCAATCAGAAGTGCTCTCCCTGAGTACCGTTCCCCACCAGGGTTACCTTGGCTATGTTTGCAATGAGTTCCTAGGAGATCAACTACGACGGTGGAAACTAGAGTTTGAATGGCTGTTGCCTAGAATGCAAAGCTTCGGGATTTCCGAGACTAAAGTCTGGTTTAAATACCCAGGAGTGTATCCCCGGCTTGAAATCTGTATGGAAGCCCTATAGGTTGAGGTAGTGGACATGCACTTCGGTTCTGGATACTGAATCAACCTAGTCTGTCACCCTGTTGGAGAATAAGGAAAGTTGTGAGTATGATCAAGGAGAAAAACGGCATCCGTGGTTTCCCCAGCAGACGTCGCTCCTTGTCAGCATTTCAGGACCTTTGTACTGTGAGTTGAAGGTAAGTGTTCGAAGAACACAAAGGGCAGATCCCCATTAGAGCAGAGCGATTTATCGCCACTCACCCCGTGAGGTGCTTTCTAAAGTGCCGCTTTTTCTGTTTATTACTTTCCTTTAGTATCATGCATTGTATTGTATTCTACCTGTCCAGATTCTTTCTCATTTATGCACGGTATTGTTTGTACTGTCTATTCGGACAAGTTCCGGTTTAGTTTGACTAATACCTTTTCCTCTCTTGCGTGTGATATGCTGAGAGATTTTCCCTTCCCTCTCTCGCGTGTGATACGCTAAGAGCCTTACCTTTCTTCTCTTGCGTGTGATACGCGGAGAAATTTTCCCTTTCCTCTCTTGCGTGTAATACGCTGAGAGGCTTACATTTCTTCTCTTGCGTGTGATACGCTGAGAAGTTTACCTTCCCTCTCTTGCGTGTGATACGTTGAGAGGTGTGCCTCTCCTCTTGTTGCATTGTTTTGCATTCTCTTTTCTTCGGAAAACACGGGGATACGTCCCTATGTTCCTCTTTCTTTCGGGAAACACAGGGATACGTCCCTATGTTCCTCTTTCCTTCGGGGAACACGGGGATACGTCCCTATGTTTCTTGTTTCTTCGGGAAACATAAGGATATGCCCCTATGTTTCTCTTTCCTTCGGGGAACACGGGGATACGTCCCTATGTTCCTCTTTCATTCGAGGAACACGGGGATACGTCCCTATGTTTCTCTTTTCTTCAAGAAACACGGGGATACGTCCCTATGTTTCTCTTTCCTTCGGGAAACACGGGGATACGTCCCTATGTTCCTCTTTCCTTCGGGGAACATGGGGATACGTCCCTATGTTTCTCTTTTCTTCGGAAAACACGAGGATACGTCCCTATGTTTCTCCTTCTTTTCGAAACACGAGGATATGTCCTTATGTTTCTCCCTTTGTTCCCTTCTTCACACGATTTCAGCGTGTTTGGAATTGTTTACCTCTTCTCACGATTTCAGCGTGGTTAGAGTTTGTTCCCTTCCTCACACGATTTTAGCGTGTTTGGAATTGTTTACCTCTTCTCACGATTTCAGTGTGGTTAGAGTTTATCCCTTCCTGAACTGTTTTGTGCATTGCATTTGTTCGCGCTATTTTGCGCACCTCACTTACACTTGTTAGTGCATTGCATTTCATTCGCGCTATCTTGCGCATTGCACTGTTTTGTGCATTGCATTTCATTCGCGCTATCTTGTGCATCGCGCTGTTTTGTGCATTGCATTTGTTCGCGCTATTTCGCGCACCTCACCTGCACTTGTTAGTGCATTGCATTTCATTCACGCTATTTTGCGCACCTCACATGCACTTGTTAGTGCATTGCATTTCATTCGCGCTATCTTGCGCATCGCACTGTTTTGTGCATTGCATTTCAGTCGCGCTATTTTGCGCATCACACTGTTTTGTGCATTGCATTTCATTCGCGTTATCTTGCGTATCGCACTATTTTGTGCATTACATTTCATTCGTGCTATTTTGCATATCGCATTGTTTTATGCATTGCATTTCATTTGCGCTATCTTGCGCATCGCACTTATTAGTGCATTGCATTGCTCGCGCTATTTTGCGCATCGTGCTATCTTGTGCACCTGGCCTGCACCTGTTAGTGCATTGATCGCGCTATCCTGCGCACCTTTCCTGCACCTGTTAGTGCATTGCTCGGACTATCTTGCGCACCTTACCTGCACTTGTTGGTGCATTGCATTGTTATGAACACTTCGTTTGCATTGTTATGCTTGTTTTCACCGCATTGTTATGCGTCACACTTAGGTTGCATTGTCTTGCATCGCTTCCGCATTGTTACGAGTCACACTTAGGTTGCATTATTTTGCATCCCTTCCGCATTGTTATGCATCACACTTAGGTTGCATTGTCTTGCATCCCTTCCGCATTGTTATGGGTCACACTTAGGTTGCATTGTTTTGCATCCCTTCCGCATTGTTATGCGTCACACTTATGTTGCATTGTCTTGCATTCCTACCGCATTGTTATGCATCACACTTAGGTTGCATCGTCTTGCATCCTTTCCGCACTGTTATACGTCACACCTAGGTTGCACTATCTTGCATCCCTACCGCACTGTTATGCGTCACACCTAGGTTGCACTGTCTTGCATCCCTACCGCATTGTTATGCGTCACACTTAGGTTGCATTGTCTTGCATCCCTTCCACATTGTTATGCGTCACACTTAGGTTGCATTGTCTTGTATCCCTTCCGCATTGTTATGCGTCACACTTAGGTTGCATTGTCTTGCATCCCTTCCGCATTGTTATGCGTCGTACCCCTAGGTTGCATTGTCATACACCCTTCCACCTGCGTTGTCTCACATTTTTTACTTGCATTGTTATGTGTGTTTCTAACGATATTGTATCTGTTGAGTTTCTTTCTTTTGCAGGCACGCTATTGTATGTACGGTTCATTTGAAGCTGGCATCACCAGACGAACCGGAAGGTATTGTATTTACTTCGTGTGAGACGTAGCGAGAATTGTATAATTTTCTTACACCCTTTCTGCATGTAATGTAGTTTGATTTGTATTCGCTTGCTTAAACTGTTGCCTTTATTGTATATAATTGCTTCATTACAGCTTTCTTTACATAATCATAAGTTATGCTCTTGCATTATGCATATCATTTGCATTTTGCCCCAGCCTGCGGGCGCATCTCTGCATTGTTATATTGAATGTTAGCCTGAGTCTTCGGTCTTGTCAAAAATGGGTCGTCTCTGGGCTTTGACATTCACTCCCATCACTTTGTGACTTTCGAGTTCTATCAAAGAGGGGCAACTGTAGACACGCCATTTTTGACCATCCTGAAGACGTGGTTGTGCTTGCAAGTGCATCTAGCCACAAGTTCGATTGCTCGTCGAGCACTCGGCTTTAGCGGTGGAACGTCACAGGTTTGAGCTATCCAAACCCTGTATCCTTTCTGTCGCATTTCTAGACCATGTGTTGGTCCTTCCAGCATGTTTCTCTTAGTGCACTGCCGGCCACCCTATGCTACTATCGGCCTTGTTTTTGTGCCTGCCTGCCATTGATGAAGCCTACCAGCCATCAATGAGGCACTGCCGGCCACCACTGATGGCCGACAAAACACTTCTCTCAGCAAGTTTCACTCCAGATCTTTTGAGCCAGCTGGTTTTCACTTATCTCTCCTCCATACTTGTGTATGGAAGGATGAGCCACTTTTCAAGCTTGTTGAACAAGCTTTGCATTGCCTCTCTTCTATAAAAGGAGAGGCTCCTCCTCCATTTCAGAGGTTCAGAAAAATTGGCTTTGAGTTATAGATATAGTTTTGTATCTATCTTGCCTTGGTTCTTCTTTTTTGTGCCTTAAAGTGTGGTTTTGTCTCACTTTTGTACACAAACACATACTCAAACACCTTGCTTGTTTAGCTGAGGCTTCTTGAGGTTGTTTTTGGTGTTCTTGGACTGGTTTGAGCTCAAAGAGGCTGCTGGAGTTGCAGTGGTAAAGAAGGTCATCAAGGGTGAGTCTTTAACCTTTAGATCCCCCATTTTTGCTTAAGCTTTTAGCCCTTCTTGCATATGTTTTTAAGATTAACTCTTAACTGGAAAAAGTTCTATTTTCGCATGCTTGAGAAGTTTGTTTGAGGTCACTTTTTCGTTTGGGGTGATCTCCCCCCTCTTAGGCCTTGTTAGGCCTTCTTTTGACCCATCCCTTTAGGCTCTTGTTGAACCCTTTGCATGACCTTTCTACCACTGAAATCCAGAGGATTTTCAGTGGTGGAAAGGTAGTTTTGGAGTCCTAAATAGGAGAGGGTCATCCCCTCTCCTTGTATTGTGTTTACTAGCTTCATATGCCTCATGTGTGAGCATGTTTGTTAAGCTTATGTTGGCCATATCTTAGCTTGTATTCATGGTTATTTTGCTGTGGCATGCCACTGTTTTTGCTTGGTTTTGTCACTCCATGCATGCTAAATACACTTGTAGTATAAATCACACAAAGTAATCTTGTATGTTTCATGAAGTAGCATGTCATTCTAGCTTGTTTTCTTTCCATTTCAGCATGTTTTTGGTGATGCCTTGCCATGTCATACCTCTGTTAGGGTTTGGTTTGGTTAGCCCTTGCATGCTCCTTGCACTTGTAGTGCATTTCCATAAAATAGCCTAACATGCATCATGCTTTGACATGTCATTCTAGCATGCTTTTGGCTTAACTTCATGAAGCTTTTGTCCATGCTTTAACATGATTTAGCTCTGATTTTGGTTGTTTTGGCCATGCATGACTTGCTTTGTATAGCCCTAGTGAAATCTAGCTTGTTAGCTTGGTGCCTCAAGTCCATTAACATGCATTGCTTGGCCTATTTCAATGATTTGGCATCATTCGTAATGTGATTTCAGTCCATGTTTCATGGCCATGCACTTGTATCTTTCACTCATTCAATGCGTTGGAGGGTTTGCCCCTTTATGCCTTAACATGGATCATTGCGTATGCCTTCATGCCTAAGCTTGCAAGCCATCATTTCAATGTGTTTTTGGGGTTATTTTGCCATGATATAACTCTAATTTTTGTATGTTATGTCATCACATGCTTGGTCCTAATAGGTGTAGTGTAATCCACCTTATTTGCCTTGTATGCATTGTGCCTTATGCCCCTCATGCTAGCATGTTTTGGCTTCCTTCCATGCATGTTTTAGACTCATTTTAACATGTTCTAGGACTTTTTTGGGTTGCCTTGGCCATATGCTTCATCTTTTGCATAGTTGTAGTACAAGTGTTCTTGCTAGCTTCAAGCTTTGAGCACTATAGCATGCTTCATTTGCATCATGTACATGATTTGGCATCATCTAACATGACATTTCAGAGCATTCAGGACTGCCATCCATTTCATTCATGCTTTGAGTGCCTCTAAGGGTTGTGCATTTATTGCCTTGTTCATGGCTTAGCTTGTATGCTTGCATGCCTAGGTCTTTGGGCCCTCACCTCAGCATGTTTAGGTCCTTGTTTTGACCTATTTAAACTCTTCCCATGCTTGGTTCATGTATTTGTGCCATGTATTGCATGCCTCCTTTGTAGTCCTCCTTATTAGCTTCATGCTTTAGGACCTTAGCATGCTATACTTGTGTTTGATTGATTGATTTGGCATCATTTCTTACTTAATTTCAGTGTATTTAGTGTTGTTACACTTCCACATTTATCACTCCTCGAGCCTTCTTGAGAGTTGTGCCCTTAGGCCCAGTTGGTTGGCCAATGCATTGTGCATGCATGTCTTGAATTTTTGTGCCTTTACTTCATCATTATGGCTACTGATTTGGGCATGGCTGAGGTCTACCCATTTTGGTTTAAGTCCATTGAGCATTGTGTATGCCATGTAGTTCATAGCATTGTGTATGCAATGTAGTTCATTGCATTGTGTATGCCATATAGTTTATTGCATTTGTGTATGCCATGTTCATTGCATTGCATATGCTAGTTGTCATTTAGCATTGTGTATGCTAGTTGTTGTTCTTAGCATTGTGTATTATGCATGCCATTAGCCTTGTTAGGTTGATCATGTTGTTTGCATGTTTTGCATTGCGTTCGATCGGATGTCGTATTGAATGCGAGAAAAGATTGGTTCATTTCATACTTGAAGTGATGAAATAAGCCAATCTCTCTTAGTCTCCATTTCTTTTGATTCCTCATGATAAGGAGATGGTCTTGGTGTCTTATTTGTCATGCATTTATTGAAATTTGCACAAGTTGGATCTTTGGCCATCATGCATCGAGATGCGTGATTGATGGTCTTGGACCCAATGATGTCCTCTCCCTTGATGTTTTGAGGTGATATGGGGTAGGCATAGTGGGTACATGTCCTTGGAAGACCCTCCATTTCCTCTGTTTTGTGCTCTGCTGCAGCTTGGTGTCACAGGAGACCAGTGGCCAGCACCCCCTTGTTGTTGGCCGGCAGCTTTTCACCTTTGGCCGGCAGTGCCTACTCTTGGCCGGCAGAGGGGTCGGCAGAAGCTCCTCATGGCCAGCAAGCCACTGGTGCACTCCCCAGCATGTTTTTGGTAAGATCTAGCAGCAAGTTCTCAAGGACACCCTATAGACAAAGCCTCTAAAGAGCATTTGGACAGCTTTCAGGATGGGAATCAAGCATGCATCTTCACCTTCTTCAAGGCAGAGCTGAGGCGGCCTAGTCTACATATTTTAATGCTTACTTGTTAGTTAGGTTTAATTTGTAATTTAATTAGTTAATTTGTTAATTAATTAAGTTTTGTAACAATTAGTTGTAGCTAGTTATTCATTCGGTTATATAATAATTAATTAGCTTGTTAGTTAGCTAATTAGTCAGTTTGTATTATTCATTCGGACCCTGCGTCGAGAGGGCGAATTTTGTAATAAGTGTGCGTGCGTGTGTGCATGTCTTCCAACCCCCATTTCTTTCTCGCTTTTACTTACCTGCTTTCAGTGGTTAGTTTTAGGGCATACTCCAATTAGCATCCTTATGCTTCGCATGTTTGCATACATTCATCTGTCTTGCATGCATCGGGCTCGGCGCATCATACTAACTGCATTGTATTTCAATACCAAGTTGAATACATGTATCAATTGTTGCATTTCATATGCCATCTTAGAATAGCCGAGCCTATCTTAGATACATCTTCACATATGTTGCATTAGCCAACTTAACATGAACTAGGATCATGCATTGATTTCTAACTAGTTCTCTGTTTTGGCTCGGAGTACACTGTGAGTGTTCACGCTTTAGCATACTGCATGTGTGTTATTGATTGCCATGATAGCATGCTTGCCATAAGGCTAACTGCTTAGTTGATATAACTGCCTGAATGCCTGTGGGTGAAGGTTGGATTGCTTGAATTGGAACAATTCATTGAAATCCTCGATTTAGCCTACTTGCGAGTAGCAGACTTCAAACCGTTTTCAAACAAACGAATATGCAATGTTTTCTTCCAACTTAGGCGATCTAGTCTATACTTGTATGTTGTGCGCATCACACAGTAACTCTAGGTTTAATAACCGGAATAAGAACACATGTGTTTTCAAAAACAAGATATGATGTTAGTAAAGGCCGATCTTTGATCGGGTGAGCGGGGGTGCTCATTGCATGACCTTCTCCTCTCGTACTCAAGTTCCCGGGCCGAGGCAACTTTGGTGATGGCGGACACGTGGCCTTAGGCATGAGTCAAGGTTTCCTAAATTTCCCAAAATAAAATATTTAGGTAGCGACTCTGTATCTGGCAAAGCAGTCCATGTTTGGCATTTCTTTATAAAAATCAGTTTTCCAAAACGATTTGCTGGATTTGGACTCTTTGGTGATTTATTGGTTTTGCATTGCACTTTGCGAGATTAGATTCAGAACCGTGAGATTGAGTTCGAACTGTAGTAAGCCCAAATAAACAAAACGGGATTTCGCGCCGATATTCGCGCACGGAGCCTGGGACATTCGGGTGCGTCTACAGCTGCTTATGTATTATTCTGACCTCCTCCACTCGCGTGTGACGCGTGAGGATTGTTCACCCTGGTTAAAAACAGTTGGTGTGCCTGTTTGTTCACACCACCTTTCCTCTTTTCGCGTGCGACACATTAGGATTGTTTACCCTAGTTAAAAACAGCAGGTGTGCCTGTTTGTTCACACCACTTCTCCTCTTATCACATGCGACGCATTAGGATTGTTTACCTCGGTTAAAAACAACAGGTGCGCCTGTTTGTTCATACCACCTTTCCTTCTTTAGCGTGCGACACATGAGGATTGTTTACCTCTATTAAAAACAACAAATGCGCCTGTTTGTTCACACCACTTTTCCTCCTCTAACGTGCGATGCGTAAGGATTATTTATCTCAGTTAAAAACAACAGGTGTGCCTATTTGTTCACACCACCTTTCCTCCTCTTGCGTGCGACACGTGAGGATTGTTCATCTCGGTTAAAAACATTGGGTGTTCCTGGTGTTCACACATTTCCTCCTCTCGCGTACGATGCGTTAGGATTGTCTAAATCAGTTAAAAACAGCAGGTGTGCTTGTCTGTTCACACCACATCTCCTCCTATCACGTGAGACACATTAGGATTGTTTACTTTGGTTAAAAACATCAGGTGCTCCTGTTTGTTCACACCACCCTTCTTCTTCTCGCGTTAAACGTGTCAGGATCTCGGTTAAAAACCTCGGGTGCGCTCGATGGTTACATTGCCTATCACCCTTCCTATGCAAGGCGTAGTTAGGTCTGCATTTTCTTACATCCTTTCTACATAAGACGTAGTTTGGTTTGTGCTTTCTTTGTCCTTTCCACGTGAGACGTGCCTGTTTATTCACTTCTTTCCGTGTGAGACACAACGGGGTTTATTTTGCTCTGATTTACATTTTCATTTATGTTGCGTTCTTGTTTAGATTGTAGCGTTGTTTCATTGCTTCATTTACATTCGAATGTTTCATTGCATGATCATAAGTTATTTGTTACATTTCGTTTTTACATTTTGCCCTTTAGTTTAATCTTTGCATTTACGCCTTGATTTCTTGCCCAAGCCTTGCGGCTTCGTCAAATGGGTCGTCTTTGGGCTTTGACATTCACTCACGTTACTTTATGGTTTTGAATTCTGTCAAAGAAGGGCAACTGTAGACATCCCATTTTTGACCGCCGGCAAGGCTTGAGCGCTTTACTCGGTACACTCGATAATGAAAGTTGTGTTATGCGTAGTTCGAGGTCTTAACGAAGGGGCTATGTTTAAGCTTTGAAATAATCCCAAACCTTCCATATTCACATTGTTTGTACCTTAGAAATCCATTTTTACACATTTTGCCACCCTATACTGAGTCTGAAGCAGAGAAACAGGGATCACATTGGGGCCTAGCCATGCCTCATTGAGAGCCGGTTGTGCCTTGGTAACGAGAAACACTATTCTGGGCGGGAGCCCACTAGCTGTCCTTTTTTGAAGATATTTATGACCTCTTTTGCTCAAATTCTATAAAAACGAAGTTGTATCTCTGTTTTGAGGGTTGAAGAATTTCTAAAAAGCTTATACACCTTCTTGAGAGCTCCTTCTTATTGTGCAAGCAACCTTTGAGCAATTTTACCACCTTTAACCTATATCCATACACCACATACACCTTCACACCTTAGCCTTGAAACCTTAGTTGAGCCTTGAGTATCACAGTTCAAACTTAAGAGTGTGTTTGGACTTAATTTGATTCACAAACAAAGAGCTTACCTTTTCCAAGAGGTATAAGCTTACTATTTTCTCTCTTGCTTTCATTTGTATCATTTACTATCAAGTTCTTATATTTTTGTATTGTTTTGATCCCCTTTCAAGTGTCTAAGCTTGGGTTTGGATAACTACCAAAGGGTGGAGAGAGTTAACACTCTCTCTTACACCTTCACCTATAGCCCAAACCCTTGTTTTTACACCATTTTCTTTGTTTTCTAAATTGATTTTTAGAGTTTAAAATATGCTAAAAATCATGCTTTGAGGTTTCAAAAGTGGAGGGGTTAGTCACCCCTCCTTGTTCTTGCTTACTAGTCTTATTTTCTTTGTTGGTTTTTTAGCTTTTTGGGCTCTTTTCATGCACTTTGAGCCATTGTTTTTCACCTATTATGAGTTGTTTTAAGGCTGTCCTAGGTTGCTTAATTGGTTCAAGCTTTGATTAGTTCATTTATTGTATCACAAGTCCTTATACGTAGCTTGTTGCATGTTGTTCTAGCTTTTCTTTAATTAATTTCCATGTTTAAGAATCTCATTTTAAAGCAATCTATCATCCATTTCTTTCATTTGAGAGTTGTTTCAACCGGTTGACGGTTATTCAAAACATGAACTAAAGATCTATGCTCAATGGCTTAATCTCTACAAAGGTTCATTGTCAACGACATAGTCTCTTTTCCATGTTAAGAATCATTTCCGGTTTGATATGTTTCTCACTTAGTGGACGTAATCTTTGGTGGACATAACCATCATCTTGGACAAATGGTTAAAGAATGGCAAAGACTAATGAAAATTGCTTAAAATGAACCAACAAAATGAAAATGGATTATATTGCTTGGGCTCGGCCAGACGTTCTGCCAAGTCTATTGTGTCAAGAGCCATCGCACATCAATTCATGGTGTTTTGACGACCGTTGAAGCATCTTTACTACCCCTTTGAGCTTACTCCATGATAAAGTGGAGAGATGGTTGCTATTCATTGCATTCATTGAATTTTGTCCAAATTGTGGCCGAAATCATCAAGCAAGCAAATTGCTCATTGCTGGTTTTGGAACCATGACAGAGAAGTGTGAGAGGGACAAACATAGCTCAGAAAACTCTGTCTACATTGTCTTTACCCCCAGAGTACAAAAATAGGGTTTTGCATAAAATTAAGGCACGACCAGCCTTATTTGAGCCCGGTCGGGCTTCATTGGGGGCCAGTCGACCATCAATGTTTGGTAAGGCAGTGTTTTTTGTAGAAGCAAAGGGCAGTGACTGGGTGGAACAGAGTAACCTGGGTAGACAGAGGAACTTCTGGGCATCGCACATGCAATCGTCGTGCCTCATGGTTGTTTGAATTAGTATTATAATTAATTATTGATTGTCGTAATTAATTTTATTGTAGCAATATGTCGTTAGATGGTTAGCGTATTTTGTTGTAATTAATTAGCTAATTAGTTAATTATGACTTAGCTAGTTAGTTACTTATTCATTCATTTGGCTTTGTAAGAGCATCTCCAACCCACTAGGTATATAATGTTTATTAGTCAAAATGCCTAATATAACTCATTTTTTTTTAACTCCAATGCACTAGGCATGTGATTAGGCATTTTAGCTCAACTCACATTCACTAACTACATGTAGTTAGCCTTCAAGGTTAGGCAAAATGTATTTAATCATTATGATCATTTCCCTCCATCTTTGTTACTGATGTGGCATTTTATAAAATTAATAGTATTTATATGAATAGCTAAAATAAAGAGCATGGTTGGAGTAGAAACATGAAATAGTTTAGAGGCAAAATAAATTATATACTTTATAGTAATATTTAGATAGGTAAAATGCCTATTACCGTTGGAGATGCTCTAATAATTAGTTTAATTCGGACTCTCGGACATTGATTTGCACCCTCTCATGCGAGGGCAAATATGTAATAACGTGTATGTCTTTTAACCCCATGTCTTTCTCTCTTTTACTTATTTTCTTATGATGGTTAGTATAGAACATCATTTATCAAATTAGCATCTTTATGCTTTGTATCCATTGTCTTGCATGCATCCAAGGTTTGGCTCATCATACTAACCAAATGTTTAAATTCATTGCTTGAATACGTGATTCATCACATGTCTTAAATGGAATCATATGCCACGTCCATAGCCGAGCCTATCAAAATTACATAACTTGTATGTGTTGCATTTAGTCATATTGCATTAGTTGAGAGCATTCATATTTTCTAATTATTTTGCTTTGTTTTGGCTCGGAGTACTAGGTGAGTAATTTCAAGTTTTACCATCTTGCATCGAATATTTGTGTTGCCATGCCAAGAATATTTCCATGAGGCTAGGTGCTTAAATGATATACCTGTTTGAATGTCGATGGGTAAAGGCTAATTGCTTAAATTGTGACAAATTGATTAATGTACAAACTCACTTTTTCAAGTGACGATTATCAAAAATAATTTTCCAACAAACATGAAATTAAAATGTTCTAATATTTGCAAATTAGTCTATACTTATGTGCGTCACATAGTAATGTTAGTCTAATAAAACCGGAACAAGAGCATATAATGTAAACAAGAATCACATCATGATTAGTAGAGGTCGATCTTTGATCGGGCGAGTGGGGTGCTCAATTCATGACCTTCTCCTTTTGTACCTGAGTTCCCGAGCCGAGACACTTTGGTGATAACGGACTAATGGCCTTTGGCACGAGTCTTGGGTTTCCTAAATTTCTCAACAAAAAAAATATATATATTTAGGTGGCAACTCTGTAATCTGGCAAATTATTCCATTTTTGGCATTTGATTCAAATATCAATTTTCCAAAAAGAGTTGATGGATTTGGATTCTTTTGAGTTTTCACTGTTTCACATTGCATTAGTGAAATCAGATTCAGAACCACGGGAGTCTGAACTATAGGACTAGTTGTATCCAAAAGGAACATAAAAAGCAAGCTACACCATGCGATAATACTAATGGTGTCATGACTTAAACCCAATACCCAACGGTTTGCCGTCGCAGCAAGATAATAAAAATAAAAAAAAATTCTAAAATTTTTGTAGTAGTAATATTAGTAGTAGTAGTAACGCAAGCGGATAAATTAAATAAATTAAAATAAATAGGTACAAAAAGTTTAGTAAAACAGAAAATAATTATCTAGGCTTCATTTTATTATAAGAGTCCGATCATAATTACAGATAGTAAAAAATAAAAAACAAAATAAAACAAAAAAACACTACGGTTCATTTCCAATACCGATCCCGCTAAATCTCATTACCTGAAAGGGGATAACAGTTACAAGCACATGGCAAAGTGAGAAATATTATGAAATTAACACAAGGGTCCAAACAAAATCCATGGAAAATTATTAGGCCAAACAGAAATTAGTTTGGTAACTAAAATACATAATTAATTTTAATTAACAGAAGTAAAATGCGAAAATCATATAAACAAATAATCATAACCACGATACAGAACAGAACAGAACATAGGTCACTGGAGCGACAATCAGAACAAGAGTCAATGGATCCATGACAAACAAAGGACCACAAAGTGGTCAAATAGAAGCCAATGATTTATTTAAGTCCCCCAAGGCGTGGGACTCCAATGGTGGTACTTATAGAACATAATTATTTATAAAATCATTATCAAATAATTTCTAAAATTTAAACAAATATATCTATAGGTTTCAATTTAAACAAATAGAGTTCAGAAAATAATCCACGTAATTGAAACATTAACATAACCATAAAACATAAATTATATAAAATAAATTATGGTAACTCAAAACATTCGTAAAATATATTATGCTAACTCAAGATATAAAATAACTCACCTTACTATTGACCCTTAGCCTTCACTTTTCTATGATTGTCTTGTTATTCTCTGCTACTAGTACGCTACTCCTAAGCTATTTGTATCCTTCCTATGTTTTCGACGCTCCCTCAGTTGCTCCTTATTTATAGGTGGTGATTTCCTGATTTCTAATTAAGTGGATTGCTCAAAATTGGCCACCTGTCTAACAGGTGTCATTTCCCCTTTTTACTAGGATGATTCACCTTGGCTATATTACATCACCATCCTATATATTAGGATGGTGATAAGCCACCCCTTCCCCTCCCCCTTAACCTTTGATTTAATTCGCATTTGGCCCAAGTTTGTAATAATCTAATTAGATTACATTTTATCACCTACAACCATAACACTAATTATTTTATTTTATTATTATTATTGTTATTATGATTGTGATTGGTTATGGTATTAATTACATATTTGGGGTGTATTATTATTATTATTTATTTATTAGTTTTTTTTTAAACATATATTCTATTCATGAGTAATTGATCTAATCACGGTATTGAATTAAATTAAAAGAAATTTGGGTGTCACATTTCTACCCTCCTTAAAAAAAGTTTGTCCTCAAACTTGTCATACCTTGCTTTTCGAAGAGGTGTGGGTACATGGCCCGCATTTGACTTTCAGTTTCCCATGTCACTTTTTCAACTCGATGATTCCTCCACAAAACTTTTACAAGGGGTACAATCTTGTTTTGAAGGATCTGATCACGACGATCGAGAATCTGCACAGGTTGTTCTTCATAAGAGAGGTCTTCTTGAACCTCCAGGTTCTCATAATCGACAACATGTTCTGGATCTTGAAGATATCAACGAAGCATCGAAACGTGAAACACATTGTGGACATTGGACAGTTCGGGTGGAAGCGCAAGGCGATATGCTACAGAACCAATCCTTTCTAGTATCTCGAATGGCCTGATGTAACGTGGGTTTAACTTTCCTCGTTTTCCAAATCGGATAACCCCTCTTGTGGGTGAGATCTTTAAAAACACATGATCTCCTATTTGAAATTTTAAGTCACGTCTTCGTGTATCAGCATAGCTTTTTTGGCGGCTTTGAGCAATGTGAATTCGCTATTGGATGAGTTGAATTTTATCATTTGTAATTTACACGATTTCGGGTCCTAGCAATTTTCTGTCTCCGACTTCCGTCCAACACAGAGGTGATCGGCATCGTTTTCCATACAGTTCCTCGTATGGTGCCATTCAGATGCTTGCATGATAGCTATTATTATAGGCTAACTTCACCAAAGGTAGGTGATCATCCCAATTACCTTTGAGGTCTAGTGCGCAGACATGTAATATATCTTCAAAAGTCTGGATTGTTCTTTTGAATTGCCCAGCAGTTTGGAAGTGATAAGCCATGCTAAACTTCAGAGAGGTTCCCAAAGCTTTTTGCAATTTGTTCCAGAAGTGAGACACAAAGCGGGGGTCTCTATCAGATATGATTGAAACTAGGGTGCTGTGCAAACGAATGATTTCCTTAATGTATAGAGTGGCGAACTTAGAAAGGGAGTACATGATTCTGATTGGTAGAAAATGCTCTGACTTCGTCAATCGATCTACGATAACCCATTTTGCGTCATTCTTCGAGACTGATTGCGGTAGCCCAACCACAAAGTCTATAGTAATGTGCTCCTATTTCCATTTAGGAATATGGAGTGGTTTCAATATTCCTGCAAATCTCTGATGTTCTGCTTTAACCCGTTGATAATGCAAGCATTTGGAGACATGGCATGCTATGTCTTTTTTCATTCCTATCCACCAATAGTGTTCCTTCAGATCATGATACATCTTCGTATTGCCAGGGTGGACCACAAACCTCGAGCTATGAGCTTCTTTCAATAGCTTCGTCTTTAGTTCTGGAATGTCGGGCATGTAGATTCGATTTCAAAATTTTAGCATCCCATTGCTTAGAGTGAAATCAGGATCAAGCATACTTCTTTGTTCCTCATACTTTTTCTTTAAAAGTTTATCTTCACATTAGTGGACTCTAATTTCTTTAATCAACTCGGGTTCCATAATTATGTTGGCGAGTAGTCCATTGATCTTGCGAGGAACGAGGGTACATGCCAAGCTTCTGGTCGCCTTTCGACTCAATACGTCTGCTACCACGTTAGCTTTGTCTGGATGGTGATGGATCTCTATATCGTAGTCTTTCATAAATTTTAGCCATCGTCGTTGCCTCATATTTAGTTAAACAGACATTTGAGACTTTTGTGATCTATGTAAATTTCACAGGTTACTCTATAAAGATAGTGACGCCAGATTTTGAGGGCAAATATTACTGCAGCTAATTCCATATTGTGGGTCGGGTAGTTTTTCTCGTGGGTCTTTAGTTGACGCGAGGCATATGCAATGACTTTCCCATTTTGCATAAGAACGCAACCCAAACCATTGTATGAGGCATCACTATAAATTATGAACCCTTCTGTTTTCGTGGGGAGTGCTAGTATAGGAGCTGTCACGAGTCTGTTCTTCAATTCTTGGAAGCAACGTTTTTACTTGTTCGTCCATTCAAAGGATGTGTTCTTCTGAGTTAGCTAGGTCAAGGGTGATGCTATCTTTGAGAAATCTTGCACGAAGTGCCGGAAATAGCTGGCTAGACCCACGAAGCTTCGAATCTCGGACATGTTAGTAGGTCGTGGCCAATCCACGATTGCTGCAACCTTTTGGGGGTTAATTGAGATGCCATCTTTGTTAATAACGTGACTGAGGAAATGTACACTAGTGATCTAAAATTCGCATTTCTTCAACTTGGCATAAAGTTTGTGATCGCGTAGTGTTTGTAGAGTCGTTTGCAAATGTTATTCGTGGTCCACCGATGACTTGGAATATATGAGAATGTCGTCAATGAAGACGATGACGAACTCATCAAAATAGGTTTGAACACTTGATTTATGAGGTCCATAAAGGCTACTGGAGCATTTGTGACGCTAAAGGGCATGATGAGAAACTCGTAATGCCCATAACGGGTTCTGAAGGCAGTCTTTTCGACGTTTTCTATTTTGACCTTTAGTTGATGGTAACCAGAACGCAAGTCAATTTTTTAGAATACTTGGGCACCTTGCAGTTGATCGAACAAGTCATCAATTCGTGGCAGAGGGTATTGATTCTTGATGGTGACCTTGTTCAGCTCCCGGTAATTGATACATAGCCTCATCGTGCCATCATTTTTGTTTACGAACAGTACTGGAGCTCTCCACGGTGAGGTACTTGCTCGGATGAAGCCTTTGTCCAGTAGTTCTTGAAGTTGAGTCTTCAGTTCTTTTAATTCTGTCATGGACATGCGATAAGGGGTTTTTCAGATTGGTTGTGTACCAGGTTGGGTTTCAATGGTGAATTTGATTTCTCAGTCAATCGGGGTACTAGGTAAGTCTTCAGGAAATACATCCGGGAATTCTTAAACCACAAGGATTGCATCAAGTATGGGGGCTTCTTATTGAGTATCGATCACATAACATATATAATTACAACAACTCTTTTTTAGAAGTCGTTGGGCTGTCATTAAAGATATAACACATGGAATGGGAGAGAGTCCAATTCCATCAAATACAAGCTCGAGTTGGTTTGGTGACTAGAGGGAAACCTTTTTGGCTTCACAATTAATAGAGGCGTGGTTGGCAGCCAACCAATCCATTCCTAAGATTACATGAAAGATACTAATGCCGAGGGGAATCAAGTCTACATGTAAGGTTTCACTTTTTAAGGATATAGTACAAGATTTGTACACATCAGCACTAAGGATAGAATTACCAGAAGGAAAAGACACAGACAATACATATCCTAAGGATTCGGGTGTTGATGCCAACTTGGTAGCAAAGTGCGGTGCAACAAAAGAATGAGTTAAACCAGAGTCAAAGAGAACATAAGCTAAGTGACCACAAATAGAAAGTGTACCTAACATAACATTCTCGATAACTTATGGGTTTTCAGGCACCAGGGCAAAACCTCTTCCTTGGCGTTTTTGGTCCTTCCTCACTCCTCCAGGCACGGCGGGTTTTGGGGCTGGTCCAGAGGGGCCTGCTATAGGATTGATAAGCTTTGGGCAATCTCTTAGTAAGTGGCCAACTTGACCGCATCTAAAGTACGCTCCTGTGTCTCAACGGCATTATCCCTAATGAGTCCTTCCACAGTTGGAATGGTGCCACCTCTAGGATTAGTAGGACCTTGATTGCCTGCACTAGTTGAGTTCATATTTACCTTCTTCGAAGGTGCAGCACTAAATCTTCTGTTGTATTTTTTCCAAAATCACTTCCTTTGGCTTGTTTCTTTCGAGCGCAAGGCTTTAATCCCTTTTTCTGTAATGTATGCTTGATCCACCACCTCCGCATAGGTTGGTAGTTTCAAAACCTCAAGTCTATCCTTGATTTCAGTATCCAATCTTGCTTTGAATTTCCTAGCTTTTCGGGCTTCAGTGGGGATGGCGTATGTCGCAAATCGAGCTAGTTGCGTGAACTTGCTCTCCTATTTCGGCCACCGTCATGGTTCCTTGCCTTAGATGTATGAATTCTGCCACCTTCTGCTCCCGCGGTGAATCTAGAAAGTATTTTTCATAAAATACTTCCAAGAATCTTGCCCAAGTCGCAATATCTTCTTTCTCCAGGATAAGAAGCCACTATTCTTGTGCACTGTCTTTGAAGGTAAATGTGGCGAAGGTTACCTTATGTCTTTCTGTGCAAGGTAGTGCGCAAAAAATCTTCTCCATATCTCTGACCCATGTTTTCAGCTACCAGTGGGTTTGTACTGCTGGTAAATATGGTAGGTTTCAAGTCCTGGAACTGTTTTATTGTAGTTGGCTCTTCTCGTCGTTCAGGCATTCCGCTATTAATGTTGGTTTGTAAGGCTCACAGAAAACTAGTAACTGTTCTTTCCATGATTTTCTTCATTGGATCAGTACCGCTGGTCGATGATCCGGTTCCACTTCCATCATT
This sequence comes from Camellia lanceoleosa, assembly GCA_025200525.1. NCBI lineage: Eukaryota > Viridiplantae > Streptophyta > Magnoliopsida > Ericales > Theaceae > Camellia > Camellia lanceoleosa. Next base: position 49,571,836 of record CM045763.1, on the reverse strand, counting down.
AGCCATTACTACAAGGTGAAAATAGTTAGTGGATTTTTTTTTTCTTTTTTTTGAACCACTTAGTATACATTTAATTATTACAATATCATATCTATGATTCACAAGATACTATGACAGTACATATATAATTTGTTTCTTATGCAAAAGAAAAGATATTAGTACAATGTACTTAAAATACAGTCAAGAGTTAGTATCTAATCCTATTAATACAAAAACAGAAGAATTAGACTAATCATGGTCAGGTCACAAAGAAAAAGATCTCCTGGTCGGACGTCTAGAAGGGACCATTAGGACACCATGAGAATTGGCTTTGGAAAACTAGGCCATGAAATAACCCCGCAAACTCCCCTTGTATGAGGGACTCGAACTCCCACCCACTATGCTCTATTCCAAATCAACTCCATACCGCCTGGACTATGTAGACAGGAACACCGTGATCATAACTCCAAAACTCCCATCCGATAATCCGTATCGGTATCTCCAAGTATGATGCACTGTCAGTGAAGTCCACGGTTGGGGTATGGACAATGTGCTATAGATGAGGCATCGTAGTGCGAATGTGGCTACTAGGGTATGTGTTTCCCCTCATCTCCGCAAAGCAAAGGGATAGAGGTATGACCAGAAAATATTGTTGTCCCAGGTCCGAAGCAAGACCAACAACGTAGGTCCGGCCCTATGTACCTCTCACGAGTGTTGCATTGGCTAAGCTTCCAAAATAAGAAATCCTCATCGGGGTTGGCCTGCAAATATATAGGTCGTCCCATGAGTCAGTCAAGTGTCGGGTGGGCTTGCTTGACAAAACTATCCGAATCACCCCAGCCTTCTGTTAGGTTTGGGATAAGATGAGCTCCTGGGGGCTAGAACTAGAATAACTCTGTTAGGTTTGTCATTCCCTACAAAACAGGAAAGCTTAGCCTAGACCATATTTATAAAATGGTTTAATCATGTTACACAAACTTTTTTTTTTCACCCAAAAACCATTGCTCTGATACCACTTTTGTCACGGCCCAAACCAGGTACCCAAAGGTTCAGCGTCTCAACAAGATAATAAAAATAAAAAATAAAAATCTAAAATTTTTGTAGTAATAGTAGTAACACAAGCGGATAAATTAAATAAATTAAAATAAATGGGTACCAAAAGTTTAGTAAAAAAGAAAATAGTCATATGCGCTTCATTTCATTATAAGAGTCCGATCATAATTACAGATAGTAAAAAATAAAAAAATAAAAGAAAATAAAAAAGAACACACTGCGATTCATTTCCAATCCCGATCCCGCTAAAACTCATCACCTGAAAGGGGATAACAGCTATAAGCACATGGTAGAGTGAGAAATATTATATGGTTAGCACGAAGGTCCAAACAAAATCCATGGATAATTATTAAGGCCAAACAGAAATTAGCTTGGTAACTAAAATACATAACTAATTTTAATTAACAGAAGTAGAATGCGAAAATCATATAAGCAAATAATCATAACCACGGTACAGAATAGAATAGGGGTCACTGGAGTGACAATTAGAATAGGAGTCAATGGATCCATGACAAACAAAGGACCACAAAGTGGTCAAACAGAAGCCAATGGTTTATTTAAGTCTCCCAAGGCGTGGGACTCCCGTGGTGGTACTTACAGAACATAATTGTTTATAAAATCATTGTTAAATAATTTTTAAAATTTAAACAAACATATCCATGGGTTTGAATTTAAACAAATAGAGTTCAGAAAATAATCCACGTAGTCGAAACATTAACATAACCATAAAACATAAATTATATAAAATAAATAGTGGTAACTCAAAAGATTCATAAAATATATTATGGTAACTCAAGATATAATATAACTCACCTTACTATTGACCCTTAGCCTTCACTTTTCTATGATTGTCTCGTTATTCTCTGCTACTAGTACACTATTCCTAAGCTATTTGTATCCTACCTATGTTTTCAAAGCTCCCTCAGTTGCTCCTTATTTATAGGTAGTGATTGCCTAATTTCTTATTAAGTGGCTTTGTAATAACCCAACCCCCGCATGTGTTTTCTGATATATTTTCAGTCCTTGTTTTGTGCTTTTAAAATGTTTACTGTAAAATCCCATGAAAAATTATGGTTAAGTATGTGAAATCCATGTTTATGGATGCCTATCTGTTTCACAAGAAAACTATCTGTCACCATCAACACGTTTGAATTAGAAATTGGAAGCCTTAGGGGCTTAATTATCTGAAATTGACTTCATATACGTGATCAGCATAATTTTAAAGTAATATTAAGCATGTTTACGAAATTTCAATTTCGGAATGATTAAACGATTGAATTTTGTCCTATATGCTTTTATTTATGAATATATATGTCTAAGTTCTCTTAAGCCTTGATAAAAAAACGTAAAACACCTCTTAGAGAGAAATAAGGGTTAGGAAGGAAGAGAAGAGGGCTTTAAGGGAGCAAGTGAGGAAGGGAAAGGGTTATGGTGATCCTAAAGCTTAAGGTATGTTTGATCTTGTGATTGGCCTCTCTTGAAGTTGAGTAAGAACTTCTCCATGTTATGGCCTTTAAGGAGTAAGTGTGTGGTGGTCTCTTGTGTTAAATTAGTTGGGTTATCTAGTGGAGAATTTTATCTTCATGCTTGAATTCACTTATTCACTCAAATGGTGTGTGTGTGTGTGGGTTGGATATGTTTGTAAAGCTAAAGACATAAGGATCTAAGTAGGTGTAATCAAGTTGTGTTTGTGGGTTGTAAGATCTAATTATGCATGATTCATGTTTGATTAAAGAGGGTATTCTCCTCATTTTGGTTGTTTTGAAACTTAATTTAAGTATTGGATGAAATTTATACTTCAATCTTTGGTTTTTATACCAACTCCATGAAATTATATATATATATATATCATGTGTTATGATTTATGAACACAAGGAACTTAAATTAAAGGATGAAATTTGAAAGAATAGTGACTTGATCAAGCTTTTAATCATGTTACCTTGTGATATTCAAGTGATAATTCATGATATAGTGAAGTTGGGTCCATATATAGCATTAATTTCATCTTGAATTGCATGTAAAATGAAGTGATAATGCTAAATTTTGAGTTGGAACCGAGCTGCCCCAAAACAAGGGTCACCACCATACGTGCGGAGGTCATGGCCGCACGTGCGGACAAGAGGGAAAAAACTGAAAATGCATATTGCTTTGGGCCGCTCGAGCGGAGGGGGAGGACCACACATGCGGTGCATGGCCGCTCGAGTGGAGGGTCCGGCCGCACGTGCGGCCCATGTCGGGAAACCTCGTCTGCTCTATTTTGCGTACTGGACCCTCTGATATGTTTGAAATTAGTGTTTGATGCCTTTTGATGTTTGTAAGTTTATTCAAAGTAAAACGAGTTAGGAAATAGTTTAAAAAGAATTAAACGAACTAATTCTTGAATGGCATGCATATGTAGGGCACCTACTGGAAGGACTATCATTTCATCCATGCACTGTGAGTAGTAGTACAATAGTCGTACATTCAATGATCGTTAATGATTCTTATTGTTAATATTCTGTTTCTTGCAAGTATGTTGATTTGGAAATCTAAAGGCATCATTGTGCAATACATTTTATTTATTGTTGACAAAAAATACTAACCTTATGTGCAAGATATCTATAGTGATTCATGACGAACCAAGGGAGCGTATAAGCACTATGGAATTATGGTATTCACGTATCTCTGATATTATTCAATCTGTACAACATGCTTACCTTTTGTTAATAATTATCAGGAATGTCCTGTTAGACTTAAGTTAACTAAGTTAACTCATGTGACTGATGTAACGGTTACCATTAGTACTCTGTTAGTTACAAGTCAACTATGTTAACTTATACGAACGATCAAACAAAGGTGTATGCTTGTGCTACTGAGTAATAGATCAAGTGAACTACGCCATTTCCTAAAGAATAAAGAGAAATTATGTTCATTCTTGAAGAACAGATGTTGAGTAAATATGAGACAGTTATAAGTTATCAAGGGTAGACATCTTCGATGAATCAGAATACTTGGAAAGCTATGTGTATTCGCGTGAATGAGAAATTATTCAGAAACCACGACATAAGGGCAAAAGGTTTAACATGTTTCTGTAGCCCTCCTGAGAATGTGAATTATTTTATCTTTGTTAAGTATACAATAATAACATGATGTGACAAGAAATGCCCTATTTCCTAACATGCTACGTTTTGAATCACTGAATGATTGTTCATTTATGTAAAGGTATTTAAGGTATCCTTAGCGCAAGGCCCTTACCCGGGGGTCATAATACTGTGGTTTACGTATGTTACAAGTTTAAGTCTGTTACAAGTTTACGTATGTTACAAGTTTAAGTCTGTTACAAGTTTACGTGTGTTACAAGTTTACGCATGTTATAAGTTCAAGTAGGTTACAAGTTCATGTATATTATAAGTTCAAGTAGGTTACAAGTTCATGTATGTTATAAGTTCAAGTAGGTTACAAGTTCAAGTATGTTACGAGTATGACTTCTAATTTCTGTTTATGGTTCAAGCATAAGGAATATGCATAAAGAACATATATGATTTATTTCCATTTATGGTATGACAATATATATATGTTTCAAGGGCTTTATGCCAACTTTTCAAGGGCCTCCTGCCATATGTTTCAAGGGCTTTATGCCAACTTTTCAAAGGCCTCGTGCCATATGTTTCAAGGGCTTTATGCCAACTTTTCAAGGGCCTCGGGCCACATGTTTCAAGGGCCTCGTGCCACCACGTTTCATGGGCTTATAGCCATTATGTTTATGTTGCAGGATTGGGCCTAAGGCCGTCAGGTACTTAGCACAGAATCAGACTAACTATGTGAACTCTACATCGTTATATGCATTGTTATGTACTGTGTTTCAAGTTAAGCATAGTTTTATTTATGTATTACTATTCACTGAGCCCGGCTCACTCTCTGTTATGTCTGTTTTTGTAGGTCACCCATCATGTGGTCAGTCCTAGCCATGACGCCCACTTTCTTTTGTCAACCTTCGTGTGTCCAGGCACTATACAAGGCCATTTATTTTGTTAAGCTGTTAATATGTTGGCTTGCTTTTTGAGTGTCCATCTAAGGTTGATGTATATAACTTTCATGTTTTGTATATGCCCAATTACAGGGCTGGGACTGTATATGTGTATGTATATAACCAATGCTCCGGGTTATAATTTGGGACTTTATCTATCCACTATGATGCATGTGATGTATGAGATCCTGGCATGTAGAAATAGCTCAATGGAGTTTTTTTTTGTATCATTATTTTTAGATTTCGTGCTTCCGACAAGGCCCCGTATGTTATGTTACTAGGTTACATGTCCGTTTCTGAATAGGTCATGCCCAAACTTTTAGGGGCAAGTTTGGGGCATGACAGGATTGCTCAAAATTGGCCACCTGTCTAACAAGTGCCATTTCCCCCTTCTGCTAGGATGATTCACCTTGGCTATATTACTTAGTCACCATCCTATATATTAGGATGGTGATAAACCACCTTTTTTTTTCTTTTTTTTTTCTCTTAACCTTTGATTTAATTCGCATTTGGCCCAAGTTTGTAATAATCTAATTAGATTACATTTTATCACCTACAACCATAACATTAATTATTTTATTTTATTATTGTTGTTGTTATTATGATCGTGATTGGTTATGGTATTAATTACATATTTGGGGTGTATTATTATTATTATTATTATTATTATTATTATTATTATTATTATTTATTAGTTTTTTTTATATATATATTCTATGCATGAGTAATTGATCTAATCATGGTATTGAATTAAATTAAAAGAAATTCGGGTGACACAAATGGTGTCAACTAATACGCATCATGATTAAAATCTTGGAAATTGTCTCTTTTCGTATGCACCATAATAAAAGCAAATTGAGAAGTGATGTAGAGTAGAATATTGTAGGGAAAAAGAAGAGAGAAGCTAATGGTAAAACAAAGAGTGGTCTAGTTGTACTAGTGGTATCAAAGCTTATTGTTCAAATTATGAAATTAAATAAATAGGTTCACGAATTAATCAAAATTATATACCAAGAACACATACTGAGAATTACAGCTAAATTACAACATAAATACACAATACAATAAAATAGTAAAGAAAGCAAATCGAAGCCTGCACGGTAGCAGTTTTCTTAAAACAGATTTTCGCCGCCTCACGGGTCAAGTGCTTGAGGAATTCCAATATCTGTCTCCCAGGATACGATGGTCAAAAACCAGCTACGGCAAAAGCACTCTCTGTTTAGCTTAGCGAACAAAAACCGTGGCAACACTCTCTCACTGTAGGAACTTTCTGGAAAACTGACTTGTAAAATGGAAGCAAAAATTTCTGTGTTTAGACTTAATAGAAGGGTCTCAATTTATCCATGTATAGGGGAGAGAGAAGGAGCCTCCCGCCTTTATGGCTGGTCACTAATGCACCATTAACCTCTGCAATATTGTAGGAGTTACAAACATATTATACACATGTATATAATAATCCTGTAGCAACCACACCAAACCCTAGGTCTGGAAAAAATATATATATAGCGTTTGGTGGACCACTAACCCAAGCCCAAGCCCTATAGCCTCAAGCCCAAGCCCAAGCCCAAGCCTAAGGACCAAGGACCATGGACCCGGACCGGGCGAGAGGACGGCACGCGCGTGGCACTCTTTGCACAACCAACTTGGACCATAGTTTTAGCCCAAGCCCATCCTATGAAGCATCCATAACTCCCTTCCTTCGAAAGTTGAAAATTTTGGATGCCCAAAGGTTTCACACCCTTTAGCCAAAAAAGGGATTTAAATATTGTTCAATGCATTCCTTTACAATCAATGTGGGATAGATGTTACACACTAATCCCAATATCTCTTTCATGAAACTAACTTCATGAGGCAATTTCTCATTCAATTCTCAATGGTTTTTGGCCATTCCTTTTGTGGTGTAAAGATCTCATTGCAAAGTATCTAGACCCATTTGGACCTAACACAATAGATGGTTGGGACCCACTTTAATATTTAATTAAAGTCATCAAAAACCCATTTTTTTTCTAACAATCCCCCCATATGAATAAAAATTGACCGAATAACTCAACAAATGGACACCGTTCAACAATAATGACTCGGAGAGAGAGTACAATGGACTAACACTGACATTAGAGAAGGTAGCTTTTGGCTTTGAACCTCTCCTAGTAAAAACATGTTAAGTTTACTAGCTGATCAGTGAATATGATATCTTGAACTGCTCTGCCCTTTATGTAAACTAAGACAATAGATCTCACATTGGAATTATTCCTACCACCCTTCTATTCTCACTGGTGTGCCCCGTATGGCCATGAGCACTAGCCTAGTTCAGTGAGTGGTTTCAAAAAAATGTTGCCTTCCCAATTCTTCAAGAAACGGCCCCACTTCACGCTCACATAGGTGACTCTTCAAAGTATCCTGTTATATCTTGTTTGAATCCTCAACACATAAGAGTTATTAAAATCTTTGCTTAACCGTTACCTCCGCAGGTAGCACTACTTAAAGGAATGGTTGGAGGGTTTTACCCCTACGGTGACATACCATTGTTACACGCACTTAGGTTGTCCCATTGAACCTAGATCTTGGGATCTCCAGTCAACTAGATTGGGTTTCCATTTCGGTAACTCCCAAAGGCCTCAGCCCCATTCCTTTTGACGACGTATCGACTAACACTTGATTTAACCCTTTCGTTAGCGGATTTGCAATGTTGTTCTTAGACTTTACATAGTCTATAAAGACAACTCCATTCGAGAGTAGTTGTCATATAGAATTATGTCTATGACGGATATGTCTAGACTTTCCATTATACACATTACTTTGTGCCCTACCAATTGCAGATTGACTATGACAATGAATACAAATAGCTAGCACAGGTTTAGACCAACGTGAGATATCTTCAATGAAATAGTGAAGCCATTCAACTTAATCTATTCCTTTATCTAAAGCAATAAGCTCTAATTCCATCGTTGATCTAGATATAAATATTTGCTTGGAAGATTTCCAAGACACAGCTGCCCCACCAAGAGTGAACACATATCCACTAGTGGACTTTGAGTCCTTTATATCTAATATCCAATTTGCATCACTATAACCTTCTAGCATCGCTAGATATCGAGTATAATACAGCCCATAATCTCGAGTGTAGCCCCTTCCAATGAGTAGCATCGGGATTACTCGTGTATCTACTAAGCCTGCTAACCGAGTGGGCTATATCCGGCCTAATACAATTCATCAAATACATCAAACTTTCAATTACCCGAGAATATTCTAACTGAGAGACATTCTCTTTATTATTCTTGATAAAATGTAGACTTAAGTCTATAGGTGTCAATGACACACTTGTATCTGATCCACTAAATTTCTCAAGTATCTAATCAACATAATGAGACTGAGGAACTACAATTTCGCCAGATGTTCTGGTAATCTTAATTCCCAGAATAACATCTGCAACGCCCATATCCTTCATGTCAAACTTAAAGCTTAACAACTTCTTGGTAGTTTTAATCATTTCATCATTACTACCTATAATGGGCATATCATTAATATATAGACATAAAATGACATAACCTCTGTTAGTGTCTTTGACATAAACACACTTGTCACATTCGTTGATTCTAAACCCACTTGACAACATTACGTTGTCAAACTTCTCATGCCATTGTTTAGGTGCTTGATTCAAACCATACAATGATTTGACAAGTTTATAGACTTTTTTGCTTTGCTCTAGAGTTGAAAACCCTTCAGGTTGCTCCATGTAGATTTCTTCATTCAAATCCCCATTCAGGAAAGATGTCTTTACATCCATTTGGTGTATGGCCAAATTGCACAAAGCTGCTATCGCAATCACCATGCGAATAGATGTTATCCTAGTTACAAGTGAATACGTATCAAAGTAATCCAGGCCTTCTCGTTGCCTGTACCCTTTGATAACGAGCCTAGCCTTATACTTATCAATTGACCCATCGACCTTCATCTTTCTTTTAAAAATCCACTTGTAGCCTAAAGGCTTACTACTTGGAGGTAAATCCACCAACTCCCAGATGTGGTTCTGTAAGATGGAGTCAATCTCACATTTGATCGCTTCTTCCCACAAAGGACTCTTAGGAGAAGTCACAGCTTCGTGGAAAGTTTGAGGTTCGTTCTCAACCATATAAGTCAAGTAGTCTGGACCAAAAGACTTGGACATCCTAGCCCTTTTACTTCTTCTAGGCTCATCTAAAACCTCACTTTGATCATTAACTTAATCATCAATATGATCATCATCACTAGCAAGCTCATCAAATTGCTCCAAACACCTTGGAACCCCTTCTTGGGTTCAGCAAGGAAAATTGTCTTCAAAGAAACATGCATTCCATGACTCCATGATGGGTATTCCTGTGTATATCTAAAATTTCAGACTTATGTACAAGAAACCGATATGCACTACTATTATGTATATAACCAATGAATATACAATCTATAGATTCCGGGCCTATCCTAACCCATTTGGGTGTAGGTATCACCACTTTTGCAAGACACCCCCACATTCGTAAGAATTTATTAACACTTTTCCATAACTTATACAGGGTCTTCTCCACCTTCTTTCGAGGTACTTTATTCAGAATGGAATTCGTGGAGAGAATTGCTTCCCCTTACATATTCTGTGACAATCCAGAACTTATCAACATTGCATTAATCATTTCCTTTAGCATCCTATTCTTCCGCTCAACAATCCCATTTGACTGGGAAGAATAAGGCACTATGGTTGGGTGGATAATCCCGAATTGAGCACAAATCTCAATAAACGATGATTCATACTCACCACCACGATCACTCTTTAAAGCCTTAAACTTGCGGCCTAATTGATTCTCAACTTCATTCTTATAAAGAACAAACTTGTCAATAGCCTCATCTTTGCTTTTGAGCAAATAGACATAACAATACTTAATGCAATCATCAACAAAAATAATGAAGTACTCATTGTCACCACGTGATTGTATAAACTTTAAGTCACACAGATCACTATGCACTAAGTCCAACGGCTCTGAACTTCTGTTAATAGAATGAAACGAAGATCTTGTCAACTTCGCTTCAACACAAGTTTCACACTTGTGTTTTGGATTAATCGTAAAAGATGGTATATGATCCAACTTGATTAATCTACATAAAAATTCAAAGTTCACATGTCCAAGTCTACCATACCATAAAACAGAAGACTCAAGCATGTAAGTAGAAGAAAATGCATCTTTATTCATCTTTGGGATAACAGTCATTACGTTGAGTTTAAATATACCCCCCAACACGTAACCCCTACCCACATACACTCCGCTCTTTGTCAGAACGACCTTGTCGGACTCAAAGACCATGCGAAAACCATGTTTGCTGAGAAGAGACCCTGAGACAAGATTCTTACGAATGTTCAGAACATACAGGACTTTGTTCAAGGTCAGCTCCTTTTCTGATGTCAACTTCAGGACCACATTTCGTTTCCCCTCAACAATTGAGGTAACAGAGTTTCTCATAAATAACTTCTCACTATTTGTAACCGGCTCAAAAGTTGTAAACAGCTTCTTCTCTGAGCAAATGTGGCGTGTATCCCCAGTATCAATCCACCATTCTCTTGGGTTTGAACCCACCATATTCACCTCAGAGACAACGGCAGCCAAGTGCATGTCATCCTCATCATGGGAGTGCTCTTGCATATCTGTCATGTGAGCATGAGGTTTGGTCTTGTATGGCTTATTCTGCTTACGGCAATCACTAGCCCGATGCCCCTCGTTACCACAGTTGTAGCACTTCCCTAAGAACCAATACCAGGTTCTTACAGCTTGTATGCCAGCTTCTTTACAACACCACCCCTTGGCCCCAGCTTTGAGCCCTTGTTCACAAGGGGCTTTTCCTCACCCCAGAAGATTTTCCATGCTCAATGACATTGGCCTTCACTTAGGAGGTACTCCCTCCTTTCTTTTTATTATCCTCCTCAATTCGGAGTCGGACAATCAGGTCTTCAACTGACATTTCCTTGAGCTTGTGCTTCAAGTAGTTCTTAAAGTCCTTCCAACCACTGGGAAGTTTCTCAATGATCACAGTAACTTGGAATGACTCGTTCAAAGGCATCCCCTTAGCATGAATTTCATGCAAGATCACTTAGAACTCCTGGACTTGGCTTATCACAATTTTTGAATCTAGCATTTTAAAGTCTAGGAACCGGCCAACCACAAATTTTTTTGCTCCGGCGTCCTTAGTCCTATACTTTTTGTCCAGAGATTCCCATAACTCTTTTCCTGTGCTCTTGGCACAAAACACACTTTAGAGTGAGTTTGCCAAGCTGTTGAACACATAATTCTGGTAAAGATGGTATGTCTGCTTCCATGTGTCTAGCGCCATGACTTTCTGCCTGTCTGGTTCATTCTCTGCCACAGCTAGAGGATCCTTGCTCAGAACCTTTACAAGGTTTAGTGTGGTCAAGTAGAACAACATCTTTTGCTGCCATCTCTTGAAGTTCACCCCAGCAAATTTCTCTGGGCACTCATGATGACTGAGCGGTCCTCTCGAAATAGCCGGAGTAACACTAGGGTTGACCACAAAGGTCAGAGCAGTTGGATCGACCACAGAGGTCACAGTTGGGGTTGACAAACCAGCAGCATCATTGATAGTTGCCATTTTTGAAAAATACAACAGAATTTCACTTTCTGTGTTTCCACAAATTAAATTTAACACTAGAAAATCTCATAGTTGGAAATTTAATTCAAAACTAGTCTCACCACTTAACCTAGAATTGAACATGGTCAGGAATGCTCCCAGAAAGACTGGAGGAGTCACATCAGTCCCACTTAAAACCTAGTTAACTTTTTGACAAAACTTTTAAGAGCATGTTGACTCCTAGTCCATGAGAAACAATTTTTAGAATTAAGTTTTCCAAGGGATGAACTGGATTAAAACACACTAAGTTCTAAACTTACAAGCAATTTTTAAAAATCTTTAACCAAATTACAAGCAATATAAAAATTGCTATAATTATACAAGCAAATAAAACTTGCTTTAACACATTGGTAAATAACCATAATTAAAACTCAAGCAACCAATTGCTTCAAATATAAACAAAAGTAAACCAATCGAAATAGGATTATTATTTGTCTAAAACTCCTTTCCTCGCTTAGGTATTTCTGTTCAGTCAAACAAGTTAGTAGTCCAAATTTTTATTACAATCCCAAATTTCATTTGGATTTGTATTTTTCCCTTTTGCACAAGTATGCCTACAAAGAAAGTAGCAAATCACAAAATAATACAAAGAAACTAATTAAAATAAACTTGTAATTAACCCTCTAGCACTATCATGAATAGCACAATTAAGTAAAATTAAAAATGCAATATAAGTCATACAAATAAAACTTAAAACTCCAAAACTAAATGTACAATTTAATGTACACAATAAATATGTAATAAATTAGACAAGTTACAAAACCTTAAAAGAAATTATAATTCCAACTAATTAAATTAAAATTTATTGCCATGAGTTAAAAATCAATTGTTACATAATAAACACGTAAATAAATTTGAAAATTAACATACACTTAATTCTAGAGGAATTAAATTGTAAATAACTCATGTGAACAATCTAGAAATTAGAGAGCAATTTAACATGGAAATTATATTGTAAACTAGCAACGTACAAATCATGATAAAGCACTAGAAATACAAAACATAATATATATATATATATATCTGTGGGGATATATTTTCTAAGTACCAACACGTGGCCAAGGTGACGCCGACGTGTCAGCCGAGGTGTCACGTGTCCTGGTTGTTATGCCGAGGTCATCTCGGATAGGCCGAGGTTACCTCCGAAGATATCGGAATCCGAGATAAGAGGATAAGCGGCAAGAGTCCTAGAATGAGAGAAGACTTCAGTTTGTATTAAGATAAGACTCTTAGAGAGTTTATCCTAATCTTATTGGGAGTCCAAGATTAGCAGTAATCTTGAGTCCATAGAAGTTAGGCTTCTATTGGGACTAGGTTTATGTTGGCTATAAAAGAGAGGCACCCCCATGGGTCTAAGGTATGATTTTGATACCCGAGCTTGTGAGTTTAGCACTTGATTTATCTTTGAGAGATATACTAACTTGATCATCGGAGTGCCCCCGGGTGGACGAACCACCGTCGGAATATTCTCTTTCTGTTGCAGTTCAGCCAGGTGCCATCTATTCTGCCGGTGCTCTCCAGCTGGTTACTAAGTGGGCAGTGTGGTCAAAAAATCACCCACACAATTTGGCGCCGTTTGTGGGAAAGAAAGAAGAATAGATGGCCAATAAAAAAAAGAAGAATAGATGGCCAATAACAGACAGAAGGATCAGATTGGAGACAACGCTCTTGCTGGGAGTAGGAGACCTATCAACCTCGACGTTGAAGGGGACGATCGTAACACAGAAACTCGTGACCAGAGTCACGGAGTGAAAGACGCCGGCCAAAAAGGTGACGCACCAAAGACAACAGATCAAAGTGGATACTACAACGAAGATGACCTCCAGGTATGGAAGGATAGATACCTGTGAAGGAACGAAGACCCTTCTAGAAAGGATGCAAAGACAGGGGGCATAAGCGCTCCCAAGGAGATAACATTCAAGTATAGAAGAACTCATCCTAAGTGAGCAGATCCCGGATTCCAGATCCTGGATCCCGGATCCTAGAAGACAAGATCTCGGCCTAGATGAGTAGGTCCGAGAAGAGAAGAGCTCAACCTGAGTGAGCAAATCCAAGATTCTAGTAGATAAGATCTCGACACTTAAGTCCGAGAAGAGAAGAGCTCAGTGAGCAAATCTCAGATCCCAGAAGATAAAAAAAGAAAACAAACAAGGTTGGACTGCAGTTAGCCAGGTTGAAGAACTTTTATAAGGTTCGCAAAGGAGTATGTGGAAGCCATGCAGGGGGCAGAGAGAAGAAGAATATGTTTACCACTTGTTGAAATTTGTAGCAATTTATAAGTTGGTTAAACCGATATGATGTTTACCACTTGTTGAAACCACTTGTTGAAATTTGTAGCACTTTACAAGTTGGTTAAACCGATATAATGTTTACCACTTGTTAAAATTTGTAGCAATTTACAAGTTGGTTAAACCGATATGATGTTTACCACTTGTTGAAATTCTGTGTGAATTTACAAGTTGAAGTTAAACCGATGTGATATTTAACACTTGTTGAAATTCTGTGTGAATTTACAAGTTGAAATTAAACCGAGATGATATTTAACACTTGTTGAAATTCTGTGTGAATTTACAAGTTGAAGTTAAACCGATGTGATATTTAACACTTGTTGAAATTCTATGTGAATTTACAAACCGAGATGATGTTTAACACTTATTGAAATTCTGTGTGAATTTACAAGTTGAAGTTAAACCGATGTGATATTTAACACTTGTTGAAATTCTATGTGAATTTACAAGTTGAAGTTAAACCGAGATGATGTTTAACACTTGTTGAAATTCTGTGTGAATTTACAAGTTGAAGCTAAACCGAGATGATGTTTAACACTTGTTGAAATTCTGTGTGAATTTACAAGTTGAAGTTAAACCGATGTGATATTTAACACTTGTTGAAATTCTGTGTGAATTTACAAGTTGAAGTTAAACCGAGGTCGTATCGGAAGAAGATTGGTTTAAACACTTGTTGAAATTCTGTGTGAATTTACAAGTTATAGTTAAACCGAGGTCGTATCGAAAGGAAGATGGTTTAACACTTGTTAAAATTTTGAGAAAAATTTACAAGCTGAAGTTATGATAAAGGATGATAGTTAAAACACTTGTTGAAATTTTTGAGAAAAATTTACAAGTTAAAGTCAAGCTTAAGCAATATCTGCGTACTTGCCGAGACTTCCAGGTTGTCAAAACTTGAAATATGGAAAACTAAAGTCTTGATAGAAGACATTGAGAAAGTGACAAGTCCTAAGCAACACTTGTGAAAATATTTGTTACAATATTTTCAAGTGTTAGGAAAAGGCCAAGATGAGCAAGATTAGAAATTGTGACAGATGTATTTTACCCGAAGAGATTGCACGGTCAAGGTGTACTTTGAAGACATGCAAATTATTCTAAGTGTAGAATCATACAAGAGTAGAAAAAAGAAGACATTCATTCAAAGAAGAAATTAGAGAAATGCATTTAAAGAAGAAAGAAGGCACTTCGGCCTGAATATTGAAAAATAAATTATTCAAACTACAAAAAAGGCACGTCGGCCGGATTAAAAGCATACAAAAAATGACAAAGTACAAGGTACAAGGTACAAGGAGTAAAAGAAGGAAACAAAACTACTCGGCATCAATGGCAGGATATAGAAGATAGTTGGGAAGACTTCTTAGCAGCCTTCTCGGCCTCGAGCTCAGCATCGATCTCCCAAAGAGTTTGATCAAAGCTCTTCTCGGCGATTGGCACCTCGGAGTTTGAAGGCAAAGATTGAAAGCAAGAATATGGAAAAAGACACAGAAAACAGAAACAAGAATGTGATTCGTAATCAAGAATGGTGATGAAGCTATCAGGAAATCAAGACAAAAAGATTGCACATGTGTGTCAAGCCAAGAACAGTAGCAGAAATCAACAGATGTGTGAATAGTGTGTATTCGAGAAGATGATTTGGAATCAACGGGTAAAATAGCAATGGTGATTAACAATGAAGCAGAGCTTCTTGGAAAGCAACAAGAAATAAAACCAGGAGGAACAGTGGCTTACCAGAAAGAGGGAAGCCAGAATGAGAATTGTCGAAGTCTAACGACGGATGCGAAAATAACAGAATGACATAAGCTTCACCAAAGGAGAGGAACGAAAACAGTTGCAAAGCTTGAAAGCTTGGAACAATGACAGATTTAAGCAAAAGAGCTAGAAAGAGAAAAAGCCAGAGGATTGAATGAAAAAAGAGAAAAATCAGAGTCAAGAAGACGACAAAGTTCAAGAATAAAGCCAAGTGCACAAGAACTAAGTAAGTATGTGAGGAACAAGAAAGTAATGACCAAGACACGATGCTAGCAACAGAAAGCAGATATGGCAAGAACAGTGCTAGGCGTTCAAACAATTCAAAACTTGAAAACAGACGAAAATAGAAGACAACAGAGGGCAAGTAAACGGATTCAGAAAAGTTATGAAAGATTGAGCTTAATAAAAGAGTTTATGAACCTACCAAGAGAAATGAACGTCGATATGAAGATTTCCTGAGTCAAATAGATGACTGGAAGTTGGGAACCCACCGAAGAATGTGAGTAGAGCAGTTGTAAAACTCTTGGAGTTTACGAATTAAATGGAACAAGAACCTCGGCTAGGAGGTGTGATCTCAAGCAGCTTGGAAAGCATGAAGCTTGATACTTGACAGAAGTGGACAGTAAAGTCCAGGGAACTTTGAGGTCGGCGAGTTTGATCTCGGACAGAGGGGCACAGATGAACGAACAGTGTAGGTTCCATCACCTCAGAATGCCGAGGTAATAGAACCTAGGGGGCAATTGTGGGGATATATTTTCTGAGTACCAACACGTGGCCAAGGCGACGCCGACGTGTCAGCCGAGGTGCCACGTGTCCTGGTTGTTATACCGAGGTCATCTCAGATAGGCCGAGGTTACCTCCGAAGATATCGGAATCCGAGATAAGCGGATGAGGGGTAAGAGTCCTAGAATGAGAGAAGACTTCAGTTTGTATTAAGATAAGACTCTTAGAGCGTTTATCCTAATCTTACTGGCAGTCCAAGATTAGCAGTAATCCTGAGTCCATAGAAGTTAGGCTTCTATTGGGACTAGGTTTATGTTGGCTATAAAAGAGAGGCACCCCCATGGGTATAAGGTATACTTTTGATACCCAAGCTTGTGAGTTTAGCACTTGATTTATCTTTGAGAGATATACTGACTTGATCGTCGGAGTGCCCCCGGGTGGATGAACCACCACCGGAATATTCTCTTTCTGTTGCAGGTCAGCCAGGTGCCATCTATTCTGCTGGTGCTCTCCAGCTGGTTACTAAGCGGGCTATGTGGTCAGAAAATCACCCATACAATATCCACTTAAATAAATTAAACCAGCGATCAATTACATAAATGAAATAATTTCATATAACTCTCCATTAATTTTTAATTTAAGTGTTTGGAGTTATAAAGGTTTTGTAACTGCTTTATATATATTTACATGGTTATTTGTATTAAAAACACGGTTTGATTTCTTTATTATTTTATTTTATTGTGTATTTTTGTTGTAATTCTCAGCATGTGTTCTTAGTATATAATTTTGGTTAATTTGTGAATCTATTTATTTAATTTCATAATTTGAACAATAAGCTTAAAACAGATTTTCACTGCCTCACGGGTCGATTGCTTGAGGAATTCTGACGTCTGTCTCCCATGATACAATGGTCAAAAACCAGTTACGACAGAAGCACTCTCTATTTAGCTTAGCGAACAAAAACCATGGTAGCACTCTCTTACTGTAGGAATTTTCTAGCAAACTGACTTGTAAAATGGAAGAAAAAATTTTTGTGTTTAGACTTAACAGGAGGGTCTCAATTTATACATATATAGGGGAGAGAAGATGAGCCTCCAGCCTTTATGGCTGGTCACTAATGCACCATTAACCTCTACAATATTGCAGGAGTTACAAACATATTATACACATGTATATAATAATCCTACAGCAGCCACATCGAACCCTAGGTCTGGAAAAAAACATCTGCAATATTGCAGGAGTTATAAACATATTATACACATGTGTATAATAATCCTGCAGTAGCCACACCAAACCTTAGGCCTGGAAAAAATATATATAGAGTTTGGTGGACCACTAACCCAAGCACAAGGACCAAGGACCACAAACCCGGACCGGAAGGACGAGCAGTGCGCACGCATGGCACTTTTTGCAAAACTAACTTAGAGCATAGTTTTGGCCTAAGCCCATCCTATGAAGCATCCATAACTCCCTTCCTTCGAAAAGTTGAAAATTTTGGATGTCTAAAGGGCTCACACCCTTTGGCAAAAAAAACGAATTTAAATACTCTTCAATACATTCCTCTACAATCAATGTGGGATAAATGTTACACACTAATCCCAATATCTCTTTCATAAAGCTAACTTCATGAGGCAATTTCTCATTCAATTCTAAATTATTTTTGGCCATTCTTTTTGTGGTATAAAGATCTCATTGCAAAGTATCTAGACCCACTTGGACCCAACACAATAAATGGTTGGGACCCACTTTAATATTTAATTAAAGTCACCAAAAATCCTTTTTTTTCCAACAAAGCTCAAGGTTGGATCGATGAGTGGAAAAGCTAGAGCAAGCTATTACATGCTTTCCACTAAGCATCACAGCCTCATGAATCAAATGTCAGAAATATTTGATATGCTCACTGCTTGAGTAGATCAACTAGCAGTTCAATTTGTTAAGAAGAGTGCAATGAACAAATTTCCGTTTTTGTTTCATCGAAATGACGAAAATGTTTTCATTTCTGTTTCCTAGGAAACCAACACGAAACATAAACATTATGAATTATATCGAAACAATAAATTATTTTGTAGTATCTGACAAAGGTAATTTCTATTTACCATTTATTTTTTGTCAAAAGAAAATCTTGAGAAAAACATTTAAGTATTAAATTTACTAGAGAATCTAAAAAATTAGAAAGGGGAAGGGAAGAGATATAGAGAAGATAAAACAAAATTATTAAATTACTTATTTTCATTCTTTGTTACTGCAAATATATATATAAAGATTGTCACTCGTACCCTTTTTTTTTAAAAAAAATTATCGCTACTACTACTAGAATTTTACATTTTTTTTCTTAGAATAGTCAACCCACTTCCCCAGCTAGGCCATTAAATCCTTTGTTTATCAGCTTTTAATATTCATGAACCTCAACATGTTCAACTATTTAGTTATTGAGAATACATTTAATATTTATGTAGGTTTTTGTTTTTGTTTCTAATCATTTTTTTCATGTGTTTCAAAGTTCTTTTGTCATTTCCTTTATGTTTCCAAAACTTTTCCATTTCCAAGATAACCAAAACAGCATACCAAAATGAAAGTTTGGTGTTGGTTGCAATGTGTTGGCAACATATACACTTTTGTGTATTAAATATAACCATTGGCTTTCTTAGAGTTTGTTTTTAATCGGATTGAGGGTATCTTGTCAGGACCCAAACCCGCCCCTATAGGTTTAGTGTCATGACCGGTCAGTAATCATAGATTACCTATGGCCTCTATACAAAAGAATCTCTTAATATAAAGTACGGGGCTTAGCGGAAGTTTAAAATGACATAGAAATTATCCATTGAGCTGTGCGTATATGTAAAGAACTGGTATAATAAGTAAAGTTTTGTTCCAAAAGTACATCCACCACAGTCATACAAAATTCATGTCTTACAAAAATGCAACCCCAACTATATACAAATACAAAATCACTAAAACACACAAAAAGGGGTTCGACTAGCATGGCTCCACTCGAGCCTAGTTACTTCGCTTGGAAGCTCCTCAAAAGGCTAACCTGGGTAGACTCGAGGTTTTCCTAACTCTGTTGTTTAGCTTGCCCACCTATATATATATATATATAAATAGTGAGCTAGAGCCCAATGAGTAATAACGGAATAAAAAGGTTATATAAATGAAGTTTGATAACATTACAAATGTCAATCTTAACATCAGTAACAATTTCAAACAAACACGTGGTACATTTGATAGAGTAACAATGTTTTAATAACAATAAGACCTCAAGGGTCAATCATTATATCATAGCCAATGCGACCATTAAGGTTTAACAGCTAAGATTTTCATATTTCAATTATTCAATGGGCCACGGTATTGTTTCCCCCGGGCGAAGGCCAATGGGCTATGGTATTAATCTCCCCCAGGAAAAGGTCAATAGGCCATGGTATTAATCTCCCCCAGGAAAGGGTCAATGAGCCATGGTATTAATCTCCCCCAGGCAACGGTCAATGTTCAATGGATGCCATAAATACATTCAAAAATGAACTTCATTCATCATTACAAAATAACTTTCCGATAAACTATTCAATCAATCACATATTGATTCCAAAGCAATAACAATTTCGAAAATAATATTGCTTGAACATATCTTTATAAAGTTACTACTCATAGTGGTTTGGGTGTCACTAAGTCTCGGACGTCCACCTAAACAAAACACATAATAAAGCACAATTGAAACTCCATTTCATTTTATCTCAATTCTATTTATGTGTTTATAACTCATTCTATGATTATATGAGTCCAAATGGTGCCTAAGAATACTTGGAGTGGCATGAGGATGCAAAATTGCATTTAAAAGAGTTGGTAAAATTTTGCTAAAAATAGGGTCTCCGCTTGAGCGTAACTTCCTTCGCTAGAGCGGGGGTTCAAAAACAAAGGTGGTTGCTCGAGCGTAACTTCTGTTGCTCGAACGGTCTGCAAACTTGGCAAAACTACTGGTTGCATGAAATTCCCGTTCGACGGTTACTCAAGCGGAAGACTGAGTAAAAAGGGTCCTCGCTTGAGCGCCATTTTGGTCGCTTGAGCGGTCTATAAAATTTTATAAAACTTTTGGGAACTTGATTTTCATGCTCGAGCAAAGCTTTTCTCGCTCGAGCGACAACACGAATTCTGAAATTTTCAGAACTATGTTTAAGCTTCAAACATGATATTCAAAGGTCCCAAACTTGTGTTTTAGGTTCAAAAACATGGGAAAACTTTATAAAACATGGAAACATAGTTAATTTGGAACCAATTGCTCAAAACCATGACAAATTCTCAACCAAGAACTTCAATTTCAAGTTATAAAACAAGTTTAATTCAAATTGAGTGTATATTTCATCAAAACATAGTCAAATGACATGAGAAGCATGAAAACATGAAGAATTCTCCAAATTGAGGCGTAATTGTGCCATGCATGTAGGAATTTCATGAATTCTAACTCAAATTATGCATGCATATACATGTTTAACTCTTAACTTCCAAATTCAAGGTGGTTGAAGCTTCTATTTAACAATTTCATGCAAATGAACTCAAAACTTAGATGAATTCAACTTCTACATGTTTAATTTTACAAATATTAGGGTCGAAGATCATACCTAAGACTTGAATTTAAGTGTTGTATAGCTTAATTCTCCAACTCTCTACAACTTCCTTCACAATTCTTCTTCTCTCTCTCCAAGTGTTGAGTTAATTCCCTCCTCTCACAAAATCTCAGCCAAGTGTGTGTGTGTGTATGAGCTCATAAGCTTATTTAGAGCTATTTATATGGTGTGATTAGCTTAGCTTAATCAAGTATGATTAAGGTTAAGTAATTTAGGCTCAATCCTAATTAATTTAATCAGTTTAATCTAATTATTTTGATCCAAATAAATTTTCAATTAAAGTTGCCATAAAATTCTAAATATTCAAATTAGCCTATTACACTATTCAATTTCAGCTTCTAAAGTCGTCTAGGTTCTCAATTTCTATCTCTAAGTGGTCAATTCGAACAGATATTCCATGTAATAATAGGTAATTATGAAATTAAACATGTAATCACATAAGTAAACACATAACCATGCAATTAGGCTTATTAAAATAACATATTATACTAGTTCAGAGGTCAGGGTCGTCACATAACTGGTACATGGAGTGTTGCACAACAATTATAAGTCTTATTGGCAATCTCAAAAATCCTATTGGTTGGTTTTGGTGGCACCATCTCAAGTTGTGTTAGAAGTCTAAAAGTTGGACTTTATATTGAATTGGATATTTGTGACAACCGTCTCCTTAACTAAGCAAATTAATTAAATCGATTATGTGTTTATTGCTAATTATATGATTATATGTGATGAAGTGTTATTGTTATGCTATGTGAGTGTTTACATTGTATTATCGTAGACAGATAGGTGAGAGTGAGAATTTAAACCTGTCTGAATCACTAATTTTAACAAGTTAAAATTAAAATGATAGAATATGAAATTATAGCCCAAGTCACACTTATAGAATTAAATTTAGTGTAATTGAGATTAGTTGTGACTTAATTTAATTTAATTAGCAATGATTTATTTTCCTTGGTTAAATTAATTAGAATATTAATAGAAATTTAATAAATCATATTTACCTATCTATTTATTAAATTGATATAAGGGAATATTGGGTCTTGTTGAGTCATACACTATACATTGATTCATGCACTACACATAGACACGTAGAGAGAGAGAGAGAGAGAGAGAGAGAGGGAGGCTCTTGTGAGGGAGAGTTCAATAAGAGAAAGAAGTTAGAAGGAAGAGAAGAAAAAGAAAGTGAATAAAGACATTGAAGCTAAGGTTCAAAACCTCATAAATTAATCAATTAAGGTAAGAAATTCTCACCAAATCTCATGGAATTGAAATGGTTTCCTTATAATCCTTTAGACCTTGAGTAGCTTTAATTAAAAATCATGAATATGTAAGAGATTAATGGTGTAATTTGGTGTTAAGAATTCATTGATCACATAAAGAAGGAATGATGGAGAATTAACTTCATACAGTTGCATGCATGTATAATTCTTGCACTTCATGATTATGTCTTGAGCTTCTTGCATGAGTTTTGAAACTTGAGGAGGTAAACTCCATGTTGAGATTTGAACTAATGTTTGCATAGATGATGATTTTTGTTTCACATTCTAAAAGTTTAAACTTGTCACATGGAATTGAGCCTTAATTTGTAGTCATGAATTTTTTTGCAAGTTTAGTATATTCACTTTGATGTATTCTTAATCATCTTTGGGATTTGAATTGCTTAAAATCAAAACTGAATTTCCATGAAAAAGAAGTGCCAAAACAAAGCAGTTTTCGGATTCAATTTGTAATATTGCCGAACGTGCGGCTTGAAGCCCCGCACGTGCGGAAAACAGGGCAATTTTGCTGTGCATTCTAAAATATATGCACCACGTGCGGTTGGGACCTCCGCACTTGCAGCCCTGTTTAGGCGAACCCGGCTTGTTTTTTGCTTCTCTTTTCCCCCTTTTCGGGCCTTCCATTGCATGGTTTTAAAGTGTTTTCATGGTCATTTACATCTCACAAGTGCATTAGAGTGCATAAATAAAGGATTAGAACCAAATTAATAAAGACGAATAATTATTAAATAAGTAAACAATTGAATCAATGGTATTGACCAAGGATTGAATGTAATTGTATCGTTGTGCTTGACTTTATTTGTCTAAGTCGGATGTCGAATCAATAGTATGTGTATCAAGAAGCCCACTGTGAGTAACACTATTGTAAAGATATGTTCAATTGTATTTATTTTTTGATTGATAAATTATATTGTTTTTTGAAATGATACTTTTTATCGATTGAATGATGATCCTAATTTCTGAATTGTATTCATGGCATCCATAGCATATTGTTATTCTTATTGTTATTGTTATTGATACAGATATCTCTGTTAGTTCCAATTCTTGAAACTATTGTCTATTGTTTGATGGCCATCAATTGATTGTTCGGTCTTTAAAACCTATTGTATTGTTGCTATTGGATGTACTACTGTAGACCACCCGAACTCGCTCCGCGCGCCCCCCTTTCAGAGAAGGCGCGAATTGTAGTTCTAGCTACTACAGTTCAGACTCCTGTCACGGTTCTGAATCTAATATCACACAGTGCAATGTAAGACTGATAAATTACCAAAGAGTCCAAATCTGGCAATTCATTTTGAAAAATCGATTTTAATCAAGAAGTGCCAAACATGGACTACTTTGTCAGATTTCAGAGTCGCCACCTAAATATTTTGTTTTGGGAAATTTAGGAAACCCTGACTCGTGCCTAAGGCCACGTGTCCATCATCACCAAAGTTGCCTCGGCTCAGGAACTTAGGTATGAGAGGGGAAGGTCCTGAAATAAGCACTCCCACTCGCCCGAGCAAAGGATCGGCCTCTATTAAGCATGATATGTTGTTTTGAAAACACATGTGTTGTTATTCCGGTTATTAGCTTAACTTACTATGTGATGCGCGCAGCATACAAGTATAGACTCAATTACGCGGATTGGAACAAAATAACTCATGTTTGTTTTTCGAAAATAGTTTGAAAGTGCTACTCACAAGTAGGCTAAAGCGCGGATTTGCCACTCTCGAGTAGGCTTAGAAAAACATGATTTTGCCACTCCGTAAAGTGGGCTTAAAACTCACAATCATCGAGTTATTCCAATTCAGGAAATCAAACCTCCACCCACAGACATTCATACACTTAATCACTTAAGTAAATAGCCTCATGGCAAGCATACTAACATGGCAACATACACATCTCATGCAGTATGCTAAAGTGTAAACACTCACAGTGTACTCTGAGCCAAAAAAGAAGCTAATTAGAAATCATGCATGAATCCTAACTATGCTAGATGCCTAATGCAGTACATGCAAAATGCAACTAAGTAGGCTCGGCTATATAAGATGGCATATGAATGCAACACTTGATAACATGCTTTGAAACACGTATTCAAGAAAATGTATTGAAATATAATGCAGTTTGAATGATGCGTCGAGCCCGGTACATGCAAGACAAAATGAATGATGCACGCATGCAAACATAAGTATGCTAATTGAAACATACCCTAAAACTAACCATCAAAAGCTGGTAAATAAAAGGGAGAAAGACGTGGGGTTGGAAGACATGCACATATACACGCACCCTTATTACAGCATTTGCCCTCTCGACGGAGGGTCCGAATAATAAGCTAACCAGCTATGCTAATTAAACTAATTATTACAAAACAAATCGATTAATTAAGCACATTAACTAATTAAGTACAAAACCAACGAATTAGCTAACTAAGTAAAGCAGCTAAAGCAGTTAAAAGAGGTCCTCGAGGCGAGGGGTGCATATATGCTCAATCACCTCTGTTTGCATTTGATTTGATCTCTAAAAAGTGTACAAACTTCCAGATTACTTCTGCTCCAACATGGGGACCTCCTGGTGGGCTACCGACCAGAAAAATGGGCTGTAGACCAGAAAAACTGGTTGTAGACCGGAAAAAGTGGTTGGTCAACCACCCCTATTGGTCGGCCGACCAAAAAATTTTCCAAATTCCAATTTTGCTGCAACAAAGAACAACAAGGGGCATAGCAGTGTATTTGCAAAATATGTGTGCATAACCACCCTCCCTATCATTTCTTAAGCTCAACGGAGTGCGGTACTCGACTCTCGAGCCACCAACCGAGCATCGCAATGCACAATGGCCGAGAAGCCAAGTTTGCACAAGTCAACGTCAATGAATGCACACAAATAACACATAAGGGCCTCCACCTCTATCATGCTTGATCAAGAGGGTTGGCGACCGAGAAATGCTACACGTTTCATCACTTTGAGTATGAAACGTGCAACATTCCTCGTGTTTGGATTAACGTCCAATCCAAACACATGCAACGCAAACAAGATAATCAACCTTCAATGCTAAAGTGACATGCGCAAGACTCTATCATGTAAGCAATACATGCATGGCATGTTCAAAAGCTAAGGCATCAAGGCAAGTGAAGTATATTACACATGAGGCATGCACTATCAATCTTGAATAGTGAAACCACACATGGACAGACCTCATGCATGCCCAAAACAATGGCTGAAATATGTTGAAAATGAAGCACCAAAAGCTACAACAACATGCTTATGTATTGGCTCGCAAGCTAGGCATTAAACACAACTCTCAAACATAATAAAGGCATGAATTATATCAAAGTATGGCAAGGCTATATGCTCTGAAATAACATGTTAAATGGTGCCACACCATGCAAACATCACATGCACAACATGTTAAAAGCCTCGAAACTCAAAGCTAGTCAAGGCCCTTTATACTACAACCATACTAAGCAATGCTCAAATGACCCTAACCATTCAAAAAAGATCTAAGGCAGGTCAAAATAGTGGCAAAAACATGCTAGACTTGTAGCATAGATGGCAAG
Source organism: Camellia lanceoleosa (assembly GCA_025200525.1). Taxonomy (NCBI): domain Eukaryota; kingdom Viridiplantae; phylum Streptophyta; class Magnoliopsida; order Ericales; family Theaceae; genus Camellia; species Camellia lanceoleosa. Next base: position 49,545,949 of record CM045763.1, on the reverse strand, counting down.
AACAATAAACTCATGTATTGGCTCACAAACAAGGCATAAGGCTCAATAACTAAGGGCGGCTCGATGAGACAGGGCCGGGTGTTGAATAAATGGAAGAATAAAAATGACTATAAATATAAGAGGACTAATAAAGGTATGTAAGAAACACTTCTATAAACTTAGTGAGCAAGCTAATACTCAAATATATCCATGAAAAGAAGCAACCGTCGCGCAAATGACGCGCCCGCACTCTAGCTCCTTTAGTACGCTACGCGCGACATCGTTTATCGTGAGAACGCGGCCCTTATGCACCTACCACCGCTTCTCGTTTCCAAAGCGAGCATGATGATCTAAGGCCCCTCCTGCCGTCGATAAGCAAAGAATGTCCCAAAGATAAGACAAATATTCAGAAGAAGGCGATCTCGAGAACGACACCGCCGCCGTTGTCGAGGAAGACGGTTGACGTCGCCGACGCACGCCCACCGCCAAGATGAATCAACACAAGGGGGAGTATGCAAGTAGAGACCCTTTTCCCTCCCCTCACTTTCTTCTCATAGCGAGATCTCCTTGGCCGGCGTCAAAAGGTACGATGAGGCTAGCAAAGCAAAGCGCGACTACCTTCCTACCTTATATAAAAATAAGCGGCGGCGAAATAATTACTCAACTTTTCAAAAGCATTGAAAGAGTGATTTAAGTGGAAGCATGGCAAAGATATAAGCTCTGAAATCACCTACCAAATGATGCCATATCATGCACACATCACAAATATAGCATGCTACGAACCTCAAAACTCAAGGCTAGTGAAGCTATTTACACTATAGCTATACAAAGCAAGCCCCAAAGGACCAAGATGACTCAAAATAGTCCTAAAGCATGTCAAAATAATGCCAAAACATGCATGGAGTATAGCCAAGACAAGCTAGCATGAAAGGCCAAAACACCAAGTACACTAGGTTAAGGAGCATGATTGCACTACAAGTGCAGGAACCAAGCAAGAGGTGATCCAACCAACTAAAATCAGAGTTGAAGTATGTTAAATAATGTCCAAAAACATGCTGGAGTGGAGCCAATACATGTTAGAATTAAAGGCTAAGACATGAAGCATGTTAGGCTAGCGAGTAGGATTACACTACAAGTGTATGAAGCATGCAAGCAACAACCAAACCAGCCTAAAACAGAGTTAGAGCAAGCCCAAAAAGTCACAAAAACATGCTCAAAATAAGTCTCAAGAAGGGAGAAATACATGCTCATTTGATAGGCCAACAACACATGCTAACAAGAGAAGAGGAGGGGGGACAACCCCCACCTATTTGGGACCTCAAAACATGATTTTTGTCACTGAAAAACCTCTGAGTTTTAGTGGTAAAAAGGCCCAAAAAGTTGGATTTGAAGGTGGTGAGAAGTTGCACAAAAGGCCTCACAAGCCAAGGAACAAAAAGGGAGAACAACCCCCTAGCCAAATAAGGCACAAACCAACACTTTTAGGACTGAAAAATAGAGAAAAAATAGAGGTTTTTGTAGTTCAACACCACCCCAAAAACAGCCCCAAAGTAGTGTGAAAAGATGGCCAAGCAAGCATGCAAAATAAGCTAAAAGGGAGAGAGTTCTTACCCTTGATGCACAACTGCAAAACAGGCACAAATCTGAGCTCAAATCACCTTTTGGAGCTCAAACAAAGTCCCAAAGAATCTCAACCCAATGGTGGTCAAGTTTGGTTAAGGGTCTCTTAGCAAAAGTGTAGAGGATTCTAAGCTTAAGGCTCAAAACAAGAAAAGAGAGGGGCTTCTAAGGAGAGAGGCTCAGATTTTGCTCACAAAATCTTGTAGAGAAAGAGGGATTTTAGAGAGAGAGAGAGAGTCCCAAAACTTCCTAACCCTTGCCAAAATGTTCTAACCCTTGCAAAATGGGAGAAATGCCTCATATATAGCAACATACAAGAGTTTGGTCGAAATATCTAATTATAGGACAGCTGGAGGTTGTGAAAGACAGTTGGAGGGAAAATATCTTCAAAATTTGGGCTTTTTCGGCATAAGTGGTCAACCGACCACCTCAACTGGTCGGTTAGCTACTTTTTCTAGTCGACAAGGATCATTTCTGGTCGACAGCCCATTTTTCTGGTCGACAGGCAAAATTCTGCTTTCCAGGTCCAACTTCAAATGGGCAGAACTCCTTCGTCTGGACTCCTTTTCAGATCATTCTTGTGTCCAAATTGAAGCCCCGGAAGTGAGATTTCCAATGGTGGCAGCCTTTTATCAAAATTCCAACTGTGCAAAAAGTTATGCCTGATTTAGTGAAGCTGCTCAGTTTTGGTCCTACCCGGATTCATGCCGAACTTCTCTCAAACTAGTTTTCTTCTCTCCTTTCCTCTTTTCTTCAACCCCAAACCCCTAAACAAGGTGTTTTGAAAGATTTTTCAAGTATTTCATCTCTCTTTCATTCATTTCCACTTTGTCCTTGCTCAGTTTACCGGAAAGCGCAACATTTAACGAAATGCAAGTCTCGAAACATCGTAGGAACTTTATTTCAAAAACATTTTGAAAGAGAGGACCTTAAGGTCTAAAAATCATTCAAAATAGTTTTGGTCCAAAAAAGGAGTGCGAGGTTTGGATTTGGAGTTCTCCTTGCCGAAGAAATCGAACCTTTGCATAGCATAGCTTGCATCACTAAGTAAACAATCAGTAGTGCCCAGATCTTAAGGGCGGTCAAAAATGGGGTGTCTACAACCACGTATAACCTATATGAACATGAATTGATTGAATTGAACGATTGAATGATTGATTGACAAATGATATTAATTGAAAATGTTCTAATGATAATTGATTGTTTCAAAGACTGTAAGGACATCATTCTTAACCTCTTTACACATCTGTTATTCACTAGGTTTTAGCTCACAGTTTATTATATATATGTAAGTGATCGAGCACCGGACCAAAGCTAGTGGCACCGAGCCGAACCCTTGTTTTGTCAAGCCAACTATTGTGCCTCGTAGCGAGGTTCCAAACCAGATTGTGTCAAGGCTTTTTGGGTTGTTCAAATCCACCCTTTTGATTTTGCTAAGTGTGAAGAATGTTTAAGATTTTTGCTTATACTATCTTTGATGATGGGCTTAATTCCCTAACTTGCATGTTGTCATATATATATATATATGTGTTTATGGCATAAGTGGTCATGTGTATGGCTATGTATATGAAAGTTTATTCTCACTTAGATCCTCACTGCTCATTGGACATTCTCTTATCATTGATTGGCTTCCGTCATCCCCTTTATATTGTATTATTGTCATTATTGTTAAACACTGATTACAGCACTAAACCTATAGGGGCGGGTTTGGATCGTGACAATATTATATATATTCATGATTGCTGGCAATGTGGTGGAGTTTTGTGAGAAGTCTTTACTTACCTTTGTTATAATCTCAGCTTTGAAGATTACTTGTTGGAACCTTGGAAGCTTTTCTAGTAGCTTCGAAGGTTCATTTGCTGCATTTCTTTGTTGCTTCGAAGGTCTCTTGACAATGGTTTGATAGGGTCAATAAGTTTGAGTACAAGCCAATAAGTTTGATAGGGTCTATGTATAAGATCCTATCTAAGGTACTTGCAACTAGGCTCAAGTCAGTGTTACATGAGGTAATTAGTGAAACACAATCCGTTTTTATGGAGGGGAGAAACATCTTGGATGGGGTGTTGATAGCAAATGAAATAGTAGATGGATGGAAGAAATCTAAGAAGAAAGGGTTACTGTTTAAACTTGATTTTGAGAAGGCTTTTGATACCATTAATTGGGAATTTCTTCTTTCAATAATCTCAAACTTTGGATTTGGATCAAGGTGGATTTCATAGATGAAGGAGTGTGTATCATCAGCTAAAGTCTCAGTTCTAGTGAATGGATCACCAACTAAAGAATTTTCCCCTAAAAAAGGATTTAGACAAGGAGACCCTTTATCACCATTCTTATTTAACTTGGCTGCTAAAGGGTTGAGTGTTTTACTGAGGAGAGCAAGGGAAATGGGGATCATAAAAGGGGTGGAAATTGTTGTCAATAGAATAGTAGTGTCTTATTTGCAATTTGCTGATGATTCATTACTGTTCTATAAGCTAATAGGTAGGAAATGTTAAATCTCAAAAGGATTCTTAGGTGGTTTGAGATTTTATCAGGGCTTAAGATTAATTATCATAAAAGTGTGGTTTGTGGGGTTGGAATTTCTAATGCATTGCTTAAGGATTTTGCAACACTATTGAACTGCAAAACTCAGGGGTTTCCATTGAAATATCTTGGTTTGCCTCTAGGAATGAGTCCAAGTAGAAAGAAAATCCGGAAACCAGTTGTTGATAAATTGAAGGTCAAGCTCCCTGGATAGAAGAGGAGATTTTTGTCCTTTGCTGGTAGGCTGACTTTGATCAAGGCAGTATTATCTAATTTGCCAGCGTATTACCTATCACTGTTTAAGATGCTAGAAGGAATTGCCAAGGAAATTGATAGAATTCAGGCTGCATTCTTATGGAGAGGCACAAACTTGAAGAGGAAATTACATATGGTGAGATGAAAGGAGGTAACTATGAGCAAAATACAGGGAGGGCTGGGTATTAGGAGAATAAGGGATGTAAATGATTGCCTATTGTTTAAGTGGTGATAAAGATTTGCAAATGAAGAGGAAGCTTTATGGAAGAAGGTGATTTGCAGCAAGTACAATCTTGAAGGGAGAGAATGGTTTCCTTTTTTGAATCAAGGTAATAGAATCTCAAAACTGTACATGGAGTGACATCTTAGCTGTAGCAGAGCATAGAGCCAATTTGTTCCATTTCTATGTAAGTGACTTCAAGATTGCAGTGGGTAATGGGATTAGAGTGAAGTTTTGGCATGATAAATGGTGTGGTGATATATGTCTTATAGAGGAATTCCCTAGATTGTTCAGGATATCTACTGAGAAAAGGGGCTCCTTAAGGCTCTTTGTTGAAAAGAAAGGAAATTCGGAAAATTGGGAGTTAAGCTTCAGAAGGCATCTGTTTGTTTGAGAGGATGAAGAACTTCTCAGGCTCAAAGATGTGCTGAGATTCCCCATCAATTAATTTGAATGGTGTGGATAAACCAGTTTGGTTAGTAGCCAAATCAAGTTAGTCTTTTGTCTCAACCCTTTTTGATCATACAGTTGTAGATGCTGCTGAGTTGGGTTTTGGCAGTAGATTAGTTTGGGTGAATTATCTTCCACCCAAAGTGCAATTCTTTGGTGGCTTGCTTGAAAACATAAGGTAAAAACCTCTGTGTTTCTACAGAGGATTGGGATACTAGATAGGAGTATATCTTCTGAATGTGTGTTCTGCAAAAATGAGCCAGAGACATTAGAGCATGTGCTTATCTTGTGCCTCATGGTCTGGAGGGTGTGGACTGGTCTGTTGCAGTGGTGGGGTGTTCACTGGGTTGTGCCTAGATCAGTCGAATGTCTACTGCAAGCAATGGTGGGCTGGCATCTGGTTTAACAAAATAGAGAGGAGAATATGGAAGGCTATTCCTCTTGTTGCTCTTTGGTCCATATGGAAATATAGAAATGATTGCTTGTTCAATGGTGGTCAACCAAAGATGGGAGAGTTGCAGGAATCAATTATCATCAGAGTAGCTATTTGGCTCTAAAGGGGCTAAATGCGAAATGGGTCAAGTCTAAGCCGAGCCCAAACCCAGATGAGTATATCAGTCCTCGAACTATAATAGCCTAGCCTATCTCCATGAACAAAAGTCCTTTAACCAAAGGAATGTGGTTAGTTATCGACATGCTTACCATGAGAATATGCAATCAATGACAACTACCAAGTGGTCCCAGAGCAATGTTGAAAGGACACTGATCCATACTCCATGAACTCACCTTGAGAAGCAAGTAAGGAACACTATATATACAACATGAACTTCACATTGAAGGTAATTGAACTATTCAATATAAACCACTATTACATACAAAACTCAACTCTTGTTCTTCTTGTGGTAGGAGCCACGACCTGGATAGTCGATCCACTTTCATCTAGTGCGGAATCGGAACATTTTCATTCAATGGGGATTGAGGGCCGAAGGACAAAGGTTGAAACAATAATCGAACCGGAGGTTCTTCTCATCATTTCATACGGAAAAGGATTATAGAGATCGAATTATAGATTCCATGGGAATGGAATCTGAATTGAAGGCTCAACTAAAGAAGGTGTTGGGTGATCCGACGGAGAAGAGCCTTCGAGCTCATCTTGAAGAAATTCAATGACCGAGCAACATCGAGATCATTTGGACGTCTTGTTCACGGAGAGAACATCGAGCCTGACCAGACTTGTTTCTTCGCCATTCTGGAGATTGAGACCATCGACCTCCAAAGAAGTTTACTCCACCAAAGTTCACTTCCTCGATGGGAAGTCGGACCCTCGATGCATATCGGTCATTTTGATGTCCTGTGCAAAATCTTCCCATCTAGCGATGGTTCGATCGACTTCGGATCAATTCTTTGTCTCCAACACTAAGATCGCATAGTTATGCTAGGAGATCTTGGGAAGGAAGAAAAGCAAATGTCATGTCCTTCAAAAGTAAGTTGAGACAATCACTTGCGGATCGAGGAGAACAGGAATTGCGATGAATGAGGTGGATAAGTCCAAATCCGAATCTGGAAGATCAAGAGAGCCCTTCTTTGTTTGGCAAAATGTTGGGAGATCAACCCACTTCTAGAAGCAAACATGATAATAAATGTGATCCATGGGATGAGGCACTAAAGAAGAGATCAATCATGTCTTTCATTTACTAGCAAAGATTTAGAAGACATATTGATCATCGATTTGATGAGTCCTAGTAGAGTATTATGATTTGTTGAAAGCTTGGCCTCTCCAACATCTCACCGTTGGTTGGTTTCAATTACCAAAACCCTCGAGATAGAGTTCATTAATACACCATCCTTATAACGCCATACTTGGATCTTGGAAGATGTGGGAGGAACTCGAGAGGAAAAGATGGTGGAGGATTTGGAGAAAGTCTTGATAAAAAAATATGTATGATACTCGAGGTTGGACCCAAAGCTCAACATCAATCGTGTGGATTTCACTTGCTTGAATAAGCATTGATCAACTAGTAGACGGTTATCATCAAATCATCACTCAGAATGATCATTCGGATGTTCGAGACCAGCGGGAAAACCATGGAAGCCTATATAGGCGATATGGTAGTAAAAAGCAAGAGACTTGAGAAGTTTTTAGCATCTGAAAGTTCTTGGGTACATAGTCATTCATAGACATCGGTTTATTAGCAAATCCTCTTGAGGAAAAGAATGGAATAAATCTCAAAAGATACCTAAGTTGATAAGGAGCAAGAGACATGGTATCTACTATTACCTCGAAAGTTGCAACATTACTTCCAGGGCATACCATTAATGTCTGAGTTTGACATACTCTTTATTGGAAACATCGTAGTCCTTATTTCCGAGGCGAAAGAATGACTATGGAGACTTACTCGAAAAATGTCAATCCACGAGACAAAAGAAGAGTTTGGGTTGAGTTCATACGGATGGATCGAAATCTGGTGAACTCCAAGCCAACAAGATCGATCTCACCATTATCTTGGCCCTTACCTCGATGGAATTTGTGGATACCGACAAATGTCGAGGTTTGCTCAAAACTCTCAATGGGGCTTGGATATTGTTGGACCATGAAATAGGCGATTCTTCATCTATTTCACCAAGTGGGTTGAAGTTGAGGCACTACCAAACATCCGGTTTGTTTTGAGGAATGGATCTTGAAATTTAACTCTTCGAACAAAACCATCATCCAAATGGGTTGAGAGTTACCAGAAACACCTACTCTCTAACCTATGGAATGGAGGCCATCATTCCACTCGAAATAGGTCTCCCAACCCTAATTATTTGAAAGCTCAAGTAATGAGGAAGCCATCCATAAGCACTAGATATGGCAAGCTTCAACCAAAAAGTTTTCCCAAGACAATTTATACAGAATTGGTTTGAGGAAAGTCATGGATCCTGGTGAGGGCAAACTTGGGAAGATCAGTTGGAAATGGAGCTTACTACTTAGAAGATCTGAATGGCAAAGCAATACCTAACATAGCAAACCTCAAGAAATACTACGAGTCATTCCCTAACCTCTTTATCGGGATGTAAAGGCACTTATTTGTTGACCAATACAAATGTTTTCTCCTCCTCTCGGTTATCAATTCTTGTAATTAGTTTTGATGTTTATCAAGCGGAATTAGCTTTGGTTCTTACCTTTAGCTTTGGTTCTTACCAAGCGGAATTAGCTTTGGTCTTTACCAAATTAGCTTTGACGTTTGTCAAGCGGAATTAACTGGTTTTAACCCAAATGGCTCGAATTTAAATTTAGTTAGCACTCAAACATGCTAAGTGGTATAGCTTGGTGGAAAATGTTTGGCAACTAAATTGGAATTTTGAAATTGCTTGGTGGAAAATCTTAAGTAAACATCTCTACTTAGCCAAGTGGAATTGCTCATCAATGTATCTCAAGTAAACACCTCTATTTAGCTAAGTGGCATTGCTTAGTGGAAATTACGATATATCCTAAGCACACATAAGTATCAGCATAACAACACTTGATTGATTCAAAGAGTTGGAACAAACTCACCTTACTCAACTGGGCAAACAATTGTTTTTAAAAGCCTACCTGGACCTGAGTAAGACATCTTTCTTTGCATTTCTCTCATTCAAATGCACTTATACTATCAAAGTTGTAACAGACTCATTCTATACAAGGACAACTCTTGATGTCGATCTTACTTAGCTCGGATGGGCAAACAATTGTTTTCTGGACCTAAGTAAGACCCACTCATGAACTCAAAGCACATCCATACCACATATCCGTTGACCGATCACTAGTTCAAATAAGTGCAATGCCAACATCCATTAAAAGGCAATCTGAAATGTTCAAACATAGAAGCTAAACAACATTAAATTGCGAGTTCAAAAGAAAATCATATCATCCAAGCAAAGGAAGGCCTCATGAAACAAAAAAAAAAAAGGAAAGGAAAAGATTGTCTTAAAAGTAAAAAGTTCAACTTTCAACTTTCATCATTTCAACAATCAACTTTCATCAGGCAATTCAAGACAATTTTGTCAAGGCCATCCGCGGGAGGAGCTCCAACTTCCTAAGCATCCTCTCTCTAGGGTTTCAACCCTTCAATGTCCATCGTTGGGTCTCATTTATAGGATCATCTTCGGGAAACAATGGATAGGAGTAGTCTTTAAACACGAGGATTAACCATCGCTGGCTAAGGCACTCGTCCAACCCTTCACAAAGAGCTTGTCAGAACCTCCTCCTTATATGCGGCTCGGTCTCAATGGCCAATTTTATTCAAGCGAAGGCTTCTCTAATCTTTCGCATTCATTTAATGGACAAGTGCATTCTCGCGACAAAGAACTTAGAAAAAAGGAAGATTGAAGTTAACGAAGAAAAAGAAGGGTCCGATAGGAATATCACGAGGCTCATTATGGCGACCATATCGTCAAACTAAAGGCAAAAGTAGAGATGGGCATCTCTCAAAAGTGTCATCCTCGGTGAGACAACCTCCATCTTCACCTCCATAAGGCTCTTTGCATCTTGACCGAGTCTTGCTTTCTTGAATGATAATCCAACAGATCTTTTCTTATACCTCACATTCTCGAAATGGGAAGGTTACGCAAAAAGCAACCTATCGAACAATATTTAGAATGAAGTAAGAAGGCATCAAACATATTGAAATGAAACTCCCAATTTCCACCAACGAAATCGTCATTATGTTTATCGACTAAGTGACAATCGGGTAGTATGTACTATGGTCTTTGTTGGTAACATCCCAAAATATCCCATATATCAAGGTTAAAAGATTCACAAACACTGCATTGGGGTCAAACCCCTCCTCGACAATTGTTCCGCATCTAACAAGGTAACATCATGAGGAATGTTGTAATCTAGGCGGAACATGGCCATGCGGAACTTTCCCATTTGATTAAACTAGTGGATTCAAATAGCGAAATCTGAGACGGATGATTAAAAGCGAAGAGAGAGAATCATAAGAAAACTTACAAAAATCCAAGAAGATCGGTCGGAGGAATGGGAAGAGGCTCTCTCTCTCTTTCTCTTTCTTTGGAACTCACTAGAGGAATGAGAAGATCAAATCGAGGGTTTGAATTGATGAGCATTTATTACATCATGGAATCGATAATCTTATCATAACCTTAAGCGCAAGCTAGGGGCAAATGAAAATGGGTCAAGTCTAAGCCTGAGCCCAAATCCAAGTGGGACTTCATGATCAATAAAGTCCTCAATGGAATTATAATAGCCTAGCCTATCTCCATGAACAAATGAATGCAAGCATGAGAATCACGAAAGTCGTTTAACCAAAGGAATTAGTTATCGGCATGCTTACCACGAGAATATGCAATCAATGACAAGTGGTCCCCAGCAATGTTGAAAGGACACTGGCGACATCCATACTCCATGAACTCACCTTGAGAAGCAAGTAAGGAACACTATATATACAACATGAACTTCACATTGAAGGTAATTGAACTATTCAATATAAACCACTCTTACATACAAAACTCAACTCTTCACGATTCTTCTTGTGGCGAGCCACGGTCCCTAGATAGTCTCCACTTTCATCTAGTGCTCAAAGCTTCATTCAAAGACTTCCATTACTCTATTAACGATTTCTTGTTTAACATTTATCAAATTAGGAAGTGTGTCGGTGGAAGGGTGTGAAGTGTCGTTATAATGATCTTTGTGGAGAGTTAAAATCTGGGAGAGTTGGAATCTCTCTAACTCCTTTTGGGGTTTGGGATTGCATATGATTTGTTAAGCTTTGGGTGCCAACATAGTTGGGATGTTTAGTTTGACATTGATGCAATTTTTACCAAACCTTTATGTTATTTTTCTACTTGAATAAAATCTTTCCTTTGTTTGCTGCTCAAAAAAAAAAAAAAGTTTCTGCGTATTTCAAAGGTCCTCTGGCAACAATAGTTTGGTTCATCTTTTGATATCTTCTTTAGCCTGTTCGGAGATATTTTGTGCAGTTGATTTTGATGAGGTCCTTTCTCCTGTTATTATGATATGTTAGAAGTCACCTTTGTGAGACCTTGGTGTCTCTTTCAAATCCATTTGTAAACAAGGTGATGATAGTGGAATTGGACTTTGGTTCCTTGGACGTACCTTGGTTTGAGGAAACTATGTAAAAATTTTACGTCTTTGGTTGATTTACTTTTTGCACAAATTATTTTTTGTACTATTGATTTGCACTCGTGAGAAATTTATCTATTTTTTTTCAACAAAAAATGGATGTTTTCCACGAGTATAATAGATGAAAGAAAATGCAAAAAAAAGTAAGAAAAGCATAATTTTTTTACGTGATTCCTTCAAACTAAGGTACGTCCAAGGGATCAAAGTCCAATTCCACGATCAGCAGATTGTTTACAAATAGATTACAAAGGTTTCACAAACACCCTTAGGTGAATTCCAACAAATCACAAAAACAAGAGGGCAGACCTCACCAAAAGGATTGAACAATTTGTCCTTTGAATCAACTAATGAAGATACCAACTCTTGCTTGAAAGATGAATTTCCAACTCTTCACAGATTGGTTGTGAACAAGGAAGAAACCTTGAGATCATTCTATGACAGGAGGGTACATTCAGGGGTTTGGAATTTTCAATTCAGAAGAAGGCTATATGAGTGGGAAGAGAGGGAAGTTAGTAGGCTCAACTTGCTCCTGGCTTCTGCATCTGCTCCTTGTTCTGTTCTGGAGGACAAATTAGTCTGGTTGGCCGAAGGAGCTGGGTCATTTTCTGTTTCCTCTGCATATAATAATGAAATTGACTCCCTTAGTCCCTCTCTCATTTCTTGTAAGTTTGTTTGGAATTCTTTCGCCCCTCCTAAGGTTCAATTTTTCTGTTGGTTAGCATGGAGAAACAGAATCAAGTCAGCTGAATTTCTTCAGAAAATTGGAGTGTTTCCAGCCAATACTCCTGCTGCATGTGTTTTCTGTAACTCTGAACCTGAATCTTCCACTCATCTCCTGCTGCATTGCTACTTTGCATGGAAGGTTTGGGCTGATATGCTGGACTGGTGGGAGTTGAAGGGGGCTATTCCAGGTTCAGTAGAAGGTATACTTCACTGGTGGGATGGGGTGTCTTTGAACAGGAAAGAAAAATGGATATGGAAGGTCATTCCCTTAGCTGTCATATGGTCTCTGTGGAAGCTTAGGAATGAGTGCATCTTCAATTCTGCTTCGCCTCAGTTAGTGGACCTGTGTGAGTTGATCAAAATTAGAGTTGCACTGTGGCTCAAACATAGATTCAAGGACTGTCAATTCTCTGTTCAAGATTTCTTATCCAACCTGAGGCAAATAAGAATGTGTCTGGGGAGCAGATCTGCTTTGGGCAGCTGATTCTGGGTTGGAGTTGTCTTGAGGCTGCTGTAATGGAGATGAACCTGCTGGGTTGCTTCTGCCTTTGTGCAATGGAGGACCAATCATGGATTCTGCCTTTGAACCTGCTGTTCTGTGCTGATTAAAATTCGGGGCTGTTCTGTGCTGATGAACCAGTGTTCTCTGGGCTGTTCTCTGGGCTGCTTGATTGAAAGAAGTGAATGTTGTGACACTTTACATGTGGTTGGGACAAAAGGATTATGAAATAGTTGAGGCATATTACTTTGGGGTCGGGGTTCTGCTGTGCTGGTCTGCTGTGCTATGGGAAGGCTGTGCTGGTTCAGCTGTGCTGGTCTGCTGTGCTGTTATCCAGTTTGGTATGCTGTTCTGCTTTGCTGGTCTATCTAGTTCTTCTAGCTGGTTTGCCTTTCTTTTCAGCTTTGTTCTGCTTCTCTTCTTCCCTGTTTTTTCAGTTTCCTCTTCGGTTTGGTTCCTCTCCAAACCCCACTCTCTCCTTTTTGATGTATTCTCATCTTGAATGGTTTGATCATCAATAAAGGTTTCTTTTGGCTGTTTCAAAAAAAAAAAAAAAAAACTAATGAAGATACCAAAAAGCTAAACCAAATTTGTAATGCAGGCAGCCCCTTCGAAGCTACTCTGTGAAGCAGCAAGTTACCATCGAAGATATAGATAACCCTTCCAGTGATTGACAAAGCAATATGAAGAACAAGTCTTGGAAAAACAAAGTGAAGTCCAAGCTGTAGATTTCTGTAATGGATAATAATTATGTAAGTACAACACCAACAATAAATGTTGGCTATTAGACTTCCAACTCCAGCAAATGTACTGTCGCTACAAAGAGCCAATCAAAATTAAGGATGCCAGGAGTATTACTATAAATGTTAAGCAAGACTCCATACATTTGGACTTTCCAATCTGCATGCTAGCTGCCAGCTTTCAACAAATGCCAAACTTAATTAAATATCACTTGGATAATTGAATTGGGTCTTACAATCCACTAAGGGACACCCAACAATTTAACAACTATTAAAACAAGAGATGGCTTCCATCAGTTGGGATGAGTTTAAAGAAGGCTTCTCTCTCGTTTTGGTTCAAATCAGTTATGCGATTTTTTGGGGAACTCACCAAATTGGAACAAACCGGTACTGTACAGGACTATCAGGTGCATTTTGAAGAATTACTTGCAAAAGTTGAGCATCTTATACAAGCTCGACATGTAAGTTGTTTTGTTTGTGGTTTGCATGACTCGATTGGAGCTGATATGCAGGCTACTAGACCTACAACATTATCTACTACTATAGCATTGGCCCACTTGTATGAAACTCTGAACTTAGTGAAGGGAAAAACGCACCAGCTCCAAAACCTAGTTTCCAACCTAATAGGACAGCAACTATTACGCACCCACAATTATCTTGCGGAAAATGTCAGTTGTGGAGTTGCAAGAGTGGAGAAACAAGGGGCAAAGTTCATGTGACCATTTATATGTTTTATGTTTCAATTTATTCTGGTAGTACTTACTCACAATTTCGTGAGTGGAAAACTACCAAAGAAGTTGGGCTTGAAGCCACTCTTGGGGGGCATTTTAAGGTGTTGGTGGCATCTGGAGAAAAGTTTGTAAGCCCAGGAAAATGTAAAAATGTTAATTTGCCAGGAGTCCTATCTTGATGAATTTTTTTTTTTTACTACCACTTGAAGGCTATGATGTAGTCTTGGGGACTCGGTGATTAATTCATCGGCAATGGCTTTGAAAAATATTTCTCACTTTCTACTAACACACTGAAAAGGACCAAACCTGTGATCAATAAACAATAGTCGTATTTCTGAAGCCTACATGTCATTGGATCCTTTAATATTCCGATATCTCGCAATTTTTGATTAACTCACAAAAGGATTCAGATGACTGGTATATCAATTCCCACATATCATGGGGCAGTTTGATTCATGTAAAAAATCTGAAGTAGTTGAGTAGAAATATGAGAGTTGACTTAGTCTTTTAGCCATGCCTTACATGAGGAGAAGATAAGTCCTTTGATTTAGTTGTAGTCTTCCTATAGTTCAGGGGATGTGTATCTATTTTGTTGGAGTCATTCTATTTCTATGGCATTTTTGCTTAAGAAGTTGAATGAATAAGAAAGACATCTGATTACATCTGAGTGTGCAAACTGGAGGAATTGGGTTCACTCAACCCAACATGACTCTGTTGCTCTTCTGTTTCCAAAGTATTCAAAATAGGTAAAATAAAGAGTGGCCACAATCGTATCACAGCTCAGGCATGGATCAATGAGTGGAGAAGCTAGACCAAGCTATTACGTTGCTTTCCACTTGGTAGCACGACCTCATGAATCAAATGGCGAAAATGTTTGATAAGCTCACTGCTCAAATAAATCAACTAGCAGTTCAATTGTTAAGGAAAGTGCTGAATCTTCGCAAGCTCTAGATCAAGTTCTTGGAGGGCAAAAAACCAACAAATGTGGATACCACAGGCACAACTAGGCCACTCTTTTTTTAATCTATTTTGAATACTGGAAACGAAAGATAAATAGAGTCAAGTTGGGTTATTTTGAGGGAACACAAATCTTCTGGCTTTACACACTTTAAGTGCACTTTGTTATTCATTCAACATTTTAAATAAAAACTCATAGAATGGTACCGTACATGTCATAAAATAGAAAGACTCCAACAAAATTGATACATATCCCCTAAACTATAGGAAGACTGTAGGAAGATTCCAACTAAATCAAAAGACTTATCTTATCCTCATGTAAAGCAAGGCCAAAAGACTTGTTCAACTTTGCACTCAACTGCTTTAGATTTACATGAATCAAACTACCCCATTATAAGATGCCTTTGTTATTCATTTAACTTCTTAAATAAAAACTCATACAACGGTACATGTCATAAAATAGAAAGACTCAACCAAAATTGATACATATCCCTAACCTATAGGAAGATTCCAACTAAATCAAGACTTATTTTATACTCACCTAAGGCAAGGCTAAAAGGACTTTTTCAACTGTCATATTTGTGATCAACTGATTCAGATTTACATGAATCCAACTACCTCATGATATGTACCGAACCTTGCATTTGTAACAATGTATTTTCTAAAAAATATTTTTCATCTTAGTTGTAATATATGTGTTAAAATATGGATAAATATTAAAGATTGATATCAACCACAAATTGTCTTTGTTTTTTATAATTACATAATATGTAAATACGAAGTACTAGAATAAGTTTGAGGTGCTTTCTTTTGTTTCTTTGAGGTTTGTATGTTTGAGATGTTTTATCTCAATTGGGAGCGAGTTTCTTACTTAGGAGTGTGAAATCAAGCTTCCAAGTAAGAAACGTCACCCCAATGGGACTTTCTTGCTACTAAGGGGTGAAGTGCCATGCTGTCTTCCTGATAGTAATTTGAATTATCTTTGCTTTGATTGTATATGACATTGCTCATCTTCATGAAAAAAGATTCAGTAGCATGTAAGCAATGTTTTTTAAGTTGGATGGTATGTGAATTTGGTTCACAAGTTGTTGAAGGATGGTTATTTCTAAGTTAAATTCTGTTCAGGCCCTCATGAAAAAAGATTCAGTAGCATGTAAGCAATGTTTTTTAAGTTGATGGTATGTGAATTTGGTTCACAAGTTGTTGAAGGATGGTTATTTCTAAGTTAAATTCTGTTCAGGCCTGAGTCCCTAGACGAAGTAGAATGAAGAAAATGAAGCTTTTATTTGGTCACATGTAATTATATAAATGATGCTTTTCTAAGTGTTTTCTTTGATGAATACAATTGAGTCCCCTTTAACAATAAGCCCCTACTTGAGCATTATTTGAACCAGCTGGTGAGTGTTTCAAGGCATTGAGCTTGTAACAAAGTCAATTCATTGTGAGGGCTCCATGTTCAATACCTAAGTAGCACAAACACTTCTAGAGATGAGTCATATCTGTGTCAAATGTGCATGTATTTGACACCAACACTTTTGGGACACTTCTAAAAAATGTATACGGAACTTCAGTTAAATTTCTTAGATACTCCCTCACATGACTTATATAGTGAATCTCCTAATAAAAACAATGCCCTATATTCTTAAGAATGCGACTAAGAAATCCCAAATGTATCTTGAAATATGTCTAAATCGAATTCATATGCATGACCAACAAAAAGTATACAGTTGACAACTCCTCCCAGGAAAAAAAAATAGTAATAAAGATAAAAACAATGTACAAAAAAAAGCAAGTTGAAGGAGTTTCCATGATGTACATGATGCTTATGGAGCTTGCTCATCCACATTTTGCAATTCTAAGTAAAAATATTAATTAGATAATAAATTACATTGGATATTTTTCTTATGTAACATGCTTAAAAGATAATATATTGACATGTTACAGCTTGCAACATCTTTGTTGTATGTGTGCAGCATTTTTAGAATTTACCATGTCAAAACGTCAGTATTGTGACCATGTCTTATGTCTGTGTCTGTGCTTACAAAGCTTGATGCATTTATTTTCCTGTTGGTCGAAAACATTACTACATTAAGGACGGTAAAAATAATTTTAAAGCATTATTTTTCTGCTTATTGGTCATGGAGTTAGTGTCCCCATGCTTGGCTATTATACTTGGTTTGTTGATTTCTTGGTTAGATTCCTTATAAATCATTTCATGTATGCTGGAATGCCATAAATCAGTTCCGCTGTTTCCTTCTGTCTCCACCTATTTAAAATATTTTTCTCACTGATAGGCCACTTAAATACTTTCAACTCACAAGTCCAGTATTTATGTCGAGCATAAAACATTTTAGCAGATTGTGTGTTTGGTGTACTGTATTAGAAATCCCTTGAGAAAGAGAACAAGTTTTGGAACTGAATAGAATCCAACCGCTCATTGATTCATTCACTATAAATGAGGAGCTCTCTGCTTATACATTGAGATCATATTTTGTTATAGGAAAGACATTAGCAGGGCTTTGAAGCTCTTTTCTTGCTGTCTGTTCAGAAATTTTGTATAGGGTGGTAAAGGTATGTCCTGGTGAAAAACTGGTGGTGACGATATGGTGTTTTTAAACAGTGGCGACTCTAGGAATTTTTGTCAGTGGTGTTAATAAAAAACTTAAATACCATATATCTTATAGAAAATTCACATTAATCATTATATCACTTATGGAGAAAAAAATCAACAAATTAATTTAAATTCTAAAATTATAAACAAAAATATTTTAATATATTGATACTATTGTTTAAACAAAAAGACATGCTACTACACGAGCTTCTACAAAAAGTAGACCAAAAAAAAAAAGACTTTACAAATAAAATATTTTAAACAAAAAATAAGTAAAAGTTAAAAAGTAAATTTTTTTCATTGATGGGTTCAAAAGAATAGGACTTAAAACTATGGATTCAAAATTGTATTTTAGTGGGTTCAATTACTATTTTTTTTCCCTAAAATCTAATGTTTATATAATAAATAAATAAATAAATAAATTCAGCCAGAGAGTTCGGGTGACACCCCTGACCGAGCCTTGGAGCCGCCACTGTTTTTAAATATGCTGACTCATGTTGTTCTCCAGTCAGGGTATAACATGTTTCTGTATGTTTCTTTTGTATGCTTTGTGAATACAAGGTTGCACCCCTTTTAGCTCTTTTCTTTATGCTGTATTTGGTTGGAGGATTGAGGAAAAGATTTGGAAATGAAAAAGACAAAGATGTGTGAAACTAGGTGAAATATAGATATATTTTATTTACATTTTACCTACATTTTCTCTTTCATTTTCCAAATCTCTTCCTAAATCTTCCAACTAAACACACAGAGTAGGGACTTGTGGAGGGAAAATTTATTCACCTCTTACTTGAAACCATGGATCGCCATTTTGGCAATGTTGTGAATGTTCTAATCAGGAGAATTAAAATAATCTCTCTCTCTCTCTCTCTCTCTCTCTCTCTCTCTCTCTCTCTCTCTCTCTCATTTTTGATATTCCCATGAATGTGTAAATAAGCAGTGTGAGCTGGACATCATGTTCCAGAAAGTACATTTCATAACGGGTGCCATGAACGGGTGTATCGTTGAGACAAGTGAGAGGATTTTGATAGCGATAGCCTGGCTAAATTCTATAAAGGGTATGACTTGCGATTGACGATGATTAGCGTTAATGTGAGCAAGTCTCTTCATACGCCGGCCAAAACGGATTCCCCGATTCGAGCGATGATGACGAGCTATAGCGTTTCGGGACCGGGTGGGGCGGCGATCAAAGGTAGACCTGACTTCTTAACCAGCCAGCAAAGAATGGGCTCTCGCGATGCGAATTCAAATGGATGGGTTGGGCGCCACGCCCCCCAGTTGGGGTTGGTTGAAACCCGTTCGTCGAGAGTAGCTTCGCGGAGGTGGTCTGTCATTATCTCGGTCAAAGGTGCCACTGGACTAATGGTGTGAAGGAGAGGACATCTGCTCGAGCGCCTCAAAATCTAGTTAAACGATTCGGTGTGTCTTGGTGAAATAACATGCGAAGCCAGGAAGCATGCGTCGTCAGCATAATAGGATATTCGCGTTAATCTCGATTAAGCGCCCGAATCTCGATCGCTTCTGACCGCTTGTAAGCTTCTTTGGCTTCTTTCCGCCGTCTGTCGCCGGCGGTGTCTGTCCGTCCGTCGGAGTTCATGGAGTCTGTCCGAGGGCTGGGCTGGCGGGGAATCCGTGAGTATAAGAACGGGTCGAGAGAAGGGCGGTGCAACGCGCGCAGCAGCGGCGGCCCCGCGTCCCCCGTCGTCCGCGTCGACGATACCTCTACCTCCTTTCAGAATCTCGATGATCGTCTTTGGAGGAGAGAAGCAAGAGCCGTCGGGGAGCTTCGAAGATGCAGCGCTCGAAGATTAAACAAATGAAGTTAGAGGACAAATTACGGGTGCTCAAAGTTCCATCGACTTACAATTTGATTTTTGTTTAGATGCTCGAGGCGTGGGCAGAAGGGGAAGATTTGGTGTGGATTATAAGATCACAACGCGCATGCCAGCCTATATCGACGATATGGTGGTGAAAATGTTTGCCATACTCAAGCCTGACTTCGCTGAGCAGCCTCTAGGGATGGCTTACCAAAAGCAGTTATCGGCCGGTCCTCGGATCGTTCTTCTTCAAAACTTTGAAGTCCAAGTTCTTTTGGGATGAAGAGTGCCGTGCTCTGGAGGACTACATGCGTGTGCTATTTGTTTTAGTCGTCGTTGGGGGCATTCGACACTTGCCCATTTAGACTCTACTCGGCGAGATATCTTCCCAAGGTGCTCTTAGGCGGACTTCTTGGGAGAATGCAGAAATGGGCGTGGAATTAGGCGATACGATTAAGTTCCGCCGTGGCTTTTGGAATCATTTTGTGGCGGAATTTGCCCCGAACGCATCCTGTCTGTCCGTCGATTTAGTTGATGCAACAGCACGCACAACAGGGGTTAGCAACGAAGATATTGCAAGGGCGGCGACGAAGGACCAACGGCAAAAGTGCAAGAGAGACGATTGAGCCTACTTCTTTGGCTGTTTCTAGGCGAGATGTGGAAGTTGGGATTATTGAGCAAGCAATTCTCGGCTTCCCAACATCGCTAGTAGTCAATCAAGTCTCAGGGCGGTATGAGGCCAAAGGTCGAAGAAGAACCAAGTATGAGGCGCTGGTGCAAGCAGAAGTTAAGAAGTTCGATGCCATCAATTGATGATTGAATTTGACTTGGGACCTTCTGGATGGACCCCATCATCGCCTTTTTGAAGAAGAAAGAAGGCGGCCCACAAGATCCGCAAAGTCCTTTATACAAGAAACCGTATTTCTTCTGGGGCCGTGTTGAAGTGTGTCCACCTATGAGATCCACGAGGGCATCTGCGGCAGCCATACCGAGGTAGATCGTCTTTGGCCGTTCGCACTCTGGGGATTGGATATTGTTGGACCCCGGGTAATGCAAGTTTTTCCGCCGCCATCGATTATTTCACCAAGTGGAAATTTTTATGGCAAAATGTGATCACTCGCTTTGGCATACCCAGGGCGCTCATCTCAGATAATGGCACTCAATTCAATAGGAAACTCTTTCGCGGATTTTGCGAAGAATTGAAGATTGAATTCTACAATTCAACGCCAGCCTATCCTCAGTCAAATGGTCAGCGAGGCCTCAAACAAGACCATCTGGGAAAGTGGGTTGAAGAGCTTCCTAATGTGCTATGGCTTATGGTATGGAGCCGTCATCCCATTAGAGATTGGCATGCCAACCATCCGCAAAGTTTCTAACCAGACTTGAACAATGAGACCGTGGCACTAGAGTTGGACCTTCTTGAAGAAAAGCGCGCATTGATCCAAAGAGAAATCCAAAAAATACAACAAGATTCAAGATTGGGGATTGGGTCCTCGAAAAAAGCTCGGCGCAAATTGGGAAGGACCATACAAGGTGGTTGGTCTTGCTGGCAAGGAGGCATACCATCTGGAAGACTTAGATGGCAAGGCTGTCCCCAGACCACGGAATGCAGCAAACCTTAAGGTCTTTTACTTTTGAAATGTAATTTGTTTATGCTCCTTAGCCTTTTTAGACCTCTAGCCCTTTGGCGTGTGATGTAAGAGATGGCAATGTTTTTATAATGAAAGTTAGTCTCTTTTTGTTTGGTATTACATTTGTCCAATGATATCACAAGATACAAAAGGCAATTATGGATGCTTTTCCTCGGAATAAGCCTTCTTCACAAACAGCTTCAAATGTTGGCGGCATGACCAACCTAGCTAAAACATTGGTGTTTTGCCCAATGTAGGAGCCGAGCTGATTTTGCTCGACCTATCCAGCATATTGGTGGATTGTCCAATAGAAGCAGGGAAATGATTTTGCTCGGCGGAATAGACAATGTTGGTGAGTTGTCAAAGGAAATATTGGCATATTGAACGACTTGAGTTTTGCGGATTTTGCTCGGCCAAGTACAAAATAACGTCTTATTTGAAAATACGATGTTTGTGTTGGATTCGACCGACTGCCGGTTCATAAAGTTTGAAGCAAGAAATTCACACACATGCAAGCCGAAGAGAAATAACAGACATGCGGGCAAAAAGTTAACATTTCATTGATAGAAAGAAATTCAGTACAAGCGGGGGGCATTGAAAACAAAAGAAAAAGAAGAATACAAAAACAAAAGAAATCTTCAATCAAGGTCAACGTTTTGTTATTTCTCCCCGGCGTAGGCGTTCAATTGCTTTTGCTCGGCCAGGCCCTCCTCGGCTTCATCGGCGCCTTCCACCGTGACAACATCCCGACCAATCACTTCATCTTCAGCATCTGGAGACACCTCTGATGGAGTTTGCTCGGCTTGTTTCTACGGCTTCCTCTCGACCTCCTCCTTCGCCCTCGCAATGAGTTGGTTGTGGCATTGGCATATGCTTGCATATAGATCGGGATATACGGATTGATGAACATGTCATCTCGACCAAGGCCAACTTTCATATCTGCGGTCTTACCACGTCGCCCCGTGTGTCCATGCGCCTGTGAGCATCAGCGCAGCTTTCACACGAGCTCGGCGATCCGAGCTTTGGCCTTCTCCTCTTTCTTGTCGATCGCGTCTCGGCCCTTAGCCTCTCTATCTCGCTGGGTCTTGTTCTCGTGATAGCATCGTGCAGACTTTTGTGGCGGCTTGATCATGCGATCATGGGCAAGATAATTCTTCTGACTGCGAACAAAGCGAAAGATTGTTAGCATAACAAAACTTGAAGCTAAAGGTGTTCTACTTACGACACTATTGATTCTTGCTGGCGAAGGACCTTAAGGTCGGATAGCTCGTCATGCCTTTTCATTTGGTCAAGTTGAAACCAAGTGAGAGATCAACCTCGGTTGAATCTTATCAAGGCTTTTCGGCACTCGACTCTCTTTCCCTTTTTTTTTTTTTGGCCGGCCCCCTCTCTTTCTTTCGGTAAAAACCGCGCCCGCCAGTTTGTTAATTTGGGGTTGAAGAAGTTCCCGCCTCAGGGTTGGGACTCCTCCTCTCCGGTTATCATTGACTTAATGGCACGGATTTTTGCCATTTCTTGCTCTTGATCAATGGAACGAGTCCGATGGTGGAAGAGAATAGTGGTATGTTTGTTAGGCTTGCCTCTCTTCCTCGAGAAAGCGAGCGCGGATTATACAGGAGACGGGCGCGGATTGATTGCTTCGGCTGATGATAGTCCGCCAAGTGTCTATCTGCAAGAGGAAGACAAGTGTTAGGCTGCAAAATAATAAAGAAATTGGCGCATTATAAAGATCTACTCACGAAAATGGCGAAATCCTTCCTAATGTACCGGCCGGTATGGGCGCCTCGGTGTCCTCATAATTCGGACACCCAAAGAAAGTCGTCATCGTTGGCTTCTTTGTCGATGAGTTTTGCTCGGCCCTTCTTGACTTTGAGGTACCAAAACCCACCTTATTTTTACTAAGGCTATATTGGTGAAAAAGAGATTGAGACCGAGCCTTATTTATTATCTTGTATGTGTTGGTGGAAACTTGGCTCGAGCAAAGCCTTATGCGCCTCAAAAATTCACAGAGCAAGGGTTGCAAGCGGACTCCTCCCTACTATGGAAGTGAAGGGCACGGTCTAAGTCCCCATCTCTTCTTAGCGAGCTCTAAGACTACGTCGTCCGGGATGTTGTAGTCTTTGCAGAACTCAGCCATCGCGCCGGACGTGCTGACCATAAACCGGTATTTTCCCATCTAGGTCGATCTTATTCACTCTGTATCTTGGTCAAAAATGTTGTGTGGTTGCTCGGGTTTTGAGCCCCACCAGTGGAGACGCTGAAGGGCTTGGTCGGTCCTATTTGTTCTGCATATTGAAAAATTAGGCCAAGGGTTAGCACGGCATAAATTGCACGACCCATTGTGGAAATCCTAGCTAAAGGGGCTTTAGGCGCTTGGCCGGTCTATTATATATCTCGGTTCGTTGGCATGGCTGATTTAGCCTCTTAGTTTGATTATAGCTCGGTTGAAACCGATCGAAGGATCTGGTTGACCCTCCAGCTCAGTCAGGGTTGGGCGTAGGTTTCAGTGTTCTAGCTCGGTTAACTCTTCTCATTGATCTAATGGAGTATTTAGCCCGGTCGCGGCCTCTACAAGAAGACACAAACCATTTTTTGATCGGTTGAAGCCCAAATTGCAGATCTAAATGAGCATTTAGCTCGGTCCTACCCAGATTCAAGCTGTTCATCCCATTTCTGAGATGAATCCACTCAAACCCAGAAGGAACAAGGGCACGAAGGCCCCATCCACTCCCACAGTTTTCGTTTGCCCTAGGATGTGATGGTTCTAAGCAATGGGAGGAACTCCTAATAACCCCAAAGCACAAACGCAAAGAACAACGGTGCAAGAAATGAAGAACATGTTCGAAGAATTCGAAAATGGAAACTGGAAAAATAGTGAGGGGGTGGAGAGACTTACCAAAGACTAAAGTGAACCTTGAGAGCTCGAGCACAAATGGCAAAGCAAGGATGCAATGAGATAAGGCAAAAAAGTGGGTTGGGGAATTTTGAATGCTAGGGTTTGGAGCTAGAGCGAGGAAATGAAACGTGAAGGGTTAAAACCCTTCGAGGGTTTAATGATGGAGGAACAACGAAATTCGAGGCGTGGAAGAAATGGTTGCACGATCCAATGGCGCGATGACGCTGCTGATGTGTCCCTTGTTGAGATAGCTCGGCGACTGAAGTGTCCCTAGTCGAGATGGCTCGGCGACTCGAGTGTCCCTAGTTGAGATTGTTCGGCGAAAGAAGTGACCTCGATTGTGCTATAGAGCGATGGCAGGCATTCCTGTTCCGAGTCCGGTCGGGGGATGGAGCAACTCAACCTTAGCTCAGACACGGTGGTAAACCCAATCATGATAGCTCGGACGGGTTTAAGGGGCAATTGAGAGGGAAGATTTGCGCGGTAGTACGGCCGAACTAATCCAGTTGACGCGGTTGACTTGCACGGTCGTTGACGTTGACCGAGCAAGTGCGAATGTGCCCTAGCCAAGCCGTGTTCCGGGCAGAATTGCGAACAACGAGTGATGACCGAGCTATAAGGCGACCCGGGTTGGGCCGAGATCACAGCAAGGTCGACCCGACCGCCAACCGAGATGGGTCTGTCATCCATGTGATGGAGCTCGGCAAGATCTTCATAGCAACGGGCGGTTGTGGTATCTCGGTCAAGGGTGCCACCTGGACTAATGGTGTGAAGGAGAGGACATCTGCTCCACAAACGCCTCAATACCGTTAGATAGTTCAGTGTGTACTGGTGAAAGGACAAAACCTTTACACGCGTAAGGTGGTGAGAGGCGTGCGCTGCCACCTGTCCAGGGAAGGACAGCAGAGGAAGTGTGCGCACGACCTTGAGGCTGCATGGCCACCCTAGAAATAGGGGAGGAGACGAACGTTGGAGGTATGCGAACTCACTCTCACAAACATTCTCCCCTCACTATCTTCTTCCTGAGATCTGACTTGATCGTCGGAGGGTCTTTCCGGCACACCACCGCCGGGCAGCTCACCATTTTTGTGTTGCAGAGATAGACGCCGTTACCGGAAGCTTGACGTTCAAGGTGTACGGAGAGCTAAGGATATTTCGCCCCCGTACAACAAGCAAGTCGAACGTTTAGATTCCAATATAGCTGATGGACAAGGCATCGTAACCATTTCACTTCGATTTTTTAAAGATGACGAATCTATACAGGGGGGTTGTCTCGTGTGCCATTGTTGTTTTCTTACAACAGTCAGAGCAGATTTGCAGAATCTTCAATGAAATGGATGAGAACAAATAGTTGAGTAACTATTTTGCATAATAATATTTAGCTTGGTTGAATAATTATTATGTGGCATTATCATGTCCCTATACTGAAATGCATGCTGGTTTATGTATACTGGTCCGAGCCTATTTATATATTCACAGGCAACAAGCAAATTCAGGAGAAAAATTAAGCTGTTATGGACCAGCAGGCGAAAACATCAATACATCCAACGAGCCATGATTTTTCATAACCACTATTGATCATGAAAGTCACTCAACAATTTTTTTCCCCACTCAAAGAAAGGGGGGGAAAAAAAAAAAAAATGAAGAAGAAAACTTTTAGGCCTTGTTTATTAACATTTTTTTTTCTTGTTTTATGTTTTTGTTTTTTATTTTTCTATAAACTGAAAATGAAAACTTCTTTAGTATATTTTTTTTGTTTTCAAAAAAATAAAATTGAATTCAAATTTTAAAATTTCTTTGAAAACACAAAAAAATGTGTTCACTTGTTTTTAAATAAGTTTTTATGTTATCTTCTCACTAATTGACACCGCCACCACCAACCACCGTCCACCGTCACTACTGTTGGTGGGTGGTGAGCTTCAATCAACCTTTGGCGACTCTCCATTGGGGGTAGGTGGTTACCGTCATAATATTCGGCCACCTTTTGGCATCCTCCTGGTCATCTTGTAACCTTTGGTGACATCCAACCACTAATTTTAGCGGAAATTTCTGATCACCCACATCTATCCACCCTGCATCTCTCGACATCAATTCTAACAACACATTAAATATATTTTTCTATTTTTATTTATATTTATATTTTTTTTCAAAATATTTTTATGCACCAAACAAGTTTTTATGTTTTTAGTCTAGTTGGCTAGAAATTTTGCATGTTGCTAAGAGCTCAAGAGTTAAATTCCCAAATTTTGTAAGATTGTTGTAATGCAAACTAGTCATTGTTTGGCAGTAATTTGGGCTTAAACGTTCTGGATTAACGTTGGGCCAAGTCCATTCATTTAGCAAGATGATCAAGGTAAAGGCCCAATGAGCTTTTTATAAAATATATTTGATGTTCTTTGTATTGCCAAAAAAAAATGAGGTGATTCCAATTGGCTAGAAATTTTGTATCATGAAGTTAATGGTTCAACTCCCTAATGAGTTTCTCTTATTTTGAGAGTTGTATTCCAATATATTTTAGAAAGGAAAAAAAAAAAAAAAATTTACTTCCCAATTTGATTTCCCCTAGATGAAATCAAAGTAACAAAGTTCTCTAATTACATATTTCAATAATTCTCTATTTTTTTTAATCTCCCAAATATTAAGATTAATTCAAGTATTTTTTTTTAATAAATTTCCCCAATGATTTAGATAATTACAAAAAAGAAGACCTATATTTTTTTAATTTCAATATAATTTCTTCTTCTTCTTTTTTTCTAAACCAACATTTCTAATATTATTGTACAAAAAAGTTGAACCTCTAATCTCACCCTTGCAAGCACCTTAGAGCTATTGTTTTTAAAATAAAATAAAATAAAAAATTATTCACATTTTTTTTTTCTTTTTATAAATTCAAAACCGAAACATAACATAAATATTTTATGAATTGTAATAGATTTTTTTTGTTAGGCTAGAATTAAATTACACAGTAGGCCGACACTACCCCATGAACTTAGGCCCTCACCGCATTGAGATTCAAGAACATCTCCACTTGAACCATTAAAATTTGGTATGTCCAAATTTTTTGAAAGCCCAAGTGACAAATTGGTATATTTAAATTTAACATCTCTAAAAAGGAGCACGCTCAACCTATATTTTTACTTTAATCTTCTTCTTTTTTTTAACTTTTTGTAGGGTCTTTACCATTAAAATAATAAAAACAAAGGAATTTGGCAATATCATTATTCAAAACATGTCAATTGTCAGCTTACTTTTTAGGTTTAGATGGATCCAATTGCATACCAATTCTATTACTTAAAAATAGCTACGCAAGTGGAGATGCTCTAAGTGCCCCTTCATAATGATAAATATTTTTTAAATCAACAAAAGTTAATTTTCAGTTGTTAAATTAGTATCTTAGAAAAGTTGAACTCCCAACTTCTCCTTTGCGCTTTCTTGTGGCCTAGTGACGTTATCACACCACAAAAGAATCAATTATGTAACAGGTATGTCATGCGATTGAAATGATGTAATGTATCATTTCTACTCATTAATTGACATGTGATTAAAATGAAACTCGAAAAATTACTTTTTGCTTAGCTTGGAAAACTCACATCAAACCTTGATCTCATTTTTCACTAAATGTCAATTAATAAATAAAAATATGACACCATATTATCTTAACTACATAACTTACATAAAATATTTTTTTCTCAAATATATATATATATATAACATGAGGAGAAAGGTCACACCATATGTGCCACCACGTGGCCATGCTTACTCATGTAGAAACTTATATTCTTTTACTTAACTAAGACGGAATCATGATTCCCAGAACACATTCAAAGCAAAAGTAACAAGTATGTTCCTTTCTCATTTGATCAAAACACATGCAAAATGAAGAATCATTCACTAAAGATTTAGTTAAGTTTTCCTTTCCTAGATCTACTTTGCCAAAGTATTATTATTAATATATCGAGAGGCATAAAACCTTAAAAACAACAATAACATTGCCAACCCCATTACGCTTCGAATCTATCATGTGAATTTGGGACTCTTAAATGGGATTACAAACCATTCTATCTTAAGCAACCTTATCAACCATCCCAAATTTATTTGGATTGACCAATTGACTACAAGTCACATGGGACTAGTATTTTATGAGCATGATTGGCTATCTAATCTCTATTGTTAACTTGTAAACATTGAGGACTCATGGGTTTTATTTGGGTCCATAATTATCCATATGGAGGACAGGTGACACTATTTAGCTCCAATCTCCTTCTTTTTTTTCTTTTTTTTTTAAATCTTAATATAAAAATGCAACGGATGGCAAGTTATACAGATTAAATTTAAAATAGCATTGCCAATACCACTATAAAGGGTATCCAACTATTTTTCATAAGAGTTGAACTTATTGCAAGTGAAAGTTATACTTTTTTTGAGCTTATTGATATGTATGCTCCCACAAAAGCTTGCCATGTTCATGTGTGAAATTATTAAATTTATGAGAGGCCATGTTACATGAACAACTTTCTGTTAAAACAATCAAGGGATTCATGTTTCCACCCCTTGATTGTATAATCAATAATGTTTTGTTCCCCAAATCTTTCTTCTCCGAATCCTCCGACTGCCCAAAACGACGTCGTTTTAGATTCTCTTACCGGTAAGATATATTAAAATTCTCTTACCGGTAAGATAATTTTCATTAAATATCCCCCTCGTAAAACAAAACTACCGTTTAAAACGATATCGTTTTGGATTCAGGGGGGATTGGGGAAGGAAGGATTCAAGTTATGTAGCATGATTGTTGTATAATATCTATTCTATCAGTACAACCTTTTTTTTTTAAATTTCTATGTTGCCAAAAATTCAATAAGGGGATTACTTTGAACTTTTTAATAAAATTCAGTTTTGAATGCTAATACAAATTCAAAAAATTTAGAAAACATATAAATCAAACACAAAATCAAATATAAAAAATAAATAAATGAATACAAATTTGAGAAATAAATCCAATAAATTTTTTTTATATAAAATCTTATCCGTTTATATATTTTATTAAAATGAATGTTATATTCAGTTAAGTAACGTACTTTGATGACGTAATGAGATACTCTTTTTTTTTAATTGTAAAAAATGATGTTTTGAAATGTCATCACGATATCCGTGGCTTAGACTCCAAGATAATCGGTTACTAACCTTATTTAATCCAATCCATAGAAACAGACTTATAACCGAGACACCTGTGGAGTTCATCAACCATTTCCAGCAGAATCAAGGTTTGATCGGAGTACAGCGTGAAGTTTTTAAAGAGAACCACTGAAAAATCTAACATTTCGTACCCTCCAAAAATCAAACTTAACTCACTACTATAGAAAGGCAATGCCTTCAACACTGGCTCACCCCACCCCAGTGGTAATGAGATACCCATTTCGCTATAGAAAAATAAAGTAAACAAAAAAAAAGAAACCTGGTCCATGTTGCACATTTGTCTTCTATATACTCGTAGGCGCACAATTTTTTACTTGTCTTTATAACAAATCAAGGCCACTCAGTATCTTGTAAGAATATAAATTAGAAGTGTTGGTTAAATGTCTCTCTCAACTATTAGAAGTATTCAAAATTAGTTTTTAAAATTTTCTTGAAATTAATTTGAAAAAAATAAATATTTAAAAAAATATTTTTTAATTGAAAAAATTATTAAAAAATTCACTCTAATAATTATGTAAAGCATTAGGTCTAATGAATATTTTTTATTAGTAAAAAATATTCACCTTTTGTGAAATAATTTAGTAAAAAATTATTTTATTTATTTTGAAAGACATTTTATTTCCTATTTTATCTCTTAATTTATCTATTGACTTAACTTTTTTTATCTGTTGACTATTTGTTCAAAAAAATTTCCTATCTATTCAAAAAAAATTTGAATAAAAAATTTCCTATTCAAATTTTTTTCTTATCAGTTCAAAATTTTTCCTATATATTCAAAAAAAAAATTCCTATGTGTTCAATTTTTTTATCCTATCTATTTAATTTTTTAATCTTTTCAATTCAAATTTCTCTTATCTGTTTAAATATTTGTCCAAATAAAATTCTATCTGCCTAAATTTATTATCTGATCAAATTTTTTAACTATCTATTTAATTTTTTTCCTTTATCTATTCAAATATCTGACCAAATTTGATTATCTTTTCAATTTTTTCCCCTAATTGATCAAATCTTTCTTGGTCTTTTTTGGGTAGGTATCAAATCTTTCTTCTCTCTCCTTATTTGTAGCAATTTCTTTCATCATCAACAAACAATAACAACAAAAAATCAACAACAACTATCTGTTGTAATCTTTCATCATCATCAACAAACAAAAACAATAATAGCCACAAAAAAATAAAATAAAAACAATGAAAAAAATTGAATCTATCTGTACAAAAAATCTGTAACAGATTGAGAGAGGAGGGATGATATGTTGGATGACAACAACAACAAAGAAAAAAAAATACACAAATTTGGATCTGTTGAACAACACCACCAAAGAAAAAAAAATAAAGTTTATGTGGGGACGTATTTTTAGGGTCGCTCCATGTGATCAAGGTAATAGTTGAGATGCCACATGGGCGATCTATGATGCCGAGATTGTTATAATATTATCGAGATATGGTGCAGTAATATCGGAATTCGAGATATTCAGATAGAGAACAAAAGTCTTAGATGACATCAGGTTACCTATTTAGATAAAGATGAGACTCTTAAGGAAGTTCATATGTGAGTTGTGATAGATGTTATCCTTATGAAGAATAGAGTCCCATAAAGTACGATTTTAGGGAAAGTTGAACACTGATCATGATCATTATAAAAGTGAGGCACCCTAATTATGTTTTAATTTGTGCATTGAATACTTGTGTGATTATTTGACTGACTTGATTGTCAGAATTTTTCCAGGTGGATGAACCGCCGCAGTGATCTATTCTATTGCATGCTCTCCATTCTTGTTTGATTATGTGATCAAAAATCAACGCCCCCAATTTTTTACATCTGACTTCAAACCTCACATCTTCATCCTTCGTTGCCCTGCAACATCACAACATCACATGCACAATAACATTATATTATATAGATGTATAAACTACAGATTCCTTTCCAGAACATTTCTATACATGTTAATTTCAATCCAAACAAAGCTTATCAAATAAAGGTATAAATTCCAATATATAAAACTAGGAAGACATAGTGGGCATGAGAGAGCATCAAACGTAATCAGAACTGAAAGGATATCAAAAATATCTAGCTCGTCAATGGCCCCCACAGCATACCCATCCACATCACCAGGCTTGCGTCTCCGTTTGGGGAATGCGTTTACTGGGCCTGAGATGTGGGCGAAGCTCAGGTAAATTTGATTTTGAGGTACCATACATGAAATTAATTACTGGCCATTAGATGTACTCTTTCAATCTGGGCTATCCATTCAAAACTTTTATAACGGGTTATAGCCGGTAAAAAACCAAACGGAATTAATTGAAAACTACGGCAACTACAGGTCGTAATTATAATGTTTCTACTTTTTATTTAAACAAGGATAAGTTAATTTATGTAATACCCTTACGTTTGGGGAGGAAAAGAACGGTGGTGATTAATTGATTGCTTTTATTTTTTAGATTTAATTTTTATAAGATATTATAATGAATCCTAATGAATTATAATCATAATAATAAAAATTAAATACAAAGTTCAATTAATCCACGAAGAATAAGACTTATACAGGGGTGAAGAAATTTGAACTATTGACCTCCCTATTGAGGTGTAAGAATTTTGATCAATCAAATTAACCCCATTGATTTGAATTATTGACTTCGTGAGGTGTATCCAATTAATTGAAAAAATCAATCATTACCCTTTCAATTATATAGCACCTTCTTCCAAATTAACTTCAATTTAATCAAATTAAGTTCAAACTAATTATTTTATTATTTTAATCAAATCAAACAATTTAAGTTAATTGTCTAGTCATTGTAATTAAATCAAGGGGTATACTAATAAATCTTATATCCATGACTTATGGATCATTTGTCATATAAATATTTTTATAGATTTATAAGATTAAAATCTCTCAAATGAAGCATACCTACATTCAGAAACATAATTCAGAGACATAATAAGACAACAAAACTGAATCAATTGAACCAAATTCATGAGACTTTCTTACGCAGACTTTTTTGATATATTATTTTACTTGTCATTCAATTTTTTTTTTTTTTTTTTTTTTGGTGCAAAAAATGGATTCGTTGGGACATGGGTTGGTTTTTTGACTATTTTAGACTGCAGCTAAAAAACCTCATTTGGGATAGGCTTTTTAGCTTTTTTGAGTTTTGTAAGAGAAAAAATCAAATAATTATGAGTTGGATGTGATGTTTTATCTTATTGAACTAAAAAGTTTATTTTCTCTTTTTGTAAATAAAAAAACCAAAAAGCCTGGCATGCCAAATGAAGGCTCCACATACTCGTCAATAAGTAAGAATTCGGATCCTCGGCCGCCCATTCCCCTCCAAAACGTCGTTTTGGAGGATTTTTTTTTTTCTACTTCTTTGATTCAATAACAGAGGGGAGGGGAGGGGAGAGAGAGGAAAGGAGTGGAGCGAGGATTTGGGCGAGAAATCAGAGAGAAGCAAAGTAATCTGGACAAAACTCTTCTTCCCCCTTCTTCCTTCCTTCCTCTTCTCGTCTTTTTTTTTTTTTTGAAATTTTTCTCCTCTCGAGATCGTTTCTTCATCGAAAGCGGAGAGTGAAACTGAAAATGGTCTCTTGAAGAAGCCTAAGTGTGCTTCATCCAATGAATCTGAACCCAAAGTTGTTGAAAAAAGGCAAGAAACTGAAGAAGAAGAAGAAAAAGTTGATCTTTTCAATTTATATATATATATATATATAAGAACAAAAATCTGAGAAGAAGAGAAGAGAAATTTTGAAGAAAAAATTGAAAATTTATATATATATATATCAGATTTTGATTTCTGAGGATTTGGGCGAGAATTTTGTGGATATATAATCTGGACAAAACTCTTCTGGATATATATTTCTGAAAATTTATATATATATATAAACTCTTCTACATTTATATATATATATATATAATGGTCTATTTCTCAGATTTTGAACATCCAATTTTGAACATTTATATATATATA
Source organism: Camellia lanceoleosa (assembly GCA_025200525.1). Taxonomy (NCBI): domain Eukaryota; kingdom Viridiplantae; phylum Streptophyta; class Magnoliopsida; order Ericales; family Theaceae; genus Camellia; species Camellia lanceoleosa. The sequence goes on along the minus strand of CM045763.1, from coordinate 49,513,021 downwards.
TATCCAGATTTTTGAACATCCAAATGATAAATCAAAATCTCACATTTATATATATATATCTCACATATATATATATATACAAAAATCCAGATTTTTCCAGATAAATCAAAATTGAACATGCAAATTTTTTTCTTCAATATTTTCTTAGATTTCTCAGATTTTTGTATATATACATATATATATATATATATCTCAGTTCTTCAAGAGACCATTTTCAGTTGCCGATCTTGACTCCATCACCTCGAGATTTTGCTTCTGGGTTTTCTCTCAAACCCCCGCAGATTTTGATTTTTGATTCTTTAGATTTTGGGTATCTCAGAATTGTACTGATTTGGTGGATTTGTTTCTGTACATAACTCCACCATTTCTCCCCTCTTCTTCTCCCTTCCTCTCTCTTCCTCCCCTCCCCTCCCCTCTCCTCTGTTATCGAATCAAAGAAAAAAAAAAAAACCCTCCAAAACGACGTCGTTTTGGAGGGCGGCCGAGGAGGGCTGCCGAGGATCCGAATTCAATAAGTAATGCCTCTTAGCACCCCACAACACATCTGTAAGAGTATAAGAAAATTAATTAGATGAGACTAAATGCTAAGTAACATTAGAATTATTGTAAATTTTATCATACTAAATAATCATATTGAGTGACAACTATGTACTACAAACATTTCCATCGTTGTTCTTTTTATAGTAAATATACAAAATATATATATATATATATATAATAGTAAATGATAAATAGAATCATAATAAATGGTAAGTAGAATCAAAATGAATGATAAATATTGTATTTATAAACGAGAAGTATTGAATGAAACTCTATTTACTATTCAATCATATTCCACTTATTATTGAATGGTAATTAAGATCAAAAGGACTTACAAGGAGAATGATTGATAAGTAGGTTGAAAATAAGTTAGAAGTAGATTTAGAATGAATGGTTATACCAAAAGGTAAAAATGATAAAATATTAAGTGATAAGTAGTGTTACAAGGAATGGTAAGTAAAATTAGAAAGTATTTTGTTTAGTAAATATGCACCCTATCACAAAATGCGTAATTTTATCACAAAATTTCGTAACATTAATTATAAAATGTGTAACGTCGCTGCAAATTGGCTTACTAGCAACTTTACTTACTACTTAATCAGACTTCACTTACTATTTGATCCAACCACTACAACATTTTCTTAATTTAGTGACATTTAAAAGTGTCACAAAACTATTGGTTTAATGACATTTTTTAGTCTTGTGACATTTTGAACAAGTGTCATTTGTATCTGTGCCACGGTAGATGCAAGTGTCACTACACCATCATAGCTAAAAATTTTCAATAACATTTTGATGTTATGGTAGATATTATTTGTGGCACTATCAAGCGCCATTAAAAAAAGAGTTAGTGACACTTATAAGTGTCATTTCACCATCAAAACTAAAACCTTTCAGTGACACTTTAATGTCATGGTAGACACTATTCGTAACGCTATCAAGTGCCATTTGTAACGATAATTCGTTGTAAAACAATTTGATCCGCTCTTGTAGAGACTCGAACCGCCAACCTCCCGCACCATAAACTTTATACACCACACTCTTCCCACTACACCTCTATAGCACCACATGATTATATATGCAACATATATTATTTATATAATGCATACATCCATATTAATATAAAAGTATATGTATAAACATAATTATTTTATTGAACATAATTTATGTAAAATAAACTATTTACTAGCAAAATAAAAAAAAAGACCACTTTTGGCGACTAAAAATATTTTTTTAGTCGTCAATTCTATACTTTTGGCTACTAATTGTTTTTTAGTTGCTAAAAAACTTAACTTTTGCAGACCAAAATCGGATTTGGTCGTCGAAGATGCACTTTTAGCTACCAAATTGGTTGCCAAAAAATTTAATTCCCGCTTTAGGATTTTAGTTCTCCCACGCTAAAAATGACCACTTTTGGCGACTAAACTTATTTTTTAATCGCCAATTGTAGACTTTTGGCTACTAAAATTTTTTTAGTCGGTAAAACTCATATAATCAACGACCAAACTTATTTTTAGTCGCCAATTGTAGACTTTTGGCTACTAAATTTTTTTAGTCGCCAAAAAGCTTTACTTTGGGCTACTAAAAAAATTTTCGTCGCTAAAAGCCATATAATCAGCGACCAAACTTAATTTTAGTCGCCAATTGTAGACTTTTGGCTACTAAAATTGTTTAGTCGCCAAAAAGCTTTATTTTTGGCTACTAATACTGTTTTGGTCGCTAAAAGCTATACTTTCAGCGATCAAATTTTTTTTGGTCAGGAAATTTAGTCACCGAATGTGCTTTTTCCTGTAGTATATATTGAGTTTTATTTATTTATTTTTAATCATTTACTGCATTTTAAAAATATAGAAAATATATTGGCATTTTTTGTTTTTTCAAAAATGCCATTATAAACTTGGAAAGTTTTTTGCTTAGTGACATTTCTCAAAATGCTATAAAATATTTGTTTATGACACTTTTCACCTAAGTGCCATAAAAAGTAATTTGCACCTACCTAGTGTCCTGACATTTTTTAAAAAATGCCATTGCTACTAAAGTTTAGTGACATCTGCTAGTAAATGTCACAAACATAATTTTTTGTGTCATTATTTTATAAAATGCCATAAAATTGATGCGACATTTCTTTATTGAAATGGCACTAGAGCCTTATATATTTGTGGTTATGTAGCATTTTTCTAAAACATTTAATGCCAATTTTTATTTTTGTGGCATTTTCTAAAAACATGTCACTAGTGTAGTGTCACTAAAGTATAAATTTGTTGTAGTGACATTTTTATTGTAGTGAAGTGACACTTTTTTTAATTGAAATGTCACTAGAGCCTTGTATGTTTGTGACTCTATGACATTTTTCTAAAAAATGTCACCAAATATTCTTTTTGTGACATTTTTTAAGAAAATGCCACTAGTATGGCGTCACTAAAATGTGTTTTTGTTGTAGTGAACCCCACTTACTACTCAATGAGTTTCCACTTATTATTTCACTACACTTTACTAACTACTCAATTTCGGTTTCACTCACTTCTCAATGAGCTTCTACTTGCCATTTCACTATACTCCACTTATTACTCAATAAGCTTTTACTTACTACTTTACTAAACTCTACTTACTACTAAATGAGTTTCTACTTACTATTTCATTACACTTCACTTAATACTCAATTTTGGTCGTGACAATGCCATCATAACAATTATGTGTTCATGGAAAACCATTATGTTGTTATGAATATGGTGAGTAAAATCTCAATAAATTGTATGTATTGTTGATGTCCTTCTTTTCAGCAAACCAATGATATAACCATATTACTTTTGTCCTTAAATAACTGATCTCTTTGAATACTAAAACTTTTCACCTTTGCATACATATTATATTAACTTTCACAATTTTCTACCGAATCAAATGTTATTTCAAACACATCTTTTTCAGTTTATTGATCCATACACTTAATATCTCTTTCAGTTGGGAGATCATCAAAACTAACGATATTCTCTTGATAGCCAATGTTGCTCTCACTAGTGTCAATATCATCATCATCCCAATATTGTCTTCTATCTGTGGTAAATATAACAAAATTAATTAGTTAAAACCAAATAATAAATGATATTATAATTAGTTAATGAGACTTTACTTATCATTAGACTTCGCTTACTACTCAATTAAATTGTACTTATTATTTAATGAGTTTCCACTTACTACTTCATTAGACTTTACTTACTACTCAATTAAATTTCACTTACTACTCAAGTAATAAGTGAAAACTCATTAAGTAGTAGTGCAGTCTAGTGAACTACTAAGTAGAAGCTCATTGAGTAGTAAGTGGAACAAAAATTGAGTAGTAAAGTAAACTATAATGAAGTAATAAGTGGAAGCTCATTGGATAGTTAGTGGAGTCTAGTGAAATAGTAAGTAAAAGGTCATTGAGTAGTAAATAGAGTCTACTGAAGTAGTAAGTGGAAGTTCATTGAGTAGTAAGTAAAACCAATATTGAGTAATAAGTAAAATGTAATGAAATAATTATTGAAAGCTCATTAAATAGTAAGTAGAATCTACTGAAGTATCAAGTGAAAGCTCATTGAATAATAAGTGAAGTGTAATACAATAATGAGTGGAAACTCATTGAGTAATAAATAGAGTCTAATGTAAGTGAATAATCAAAATTGAGTAGTAAGTGAAGTGTAATGAAATAGTAAGTGAAAACTTATTGAGTAGTAAGTAGAATCTAGTGAAATAATAAGTGGAAATTCATTGAATAATAAGTGGAGCATAGTTATTGAGTAGTAAATAGAGTCTAGTGAAATAATAAGTGAAAGTTTATTGAGTAGTAAGTGGAGTATAGTAAACACTTGCTACTTCATTACACTTCACTTACTACATAATCAAACTCTACTTACTACTTAATTAAACATGACCTGCCAATCAATAAGACATCACTTTAATAGACTTAAGTTATTGATCAATGAAATTATACTTATTATTTCATTAAACTTGACTTAAAATTTCAAAACTCCACTTTTTCTTTAACTCAATGAAATGATTTTCCAACAAAAAATTAGAATTTATAAATTAAAAATATCACATAATGTTAAAATAAAAGAGAGATAGAGACGTAAATAAATTATTAATTGAAAATTATCTTGAATTTGTAAAATCTAAATCACCTTCTTTCACTTATTCTTTATGAAAAAATATGAAAAAAAACACAATCCTGTTCATTATCTATGCGAATGAATTGAGAGTTCTTCTATATTTTTATAATTAACTATATTCTTATATAGCAATTAATGTTTTCAAGTGTTGTAGGTAAAAGAAAGAAATTATTGTACATGTATTTATTTATAAACATTAAAATATATTGGCAAAAGAGAGTTCTTTCTAAGCTATTTTATTTTCAATTTATGCTTTACAATATTTTAGATATTAAAAAAAATGAAGAAGAAAGAAACATATTTCATTATGGATATTAAATTGATAAAACAAAATTATGAATTTATAAAAGTTTCTAAAAGATTTTTTGAGGAGTTGTAGGTATAAAAAAAATAAAATAATAATAAAAGTAACTATTTTAAATTAATATTTTTAAAAATAATTTTAAATAACTTATAATTCAAAAACATTTTTTATAATTTTTTATTTTTTTATTTATTTTTAATATTATATCAAAAATTAATTTTTCACAACAATGACTATTTTTAAAAAATTAGAAAATTCTAACAAATTTAAATAACTTAATATTTGCATATCATATTTTACTTTTTACAAAACATAACAAGACAAAATATGGAGGGAAAATAGTTAAATATCAATCGTTTTATGTATTTAAAATGTAAAAAAGGGAACAATTTTCAAAAAATGAAGGTGACCTGTTTAGCAGGTAATATTTTAAATAATAAACTTATTCATAATAAATAGTAAGTGAGTGAATAACAAATAGTAAGTATATTTGCAGTAAATGGTAAGTTAGCATCATTTTTTTAATTTCAAAATAACTAAAACTACTTTATTTTGTAGAAAACTACCTTACTTTTTCTACCCAATTTTACTATCTACTCATCCAATGATTAGCATTAATCCTATCTAAATCTAATGGTTCATATCTTTTTATGTACCATATATAAAAACCACTTTCATGTATGGTAGAATTTTCCTATGAGGAGAGAGAGTCATATTTAAGAGGAAGGAGAGAGGGTTTGAAGAGGAGCATACGAGAGTGATCTAAATATATGGGTAGTTTGGTCTTTTTACAAAAGCATAGACTTTTAGATTGAAGAAATTCAAAATTGGATTTATGGACCAAGAGTCCATTTAAATTTTTAAAAATTATTTTTACCCTCAAATAATAAAAAATCATATGAAATTATGACTCTTATTTATTTATTTATTTTTGCTAAATTAGCTTTTAGTTTATTCCAAAAAAAAAATTGAAAATATATTCTGAAAATCAAACTAAAGAGAGTATTTCACTAGAAAGTTAAATTTGAGGGTTTTTTTTCTTTTTCAACTCTCTATAAAATATTTTTTATTAATTTAATGATAACTAAAATATGCTTGTTAGTTTAGGGATTAACTTTTTCTGGACAAAATCACTCTTAGTCTTGTTTCATTAGTCTACCACCTTCAATCACCACTGCCAATGCCACTTCCAACTGCTACCTCCAGTCGTCAACAACAAATTTCCGGTGATTACCATGGTCTATTTTTCGAAGATTCTCTAGCGAGTGAAATTTCACTAACTTATAGCACGATGAATTCTCTAACAACAATTTTCCATAACTCTCCGGCAAAGTAAAATTTCACTATACTAAGTCATTGAAATTTCATTGTTTTCAAAACATACAAATTTTCAATTAATAACTAAAAAGCACAGTGAAAATTCACTTACTGAAAGAAGTGACAAAATTAATAATATAGTAGAATACAATGAAATTTCAATGTGCAACAACAAAATCAAACTATTTTGAACAAAAAGAAAAAAAAAATATGAAGACACAGAGAGATGAAGAATAAATATTGAATTGTGAGACAAATTTCAGTATCATTCAATAACATATATATAGTTACATATATTTGTAAACATACATGATGTTTATTAGAGATTAACAATGAACGATGAATAACGGTGGTTGTGTAAGATGAACAACCGTCCAAATCTAGATCAACGAAGTAGAAATCGGTAATGAATGTGTAAAGGAAGCAATGAAATTATATCAAGTGAATAGTTTGCAATTCTAGAAAGAGAAAATAGATAGAGAGAGCATATATATGCCAGAGTTAAGTCGAGGACTGCACTGTCGTCAGCAAGTGAGATAGTGGTTGTGGTGGTAGAGAGCGGTGGGAGATTAGCTACGAGCGACAAAGTGACGTAGAGAGACAGAAAAAAAAACAACACACCAATAGAAATCCTGTAGAAAGTTTAAGTTTTTGAAATTATAAGGGTATTTTTTTAACATATTTATTAAATATTTTTAAAATTTCAAACCATAGGGACCTTAACTAGCAAGTAAATTTTCAATATTCTAAAACTCTAATAATAATATGTAGAGGGGTATATCCCAAATTTTTTTCTTAAAACTTCAAGACTTGTTAAAAGTAAGACTGATGCAATAATAATAATAAATAAAATTCTATCGATAAATAAAATTCATACATGAATGATGTGAAAATAAATTTTTTTATAAATAAACTCATTTTCATAAGTATTTTATTTTAAAATAAAAAATTCACATGTATAAATTTTTTATTTATATATAATTACCGAAATAAAAAAAATGTCCCTGTCATTGGTTTTTGACTATAAAATTAAGGATTTTGATTATGACATTCAACGGTGGCAATCCCACAACATATCGGTATCACTTTTGTCACTTTTAAGCTCTATAGACATCATTCACTTGTTTACATGCCTATCATCTTTGGATGTTGTGTTTTCTTTCATGAAGTATCCAATGAAAATAGTAATATATAAACTAAAAAATTTTATTTAAAAATTATTCAGAAAATTAATATGTACTCTTAATTTATTTTGCACATCAACTTTACAATCAACAACATTACAAGCTCAGCTCTTACTTAAAAAAAGTATCAATAGTTCAAATTCATTTTATTCGTGAACTCCACATTTCATCAATTTAATTTCTACCACACAAATATATTTGAGATAAATTATGAATTGATAAAGATAAATTCATAACAATTTTACTTCACAATACATATTCAATCTCCATCACACATCTCATTCTTGACCAATATGGAATTGTAAGTTTAGATCGTAGATGGAAAATTATTCGGTGCCCTTGAGCACCATATAGTCATGTCACCTGTCAATCATCTAAAACACAATGTCTCATGCTATTCCTCACGTCTTAACACAAAATTATAGATTATATTCTTCCACCAATCATAACACTCTTGGAGCACTACTAATCATGCTCCATAACTAATGGTCTTGACAATTTGTGTCAAAGTATTTATTGTTGTTTATTAACTTTCAACTTGCAAGAAATTGTGCCAAACGTAAAGCAATATATATTGGATCTTACAAGTAACTCTAGAGAGCGGAAAATTATATGATATTCCCAAAGTATTACATAACCATATTCTCTCATCAATCACTATTGATTATATCCTTTGTGTTTTTCAATCAACCAACACAAATAATCCATTATATCTCCTCATGTTCATTAATCACCCAACGCAAATAAGCAATGATGATTGATGTGGACATATGGCCAGGTGGTATATTGTGAGATTATTATATAATTCTTCACATTGAGTGATTATTCGGTAGTCCCGAAGTACGACCACGTGATGTGCTATGATATTATTATTGGTGAAGAAAGTGAAATATTAATTATTTGCATTAAGTGATTGAGAAATATGAAGAAGCATAATGATTGAGAAGGCACCAATCATACTATCATAGAGTACCACGTGACCGTACTTTGAAACTATCGAATAATCACCCTTCTAGGGCACAAAAAAAATAAATAATGCTTATTGTTCCAAATATTCTACACGAAAAAAAGGCAAAGAATATTAAAAATAAAATAAAATAAAATACTTGTTAACAAAGCGAGATAAAAATAAAAAAATATTAAAATTGATCAATTTTCAAAATTTTGTTAAAAATATTTTTAGCTAATTTTTTATATATATTTTTTTTTTTCTATTCACTTAATCTATATATACTAAGAATATAATATTTGTGAAGATATTTTAACAAATTTACAATATATATATATATATATTTTGTCTTTCATAGTTTTTGTTATAGGTTTTTTTGCACATATTTTAATTTGTATATATATGCTTTAAAAAAAATTATTAAATATCAGAAAAAAGACTAAAAAAAAAAAACACAAAAATAATTTTGAAAAATAAATCAGACAATACCTTTATGATGGGGAACAAGCCAACCCTCTCATCCTTAATGTCATGTCACTAATCACTTCTTTTGGATAAAAATGCTTTATTAATTTTTTTTCAGTTAGTCTTATCACTCATAATAGAGTGATTATTTGATGGTTTTGGATTACTACTCTACACCATTTATTACTTAATATTTATCCAATTATTTAAAAAAAACACATTAAAAAAAATTGGGTGTCTGATTTAGTTAATAAATATCAAATTAAAACATCACGTGACATTATTTTAAGAACAAAAAAAATAAAAAAATTTCTCCTCATAACATGGCATGTTTCTTTTCGTACTCCATCTCACTCAAGTCATTTTAAAATGGGTGGTGATTCATCTCACTAATTTTTGGACCACTAATAACACTAAGGGGGATTTGGTGATAGCCCCCTCACTATCTAATTTGTCTTTTAAAAGGATAAGAATTATATAAGTACTTTCAAAACCCCCTAATATTTTAAAACTTGTTTCTTTTACTATATTACCCTCATAAAATTTTACTTTCATAATTTTACTCTGTATGAAAATAAAATTAGAGCCCGGTTATGTTGTATCCTGTTTCTAACTGTTTAGTTTCTTCCAATTAATCGTTCCTATTGTTTATTTGGTTAATCTAGTTTTCAATTGGTATTTTAATCACCCACGAGATCAGTCTGTTATCCACCTGGTTTACATCACCCACTTCCATTTCCTGTCCGGAGTAAGTCCTTAGAGTTAGGCAGTGTGAACATTTAGGATAGGGTCTGTATTAAACCAATTTGGTCTGTGATAACTAGACAAGAATAGGGTATGTATTAAGATAATTGTAAAACTGATTAATTAAAAAGAACAATGAGTCGATTATTTAGAAGTAACTCATCAGTCAGTTCTAGGTCAACTACCTTGCCTTCCATACCTAATCACGGTTTAGTAATTAATGAAGAAGATGTTGAAATACAAAATGATCCAATTAATGTAGACTGGAATATCCCAAAATTACCAATCAAAGAAATTTATAAAACTTCTTTTGTACAGAATACTTTTAAATTCACTTTGCATGTTAAAACTATGGAACAAGTTTATGCTTTGGAAAAACCCAGGGAAACCTGTCAATTATTTGATGCTCAACTTATTAAGAGATATTTAAAAAATGATTACAATTTTATTCATATAGGATTAATTCAAGTTGATATTAAACCATTAATTCCACAAGATAAAAACACTTCTGTTTTGTTATGTTTACGTGATGCTCGTTTTCTTAATTACAATGATAGTTTAATGGGTATGATGGAAACTGGTCTTCATAAAGGTCCAGTACATTTTAATTGTTTTCCTGATTTTACACTTAGTTTAAAAGATCCAAATATTTTACATGCTTTAACATTAAATATTCAATTACATGGTTCATTTACTAACATGATGACTAAAACTCATAATATTGCTTTAATTTATCGTGTTCACTATAAATGTATGAAAACTAATTTAAATGTTCATACTTTACATAAATCACCTAAAGATAAAACTTTATTAATACAAAGTAGTAATCGATTCACATATTAATGTTCCACAAATGATTGAATGGAAAAATGTTGAGTTACCCGATGAATGGATTCTTGTTAATGAACATTACAAACATAATCAACAACAATCATCCATAACGATATCCAAGATATCCGTCAATTTAATGATGGTTCTTCATATTAAATTTAATCGTAGCCAATCTTCTCGACATAGTACATCTAGTGTCCCTAGTGAAATTGAAACTGAAGATGAAATATTTACTACCCCATTATTCCGAAAAAATAGTCAAATACATTTCGGTCCACATATTGGTCCTTCAACTCAAAATAAATTAAAAGGAATTGATAATTCCACAACTTCCCAAATCAGTAAGCCTGTTTATTCAACACATACTCACTTCCCTGAAGAAGAAGTTAATTCAACAAATTCTCCAACTCAAACTGATATGGAAGAATTCACACCACCTGTTAATCCTCAATTATTAACAATCCGCAAACATTTTACTCCCAATCTTGAACAATTACTTATCGATTTTAAATCAAAAGCTAATCGCACTCAGCGTCATGCTTATTATGCTAAATATAATTCTACTCAAATGTCTCAAATTTTCCAGGAATGGTATGATTTTATGGTTCAATATGGTTTTGAATTACCTTTGCTTAAATATGTTGATAAATATTACAAAAAATTAAATACCATTACAAAACATAAATGGAAAACTTCTGCTACCACTACAGTTAGCTCTAGTCATCCTCCATTAGAAAACATTATCTTAAATCAACAAGGTACTGAACTTCCTGCTTCACCTTTTAAATTACCTAGAAATGATAATGAAATTAAAAAAGTCATTGAACAAAATAATTATACAAATCAATGTTTAAATACAATTGGTAAACAATTAGATAAAATTGAAACTAATTTAGAATTTATTCCCACTTCCTCTAATAAACAACCTTTAGATGCACCTTTGTTAAATCTTCCTACTAATCGTTCAAAGCGAACTAGTTTAGTTACCAATGATCAATCCTCTACTGTCCAAGCTATTGAAAAATTATTTAACAAATTATCTACCACTGATACTCCTTCACCTTCTAAGGATAAAGGAATTACTGTTCTAAATCAACAATTTGATATTGATCCTAATTCTACTCCATCTGACACCGATCATGAGATAAATCAATTAGCTCAACAATTCCAAGTTACAAAAATCCATTATCCAAAAGTTAATCCTCAAACTACAAAGAATTGGTATAATAAACCTAGTCCTGTCGACTTACAATTTGAAGAAAATAATATTAATAATCAATTTTCATACGCTAAAAGATTATACGAATGGAATATTGATGGTCTAAGTGAAGATCAAATCCTTCAAAAATTAAATCATTTATCTATGGTCTCCAACAGTTATCTCTCCAACTATCCCCAATATACTCAACCTGAAATTGTTACTTTAATCACTACTGGCTTTACTGGTATGCTCAAATCCTGGTGGGAAAAATACTTAACTGAAGATCAACGAGAATCCATAATTTATGCTAATCAAACTGATGATTAAGGATTACCTATTTTTAATGAAACTTTAGGCTGCTGTCATCCTGATGGTATTAATCAATTAATTTATACGATTGTTCGCCATTTCATTGGTACCCCAACTAATATTTATTCTCGCCTACATGATCAACTTAGTAATCTTACATGTCCAACATTAAGTGACTTTAGATGGTATAAAGATGTCTTTACCTCTAGAGTTATGTTAAGAGAAGATTGTACTAAATCATTTTGGAAAGAAAAATTCATTAATGGGTTACCTAGTTTATTTGCTCACAAAATCCGTGATGTTCTTAGTCAACCTACTGGCGTTATTAAATATGATAATTTAACATATGGTGATATAATAAGCACTATTCAAAAAGAAGGTTTAAAAATGTGTATTGATTTAAAACTTAGTCAAAAAGCTTCTAAAGATAAACATAAAGCTAAGTATGAATTAGGCAATTTCTGTGAATAATATGGATTACCTCTAGTTGCACCCTCTCGTAGGAAATCACATAAATATTCAAAACATAGAAATTATAAATCCAAGTATTATAATAAATATAAGAAGCCTTATTCACCTTCTAAATCTAATGACAACTATTATACTAAACCTAAAAAGAAATATCATAAATCTAACTCATCTCCAAAATCTAATAAGGATATTACCTGTTATAATTGTGGTCAAAAAGGTCATTATGCTAATAAATGCAAAGAGAAACAAAAACTCAAAGAAAGAGTTAACCAACTCCAAATTAATGAAGAATCCAAAATTCAATTATTTGAAATCTTACAATTAAATCAATCTGATAATGATTCCTCTTTTGTTCCTCCATCTACATCTAATTCCCCTTCTGATAATAATCAATCTGATTCTGATAACCAACATAATCAAATTACTTTAGGATGTACTGATGTTTGTTGTAAACCTGTTAAACAAATTTCTGTTCTTACCAAACATACTCAAGAAGAATCTGCTCTAATCGATTTAATTAGTAAATTAGATGATCTTCAATTAAAACAATAATACATTGATAAATTAAGAAATTTATTACTACAAAAAGATACTAAACCTCAGTTTAATAAACCTATTATTAGTTTATCTAAAATTTTAGAAAAATTTAAAAATAAAACTAAAGAAGTAACACTTCAAGATTTACAATCTGAAATTAATCACATTAAACAAACTATCCGAGATCTCCAAAGTAAAGATAACAAATTAGAAAATGAAATCATTAATATTAAACTTAAACAAAACTTAAATGATTTCCAACCTAATCCGAAATCACCACGGGAATCTGAACACCATTCTGATCCCGATCGATCACACTAATCCCGATAAACTCATTTTTGACAATCGATCCCAAGCTACTAACCTTGAAGATAAAAGATTAAATTTACTTAATAAAATTTTTATGCAAAAATGGTATTCACGAATTAAAATCATAGTTGAAGATTTTGAATTAGACTTAGTTGCCCTAATTGATACTGGTGCTGATTTAAACTGTATTCAAGAAGGATTACTTCCTACTAAATATTATCACAAATGTCAAGAGAAATTAATCTCTGCTAATGGTAGTAAAATGCATATTAAATATAAATTACCTAAAGTACATGTTTGCCAAAATAATGTTTGTTTCAAAACTACATTTGTTTTAGTTAAAAACATGACTGATCGAATTATTTTAGGTACACCCTTTATTTCATTACTATATCCATTTACTACTTCCACTGAAGGAATTACTACTCATGTTTTAGGACATCCTGTCACATTTAAATTCTTGTTTCCACTTGAACCATTAGAATTAAATCAATTACAAGATTGTTCTATTACTCATACTATTCAAAGATTAACTCGACATATTAATTTTCTTAAAGAAGAAATTAATTACAAGAGAATTGATCAACAATTAACTGATCCAGTTCTCATTTCTCAAATTAATGATTTTAAATTAAAACTTGAATCAACTGTTTGTTCATCTTTACCTACTGCATTTTGGTATAGGAAAAAGCATGTAGTTACATTACCGTATATTAAAGGTTTTAATGAAAAACAAATTCCTACTAAATCCCGACCTATCCAGATGAATTTTGACTTATTAGAAATGTGTAAAAAAGAAATTAATGAATTATTAAAAAATAGAATAATTAGTCCCAGTAAATCACTATGGTCTTGTCCTGCTTTTTATGTTAATAAAAATGCTGAATTAGAACGAGGTGTTCCTCGCCTAATTTTTAATTACAAACCATTAAATGCTGTATGAAAGTAAAATTTTACTCTGTATAAAAGTAAAATTTTACACTCTGAACCTAAAAGTAAAATTTTACTCTGTATGAAAGTAAAATTTTACTCTGTATGAAAGTAAAATTTTACACTCTGAAACTAAAGTAAAATTTTACTCTGTATGAAAGTAAAATTTTACTCTGAATAAGAGTAAAATGTTACACTCTGAAACTAAAGTAAAATTTTACTCTGTATAAAAGTAAAATTTTACTCTGAAGAAGAGTAAAATTTTGCACTCTGAAACTAAAAGTAAAATTTTACTCTGTATGAAAGTAAAATTTTACTCTGGTTTTGTCAAATGAAAAAAAACAGAGCAATAAAACCAGAGTAAAATTTTACTTTAGTTCTATCAAATGAAATTTGATGTTATTTTACTCTGGTTCCATCACATTAGCCGATTTCATAAATCCATTAGGTTATGTTTGATCTAACAAGTCTTTCTTCTACTAAAAAATCATTCAAATCTCCGATCTTAAAGACTCAAACACACACATATATATAGATATACATATATATATATTGATTAGAGATCGAAATATGTAGATATATATATATTCGAATTCAAATCCCAAAACACATATATATTCGAATTCAAATATCAAAAACACACAAACACACACACATATATATATATATATATATCAGTGCGATTTGCAAGTTATCCACAGCTTCGGCCATGGAGGAAGCTAGGGTTAGAAGAGAGAGACGAGAGAGAAGATGAACGGTTGAAGGAGGAGAGTTGAGAAGATGTAGAGAAGAGGCTGCGAAAGAACCTTCGATGAGATAGACAATTAGAACCACCGCCATTAGAACAATCAGCGAAGCACTGTTCTGTGAAACCGCCATTTGAAATTCTAGAGAGAGAGAATTGAGAGGTAGTGCTTGATGGGAGGGACATAATAGTCATATAAAATATTTAATTAATAAATTTGTCCTTTATGCAAGACTTTATAATTATGAGAGGGTTTAAAAAATATAATTTTTTTCATAATCCTTTTAACAATGAAAGAAAGACAAAGGGGGTTTATAGCCAAATTTTCCTAACACTAATGAACTAAAAAAAAAAAAAACAAACTCAAGTCAAAACATCACATCATTTTGGTGGGGCCCCTGTGCCATATCATTAGTGATGCTCTAGTGCTCCCAATTTAGAACTCTAACACGGTGTGGTGTAATTTATGATATTTGTGGTATTAATTAAAATATATATGATATGTATTATATGTAATTTATGAGATTTATAATATTGATTATTATAAATTTTATATTTAAATTATTTTCAGTCACAATTAAAAAAATAATGAGTTATTATCAAGAGTAATATTAGATTTTATGAAATAAATAGCATTATAAAAAAATTCATGAAATTTTAAGAAATAATTAAGTGTGATAAGCAACAAAACAAAAAAAAAGTTTCGTGTCTTAATGTAAGTATGTTTTAGTTTTAAAGTCTTAGTTTGCAAATAATTTAGATTTAGTTTTATCTTATAGTGCTCTATGATTAATAGGTTGCAACTTAGGTCCCGTTTGTTTTTAGAGGTAGAATGGAGTGGATTCATAGTGAGGGGATTAATAGTGAGGGAATTGTTAGTGAGCGGATTGATAGTGAGGGGATTAAGTAAAATTGTGTTTGTTTTTATGATAGTTGTTAGTGTAGGAATTGTTAAATTATTTTTATATAAAATAATAAAACAAATAAAAAAATATAAAAAATTAAACATTAATATTTAAAAAAAAATTCCCAATATATAAAAAATAAAAAAATTTCTAATCCCCTTACTATTTTTCTAATACCATCTCTACCTCCTCCAGCTCAATCCCCCTTCCAACCTCTATCTATATCACCTCCTCCATCCTAATCTCCTCCCCAAATCTACAAACAAACACAACACTAAATAACCCCACCTCCATCCTAATCCCCTCCCATCTATTTAATCCCAAAACAAATGGGGCCTTAGTATATGTGATTGTATAACATATAATAAAATACTACAAATTAGTCCAAAAGTGGAGAATCTTCATAAAACTTTTCATGATATTTCTTTCATTAAGCGTATTATTATTCTATTATCAAACATCACATAAAATATAATAAAAAATATTTTCACAATGAAATGTAATCAAATCATAATTAACACTGTGGGGATATAATTTTTGAATGACAACACGTGGTCGAGGTGACACCGAAGTGTCAGCCGAGGTGCCACGTGTCCTGGTCATGATGCCGAGATCATCTCGGCTAGGCTGAGATTATCTGCGAGGATACCGGATTCCGAGATAAACGGATGAGGGACAAGAGTCTTAGAATGGGAGAAGACTACAGTTTGGGTAAAGATGAGACTCTTAGAAAGTTTATCATAATCCTACTGGGAGTTCAAGATTAGCAGTAATCCTAAGTCCATTAGAGCTAGGCTTCTATTTGGGACTAGGATTGTGTTAGCTATAAAATGGAGGCACCCTCATGGGTCTAAGGTATACTTTTTATGCTCTGTTTAGTGAGTTAAGCACTATTGGTTATCTTTGAGAGATATTTTACTGGCTTGATCGTTGGAGTGCCCTCGGGTGGACGAGCCACCACCGGAATCTCTTCTTTCTGTTGCAGGTTGTTCGGGCTTAACCTATTCTGCCGGTGTTCTCCAGTTGAGTACTAAGTCGGCAGTGTGGTCAAAAATTGACACACACAATTTGGCGCCGTTTGTGGGAAAGAAAGGAGAATATATGGCCAACGACGGACAGAAAGAAAAGGTTGGGGATGACACTCCTACTAGGAGTGGAAAACATATTGACCTTGACGTTGAAGAAAACGACTGCAACGAAGAGACTCATGATAAGAATCACAGAGGAAAGGACGTTGGCCAGGAGGGCGGCGTACCGAATAAATTGGACCGGAGCGGGTATTATAACGAGGACGATCTCCAGGTATGGAAAGATAGATGCCTGCGGAGGGACGATGAGATAAAGGGAATGGCGGACAAATTGGCGGACTTGCAAACGGTCGTCAATTTCAATATGCAAAACAACATCATGCAGCCACCGTTCCCGCTACAAGATACGCCGATTCCAACGGCCAAGGAAGGTGCCTAGAAAGGGGGGCAGAAAATGGTTTCTGCAGTCCTTCAGTATGGCGGGACTAAGGGACATTCTCACCGGCCTTCGCGGGAAGTCGAGCATGGAGAATCCAAGAAGGCACATCGAACAAAAGAAACCTGCACCAAAGAATATCGGGATGTTTATGGGAAGGAACTCTGTTTCAACATGACCAGTGAAGGGAGGTCCAAAAGGACTCACAATGACACTAGAAGTAGTGCACCAAAGAAGCTGAAATCCGGAGATAGCCGAGCTCTTGGACGAACCAAAGAGGATCTGGGAGATCACCTACAGAGGAAGTAACAAGATGCCGAAGTAACCTCCCCGGTCAAGCCGAGAATGCCGTTCTCGGAAGAATTTGACAAAGTTGAGGTCCCAAAGAGATTCAGTATGCCGAGGTTCCAGATATACGATGGGAAGTCGGACCCCAACTTTCACGTCGGATTATACCTGAACGCGATGGCGTTATACTCTGGGAACGAGCCGTTGCTCTGCAAAGTGTTCCCCTCATTATTTGGGGAAACTACATCGGACTGGTTTCACAAGTTGCCGAAAGGAACTATGAAAACTTGGGAAGGCCTGACCAAGATGTTTGTGGCCAGGTTCGTGACAAACAAGCTACAGCCATTGAGGGTGGACGCCCTAATGGCCCTGAAGATCGGCGAGGATGAAAGCTGTAGGGCCTATGCCAAAAGGTATTATGAGGTATTCAACCGAATACCAAGATGCAACCAAGAGGTGGTGGTCATATCGTTTAAAAACGGCTTGAAGGATGACTGCCTGCTTCGAAAATCACTAGCAAAGACATTGCCGAAAAGTATGGAGGAGCTAATGGCCAGGATAAAAAAGTATGCTAGAGCCGAAGAAGACACGCCGGGGACAAAGATGTCCAAACAAGAGAAGAAAAATAGTTTTAACACTCGTTAAACCGAGATTATGTTTAACACTTGTTGAAACTTGTGAAAAGTTTACAAGTTGAAGTTAAACCGAGATGATGTTTAACACTTGTGAAAACTTGAGAAAAGTTTACAAGTTGAAATTAAACTGAGATGACGTTTAACACTTGTTGAAACTTGAGAAAAGTTTACAAGTTGAAGTTAAACCCAGATGATGTTTAACACTTGTTGAAACTTGTAAAAAGTTTTCAAGTTGAAGTTAAACCGAGATGATGTTTACCACTTGTTGAAACTTGAGAAAAGTTTACAAGTTGAAATTAAACCTAGATGATGTTTAACACTTGTTAAAACTTGAGAAAAGTTTATAAGTTGAAGTTAAACTGAGATGATGTTTAACACTTGTTGAAACTTGTGAAAAGTTTACAAGTTGAAGTTAAACCGAGATGATATTTAACACTTGTTGAAACTTGAGAAAAGTGTACAAGTTGTAGTTAAACCAAGATCATGTCTAACACTTGTTGAAACTTGAAAAAAATTTACAAGTTGAGGTTAACAAAGGTCATGATTAAAGGAAGAAATGATATAGGTTCCATCACCTCAAGATGCCAAGGTAATAGAACCTAGGAGGCAGTTGTGGGGACATAATTTTTGAATGAAAACACATGGTCGAGGTGACACCGAAGTGTCAACCGAGGTGCTACGTGTCCTGGTCATGACACCGAGATCATCTCGGCTAGAGCAAGGTTATTTGCGAGGATATCGGATTCCGAGATAAGCGGATGAGGGACAAGAATCCTAGAATGGGAAAAGACTACAGTTTGGGTAAAGATGAGACTCTTAGAGAGTTTATCCTAATCCTATTGGGAGTCCAAGATTAGCAGTAATCCTATGTCCATTAGAGTTAGGCTTCTATTTGGAATTAGGATTATGTTGGCTATAAAAGGGAGGCACTCTCATGGGTCTAAGGTATGTTTTTTATACTCTGTTTAGTGAGTTAAGCACTATTGGTTATCTTTGAGAGATATTTTACTGACTTGATCGTCGGAGTGCCCTCAGGTGGACAAGACACTGCCCGAATCTCTTCTTTCTGTTGCAGGTTGTTCGGGCTTAACCTATTATGCCGGTGTTCTCCAGTTGAGTATTAAGTTGGCAGTGTAGTCGGAAATTGACACACACAAACACCATAATCAGTCATAACCTAATAGGTGTGTACTATAGAATTTCACATCTCATTATATACCTATCCCAAAATAATCATATATGTATTTAATTTTAATTTTATTTATACTTATTGTAAAAAATAAAATGTTTTTAGATTTCTTTAAAATGTTTAATAAATTATAAATGCATCTCTCGAAGTTTACTTAAAGTACAAATTGTGCCTTGTGGTTTGAAAAATTATAAATATTCTATTGTTAGAATTTTTTATTTAACAGAATTAACTAAAAAATGAAATTCATAATTACTCTCCTATACAATAATAAAATTACCTAAATTATTAATTGAAATATATTTCTAATATTATTAAAAATTGTTAATTGACTTGATGATTTATTAATAAAAGGGATAATTTGTTATGAAATTAGAAACCTTAGGAGGTAGAATATAATTTCCAAAACTACAAAGGACAATTCGTATTTTAATCAAATTTTAAGAGCTATATTTATAATTTATCCTAAGGTCTCGTTTAAAGAGTAACTATTTTAACTAAAAAAGTTAAAAAGTCATTATAAATTGTCACATTACTCTATCTACTTTTCTACATATTTTTTATAAAAAATAAAAAATAAAAAAATTACTAAAATAACTTGTTTTCAAATGAGACCTGAGACTTTCTATTCGTTTCACCTTTCACAAAACTCACTGCTGAGATGCATTCTTCATCTACCTTTTTATGTTTGTCTATGAAAAATTATATTCATACAAAAAAAAGTTTATATAAAAATTATAATAAAAATGATGTAGCAACTTATTGTAAATAAAAAATATCTTTACGAATATTTGATTTTAAAATAAAAATTAATATTCAGCCATATGTTGTACATAAATTCTGTATGAATTTTTTTTGTTTCTATATCATTACTTTTGATAAATATCAGGTTAATTAGAGATTGAAAATTTTATATAATTCATAAACTCTCAATTTAGTATAAAAATATAATTCTATAATTCTATCTATAAGGGGTACATCGATGAGATGACTATCGATCTCCAATGAACAGTAAATTTGGCAAGCATCAAGATCATAGGGAAACCATATTAAACATTTGCCAAAACTGGGAAATACAAAAAAAAATTATGAATATGCATAAAAAATAAAACTAATTCTTACAACAAATTAAACATGGAAATAAAATTTAAGAGTATGTTCTCTTGATCAAGTAGGAGAGAGGACTAACAATCAAGTGGTTTTTAAAATTGGAAATAATTATATTGAAAGTTATTATTATTGTTTCTTCACATCAATTTGACTAATCTACATCTTATTAAGAGATTAAGGATTAAAATTTTGGTACTGACAAGACACTTTATGCTTTCGATATGACAAAATGAAGTTGTATTTATGCTTAGATTATGCCCTTCGATATGACAAATTTTGGTAATTACCGTCTTTTTAACTATGTGAGTTAAGGATTGTGGATGTAATTAAAAAGCTAGTGGGTGCAAATGCTTGCACTTGTAATCTTTTGAATTGTGTGTTTTTTTTTTGGGTGAATACTTTGAATTGTGTTGTGTTGTTTTATATAATACTACAAAACTGATACAAACTCCCACTTAAGGGTGACTCCCACCATCCTTACATACACGTGGGGGTCAGAGGAGGACAAAAAGAAAAATTTTTTTAGACCAATCAGCATTCACTTGGGGTGGTGGGGTCTCCCTCATTTCTACATAATATTATAGGTAGTATAGTCTAGAGGTGTAGGAGTACTCTAAGGAAAATTACATATTAGTGGGAAGACAAAAAAAATATTTTTAAAAAAATGAAAAAAAATTGTAAATATTAATAATTATAATTATTTTTATTTTTTTGTAAATATTTTTCAACTTTCTCACTTATATGTAAATCAATAGTAGTTATTAAATTTGAATCAGTTAAATTTAAAAGGAATTTTTAAGTAATAATAGTAAAGATTAAATAAAAATACTTGACTATGCAAAATAGCAGATCCCAAATGGACATAACCCTCCCCGAAAATTACTTGGCAATTTTTGAGAGTGATATATGACAGCAATGAAACTAATTAAGAAAGTTAATATAAATCACATTTGAGGAGGAAACAATATTTTAATTATTATAAATGTACCTTTCCATTCACATCTCTAGGGTAATTTACATATAAACCCATAAACGTATTACTTGTACTCTTTAAATTATAAAAATATATATATGAATTTTTAAATTATTAAAAAGTATCACTTTATTTTTTTAAATTATAAAAATGTATAAATGAACCCCTTTTCGTTAACGGTTTAATTTGTATATTTTTATAATTTAGGAACATTTATATACTTTTATAATTTAGAGAATAAAATAATATTTTTTAATAATTTAAAATGTCCATTTATATATTTTTATAATTTTTGAGATTAAAATAATACTTTTTAATAATTAAAAAAATCTTAATATAAATAACCCATATCTATATCCGCATAGCCCATTCATTGGGGGGCCCGTTGAAGCCATTATTGTTTCCTAATCCATGCTTGGCTCCACCATACTTGATGGCATTTTTTGTTTCAGTAAACGCAGAACTGCCAAAAATGTCTATGTTAACTGTAGATTTCTAGAAACCAAAAAAAAAAAAAAATAGAAAATATCAATTCTATCAAATTTCCTTTCACTTCAGATTTCCAAATCTCCTTAACATTGACAGCCCACTTAATCCACTGTGGAAAACATTATTATAACTTGAGATAACTATTCGGTTTAAATTATTTATTTTATATAATTTTTTATGTATGTCATTTATAATAAAAAAATTAAATGGATTTGATAATAGTAATGTTTTTATTCTTTATTAATTTATTTCTAAAAATGAATATTTATTTTTGAAAATACACTTATCGTCTATTTTTGTAGAAAAATGATAAAATAAAAATGTTATAATTATCAAGTTGATCTAATTCTTTTCATAGATGATATACACGAAGGGTCTTATGAAATGAACAGTTCGAATCATTAAAAAAAGATGTGGTAAGCCCTACAAATCTAAACAGTTTACTCATTTTTACATTTGAATTTAAAAGAAATTCAACTCTCACAAAAATGTTACTAATAAATTTTATAAATATTTTTTTATTAATTGATGTGTCATGCAATAATAAAATTTTAAAATATAAAATAAATTTTACTTTAATGATATGATAAATGTCACATCAATAAAAATAAAATAAAAAATAAAGGTAAATAACACTCCCCTCCCTTGAAATTTAAAGAAAAATTTGTTATCCCCACATTTTTGACATAATTATACTGGTTTCTATTGAGATTTTTTTAATCCAATTAATAGTTAGGCCATTTTTTATTTGTAATTCGTTAGTAATATGAATGAAAAATAATATTGTCATCTTTTTTCTACTAACATGTATATTTATATTTATTTATTTTAATATTTACGCGTTATTTAAATTAATTTCAATTGTTTTAACATTATTAAAAGAGAAGTTAGTGTAATTATGTAAAAAATGTAAGATTTTTTGTTTTTTCCCCTAATATCAAGAGGGGTGATTGTACTTTAACCTTTGTGTCATTTTGGTCCCTATAATTTTAATTGGCTTGATTTTGACTCTCAATTTGTTTACTTTGTCTCAATTTGATCTAATTAATTACAATTGTTAACATTTTTTTATTAGAAAAAATGTGCACATAAGCTACACGCGTTATTCTTTTAAAGACAAAATTATAAACTTAATCAACTTATTAAGTTAACCTCAACTAATTCAGTGATTATTTTCTATCAAAAATTATAATAATATTATCAATTAAACTAAATTAATATAAATTCTAAATTATGAATTAAAATTATGTAATTTAACAATATAAAAATCCAAATGACACACAAAAAAAAAATATTACATTAAAATTTATTAGTTTACATACAGTTAGGGATATGTGTAGTGCGATTCAGACAGTCTGAGAGTAAAATTACAAACCGAATGACAGATTAACAGATTGACAAATTGTGGTTTGGGCGGTTTTTGGGGAATTAACGGATTAAAGAATATTCTAATTAATTATCATACATTTGTATTATATATAACGTTAATTTGTATTATATTTTTTTATATATATAACACAAAGTAATTTCACATAATATGTCTCATATATATAACTATTAATTTGTAATAAATTTCATATTTTAAATCTCTCTTACACTTATTTTTACTTTGATATTTTATTAGAAGTTAAAAAATATATATCTATTAACTATAGCGGAACGAAACGATACGATTTAAAAAATAAATTATAAAATTTAAAATTTAATCTAAAATTGTCAATTAAAACAATATAAATTAATATAATTTTAACAAATTCAACGATATTTACACAATCGTACCTACAATAATCTACCACCACTATATAAGTGATTATTGCAACACCTACAAGGGGAGCCACCAAACTCACTCCTAGACTGTAATTGGCCAACATTGACTTGACATACATAATTGAGTCCCTTGTCACTTATTACTATATTATTATTGTGCAAAAGATAGGGACGGCTATCTCTATTCCCACTTTCATTATCAGTCATTTAATCAAACCACCTTACATTTGAAGATTTTTGAAAAGTCTAACATGACTCATCTTATGACTTAACATCCTTCTAAGAGCAGTTCTAATTGTCTATTATAAGATTGGGATTGGCTTTCCTCCAATTTCAGATTAAATTAGAAAAATTATTAGGTCCATGAAAATTCATTACGGATTCAATTTTAATAATTCGAATCGTTTTATATGTAAATCTCGTTAATTATTATATTTTTATAAAAAATCACGTTAATCGGATATCAATAGCTATTTTATTGAATCAGATTTTTATCAACCGTTTATTTTTTCTTTGTCTATTTTTTTATTATTATATAAAACGTATTTGACTACATAATTATCAATATCCAATCAACATAATTTTTTAAAAGACATATAGTACTCGACGAGTTCTACACATTAAAGGATTCTGATTATCGAAACGGGACGGATGGTGAAACTCCACAGGCCCACAATACCCTTCAATTCGATCTGGGACTGGAGGGAAGTCAGACCCTAAAAAATTTATCAAAGTTAAAATTTCAAAAGAGCCTTAGGCTTCGTTTGTCAGCTATATATTTTAATTAAAAAGTTAAAAAAATTACTATAAATTGACACATTATTCTCTCTATTTTTTTACACATCTTTTCATAAAAATTCAAAAAATTACTAAAATAACATGTTCCTAAATGAGGCCTTAATTACACTAAGACTATATTAACTGTAAAGTATTACTATTTAAAACTAAAAATTAAACTTACTTTTCAAGTTTAGTGATGTGACAATCAATTAAGATATTAAAGACAACTTTCTCTCTTATATTATCTATAATTATTAACCAATCATATCACTTATACATCATTAAATCTAAAAAATGAATCTAAAAGTGAAATTATATATCATTTTCTTTAATTATATGCAAACATTATCTTATAACTTTCATCTATAAAATTATACATTATAAACCGTCTCAATTATAAAAAAAAAAATACATGATTTTCGCGTCCTCTTATTTCTTTTCAGAAAGAAATATTTGTATGATTTTTATAATTAATAAAGTAAAAATGTATAGTTTAATGGTGTGTCATTTTTGTCGATAAATTACAACCTTGTCAAATTTAATATAAGATTTGACAATTAATAAAATTTGACAAAATTCTTTCTCTCCAATGGGACTAATTAATAACATTTTTTTTCCCAAAAATTACTGTCGGCTGACTTTTTAGGGAAAAAATGAGTTGGTTTTTATAATTTATAAATCCCTTTTTACTCTAATTCCATCTGAAAATTCAAAAAATCACTTTAAAATTTAAAAAATCATTAAAAAAATAAACATGAAAATACTTTTGCTTTTGGTCCTTGTGCGAAAGACAATTGAAAGGTTGTAACATGTAGTCCGTATATTTATTAAAAGAATAATATTAAAGAAATTAATAATTTTTTTTATATATTTGTGTGATATATGTAATATAATTTTAATTAATTCGTTTTTAAAATTTTATTATTACACAACAAATTAGTAAATAAAAAATTATAAGTTTTGATTCTAATCATTTTAAATAAAAAAATTTATTCAATTATGATGACTACAATAATTTTATAGTAAATTATACGGATCTCTCTTGAGTTTTGAAAAAAAATACAATACGTTTTATAATTTTGACATAAATACATTATATCCCTTGTAATTTTAATTTATTTAACACTTAATCTCCTTTTCATCAACAATTTGTTAGCTATACAAATGAAAAAAAAAATATTATCATTATTTTTACATGAAAATATATATTTTATATTAGTTGTTTTTATTTTTTGGCAGCAGCATCTATATTAATTCTAATTTATTGAATTTTATTAAAAATAAATTAATATATTTATATGTAAAATTATAAAATCTATTATATATATTTTTAAAAATTTTAAATAGAGATAAGTATAATTTATCTTTAATTTTAATATCAGTCGAGGAATTCATTTTGTCATAACCGATTTTTTCAGAGGTAGAATAGTGTGCAGAGGGCTGGGCCCAATGCACAAGGGCAAGGATGCCGACCTAAGCCCCTAAACTTTTATTGATATTTATGGTTTCTAAAATAATTTGGCCTTTATATTTTATATATTATGTTCTACAAAATGTTTTATTTACTTTTTAAAGGGATGTTTGAGAAGTTAAAAATTGATTTTTTGGCTAAAATTTATGAAAATATAAAATATGATAAAATAATTAATAAGATAAAATATTATATTAAACCCATAATTATTTTATTTTTTCTCTCACAAATATCACATCCAACTATAAATTGAAAATTTAGTGAAAATTTTGTTTCTCCCATGACTTGATGATACAAATTTGATAAAATAGTTAGAACAAAGTTTTAGTCATTTTTTCATTACATTTAAATTTGATGAAAGATTAGATATGCTTTTAGGCCTCAAGTAAAAATCTAAAGCGTGGCTTATGAATTATTGTTGATTATATTAGTTACAATTATTTTCAAGATTTAAATTTTTTAAAATTAAAAGTTGATCAAATCTTGTCTTTTGATCAAACATATCACAAGAAAAATAAAATAAATTATTAATGTTATTTATGATATATGAATAATTTCACAATTAAAAGTTGGAGAGAAAGTTGCTTGAGTTTTATTTGATATTATTACCATTTTTATAAGAAAAATTTAGAGGGATTTGGTCAAAACCTTCTCATAATAAAATTATAATGCATTAAGGACAAATATAAAAGTTTTTTTTAAAAAGTCTAACAAATATCACTATTATTAAAATATTAAGTTTTAAAATAATATAACTTTTGATGTAAATGTCAATTTTTAATAAAATTAATATTTTTAAAATTCTCTCATCAAAATCTATCAAATAAGATCTATGTTAACTATGAGATTCTTTAAAAAAAAATATTAATTGAAATTAATGTAAACAGTAATAGTAATATATTATTCTGTTTGACACTAATATGTTACTTTGTCTCACAGTGACATGTTACTTTGTTTGACAATTTCTCTATTTGACAGTAACATGTTGCTTTGTTTGACAGTAATATGTTACTATGACAATATTGTCCAAGAAAGTAATAAAAAAAAAATTAATATGTCCCTACTCAATTATGTATTTTCTCCTTCGAAGATTTATAAAGAAAAATAAATTGGACAACCTTTTTCACCTAATAAGAGTCTAATAAAGAGATTTTGACTAAATTTCTCAAAATTTAGTATGTGCCTTTAATTATTATATATATTTGAATATATAAGGGCCATGTTAGGACTAGTCCTAAGGCCTCGTTTGGCAAGTGACTATTTTAGTCAAAAAAAATTAAAAAGTCACTAAAAAAATCAAAAAGCCAATAACTCATACCAAAAAGTCAAAGATTCTCTTTTCTCTCTACTTTTTGCACATCTTTTTGTAAAAAATTAAAAAGTCATTCCAAACATACTAATTTTTTTAGCTCATATATTAGTCAAATAGCCAAAAAATTACTAAATTAGCAGACTCGAAAAAAATCAGGCTGGCCATATTTTGTGTCACACAAATTTTAATGTACCTAATCATGAATAGCTTGATAAAAGGCCAGGTTTTTTTTAGTAATTTTTTGAATTTTTGATTAAAATGTAATGTAAAAAAAAATTAGTACGTTTGGAATGATTTTTTGACTTTTTACAAAAATATGTACAAAAAATAGAGAGAAAAGAGAATCTTTGACTTTTTGGTATGAATTGTTAACTTTTTAATTTTTTTAATAACTTTTTGACTAAAATGAGCACTTGTCAAACGATATCCTAGCCATAGATGTGGGATATTATCTAGGTCAGGATAATGTTAGAGTAATCAAAATAAAAAAAAATAAAAATAAATAATGTGATTTAATGTGGAATTTTTAGGAATGAGCATGGTTCATCTTCTTTGGTTCGATTTTGAATTAAATTAATTCCAAACCACTATTTATGATTTTATAAAATTTAGAATCAAGTCAATCATGAAAATTTTGAAATCAGACCAAACGAACCGATAAATTTTGAAATCACGATTTTCATAAATTTTGTCATTATTCACAATAAAATCACAACTTACTCAAAAATTTAGCAATACATTATCATTTTACAAACAAACAATGCTTGGAACTATTATTATACAAGAACACATTTGTAAGCAAAAAGTTAAAAATTTATGAATATATAGAATATTAATAAGATATTTCAATGTCTATCATAAATAGTAAATTATATATATATATATATATATATCTAAATAGTTCGGTTTGGTTCCAAATCATAATCATAACTATAAAATTACGGATCAAACTATAATGTATGATTTACCTAAGAATCAAGACCAAACTATGTATTGAGAAAATCTAACTAAACAGTGCTGTTTGGTCTAAATTGGACCAATTAACAATTTTTTTAATTTTTTTGCTTCACACTAAGACTTTCATTTTAAAGTAAAATATAAGATGAGTTTTATTTACAAAATTAACATTGTCATATCATTTTCGTGATTATTTATTTATTTTGCTATGAATAGAGTTTCCTACTGGTAATATCTTGAATGTTAAAAGTATTTTTCATGTCTGTAATATTTTTACACATTATCACACAATCTATATAAAATGATGAAATTTAATGTAAACTTTTTATTTTAAAAGAAAATACATATGAATAACATTGTTACATCATTTTTGTGACTTTTTTTTTTTTTTTTTGAATAAAATTTTTATTTGGGTAAAATTTTATCACTACATTTTTTAAATATTTATTTTAATATAAAATTTACACCAACCACTATTAAAATTTGAAGGGAAAAAAAAAACATATAATTTTAATATAATTATACTGATATATCTTTTAATAAATCTAAGTAACCTAGATTTAATTCAGATGATACCTTCAAAGGATAGATAAGAAGAAGAAAAAAATGTATTTTAGCAAACAAATAGACGATAATATTATTTTTCTATTTATTTGATTAACAAATTATTGATTAGAAAGGAAATTAAGTGGTATATAAATTAAAATCTTAATAAAATTTATTATAATTATATTAAAATTATAAAATTTACTGTTTTTTTTTTCCCCCCTAAATGTAAAGAAAGTCCAATGAAATTTCCCTGTATTAAACTAAGGGTAAATTACTAATAAATTCCTTAAGACTTTACTTAAAATATAAATTGTCCCTATAAATTTACATCTTGTCCCTATAAAATGTAATTTCCCTGTTATGGCTATAGAAATTACACCTCGTCCCTATAAATTTATAATCCCACAACAAATAGCCATTTTAATTAATTAGCCACCAACTTAAGTTTTTTTAATAATATCAATAATATATTTCAATAGATAATTTTTAAAATTTTTAAAATTACAACAAATAATTTGTATTATAAGTAAACTTTTCAGAATGGACTGTCTCCATCTCCAGTTCGATCTAGTGGGTTGATTTTTAGGTTCCACTTCGATTATATAAACTGTTCAGATTTTTAGGTTTGTTGGATACATCATTCTTTCAAAAATCTAGTCAATCGAATAAGAGATTTCATGTGTCCAGATTAATTTTGTACGAATTGTTTATTTTTTTATAATCTATTATTTTCATATAAAATTGATCTGAATACATAATTTTTATTATTTTATTGACTTAATTTTTTACGTAAATAATATACTCGATAAACCCTTACAGATTGTTTTGATAAATAAATTAAAAGCAAATTTTTTTGATATTTAAAAAAAATTAAAAAATAATATAACTCAAAAAAAAAATAAAAATTAAAAAAATACTTTTAACATCTCTATCAAGAGACCAAAATATAAACGGTTTGACATATCGAGGAGGGGCTCAAAAGTAAGCCCACTCAGCTCAGCCCGACAATACCTTCTCCAAGCCAGTACAATTTATGCGTCTGGCTTCCCGCCAGTCCGGTAGAGGGTGTTGTTGGCTCGGGAAAACTTATCACGGATCTCGTTTAATAATTGAACCGTTTAATATATAAAATTTATTGAGTGATATATATTTTTAATAAAGAATATTGGTTGAATGTTGATAGTTATATGATCATATCAATTTTATATAAAATAATTTGACGATGAAAATATAAACAGTTAAAAGAAATTTGATTTGATCACATAGGTATCAATATTTAATCAAAGTGATTTTTCACAGACATATATTATACAACAATTTCTACATATTAAATAATTTAAATTATCAAAATAAAACTTTTGATGAGTTTTTACAAATTTAATAATACCTTCTAATTCAATCACAGATTTTTTTTTCTCTCCTAAATTTCTAAATATAGTGTAAAGTCGGTCGAGCTTGGATAATTAGGCCAAGTTTGAGAAGTTTAGAATAAGTGCACTTTTTGATTTTTCTTGTATTATGTGTAAAAAAAATAGAGAGAAAATGTTGATTAATATGACCCAAAAAAAATAAAAAGATAAAATAAGTACACTTATATTGAGATGTCAAACTTGACCTTACTATTCCATTTAAAAAAAGAAATTAAAAATCAAGGGGACCAAAATCGCGAGAATCTCGATGGCCAAGGACAAGGAGATGGTGCCACGCGACGCATCGGCAGTACGGTGGCAGTCATGTAAAGAGTGCTGCATCACCAAACAGATTAAAGAATGGGACACGTGTACCGACCAGAAGGAAAGCCGTGGTGCGTAGTCAACTGAATGAGAGCACGTGGAAAGTGATCGTACGATATCGCATTCAAATTTCTCGGATTACGAGCCCTTCGATTTTGTTTTTCTTTTTAATATTCTTTTGTCGGGACGTGAAGGGGTATAAGTCAAGCCATGTGTGCGATACTTCAGTGGCACCACCTGGGACATTCCTCGTGCACAAACTCACGTGATCATCGCACTCGCTACAAATATTTTATAGGACAATTTATTAAACCCCGCTTGGGATGCTCATTTAAGTTAAAATAATCGTATAAAATAAAATAAATTATTTTAATTAAATAGGATAAAATATCATATATAATTTATAATTATTTCATTTTTTTATAAATTTCAAAAAAATTAAAAAAATGTCTCAAACGAAACTCTTTAATCTCAAATTAAAATAGTCAAAAAAAATAATAAGTCAACTTTTATCCCAAACGAATCCTAAATCATTCTCCACAAAGATGACTTAGGGCTAATTTGGTAATTACATATTTTAATTAAAAAGTCAAAAAATCATTATAAATTATCACATCTCTTTATTTTTTTACATGTCTTTTTGTAAAAAGTCAAAAAATTACTAAAATAATTTGTTCTCAAACGAGACTTTAGTTTGATTTTTAATTTTTTAACTTAATTTAAACTGGCTAAATTAGTTCTGTTTTAAATTTTTTTTTTTGTTTTGAATGTGATAGTTATGAGAAAATAAATGAAATGATTATGATTTAAATGTAACATTTTGTGTTACTGACTAAATTAACTTATTTTGTATTTTTATACTTATTTAGGTATTTTAACTCTCCTCAAACAAACTCAAGTTATTGTTTGGCCAAAAAAAAAAAAAATTAATTGGATTTTCGGAATTTAAGACTTTTTTATCTTGAAACTAAAAAGTTCGTTTAGGTTAGTTTTTTTTACTTTTATGACAAAAAAAATAAAACGATTGTAATTTAAATATAAAATTTTATCTTATTAATATTTTAAATTATTTTATCTTTTAATAACTAATTTAGGGGTTGTTTGGGGTGTTCTAAATAAGTGTACTTTTTGTCTTTTTGAACTAAAAAGTTGAGAAAAAAAAAAGAATGATGTTTGGATTAACTTTTTGTCTTTTTACGAAAAAATATGTAATAAAAAATTATATAAATAAAGTGTATAGTGGAAGAAAGTTGACAAAGCTGTACGGCTACCCTTCTACCCCAACATGTCTTGAACAGAAAATAATTGCCTCCTTTAGGGCAAAGTCTTTGGACAGTGATGGTCGATCCGTAGGGGCCACCATGGGTCCTATTTTAATAATCTGAACCGTTCAATATGTACAACTCGTCGAGTATTATATGCCTGTAAAAAATCACGTTGATCGGATATCAATAGCTATATGATCGGATCGGATATCTTTCAACAGCTAACTATCACACCATCCGTTTTGTTTATACAAAACTGATTTGATCATATAGTTAACAATATCCGATCAATATGATTTTTTACAAACATATATTACTCGATGAGTTCTACATATTGAACTATTCGGATTATCAAAACGGAACCTTTAGTGGACCCCCAAGGACCCAACATTACCATCAAACTTTGTGACTTTACATATATAATTTTTTTTTTTTTTTGGTCCCAAAAAGTGTATAATGGCCTAGTCTCTATCACAAGTACGCCGTCATGTTGCTCAATTGATTTGTATTATAAAAATATATAAAATATTTTTGTAATATTTTTTATTTGTAAATAGTAATGTCTTTTTTACTTTTTATGTAATTTTTTTACTTTTTAAATTATTTTAAACTTGCCAAACCAGCCTTTAGTCTCAATCCACGTAGCCAAACGAAGCCTTACAAACGGTGCGTTGAAGAACTTTCATGAGGTTCCAACTCATAAAAACTTCTGCAAAATATATTATTATTTTATTGTTTAACATATTTTGATATACATATATTCTGAAAGAGCAATGTTACATCATCTAAATGTTAACTTATCGATCGTTCGATTGATCATTAGGTAAAAAGGTGATAGTTGCGATGAATCACGGTAGATAAATGTTATACCAGTCGTCTAAATAGTCGTTTAGACAGTCATTCAGCAAGCACAAATTTAAATTTTCGAATAAATTCAAATTTGAGTTACTAATTATTTTTTAATTTTCAAAATATATAAAAATAAGAAAAAGAAATGTTTGATGTATATGTGCGGAGGGATGGGTGATTGGAGGAGTCGAGAGGAAGGATAAAATGAAACTAATTTTTTAAAAAATCGAAAATGTTCGTTTTTATTTTTTATTTTTTATTTTTTAAATATAAACAATTATCAAATA
Source organism: Camellia lanceoleosa (assembly GCA_025200525.1). Lineage (NCBI taxonomy): Eukaryota > Viridiplantae > Streptophyta > Magnoliopsida > Ericales > Theaceae > Camellia > Camellia lanceoleosa. The sequence goes on along the minus strand of CM045763.1, from coordinate 49,480,017 downwards.
AGTTTATGTTTCAAAATTTGAAGAAAAAAAAAAAGAAGCTTAAATAGAAAACAAAAAACAAAAATGTCACCTTTTTTTGGATAAATTACAAATACACTCCTGAAGTTTGTTTAAAATACAGATTATCTCTTGTAGTTTAAAAAATTACACGTCCCCTTGTTAAAATTTTTTATTTAATAGAATTAACTAAATGAAATTCATAATTGCTCTTCTATACAATAACAAAATTACTTAAATTATTAAGTGAAACATATTTATAACATCATTAAACTGTTAATTAACTTGATAATTTATTAATAAAAATGACGATTTGTTATGAAATTAAAAATTTCAAAGGTGAAATATAATTTCTAAAACTATAAGAAGTGATTCGTATTATAATTAAACATATGGAATGTATTTTTAATCTACCCGCCCTTTTTTTTTGGTACTCTATTCTAGTGAAAGGGAAGTGGATGTTAAGGCCTTGTTTGATAGTTATATATTTTAATTAAAAAGATAAAAAAATTATTATAAATTATCATTTTATTTTTTATTTTTTTATATATTTTTTCATAAAAAATTAAAAAATTATTAAAATAAAATGCTTCCAAATGTCAAACTAGTGGCATGACTTAAAACAAAGGCTGGAGTTGTAAATAAGTTGAGTTTGGAATGCTCAAGTTTAATTAGTTAAAAATTAGTTTTAAAAATTGGTATCCTTCTGGTGAATGACAAATAGAGAGTTTAGAATGGAGTTATGATACGGATTTTAAATAATTTATTAATTTTTTTATTGAATATCTCACATAGATATAGTGTGAGTCCTATATTTATGTGAAAGGTTTGATAGAAAATTTAATAGATTATTTAGAGTTCGTTTGGGATATGGGTTGACTTTTTAATTATTTTAACCTACGGCTAAAAAATTTCGTTTGGAATAGACTTTTTAACTTTTTTAATTTCGTGAAAGAAAAAATGAAATGATTATAAATTTGATGTAATATTTTATCCTACTTAACCAAAATAACTTATTTTATTTTATTTTATATAACTATTTTAGTCCAAATATATATCTCAAACGGGACCTTAAGATCAATAGCATTTCTCTTTAGAATCATCTATCATATTCATTATTTGATGGCGTTTTTAATGTGAAGTTAATCATTATAGTCAAGCCAAATGTAGAGTTTACGAAATGGGATTGGCTTCCCTTCGGTCTATGGTCGGACAAGAGAGTGTTGTTAGCTTCGTGAGCAATGGCAGAGCCACAACGAGGCTAGGGGTCACGTGTCCTTCCTCAGTTTTGATTTTTTTTTTTTTTTTTTGTTGCATTGTTCATACACAATATGTAATTTATTTAGTACTCTTGGAGCGTCATGTAATTTTATTTATGTGGTGGTCTAAATCAATAATATAGTGTTAAATTTTATGAATCAAATATGGTATAACTCATTATTGTTAGGTAATTGAAAAATAATAAGTGAATCACTTAGTATGAGTTGCGATTTCTTATATCCAAAGCACCACGTCATCCACCCCACATAATATTCTGAGATTATCTAATAATTTCTACTCAAAACACAATTTTATAATCAATATTATCTCTCTAATATTTTTCTATCAAATAAAAATTATATAAATTTTAAGATGATTTATGCTATAAATAATTTGCTTCTATTTTGTAAAATTAAGAATTTTAATTTGTAATTTTTTGTACTAAAATTGCATACTTACATTACTATTATGTCCGAGTTATTCCACATTATTATAGAATTTTGATTAGTTGTTATTAATAATAAATAATTAAATTTAGCTCATAAAATTATTATTATTTTATTGCTAATCACCGAAAAAAATTAAAATTATAAAGTGCCGCCTCTACCTTAATTTCTTGGCTCTAACACTGCTCGTGAGGGCCTACCACGGGGTCCTGTTTTGATAATCTGAACCGTGATCGGATATCGACTACTATATACTTTTAAAATATCACGTTGATCAGATATCAATCTGTTTTGTATAAACAAAAATAGATGGTGAAAAAATAAACGATTGACAAAAATCTGATTCAATGAAATAGCTATCGATATTCTATTAATGAGATTTTTTATAGGCATATAATACTTGATGAGTTCTACATATTGAACGGTTCGGATTATGAAAACAGGATCCGTGGTGAACCCCACGGTCTCAACAGCACCCTTCAGCCCGATCACGGATAAGAGAAAAGCCAAACCCTTTACAAATATCCCTCATTGACAAAACTAGTATACATGTTAAGTCTTGTTTGTCAACTATATATTTTAGTTAAAAAGTCAAAAAATTACTGTAAATTGTTATATCTCTTTACTTTTCTGTACATCTTTTCATAAAGAGTCAAAAAATTACTAAAATAGTATGTTCCCAAACGAGGCCTATCAACTATACATTTTAGCTAAAAATTCAAAAAGTCATTATAAGTTGTATAGCGACCCTGGTCTTTTCCCATTCGATGTTTGTATCCGGACTTAGGTTCCGTAGATTCTATCCTTGTGTATTGATTGTTGTCGTCCTATATTTTCTTATTTGGAGTTATAGGATATGTTGGGTGGGTTTGGAACAGGTTGGTTGAGCTTAGGAACCAAAACTAGTTGCCCAGATTTTTGGCTTGTCCGCTCGAGCGGGGAGTTTGACGCTCGAGCGGGGATTTGTTGTTGCTTGTCCGCTCGAGCGGGGGTTTTGACGCTCGAGCGGGAGTTGGGCCGCTCGAGCGGGAGTTCAATGTGCCGCCGAGCGGAGTTGGACGCCGAGCGAGCCTGTATCGAAAATCTTGAGAGTGCATCCGCCGCTCGAAGGGGTTTGGCCGGGGTGGTGGGGTCGGGTATAAAATCGTGTTTTTGGCGTTTTAAAGCAATTTTTCATCATCTTTTCGGATTCCAAACCCTAGGTTACGAGTTCTCTCTCTCCCAACTCATCTTCTCCCCTAGGATTGATCTATCTAGAGTGAATTTCTACCCTAGTTCCTTCACAAATAAGATAGAGGAGAGTGAGGGCTTTCATTTAATCTGAGCAATTGTTGGTTTGGAGCACTTTGAAGTTTGGGCATCATCTTCATCTTCTTCTTTTTGAGTTATTTCTTCGAGGTAGGGATTTCCTACTCCATTTATACGCTTTAATCCTAAGTGTTGGTATTTTGGTATGTGGGGGGGTAGTTTGGTAGTTTTGGAAGAAACCTTAGGGTTCTGGTTTAGATTAATTTTGTATAATTAATTTAAAGGAATAATGTGGAATTTGGTTTAATTCATGGAATTGGGGATGTTAAATTTACATTCATTGATGTATTTATTTCTTGTTTAGAAATAACTGTTTTGGGCTATCGGTGGAGGATAGCCATTGATTGTTGTAGACCCTGCATGCGGCTTAGGTATAACTGGAATTAAGTCATATATGTTGACTGTTGAATTAATACAGAACATTACTTGTATTGATTATGTGTTGTGTATGGCAATTGTGTGTTTCATTGCATATGCATGTAATTTGGAGGAGATAGGGGATGAACTCCACGGTTTAGGGAAGATAGGGATGGACCTCTAAACCGGATTTGTTGGGAGGAGATAGGGGATGGACTCGGTAGCATTACTCATATGTATGCTTATTGATAATAGCAATATTGCTATTCATTGTTGATCTGATACATCATTATAATGAGTATCGGTTGGAAGTATGGAAGTGTTGTGGTTTGAGCTTTGGTCTCATTTATTTTGTGACATTTGGATCACTAGTATAGTTGGCGTGTTACGGGCCATTATGATTTAATTGGAAGGTGGAATAAATATTGGAAAGTGAAAGGTGTTATAGACAATATGTCATAGACAATGTAGGCATTCGTGTCATGAAGATTGGAAATTGATTATCTTGTGTTAACCATGTATCGAATACTAATGCTTTAGTTAATTCTTATGCTTGGTTTAGTATTTTTCTCTTGGTGTGGCTCACCCTATATGGGAACTTCATTTTTCAGGTTCAGGTGGTTCACTCCCTCTAAGGACTTAGCTTGTGAGGAATTGAATTTGAAGACTTGTTTTATTTTTATTTGTTTTATTTGAACAATGTAATCTTTCAAGCCTAGGGCTTTATCTGTTTTTGAGTTAGAACTCAGTGAATTGGGTCCAAGTGTTGGCTTGGCAAGATGTAAGCCTGTAGGGCATTTTCGGATGTTTTATTTCATAATACTCTGATGGATGGACTTATATTATTGTTTTAATATAATGATGCATGTTTATATTATTTATTATGGGTTTATTTTTGAGGGCGTTACAACTTGGTATCAGAGCGTACCGGGTTCGAATACTTTGGGTACGTGGGAAGTGATTAGTATCACAATGGGTTCGTCTCGTTTGATAGAGACTTAGTGTAACGATTACATGCTTATATGATAACATGTTTATGTGACTATGTGGGTATGGAATGTAGTTTCTAGGATGTTGATTGGACCCTTGAGTTTCTGAAAGTCTTGTTGGAAAGGCACTTGATCAATGTTGTTTCCAACCGGAACTTTAGTGGCGCCTCGGGACTATCATTATCCAGGAATGAAATTCGTAGGTGCTTATATGATTATGTGCTTACGTGGTGTGATTTATTATTGTCCAATGTATTAGGACGCGAGTGTCATAGTTTTGGCATATTATTTAGAGTGCTAACGTCTTTGTTTCCTTTATTAGGATGTCAGGACGAGGGCGAGTCGTGGTAGGCAAGCCGGCAGGAAGTGCCTATCTGGGAGAAATTCCGATTCAAGAGGGTGTTGGCGTGCCAATGTGGCCGAGCCAAGAGGAGTTATGGGCGCTTTGGCCCAAGAGATAGCGAGAGCTTTTAGGGAGTCGATGGGCATTCTTAGGGCTCGTAATCGTGCTCAAGTTGTAGTGGCGAATCTGAGGACCTTCTTTTACGAAGAGAGAGTTCTTAGGTCTCACCGGACGAGTTTTTAGGTGATCCTAGCGAGCAGCCGCTTAAAAGCGCATTTAATGGCTCGAGCAGAACGAAAACGTTTGAGATGCTTGGCATCGAGCGAGGTTGAAGGTGACCTTGGCATCATTCGGTGAAAGGATCTTGGTCGATGGTGGAAGTTCACCAAGGGTCGTATTGGAGGTACCTGGAAGGCTTTTGTTGATGCTTTTCAGGAGAAGTACATCTCCAAATTGCTCAGAGAAGTTGAGAGAGCGATTCCATGACTTAAAGGCAGTTCATCAGTGGCCGAGTTTGAGGCTGGATTCACTAGTTTGTCCAGGTTTGCACCTGAGTTAGTGGCGACGGAGGAACGCCGTTGCATTGAGTTTGAGAAAGAAGTTGAGGCGTGGCCTCATGCTGAGAATTGTAGGGTCTATGATTCGGGATTTTGGGCGATTGGTTGATGCTGTGACCCTTTGAGATTATGATGCAGGAAGAGGAGGAAGGCGAAAAGGCTCCAAGAGAGTCGGGATGGCAGATGGCGAGTGATGGCGAGGCAGAGGTTTCACTCCTCGCTGACCTCAGAGTAGCTTCTCTAGGTCTCCTTTTCCTGTACCGAGTGCTAGTTCGGGGAAAAGCAGTCAGGGAGACATCACTTGCTTCAAGTGTGGTCAGCTGGGCCACAAGTCTCGGCTTTGTCCTCGAGAGGAGGAGCTCGAGGCGGCATCTTCTTGGCTCGATCTCGAGCCGAGTCGAGTAGAGGTCACCGCTCTCTTGTTTTCAAGGTCGGCACCAGACACATGAAGAGGTTTTGCCACATTGGGTGGCACATCCGTGCATCTAGTTCGAGGCGACTTCGAGTCACCGCTCGGTCGATTGGCCAGCCTCGAGGGCCAACCAGGGGGCTTCTTCGTCCCAAGGTCTGTCGATCTAGTGCTCCGAGGGGTGAGCAGGTTGATCAGAGGTCATCTGGGCGCGTGTATGCTGTTACCGCGCAGGATCTGGTGCCGGCTCCATCTGTTGTGAGAGGTACCTTCTTGTTTTGCAATTCAGTTGCTAGTGTTTTGATCGATACGGGTGCGTCTCATTCCTTTGTGTCTGCTGCATTTGCATCTATTTTGGAGTTGGAGTTAGCTCAGTTGGCATCTCCTATTTGTGTAGTGTCGCCTCTTGGGGGTGAGTTGATTTTGAAACAAGGTGTTAGGGGTTGTGATATAGAGGTCGACGATCATAGAATCCCTTTTTCTTTTGTGGTTATGCCCATGAAGGGCTTCGATGTTATTTTGGGTATGGACTGGTTATCGTCATACCGGGCATTTATTGATTGCTACCGTCAGAGGGTCACTTGTTGTACTATTAACGGAGAACGTTTTCACTTTCTGGGGGACAGGGTTGGTAGTGTTTTGCCACCAGGGTATGATCCGCGAGGGCAGAGTGAGCTTAGTAGTTTACTTGCTAGTCTTTCAATTAGTGAGGGTGATGAGACTCAGATTGTGTTACCGAGGGTGGTATGTGAGTATTCGGACGTTTTTCGAGGATCTTGTTAGTTTGCCACCTCGAGAGATCGAATTCTCTATTGATTTAGTGCCGACGCAAGACCGATTTCTATGGCACCTTACCGCTTTTGCCCCGGTAGTTAATTGAATTGAAGGTTCAACTCCAGGAGTTATTAGATAAGGGCTATATCCGTCCTAGTGTTTCGCCGTGGGGGGCGCTAGCCCTTTTTGTTAAAAAGAAAGGTGGTGCTTTAAGACTTTGTATAGATTACCGGAAGTTGAATCGGGTTACAGTTAAGAATAAGTATCCTATGCCTCGTATAGATGACTTGTTTGACCAGTTGAAGGGTTCCCGTTGTTTCTCTAAGATAGATTTGAGATCGGGTTATCACCAGTTGAGAGTCAGGGAGGAGGATATTCCTAAGACGGCATTCCGTACGCGGTATGGCCACTATGAGTTTCTGGTGATGCCGTTTGGGCTCACCAATGCACCGGCAGTGTTTATGGATTTGATGAACCGGATCTTCCGGGAATTCTTGGATCGTTTTGTGGTCGTCTTCGTGGACGACATTCTGATTTATTCACCTTCGAGGGAGGAGCACGAGGAACACTTGAGAGTGGTGCTTGAGTTACTTAGAGCCCATAAGCTGTATGCTAAGTTTGGGAAGTGTGAGTTTTGGCTAGAAGAGGTGAAGTTCTTAGGCCATGTAGTTTCTGGGGAAGGGGTGTCTGTTGATACATCCAAGACCGAAGGTGCAAGATTGGGCACTGACCTAGAGCGTGTTTGAAATCCGATTTTAGGATTAGCGAGGTATTACGTCGATTTGTGAAAGATTTCTCGAGTTAGCTTCACCATTGACTAGATTGACGGAAGGAGTTAAATTTGTATGGAGTGAGACTTGTGAAAAGTCGTTTCAGAGTTGAAGGTTAGATTGACCACCGCTCCGGTTTTGATTATTCCGGAGAGAGGGTTGGGTTATGCAGTCTATTGTGATGCCTCACGAGAGGGTCTGGGTTGCGTGTTGATGCAAGAGGGGAAAGTGGTTGCCTATGGTTCACGTCAGTTGAAAATTCACGAGAAGAATTACCCTACGCATGATTTAGAATTAGCAGCTGTGATATTTGCCTTGAAGATTTGGAGGCATTATCTTTATGGTGAGAGGTTCGAGGTATTCTCGGATCATAAGAGTCTGAAATATCTGTTCACACAGAAAGACTTGAATTTGAGGCAGAGGAGGTGGATGAAGTTCATTGAGGATTATGACTTCGAGTTGCACTATCATCCGGGGAAGGCCAATGTTGTGGCCGATGCCCTTAGCAGGAAATCTGTTGGTAACTTAGCTAGTATAGCCATCCGGGAATGGGAGATGTTGGGTGCAGTTGGGGAGTTTGATTTGCATCTGGGCGAATCCGATGAGGTCATGACCTTGTTTTTCGTTGTTGCCTGACCTACACTTGTGACTCGAGTGTTAGAAGCTCAGAGGGATGATCTTGAGGTAGAATCTCTCCGAGAGAAGATTTCTAATGGGAAGGTTGAGAAGGGTTTGATGGTGTATCCCGACCTGAGTGTGAGATACCGAGATCGTTTGTATGTGCCGAAGTCTTGCCGAGAGGAGGTACTCCGAGAATTTCATCATTCACGCCTTGCGGTGCATCCGGGAGGTACTAAGATGTATCAGGATTTGAGTCACCAGTTCTGGTGGCGGGGTATGAAGAGAGATGTGGCAGCTTTTGTATCTAGGTGCCTTACTTGTCAGCAAGTGAAGGCCGAGCATCAGAGGCCAGCGGGTTTGTTGCAACCCTTGCCTATTGCCGAGTGGAAGTGGGAGCATGTCACTATGGACTTCGTTGTGGGTTTTCCGAGGACTCAGCGGGGTAGTGATGCCATTTGGGTGGTGGTAGACCGGTTGACGAAGTCAGCGCACTTCATTCCTATGCGCGTTAGAGATTCGGTAGATCATCTTGCCGACTTGTATATCCGGGACATAGTGAGGTTGCACGGGGTCCCAGTGACGATCGTCTCAGATAGAGATCCTCGTTTTACTGCTAGGTTGTGGCAGAGTTTGCAGAGTGCTTTAGGCACTAAGTTGACTTTTAGCACGGCTTATCATCCTCAGACTGACGGACAGTCCGAGCGTACTATTCAGATCCTTGAGGATATGCTTCGGGGTTGTGTTCTCGACTTTAGTGGGTCGTGGGAGAGGCACTTGCCATTAGTAGAGTTTGCCTATAACAACAGTTTTCAGTCTAGTATTGGTATGGCACCGTTTGAGGCCTTGTATGGCCGACCGTGTAGATCTCCAGTTTGTTGGGCCGAGGTGGGTGATGCACCTTTGTTGGGTCCGGAGTTAGTAAGGGAAACGACGGAGAAGGTTGAGCTTATCCGTAAGAGGCTCGTTACAGCCCAGAGTCGTCAGAAATCTTATGCTGACCGTAGGAGGAGACCTTTGGTGTTTGAGGTAGGCGATCATGTCATTCTGAAGATATCACCTAAACGAGGTTTGATGAGGTTTGGGAAGAGCGGGAAGTTGTCCCCTCGGTTCATTGGGCCTTTTGAGATCCTTGAGAGGATTGGCGAGGCTGCTTATCGTTTAGCTTTGCCACCGCAATTATCCGGAGTTCATGACGTGTTTCATGTGAGTATGCTTGAACGAGCGGATCCGTCATTGGATTGGGTGATTTAGTTATTGATGAGGATGTCTCATATGAGAGAGACCCGTTCGAAGTCTTGATAGGCGGGATCAAGTTTTTGCGTGGCAAGACCATCCCTTTGGTGAAAGTTTTGTGGAAGCATCACGAGGGAGGAGGCCACTTGGGAGCGTGAGTTAGAAGTCCATGAGAAATATCGTAATCTTGTATTTAGATTATGTAATATTGTTGAACTTAAGAATTTTATGTATGACTTGAGTTGGAAAACATTGAGAATGTTTTGGTTTAATGTTAACATTTTGAAACTTGCCTTTTTATGGAAGTGGAGTATAACATTTATATATTGAATGTGTTACTTATATCATGAAATATGATATAGAAATTGTTAACATTGAAAAGATTAATGCATAATATTGATGTTGAAATATCGTTGGTTTATACATATTGTGAGATGCCTCTTGATAAGAGATGAAGTGACCAATATTGGTCAAGTTGTTAATTATTGTTTTATATATCATTGGGAATTAAGAAGAAAAAAAAAAAAAAACTTGTTTTTACAAACTCATGCTTAATTAAATTCTTTTAGGGGAGGTTATAGTGACTGGTCTTTTCCCATTCGATGTTTGTATCAGATTCTATCCTTGTGTATTGGTTGTTGTCGTCCTATATTTTCTTATTTGGAGTTATAGGATGTGTTGGGTGGGTTTGGAGCAAGTTTGGTGAGCTTAGGAACCAAAATTTGTTTGTTGCTTTTGTTTTTGTTGCGAGCTTTTGCCCTTCGCCGAAAAAAAAAAAACATTCACTTTTCTAAAGTTTTTGACGCGCGAGTTACGCCGAGCCGAGCGGAGCGCCTGCCGGCCGCAGCCGGAGGAGTTGGACGGACGTTGGGAAGACCGTGAAATGAAAGAGAGAGTGCATCCGCCGCCGAAGCCGTGGGGTACGCTGGCCGAAGGGGGGCGGGTAAAATCGTTTTTTTTTTTAAAGCAAATTTTTCATCCTCTTATTCCAAACCCTAGGTTTGAGTTCTCTCTCTCCTCTCTCATCTTCTCCCTAGGATTGATCTATCTAGAGTGAATTTCTACCCTAGTTCCTTCACAAATAAGATAAGAGAGAGTGAGGGCTTTCATTTAATCCGAGCAATTGTTGGTTTGGAGCACTTTGAAGTTTGGGCATCATCTTCATCTTCTTCTTTTTGAGTTATTTCTTCTGTAGGGATTCCTACTCCATTTATACGCTTTAATCCTAAGTGTTGGTATTTTGGTATGGGGGGGTAGTTTGGTAGTTTTGGAAGAAACCTTAGGGTTGGTTTAGATTAATTTTGTATAATTAATTTAAAGGAATAATGTGGAATTTGGTTTAATTCATGGAATTGGGGATGTTAAATTTACATTCATTGATGTATTTATTTCTTGTTTAGAAATTATTTTTTGGGCTATGTGGAGGATAGCAGCCATTGATTGTACCCCCGTGATGCGCTTTTTAGGTATAATCGAATTAAGTCATATTTACTTGTATTGATTATGTGTTGTGTATGGCAATTGTGTGTTTCATTGCATATGCATGTAATTTGGAGGAGATAGGGGATGAACTCCACGGTTTAGGGGAAGATAGGGGATGAACCTCTAAACCGGATTTGTTGGGAGGAGATAGGGGATGGACTCCAGTAGCATTACTCATATGTATGCTTATTGATAATAGCAATATTGCTATTCATTGTTGATACGATACATCATTATAATGAGTATCAGTTGGAAGTATGGAAGTGTTGTGGTTTGAGCTTTGGTCTCATTTATTTTGTGACATTTGGATCACTAGTATAGTTGGCGTGTTCTGGGCCATTATGATTTAATTGGAAGGTGGAATAAATATTGGAAAGTGAAAGGTGTTATAGACAATATGTCATAGACAATGTAGGCATTCGTGTCATGAAGATTGGAAATTGATTATCTTGTGTTAACCATGTATCGAATACTAATGCTTTAGTTAATTCTTATGCTTGGTTTAGTATTTTTCTACTGGGCTGTGGCTCACCCTATATGGGAACTTCATTTTTCAGGTTCAGGTGGTTCACTCCCTCCAAGGACTTAGCTTGTGAGGAATTGAATTTGAAGACTTGTTTTTATTTTTATTTGTTTTATTTGAACAATGTAATCTTTCAAGCCTAGGGCTTTATCTGTTTTTGAGTTAGAACTCAGTGAATTGGGTCCAAGTGTTGGCTTGGCAAGATGTAAGCCTGTAGGGCATTTTCGGATGTTTTATTTCATAATACTCTGATGGATGGACTTATATTATTGTTTTAATATAATGATGCATGTTTATATTATTTATTATGGGTTTATTTTTGAGGGCGTTACAAGTTGTCACATCATTCTCTCTACTTTTCTACATATCTTTTCAAAGAAATTCAAAAATTTACTAAAATAACATGTTCTTAAACAAGACCTTAGTGTCAACATAAGTGAATATAAAAGGCCCATTTTGGGAAGATTGACGTTTCAACTATTTTGGCTTTTGATTTTTTTTTTTTAGCCCACATCATTTTATTATATATATATATATATTTTTTAAAAATTCAAAAAAAAAAAGGTTAAAAAGTCAACTTTGAACCTATTTCCCAAACCACATCAAAGTTAAAACAAATGTGATAAAATCAAGAAATTGCAATTATTAATTTAATTTAATTTTTTTAATAAATAATATACATTAAAAAATTTATAAGTTGGCTATTTTAGTAGGTTATTTATTTTTTTGCTATTTTAGTAGGTTAAAATAATTGTGTTTGGGAAGAAAGTTGATTTTTTTTTTTTTTTTATAATTATATTTGATATTGGTGAGAGAAAAAATAGATGTGATGTAAAAATAAAATAAAAAAAAACATAATGCCAAACACCTTCAAAATGTATTTAAATTTTGAAAACGGGAGTTATATAGGGGTGTAAAAATGGCCTGTGGGCTGTGGACAGCCCAAAGCCCACCCGCAACCTAAGGTGGACCTGACCCAGTTAGGCTAGTTTAGGCCTAGGTCTGAGCCCAGCCAACCCAACCCAGCTCGAGACCTTGTGCCTAGGCCATCATTTGGAAACTTGGCCCCAAAAAAAATTCACCCTGTGAATGGATTGACCCGCGACCCACTCCCCAATGGCTCTTTGCTATCCAACGATCAAAATTCAAAATTTAAAAAATAAAAATAATATTTAAACAATCACATGACCGTCTATTTCCAACGGTAAACTTTTTTTTAAAAAACAAATTGACCCCCTTCTCCCAAACTTCGGTAAATATTCTGTCTCTCTCATTTTATTTCTCATAAATAATTATCTTTCTCAAACTCTCAACCTCTCTCAACTCTCTCAATTAATTTTGAAATCTCGTCCCTAAATGGCAATTACAATTGTGCAAGAAAATTTTTTTATCAAAAGAAGCTAATTTTTGTACCGTATTTGCCAATAGGTAACATTTATTACTTGAATTAAATTTAGAGTAAATATCATTCCTCCCCTCGAAAAAAAAAACTATCACACGTTTTTCATGTTGACCCCCATACTTTGATTTATTTCAATTTAGGACCAGAACTTTCCATAAATTGATTTTTAATTTGGAGGGTAAATTGATTTTAAGGTATAGCTTGGGGGGTAAAATGAAATTTTAAATGCCATGTTAGCACATTCCGTTCAATTGTAGACGGAAGGTAACGGCAGTGTTCTAATTGATCAATTTGTGAAAAGTTCAGGTATTAAATTAAAATAAATCGAAGTATGGAGGTCAACGTGAAAAACGCGTTATAGTTTGGGGGAGAAAATGATATTTACTCTTCAATTTATTAATTACTCATTTTTTTTACATTAATTATTTCTTAACATATGTTAGTTGTTATTGTTTACTCATTATTTAAATTAATTGTTATTCTTATATATTATTTTACTTACATTACTATGGATTCTAATATTCCTAATGTTTATATCAATATTGATTCATATATTACACAATATGAATTTATTGATTCTTTTTCTAATGTACTTAATATTCTTCTTCCAACAGCTCGATCACGTGGCTTGACTTTTCGTACCCCATTTCGGAAGACGACAAGCCCTACAATATCAGACTCCGCAGTTCTGAATCTAATCTTACAAGTGCAATGTGAAATAGATAATCACCAAAGAGTTCAAATCTGGCAAATCTTTTGAAAAATCGATTTTGAATCAAAATGCCAAAAATGGACTGTTTTGCCAGATACAGAGTCGCCACCTAAATATTTTTGGAGAATTTAGGAAACCCATGACTCGTGCCAAAGGCCACGTGTCCACCATTACCAAGATTGTCTCGGCTCGAGAACTTAGATACGAGAGGGGAATGTCATGAATTGAGCACCCCCGCTTGCCCAATCAACGATCGGCCTCTACTAATCATGATATGAATCTTATGTACATTATATGCTCTTGTTCTGGTTATTAGGCTAGCATTACTATGTGACATGCACACACGCATAGACTAATTTGCCAGAATTGGAACATTTGATTTCATGTTTGTTTTTTAAAAGAGTTTGTGAATGTGCCACTTGAAAAAGTGGGCTCAAATGTACATGAATCAAACTATCCCAATTCAAGCAACTAGCCTTCATCCACAGGCATTCAAACAATTTATCATTTAAGCAATTAGCCTTATGGCAAGCATGCTAGGCATGGAAACAATCACACTCATGCAATTATGCTAAAGCAAATAAAAGCTCACCTAGTACTCTAAGCCAAAAAGATGATAAAGTTAGAAAAATACATGATCTTGGCAATATGACTAATGTAACGCATATGCTATGCAATTACTAAGCTCAGCTACTAATATGATATATGAATCAACTTGATAGCATGCGTTTAAGTACATATTCAATGAAGTATTTAACTAACAACGCAAGTAAAAATGATGCACCGAGCCTTGATATATGCAAGACAATGGATGCAAGCATAATAGATGCTAAACAAAACATGATGCCCTAAACTAACCATCATAAGCAAGTACGTGGGGTTGGAAGGCATACATATTATTACAACATTTGCGCCCTCACGCAGGAAAGTCTAAATAGCTAAGCTAACTAATTAACTATCTATTACAACAACAAATTAATCAACTATTCTAACTAATCAACTAATTATTACAAGACAAAATTTGAATAACTATTTTAGCTAACTACTTATTTACAACATTGTACAAAATTAAGTAACTGCAACTAATTAATTACAACAAATATCTCAGCTAAGTAATTAGACTAAAACAACCCTAGAGAGCAAGGAGTGATCATGCATGCATAGATTTCCACCCGAAAAAGTCACTATTCTATTGCTAAGAAGCCTCTATTGCATAGTTAGGACATATGCACTGTTTTTCACCTCAAAACTAACTCTGTTTTATTTTTTTTAAAAAAAAAAAAAAACTACTGCTGGATTTTGCAAAGGTGGCCGGTAGGCTAGAAGTGGTGGCCTGTAGGCCACAAATGATGGCCTGCCGACCACTGATGCTTGGTTCTTCTTGCTGTAATAGAGAGCAAACAGAACAAGAGTACGAGTAGGGTATTCTCAAGGCTTGTTTGCACAACTTACCTCTTCTTATCATCAAACAGCTCAAAAGAATGATAAACTTGATTCACAAACCATCAATTGATGCAATTTCATTACATAATGGCCTATGAGCCAAAGTGTGCAAATTCAATAAATGCAACAAATAAAGACTCTTAAACCCCCTCCTTATGATGGATGATCAAAGGAAGTGGTTGACAATGACTCTTGAACCGTTTTCATCACTAACAAGTATGAAACGATTCAAGACTCAAAGGTTCAATTAACATCCGATTGAACCCAAGCCAAGTTATTATTTTGCATCATTTTAGTCCCTAATTTTATTACTCCATTTAAATTACCAACCATTCCATAGTAATTTAAGTCCAAAGATGAATTTTAAGTCTTCTAATAGAAAGAAGCATCAAACCAAAAGTTGTTTTAAGCATGAGAGAAGTGTCATGCTGTTAGTAATGAACCCCCAAATAGATTAAACCATTAAACATAAGACCTCAATCTCAAGCTTAAACAAACAAGTGGCTTGAAACAACTTTCAAAGCAAAGCAAAACAAAACAAAAGCAAGAAAGGAAGGAGGTTGCATAGGTGATCAAAGGTGAAAACAAGTATGGAAAACCATAAACAAATGCTATCAACTTAAATAGGTTGGTGGCTAAGGCCTAAACCACCAAACCTAGGAGGACAATTACACTAAAAGTATGCAATACAAAGGTCAAATGCAACAAGCATCTAAAAACAGTCCTAAAAAAGTACTAAATTAGTCCTAAAATATGCTGAAATTAAGACAAAAATAGCTATAACAATAATCTAAAACATTGAGCATGCTAGGCTAGTAAGCAAGACACAAGGACGGGAGGCTAACCCCTCCAATTTTGGACTTCAAAACAACATTTTAGCCACTGAAATAACTATGAAAATCAATGTTTAAAAGCTCAAAAAAAGACAGTGTAAAGGTGGGAAACACAAGGGTAAAGGTTAGAGAAGCAAGGTGAAAAGAAATGTAAACCACCCCTTCACCCTTTAAGGCCTTAAACCACAAGTTTCAGCCTAAAATAACAGAGTTTAAATAGCCCAAAAATAGTAGAAAAACAATAGGAAAAATAGTAGAAAAATAGCAAACAAAACAAGGAAACAAATCAAGCCTTATACCTCTTGAAGAGAAGAACACTTCCAAGCAACAATTCAGCACAAACACACCCTCAAGAGCTCAAAGAAGGCTCAAAAATACCTCAGCTCCAAGATGGTAAGGTTTGTTTAGAGTGTATAGACAAAAGGTCAAGAAATTTACAAAAGAGATAGAGAGAATTGTAGAGAGAGAGAGAGAGAGAGAGAGAGAGAGAGAATAATTTGCTCCAAAATTTTCTAACCTTGAAAGCAAGAGAGGAGGTCCTCTATATATAGAAAACCATTGCACTCCCTTAGAAATATCATTACATACACACGTAAGAAGGTGCATGCATCTGTGCCAATAGTTGGCATAGCTGGCAAAAAAAGATTTGCAAAACACACTTGTGGCCGACAGCCAAAAGCTGTGGCCAGCAGCCAATATCAATGGCTGGCAAGCCACAAAAGGTTGCAGGCTTGAAAAACTCTGGTTTTGGTCCAAAAATAAGGCAACAGGTGTGTAGGGTTTGAAGGCTCAAAGATGTGGCATTTCGCTGAGGACTTCAAGCACTTGACAAGTATACACTCATCATTGAGTGTGCAAGTGGTGATGTCCAAGTTGTAAGGGCAGTCAAAAATAGGGTGTCTACAAATCATTATCTAAAGGTATGACTAGTACTGTGTGGTATCATTTCAAAAAAAAAAAAATCTGTAAATAATCTTGATGGTACAATTACATTTAAAGCAAAATATAAATATTGTGCACATTTAGACATGGTAACAAACATTTACAAATTTAACAACATAATATTAAAAGTCAAATGCAATTAGAGATTTCATCAACTGGTCATTTACAAATATTTTCTTATGATTTTATACGTGCACAAAATTTTGTAATTCATTATATTATTAAAAAAGAACAAAATTTTACTACTAGTGAATGTCCCGATTTTTTACAAATAGTTCACGAAAGTTTTGCACTACAATAACAAAGTTTTTTAAGAAATACTACTAGAAACAGGATTTTAAAAAATTTTGAGAATATTAAAATTGAATTATTTGACATATTCAAAAATTTGAATGGAAGAATTTGTTTAACATCTGATTTGTGATCAAATAATAGTTTAGAATATCAATGTATCACTGCACATTTTATCGATAATGATTGGAAATTAAATAAAAAAATTATTTCATTTAGATTAGTTGAACTTTCATACACTAGTCATTAGCATGGTGTAGAAATAAGAAACTACATTATATGAGTGGGCTTTGTAAAATAAACTATTTACCATTAATTTAGATAATGCAACATATTACAATTAGATTGTCACTCATTTGAAATTAACTTTACAATTACTTGTTAGTGTTGATTTGTTTCATATTCATTGTTGTACCCATGTTAAAGAAATTATACATGTATACGAGACCTCTGTACTGGTAATAAAAAAAAATGCGATTGTTATTACTATATCTTTTGCTAATCAAATTTTGGAATATAGGGAAATTTGCCAACGAGAAGGTATGTTATTTAAAAAATTAATTTTAGATATAGAAAAGGTGGAATTCAACATATAAAATATTAAAAAAAGTTTGTAAACAAAGAAAAGTAATAAATTTACTTTTTGTAATAACATCAATAGGAGATATATTGACTCTCACCTAACTTAATTGGCGCCAAGTAACTCTATATAAAGATTTTCTAAAAAAATTTGATACTGCAATAAAATTATTTTCTTATATATATATATATTCCTACTTCACCATTTATTTTATATATGTTAACAAAAATAATGAAAGTTTTCTTAAAATATATGGGTAATAAATATTTTGTAACTATTATTACTGATAGGTACCCAATAGTTATGTGTGTAAATTAAATGTGTAAATAAAATAAACAACAAAACAAAAATAAATAATCCAGAAAATAATAAATTAAATGCTTACAAAAAATTCTAAGTCGAGGCTTGTGTTGGACACAATCTGCTTAAAGTAGATTTCGTCATCACTCTAGTGCTTCGAAATTTAACGGCGTCTACTTCCCATGATGAAATGACTACTACTACTTGATTTGCAGTACTACAAAATCAAGTCTGGCGAACCAAAACTTTGTTAACTCTCTCTTTCTCTTCTTAAAGATTAAATGCAGAACAGATGCAGAAAATAGAAGGATGAAAAGAGGAAGAAAAAGGAAGAAATGTTGAAGAAAATTTGATCGAATGAAATGCTGGAATGATAGGCTATTTATAGCCAACCATGCACCTGTTCAGGCAAGCCTTGGTGGCTATTCAGACATGGCCAGAAAGGTGCAACCAGAACAACACCAGTTCGGAAAGGAGGTGACCTGAAAATTCAAAAATTTTGAAATTGAAAATTTGGCACAAGACTTGAATTATTTCCATAAGGAAAAAAAAATTTCTTGCAAGAATTTTTGAAAAAATTCAAATGAATTTTGTCCAAGAAATTAAAGTTAGGACCCGACCCGACCCGACTGGTAGCAGCGGCAGGCGTGTGTGTGGTGGTTTTGGACCAAGCCCATTTTGTCCATAACTCCCCTCCTTTCAAAACTTGAGGTGCCCTTTGGGGTCCATCCAAAGTATGGCAATCTAGAGTATATATACCCATATAAATCCTTAAGTCTTTCATATGTGGGACAAGCACAATTCACAAATGTATAGGAAACCCACCTAAAGCCATTTCCCCGAATCCGAAAATGCGCGTTGAATTCTCATTCATCCGGAAATGGTTTTGAGCAACCAAATACACGATATTATTCACTACGCGACATTAAATATGAACCCAATTTAGAAATGTTAAAAGTAATGCTTGGGTCTTACCTTAATTAGTACTCAAAGTTAGCAAAAAATTAGATATTATAAAGCCATTTTTAACAATTATTGTAATGAAAGAAAAATTTGATACATATTTTGATTCATTGTCTCATCTTCTATGTTTAGCCATAATAATTGATCTTGGGTGTAAAAAAATTGATTTACAAGACTTTTTAAAACGTATTTTCGCTAATAAAAAACAATTTGCCCTTATTACGCAAACATGCAAAACATTGTTCCATGCATCTACAAATATACCTATACATATTACATGTCACGCCCCACTTTTTATGCCAACAGATACCATTACCAAATCCTTTATTATATCACAATTTCAGAGATCATGCGTGGAAATTTAATACAATAACGAGTACCATTATTAAAGATTCTCTCATTCGAATATAAAGTGAATGCAACATAAGTTAAAAATAAATAAGGGCAAATTACACTAATAGTTCCTACAGTTTGGGACTCGTGTCACTTTGGTCCCTGACTTTTTAATTGTGACACATTTGACTATGAATTTTGAATCTTGTTCCAAATAAGAATAATTAAAGATACCATTGTTTAATTTCAAGGGAAAAATCATCAATTTAATAAAATATAAACTAATTTGACAAAAAAAAAGGTTAAAAAAGTATTTTTAATTTTTTAAAATTATTTTTATCCACCAATGATAAAATTTTGTAAAATTGATAAAAATTAATAAAAATTACATGATTAATTTTTAAAAATTAATTTTACATGATCATCATCCAAACATATAATAAAAATTAATTTCGTAAAATAAATAAATAAATGTTTAAAAGATTTATCAATTTTACATAATTTTTATTTTTAGTGGGTAGAAATAATTTTTAAAAATTCAAAAATATTTGTTTGACATTTATTTTTGTCAAATTAGTTTATATTTTTATCAAATTGACGATTTTACCCTTGAAAAATCTGATGATATCTTCAATTGTCCTTATTTGGAACAAGATTTAAAATTTAAGGTCAAATATGTCACAATTGAAAATCCCAAATTATGGGGACTATTAGTGTAATTCACCCAATAAATAAATTGTCCATAAGCTTACATTTTTTAAATTAAAGGAAAGGGTTTAACCCTTTTACATCAATGCCATTACGCCCACAAATAAAAGGCCCCGTGGACAACACATCAAGAAGATCCTCAATCTTGAAACACTTCTCGACATTCACCTAAAAAAAGATTAGCAACGTGCGATGAATATAAAGTCCAGTAGGGATCCCAATATGATCCTAAACAATAACAACATAAAGATAGCCATGATCAATAATGCTTTAACTCATATCATATACATAATGTGATGATTTACACAGAAACACACTTATATAAGAATTTTTCTCAAAATCATTCATTTCGTTCAACAACATAAGCAATTTACTTTTCTTCCTTCTTGTTACCTCTTGCCAAAACTCATATGACAGTAACAAATTCCTGAAAATAATTTCACAAAGCCCATTACGCTTTCTCCCACTTTCCAGACGTATACCTAATTTGTCTTTTTGAAACATGTTCATATGTATTCGATGTTCTTCACATTATTCACAATCTCAATACAGTACTTACGTCCGTTTTATACAAATTCATATCTATACATATATACATTCAGTACAAAGGGAAAATAACAAGCAACCAATAACTATTTACTCAACGAATGAGGCAACTCGGCCTTCTAGAACCATAACCATCACAACCCATAATATATACAGATATACTGAGACAATAATGATAAATAAGTTCTACTCTACCTACCTTAAGCACGGTAAGCCAAGGATATACCTTTCCATAATGAAATGCCAAGCCAAAGATACACCTCAAGCCATTTTAGTCTTACTTTATTTCAAGTTAATTTATTTCATCTCAATTCATGAGCCAATTCATTACATTTTAGACACCCAACTAAGGCTACGACTCAGTGGTTCTCAATCAACACAATTACTACACAAACACTTCAATTTGCCATTTTACGGAAATTTCATCCGCGGGATCGGTATCCATGTATACGCGCGGTTTTGGGACTTTCACCCTAGACACTCCGGCAAACTTAATTTCAATGGAGTCCATCCCCTATCACCTCCCAAACATAGAGTACATCCCATTTCTCCTCTTAAACATCATACATATACAATGTATTTAAAACATGATCATATTCAATGACAACCAGCAAGAGATTAGTTTCAATTCATCTAATCCTTATGCAATTTCTACAACAGTCATAGCTATCCTCATCCGATAACCTGAAACATATATTTCTAAATAGATATACAATCTCCAAAATAGATAAACTATCCATATTTTCATAGGTGAGAGATGACAGATATCTAACTCCACCATTTACATTCATATCTATCCATTTCTACATCTAATACGAAAGGGAAACAAAAATCCAATTTTTGCAAGACTTTCAGTCCAATAACAATGATAATATGTAAAAGTTCCAAAATCCAACCTCAAATTCATTATCAATTTACGAAGGGTGATGCTTTCATTTTCTTTCAAAAAGACCACTTTTTTTTTTTTATTTTACAATCCACATGATTCCAACTATTTTCTAAAAATTCATTCTCGTCATTTTACAAAACCAAAACGGAAACCAAATCCATCCTCTTTATTTTACAAAACCAATTCCATTGGTATCAAAACCATAACTCAAAGTCAACTTCATATGATTAGTCTAAAACAATACCAACACCGTGGTTACTTCTCTTTTTATTTTCTTTTGATATAAACATGATTATACAACCTATATTAGCAAAATATAAAGATTATTCATCCATTAAATCAATAATATTAAATTAGGGATTTCATCATTCTCTTCACAAACATATTAAATCATTTCCCCAATTAATCCAAACAACAAACAACTTAACAATTCCAATCACAAATATCAAACCTTAGATTTCCTTTCATGGCTTTCAAGAAAATCCAAAATGAATATGGTTTCCATGAAATAAGATCTACCACAGATCTATCTATAGACAAGGTCTTAGAAATGAGCAAAGAAATCCCTACCTCTTAAAGCGAAGAGATGACAACCCAAAATTCACCAGTGACGAAACCACGAACTATTCGGACCAAAAGGAAGGCCTTGACGAGATCTATAATCTTTCTCAAAGGACCATGGTGAAAAGATCACTCTAGGTGAGTAAATCTAGAGATCTAGGTGTGAAAAGTCAAGTTTTAGAGAGAGAAGAGAGAAATCACGGTTTGAGAGGAAAAAGTAATGAGAGGAAAGTGGTGTGGGTCTATTTATAGTAGTAGAAAATTGCCCTAAAGTCAAATAAAAGGACAAGTCAAAAACCCCCAAAAAGTAGGGCCCAAACCAACCCAAAAATCTGAAAATTATACGCAGGTGTCGACTCTTTAGACAGAAAAGCAAAGAGTGTAACAGGCAAGGTGTCGACCCTTCCCAGATTGGTGTCGACACCAAATTTCAGCAAGCAATTCCAGGACAAGAGTCGAACCTTTCCAGACTAGTGTCGACCTTTGAGGCCAACAACAAAAAGCAGGTGTCAGCACCACCAAGATCGGTATTGACCCCAAAATAAGAATTCTAAGTTCCCAAACAACTTTTCAACATAAACAAACGTAGACGATCAATTCCAACAAGTTTAAATCGATTTGCTGTCACGACCCAAACCTGCCCCTATAGGTTTAGCATCATAACTGGCCAGTAATCCTTGAATTACCGAAGGTCTCTAAACAGAATAACATATATAATAGGGGCTATGGAAGCAATTACATAATTATAGTTGTCCATTGAGCTATGCTGACTTATATGAAACGAATATTTAAAACCTTTTATACATATCCAAAAGTCATCCTTGCATTATACCCATACACATTAAAGTATCTTAAGTACAGCCAACAAAACAAACAAGTCGTATACATAGAAACAACCAGAATTTTAACACATGACATTTCAGGAACCTTCACGTGAGGCGTAATGGTTGGCTGACAATAGAACACAGATCCAGACAACAGCCTTCAGGCTCGATCTCCAGAAAGCCCATCTATACATATATATATATACACACAGTGAGCTAAAGGCCAGTGAATAACATCAATGTAAAGAGATTAGTGAACGAATTTCAAACATTTCATAATCATAGTACAGATCATAACATAATCATCCTCATATCTGAACATAATAATGGTACATCCCATAGAATACATCATATATCATCTTCTGACTAGAGTAATTGGTTTCGGATACCAATTAAACACATATCACCACAATAAAGTGGCTAACAAGATCTTGTAATCACATATATGTCATGGACCCGCATTAACATGCCGTCCCTCATGACTTGGGACTATCCATGGATGCCATAATAGATTTCAAACATAGGACATTCGTTCACGTAAATAATCGTTTTAGAAATCATAACTTGCAATATCACATTTGGAACATAATTCATATGAACATATCTTTACAATAACGTTACTCACAGTGGGCTCCCGTAAACGGTCAATCAATTCTCGGACGTTGACCTACAAACACAAAAGTACATAACATAAAGATATCTTATCATTACACATTCATGTGGCCATCACGGCTTAGCTTTCTTTACATTGATTCTTGTTCTTTCTTTTCACATTGCTCAAAATACACACTTGTAATCTCTTAACTTAGTACATTCCTTTCCTTGTGTGTTTTTAATTCATATCCTTATTACTATGGCTAAACTAAGGCTTAGAAATGCCTAAGATACAATGAAGATGCCAAAATGCAATGGAAAACACTTAGTCAAATTTCTGAAAACAGAGTCCCCACTCGAGCGTAGCTTTCCTCGCGCAAGCGGACATGCAAAATGTGAATGGTCACTCGAGCTCAGCTTCCCTCGCTTGAGCGGTCTGCAAAGATATGAAACTTCTTGGAGCTTGCATTTCACACTCGAGCTAACTTCTGGTCGCTCGAGCGGAAGTGAACGCACTCAGAGTGGTCGCTCGAGCGTGAACTCCTACGTTCGAGCGTAGGTGCAAATTTTGGAATTTCCAGATTTGATCACCAAACTCAAAACTCGAATTCAACTCTCCAAAACACATCTCTTGGGCCCCAAAACTTGAGATAACATAATAAACTTGCAAAATATGATGAATTAAAGATTATTTCATAACATCATGGCCCAAGAGTTTGCCAATAGCTCACAATTCATTTAAAGCTTAAGAAACAATGCATGCATGTAAAATCTTTCAAACTCTTTTCTCCAAAACTCATGAAGTTAGCAAATTGAGCTCATGAGCTCATAAGCTCCATGCATGCAAGAAATTCCTTTTCAAAACATGAATTCAAGTGATCAAACATGGTAATTCTAACATGCATGCACCAAATAATTTACCAAAATAATGTAGATGCTCAAAATCAAACTTAACATGTCAAAACTCCATATCTCCATGCATGTATGCCTTAAATTCATTCAATTTCTTTCCTTCCACTTCCAACATATGCAATTGAGCCTCAAACCTTTATGAATTATGCATGCATGTGATTTCTAGCTTTTAATTTCATCTCTAATAGCATGAATGATGCTCAAACATGAGAGCTCTTGACAAATTCATACATGCATGTATAACTTAGCAACATTTCTTTCATTCTAAGCTTATTTTATGCATTTAGACTCATGATCTTGATAAAATCTCATGCTAAATGACTTAGATGCACAATATAGAGGTTGAAAGCTTACCTAAAATCTTTAATTACTTAGATACTTGCACAATCTTTGATCAATTCAAGCTATATCATCAACTTCTTCTCAAGAACACACTTTCTCACTCTACACTTGAGCTCACTCTCTCTCTAGAATGTTTAATCTCAGAATTTAGCACCAACAATGGGCAAAGATGAGCTCAAATGAGCTTAAGGGCTCATATTTATATTTATGATGATATAGTACATTAATTGGAACATTAGGCTAGTCAAACACGACTTAATTAATCGTTCTGAAACATTTTTTAATAAAAAATTGCCATAGTGTTCTAAAAATTCCAAATAACATATTAGCATAACCAATTCCGATTTTGGATGCCGATAAGGCTTTCAATTTTCATATTAAAGTAGAATTCCAGACAGATATTTCTACAAGTAATAGATAAAAAGCCAAAGGTCATGCGAAATACATAATAAACACCTAATTTAATTTATCCTCTTAATTAACATCCTTAATTACGGATTAGTAGCTGATTGCGAATCGGGGTTGTTACATTTGTACTCGTCCAAAACCAAGATACAACAACACCAAAGATTTCCAAAATAAAATAAATAATTCAAATACACTTCTCAAAAGTTTTAAAAGATACAAGTGTTACACTACACCAGCAGCCTCACCTCGAGGCAGAAGATTAAGTATTTTTTTAGTAATAAAAGTAGAAAAATATCTGAATATATAAGCATAAGTAGTTCTGAACTATAACGTTATTTGGAAAGCCTAATAATGGATGATTTCGGTGATTTTGAAATTTTGGCAGAAACAAAATGAAACTATGTGGCATGTGCTTTCACAAATGACCCATGGTAAACTAATCGTTTTTATTTCTACAATTGCTTCGGAAACAACTTTTAGTTCAGGTGAACATGTGCTGAGTGATTACCGCAGCAGGTTTTTGTCCCAAATGGTTGAGGTACTGATGATATCTAGAGATCACATGCATGCGTTTATAAGAAGACACAATTGTAGTGAAAATGAGATAATTCAAAGCGATTTGGATAACATATCCTCGGGCAACACGAGTGAATTGTCTACATCATCCAATGATTGATCAACAATTTGTTTTTCACTATTTCATTTCATTATTTTTTGTATTAGATTATTGAGGTGGAGTATAATGCAAATGAGTGAGAGACTAGTAGGTGCCAATCTAATTGAGATATACTTGACCTATAATGATACAATTACTCTACCATAATCAATAAATTTTTGTAATATTTTATTTTATTTTGAAGTAAAAATTGTTCATTTAATAAATGTTATGTATTTAATTTAATGATTGTAATATTACAAGTTTCATTTTGATGTATATAAAACTATTCATTTCAAAAGAAAAATGACATATTTCATACTTTTTTAGTCATACGTTTATAACCAAAAAATATAAGTCATACATAATTAAATTTAAATACCACCACATATGAAACATAATCAAATATCTCATTAATCTTAACTAAAATATTCTAGTACAGATTTTCTTTTATTTTTTTATCCCTCATAAATAATCTATATACATATTATATTTATTGTTTATTTTTTGTATAAAAAAAAAAAGAAAAAAAAGCCCGCTAGTCTTGGCCCGTGGCTCGGGCCCAAGCCCAACCTTAATCTAAATGGGTCTGAGCTTGGACCTCACTTTTCGACCCATGAATCGATCCAACAAAAAAGCGAGAACCCACACAAACCTAGGTGGGCCGGGCCATATTTAACCCCCTAAACTTATAGCCTAAACAATATTCTCAAATCTAAATTTTGTACTGGAAAAAAATCCATCCCATAAAAAAGGTACAGGTTATAATGCCCAGCTTGCCCCCTCTCTCTCACTTCAACTCCACCCGCTAGTTTCGCGCTCTTCACAATTGGCAACACTGCAAACCAGTAACTACTAATAAACAATTTAACAAATCCTTTTGAAAATTAAAGAAAACTAGTATATGAACTTGTAAATAATTAAAAATAATTTTAAAATTTAATTATAATATAAAATTTATTTAAGAAATATAGAAAAATAATTTAGAATGAACTAAATTTTAACCATTTTATTAGAATATATATTGCAATTGTCATAATTTAATTGGTAAAAAAAAAGAATAAATTAAGGGTAAATTGCACTGACACCCATGAGGTTTATGTTTATTACAGTTTATCCCCTCACATTTGAGAAATTACACTGACCCCCTTGTTAATTTAATTTTATATATGATGATCATTACGGTGAGGGGGGAACTGTTATGAAACTTTAAACCTCAGGGAGCAATCTGTAATGAAACTTTAAACCTCAGAGAGGATGATGTAATTTTCAAAAGGTGAGGGGAAAAACTGTAATAAATATAAATCTCAGGGGGTGTCAATGTAATTTACCCGTAAATATTAAAAAATATATACATATATATATATATATATTTATTTATGATAAAATAAAAATAAATTCCATTTTATAAATTTTTTAGTTTTAGTTTATTCTATATTAAAATTTGTCATAAAACTTAAACATACCTTTTAGAAATAAAACAATATATATTGATAAAATCGTTAAAATCGGTCAAAAGACTAATTAACTTGTACAAAAATTAATTAATTAAAATTTTTAAATTTTATTTTATTTTAAAATTTAAACTGTTTTCAACTAAAACATGCATAACATTACAATATTAAATTGGAACATATATTTACTTCATATAACTAAAACAACCCACAACCCACTTTTTTTATTTCTTTTCCTAATATGGAATTGTGTAAAATAAAAATTAACAATTGTTCGGGCATAAAGTTTATTTCGAATCAAACAATATCAGTCATTTAATCTTTAATTAGATCAATTTTTAGTTTATTTCAAATCAAACAAATCAAACAAATATATTTTGGTAAAACTGTTAAAATTGCGATTAAACCAGCGAATTAGTTAAACCAAAAACGGGGTTCAGCTTAATCAGTTAGGTCACAAAACCAACCAATTTATATAAAATTAATTAAACAAATTTTTTAAATATTATTTTAATTTTAAAATTTAAAATGTTTTGAATTGAAACATGTACAACACTATAATATTAAATAGGAACATAAGGTTCATTTTATATAAGTGAAACAATTCACTTTTTCCTTATTTTTTTTACTGTGAGATTGTAAAATAAAAGTTAACAATTGTTTGGGTGAGAAGTTTATTTCTAATCAAACAATCAGTTATTCAATTTTTAATCAAGTCAATCTTTAGTTTATTTCGAATTAAACAAATCTAGCCAATATATTTTGATAAAATCGCTAAAATCGCAATTAAACTAGTGAATCAGTCAAACAAAAAATGGTTCATCTTAATTGGCTAGGTCAAAAGATCAACTAACTTACACAAAAATTAATTAATTCAAACTTTCAAATTTAAACTGTCTTGAACTAAAACATGCACAACACAACAATATTAAATGAGAGTATAATTTACTTCATATAAGTAAATCAATTTACTTTTTTCCTTATTCTCCCGATGTGGGATTATAAAATAAATTATATCATAGATTATAAGTGAAACAAACTTTGCTTTTTCTTCTTCTCCCGATGTGTGATTATTAAATAAATTATAAGCTAATTAGAGTTTTATTTTTATATGGTTAAATTGAAGTTAGGCAACAAATTTTTTCTTAATTGTTTAAAATTAATAAAATCAATATAAGAAATTGCGAAAAATGGTTCACCCTAATCGGTTAGGTCAAATGATCAACCAACTTATAAAAAAATAATTAATTAAAAATTTTAAATGTTATTTTAATTTTAAAATTTAAACTGTCTTGAATTGAAATATATACAGTACTACATTATTAAGATTCACTTTATATAAGTGAAACAACTTACTTTTCTCTTCTTTTTTCGATTTGGAATTATAAAATAAAAGTTAACAATTATTTGAACGGAAAGTTTATTTCTAATCAAACAATCTCAGTCTTTCAATCTTTAATCAGATCAATCTTTAGTTTATTTCAAATCAAATAAATCTAATCAATATATTTTGATAAAACTGCTAAAATCGTGACTAAACCAACGAATCAATCAAATCAAAAATGATTTAGCTTAATCGGCTAAGTCAAAAGATCAACCAAGTTATACAAAAATTAATAAATTAAAACTTTTAAAATTTAAACTATATTGAATTGAAACATGGACAACATTATAATATTAAATGGAATTGGAGTATAAGATTCACTTTATATGAGTAAAATAATTCATTTTTTTTCTTCTTCTCGTGATATGGGATTATCAAATAAAAACTACTTAATGGAAATTTTCTTAATTGTTTAAAATTAAGAAAATCAAGAAAATTTGTATAAGATATTGAAACTCTTATAATACTCCTCACTAAAAAGTCTCTTTTTCTTATATAATATGTAATATATAGATAGATAGATAGATTTTCGAATCAAACAAATCCAATCAATATGCTTTGATAAAACCGTTAAAATCGCGGTTAAACCAACAAATCAATTAAATCAAAAGACCAACCAAGTTACACAAAAATTAATTAATTAAAACTTTTAAAATTTAAACTATATTGAATTGAAACATGCACAACGTTACAATATTAAATGGGATGAGAATATAACATTCATTTTATATGAGTAAAACAACTCATTTTTTTCATTTTTTTTCCGATATGGGATTATCAAATAAATGCTAGCCAATGAAGATTTTCTTAATTGTTTAAAATTAAGAAAATCAAGAAAATTAGTATGAGATATTGAATCTCTCACAAGACTCCTCACTAAAAACTCCATTTTTTTTTATATAATATATATATATAGATAGATAGATAGATAGATAGATAGATAGATAGATTATGTTAAGGTGTGGTTTGACAATATTTACAATTTGTTGTTTTTAATTTATAGAAAATATTAAACATGTTCATGGTTATTTTGAGTAAAAATGAAAACAAAAAATATGTTTGGTGCATAAATATTTTAAAAATAAGTAAAAATGAGTGACTGTGAATGGTAATTGTGTTGTAAGTAGCTCTGCCAGTTGCGGGAGACAATAGCTGAAGGTGGTTGCCACTAGTGAGAGGTATTTGGCAGTGGTCAAAGTTTGTTCCTAGCCATGAGAAGTGGTAGTCGAAAGTAATTGCCAATAGTAGGAGATGGTGATCTATTGGTTGTCTCAGGTAGTAGTTGAAAGTGATTTTCAAGTAAAGTGATGGCCGAAGGTGGCTATTGCCAATAAGTGGTGGTTGGTAGCAATCTCAAGTGGTTGGCAGTTGAAGGAGGTGGTGGCTGAAGGTGGTTAGTGGAGAAGGTCATTACACTACAAGAAATAACACTTTTGCCAACCAAAAAATTGGTCACTAAAAGCCCTTTTTTAGTTGGCAAAAGTTATCCGCAACCAAATTTTGTGGTCGCTAGTTTGGTTGCCAATTGAGGATCGGCAAAAGTAATTAGCAACCAAAATTTTAGTTGGTCGGGAAAAGTTAAATTTGCCGACTAAATTTTTGATCACTAAATATGTCATTACTGCGACTAATCCATTTTGTCACTAAAACACTTTGGTCGCGAAAAGTGATATTTTTCCGATCAAATATCTTAGTCGCCAATTGTCACATTCCACGACCAAAAAGTTTGGTCGCCAATTATTACATTCAACGACCAAAAAGTTTGGTCTCCAATTGTGACATTCTATGACCTCTTAGTTTGGTCGCCAATTGTCACATTCCACAACCAAACATGTTTATCGCCAAAAGAAATGTTTGCGCAACTAAAACTTTAGTCGGCAATAGACCTATTCACGACCAAATCCCTTGGTTGCCAAAATTAATAATTTTAACAACTAATTATTTAGTCACCAAATGTGCTTAGTGATACACCGACTACTTTATTTAGTTGGCAAAAGTATAACTGATCTTTCCCGACTAATCAATTGGTCGCCAAAACTAGAAAAACAAAACCAAAATTTGGTCGCCAACATCCAACAAAATAAACCTGTAATTTATAATAATCCATCCAATTTATTCAATATAATCTGTAATTTGCAAAAATCATTCAAACCAACAAATAAATTGAATCATGAACATTCAACAAAATATATATATCAACCATTTCTGAACCTGTTTAATTAAAGTCAGCAACTATTATAAGTTTTCATCCACAAGTAATTCCAAACTATATATTTCATCTAGCATAAAAATTTAAAACATAACAAGTACTTATTATTATGTTTTAAATTTTTATCCATGTGCATCAACTCAAAAATATAACTAGTCTACCAAATATTTTCCATACACACCCATCCAAAAATATAACTACTAGTCTACCTTAATATTTTCCATATACATCTATACAAAAATATATAATCCTTCCAAAAATACAAAAAGCGCCAAAACTCCTGTACAATTTAGCTTTGTGCACGAGTTCATCCATCTGTACCAAAGAAAAAGAGAAATAATGTCAGGTAAAATTGGACAAATAATGAAAAATGCCCATGAAAAGTTAAGGTCACATTAGCAAATTAAATGACTATCATTATCAAATTGTAAATAAAACAACAACATTCTTATGTCTATAGCATTACCACTTTGGTATTTCATTGTTTAGTTTTTTGAACGGACTTAAATGTAATTCAAAGAAAAACAAGTCAAAAATAATTAAATAAAACAACAGTTCCCAATAATATGCAATGGACTTCTCAACTAGCAGAAAAGTGTGGAGTGCTAAACTGTAGTGTGGAGTGCTAATTAACCAGAAAAGTGTAGTTTTATAGTTTTTCCTATAACTGATGTAGTATGGAGTGTTGAACTATTGTGGTGTCTGTCTTGCTATGCTTGGTTTGGATTGGTATTGGTGTAGATGGGCTACTGATAAAGGGAGTAATTAATGGAGTATAATCAATAACCAAATGGAGTATAATAAAAACCCAAGAAATACATAGAGAGAGGATAGTATCTAATGCTTCGATTTTCCCATAATCCAAACAAATAACAAAATTAAGAATTCAATTAACTAATGTTATCTACTTGTACTACGCTAAGTTGAGTAAAACATTTTACATTCCCAATTCAAGTAATGCGAAACCTAATAAATTCAAAATTTTCCTTCTCTTTACTAGATTTTCTAGGAAACCAAATGGAGTATAATCAACAACCCAAAAAGAAGATAAAGTAAAGAATCTAATTAAAAAATCCTATTTACTTCTAGGTGGCTGCTAAGTTGAGCAGAAACTTTAAAAATCACAATCCAAGTAATGAGAAGCGCAATAAATTCAAAATTCTTCATTTGAATTTTGATGTTTCTGCTCAACTAATACATTCAACTTGGCCACTGGTTACAATTGAAAAAGGTATCTGTTTAAAAGCTTAAAGAACTGATAGAAGTGTCTCACATGTAAATAGTTCCAGACTTATATCCATGTAAAGGCAGTGCAATGGCAGAAGGCTTCAGTGCATCAGCATAATCAGCAAGTTGATGGTAGCTTCACCAAGGATGGCAGATTGTGAAGAACCCTGATGCCAATTCAATTCAAGTTATCATAAAGTTAATCACTATGGGATAATGTGCGTAATAAGTGCAAAAAAAATACAAGAGGAATAAGAATAAGAATATATTTGAACTCTTTACTACTTCCACATTATATTTATAAGAATAAGAATAAGAATCACTATGGGATAATGTGCGTAATAAGTGCAGAAAAATATATTTATAAACATAAGAATCAAAGTGAAGAATTAGTGAAGAATAAGAATCAATTTGAACTCTTTACTACTTCCACATTATATGGCATATTGGACAAGTTTGTTTATTCCTATCAGGAAGAGTCAAGACAAAAGATGATCACATTGCTTTCTTCCATTAGAATCCCCTTAGCTTTCTCGCATAACACCCTAACCTACAACAGAGAGAGAAGATGTCAATGGAGAACCCTTTTCCATTACACTAAAACAGAAAGGTATCCATTAAAAGGTGAATACTATAGCATAATAATAACAACAGTTTCATAACATGGATAAGGCAAAGTACAATATATAGATGTCCTGGGTAAGAGTCAAATCTAGGACCCCGGCTTAAATGTGACCTACACATATAAAGATTCCTTTTATAATAAATGGTTATTCATTCATCATAACAGAAGAATACTCGAGCTATCATGGTTCTTCATTCCCCATTTTTCAAAACAAAATAAAAAGGAAAAGAAGAAAGACAAATAGAGAAAGAAAGACATAATGAACAAAATATGGTTATGGTT
Organism: Camellia lanceoleosa; assembly: GCA_025200525.1. Taxonomy (NCBI): domain Eukaryota; kingdom Viridiplantae; phylum Streptophyta; class Magnoliopsida; order Ericales; family Theaceae; genus Camellia; species Camellia lanceoleosa. The sequence goes on along the minus strand of CM045763.1, from coordinate 49,447,529 downwards.
TCATCCTGCCAAAGATTTCATGAGTGAAACTTCTGGAATCTTGCTGCAACGTTTAGGAAATAATGCCCATGATTATGAATACTTACTTATACCATATGTTCTGTCATGATTGAGTAAATCAAACCATCTCATCCTGTCAGTATACTTCTGGTGTAATGAGTCTAAATCTGCCTCCCTGCTCTGATCATCAATCAATTCTCGTCCCATGATGGCTAAATCAGAGATGCACACCGATGGCAAAGACACATCCATTTCCACATCTTCAGTGTGTGAATCAGAACCACAATTGGATGATGAATCCTTAGTTATATCCACATCTTGAATGTCTGAATTGAAACTGCAATCAGAACACACACACTCCTCCAATCTTATATCTTCATCAACAAGCACATTTGGTTCTCTTACAGTCTCTTCCACTAGAAGTGAATTGTCATGTACAGTTTTAATATTGTTCAATCTAATGAATGAGAATAGAGAGATGATACTAGTTATAAACTTGAAAATGCTCGAAGCTACGAAACAAGTGGTTTGAATAGGAAGAGAGACAATGGGTAGAAGCCATGTTTGTAGCAGTTTGATCCATAGGATGATCTGACAGAGAAAGAGCAAAAGAGGGTGGATGTAGAACCTCAAATAATACCACTTCAGAAATTCATCTGGGATGATGATAAATTCAATGATGAGCCAACAGGATGTGAGCAAAGCCATCCTCAAAACTCAAACATCGCTTGACTATCTCTTATCTTGGAGTTTTACCATTCTACTTGCGTGGAATTGGCTTACTTTCTAGCATAACAATGTTACATACTTAGAAGAAAATACCTAAAAGAGTGTTCAAAATTTGAAAATTTGTGAATTAAATACTTTCTAAACATGACTTATATCATATCAAATTTAAATTTATATTATAAATTCAAATCTTGAGCACTTTACTACTACTTTCCAACTATAATTGTGTTGGTTCATCAACATCAACTTTTTAACATCTCTCCTCTTTTCTCTCTCATACACATATTTTAGATCCAAATGAAAATCAGTCAGGATCTAAGAGCCTAAATCAATTAAATTGAAACCATAAACAATAGTGCTAGTGATTTGAACGAACTTGAAATCCAAATTAGAACCCCATACCTGGTAGAAGAACCCTAGATCCAGATCCAATCGGTCAAATCCAAATTAAACTCATCCAGATCTAAGAGCCCTACATCAAACAGAGAGAAGCACATATCGAAACTTGATAGTCTTCAAAATCAATTCTTCAAAATTCAACAATCACACAAATCACAAAAAAAAAAAAAAACAAAACAAAACAAAACAAAAAAAAACAAAACAAAACAAAACAAAAAAACTCAAACATAAATTGAACTCCCGATCTTCAAGTGAGATAGATAAATGAGCTCTTATTATTTAATATTATTATTATACAGAATTCCTTCACATAAATATGATCATACAGATAGTGTAGTTCAAATTCAACACTTGTATGATAAAATTTACATCTTAAAATGAATTTAGACCATACATTAAATATACATATTAACATTCTTTTGATTGAACATCATACAAATTTAGATGAACCTAGACCTACAAATTATGTAAGACTCGACCTACAAATTATGAACCTGGACCTACAAATTGAACATCATACAATTTTAATGAGTTTAGATAAACCTGGACCTACAAATTATGTAAGACTTAAAAATTAGAGAAAATAACTTAATCAATTGATTGAACATCAAACCACATAAAATTCACCTTCTCAGTCTTGGCAACAGCCTTTGCAGATTTTCCATATAATTCTTCTCTAATAGCAAGCTGATCTTTCAATTTTTTTATCTCGTAAACCCTGTAAATGTATATGATTTTCAGGGCAACAGAAGAAGAAAGAAATAAAAGTGCCTAAGAATCTCAAACACAAGTGTCATACCTCCAAATTAGCACCTTCACCTCTAAGGTACTTTTTGACTTTCATATTTATCTCATCATTAATCTCACCTCTAAGATAATCAACCCTAACACACTAAAAGTTGAAGGAAATGAAAACAACAGGCAAAAATAACAAATCTGCTGGACATCCTACAGGTACTTAAAAAGTGAAACCAACGTGAAAGAAGAATAGGCAGCAAAAGTATGTTAATATGAAGAAACCAATATCTATGAATATTTGTCCTGCAAAATTGGTTGTGGACTCACTCTTTGGAAGTACAAAAGATGATGAACTAGGCTCTACATTAACACAAATGTTCATAACTAAGCCTCAATTACTTATGTGCATATACATATATGTTGGATTGAAATGTGTGTGTGTGTGTGAGAGAGAGAGAGAAAGAGATAGGTTTACCTTAGTTGGCGTTGCCGAGTTTTCGTCTTGGGGCAAAACCCTAATAGCTCAATCGAAGGGACGGGTTGAATCGGCAAAGGTATCTGAGACGCCGCATCATTGCTGCCGCTGCTAGCTGTCGTCACTCGCTGCTCACCATCGTCGCTCGTTGCTCGCCATCGTCCCCTCTTGCTGCTGCTGTTGCCACTGCCGTTACTTGCAGACGAGAGAGAGAGAGAGAGATGGTACAACATTTTGGAGATTTATGATATTGGGGATTTTTTTTGTTTAAGAGATTAGAGATTGGAGATTTGAGTTGGTGAGAAACAAAAGAGGGGGAAAAGAATGGGGGAATTTGGATAGAAAGATGGGGAAAACCAAAAGAAAAGAAGAAAAGAATAGGAGAGGCGGTGTGAATGACGTGGTTTTATTTTATTTTATTTTATTTTATTTATTTATTTATTTATTTATTGTAGTTAATGATTTTTCTTTTTTTTTTTCATTTTTTTTTAGTTACTAAGGTTGAAAATTTATTTGTTTCATTTTTATTTTAATGAAAAAAATTATTATTATTTTTATTTGGTAGAAGTTAGGGTAATATTTTAATGAAAAATATTTTCCATTAAAATAAAGTTAATTTTTGGTGGTCAATTAAAAACATTTTTCTGCAGCCCATTTTTTTTGGTTACCAAGAATTAGGAACTAATTTGCTATGGTGGAAAAGAGGGAGCGGCAGTAGTAATGAAGGTGGTAGATAAGAGGTAATGGTGGTGGTGGTGGTGGTGGTGGTGGTGATGGTGAAGAAAATTAGTGGTGAAGTGGTGGTAGTGGTAGAGGAGATGGAGTGGCGGTGGTGGAGGAGAGGTAATGGTAGCAGTAATGACAGTAGTAGTGGTGGTGGTAGTGGAGTGGTGGCGATGGTGGTAATAATGGTAATTGTAAAGGTGGAGTGGCAACAGTGATAGCAGTAGTGGTAATGGAATGACATTTGCAGTAGTGGTGAAAGTGGTAGAGGAGATGGGTGGTGAAAGAGAGAGATGAGTGAAAGACAGATAGAAAAGAGAAACAGAGAGACAGAGACAGAATGATGAGCGAGAGAGACAAAATGGTTGCTAAAAGTGCATTTTCTTGTAATGGATCGATAAATCGAGAGAGAGCTTGGTAAATAGAGAAAAGGGGAAGCAGAAAGTGAGAAAGGCGAACACAGTGAGAGAGAGAGACAGACAGACAGACAAACAGACAGGTAGACAAAAAGAGAAAAAGAGATAGAAGAGTGATGAATGAGAGAGAGAAGAGAGAAAGAGAGAGAGAGACAAAAAAAAGAGAAACAAAAGATGAGCGAGAGATAGACAAAAAGAGAGAGAGAAAGAAAGCGAAAAGAGATAAATGAGAGAGACACAGAGAAAGATGAGCGAGAGAGCGAGAGAGATAAAGAGAAGAGAGATGAGCGAGAGAAAGAGAGAGAGATGAGAGATGAGAGAGAGAGAGAGAGAGAGAGAGAAATAGACAGACAAACAAACAGAGAAGAGTGACGAGTGAGAGAGAGAAAGATAAAAAACTTTGTGTCGCCAAAGATAAAAAAATATTTTTTTTCTTTTCCATTCGGCAATTAAATGATTTTAGTAGCCAAAACTCAACATATGACAACTAAAATAATTTTTTTGTTGCCAATTTGGTATTTTTAGCTACTAAATTGTTTAGGAGAGAGAGAGAGAGGCACCAGCAGTGAGGTGGGGTGAAGGAAAATCTATGTGAGAGAGAAAACAATCTGATTTGTTTAAACAGAGAACAGGCGAGGACAATATTAAATGGTTTCCCTCTAAAATTTTCACACCTTTGGCGACAAAAGTAGTTTTTGGTCGGCAAATGTTAATAATTGATGACTAAAATTTTGTGGTAGCCAAAGCTTAATTAACGACTACTAAAATATTAGTCGGCAAAAAATATCAATTTGGCGACTAACTTTTTTTGGTCGGAAAAAATAAATATTCGACGACTAATTTTTTTTTTGTCGCTGAAAATAAGTTTTTGGTGACTAAAATTTTGGTCGCCTGAGATAAAAAATAATTTTTTATTTTTCATTCGACCAGTAAATAGTTTTAGTGGTCGAAACTCAATATACGGCGACTAAAATATTTTTAGTCGCTAAAAATAAGTTTTTTGGAGACCAAAATTTTGGTCGCCAAAAGATAAAAAATAATTTTTTATTTTTTATTCGGCGTCTACATTGTTTTAGTATCCAAAACTCAATATACGACGACTAAAATATTTTTAGTCGCTAAAAATAAGTTTGTTAGTGACTAAAATTTTGGTTGCCAAAAGATAAAAAATAATTTTTTATTTTCCATTCGGCGACTACATTGTTTTAGTAGCCAAAACTCAATATATGGCGACTAAAATATTTTTTGTCACTAAAAATAAGTTTTTGGCGACCAAACTTTTGGTCGCCAAAAGATAAAAAATAAATTGACTAAATAGTTTTAGTAGCCGAAACTCAATATACGGCGACTAAAATATTTTTAGTCGCTAAAAATAAGTTTTTTTGCGACCAAAATTTTGGTCGCCAAAAGAGAGAAAATAATTTTTATTTTCCATTCGGCGACTACATTGCTTTTGTAGCCAAAACTCAATATACGGCAACTAAAATATTTTTAGTCCCTAAAAATAAGTTTTTTTGCGACCAAAATTTTGGTCGCCAAAAGATAAAAAATAACTTTTTATTTTCCATTCGGCGACTACATTGTTTTATTAGCCAAAACTCAATATACGGCGACTAAAATATTTTTTGTTGCTAAAAATAAGTTTTTGGCGACCGAACTTTTGGTCGCCAAAAGATAAAAAATAATTTTTTATTTTCCATTCGGCAACTAAATAGTTTTAGTAGCCGAAACTCAATATACGGCGACTAAAATATTTTTAGTCACTGAAAATAAGTTTTTGACGACCAAAAAGATAAAAAATAATGTTTCATTTTCCATTCGGCGACTAAATAGTTTTAGTAGCCAAAACTCAATATACGACAATTAAAATATTTTTAGTCGCTAAAAATAAGTTTTTTGGCGACCAAAATTTTGGTCGCCAATTCCACAACCAACTTAATTTTGATCTTCTGCGACCAACTATTTTTTGGTCGCCAAAATGTGACCTTCCACGACCAAATTTGTAGTTGGTCGCCAAAACCATACCACTTTCTGCGACCAACTCATTTTTTGGTCGCCAAAATATGACATTCTGCAACCAACTCATATTTGCTCGCCAAAAATAATGATCATTCGCGACTAATTAATATTTGGTCGCCAAAAGGTAACTTTTAGGTACCAACTTTTATATTGGTCGCAGAAAGTGGTCACTAAAAGTGTAGATTCTTGTAGTGTTAACAATAGTGGCCAATAATGATGGGCAATGGGTAATTGTGAGAAAGAGTGGAAAAAGGAATAAGAAATAATATTTTTAAAAAAATAAAACCAAAAAGTGAAATTAACTTTTTTATGTTTATAAAATTTATCAAATTTCATAAACTGTTCACAACTTTCTTAAAATAAAAATAAAATAAAATTTTGCTTATATTTTTTAAAAATTCTATAAATATAAATATTATAAACAGGCTTTTAAGTGTTTTTATTATATCAAATGTAATGGTTAATATAGCAATGGATTACATATATCTTTTTAATGATGTGATTCATCGGCCTTATTTGGTAGGGTTTATTTTCACCTTATTTCAGTTTTTAGCTTAATTTAAGCTATTTTGATGTGTTTGGTTCAGCTTAACAACACGATTTATAGCTTTTTGTAAGTCAAAAATCAACTTATTCTTTGAGTGGGGGAAGAGAAACTTAATTTATAAGTCAAAAATCAGTTTATGTTCACAACTATGAGCTATAAGTTGTTAAGCTATAAGCTATAATCACTTTCTCACAGCTCTACCAAACGGGGCCATTATACTGATAAGGGGCTGATACGTGAAATTATAGACTAAAAATAATATAAAAAGATGATAAATATAACATTACACCATATATTGAAAGTCATTGGAAATATATTTTGAGTGATACTAGAAATCTGTATTTTAGAATCACAAATTTACTCATAATGATTGTCAAGGAATGTAAACCTTATATCACTAGCATATTATTTGTGCCATGCATGAGATTTTAAAATATATATTTAATGAGCTATTATATATATTTTTTGTAATGGATTTTCTTTATCAAAAAAATTATATATACAATTATCTTATACGTTGATTTCTAGATCTGTTAATCATTCTTTTTTAAAATGCTTCCTCTAATAACCCTTATCAGTCTCCACCATTCACCAACTATCATCTTTTTAATTTTCATCACCTGTCTTTTGATAACATGAACTCTTATTTAAAGCATATCTACTACACAACTACCTCTAACTTATAACCTTCATTCTCTACATTTTTCCCCAAGTCAACCTCTATTCCCACGGATAATCTCTCTTTTCAAATCTCACATTACCTCTACCCTTCCTCCGATATTGTCCGTTTGTTTGGCCTATATTAGAATAAATTGGTTGAATTGGGATAGATTAAACTCAGACTTGACTTGTATAAAATAATGAATAATTTATATATGATGTATGTATGAATAATAATAAAAATAAAAATAAAACCCAAAAAACCCTCTTAGTGATTTTTTTGTAGTACTTTCTTATTATTATTGTTCATTTTTTATTCTATCAAATCATAATAATGAAATTAGTTATTGAGGTTATTGGGTTAAAATCAATTTTTAGATTGTGTGACCATAGTACATGTAGGTATGAGAAAAAAAATTACATATACAGAGTTTGTTTAGGAAGAACTTTTTTAGCTTGAGCTAAATTAGTTCTGTTTGGGAAGAACTTTTTGACTTTTTTTTTTTTTTTTTTTTACTTTTTTGTGAGAGAAGAAATGAAATAATTATGATTTGGATATAACATTTATTTTATTGGCTTATTTAGTTTATTTAGTATTTTTGTGTTTTTTTTTTTTTTTTTGTGTTTTTTGTATTTTTTTAGTCCCAACCTAAAGCCAACTCACTTACCAAATACGGAAACAGAAAATCATTCAAGTTTGAAAATTTTTATTCACAGAGAATAATTAAAATTTGCAAAAGAAAATGAACAAACATATCATATGTATTTATATAAACTACGAAAACAAAAAGTCTCTTCATATGTACATCAAATCATTTAATTTCATAATTGAAAAAAAAAATATCAAAATAATAACATAATCAATTTACAAATTATGAACAAAAATCAAATAGATCTCTTTTACCTCTATATATATATATATTCTGCTAACCATGATTAGTCAACACTTCGCACACATTGCATACTTGATGTTCAAAAAAATATTTGAAATTTAAGGATATTGCTTATCTATAATAAAAAATTTAATAGCAGTTCATAGTTAATCAATAATTATTTAAAATCACGTTTAGCCAAACCAATAGTTAACCTTATTTGTAACAAATAGTTTAATAGTAAACCATAAGTAATCAATAACCTATAATATCATAATTAGCGTATAGAATATTCTAAAATCATTGGTAGCGTAAGTGTTCCCACAATATTTTTTGTTAAAAACTCAATTTTGTAAAATATATATATAGATTTCATTATTTGAAGAAAAATATAATAAATTACATCTCTGATTTAATAAAAAATATATATCACATCTTTGTTTAAAAAAAAAAAAAACAGAGCTTATAATTTATCAGCATGTTTTATCATCATCCAAAGTCATGTTAAGAAGCTAGAAAAACAAACCCAATTAAAATTCAAATTGAACAAACTAAAGTAAAAATCAATTGCCAATCTTCATTGGTGGCTATATATCTAACGAAGAGGAAATATGTGAATCTAAACCATAACTATGATGTCACAATCATAAAAATAATCACTATAAAAAATAACATCATATCATATTGGGATTGTACAGTCTCCAGTCTATTATCGGACTGGACCAACCAGCCCAACCCATTGGGCCTACTTTTGGGTCCCCTCTGTGATGACCGGCTGCGCTACTCACTTCATTGTCTTTCGTTTAACTTTGGGTTTGTCTTGTTGGGGTGTCAGGTTGACTTGGAACCTTTTTAGTTGATTGGGTTTGTTGCATTCGGGAGTTTTTTTCAAAATTTTTGCTCTTGTTTATTCTGGGGTTGAATTTCACTCGTTTTGGAGGGTGCGAGGTCGGTCCAGGGTGTCTGGTGTTGTGAAGAGAAAATTTTGTGTTTAAGGGCCTTGGGCCGCATGTGCGGGAGAAGGTTGCACATGCGGTGAGAGAGATGTTTTCTAGGTTGCATTCTGCATAAAAGGCACATAAAGAGGAAGGTGCGGAGTGAGGTGCAGGAAAGGACCACCGCACGTGCGGGGGTGAAGGCCACACGTGTGGGGAGATGCTCCACACGTGTAGGAGAGGGCGCCGCACATACGGGCCTCTGTGCAGTCCAAAAATCTGCTCCTTTTTCTTTTCTTGGGCTGAATGTATATCATTATACACATCTCTCTCTCTCTCTCTAAAAACTCTTTTCTCCTCCATCTCTCTACATTTCCTACACCAAAAAACTTAGAACTCTTAATCTCTTTGGATCTATTGCATTTCTAACCCAAGCTCCTTCATCAAAGTTGAAAAGCTCCTCAAGAGCTACATTGTGTACGGTGGAGATTGGGTTTTGGCACCATTGATTTCAAGGGTTTCATCTTTTTTTTTTCTTCAAAACTTGAGGTGGGGACTTTATTAGAGTCATATATATATATATATATATATTTTTGGAAGATTTATTATTGATTTTCGAAGTTCTCTTGTAAATATTGAATATTGATGGTTGGCTCAACAATGTGGGTAGTTTGGGAGGGGTCTTGCTTCTTATTTTCCATGAAATAACTTTCTTGAGGGTTTTAAATTACATTGGCTAAGGAGAAATGTTTTTGAGGAAAATTCTTTCAAAAGATTGGTGTGTGTGTAGTGTGGTTGAGAAAAATCCAGAAATTGGGGTTTTCAAAAGATGTAGAGATACATGTGGTTGACATTGTTAATATGTTATTTTGAGGGCCAAAATGAGTAGAGGATGAGAAATTTATTATTATTATTATTATTATTATTATTATTATTATTATTATTATTATGTATTGAATGATGATTTTCATGGGGCATGAGGATTGTTGATGTTATGAATTGTTGTTCAAATGTTGATATAGTCTTGTGAGGGCTAAATTGTTGAAGGAGGTATGAAATAATGAAATGTTGCTATTTATTAATAGAATTAAATGAATATGTGGCTATTTTGTGAAATGGCATGGAAAGGAGAAATGGGGATTTGATTCTCATGGGATTATTGTTGAAATATTTGAACAAGAAGAAATAAATATTGTTGCATTGGTATTTATTGCATTGTTTATCCATTCAACTGGTTATCACATGTTTTGATTTGAGCTTGGAAACTTGCATTGAGGAAAGAAGTTTATAAGTGAATTTTATTGAAATGTTTTGGGATAAATACGTTGGTAAGTCCAAATAGAAGGTGTAGATAAAATTGGTTAAGTTGGCCTAAGTGTCTGGGGTGAAAGACCTAAAACACGCATGGAGGAGGTACCACTTCCCTTCCGACTAGCAACCGGTAAAGTGGGGTAGTGGTAGTGCTAGTTATGCCTACTTGCAGACACCAACCTAGGGATTACCTGAGTTGTATTTACAGCACCATTGAATAAAATTGTAAATTTCTGAATTGTTGAGATTTCAAGCTATTGTTGAACATGGTGATTTTTTTTTTTTTTTTTTTAAAACATGTAAATGAAATCCTCTTTTAATTGGCATTGCATGGCATTTGCATTTCATAATGAAAATCTTGCATAAATGTATATACTTTGTTAAGGATTCTCTACTGAGCTTTATGCTCACCCTTATGAGATTTTGGTGCAGGAAAAGATGTGGTGATCCCGTCGAGTTGAGGGCATGGACATATTTTATGCAGAGTAGATGACTCTTATTTTGTTGTGGTTCATTTTGCTAGCCAAGGGCTATAAATGTATGGGTTTGTGAAACCATTTTGTATAACCGGGTTTAAGCCTTGGAATATGTAAGCCCTCAAGGGCATTTTATTTATTTTTGGGATTTGATGTTCTACATGTTATAGATTCATGTATTTTATATCATTGAATGTATAATTCGCATGTGGAACTATTTTGTACAAACCTTATTGATTAATGATATAAAGGTTGGAGAATTGTTATTATTCTTTAATGGATGTTGGTTGATGTATCTAATTTATGTTGGATTTTTTTTGGGCTTTACAACTTGGTATCAGAGCTACCGGGTTTGAATACTTGGGGCTTACAGGGAGTGGTTGTTATAACACAGTGGGTTCATTTTGCATGATTAGGAGATATTTTGTATTTTGTGATTATGTGATAACATGTTTATTTGACTATATGGGTATGGGATTGGACTTTTGGGATGTTATTTGCGCCTATTAAATTCCTTGAGGTCTTATCAGAAGGGTACTTGATCAATACTCGTTCTATTAACAATTCTTGATTTTTCGTGGGACTAATTTCATCACGAAAGGGTAATCTGTATGTGCTTACGTGACTAAGTGCTTATGTGGAGTGAATTGAATTGTTTGTATGATAAGAAATATATAAATTGTTATGGTTTAACGTGTGAAAGTAGTTGCGAGCACATTTGAGATTATGTGCTAAATTGTTTATCTTATTCCTTAATTAGGATGTTAGGAAGGGGTCAAACTCGTGGTGGTAAAGGTAGAAGGCGTGGTAGGGCTCGCCGAGGTGTGCATAAGATACCGGTCCATGAGGTTCCGGTGCAAGATGAGGGGTTGGGCCAAGCTAATATAGCCAAGCAAGTGGGGTAAGTGGAAATTCCGGGGCAAGTGGGTCAAGCCGCAATAGGGGCCTTAGCTCAAGAAATGGCGGGGGCCTTGAGGGAGTCGATAAATATACTAAGGATAGGGAACCAAGCTAGAGAGAACGTCGTAAAGACAAGGGCGAGCTTTCTCACTAGGGAGTTTTTGCGGGCCAAGCCAGATGAGTTCCATCGTGGCCCCTAGCCTAAAAAAGCAGATGAGTGGCTCGAACAGACGGTGAAGACTTTTGAGATGCTTCAGATTAAGGATATCGACTTAAGGGTGACTCTTGCGAGTTACTATCTCAAGGGGGATGCGGGCCAATGGTGGAAATACGACAAGGGCCGAATAGAACCAACGTGGGAAGCATTTGTGGTGGCTTTCCAAGACACGTACCTACCTCCCACTGCTTGGGAGAGGTTGAGGCAGGAATTTCAGGACCTCAAGTAGCTTAATATGTCCATGGCTGAGTTTGAAGTGGTCTTCTCTAGTTTGTCCCGGTTTGCGCCAGAGTTGTTGGCAACGGAAGAGCGCCGTTGCATTAAGTTTGAGAAGAAACTAAGAACCAAGATCTTGTTCAAGATTGCTGGAAATATGATTCGGAATTATGACTATCTTGTGGAAACGGCGGCACACGTATAGATTACCGTGAAGGCCAAGAATGAGAGAATCCGTGGGTCAAGGTCGAGGGGTTAAGGGTCACAGGGGGACTATAAACTCAACAAGAAGAGTAGAAACACCTTTTCATCCTAGTCCCAACCACAACAGTCTAGATCCACCTTTCCTTTGCCTAGTGCGGGCCTGGGGAAGAGTGCACCGAGTGGTTTTTCTTGTTTCAAATGTGGCCAACCGGGTCACAAGGCCTTTGCATATCCGCAGAAGGGAGGAGGATAACAAATATTGCCACCACCATTACCTAACCGATCTCAGAGTCAGTCTCAGAGTAAGGGGCAGGGGCCTACTTGCTATCAGTGCGGTCAGTCATGGCACATGAAGAGAGCTTGCCTGCAGTTGGGAGACGCATTTGGCGCATCGGTGTCAAAGGTGACTCAAAGCCACCAGCAGGCTCACTCAGTTCAAACTTAACGAGCTAATCAGGAAGCCGTTTCGACTCAGTTAATGCAGCAGGCCTATGTTCCGAGAGATGAGCAAGTTAATCAGAGGCTACAAGGGCACGTGTATGTTGTTATTGCACCAGAGCAGTTGCCGGGATCCTCAGTTGTGAGAGGTATTTTTGTTGCATTCTTTGGCTAATGTGTTAATAAATACGGGTGCGTCTCATTCATTCATATTTACTGCATTCGCATCTGCATTGGGGTTAGAGGTGGCACGACTACCGTCTTTCGCTCAAAGTTGAGTCATCAATCGGGGGTGCAGTTGACTTAGATCGGGGGTGTCGCGGTTGTGAGATAGAGGTTGCCGGACGTCGACTCTCGTTTACTTTTGTGTTGCTAGACATGTTAAGTTTTGATATCATTCTAGGCATGGATTGGTTATCTTCGTACCGAGCAGTGATTGATTGTTTTCATCAAAAGGTCACAGTGTGCACCTTGAGTGGTAATTATTTTTACTTTCTAGGGGATCGGGTTGATAGGGTCTTGTCGCTAGTGGATTGTGATAACCCTGTTCTGTATTATGTTAATTGGTCCCTAATATGTATGTGATTATATGTTTTGATATGATTTTGTGTGCCATTATGTGGATATATGTGATTTTGGAACTCTATCTGTTCACCGTAGGAATATCTGTTTGAATAATCTGCTTTGGAAGTTAAATTGGAGGCCTTATCGACCACAGAACCCGGAATTGATTACGCCATTGTGATTGGCATAATTTTTAGAGCCTATGGTGAAATTTAATTGAAAACTAATTCAGGCCAAATTAAATTGATTAATTAATGAATTGGTACTCAAATATGTAATATTAAATTAATGAGGCTTAGTGGGGTTATATGGGACTCTTATGTATTCAACTCCTTCCTTTTATTTCATTCTTGGCTGATTTAACTCTCTAGAGGAGGAGAGACCCGAATTAGAGAGAGAGAGGGGAGGAAATCAAAGTTTTGCTCTTGAATCTTGGAAGTCTTGAAGACAACTCTAGACTTGACCATAAATTGGAAGAATTGAGCCTCTAGGTAAGCATTGATTCTTGAATTCATGAGTTTAATGTGTAATCTTGTGTGTTCAAGGGTTGTTTGTGATCAAGAGCATGATTTGAGTTGGTTTTATTGAAATTGAGGCTTGATATGTGCGTGCATGTAAAGAACTCCTATGGAATCACAAAATCTAGCATGTAATTTGTGAAATTGTGAAAGATTGGTAATGTAATCCCACATACAAGCATGTCTTTGTTGAGTCTTATGGGAATAAGCACTAATTGCATCATTTGAAATGAATATGAAGTCAAAATGGGCATGCATGTACAACTCATGGGAGTATAAATCTTGAATGTTTGAATTTGAGCATGTTGGTGATGAGTTGAGATATTTTGGGACATGCATGTAGATAATTCAAGAAATTGAGCTTCCTAATGTTGTAATCTTGTATTAGTATCATGTTAGTATGTGTGTATAAGAAATTTGAGCCATAACATGCATAAATTATGGGTTGAAAGTTGAGATGAAGCTCAAGAACTCAATCTGGGATTCCCAGATTTTTTATGTCCGCTCGAGCGGGGGAATTGCTGCTCGAGCGGGAAAATTGAGCTCCCAGCATTTTTTTTTCAGACATGGTGCCCGCTCGAGCAGGGAAGTTGACGCTCAAGCGGGGAGCTATGTAGACAGGCAGTCCGCTCGAGCGGCCGAATTCATGCTTGAGCGTGAATTTGAGGTAACCAGTACTTTTGTAGGCTTAAGGGTCCGCTCGAGCGGGGAAGTCCACGCTCGAGTGGGGACCCTGTTTTCTTAAATTCTGTTTTTGCATTTTGAGTTCTGTTTTCCATTCTCTTTCACTTGTAAGTGCTCTTAGGCATATGTTAAGCATTGTAAATGAGTTAATGAGATAAGAATAAAGCCTAAAGAGGAATATATGAATTAAAGAACGGATTGAACCATTAGTGACCTGTTTGTGTTCATGAAATGTGTAGGGTCAAGCTCCAGGGCAAATCCACAAGCCGATCACTGTGAGTAATATCGATACTTGAATGCTTATGAATGTCCAATTGTTTATTCCCTTATAAGCTTTATGAGTTGCTAATTGGGATTGTGGACAAAATTTTGACATGAATGAACGAATGGACCAAAGGTCGTTTTGATAAGAAAAATACATGGACCAGAGGTCGTTTTGACAGAACTGAGTGGACCAAGGGTCGTTTCAATAGAAATGAATGGACCTAAGGTCGTTTTGATATGAATGAGTGGGCTGAAGGCCGTTTTGATATGGATGTATGGGCCAAAGGCCGTTTTGACACAAATGTATGGACCAAAGGCCGTTTTGACATAAATGTATGGGCCGAAGGCCGTTTTGACATAAATAAATGGACCGAAGGCTGTTTTTCCATAAGTAAATGGGCCAAAGGCCGTTTTGACATAAATGAATGAGCCAAAGACCGTTTTGACATGAATGGAAATCTGAATGGGCCAAAGGCCAGTATGTTTGGAACTACAGTCACTCGATCTAAACTTTGTATAAATGTACATATGTTAAGTAGAGATATGAATTGAGCCCAAGGCCATTTGGAGCATGTTGTTCCACATATTGTTTATATGACTTCTGTATTCGATATTATTCACTGAAATATTGCTCACGCTCATTCATGTGTTTGTAGGTGAGCCGAGGGAAGTCCAAACCTAGCCCCAATGAAGTCTGCCAAGAACAACATGAGTTTTGAGAAAGTCAGCCTTGTGTCTCACGCACGAGACCTATCCTTTCCATTTTATTATGTAATTATATTTTGTCTTGCTGGGAATGACTTTATGTATATTCGTAAATAGTCTGTCATGGGATGACTTAGTTGGATGATCCTGTTTGTAAAGAATTTTATGGTACTGTACTTCCGAAGCGTGGGTTATTAACGTATATGAGTATGGTTTGTTTTGAAGTGCATATAAGCACGACTCTATGGACAAAGTTTTTGATTATTACTTCCGTTTGGCCTATTTATTTTGTTGAGTTATGTCTATTTTGGTTTGAGGCCGTAGGTAATCCCAAGATTACCGGCCGGTTACGTCCTTAACCCATAGGGGCGGGTTCGGGTCGTGACATGGATAGTGAGAGTGACGGGACTCGTGTTGAGGTTCCAAGGGTAGTTTGTGAATGCCATGACGTATTTCCCGAGGATCTTACTAGTTTGTCACCCCATTGGGAGATTGAGTTCACCATTGACTTGGTGCCTAGAACGACACTAATTTCCATGGCATCGTATAGATTTGCACCCGCGGAGTTGCATGAGTTGAAGATTCAACTCCAAGAGCTTTTAGACAAGAGCTTCATTCACCCTAGTACATCGCCTTGGGGAGCGCCGACTCTCTTTGCAAAGAAGAAGGTGGGTCGTTGCGGTTGTGTATTGATTACCATAAGTTGAATCAAGTTACCGTCAAGAACAAGTATCCTTTACCCAGAATAGATGACTTGTTTGACCAACTTAGGGGGTCCTGTTGCTTTTCGAAGATAGATTTAAGGTCGGGGTACCATCAGTTGAGAGTCCAGGAGGAGGACATCCGGAAAACGGCCTTTCGTTCGTGTTATGGCCACTATGAATTTCTTGTAATGCCTTTTGGGTTAACTAATGCACTGGCTTCCTTTATGGATTTGATGAATTGAATTTTTAGAGAATACTTGGATCATTTTGTGGTCGTCTTTGTGGATAACATCTTAGTTTACTCAACCTTCAAGAAAGAACACGAGGCTCACTTGAGGGTAGTGCTTGGATTGCTTAGGGAGCACCAGTTGTATGCTAAGTTTGAGAAATGCGAGTTTTGGCTCACCGAGGTGAAGTTTTTGGGTCATGTAGTGTCAAGAGAGGGGGTCACTGTAAATTCTTCAAGGATTGACACTGTGCAGGATTGGGAACAACCCAAAAATATTTTTGAGATCTAGAGTTTCTTGGGATTGGAGGGATATTATCAACGTTTTGTAAAAGTCTTTTCTAAACTAGTCGTGCCTTTGACTAGATTGACTAGAAAGGGGGTTAAGTTTGTATGGAGTGAGGTTTGTGAAAAGTCATTCCAAGAGCTCAAGACTAGACTGACTACAGCACCGGTGTTGATAATTCCAAAAAGTGATTTGGGTTACACCGTTTATTATGATGCGTCTTAAGATAGGCTTGGTTGTGTCTTGATGCGAGGAGGAAAGGTTGCAGCTTACGGTTCACGGCAATTGAAAACTCATGAGAAGAATTACCCCACCCACGATTTGGAGTTAACAGCAGTAGTGTTTGTCTTGAAAATTTGGAGACATTATTTGTATGGTGAGAAGTTTGAGGTTTTCTCTGATCATAAGAGTCTAAAGTATTTGTTTTTCCAAAAAGACTTGAATTTACGCCAACGGAGGTGGATGGAATTTTTGGAGGATTATGACTTCAAGTTACACAATCATCTAAGAAAGGCCAATGTAGTGGCCAATGCCTTAAGTCGGAAATCCGTGAGTAGTTTGGCAACTGTGGCCATTCTGGAATGGGTTATGTTGGGTGACATCGGCAAGTTTGAATTGCACTTGGGTAAGTCCGAAGAGGGTGCAACTTTGTTTACCTTGAGTGCTCAACCTACCTTGATTAGTAAAGTTATAAAGGCACAACAAGGAGACCATGAAGTAGAGTCAATTCTTGATAAAATCTCCAATGAGAAGGAAGAGAAGGGTTTAAACATCCACTCGGATTTGAGTGTACGATTCCTAGACCGTTTGTTTGTACTAGAATCTTGTAGAGAGGAAGTACTTCGGGAGTTCCATCACTCATGCCTTGTGGTACATCCAGGAGGCACCAAAATGTATCATGATCTTAGCCGTCAGTTTTGGTGGAGAGGTATGAAATGGGATGTCGGTTTCTTTGTGTCAAAGTGCCTTACTTGTCAACAAGTGAAGGCCGAACACCAAAGACCAGCGTGTTTGTTCTAACCCTTACTGATAGCTGAGTAGAAATGAGAGCACGCTATCATGGATTTGGTAGTTGGGCTTCCTAGAACATAGCGAGGCAATGATACCATTTGGGTGATTGTTGATAGGTTGACTAAATCTATGCATTTCATTCCAATGTGCACCGATGACTTAGTTGAGCACTTGGCAAAGTTGTACATTAGAGAGACAGTTCAACTTCACGGGGTTCCTGTAACCATTGTATCGGATAGAGATCCTCATTTTACCGCCCGGTTATGGCAAAGCCTTCAAGAGGCGTTGGGAACTAAGTTGACCTTTAGCACCGCTTACCACCCTCAAACCAATGGGCAGTCGGAGCGTACCATTTAGATTTTGAAGGACATGCTTAGAGCTTGTGTCCTTGATTTCAAGGGGTCTTGGGAAAGGCACTTACCGTTGATTGAGTTTGCCTATAACAATAGTTACCAAGCTAGAATTGAAATGACACTGTTTGAGGCCATGTATGGCCGGCCTTGTGGATCACCGATTTGTTGGGGACAACCGAGAAAGTCGCTCTCATTCTGAAGAAGTTAGCTACGGCCCAAAGCCGACAAAAAATTTATGCCGATAAAAGAAGATGACCGTTCTCTTTGAAGTGGGTGACCATGTATTCCTTAAGATCTCACCTAGGCGAGGTTTTATGAGATTCGGTAAGAGTGATAAGTTGTCTCTTTGGTTTATTGGGCCTTTCGAGATATTGGAGAGAATTGGGAAAGTGGCGTATTGGTTGGCTTTACCGCCATAACTTTCGGGGGTTCACAATGTGTCTCATGTGTCTATACTTAGGAAGTATGAACCCAACCCTTCTCATGTGCTAGATTGGGTTGATTTGGAGGTGGATGAGGATGCCTCTTACGAAGAGTGACCGGTTCAAATACTAGATACCTGAGAGCAAGTTTTACGAGGCAAAACTATACCGTCGGTAAAGGTGTTGTGGAGACACCATGGGGTTGAAGAAGCGACATGAGAACATCAGGCGGAAATCCGCGCTAAGTATCCGGATTTGTTTGAACACGCTGAAGTTTTTTTTTTTTTTTTCCCTTGAACTGTTAAGTATGTGTTGTTATATACATTGTTATTTTAAGCATGAAGTTGTTGTGAGCTGTTACCATCTTTGTTGGAAAAACTCCATGCATATGTTTATCTTGAATGGTTGTTGTTAGTGTGGTAACCACGATGTTAATGAGGAAATTGAGTTGAGAATTAATGTCGCGATTTGAAAATATGATAGTGTGATTGTGAACGCTTGAAACTCTTGTTTGTGTAGTTTATTCAAATTTCGAGGGCGAAATTACCTATGGTGGGGAGGTTGTGATGACCGGGTGTGCTACCCGTTTCATTTTCCTTCGTTTAACTTTGGGTTTGTCTTGTTAGGGTGTTGGGGTGACTTGGAACCTTATTAGTTGATTAGGTTTGTTACATTTGGGAGATTTTCTCAAAATTTTTGCTCTTGTTTATTCCTTGGTTGAATTTCACTTGTTTTGGAGAGTGCAAGGTTGGTCCAGGCTCGTGTCTGGTGTTGTGAAGAGAAAATTCTGTGTTTAAGGGCCAGGGCCGCACGTGTGGGAGAAGGCCGCACGTGCGGGAAGGGAGGTGTTTTCTGGGTTGCCTTCTGCATAAAAGGCACATGAAGAGGAAAGTGTGGAGTAAGGTACGAGAAGGGACCACCGCACGTGCGGGGGTGAAGGCCACACGTGCGGGGAGACGCTCCACACATACAGGAGAGGGCGCCGCACGTGCGGGCCTCTGTGCAATCTGAAAATCTGCTCCTTTTTCTTTTCTTGGGCTGAGTGTATATCATTATACACATCTCAACCTCTCTCTAAAAACTCTTTTCTACTCTATCTCTTTGCATTTCCTACACCAAAACAATTAGAACTCTTAATCTCTTTGAATCTATTGCATTTCTAACCCAAGTTCCTTCATCAAAGTTGAAAAGCTCCTCAAGAGCTACATTATGTACGGTGGAGATTGGGTTTTGGCACCGTTGATTTCAAGGGTTTCATCTCTTTTTCTTCTTTAAAACTTGAGGTAGAGACTTTCTTAGAGTCATATATATATATATATTGCAAGATTTATTGTTGATTTTCGAAGTTCTCTTGTAAATATTGAATATTGATGGTTGGCTCAACAATGTGGGTAGTTTAGGAGGGAGGGTTCTTGTTTTCCATGAAATAACTTTCTTGAGGGTTTTAAATTACATTAGCTAGGGAGAAATGTTTTTGAGGAAAACTCTTTCAAAAGATTGGTGTTTGTGTAGTGTGGTTAGGAAAAACCCAAAAATTGGGGTTTTCAAAAGATGTAGAGATGCATGTGGTTGACATTGTTAATATGTTATTTTGTGGGCCAAAATGAGTAGAGGATGAGAACTTTTATTATTATTATTATTATTATTATTATTATTATTATTATTATGTATTAAATGATGATTTTCATGGGGCATGAGGATTGTTAACGTTGTGAATTGTTGTTCAAATGTCTATATAGTCTTGTGAGGGCTAAATTGTTGAATGAGGTATGAAATAAAGAAATGTTGCTATTTATTAATAGAATTAAATGAATATGTGGCTATTTTGTGAAATGGCATGGAAAGGAGAAATGGGGATTTGATTCTCATGGGATTATTGTTGAAATATTTGAATAAGGAGAAATAAATATTGTTGCATTAGTATTTGTTGCATTGCTTATCCATTCAACTGGTTATCGAATGTTTTGATTCGAGTTTGGAAACTTGCATTGAGAAAAGAAGTTTATAAGTGAATTTTATTGAAATTTTCTGGGGTAAATACGTTGGTAAGTCCAGATAGGAGGTGTAGACAAAATAAGTTAAATTGGCCTGAATGTCCGGAGTGAAAGATCAAAAACACGCGCGAAAGAGGTACCACTTCCTTTCCAGTTAGCAACCGGTAAAGTGGGGTATTGGTAGTGCTAGTTATGCCTACTTGCAGACACCAATCTAAAGATTACCTGAGTCGTATTTACCGCCCCATTGAATAAAATTGTAAATTTCTGAATTGTTGAGATTTCAAGTTATTGTTGAACATGGCGATTTTTTTTAAAAACATGTAAATGAAATCCTCTTTTAATTGGCATTGCATGGCATTTGCATTTCATAGTGGAAATCTTGCATAAATGTATATACTTTGTTAAGGATTCTCTGCTGGGTTTTATGCTTACCCCTATGGGATTTTGGTGTAGGAAAAGATGTGGTAATCCCGTCAAGTTAAGGGCGTGGACATATTTGTAGAGAGTAAATGACTCTTATTTTATTGTGGTTCATTTTGCTAGCCAAGGGCTATAAATGTATGAGTTCGTGAAACTATTTTTGTGTAATCGGGCTTACGCCTTGGAATATGTAAGCCCTCAAGGGCATTTTATTTATTTTTAGGATTTGATGTTCTACAAGCTATAAATTCATGTATTTTATATCATTGAGTGTATAATTCGCATGTGAGACTATTTTGTACAAACCTTATTGATTAATGATATAAAGGTTGGAGAATTGCTATTATTCTTTAATGGATGTTGGTTGATGTATCTAGTTTATGTTGGATATTTTTTGGGGCTTTACACCCTCTCAATGATCTAAATTTTTCACATTTTTCGATTCGTCAAGTACATCATCTTAGCAAAAAATCAAGTCGATTAGATAACGGAAATCACATGTTCGGATCAATTTTGTATGAATCGCTTATTTTCTCACCATCTATTTTTTTCATTCAAAACTATTCCAAACACGTTGTTTCCATTATCTGATTGACTTGATTTTTTTTAAGGATGATATATTCAAAGAATATTAAAATATGACGGTTCAAACTCAAAATAGGAAAAAGTGAGCCCAATGAGCCCAACAGTATCCCTCCAGTCCAACTTGGGACTGGAGAGAAGCCAAGCCCTATCATATTCATCCACATGGTTAACAATGACAATAAAAATAAATAAATAAAACTCATAATAATATTTAGATCATGTATCATCCTATGCAAATAAAGTACCAAGAAAAGTACATCGACATACCTGTTGGAGAAAGATTGAAGAGATGTTATCGATATGTTGTGGTGCAGAAAAATATTGAAAATGTTGAGCTTTTGATGTGGAGAAGCAATAGTATCTAGCTACTAAAACTGTTTATGAATTTTGAATTGAAATTGTATATTTTAGGTTTTTCTTATTCTTTGACTGATATATATGTATATATATAGTATACATTGTGACACCATGAACGTTTAATTAAATACCACATAAATATTTATAGTTATATAATTGTGGATGTATATGATAACATATTATTAAATAATTAATAATAAATACAAAATCTAATTTAGCACTGGGTTATATGAGATTAATTAGGGATTTTTATTTAGGGGCAAATTAACAGAAATATGAAATTCTAATGCTAGTTGGGTCAAATTAAAGTTAAAAATAGTAAATAAATAAATAAATAAATAATAATAGCAATAATGATAAAATAATATAAGGAATAAGAATAATAATAATAATGGCAATAATAAAATAAATAAATTATATGTGCTATGTAATTAATTTGTCATTATTAAGATAAATTAAATACCAATTTTATTTAAGGGAAATTAGTTGCACAGGTTTATCAAATAAAACGAATCAAGGACCATCAAATACAAATCTTGCTCAGATTTATCCAATGAAAACAAATCAAGAAGCATTAAGTATTTAGATTACAAAATTTGCCGAAATGAAAAACAGAAGGGCCATCTGGACCACCTAGGCTTAGGTAGAGGGCGTGACTCATCACCTTGGGGTTGAGTCATCACCTGAAGCGTGTATAAATAGGAGAGGAAGTGCTGTATGTGAAGGGAAAAATAAAGAAAGGAAAAAAACTGAGAGAGAGATACGTAAGGTGAGGGTAAGGAACGGATAGTGAGAAAGTTGTAATAATAAAATAAGGCTAAGAGTTATAATTAAGGTGAGTTATATTATACCTTGCTTTACCATTATATGTTTTACGAATGTTCTGAATTACCATAGCTTATTTTATACAAGTTATATAAATAAAAGTTATGTTTATAAATATTTCAATTATGTGGGTTACTTTCTAAACTATATTTACTTAAAAGGAAATCTATGGATATGTTTGTTTAAATGTTAGTATATATTTGATTATAACCTTATAAATAATTATGTTTTGTAAGTATCACCACGGGAGTTCCACGCCTTGAGAGACTTAAATAACCACTGGCCTCTGTTTGGCCACTTTGTAGTCCTCTGTTTGTCATGGATCCATTGACCTCTATTCTGACTGTCACTTCTGTGACATCTGTTCTGTTCTGTTTTATATCGTGGTTATGATTATTTATTTACATGATTTCTGTATTCTGCCACTTTAAATAAATTGTCATTTTAAATTAAAATATGCAAATATTTTAGCCTAACTAATTATTCATGGTTATTTTACACTCTTGGCATAATATTTCTCACTCTGCTGTGTGCTTATAGCTGTTACCCTTTCAAGTGACGAGATGTAAGGGAAAATCATAAGCCAACAAAATGGAACTTGCACATAGACTGATGTTGAATCACTATTTTATCTTTCTTTTTTTTTAATATTTTTGCTCCCTGTCACTGAATAATAAAATAATGAAAGCCCTAGAAATGTATTTCCTCTTTCTTAAATAGTAAAATTATTTTTATTTCCGCTTGCGCAGCTTAATTTGCTACGAATAAGAATAAGTTAGTAAGTTACGATTCCAACCCTAAACTCCTGGGGTTGGATCGTGACATACATAATATCATATCATAGTAATTTTAAATTTTAAAATATCAAAAGTAAAAACATAGA